>OZ020226.1:21979470-23239859 GCA_963971325.1 Aphodius granarius
AACCAATATTGTAATGGAATAGCCAACACAGAAAGAACACTATTCTTGGATATCGAGAAAAATTGTTCTTGCGTATATAGTGTAGCATGAAGAGGATATTTTTGCTATCCAAATAACATTTTATTGTAATAAGAATTTCAGTATAGTTATTTCAACGGCAAGACGTTCGTTTTAAACAGTAACAAATATTTTGTTGGGTGAATAATATACATTCTTTAACGAACAAACAGTTTCAGTGAACCAACCAAATGATCTTTCTATCAAAAGGTTGCGTCCGTCATCTTGTAACTTGCCAATTAGGAGAGATTGTAAATAGGCGTGCCGTTTAATGGAATTACTGTACGAGACCTGTACGTAACGTTTCCCCGGCCATTTGCGGAAGCCACAAACCGATTCATTTGCCAATAGTTCCTTATTAACGCATGTTATACCCATTGAAATCTATGTGACAAGATTCATGGCCCATGTTAGCATAATTGAAATATACTTTGCGGCAATACGTTATGTCACGCCTTCCCTCCTCAATGTTAATCTATTGGCGGTCTCCGGACCCAAAACTACCCCTACAAACTGACAACACCGCATCCACGCAACCCCAACATAACCCTAATACGGATAATACAATATGGATCAAATAATTTAATGGAAACATCTGAAAATCTTTAGTTGTAACTTTAGTATGTTTTTATTCCTTTTACACCCAACTTTCCGACTACTTTGTTGACATACAACTAAACCATAGCCACAGCTACTCTACTTCTGCATATTGTCTCTAATTAATAACATGTTTGTTGAATACACGTTTTAGTTCAACCCAATTTATTATAGCAACTGCTTAATCACTTTTATCGAGTTGTAGGAGGTCAAAATGGCGGGAACAACCGCGACTCCCTAACATGGTAGCATTTTGGCCAAGCGCGGTTTAAGGGCTTTAATTACTGGTCAAAATTCTAATTCATCAAATCTCTTCCAATTTATTCGAAGGCAAAACTAACTGGGTTCTTTTTCTTGAACCTTGTGAACACATTCTCTGACTACTAACTGACGCGTTTAAGTATTTAACATTTAATAAGGGCTGATAAAGCAAGACTACTCAAATGAAACGAAACACTTATCAAAACAATACCATCTATTAACAATAATAATCAACAATCCCGTTTGATAGGTTACATAGAAAAATGAATGAAGCTTTGAACATATTGACGTTTAAATTAAACCTAGGAGTTGATTTAGACAGACACACTTTTAGCAGAAATATGAATAATTTAATTTACAATGAAATGCGAGACGAGTTGAAAAGACTTACCAGGGATAAACTTAAGCGCCTAAGAACGCTCCACAAAAACGTGTACTTTACATGACGGTGGTTGAAATGTGAAGAGCGAGATCTATTCGTTTGCATCCCTCGACCCCAAAGGAAGCCGGAAGAATTTCTTCTTAGCCAACAACTATTCAATTTTAAACTTATAACACGCGGTCAAATCCTAAACCAGATGTTCAGCCCTAGCAAAAACCTTTGACAATCCTTTGACAAAACCTTTGAATGTTCTTACAAATAACTCGCTTAATTTGATCATATCTTAACAAATAAATAATGGGTTTCCGACTCATTACACTAGCAGCAATTACTTCACACTCATCAAAGTTCATCGTAGATTAAAAAATTGCGAATCAAGTGACTGGAAATGTTTTTCTTTCGGTATGCAGTACATAACTGTAGATAAATACCGACGATTTGTTCAGTTGTAAGACTTGTAAGACTTATAAGACATGTAAGAGTTGTAAGCAACGAGGCATGCAGCATAAAAGTGTATGTTTTATGGGATAGATGTTGCACAGAATGGTGCCTTGTCTACATTTATAACGAACACTGAGGAAGCATTTACGATTTGTATAATATACACACTTGGCAGCTTTCCTTGTCTCGTACAGAACAAAATCTAAACGATCGAAGAAAACGCGAGCTTGTGTACCGTCGCCTCTAGTGTTGAACAGAGTCTAAACTGCAATGCCACTGCCGACAACCAACGACGACGACGCTAAATATGATTTATCACTGCCCCGGCTGGTTTATGAAATTTTTAGCACGAGATAATTTTCGCAATACATTATTCACTTAAATTAGACGGGGAATAATTTACACGATATTTTATAGTGGGAAATTGTTCCTTTTTTTTTCGCCACCGCGTCGACAACCCCCCTTTTGCCCCTCGGATGATTAAGATCTCGCCACGCCGCTGTCCCGCTTGGTTAATTGAAACGTATTTTCGCACTTACAATGAAATTTAAACGACCCCCCATTCTATCATTCCACAAACAAATTAATCACCAACATTTACAGAAGCAGCCCCGATTCTCCATACAATCGAAAAGTTGAAAATCAAAACGGTCTAAGTGCCATTTTAATGTTTTTTGAGGTTTTTGTGTCAATAGGTTCTACAGGCCACCCTCAGTAACAATCAAAAGGATCTTTGTCAATCTATGAAATTTAAAGGACCCCCCATTCCACCATTCCACAAACAAATTCATCACCAACATTTATAGAAGCAGCCCCGATTCTCCCTACAATCGAAAAGTTGAAAATCAAAAGGGTCTAAGTGCCATTTTAATGTTTTTTGAGGTTTTTGTGTCAATAGGTTCTACAGGCCACCCTCAGTAATAATCAAAAGGATCTATGTCAATCTATGAAATTTAAAGGACCCCCCATTCCACCATTCCACAAACAAATTCATCACCAACATTTATAGAAGCAGCCCCGATTCTCCCTACAATCGAAAAGTTGAAAATCAAAAGGGTCTAAGTGCCATTTTAATGTTTTTTGAGGTTTTTGTGTCAATAGGTTCTACAGGCCACCCTCAGTAACAATCAAAAGGATCTATGTCAATATCAATTGGGATTTAGTCCGTAGAACGGTCAAAAGATGGCATGGCATTGCAAAAAGTACTATGTTCACAGTATTCATCAAAGCACCGCATATAGAAAGAGATAAGCTAGAAGACCTAAAGAACACGATGGAGATGCTAGGCGAAGCTAAAAAAATTTTTGAAGAACAAAAAAAGGGGTAAGACATAAAATTTTGTATGTACCACGGCCATATTTTTAATATTTTAACACTCCCGGGCGATTTTATACCCTTCGTACATAACTAACTATTGTAATCATCGTGTAAAACTGACACTAGAGCCCATAACCATAACTAGATCATTGAAAAAACTTCATTTTCCGGTATAAAATCGATTTCCGGTATAATTTCGTATCGCGGTGACGTGAAATCATCCGATTGGATCGGACATAGTTTCACGGTAAAAAAAAAGAAATGTGTGCCGTTGTAATCAGAATAATGGCGTTTACATTACCGGGTAATCAGTTAATAATCAATTCTGGAGTGTGCTGGAAATTTACTCCTTGAGTTACCGTCCTAGCCGATGATATAACGCGGACTTCGTCGAGTTTACTACGCGCTGGGGGAGAGAGCGAGTCTCGGTCCTTTTCGGGCCAACGAGAACAAGTACGCGCCCGTCTCCGTCCGAAGTAATATCGCCTCTATCTGTTCGCGTTCTCGCTCCGCCGGCATGTGCCGCTGCGGTCCGTCTCGCTCGTGCTTTATTGCCGCTAGAATGAACAGCGGCCCTTCTTATTCTAGGCTCGCATAAGGGCCGTAATTGCCCTATACCACGTTATCTCGGCGCCCTGATAATTTGTAACGTCAGATCTGTTTCTAACTAAAAAGAGCACAGTTGTATATGCAACCTAATATACGCGGGCAATTTATAAACAATACACTGGGTATAATTGGTTGCGTATGTCACTGTGCTCTTCTTAGGGATTTTAATCTTTTATAATGTGTTGGTATTGTGTAGGAAACCACATGGCAGCTTATAGGGAAAAAAACACACGTACAACAGGAACGTATTCAGACGACAGCTGTTGCACTGCGTATCAGCTACCACAGGTGAAACAGTGGGGGCTGTGCTGGTTCATGCACCCCATACGGTTATTGTCCTCTAATGCCTGTATATTTTGCTCCACAGTTCCGCTCGTTCAACCCACTCACTCGCCTTAAGCCCGCCTCGCATACAACATAAAGTCGGTCGCCTGGACACGATCTCAGATCATTACTTAACGATGTAGCAACTAATTAATACCCTAGCCACGTTATTACGGGAATGTTTCACTCCTTCTTAGGTAAATTAACCTGTAGTCATGATGCAGGTTTAAAAACCTCCGGAAACCATTTTAAAACTTATTTTAAACGTTTCGTGAACGTAAACCTTTTATAGAGGTATAGGTACAGTCAAACCCAAGAGAAAACTGATAAAGAACATTTTGTACTAAGTAAAAACTTTGTTTACTAAAGTTTACCAAAGAAATTAACCAATAACTTCTTTATATCGTACCAAAAAGTTATAAAACGTTTATTAAACCTGTATGTATGTTTCCTGGGGTTTTATTATGTTTGACGGGGATAAATAAGTGAAAATATTGGCGTGAAAGATCAAAGGGATACGCCTAAATCGCGAAAACCACGAGACGTCGCAATTATTTCCGATAATAGAAACCGAACCCACAATTTTAGAGTACTAATTATGTAATTTTGGAGCAGCACGCACGCTATAATTTTACGGTAACCGTGTGATGCTATACACTCATTATAGGCATTCATGGAATGCCTTGCTCGCCAGTTCTAATGCTATGGTCACACCAGGATCTTTTACTAGCGTGCTACTGGCTGCTAACAGTGTGACCACCAGTGTGACCACTCACTGTTTTACCAGTTGGCGAGTGAGTTTAGCAGCAGCCAGCCCACCAGCGCTTGTTTGACTTTTACAGCTACCAGCATGAATGTTAACTCAGGAAATTATGTATTTTTGGAATGTGTTTTATAAATATTATGGGAGGTAATATTCTCCTTAGGTGCTGCCTGCTGTTGCTGCTAACAGCACCAGGTAATGTCCAGTCCTTTTATTCGACAGATTTAACATTAAATTACCCAAAAAAACAAACCACATCTCTCATTAAAAACGAACAGAAACAAATTTGATTTGCAGTTGCCGCAATATCCTAAACATCAGCGTACGCTCACCGTTGCGGAATCTAATTGAGACTGCTTACGAAAAGCAGTTTGTCTTTGTTTCGTTTAAAATTAAAATACCCCCCTTTTTGCGGGGCCTCGGTCGCGAGTTGAAGCGTCGATCGCGTTACTCTGTTCTTTCTTCCCTCCCTCTCATCTCCTTTTCCACGGCGAGGACTACTCACCGCGCCACAGAAGGTAGACCAGTCGATCGTTCCTTTTCCTCTTATTTCTTTTTCCAAACGGGGGAAGAGTCTCAGCAAATTGAATTTTATCCAGCGCGATCTCACTTTCTTCCTAATTCTGGATAATCAGCGGTAATTACCGACCGTACGCCACTTACGCAAGCCTTCAATCGCCTAGTAGCAGCTATACGTGCTTACAATGCATCAAATCACAGAACAAAGACAATGTTTTTTTTTATTGGTGGATTAATACAGGAGAATAAGCTAGTTTTGTTGTGACTGAGTAAGGATATTCTCAAGAACAGAGGACTGTCGAAAGGATTTGAGTTTGAAAAACGTTTTCAAAACGATACTGTATACTTAAAAGGGTTCCTAGTCCATCCTGATTCCTAAGTAGTTGTTAGAATCGCTACATGAGGACGTGCGCATGTCTCCAAACGTAAATCGTTTCTAAAGCGTTTAAGGAAGCGTTTTCAAACCCTTTTTGGTTTTACAGTACAATTCTACCTAATATTATTATATTGTTTTAGTTGTTTTGGGTACGGTTTATTCCGCTGCACCTAGGCCAATTCTTGGCCCTCTGTGCTTACCCATTTTTACATACTGTTTGATAACGACAACCAGAGGTGTTCAACTGGTTGCCGGCACCCACGGTTTTACGTCTCTTGCGAAAGGTGGTGGGACGAGGATCTTCAGCTGATGCCTGGATTTGAACCCAAGACTTCCTAGCAGGAGAGCAGCACTCTACCACTAGAGCCACTCGCCCCACATCTACCTAATATATAAACAATAATTAAAAATACACTTTTATATACGAGTTATTTTAACAATAACGCGTGTTTAATGGTATAATATGCTCGTGAGATATGGAACCGATGGATAATATGAACGCTCTCTCAATTTAGCTTTGGCGTATAAATTGAACACAACCGGCTGTGTGAATCGATCGATTTTCGGTTGAAAACTTGAGGCGGAAGTAATACGCGTCGAGAATTTAAAATTAGAAGAAAGAGGACTCTCTCTCTCTCCTACAACTCGCGATTTCATTTAATTAAACATTTAGTTTCGAACGACGCGTTTTACATTCCGAATAATGGATGGGTCACAAAATCGGACGCGATGAGCGATAACGCTCATTGGCCCCCTTCACTAATATTTTAATAGCTAGTCTAGTCGTCGATTCTAGCCCATGCAATTTAGTGAAAATTTAATAAACTAAAAATATGATGGGTGATTGATAAACCAATGATAGAAAAGTACCTTTTTTTCTATACACATAATATTTTATTCTAATAAGAATTTCGATATAGTTGTTTCAACGGTGTTATTCTTACGATTTAAGAATTTAGTAATGTTTATGTTAAGTATATTTTGCTCTGACGAAGAAAAAGTTATTCTTCTACATATAAAAAGAGTAAGACGTTCGTTTTACATCAATTGGGTGAAAAATATACATGCTTCAACGAACAAACAGTTTCTTGACCCAAAAGTATACGTACGTATCGCTTAAAACAGACGTGATTCCTTTCAAACAGTCCCTTCATACTTAAAACAAGAAAACGTAATACTTGGAACATCAAGAAAACCATATTCTTACTCTGAGAATGTTATATTTTACTTCAACCAACCAAATGACCTTTCTGCGGATCTAGAAACAAGGTATATTCTTCACTCAAAGATATTCGCGTTGTATCGAATAAAATTTTCCCGCTGTGTGGTATTCTGCTTCTCACGGTGTAAAACGGTGAAAGTATGCGATCGGAAGTTGTTGCGTTTTACACGCCGCAATAAATAGATTGATTTATTTCGACTAGAAAAAATGTTGTATCCGCTGATGCGGTTTGATGCTCCACTGAGTTATGGATTGACACGAATCAAGAGCATCATAAAACGCGATTTAACAAGGTATTCACTCTGGATCATGCTTCTCTTCTTTGTTGCCAAAGAACATAGCAGCGATTAAGATCGTGAATGGTCACGATCATTTATCGTGGCTAAAAAAAAGTACAATGTTTTTTTTTCTTCTAAACTAAATTGTATGAGTTATTAACAATAACGAAGTAGTGTTACATTCTATTGTTTTCCAATATAAGAAGACTTTCTGTTCTATAATACGCCGTTCCACGTAAGTGCTTTCATTACGTAGTTCCTACAATTGATTGCATTATAATTCACTTTGGAATTAGTCTATCAGACTAATTTCAGACTATCAACAATAATATGTCAACCAGATTACGATAAGGCGTCCCAGGAAGTGAACGGCACACCTAGAAAGGAAGCAAATCTTTCCGAATATTAACCAGCACAATAATTCTTCTTGATTACTTATGTAATCTATAAATAATAAGCGAAAGTGGACTCTTTAAGTCTTCCAGTCTAGTTCTTATCTAAAAAATTATCAAAATCCATTCAATTTAATTCAAGGAATCGTGAAAATATACAAAAAAAGAGAATATAACCGAATGTCTATCTACCTATACTAATTACCAACTTTCAAGTGTGGGGCGCGTTCAGCGGAATCGCCCATTTTCGCCGACATTTGCGATCGAGTAGCTGCAAAATTGGGCTTTTCAATATTACTTTTGACGCTCGAATTGAAAAAAGGACACAATTCCGCGTGGACTGTGCGATATTTTGTAAATTAAATGCGTCAATTTTGAAAAAAAATCACGTTTTTGCACCTCTTCGGGTGAAGGCGAACCTCGAGAAAATGTCACGTGACGTCTAGAAATTCCGACAAGCGGATGGATGAACGTCAAAAATTTACATTTTTTATCCGTTCCTGCCGACCTTATAAAAGCCGCTCGCACTCATGTCTTACGATAAGATCCCTCTAAAGAGCCTTCGCAAAGAGTGTTGAGCAAAAAAACGGCCTTAAAAACAATTTTCGATCCAAAAAATCGATTTTTGTCGACCCGTGTTTTGCTGCTATTACCACAGTAACGTCAAACCCGAAGCGCCCCCCTGCCGGACATTCGTAACAACAGTAACAGATAGCAGATAACCTAAAATGTATCCTAAAATGTCCATATTGCGAATGTGGACAGGTGGGAACCACATATTTAAATAATACTTAACCACATATTTCTAGAATGCCCAATAACTAAAATCGAAAATTTTGACATATACACAGAGCTAGTATTAACACTAAGTCCCTTCAGTGTTGTTCCTGGCGTTGTTGGTACCCCTGAAACAGTAAACACAGCAGCAGGGCGACGTCAATTATACAGTATTAGGTCATGCATCCTCATCAGTCGAAATTGCAGCGTCGTTGGCTCGTGATTCCCAGTTTAAAATTTAATTTAACAATGAGCCGGATTATCCGGGGCTGTTCATGCCGCGCCGTGCAACATCTTTACGTGTTTATTACCCTGTGTCAGCTTAGGGGAGTTGCTGGCGACACGGTAAACTAGAGCGCCACCTACCGGGTACCCGACTTTCAATTGGTATCTCAACCCATTACATGAATCTTGGTAAATCATCTTTGATGGAAACATGACTCAAATCAAATATTTATATGCCTCAAGGTCAATATTTCTTTCCAATAAGACACGATTTAAAACTGCAACAAAATCTCTTAACAAATTATATAAATTTAAAGAATTTGCAAAAGTACTACTTCCAAGATATTGTTCAACGATGAACTAACCTAAAACTATCAACCGTCAGTCGCCTTGACATCTTAAGTGTTCCGTCAACATGAACGCGCCATTAGAATGAGAAAGTGGGAGTAAGGTTATTTAATAAATACCCACCATTAAGTAACGAGAAAGAGAGAGAGAGAGTTGTTTAATTGTAATATCGCATTAGCACCTCGTTGATTTACATAATTTAAATGGTCGAGAGAGTAAAGAACCAGTTCTTCTTGATCGCTGAGAGCGATCAACGAAAGCTATTGTAATCGGCCGTGTTGCGGTAACCGCGAACAAAAAACGACCTTGCCTGCGATGTAAAAGTGTTTGTTTGCCCGCACCAGGGACTACTGTGCAAGTAGTAGTCGCGGATTGTCTTAATAACGGTGCTAATACAACTGCGAATGGACGCGGTTAATCACTAGCGAAAACACAGTTAAAACGAAAGCCTACCGATTCAACAGAGTCAATCTTACATCCCCCAAGCGAGGTGCATTGTATGACGAGAGCCATAAAGCGCCATCTTACGTCACCGGTTATAACTAAACCGTTTACTTTAAAACATCAGTTCAAAGCACAGCGCTGCCTCACTGTGGCTGTGCCTTAACGTTTTCCCCTTTCCTTAGTTCTTGGCTCCGTCCAGATCTAACATGTACGGCATTTCCGGATCGTACATGTCTGCATCAAGCATGCACGAGTTCACTTTGCATTTTCAGATGCGAGCTGCTCTCAGATTTACCACTGGTTTATCTAGGGTGACAAGACGTGTGATACGACCTGAGAAGCTGCTGTATCAGTACTGAAGAGTTTGAAGGGCTTCCGTGAGTGAGCAAATACGACTTACTAATGAGCGTTGTAATTGAAGAACATAACGTTGATGATAAATGCGATGATAAATTTATTTAACCAGTACTTCAATGCAACCTGTTTAGTTTAGTTTAGATGAGAGAATTATAACGTTTTGAAAACCTTTTGAAAAATGTTGCTCGTTATACACTAACACGTGTGCATGGGAACAAAGAAACTATCCTAAATTTTCGAGTCAATGTCTCACTTGTTACGGAATTCGTAATCATCGTTCTAGTGTCATTATTACGCCATTAATAACGTCCACATTACCAACGCCACAAAAGAAAAACAAGGCTAGACACTTCCGTTTGTGAAATTACCACTTAACTGTGATAATTGTGGTTACAGACATCTTCCTACCTTCAAACCATCAACAGTCGACCTCTTGAGCGCTATTTATGGTATGGTTTCGTTACTTCTACGTAAGCAAATACAGGTCCCGGCGACGTAATGCGTGCCAGATATAAGTCGATTACGGGTAGATAACAAGGTCGTTTGCATTCAACTCGTAAACTGATTTATATTTGGAGGGGTTATTGGAATCGAGAACGACCCTTCGCTTTTTCCATCGCAGAGACAAAGGGTAGGTACGCCTTTTTATACATCTATACATAATATTGAATCTATAGGGCGAAAGTGCCTTCGATGTTGGCAACATGTGTCCTTAATGTGTCAAATTGCTACCGACAATTTCTTAGTTTGACATGAACTGTTTATTTTTCCTAATCTTGTAGTTTGAATTGAGCCTTGCTGGTAGTGGCCACCAGTGGCAGCAGTACTTTTACTGGTAAACAGTGTAATGGGACCACAAAATAGCCCCGCTGGCTGCGGCCTAGTGTGACCGTGGAATAACTTCTTTAGAACCAGAAAGTCTTAGGATTTAAAGAACAAAACCAGTAGAGCAATCACAAATAGAGTAATAATTACTACTAAGTGACAACGCAATTTCACTAAAGCATCTCTTAAAATCACCTCATATAACATAACAAAAATAGCTCGTACAATAACGTGTGCATCTCTCTAGCGGACTCTAGCCAATAACAGTATACTGCCGAAGTTATTGTACCTCATCATGACGTTGGTATCGAATACACGGTTACACAGCTTGAGTGCCACCCGTTGCAGACGCGGTGTTCGCATGAATTGATCGTAAAGTTAATTTTATGACCGCATCGTATAAACAGAAATAGTTCTGATAATTATGTGGGTAATATCCACTGGTACATGTCAAACATTTGACGCGGACCGCTCCTTGATACACTTTGGCCCTAAGCCAAATAACATGGCTCCTGCAATGCAGCAGTATTTTTCACCGACGAACATAACTGTTCGCCACACTGAAAACGTAAATTATTACATGATACTTTATTTTATATGTAGAAGAATAACATTTTCATCATCAGAGCAAAATATACTCAACATAAACATACTAAACTCTTAAGCCGGAAGAATAACTAGCCGTTGAAATAACCACAATGTAGTTGTTTTGGGTGCGGTTTATTCCGCTGCACCTAGGCCAATTCTTGGCCCTTTGTGCTTTACCCATTTTTACATACGATAACGACAACCAGAGGTGTTCTGGTTGCCGGCACCCACGGTTTTACGCCTCTTGCGAAAGGCGGTGGGACGAGGATCTTCAGCTGATGCCTGGATTTGAACCCAAGACTTCCTAGCAGGAGAGCAGCACTCTACCGCTAGAGCCACTCGCCCCACAGTAACCACACATATTATATTGAAATTCTTATTACAATAAAATATTATTTGGATAGTAAAATATCCTCTTCATGCTACACTATATACGCAAGAACATTTCTCTTGATATCTAAGAATAGAGTTCTCTCTGTGTAATAGCACTGTGCGGAACCCTGTGAAAAGCAGAAACAAACCATGGTGTATTTTCGAGCAATTAAAGCCTTTATAGGGCCTAAACAAATACCACGCTTGTATATCCTGCATGAATTTGTGTACTAATTCAACCAAATACATACTACAATCGTTTATAAGCAGGTTTCAAATGCTAGAATTAGTTATCCTACATATATCGTTTTAGAAACGGTTTAAAAACGTTTTTGAGCCAAGATACGTGGTTATTCCGATTCAAATGTAGCTTGAACTTGATGAAAAGTGATGAAAATGTAATTCCACCTAAAATGCTGGCGACTGGCGTTTGAAAGTCGAGACGTGCCACCTACGTTCCCCTCTGAATGAACTTGTCACGGTTAGTTAGGAGCAGATGTGTTGGTTTTAAATGTGGCGAGAGGTGCAATGCCAGGTGGCAGACAGCTCGAACGAGGGGTTAAAATACCTGCACAGTAATGTCCATGGAACGAATATTGCGATACTAAACTCAACCTGATAATGTTTACACTAACTAGTTGGTGTAAACATTATCAGGTTGAAAATGTTATAAAAACGTTTCTAAAACGTTTTTAAAACGTTTTCAACACGTTTTTAAAACGGTGCTTTGTGAACATCGACTAAAATAAAGAAAATATTCTCTCAGAGACTGAGATGCGGTAATTAGGTTGTGACATCTTGAAGGATCGTCGTCAAGAAATGTGTAATTTTTGTGGGGACTAATGAACCGCTCGTTGAGATTCGGCGCGAGGGGCCAACCAACGCAACGGGTAAAAGAGAGAAAAAACACTGTGTAACGGTCCATAAAGCAGCTTCAAACGGTGTAGCAAAAGTGAGTGCCGATCTCATGAGGGAGTTAACCGAGCCCTGTTAATTTATAGCTTTTCATTTTATACTAAATTAGTTTCCACGTTTACTTTCGGCTGAATATAAATCACCAGATGCTTGTTCTTCGATAAACCACACCACTACGTATCACCTTCTGACCTTCTACACTCTCCACTTGCCTACTGATAACCCTGATATATCGATTTTAATACAGCCGAAACCTTCAGTTTAATTAAATGTGATATTTGAGGTAGTGCAATGCATTTGTAGTATTGTATCAATCGTGGGAAAGAAGCTTCACAATTTAATTAACCTGAAAAGTATTGCAGAACTACAAATTTCCATACAAGTATCTATCCACAAAATTCTAGTTTCTATAAACTAACTAACTAGTCGTACGTAATGCTTAATAATGAACGGACAACGTATGTCCGTCGTGCGATGTTCTCGCAAGTTAGTATAGTGTATATTGCTTTCGGGTTTCAGGAAAGGCAGAGCACGGTTACGTATGGAAATCGCGCCGTGGATTCGTGATAGGAGATCCGAAAACTTTCACGGTATCAATACTGTGTTCCGCGCAGTCCTTTCCATGCCACGCGGAGATCAGTATTGAGTGAGCTAGAACCTCGACAAGCACGTAAGCATCTTTCAGGAAGAGACCTGTTTTTCATTACCACAATTTGATGAGATAACTTGCGGTATACCGATCGACTGAAAGATCTTCTTGTTGTTGCAAGTATTACGTTTTCTTGTTTTAAGTATGTATGTTTTAAGTATACTTTTGGGTCAAGAAACTATTCTTTCGTTGAAGCATGTATATTTTTCACCCAACAAAATATTCTTGTTGATGTAAAAAGAACGTCTCACTCTTTTATGTAGAAGAATAACATTTTCTTCGTCAGAGCAAAATATACTCAACATAAACATACTTGTTGTACAGATATTTTACCAATGCGGATTTTGCTAGCCAGGGTTTATCTGGTACGATAGATAAGGAGTGCGGAGGGTTAATGTAAACACTAGGGAAAGTAATCTAGAGGCTCGAGAAAAAGAGGCCAGGCAGTACCATAGACTGGCTCTAGGGGTCTAGTTGTGTGGAAAGTATTGTTGTTCTTCTAGAATAATATAGACATGGAATCATATAACTTGGGCTTGTCGTAGAGACATGGAGTTATATGGCTTGGGCTTGTCGAGGATAGTATAGACATGGAGTCACATAACTTGGGCTTGTCGTGGAGACATGGAGTTATATGACTTGGGCTTGTCGAGGATAGTATAGACATGGAGTCACATAACTTGGGCTTGTCATGGAGACATGGAGTTACATGAGTTGGGCTTGTCGAGGATAGTATAGACATGGAGTCACATAACTTGGGCTTGTCATGGAGACATGGAGTTACATGAGTTGGGCTTGTCGAGGATAGTATAGACATGGAGTCACATAACTTGGGCTTGTCGTGGAGACATGGCGTTATATGGCTTGGGCTTGTCGAGGATAGTATAGACATGGAGTCACATAACTTGGGCTTGTCGTGGAGACATGGCGTTATATGACTTGGGCTTGTCGAGGATAGTATAGACATGGAGTCACATAACTTGGGCTTGTCATGGAGACATGGAGTTACATGAGTTGGGCTTGTCGAGGATAGTATAGACATGGAGTCACATAACTTGGGCTTGTCGTGGAGACATGGCGTTATATGGCTTGGGCTTGTCGAGGATAGTATAGACATGGAGTCATATAACTTGGGCTTGTCGTGGAGACATGGCGTTATATGGCTTGGGCTTGTCGAGGATAGTATAGACATGGAGTCACATAACTTGGGCTTGTCGTGGAGACATGGAGTTATATGACTTGGGCTTGTCGAGGATAGTATAGACATGGAGTCACATAACTTGGGCTTGTCGTGGAGACATGGAGTTATATGACTTGGGCTTGTCAAGAATAGTATGACATGGAGTCATATGACTTGGGCTTGTCGTGGAGACATGGAGTCATATGACTTGGGCTTGTCGTCGAGACATGGAGTTATATAACTTGGGCTTGTCGAGGATAGTATAGACATGGAGTCACATAACTTGGGCTTGTCGTGGAGACATGGAGTTATATGACTTGGGCTTGTCAAGAATAGTATGACATGGAGTCATATGACTTGGGCTTGTCGTGGAGACATGGAGTCATATGACTTGGGCTTGTCGTCGAGACATGGAGTTATATAATTTGGGCTTGTCGAGGATAGTATAGACATGGAGTCACATAACTTGGGCTTGTCGTGGAGACATGGAGTTATATGACTTGGGCTTGTCGAGGATAGTATAGACATGGAGTCACATAACTTGGGCTTGTCGTGGAGACATGGAGTTATATGACTTGGGCTTGTCGAGGATAGTATAGACATGGAGTCACATAACTTGGGCTTGTCGTGGAGACATGGAGTTATATGACTTGGGCTTGTCGAGAATAGTATGACATGGAGTCATATGACTTGGGCTTGTCATGGAGACATGGAGTCATATGACTTGGGCTTGTCGAGGAGAATATAGACATGGAGTCAGACGTATATGACTTGGGCTTGTCTATCTTCCTGGGTGCCATAATAGGATATTATGCGGGTTCCCCCATGACTTGCACCGGTATATGGTAGCAATGGCACTGGCTAGTGCATTCCGCTCTGCTTTACTGTGTGTGTGTAAAGTTCCATCCAGGTTGTGGTTGATTTGGAGTATTTTAGGTGTGATAAGATAAAGTGTGCAGATGACCAAGCTAGCCTATGAGTCCAAGGAAATAGACGACATGGACTGGGACTGAAGTCTGGGGACAGGAGTCCCCGGGTAAGTTAACCTTACACTGTGTCGTTATCGCTGTTTAAAGAGGGTATTTCTATATTGTTATATGATACGCGAGGGATGTGTAACCGTTCGGTGACGATTGGAACAGCCGCGGATTCTTTGCAATAGTATTTACCAATGACGTGTCATATCGGTGAGTTATTATCAATCTATTAAGCATGTTGCAGTTTGGTATCAGATGAACCAGTTTTAGTAATTATGAAAAAATGTAGTGCGCCAAAAATCCATAGCCAACATACTAAACTTTTAAACCGGAAACATAGCTAGCCGTTGCAATAACTATAACATATACTGAAATTCTAATTACAATAAAATATTATTTGGATAGCAAAAATAACCTCTTCATGCTACACTATATACGCATTTTCTTGATATCCAAGAATAGAGTTCTCTCTGTGTACGAGGGAATTAATCGCATAAGAAATTATGATGTTAAGCAGTGTTAAATTCTAATTATAAGCCATTTTGCGGTGGGCATCAAGTAAACAACAATTTAGCCGCAGGCGTCAAACTGTTTTCGAATGTGGTGCAGTACATAAGTTGGTAATTTGTGTGTTGAGGCCAGAACTTATCTTTTGTGAACAAGTTCGGGACAGATAATATTTAACGAAGTCAAAGACCTGCGGAAGATATGCCTTCAAGCCACTCCCCTCCCAGTTACTACCGACAACCACAAAAGTTGTCTTAAGTCATGGAAACAGCTTATAATACTTATTTTATTAAAAGTATTTCAATATTTAATGGCCACAAAGGTTTTATTTAGTTTAGATAGTTAATATCTCCTAAACACTGTACTTGCTATATACATAGGTAGAGTAGTTTCAAACTAAGAAGAGCACAGTTGTATATGCAACCAATCATACCCAGTGTATGGTTTATAAATTGCCTGTGTATATTTGGTTGCATACACAGCTGTGCTCTTCTTAGTTTGAAACATCTATATATATATATAAAAATTAATAGCTAGGTATTAGTGAAACAGGGTTAAATGGTGGAACAAAATTACTGGTTATTATCGATTTAACGATGTAGTATCATACGTATGTTTACGTAATACTCCGTTTTCTATTTATAATCGCATAAATATTTATTAAATATTAGCGCCAGATATTTTAATGAATTTTACATTGTGTGGGTTAACTTTGTCCCCAAAACACACCGAACTACTTTTACTTTGTAATTATATGTCAATCGACAAATCCGAATACTAAAATTTGGACTCTATAACCTGATGAATAATATATCTGCTATATCACAGCAGGAAGTGAAGCAGGAAGTGAATATACAGTTGTTAGTAAATATATTTGGCCACAATGTCTGTTTCTAGACAATTTAGCATGCATGCATAGTTTTTAGAACAGTTTAAAAACTACACAAACAGAACACCTAATTTTTAAACTAAGCGGACAAACTTTGACACGTTAGTTGGTAGCTGGTCTTTATAGCTGTTAAAAAAACAACGCGTTTAGTCAGTAAAAAACGCACGTTAGTTGGAAGATCTTGAACTGTTGAGTTCGCTGAACGCGCCCATTTAGTGGTGACATTGCTAATAGCGACTGTTATGTGGATTGTTGTAAAAAAGCGTAGTGTGACCGCGGCATAATACCTGACATTGCAAGTAAAGTTGCCGTGCACTTTTATTGCGGTGAAGTGTGTCGGGTTCAACTTTCTACGTAATACGCTAACGGCGTCTGCTTAATTATGATTAGGGCAATTAACGTATGTTTTACTCGATTTCACATACATATTAATTAATTAATAAATCTTTTTGGATTTAAACGGGTAATTAATCCAAGTGTATTTTGTATTACTAAAGATTTAATGGATAAGTACATATATAATTTAGGACGCTAATTATTTGGAAGAATATGCAAACTAGACACTTCCGACAAAGATATTGTTAAATTTAAAAAAGTGAGCTGCATTTGCTGAAAGAAATATTTTATTTGAAGTAAAACGAAATAGTTTTTACTGAAAAAAAAAAAAAAACGTTTCTTTTACAACAAATGGTTTTCCGTGATTTCTGCAATGTAGAAATTGTTTGGGTTTAATTGCAGAAATACGTTTGAATGAAATAAATCTGGTTTTATTTGAAGGTAAGTATAAATATTCTATTTGGAAGAGAAAGATAGATTTGAGTAAAAAGATTATGTGTTTGAATAAAAAAACAGTGGTTTCATTAAACATTATTGCTATGTCTACTGGCGGGAAGATGGCGCTGACAGTATCTACGTACGCGTTGGCCTTTTTTGGGCTTTATATTAGCTGAGCTACAGAATGCGAGCGGTATTCTGATTGCTCTTCATTTGGGAATAAGTCTGTAGTCTTTACTAAAGATTACCGTGGAGTAAAATAATCGAATGAGTCTTCCATAATTTTTTATTGTGATTTTCGACTACACTATGTTTGGATTATATAATCAAGGTCCCATGATTAAAATCCAAACATAATAAAATATTAATTAGTTGTTGCAATATCTATCTAATTTGAAAGTACACTTTACTGAAACTAAAGTACTGTTTGATTATATCAGAATTTGTAGTTTTTAAATCAAATTCGATTTTATTAAGTGAAGTACTAAATTGTCAAACTGTAAAGGAAGTTTTTTTTTAGTTAAAAAGAACATAAGAGTTCTTCTTGAAATAAAATGTTCATTTTGTTTGAAAATATTATGTTATTGAATTTAAGTTAACTAAATACGATAAATTTGAATTTAAACATAATTATTTGAATCAAATGTCAGCAGGTAAGGCTGAATTGTTTCAAAAGGTGTTGTCACCTTAAAGCACAAAAACATCGTGTCAGTTACAAAGAGCAAGAGCTAGTTAAAAGATACATTATAACTGCTGTTGAGTAACTCACACTACTTATAGTCAGGCATTTATTGGAAAGTACCATGCCAATCAATACTAACCGTATGAAATAGCTTTAATTAATATAGAAACTGAACGTGGTTTTTTACTGGGGCAAATGGGTAAATGTTACACCAATTAAGATAATTTCTTGGTGAGCCAACTCGACAACGAAAAAAAAAAGTTATTTCGTTTTACCGATTTCTACCATAGATTGCCTTTCAATAAGAAACGATTTTCACGGTACTACCACAGTACTACGTAGTCCAATGTTGTTTTTCCTGTAAATTTCATTCGCGTTCTTCTACGTATGCAGCAGCGCCGTTTACATTTATAACGCAATCGTTTGTGTTTATGCAACGCATCTAGGTATATATGCGATGCAGAAAAGTGACTACTCGGACATAAGAACGTAAATTTACATACTCATTCTTCCATTGGCAGAGTGGATAATGTAATTTATCACTTTGTCAATTATATACAAATTAGCTGTCTCATTTCTAAGCAATTATCACAGCTATTTTAACTCTATTGCTTGATGTGCTTAATTCGTCTTGTTTTAAGTACCAAGCTTGGTAGAACTTAATAGTTTTTGCCCATTTTTAGAAATAATAGACACACAAAGAGAAAAATTTATTCGATACAACACGAATATCTTTGAATCAAGAATATCACCTGTTTCTATGTCCGCAGAAAGATCAAATGGTTGGTTCAAGTAAAATACAAAATTCTCAGCGTAAGAATATGATTTTCTTGATGTTCCAAGTACTACGTTTTCTTGTTTTAAGATGAAGGAACTGTTTGAAAGGAATTACGTCTGTTTTAAGCGATACGTACGTATACTTTCGTGTCAAGACACTGTTTGTTGGTTGAAGCATGTATATTTTTCACCCAATTGATGTAAAACGAACGTCTTACTCTTTTTATATGTAGAAGAATTACATTTTCTTCGTCAGGGAAAAATATACTCAACATAAACATACTAAACTCTTAAACCGGAAGAATAACTAGCCACTGAAATAACTATAACGTATACTTACATTCTTATTACAATAAAATATTATTTGGATAGCAAAATCTTGATATCCAAGAATAGAGTTCTCTCTGTGTACAGTCTAAATGGCAATAATCCATAGAACTGTATGGTTTACTCTATTAATCATTAAGTAAAAACTTATGATTTTGTAATTAGATAGTATAATCAGTGTTGCTTCGTAATAACATCTTCATAAACAAGTCTTCAGAAGTTCATTGGAAAACATCCCCTCCTCAATTCTGCATTTATTTCTGCATAATTCAGTTGGGCAAAGCTTTAATATTTCACATTGCGAGGCAATTACAAGTTCCACAACTCCATAATAACAAAATTGCGTTAAACGTTACCCAAAGTTTAAACCTCGCTTAATAACACGGCTACGTTGCGTTGGAGCCGAGCTGTAATTCGACGTCAAAATTTTATTTCGCGAAAGAAATCGTTAAGTTGCGCGATGGTAGCGACACCATCGGTCGAGAGGTTTATCCGCCGAAACGTAATTCTCATTTAATAAAAGCAATCCGAGCGCCCTCACGCATAAACATCAGCGGAGATGGACCTTAAAATGACGTAAAATCTATTTTACGACGACTGCCGAGCCATAACATAAAACTTGGGACATCGCCCGAGGAGATCAGATTTCCTGGACAAAAGGTGAGAGGACGAAATTCCTCGACGAAAGTATTTGCGAACTACGTACTATACTTGGAGAATTATCGAGAAGCTTAAGATGATTTATTAAATTACTTGGAGTTATCGACTAAAATGTGAGCCATGTTTCAACAGTATATTTTTTTAGTAATTCGAACAGCCCCCAAAGCTGTGAAAACTCGCATATTACTTTTGATATTTACAGTAATATTCCAAAATAAGCAACGTCATGTTAACTATGGCTCATTTGTTTGTCCTTTCGATTAATTAATTACCTTTATTAAAAGGTTCACATAATTAGAACCGTATACTATTGTAACGACTTGTATAACACTCTCAACCCACACGTAGATTGAAATGTGTAATTAATACTATTATTAAAATGTTGTTTACAGTTCAGAACATTACGAACATTTATTTACTTGTGAAAAGGTCAAAGGACACAATCAATACGGGGAGCCGTGGGCTAAACAAATCGTTCTAGAACACTCGAGAATTACGATATAACGCACCATACACAAATTGAATAAAATTCGCGAATTAATTACGCCATTCGTTCTTTCTCCGCGAAGCAATCAAGGTAAACGGTTTCAGCGAAGCTTTTGCTGCGTGGGAAGTCCCCATTCAGATTCATCCTCCCACTCAAAATACTGCGAAATAGGTAGAAAAAGCAAATCAACGTTTTACCATGTACTGCTAACTTTACTGTTGGCTATGAGGCTATTTATCCTGAAATAATGTTTGGAAACAACGTTTTCGTTTTTGTCTTTTAAGCTTCCTACAATAGATATAATCGAGGTTGTTTGAAGACAGATCTGAATCTCGGAGTACAGCGAGGAACAAGAAATTAAAAATAATACTCGCCGATCTCAAGTTATAAACTTGTCATACATCACGAGTAACAAGTGGAAAGTACACGCGACTTCCATTATACGTATACAAAGTGCAGGTAATAAACATTTATTGCGGCTCGAGCTTGCATCGCACACGTAAACCAGACGTAACGGTCAAGGAGCTAAACTGATTTATGGTGGAGCCAGATCCACTTGATTATACGCCGCCGACAGCCGTCTTTATAATTAATATTTCTTTGTCCTTTTTCTCCTTACTCTACACGCCCAATCAATATTTAATATTTACACCCTTGAAAGAGTCACACTAGGCTGTTTTACTAGCGTACTATTTGCTAGTAGCTACTAACAGCATAGTGTGACCACTCAGCAGCGCTGTTTTACCAGATGGCGAGTGAGTTTAGCCCACCAGCTCTTGTTTAACTTTTACAGCAACAAGCATGAATGTTAACTCAGGAAATTATGTATTTTTGAAATGTATTTTATAAATATTATGCGAGGTACTATTCTCCCAATACAAAAGAGGGCTTTAAGCGATACACTTGTTAAAATACTGATCACATAATGAATAGTCGAAATGAATATGAAATATTTTATGGTTGCGACGCCTTTACCTGACAAAAGACAATACATTGTCTCACTATTAGTTGACCTTGTAGTTTGAACTGAGGCTTGCTACTTTTGCTGGTAAACAGCGTAATGTGACCAGAAAATAGCCGCTGGCTGCTGTTGCAGCTAGCAGAAGAAGAAGTCGTGAGTCACGAGGTTTATGGAACAGAAGGCGAAGGTAATTTAAGTTCGCTTTACGCGTACTTTACGCAAAATCGCATCTGCAATTAGGTACTAATCCGGCGTCCTTAACTTTTTGGGCCTATTCCCGGGCAGCTGGCCCTGGCGAACATTAGCATACAAGTGTGTACGCGGCATTAAATTGAGAAGTTGGGCGAAAGTGGAGCGCGTTAACAATAGATAAAGGGCTCGGAGGGTCTTTCCGTCGCATTGAATCACAACCCCGACCCCCCATGCTGTGTGTATTATTGATTGTAACGTTTCACCATTTTCCATAACACCAGGTCTTCATCGTCAACTTAACTTAGCTGAATTCTACAAGATGTTAGATTCTATAAGATGTTAGATTCTATAAGATGTTAGATTCTATAAGATGTTAGACTCTATAAGATGTTAGATTCTATAATATGTTAGATTCTATAAGATGTTAGATTCTATAAGATGTTAGATTCTATAAGATGTTAGATTCTATAAGATGTTAGATTCTATAAGATGTTAGATTCTATAAGATGTTAGATTCTATAAGATGTTAGATTCTATAAGATGTTAGATTCTATAAGATGTTAGATTCTATAAGATGTTAGATTCTATAAGATGTTAGATTATATAAGATGTTAGATTCTATAAGATGTTAGATTGTATAAGATGTTAGATTCTATAAGATGTTAGATTCTATAAGATGTTAGATTCTATAAGATGTTAGATTCTAAAAGATGTTAGATTCTATAAGATGTTAGATTCTATAAGATGTTAGATTCTATAAGATGTTAGATTCTATAAGATGTTAGATTATATAAGATGTTAGATTCTATAAGATGTTAGATTCTATAAGATGTTAGATTCTATAAGATGTTAGATTATATAAGATGTTAGATTCTATAAGATGTTAGATTCTAAAAGATGTTAGATTCTATAAGATGTTAGATTCTATAAGATGTTAGATTCTATAAGATGTTAGATTCTATAAGATGTTAGATTCTATAAGATGTTAGATTCTATAAGATGTTAGATTCTATAAGATGTTAGATTCTATAAGATGTTAGATTCTAAAAGATGTTAAATTCTATAAGATGTTAGATTCTATAAGATGTTAGATTCTAAAAGATGTTAGATTCTATAAGATGTTAGATTCTATAAGATGTTAGATTCTATAAGATGTTAGATTCTATAAGATGTTAGATTCTATAAGATGTTAGATTCTATAAGATGTTAGATTCTATAAGATGTTAGATTCTATAAGATGTTAGATTCTATAAGATGTTAGATTCTATAAGATATTAGATTCTATAAGATGGATAATCCACACGAAGAAAAATAGTATTTTGCGATAAAACCGTTTACGCCCTTCTATATTTAGTACAAATGTGTTTAACTTTTATGTAGGTGGCGTTATATTTTCAAGCCGGGAGCACAGTCAGCTAGCTCTTAAAGGTTATATATATTTGCGCAAAGTACGGCTGCCCGCGTAAAGTGGGTATATAAAATTTTCCGATCGACTGAAGCAGACGTATATCTACATCGATAAAGCACTATACAGGGATATACTTATTTACACAGCTCACCAAAATAGTAGCAATAAATACATGTTATGGCATTGTATTGTACCAATGCACTGCCAAGGCATGATTAAATGTTTAATAAAGGTTAATAGAATTATCGATCACTCACTAGAACGGTGACATGCAATGCTCTACCGCACTTTTAAATGACTTTTGCTCGTGTCAACAGCAATTTCTCCTGTCAGCACTGCAATACACCTATTACTAAGTGGAAACATTGTATACCTGAAGACTTTTTAGTAAGAAATTCAGGAAGTTATAGCCTTGAGAGACAATGAGACAAAAGAAATGTAAAATCAAATACATGTATTTCTTTGAACATATTTCTTTCAAGGAAAGAATATATGTTTGAAACAAATAAGTATATTTAAATTTAAAAAAGTGAGCTGCATGGGCTGAAATAAATATTTTATTTTAAGTAAAAACAAATAGTTTTTACTGAAAAACCCGTTTTTAATTTCAGAGATACGTTTGAATGAAGTAAATCTGGTTTTATTTGTAATAAAGATCGGTAAGTAAATATTTTATTTGGAAGAGAAAGATAATAGATTTAAACTTGAACTAAATCTTCTAAATCTGCCATTATTTAACATCGATCTTTTTTTGACTTGTAGCAAATTCCTCTCTGTGTACTATAACACAACACAATTATTAATTTTCCTCAATTTGATTAGATTTCTTAATTGTGGTAAGTAGAATGAATCATTTAACATCTGTTTCCTGGAGCATTGCGACCGAGTACTGAATTAAAAATCCGTTAGTGGGTATTTAACGATAGAAGAGGAGCACTTAATTTGACACAATTAAAACGAAGTCGCTCGTCGGCCTCAGCACACAACCAATGGCACTAGAGATGCTAATACAATGTCAGGTTTATTCATAAACTCATTTCGTCATTGATTCGTATTGCTTTACATTTTGAATGAGTCTCCCAACTGTATCTATTACTTTTTTCTTAATTACCGAAGGATTTATCCAAGAGCAAAGTAAATTATCTCAACATTGCGGAACAAGCAGTAATTACAGTTTCTGTTTGTCCCTTTTTCTGCTTTTCGGTTCTTTTTGCACGATTCTAAAGATACACAAGTGGGCTTATTTGTAACGGGACGAGTACAATGGGACACGGTGTGGGGTAGGGGGGTGTCTAATGTATGTAAGCCATTGTTTTAATTCGCGCTAAGTTGGAGTGGTTCCAGGGGCAATAATGTCGGGCAGAAGTTCAACTTTCATGCAGAACAAATTAGTGGATTTTCTCTCCTCCTTAAATATTCAGAAAGTTCGCCGGCGAAATTGGAAATTTCGCTCGGTTTTATCTGTTACTTACGGCTAAACTTCCCGTTGTCGGACCGCCCCCTATTCTCCAACCCCTCTCTCTCTCTCGACAACCCCTCGTTATGCACTCCGAAAGTCGGATGAATTGATACTTCGCAACAGTTTAAAATCTGTTTTGAGAAAAAGTTATTCTTGCTTGACAGGCGCTGTTATTGCAGTAACTTTGACACTTGTTTATCGAAGAATATTGGTGATTATTTATTGTTGTTTCGTAAAATTCTAACAAAAAGAACCATTGCATTGAATCAAGATCACATATGTAAAATATGAGCTTCAAAACAGTAAAATTGGTTGACAGTTACTTGCAGTGAGAATGAATATTCAGAACACAGAAGGTGTTGAAACAAACCTAAAAATCTTCTTCTGAAACATTCGCTTTTCCAAGCAAAACAACCAATTATTTATTCTGATAATTAGTATTTTCTTTAATCCATGCAATGGTTGAAATAAAACAATATTAATTTTAAGTTTAAATATTTGAAGAAATACTACTAACTTTCATTCAAAACTAAATATAACCCTTTGTAGTTGATGACTGTTTGGTGTGACTTAATAATTTACTCATTGCAACTAAATATATCTTGAAAATCCATCAAATGATCAGAATTATGTTGATCAATATTGCTTATAAAGTAGTTGATGCACTTTCATCATCATAATGGGTGAGTTTACTGGTTCATTCAATTTCAGTACATTGAATTTACTAAGCTTTAGAACGAGTATAACGCCTGGGTGCAATGGATTACAATCCACCGTAAAATTCTCAATGTAATTACGAAGGTCCTAAATGTTTACAATAGGTAATAGGTAAGCATTATTGGCGACAAAAATAAAACGGGGCCCGTTCGTAACGTAACTGCACTTAGTTATAGAGCACCGTGAGCGCTGTTCGTTTTCTATTAAGTCATAAAGCGAACGATAAATTTCACGACGCCAGCCATGCTGCCTGCCTAAGCCCGTCGTCGGTGTATTTAGGGCAAATACTGCGGAACACGTTGGTCACTCTCGTTTCCTTCCTCTTGCCTAAATAGTTTTCGATGGAGGAAAAAATATATTACTGCAGCGCACGCCACACCATTGGGAATAACAATTTCTGTCCATTAGGGAAACCTACCACCACCACTGTCTCTTACAGTCCTCTACTCTAGCGAAAATCAATTTCACCCTAACAGGCGATGGTCGTTCTTAACACTCGGTCCACTTCCATTTTCATCACGGAACAGTCTCTTAAGCGAATTGAGATATAAACTCTCGTTGCAGATCTCCTAAATTGTCTTTGGTTTTAAGTTATGTTTGAAGTAATTTTGATGATGTTTAGGTTGTTTAGGGTGGTTAGGTGTACAATTTTCAGCGACGGTTGGTGAATCAATTAGGAATTGCCAACGTCACGACAAGATTGGAAAAGAAGGAGCGTGTACTGAGCTAGACCTAGCGTTAACGATGCAATTATGAAAGCAACGACGACATAATAAAGTAAGCTCTACTAGGCGATCGATAACTAGTTTCGAGGCTGATACCGATCTGGTTTCCTCACGTTTCTGTTCGACAATATCGCGTATGTAAAGAAAATTCCGTTTGCAGTTCCCATGTTGTGGCGAGAGCCTTCAATCATGTAGATAATTGCTATTTTTGCACGATAAGCGTCTCTGGATATTCGAAGAAGGATAAGCATAAAATAAAATATCCAAATTTGCCATCAGCACCGCGACCTATCCCCCATGGAGAGAACCATCCTCTTCCAAGTGCGCCATCCACTTCATCATCTTCGATTTTTGATACAAAACAAATTTCGCCTTGCCTCATTTGACAGAGTGTCTGAAATCACTCTGTCAAATCAGGTAAGTCGTGAAGATTCACCATTTGTACCATTTGTGGTAGGAGTTATGATTTTTTTTTTCACTCTCACAAATTTACGTGATTTTTCAAGCAAATTAACCGTCATTTACTACCGATTCAATTACACTGAACGTATGCCAGCATTGCCAGCTAGGCGACAGATGTTTAAGTGGTGTAAACGGCAGAGTAGCACCAAATGGAAGAAAATATCGACTTTATAGCAGGTCGAGGTTTTCAACAGGGCCGTTCAGTCCCCAGGTCTATTTATAAAATATGCCTCCGCACACATATGGATGCACTTTATCGGAACGCACGATTCTAAACGGGTGATTTAGAATGTTTATTTACGTTATTTATTTACTAGCCGCGAACAGGAACACTGTAAGCGCTCGTTTACTAAATTCGGTTAAAGTGGTATGGGACCCCATAGACCATTTCGTTCAGTAACGGCCTAGACTTAAAATAATGATGAAGAAGTATGTTTGGAAAGTAAAAGATCTACCGACTAATGCTATGGTCACACTGTTGTATGTACCTACCTGGTGACACAAAATTCACCAGAAATAGTTGACCTTGTAGTTTGAACTGAGGTTTGCTGGTAGTAGCCACCAGCAGCAGCAGTACTTTTGCTGGTAAACAGCGTAATGTGACCACAAAATAGCCGCTAGCTGCTGTCGCTGCTAACTAGCTAAAGGATTTTCATGATTCCTTCAGTAGTCCCCTTACAAATAAACTGAGTAACAAATCTTGAAAATGACCGCGTTCTCTATTGTCTATATAATTATTAATTACCCCGCCTAGTCCATCACTGTATTCGTTCAACCCTCGACCGTTCAACCGCCTTATGTGTCATTGCTAGTCCATTAAATTTCAGCGTCGCCCAGCATTTTATGACAGCAACAACACGATTCTGGTGCGCCCATTGATGAGAATTTATAGCCTGCCCTTCGCCGGCGCACATTTATAAATATTTAAAATGGATCTCTGGTAATCTAATATCGTTACCGACGAGTTTTTTCGAGTAACGTTTTTTTTTTTTGGGAGGGGGTTAAGGGTGAAAAACGTATTGGTTTTCACATCTTGCCGTTTAAACGTGTGCGTGTAGCGTTACGCCATGATAACATGATTAATATTTATGGGCCTTGTTTGTTCGCTGTTGCCTTACACACTGTGAAGACATAAAAGGTTGAAAGTATGTTAGATTCGTGTAAAGTAAGTAAGTAACTTTGATTGATTTTGGTACTTTTTCTTTATAATAGATAAAGATATTTTTCTGTGTGTTATCGATGCAAAATGCATGTGATTGTCTAACTCAACCCCCCCTATAATCTAGACAAGGGTACGTGGAGGTTTAGGCTTCATCTAATATCTAATATCCAGTTCCGGTAGGGAGTTGGAGCATCCCCTCTTCAGTTGGCACGTGTACCCTGTCCGGAATATCCCCGCCGCTGCTCGGAAACTTTTGTTCGCATCTTTGAGGGTGGCAGAAGGTGTTTTACGATTCCACATGTGCCAGACGTCAATATGTTTGCGGGGTCGTGGCCGCCAAATTTATTGTATCGTCCTAATCTATTTGTTGCAAATTGAACTGCCGTGTTTATAAATCCGTACAACGGTCAAAAGATGACATGGCATTGCAAAAAGTGCCATGCGTCGTCATTAACACGCCCACCCACCAGTTCACAGTATTCATCAAAGCACCGCATATAGAAAGAGATAAGCTAGAAGACCTAAAGAAACGCGTCAATGACGAGAAAGTTGTTAACGTTTCCAACTATGTTGCAAGAGGCATCTTCTACGTTCAACCGCTCTCTTCCTGTTACGTCCTGAAGATGCCTGCTGCAACATGTGTGCAAAACTTTGATAACTTTATCGTCATTGACACGGTTTCCTCCCGGAAACTAGAACTTAGTGATTCGGACCGCGAAAGTCTCCCATCTAAATATACCTGATTTATGTTTGAAATAACACGATGTGGCACATAGCCCGTGCTTCGACCCTTCTGCAAGGGTCCAAGTTTATAACGACAGAATTAATTAAACAGGCACATTAACCGAATAACGTTTGTATCACAAAGAAAGTATGTTAAAAACATTAATTAGGTGTAAAAACAATTAAATTTTACATAAAGTTTGTCAGTTTCCTCGGAACTAAATACATATTTGGTACTTAGACCCTTTTGATTTACAACTCTTCAATTATTATTGAAATATCATAGAAATGTCACTCATAAAAATTTTATTTAGTATTTTCTGGCGGTTATTTCCTGTCCTTAGGCTATTTCTTTCAATTCTTTGTACGCTCAAGGCGCGAAAACAATTTTTTTTGCTAGCCGTTCGAGTTTGCCAGATGATGGTCAGTGTAGTACACATATTTTTGAACATTAGGTCTCTAAAAATTAAACTCGCTTCGTGAAATGGTGCTACGTTTTATAGGCTTAATATTCTTACAATTTCTACACCACAACACGTCCAAAACAATTTTTTGTTAACACGACCTCGACCATGCCAGATGGTGCGTGTGATGCGTATTTTGTTGTTTACACATTTCGTATAAAAATACAATTTCCTAAAATCACGGTTCATACTAGGTAATAATTGATATTGTGTGTTCTAAGATAAGATTATCGTTAGAAAAGACCTTGTGGCTCAGTTATTTCCATTTCGATTGTTGTTAAATTGTCATAGTGGATAATAAGTCGTTGTATAATTAGTTTGTTTGAATTGACTTCAGTTCTAGTTATAAACGATGCAATCAAAAGTATAGTATAAGTTATTTATCAAAACCAATCCTCAAACTAACTTTTTGAAATATGAAATATTACTCTACAACTTGCTGCTGCTTTTCTATTGGGTCAGCAAAATGGATACAATAAATATCCCTGTTTTCTTTGTCTGTGGGACAGTCGTGCAAAAAATGAACATTGGAATAGGAAAAACTGGCCGTTGAGAATAAATATGACCGTAGGAAAAGCTAAATCGTTCATGAACCAATGATAAGTCGAGAACAAATAACTCTTCCACCACTACATATTAAATTTGGGCTTATTAAACAGTTTGTGAAAGCTTTATATACATAAGAATGATGTTTGTTCCAAATATATTTCTTAATCACATCCCGGCTTCAACACAAGAAAATTAGAAGCCGGTATCTTTGATGGTCCACAAATGACTTAGGTTGAACTAGAAACATGGACAAGCATTGTATCAATTATCGAATTTTTTTTTGGGAAATGACCAAGCTAAACAATATTAACAATACAAGTCGTTGACAAATACTTCAAAAAACTAATATGAGTACCAAGTTACATTATTTTTATAGTCATTTAGATAAATTTCTTACAATCTTAGTGATTACAATGAAGAACAATGGTTTCAGTAGTATATCAAGATAACGGAGGAAAGATATGAAGGCCGATGGTATTGCCATATAATGGGAGACCACTACTGGACCTTAGAAAGGGACTGTCCTGAACAAAAAATATATGTAATCATTTGAAAAAACTTACTTGCCTCCCCTACACACCTCTTCCATAATGTGTCCTAGCAATTGCATGCTTGTAAAGTCATCCACTGGTATCTCGCATTCTGAAAAATAATAATAATAATAAATTAGACCAGTTATAATCAATCATATTTTACAAAACTTTGGGCATTGTTTAAAATTGTGTGTATCTACCCATGACATCTACAAAAAATTACCCAGTTGACCTGATATAGAACTACCATGGTTTAACAGTATTTATTCTATTCTTTTACATCGAATATATGCACGAAAATATTCGTGACAGTGACACTTGTCCTTTGATCGTTATCAGGAAAGCAAAGAATGTCCTTTTTAAAAATTTATACTCAGGGCGATGTCATACCCGATGAAACAAAGCCAAAACTAAACTGACCGCCCTGTGGGACACTTTCTGTTTGCTGTTTATCAGAATTTCTGCATCTACATCAGGTTTTAATTGGCATTCCGGCACATTGCATACCGCAATATTTGAACCGTAATACATTGCAATCAATAATACAACCATATTCCCGGTAATTCATTTGCCCACACGCCTCCCATTCTATGGTCGCTGAGGTCGATTGCCAATGACATCCCCCATTGCAACGCACAACACAACATTTTTGTCCTGTTTATTAATACGAATGAAATGATGGAACTACAGCACCTAATAAGAAACAAAAATCTATAAATATAAATATCATCAAGTGGAAAGGAAAGGTTCCAAACAATCCATTTACTTGAGCGCGTATTATAGGAAAAGCGTTACAGCAATAGGAATAATGCTATTGAATAATTCATCTGGCGTTAGAACGGCCCTTCACGGCTGATAAACTTATTACTACCGTTCATAGTGGCCTATTTATTCGCCCTAGGTCCGGAATGCCTCTGTTTTATTCAAAAATACGACCGCACAGTTAAAAACCGATGCGATTTTCATCGATTGTTATTGGCTACGGATGTTTTTTTCAGACATCGCGTTATGTAAATCGGTCCATCCTATTTGAATTTTTATAAGTTGCGTGTTATTTAGGGACTCCATGCAGACAGACATCTACACGACAAAAATGACGTAACGCCCGTGTACAAACGACAAACTAATTTAAAGTTTATTATTGGGATGACAATTCGAGTTGTGTAATGAACTAGAGTTTGAACGCGCTCATGAATAACGCTCCCAGAACGCGTTTAAAACGAGTTCAAAACCAAACACGTTTTGGAAACGGTTATACATACGTTTTTAAAACGGTTTGCGTTTTTTTCTGTTCTAGTGGTTTTAGATAATGATATAACGATTTTTATAAGTGGAAAGTATTTTTAAAACTGTTTTTCTATCGCTGTGTAGATTATATAACATGTTGGGGATGAGTGGCGTCCATAATGGTGTCCCTTATGTTTGCGAAATTAATGCAGAAAGGGGGAGGCTGAATGATACACTGTATTGCTCCTGTCCCCTCTTATCAGTAAGGGTGTGGACCGTAATCCTTGGCCATCCTTCCCTATTCCAATTTCTTAGTGGTAATGTCGCCATATTTCACGCGGTTGACTCTGGATGTGGTCGAGGCCACGTAGACTATGTGATTACATCAATGTTGACGTGACTAACTTTGCTACGATTATTCAATGCAGATGTAGTACTTGGTAGAATAATTTTGGTCGTGAACTAAAGAAATTATCACATCCTGACCAACGCAAATTTCATTAAAACTGTTCAAAATCTATCAATGTACATACATTTTGAACATTTTGACCGTTATACGGACTAAACCCGAATTGATATTGACATAGATCCTTTTGATTGTTACTGAGGGCGGCCTTATTGACACAAAAACCTCAAAAAACATAAAAATAGCACTTAGACCCTTTTGATTTACACTTCAATTGTTGCCATTGGGATCATTTTGGACAGTTTAAGGTAATTTTGGGACATATCCGATTATTTTCGGCCATTTTGGCTTGAGTAAATTAGTTAATTGCAATTAACGATCAGAATAATGTTTGTCTGTTCTTACAACGTTTTCAAGTCACATAACATTGACGTTTTAATGACATTTCTATTAGTTGTGCAACAAAGTGAATAGGTTCCATTCACTTTTCCCTATAATATACTTTCTATAGATCTATAAGTTACTTTCCTATTCTAATAACACTAGTTCACACATTTTTTTTAAGTGGATGGTATTACTTATAAAATCAAGAAAATTACAAGGGTCAGGGTGCGATAGATCAATATCTTCGTCCAACTTTATTCTGCCTAGCGCCACTTATTGATTGAATAATTGTAGAAAGTTACGAGGTAAATAATTACTGTAGGAAAATTAATACGTACACCAGTAGAACTGGTAACCTCCCTGTGATAGGGGCCTCAACCAAACTCAACTTCTCAAGGGATTAATTACAACTTGATCCCTCCTCAACTATGCACGCAAATTTTGTGAGCCGGCAAAATTACCCCGAAAAGTTTTAAATACACGCCACTTGATCTCGTTTAATTTTACATTCCCATGTTTACATATCACACGGGGCCCGAGACCATCTATTTTTAGGCACAGTTCTTGAAAGCTGGCAGTTATTAGAACTCAAACGCTTATTTTTGAAACTTATTTCGTAAAAGCATCAATGACTGACATGTAATGGGCTCGAACTAATCGATTTAAATAAGAAGAGGTTAAAAATTGAAAGTATAATAAGAATCTCACTCAAAATCGTCGGTGATAGCATCATTCGTCTAGGATTTTGAGCGTATACAGCAAGTCATCGTGCATTCTTGCATGTTCCTTTCATGTTCAATGGACGTAATTTATTATGTACCTCGCGTATTTTCCAGTGAGATTTTCCGCTTTTCACTGCGATCTATATTATCCGGAGAGATATATATTACTCCTTTATCGTCAATTTTGAACATCTTCTCAAGTAAAACCGATCCACAAATTCCGTTGTAATTTTATTTACTGGCGAGTGCAGGTTTATGGCCGGCACGGATTATTATTCGCGGATCATTATCCTTACTCGTGTGGACGATGAGGTTGCAATAAAACAACCATCTACCAGCATCGGCGCATTAATCATTATGTCAGGACAGCTCTCATCCAGCTTACTACTGTTAATGTGCCTTGTTGTATATTCATAACTATTAATTTCTGCGTCATCTTCGGCGCAAATTTGATTTTTTACTATAAGATTTATAATACCACCCGCCAGAATGGCTCTCAACAATTTATAACACAAGGGAACCTGATTTGACACAGTGATTTCAGATAGTCAAATAAGGTAAGTTTCTTGAAACAGGCGAAATTTCTTCTTTCGTGATGCTGAAGCATTTTTAAGCTTCACTTTTTCCTAATTATCATCTAGCTTGCGAAAGTAGCGGTTATTGTAATTCATAAACGTCGTATTTCACATAAATAACAAGATAGTTGGGTATCGTGAGTGTTACGGTTGAGTACTCACAATTAGAATAGGAAAACGATCGAACAGAAGAGTAGAAAATAAGCAGCTTGTCATCGTCAACAAACTAGTCTCGTTAATATTCAACAGGTTATTAAATAACCAATGATTCCGTTAGTTTACTAACTGCAATCTCTCTAATAACTATGTGTAGAAATCAACGTGAAGAAGAACTTTATCGACCACACAATCGTATTATAGTGTTATTAGCTTTAGGTGGAACAATACAGCTTTTATACTTTATAGGGGAGGGAAAGTTTTATTTTGTAATAACGTAAATTCACCGTGTTTCCCTTCTACGATCGTTCCAGTCGATCCGCAGACAATAATATGTTTGCGTGACCCAGAAATGGAAAAAAAAGGAGTCAACTCCATCCAGTCTTCACACACATACATAACGAAATGTATAAACTGGATTCTTAGCACATTCCTCCGTCGTTGGCATATTAAATTAGCAACGCCGTCGTGAATTTTGACGAGATTATTTTCGGGCAGTCTTGCTTTCGTGTTCGTTTCCCACATTTATTACACAAAGAAAACTAGACGTAAGAAAATGATGGAATATTATGTACTATCAAATAAAATGAAATTTTAACTGGGAGAACTTTTACGTATACACCACAAAGGCAACGTTTTACATATTTTGTTCCGAATTTATCACGTCGAGTTTTTGACTCGAGCCCAGCATGGAAAAAAATAAATCTAAACGACAAATAGCCTAGAGTTGTGACGATACGTCGACGACGGGACTACTGTATGCAAAACAATTCAAATTCGTCTAACCAAAGGCAGATACTGAATACATTTCCATTCATTTAAGAGGTACACCTACACAGACTGGGTCTCTGTTTAATTGAAAATTGTACATTTGTCGACGTAGAGGTTCTGCGCTATATAATAGATAAGGCAAAATTATCTCCGTTTTAGTTCAGGTACAACAACTTGCCATCCGTATTGCCGTTGCTATTTTCTATAACAATTTATGGACGTTGATGATTGTTGTAAGCACAGAAGACTTCCTTCACAATACATCCTCAAAATATACACCGCATTTCTAAGCAGACTTTAACTTGTTCTTTTTATTGTCCTTTCTAGTTAAGTCTGCTTTAAACTTCGAATAACACAAGGGAACAAATTTCCAACTTTTTGATACGAAAGATTCCATTTCTGTAGCCTAGAATTCAATAACTCAGCTTTTTCTTTTGATAAACCTCTCTAAGTCTTTATCCAAATCTAAATCTTTAACCAAATCATTCAGTTCGCACTGGTTTATAAGATGAGGTATCCCTAAAACTTCAAATGGTGAATCTTCACGATTTGCCTGATTTGACAGAGTGATTTTAGACACTCTATCAAATCAGGCAAGTTTCTTCAAACAGGCGAAATTTCTTCTGTGTCAAAAATCGAAGATGATGAAGTGGATGGTGCACTTGGGAGTGGATGGTTCTCTCCATGGGGGATAGGTCGCGATGTCGATGGCAAATTTGGATATTTTATTTTATGCTTATCCTTCTTCGAATATCCGGAGACGCTTATCGTGCAAAAATAGCAATCATCTATATGACTGGAAGGCTCTCGCCACAACATGGGAACTGCAAACGATATTTTCTTTTGCTTTCCTTTCATCCACTTAAAAAGTCCGATGTAACAGGAAATACAGCATATATTAGGAGTCTATGGCATTTTCAGATCTCCAATTCTAAATTCAAAATAGCAGCAGTGTAATTGCAATAACACATAACTGTTACATAACGTAACTTACTATCGATAAACGATGTAAAACTAGATGATAACCGGCATCATCCGACAGCGGTCAATCTGATTTTATGGCATAGCGAACGAAGTTGAGGAAGCATCCCTATTTAGAAAGTAACTTGTTGAAGAATTTTTCACTTTCACCATCCGCGCCACATTTTCCTGCGTTATTGGCAATCGGCCGGTTCCATCAGTCGTAAAATGACTTGTATCCTGGGTCGCAGCTCTTCATAAAGCAGAAGGTGGTTACACCCCTACCGCACACGTACTCACCCCGTTTTATTGTCAGATAAGGGCTTGGAAATCGTTTACGTCACTCTATCCACTATATTCTTTTGTTGCCCCATTAACATTGATTGAATACTTCGTCCGAGCAGTTTTAATTGGTTTTGAGCTCGGAACGTTCTGTATCGTTTGACGTATGACCTCCGTTATCATTTAAGTAATAAGTGACAGACAATATACGTAACAAAATCGTTAAGACAGAGTTTTCTTAGTATTAACACTAACCTGTCGATAGAATTATTTGAAAGATTGATGAGCTTTCTTATAATAAAAACTGATGAAGCAATTATATCAAAATCCTCCACATTTTCCTCCCACAAACCTCCCACAATTCTTCAGTTTTTTGAAGCCAAAAACATATTTGAAGTCACTGTAGGGTGAGGAATAATAGGCTTGAAACATTTGCCACTTCCAATTGTCAAATTGTCACCAAAAACAATCCAGTTTCGCCCCCTGGTAATACTAAATACGTAAACCAAATTTCAGCCCAATCTGTTGTACCGTTTGAGCACTATCGTGTTCAAAGACATTCCCAAAATATCTGGGGTGGTCCTCACCCAACTTTCCTACTGCATCGTGGGCACAATGAAGTGTCTGAATACCTTTGCCATTACTCAATTTTGTGATGTCAAAGCCACTCTATACCCTACCTATCATCAATTTCTATGAAATAATGACATTTGTCATACTGATATTTAATGTCATGTCATGTCAGTGGCATATATATATATATATATATATATATATATATATATATATATATATATATATATATATATATATATATATATATATATATATATATATATATATATAGAGAAAAGTGAATGTAACCTGTTTATTTTGTTATACAACTAACGAAAATGTCATTAGAACATCAATATGATAAGATTTTAGTTTGACCGAAATAACTCAAAACTGTGCAAAATGGTCCCAAATGGTCCAAAATTGCGTAAAATTGTTAAAGATATGTCAAAATGTTTATTCGTTATTAAATAATAACGAATAAAATATGATCTGTATGAAGTAAAATCTTGTAATATAAGTATAGTTTGCGTTCACATCGAATTTTCATACATATTTTCCTAGCTAGTTCATACATGTCCGATTATGGCAGATCGCGTGAGGGTTTTTAATAGAGCCGTGAAATTTTGATTAATAGTACGCTGTACAGGTTTAATTTCTGCCTTGTACGTTTTGATAAATCCCCAAAGAATAAGTTAATGAGGTTCGGATTACTCGCTGAGGTTGATTAATTTTCCGAAATTGGTATGATCTGTCCGTGCCAAGAGCGGCGGGCAGGTCGCGTAAATTACCCGTATTTCGGTATTTCGGGTACCGCCGCGCCACCGCGCGCGACGCGGACAAAAGTCGCACAACATAAAATACCATTAAAGTGTGCTCAAACACAGACATCGAGTCATAAAGATAATTTGAGAGCGGCTCTCTGGCGGTCCGGATTTTCATTTGAATTTTTCATCCCCCTAACGCAAAATTAAAACTCTCGGCTTCCCTTTGAGCCCGCATAATACTCCCTACATCGTACCGCCACCTTCCCCCACATTATCCATGAACCATTCTCGCTACACATCGTTCTTGTTGCACCATGGAAATTAAAAGAAAACTGAACACTGAACAGATGTCTGGCTGCTAACAAGTGGCGAGTGAGTTTAGCAGCAGCCAGCCCACCAGCGCTTGTTTAACTTTTACAGCAACCAGCATGGATGTTAACTCAGGAAATTATGTATTTTTGAAATGTGTTTTATAAATATTATTCGAGATAATATTCTCCCAATACATAAAGAATATTATGCTGTATTGTCTCGCTCTTGTAAATAGCATCACCAGCAACTAGCGGCTAATAAAACAACCTAGTGTGACCGTGGCATAACTGTGAGTTGTCTTTATGATGTCATAGAGTTGCGTGTTGAATTAAACTCGAAACAACGATTTCTCTTAATAAAAACATCTCAGTCGCTCAAGTCTTCTCAAGAAAGCAAAAATAATTGCAAGTTCCACTTCCTGTCTAGTGACAAATCATCTAATCTAAAGATCTTAAGGTCAAGAGTTGTTAAAACTAGGTTAGCTAACTGCCTGCTACCTCGAGAAACTAAGGCTTAATTCGAGAACAATAAAACAGAATAATAACATTTTCAAGCGCTGCTGCGTAACAGTAAAGTTTTATTACATCATTTACATGTCTTGTGTGACATCCAATCCTCAGCAGTTTGTGAAACGAGAAAAATAATACAGTTACAGTAAAAATAATAAGTTTTACTTCCTTGTTTCTGTCACAGCGCTTGCTCCTATTCTAAAGAAGTAAAATCCTAATTTCTTTTCCATGTAACTTAAGGTAGAGCGCGTGTGTCCATTACAGAACATACTTTCATCGTTTTCAACAAAAATTTCTTTATCGCCAACTAGCGAGGAATGTCGACTTAATGAGCCATGTAGTTAACAAGACGAACTATAGAAAGTGGATCACCATTGTTAACAGACTAAAAATTTCTATTGTTCGACGGTTGGACTTATATATTCACTTTTTAACAACTGTCAAAAGTTCAAACACCGCTTTGTCTTATCGAAGTTATATAACGCATATTCTTGACGTGATTAAGTATACGTTTTATTTCTTTTTATATATGTATATATAACATAAAACACAAACGAATCTCACACACGGTGTTTTGTATAAAGTTCAGTAACAGTTCGACAATGTAAATGGACTGTAAAGAACTGGTTTGGAATATATCACGTTGCAGCACAAGCCAGTGTATGGTGAGGTTGCACTGTCTACAAAAGGTCACCAACCAACCAACTCGTCACATTCAAACTTACGGATATTCAATATTGGCGCTGGTGAGTTTCATTTGACACAGAGGGCGCTCTTGGCCAGTCTATGAAAGCGTTAATTAAAGCAACTCACTCACTCGCTGTATTGATGTATAGATTACGTTAGCAGTTGGCATCGCACCCAACGCTGTTTCCATTTACAGTTTCCTTACAACATTCTCTGAAAACTGTACAAGTGGCTAATTGATGCCTTTAATTATTTCATGACTTATTACTGCCATTATTACTTGCCACACTTTACTTTATAAAATTAATATGCTGCATTACTGAAGTAAGCAGTTTCTTAAGCGTACTTATACCTAGATTTAAATATTACATAAGTTTGTTGTTAGTTATTTTATTATATTATAAAGAGTATGTAGATTACTATATATTTATGGAGGATAGAATATTACTTGCAGTACTTTTACAATGATGTAATCCAATTATGTGTCACTCATTAAACACGTGCTTCTGTATATTATAACATATCTTGGCCTAATTTCGTTTATTTCCCTTACTGTAGGGGTTTTCTACTACAATATTGTTTCTTTTTTACCACAATTACGGGAAGTCATCATGACTACCCGTAAAGTAATCCCCTCATCGTCATCGTCGTTTATTGATAAATATTGTGACTATTACTCATAAATTGTATCATCCCAGGTTAGTGTCGCAATATAGCGCAACGTTAATAATAATTTGTTGTCATGTTATAAATATTATTCAAACTTATCAACAAGTCCCTTTTGTTTGTTTATGTTGTTTCTAAATGATCAGTTTCCAAATTAGTGAGAGGATTATTTACACAAAACTTTATATAGGAGCACCAGTCAACATTTATATTTAATTGGCGTACTTCACACCGCGTGCCGATATACTAAAAGACATTGCAGATTGCAATAAATAAATCACAAAACCGGTGAGAGTCGATGCGGTAAACTACCGCAATTCGAAACAATCCAGTCTAATTTAGTAATTAGATTTATAGATTACGGTCTGCACGCTGTAAGTGGACATGAAAACGCCTGGTCCGCTGAATGTACTTTATTAAATTCAGTGATATCATCTCCGGTGTAATTTATGGACGTAGTTTGAATAGCTAATGCGTAACGTTTCCTTTCAACGTAAAAACAAGCGGGCCTAACCCAGACCAACCAAATGTAGTGAGCAGAGGCAAACATACCGTTTATAATTCGATTACAAAAGACGATTTTGCTAGCCGCTGTTTGCTGGTGCTGCTAGCAGCAACAGCAGCTGGTATTTTCTACAATACCCACATTTGTCCTGAGCCAGCAGCGCAAGCTCTAAATAGCGGCTGATGAAAGTTCAACATGTTCAACTTCAACAAGCAACAGCAAATACCATTGCCATACTATGCTGATTAATAGCGGCTAATAATCTACAGCAAGCAGCAAATACTAAAACAGCGTGGTGTGACCACTCCACATTTTGCATTCCGGCGACTATTCATCATGTGATCAGTATTTTAACAACTGTATCGCTTAAAACCCTCTTTATATATTGGGAGAATATTATCTCGCATAATATTCATGTAATGGGTCGGAAACCCATTATTTATTTATTAAGATATGATCAAATTAAGCGAGATATTTGTAAGAACATTCGGGAATGTCAAAGGTTTTTGCTAGGGCTGAACATCTGGTTTAGGATTTGACCGAGTTTAAAATTGAAGAGTTGTCATTGGCTAAGAAGAAATGCTTCCGGCTTCCTTTGGGGTCGAGGGATGCAAACGAACAGATCTCGCTCTTCTCATTTCAACCACCGTCATGTAAAGTACACGTTTTTGTGGAGCGTTCTTAGGCGCTTAAGTTTATCCCTGGTAAGTCTTTTCAACTCGTCTCGCATTTCATTGTAAATTAAATTATTCATATTTCTGCTAAAAGTGTGTCTGTCTAAATCAACTCCTATGTTTAATTTAAACGTCAATATGTTCAAAGTTTCATTCATTTTTCTATGTAACCTATCAAACGGGATTGTTGGTTATTATTGTTAATAGATGTTATTGTTTTGATAAGTGTTTCGTTTCATTTGAGTAGTCTTGCTTTATCAGCCCTTATTAAATGTTAAATACTTAAACGCGTCAGTTAGTAGTCAGAAAATGTGTTCACAAGGTTCAAAAAAAAGAACCCAGTTAGTTTTGCCTTCGAATAAATTGGAAGAGATTTGATGAATTAGAATTTTGACCAGTAATTAAAGCCTTAGACCGCGCTCGGCCAAAATGCTACCATGTTAGGGAGTCGTGGTGGTTACCGCCATTTTGACCTCCTACATTCATAAAACACATTTAAAAAATACATAATTTCCTGAGTTAACATTCATACTGATTGCTGTAAAAGTTAAACAAGCTCTGGTAGGCTGGCTGCTGCTAAACTCACTCGCCAACTGGTAAAACAGCGCTGCTGAGTGGTCACGTTATCTTGCGAGTAACCAGTTTCAACTAGCATGCTGGTAAAAACAGCCTAATGCGACCGCGGTATAGCGTCGCTAAATTACGTCTAATATCGGCAATAAATAATACCAAAAGCAATAAAACTAATTGGTTCTAATAACGGCAAACTGGCCAGACATTATACGGCTCAAGGAACATTTCAATAAATCTGTATTTGTGCAGTTAATTGTATCTACTTTGGACCCAGTTTTGTCGATCACTTAGTGCAAGATGTATAACTTCAGTTTTCGTTTGATATTGAGTGTAATGATACTTGGAATTATGAAACAAAGACAAAGAGAAATGCATAGATGTTATATGAAGTTAAAGGCAAGTTAAATTAATCATAGTAGTATTAAAATAAAGTGTAATGCCAAAATGCTAAAAGTTCATAAGGTATTTACGAAATAAATTATGAACCATTCAATTTTCAGTTATCCTTCTTGTTTGCGGTGACATTTTGTCATCCGCCCAATAACGCAATGATGAGATCCGCTTAGACGGAAAAATCATTTTTCCAGTTGTTGGTCGTTTTCTTTTATCTACTCTACGACGAGACAAAGGAAATAACGGTTGGATTGGAAAGGTATTGAGCGACTAAAAACAATCTTAAAAATAGAAGTCACCCATTCGAATCGAGTTTTATTTCGTTATAACGTGATTCGATAGCTTTATACGCATTATCGACAACCGCGTATTTACGTAACTTATTATTATTATTAAAATATGAATATCCAAGATAACGTCCTTGGCCTCGTTCTACTGCGCTGTCCTGAAAAAGGTACCCTTTTCAGAACCCCGCATCACATAATCGACCTTTTATTGGATGCTAATTTGCCCGGGGACCTGCTTCCAGGGTGAGGTTTTCTGTGGTTTTCCTCACTCCTTGGCGAATGCTGGGAGCCAAACATCTTAAGACGTTCCACAGGCGCGGGCGATAATAATAATACTCTGGCCTGCCGATGCCCCCTGTAATTGGCGAAAGCTGTTGGGGGATGTTAAGGCTTGGATTATTATTATTATTATTATTATTATTATTATTATTATTATTATTATTATTATTATTATTATTATTATTATTATTATTATTATTATTATTATTATTATTATTATTATTATTATTATTATTATTATTATTATTATTATTATTATTATTATTATTATTATTATTATTATTATTATTATTATTATTATTATTATTATTTTTATCAAATTTGAAAACATCCGGGGTGGCCCTCACTCAACTTTCCGACTACTTCGTTGGCACTCTGTTGCGATCGAGTGGTATTCTTGCGAGCTGCTTCGCTCCCTGTTCACCATAAATATTGCAGAGCATCTCAGCGAGAATTACTCTCTCACACTAGCTCGCACCCTGTCGGGCTTGTCTCAACCCTGGCCCTCGACCTTATAGTTTAATGCAAATGGATTTCGACCGAAGCCATTGTACTCTTAACTCACCACTAACTACAACTACTACACTAGTCTCACAACGGCAAGGTTCTGTGCTAATTAATTAATTGGTAATTTGCTACCTTGCATCCCCAGTATACTAATAAAACAAATTTAACACTATCTGATCGAACTAACTATTTACATTATGTTTATGCTAATCTGAGGTAGGTTGTGTACAGGTAATTAGTTATTTTTTGGTTGGTATTGTTCGCTAATGTTTGTTTTACGTATACCACGTGTTCATATCGTTTTAACAACGGTTTGAAAACCGTTGTAAACGCTTTCGGAACGGTTTACGTTTGGAGACATGCACAGGAAGATATATCAGTACGTGGTATTGTAGAATAAAATTGGAGATCTGGAAAAGCCATGAACACGTAATATATGCCATATTTCCTGTTAGATCGGACTTTTAAAGTGGAAGAAAGGGAAGCAAAAGAAAATGCCGTTTGCAGTTCCCATGTTGTGGCGAGAGCCTTCCAGTCATGTAGATGATTGCTATTTTTGCACGATAAGCATCTCCGGATATTCGAAGAAGGATAAGCCTAAAATAAAATATCCAAATTTGCCATCAGCATCGCGACCTATCCCCCATGGAGAGAACCATCCGCTCCCAAGTGCGCCATCCACTTCATCATCTTCGATTTTTGACACAGAAGAAATTTTGCCTGTTTGAAGAAACTGGCCTGATTTGACAGAGTGTCTGACATCACTCTGTCAAATCAGGCAAGTCGTAAAGATTCACAAGTTTTAGGAACACTTCACTTTATAAACCATTGCGAACTGAATGATTTGCTTAAAGAATTAGGTTTGGATAAAGACTTAGAGAGGTTTATCGAAAGAAAAAGCCGAGTTATTGGGTTCTAGGCTACAGGAATGGAATCTTTTCGCAGGAGGTGTGAGTGTCCACATTTACAAAGCGTAACGAACCTTTTAAAGCATATTTCAAAATGGAAGGATCTTTACGTGTATGTAACGATGTTGAGGGTCTTATGAACGATTTTGATATTCCCCATGATCCTTCTGAATGGTGGCTTTTTATCGATTCATCAAAATACAGCTTGAAAGCAGTACTTTTGCGTTTGTTATTAACGAATAAGTTATCTCAGATAGAAATCTTGATCAATCCACGAACTTGAGATTAATATTCCCGTGTTTTGTTTGAAGAAACTGGCCTGATTTGACAGAGTGTCTGACATCACTCTGTCAAATCAGGCAAGACGTAAAGATTCACAAGTTTTAGGAACACTTCACCTTATAAACCATTGCGAACTGAATGATTTGCTTAAAGAATTAGGTTTGAATAAAGACTTAGAGAGGTTTATCAAAAGAAAAAGCCGAGTTGTTGGGTTGAGGGTCTTATGAACGAGATATTCCCCACGATCTTTCTGAATAGTGGCATTTTATCGATTTAACAAAATACACAGCTTGAAAGTAGTACTGTAGTCTCTATGGAGGCTCGAAAGGCTCACTTTGCAGAGCAATGCGTGAAAATATAAGTTGATTTCTGATACGAAAGAAAAAAATTAGCTGAATATTATCATCAGATAGCCCACTGACCAATGACCCACAATATTTCCTATCTCCGATAACAAAACATATTACGTAACCATTTTATTGATCAAATCTTACGAATGATAATCTCACCAAATGAGCTCCTTATGTGATAACTACCTCGGCTCACTACTGTTTGCGTTGTCGAGCGTTTTGCGAACGTATTTATCGCTGCGTTAATTAATGATGTAAATAAGTTGACGCGACCTTGGCTCGGCCACATAACAAGCGCCCGTTTCGCGAACTACCGCGCTAAGTTGACGTTTTATAATCAATTAATGAGTCTGACAATGACCGTCGCCGTCATGACGGTCATTACCTAAATTGTTTATTTATCGTTTTTTGTCGCCTTGACGACGGAATTACTCGCTGAACACGACCTAGAACAACTCAAAAATACTCTATTCTAATATCTAGACGTTTTAAACCGTTTTTTAAAAAGATATACGTTAAAATTGAATTTTTATCGGTTATTAAAATTACATGGTAATGGATTCAATATGTAATATAAATTGATTAGCGTTGTACGACATCCGCTATGTACTGTTTTATTCATAACAGGGGGTAAGTGAGAGTAAAAGAGATGACGTGTTGGCAAGTTTGAGTGGAAGGGAGAAAGGAAAAATCCTACTGTGTCGTTTGGAGGTTAATGTCGGTTATATTCGTACAGAAACGGTCGATTCAAAAATTAATATTTGCGCCGTTTAAGCGCGCTATACAGATCAATTTTTTAATAGGTCTGTGTTGCCCAAGTTTAATGTTGGATAGCCATATTACGACAGTATAAATTGCGGAGTTGTTAAACCAGTTTGTTTAATATGCGGTGAAATTTTAATATTGTATTCACCGCGGTCCACAGAGTATAATGCTTGTAGGTATAACAAGAAACAAGCACGCGTTGGGGAGGTTTGTTATTAATTAATTATTAGTTATGTTGGCTAAGGATTTTTGCCGCACTTCATTTTTTCATAATTACTAAAACAGGTTCATCTGATACCAAACTGCAACATGCTTAATAGATTGATAATAACTCACCGATATGACACGTCATTGGTAAATGGATTATCACGCTATTGGAAGGAATCCGCGGCTCTCCCGATCGGCACCGGACGGTTACACATTCCTCGCATATCATATAACAATATAGAAATACCCTCTTTAAACAGCGATAACGATACAGTGTAAGGTTAACTTACCCGGGGACTCCTGTCCCCAGACTTCAGTCCCAGTCCATGTCGTCTATTTCCTTGGACTCATAGGCTAGCTTGGTCATCTGCACACTTTATCTTATCACACCCAAAATACTCCAAATCAACCACAACCTGGATGGAACTTTACACACACAGTGAAGCAGAGCGGAATGCACTAGCCAGTGCCATTGCTACCATATACCGGTGCAAGTCATGGGGGAACCCGCATAATATCCTATTATGGCACCCAGGAAGATAGACAAGCCCAAGTCATATACGTCTAACTCCATGTCTATGTTCTCCTCGACAAGCCCAAGTCATATGACTCCATGTCTCCACGACAAGCCCAAGTTATATGACTCCATGTCTATACTATCTTCGACAAGCCCAAGCCATATAACGCCATGTCTCCACGACAAGCCCAAGTTATATGACTCCATGTCTATACTATCCTCGACAAGCCCAAGTCATATAACTCCATGTCTCCACGACAAGCCCAAGTTATATGACTCCATGTCTATACTATCCTCGACAAGCCCAAATCATATGACTCCATGTCTCCACGACAAGCCCAAGTTATATGACTCCATGTCTATACTATCCTCGACAAGCCCAAGCCATATAACGCCATGTCTCCACGACAAGCCCAAGTCATATGACTCCATGTCTATGTTCTCCTCGACAAGCCCAAATCATATGACTCCATGTCTCCACGACAAGCCCAAGTTATATGACTCCATGTCTATACTATCCTCGACAAGCCCAAGCCATATAACTCCATGTCTCCACGACAAGCCCAAGTTATATGACTCCATGTCTATATTCTCCTCGACAAGCCCAAGTCATATGACTCCATGTCTCCACGACAAGCCCAAGTTATATGACTCCATGTCTATACTATCTTCGACAAGCCCAAGCCATATAACGCCATGTCTCCACGACAAGCCCAAGTTATATGACTCCATGTCTATATTCTCCTCGACAAGCCCAAGTCATATGACTCCATGTCTCCACGACAAGCCCAAGTCATATGACTCCATGTCTCCACGACAAGCCCAAGTTATATGACTCCATGTCTATACTATCCTCGACAAGCCCAAGCCATATAACGCCATGTCTCCACGACAAGCCCAAGTTATATGACTCCATGTCTATACTATCCTCGACAAGCCCAAGTCATATAACGCCATGTCTCCACGACAAGCCCAAGTTATATGACTCCATGTCTATACTATCCTCGACAAGCCCAAGTCATATAACGCCATGTCTCCACGACAAGCCCAAGTTATATGACTCCATGTCTATATTCTCCTCGACAAGCCCAAGTCATATGACTCCATGTCTATATTATTCTAGAAGAACAACAATACTTTCCACACAACTATACCCCTAGAGCCACTTTACAATACTGCCTGGCCTCTTTTTCTCGAGCCTCTAGGTTACTTTCCCTAGTGTTTACATTAACCCTCCGCACGCCTTATCTATCGTACCAGATAAACCCTGGCTAGCAAAATCCGCATTGGTAAAATATCTGTGCAACAGTTATGATTTTGAATTCGTCTGGTGTTGCTAGTGTTGGTCACTATTTTAACAACTGTATCGCTGTATCCCTCTTTATATATTGGGAGAATATTACCTCGCATAATATTTATAAAAGACATATCAAAAATACATAATTTCTTGAGTTAATATTCATGCTGGTTGCGGTAGAAGTTAAACAAGCGCTGGTGGGCAGGCTGCTGCTAAACTCACTCGCCAACTGGTAAAACAGTGAGTGGTCACACTGTTGGCAGCCAGTAGCAAATAGCACGCTAGTAAAACAGCATAGTGTGACCAAGACAATACATAAAACAAAATTCTCAACACTGCTGTTGTCGGTCGACAATTAATATAGTAACCGATATTGCGCCCGCTAGATAGCGCTGTATGCGTTACATCCCGACGCTTCGGGTATTTGAATTAACGCATAAAGCCCGAAATACCGTTTTGAAACAATACGACACCCTGTAATTTGATCATTACGATAAATCAGTCGACAGCGCGCCGAAAACAAATTCACAATATAATTTAAGGGTCGTCTGATTGCGTTAATGCAGGCACGGGGGTCGGCGGGTTTTTATTAAAAGCCGGTTCCATACAGTGGCGCCATCTCGCTCCGCAGCACCCTCTACAACACACCCTATCTCTGTCCCTCTATTATTCTATCTCCCTCTAGTACGCAACCCCATCGGAATACTGAGGGAATTTATGCGCGGCTCGCACGGGAGGGTTAAAGTGTACACAAGAATAAAGACTTGCCCGTGTATTTCCCATGAGGTATTTTATAAGCCATAAAACAAAACGTTTCGGCTTTAATTGCTTCGATAATTGCATTTACTATACGCCGGCCAAGAGTATAAAGTTCGCCATTAACCGGTCAATTATGTTCACGGGATTATTAATCTCAAGTTCGTGGATTGATCAAGATTTCTATCTGAGATAACTTATTCGTTAATAACAAACGCAAAAGTACTGCTTCCAAACAGTATTTTGATGAATCGATAAAAAGCCACCATTCAGAAGGATCGTGGGGAATATCAAACTCGTTCATAAGACCCTCAACATCGTTATATACACGTAAAGATCCTTCCATTTTAAAATATACTTTAAAAGGCTCGTTACGCTTTGTAAATGTGGACACTCACACCTCCTGCGAAAAGATTCCATTCCTGTAGCCTAGAATCCAATAACTCGGCTTTTTTTTAAGGAAATACTGCACCAATGAATGTCCAAAGGATTGTACACCAGAAGAAATTTCCTCAAGAGGCTGAAGCAACCTTTCGGACAAACACCAATCAACTTCTTCGACAAATTTAACATCTACGACTGTCCAAACTCTGAAGGATCATGGGGAATATCAAAATCGTTCATAAGACCCTCAACATCGTTACATACACGTAAAGATCCTTCCATTTTAAAATATGCTTTAAAAGGCTCGTTACGCTTTGTAAATGTGGACACTCACACCTCCTGCGAAAAGATTCCATTCCTGTAGCCTAGAATCCAATAACTCGGCTTTTTTTTAAGGAAATACTGCACCAATGAATGTCCAAAGGATTGTACACCAGAAGAAATTTCCTCAAGAGGCTGAAGCAACCTTTCGGACAAACACCAATCAACTTCTTCGACAAATTTAACATCTACGAGTGTCCAAACTCTGAAGGATCATGGGGAATATCAAAATCGTTCATAAGACCCTCAACATCGTGACATACACGTAAAGATCCTTCCATTTTAAAATATGCTTTAAAAGGCTCCTTACGCTTTGTAAATGTGGACACTCACACCTCCTGCGAAAAGATTCCATTCCTGTAGCCTAGAACCCAATAACTCGGCTTTTTCTTTTGATAAATCTGTCAAACTCTTTATCCCAATCTAAGTCTTTAATCAAATCATTCAGTTCGCACTGGTTTATAAGCTGAGGTGCTCCTAAAACTTCAAATGGTGCATCTTCACGATTTGAAAGAGTGATTTCAGACACTCTGTCAAATCAGGCAAGTTTTTTCAAACAGGTGAAATTTCTTCTGTGTCAAAAACCGAAGATGATGAAGTGGATGACGCACTTGGGAGAGGATGGTTCTCTCCATGGGGGATAGGTCGCGATGCTGATGGCAAATTTGGATATTTTATGTTATGCTTATCCTTCTTCGAATATCCGGAGGTGCTTATCGTGCAAAAATAGCAATCATCTACATCTGCATGATAGGAAGGCTCTCGCCACAACATGGAAACGGCATTTTCTTTTGCCTCCCTTTCATCCACTTTAAAAGTCCGATCTAACGGGAAATACAGCATATATTAAGTGTCCATGGCTTTTCCAGAGCTCTGATTCTAAATCCAACAGGTTTAAATAAACAGATCAAGAAAACGCATCCAACCAATTAATAATTTATCTAACAACATTCAATTACTAAGTAAATACCCGCTCGCTTTGACATAGTAACCACTACAATGTCACGTAACAACACTAAATGGCTTACGTATACAAACTTTACCATATGTGCGACATAAATAAATTTATTGTTAGAAATAATGGAAGATATACGTAGAAATATGCACGAGACGTCATTTAGCTGCGTCACGGTTCTAATAACTGGATGAAATCGGGCTGAGTTAATTCCGTTTATCTGCAATGGATCGCAATAACACTTCATGTCAATATTTCCGCACGTATGTACGTATGTTTCACTCCAATTTTGCAACACAGCTAAAATACGTGGACTGTGTGTTTTCATGTTACAAAATTGACTCGATTAAATAAGAAAAATACACGTTGCATAATTGACCTTTCGAAAACTGGTGTGCATTGTTATAAGTAGTTGGTTTTGCAATATACCTAATCATGAGTCTAACAGCAACACAGGGAAAATTATGGCATAAGGTAAATATACTGAAAGACAGTGGTGTTTAACAGCCATGCGGTTGACATTGAAAATTAACCTTAAAGTAACGTAGCGCTCAAGGCAATGCAACTAACCAATGATGAAATGCGTTTTGGCTCGTGAATTATAATGAGCTGTTAAAAAAACAAGGTTAACACTATGTTATTGTACGTATACAGAAAAATTTGCCACACAGAAATAGACCTATGGAGTAGGAATACTACTCCACCAACTACTGCACCAACTACTTGGACAAATTTTGCACCTACGAATGTCCAAACTCATCTACGTCATTAAAAATTTCCTCAAGACGCTGAAGAAAGATTTTGGACCAACACCAATCAAACTTATCAGGCAAACTCAACTTTTTGAATGAAATATTGCACCAATGAATGTCCAAAGGGTTGTACACCAGAAGAAATTTCCTCAACAGGCTGAAGCAACTTTTTGGACCAACACCAATCAACTTCCTCGGCAAATTTAGCACCTACGAGTGTCCAAACTCATCTAAGTCATTAAAAAATCCTCAAGAGGCTGAAGGAAGCTTTTGGACAAACACCAATCAAACTTATCGGGCAAACTCAATTTTTTAAAGCAAATACTGCACCAATGAATGTCCAAAGGATTGTACACCGGAAGAAATTTCCTCAAGAGGCTGAAGCAACCTTTTGGACAAACACCAATCAACTTCCTCGGCAAATTTAGCACCTACGAGTGTCCAAACTCATCTAAGTCATTAAAAAATTCCTCAAGAGGCTGAAGCAAGCTTTTAGACAAACACCAATCAAACTTATCGGGCAAACTCAATTTTTTAAAGCAAATACTGCACCAATGAATGTCCAAAGGGTTATACACCGAAAGAACTTTCCTCAAGAGGCTGAAGCAATCTTTTGGACAAACACCAATAAACTTCCTCGGCAAATTTAGCACCTACGAGTATCCAAACTCATCCAAGTCATTAACAAATTCCTCAAGAGGCTGGAGGAAGCTTTTGAACAAACACCAATCAAACTTATCGGGCAAACTCAATTTTTTAAAGCAAATACTGCACCAATGAATGTCCAAAGGGTTATACACCGGAAGAAATTTCCTCAAGAGGCTGAAGCAATCCTTTGGACAAACACCAATCAACTTCTTCGACAAATTTAACATCTACGAGTGTTCAAACTCATCTAAGTCATTAACAAATTCCTCAAGAGGCTGAAGGAACCTTTTGGACAAACACCAATCAAACTTATCGGGCAAACTCAATTTTTTAAAGCAAATACTGCACCAATGAATGTCCAAAGGATTGTACACCAGAAGAAATTTCCTCAAGAGGCTGAAGCAACCTTTCGGACAAACACCAATCAACTTCTTCGACAAATTTAACATCTACGAGTGTCCAAACTCATCTAAGTCATTAAAAAATCCTCAAGAGGCTGGAGGATTGGACAAACACCAATCAAACTTATCGGGCAAACTCAATTTTTTAAAGCAAATACTGCACCAATGAATGTCCAAAGGGTTATACACCGGAAGAAATTTCCTCAAGAGGCTGAAGCAATCCTTTGGACAAACACCAATCAACTTCTTCGACAAATTTAACACCTACGAATGTCCAAATTCGTTTATATTATTAAATCAGCCTTTCTCAACTTTTTTCAAGGACGAAATAAAAGTGTGTGGGGGGTCCGCGGACCATGGTAAGGTCCGCCCTTGAAAAAGGTTGGGAAACGCTGGTATATAGTATATGTAGTAGATAGTATATCATGGTAGGATTAAATGTGGATTCCAACGCAAGAAAAAGCCAATATCTTCCTGCCTAATGCAGGATGTAATATCCTACGGCCTTCAAGATGATTGAAAGGAAATAAAGCATTTCTCAATACCAATGTATAGATTTGATGCAGATTGACTTTTAAATGTCATAGGTTGATAACAATAAAGAAAATACATGCAAGTAGGAAACTAGAAATATTGACATTCGCACCTACTGCATTACTGTTAATGCTAGAGTTGCATACATACAGGGAATTTATAACATTTATTTTTCGACTTTGCCTTATCGACGGACCTTATATGCACAGCTGGTTATCGTGCAGTTATCAACTATTTACGATGTGATTTTTGACATAACCTCTGCTTATGATTGCACCAGCAATCCTGCTAACGGTTGTACCCGCAAGTACTCTATCTATTCGTAATGTTTATCGAAAATGAAACCGAGAACTATTCGGGGCATTAGGAAATAGAAAGGATTGTTATTTATGCTCCTACTGACCTCGTTTGTTTATTATATTATTTGCCGTGCGGCGAATTAGCGAATACCGCTCTATGAAGAAAGGTATTTGAATAATTTTGCACTCATTATTTCTGATCGTTGATTTGGATTCTTAACTTTGAAGTCTAGCTTGCTACTTGCTTCTGGCTGCTAAACAGCATAGTGTGACCACTCAGCAGCGCTGTTTTATCAGTTGGCGAGTCTGCTTAAGCGTCTGTTTAACCTTACAGTACTTTTGCTGGTAAACAGCGTTGCTGCTGGCAGCACCAGCAACTAGCGGCTAATAAAACAGCCTCGTGTGACCGTGGCATTAAAAAAATACATCAAACCTTTTAATTTATAAACAGATGTCACAAAAGATATTAAAGATTTAAGATTAGTTTAATTTACCGGTACTAAAATGTGGTATATCAACATAATTACAGGATTAAAACCTTATACAAACTCCAGAAACAGATGCTTTAATTACATAGTACACTTAATAAACATTACCATATGTTTAACATGACGAAACCGGCCTTAAATATCAAAGAAATCACCGGAGCGTCTCAATTCTCAACTGCGAGACCCACCTGTTCTCAGTGGCAAATTAGTATGCCCTTTATGCTTGGTTTGCATTGTAGCACAAGTGCGAAACAATTGGACAGCGTAATGAGCCACGGTCTATAAAGCAATTAATCGAATGGTATCTTAATTGCGACAGATTGTAATCTGTACTCTCAGACTTCGAGGGCGTAAGTAACCCAAACAGACTTCGGAATACCAGATATTTGTCGACTACAACGTACACTGTATGTATAGATGTTTCAAACTAAGAAGAGCACAGTTGTATATGCAACCAAATATACACAGGCAATTTATAAACCATACACTGGGTATGATTGGTTGCATATACAACTGTGCTCTTCTTAGTTTGAAACTACTCTACACTGTACATGGAAAATTTGAATTAGACATAAACATGGTCTAAATTGTGATAAATTGCTTGATCTGGCAACACTGTTACACCAAGAATCATCAACTGAACCAGCTGATTGTAGGCGGTATACCTCTCGAGTACAGGTAGATACCGATACGTTTATATAATCAAGAGCTGGTGTGAGTGCCTGTTGTTTGTACATTAGCTAATCTCGAACTTTCACTGTGTGCGCAAGCGTTGTAAAGCCGCGGTCCACTTCTCTACATTCGCGTGTTCAGGGCCGGCTTTTCGCGACGAAACTATAATCGATCTAAATTGCGATCTTCACGGACCCACTTTGGAAATGGACACACACGATCGTGTATTTGTGTTATAGAATGGACGTCGCAATCGTGAAAATTGTTTGTTCTTTTTTTTTATTGATTTTCCAGGGTTTTCCAGGTTGTCGAATCGAAATTTTAAATACAGGATTGATTAAGGAATCTGTATATTGTATTTATTCAGTATTGATTAGAAATAGTGAGCTGAGTCTACCATAGTTATTGCAACTGGATCAATTAATAACTACTACCTAAAAAATTAAAAAGAAAGTCAAAATTTCAATGAATTTCCATATCTTTAGAACCGCATATCTTCGCCAATAATTCATTATACTTATTAAGTGTAACACCAATCGAAAGCGCAACCTTCGGTTATACTACCATAGTTATTGCAACCCAAAATTTTGCTAATGAGTGCCTCAAATAAATTAATCAAATATGAGTATTTTTAACATCCGGGTACCATATGTAGTCCCACTTAAATTAAGTTAAACAAACGTATTCGCTTTGTGTTATCATATCGATAAATACATCAAAAGATAGCTGAGACCTGCCTCTATCCATCATAGTTAGTGCAGAACAAAATTATAACAATTAGCGGGTGAAATAAATTAGTGAATTCCAGACACTTTTTCCATCGGCTATTGGTCGTCGGCGAACAGCGCTATGTAAATCCTTTTGTGCAAACTTTTTGCAAGATTAAATCTTATCGATATATACATCAAAAAATAGCTGAGATTTCCACCTACCTACCATAGTTATTGCAACGCAAATTTTTAACAATTAGTGGATGAAATGAATTAATGAATTCCGGTCAGTTTTTCCATCGGCTATTGGTCGACGGCGAACAGCGCTATGTAAATCCTTTTGTGCAAACTTTTTGCAAGATTAAATCTTATCGATATATACATCAAAAGATAGCTGAGACTTCCACCTACCTACCATAGTTATTGCAACGCAAATTTTTAACAATTAGTGGATGAAATGAATTAATGAATTCCAGACACTTTTTCCATCGGCTATTGGTCGACGGCGAACAGCGCTATGTAAATCCTTTTGTGCAAACTTTTTGCAAAATCAAATCTTATCGATATATACATCAAAAGATAGCTGAGACTTCCATCTACCTACCATAGTTATTGCAAGGCAAATTTATAACAATTAGTGGATGAAATGAATTAATGAATTCCGGTCAGTTTTTCCATCGGCTATTGGTCGACGGCGAACAGTACTATGTAAATCCTTTTGTGCAAACTTTTTGCAAGATTAAATCTAATCGATATATACATTAAAAGATAGCTGAGACTTCCACCTACCTACCATAGTTATTGCAACGCAAATTTTTAACAATTAGTGGATGAAATAAATTAATGAATTCCGGTCAGTTTTTCCATCGGCTATTGGTGGACGGCAAACAGTGCTATGTAAATCCTTTTGTGCAAACTTTTCGCAAGATTAAATCTTATCGATATATACATCAAAAGATAGCTGAGACTTCCATCTACCTACCATAGTTATTGCAGGGCAAATTTATAACAATTAGTGGGTGAAATAAATTAATGAATTCAAGGCACTTTTTCCATCGGCTATTGGTCGACGGCGAACAGTACTATGTAAATCCTTTTGTGCAAACTTTTTGCAAGATTAAATCTTATCGATATATACATCAAAAGATAGCTGAGACTCCCATCTACCTACCATAGTTATTGCAGGGCAAATTTATAACAATTAGTGGGTGAAATAAATTAATGAATTCAAGGCACTTTTTCCATCGGCTATTGGTCGACGGCGAACAGTACTATGTAAATCCTTTTGTGCAAACTTTTTGCAAGATTAAATCTTATCGATATATACATCAAAAGATAGCTGAGACTTCCACCTACCTACCATAGTTATTGCAGGGCAAATTTTTAACAATTAGTGGATGAAATGAATTAATGAATTCCGGTCAGTTTTTCCATCGGCTATTGGTCGACGGCGAACAGTGCTATGTAAATCCTTTTGTGCAAACTTTTTGCAAAATCAAATCTTATCGATATATACATCAAAAGATAGCTGAGACTTCCATCTACCTACCATAGTTATTGCAGGGCAAATTTTTAACAATTAGTGGATGAAATGAATTAATGAATTCCGGTCAGTTTTTCCATCGGCTATTGGTCGACGGCGAACAGTGCTATGTAAATCCTTTTGTGCAAACTTTTTGCAAAATCAAATCTTATCGATATATACATCAAAAGATAGCTGAGACTTCCATCTACCTATCATAGTTATTGCAAGGCAAATTTATAACAGTGGATGAAATGAATTAATGAATTCCGGTCAGTTTTTCCATCGGCTATTGGTCGACGGCGAACAGTGCTATGTAAATCCTTTTGTGTAAACTTTTTGCAAAATCATCTACCTACCATAGTTATTGCAGGGCAAATTTATAACAATTAGCGGGTGAAATAAATTAGTGAATTCCAGACACTTTTTCCATCGGCTATTGGTCGACGGCGAACAGTGCTATGTAAATCCTTTTGTGCAAACTTAAAGTTGCACAGTTTTTTTTTAAGATGTTGTGTCTGCTCTGCTTTCTTTATTTTTGCTTTTTCAACAAACACGGTCACAATCATCTGCGAGAAAACGGTCTATTTGCATAATACAACGCCCCATCTACCCTTCTAATTAAATTCCTCGATTTTTTACAATTCTGCTTGTCCTTTCAGTTCAACCAAAAAAATTCTTTGGTATCTGTATCTTTTCTATTTTTCTTATGCATTTCTACGAGTATTTCTTGTAGTTAAATATTTATTCTTAGTAATCTTTTCAGTTAAAGTTATTTTTAGTAATGCTACACAGAGGGAACTCTATTCTGTCGAGGAAAATGTTATTCTTCTACATATAAAAAGAGTAACACGTTCGTTTTACAACAACATTTTGTTGGGTGAAAAATATACATTCTTCAAGAAACCAACAGTTTCTTGACCCAAAAGTATACGTAATACTTGGAACATCAAGAAAACCATATTCTTGAAAAACCTAACAAACCTTACATATGAGTCTAATAAGTGTAATTTGCTTGGGTAAATTACTGGGTAAATTAGGACTACAAACAAATTAGGACAAGTCAATATCCATCGCTTAATTAAAATTAATGCCGAAACAAACTCGGGAAAACGAGGAAGGGCGTCCGTTATTCGGTCGTCGAAACATTTTAATAAAACCGCGCGTGCATTTGGCCGGTTCAATATAATCCAAATATTTGGAAATGTAGAAGGTAGGCAATAAAACCTGAACACGGCAGAGTATAGAGCAGCGCACAGTACAAAGACAAACGTTGGCAAACGCATTCGGCGCAGGCCCATCCGCAACATGGAGATCGAGTGCCGTTATCCGCTACAAGCTACAAACGAGAAGGACTACGTGAAACGCTAGCGCCCTCTGATGTACCGCTCGAGAAGCTTTGATGTCACATTAATTAGTAAAGTAAGCGGAAAATTACATTGTCCCGCAATTATTTTAGGTATTTTGTTTTACGGAGTCCAGTGTTTAATATGTTTAATATTAGTAATATAACTAGCTCTGTGTATATGTCAAAATTTTCGATTTTAGTTAATGGGCATTCTAGAAATATGTGGTTAAGGCTTCCCACCTGTCCACATTCGCAATATGGACATTTTAGGATACATTTTAGGTTATCTGCTATCTGTTACTGTTGTTACGAATGTCCGGCAGGGGGCGTTTCGGGTTTGACGTTACTGTGGTAATAGCAGCAAAACACGGGTCGACAAAAATCGATTTTTTGGATCGAAAATTATTTTTAAGGCCGTTTTTTTGCTCAAAACTCTTTGCGAAGGGTATTTAGAGGGATCTTATCGTAAGACATGAGAGCGAGCGGCTTTTATAAGGTCGGCAGGAACGGATAAAAAATGTAAATTTTTGACGTTCATCGGTCCGCTTGTCGGAATTTCTAGACGTCACGTGACAGTTTCTCGAGGTTCGCCTTCACCCGAAGAGGTGCAAAAACGTGATTTTTTTTTCAAAATTGACGCTTTTAATTTACAAAATATCGCGCAGTCCACGCGGAATTGTGTCCTTTTTTCAATTCGAGCGTCAAAAGTAATATCGAAAAGCCCAATTTTGCAGCTACTCGATCGCAAATGTCGGCGAAAATGGGCGATTCCGCTGAACGCGCCCTACACTTGAAAGTTCGTAATTAATATAGGTAGATATTACATTATTTGTAAACTAACGAGTGATAAAAAGACCGATGGATAAAATTATTAATAAAGTTAATGATGATTCAGTTATGATGTGATTAGTTATGGTTGATGATCCGTGATTTGTATCGTTTCGGTACATAATACGGTGCTTATCGATTAGGCTGTCGGAGAGGGACGACCGATAATGCGGTTGCCATGTTTATGCTCGACTTTCTGTACGAGTTGAATACGTTGAATAAACCATATGACGAGGTACAATTTCCAGGACTGATTCAATCGAAATATGGTATTGTTAACTTGCAATTTCGGTGTCCCAAACCTCATTTATTATGTAATATTGTTTAATTCCTTCTACACATCTTGTTTATTTCATTGTTGGTACTTATTCATTCAACATTATTGATATGCGATGTCAAAACCCAATCATCAATATTCATATTACAGTACATCCAACAATATTCGCGATACATAATTATCTTTTACGCTAACTAGACAATCGATAGCGTGACATAATCTTTTCTCTCACTGTGCTAACTAAGCGCGCTAACTAGAATCACCGTAATTATAATTATTCATTAGCAGTTTGACTAGTTTCACTAGTTGGTCGTCTCATTTAAACATCCAGATAGGAGATCGTGTAACAAGATACATTTTAGTAATGGTCCCGCCATTACTGGATAATGCACGACAATGACAGGGCTTGATTAATACTATCCAATGACAACCAATTAAACAATAACGACACACAGGCCAATAACTAACATATGGAAATCCATACTAAAACAGTTGGACGAACGCATTAACCGGCCTCGTCGGTAACTTTAAAAATTTACGAGCCTGTATAGAATTTCCCGTGTTTGTTGCGGCTTAATTAACTATGAAGATATGACCTAAATAGAACGAGGGTATAGAGTTCTGTAATGATTAAGCAATATACATTAAACAGAGCTTGCTTATGAATATAATTGTCAACAGACAGAATTAAGTTTCAGGATTAATTAACCATTATAACTATGAGTTAGGTACAGCTGCAAAGATTGCTTAAAAACACAGAGCTATCATTTAAACAAAGAATCCGTGAAATAATCTCTGCGTAGACGTTTAATACAGTAACATTAGTAGTTTGTGTGCATATGTCGACGTTAGTCAAGGCCAAACTAACTGCTTATCAACTGGAAAAAGTTGCTTTACATACAGATATACGCAAGAAGGGTCAAATTACATGTGAGCGACCAGCAACGGTTTATGTCGGCAAAGTCAACGATTTTTATTGTATGTTATACCGATACAGACATAGTTATTTAGCAAAGTTGCCGATGCAAAAGCCGTGGTACGTGCGAGCATTTGCGCAACCTGTAATCAACATTAATTAGCTCAATTAGTTAAGGATGCTGCTTGGTTGAGAAGTTTAATGGTCTCGTGTATTTTTGGGACAATTTAATGGCCATGCTTTGTTCGAACGTCTCTCTGTTTTGAATTATCTAGACTCTTGAGTAACATTTACATCGATAGAGTTGTTGAATTACATATTTATGTTGTTGACTTGTTATACCAGCTGTTATTCTATAAACTACATCTACAATAGGTGTTATAATGTTGCAATAGATCTATCAAACTTTTTTTGAATCTACTCTACCAAAGAATTCTTTAACCAAAAGAATTCCGATAGAATAGACCATTGTGGTTCGTTGTATGTATATATGTTACGGATAAATAGGTTATTACTAATAATTACCGGTTATTATTAATAATAGCCAAGTGGCGAGGTTAAAGTGAAGAATTTATCACATGAACCGGCTATTATTAATAATTTCCAGCATGCTGTGGTCAATGTGATATATTTCAGTTCGATATTGCATTAAGGTGATGCTACAATATAATAGAGCCTCAGATTTGAAATTCTGTTAGTATCTACATAATCGCCACACAACGAATCTATTCACTGGGTTTTCAGTGTTGGGCCTTTAGTGACGTTAGGCCTGACTAACTTATTTAGTTACTACTCATGACTAAAATAAGGAAGATTATCAAAACGAGACTAAAAAATGCCAATCCGCACTAATTGCATGCACGAGTGTGTAACTCTTTGGGTCATGCTTATTTGCGCAATTCTTAAAAGCAAAGTAAGTAATAAATTAGAAACTCGGTTTGTATTATTTTACCAGTGCAAACGTACGTAGTGATTCTGCATTTTACAATTCGTGGCAAAAAAATATTTTTATTTATAACTTTATTATCTTTTTAATACAAAACTTTAAAAAATGTTTTAAAGTTTTAAAAAAGTCCTTCTAGACCTTTATTTTTTGTGGTAGTACAACAATGACACCACTTATATTGTAAAAATAAAGCGAAATAAAGTTTGTAACAATAGGACGTCATCTTCTTTTGTTTTTTTTGTATTTTTTGTTGGTGATAAACACTTTTATAACAAATATATCTGTGAGATATTAGATATACTTAGGGTAGGTATAGGTAATGGACATACTAATGGAGGGAAGATTGAAGCAAGTTGTTGCCATGTTTAATCTTTTATTTATAAAATTATTGTCAAACACCAAAAGTTAAAATACCGTGTTAGGAACAGAACCATACAAAAATGTTTGCATCATTTGTGCGGTGCAATTTATGTAAAAACATCTATGTAAACTAGTCAAGTTCTTGCATGTACATATTTGCATGAAATTACAATATTGATAAAATTATTATTAAATGCGCAACATTTCAAGATAATTAGGATTTGAGAATTTACTTAATAAATTGTAATTGTACATTTACAACAAACTACCCTCATGTATTAAATATAAAAATGGGTGTTATTGATAATAAAATGGTTAACTTTTTTGAACACTCTGTATAAAATGTTCTTTTTTATGTTTTCGTCATTGAGTCGTCCTTGGGTGTATACCAAATAACAGTATCAATTATATCCAGTAGTTTCTAAAGTACAAGGGAGACAAAAAAAGCATTCTGTATTATCAATGTTTTGTATTATTCGTAATTTTGGTCATTGGGGTAGCCGTACTGATGATTTGCGTCGAGTAAATAAATATAATAGCTTACATAGTAATCAAAATAACTGAGCTAACTTCTTTGAAGCCTGTATACAAATGATCTTTTGTAAAAAGTAACATTTTTATCACTTTTACCGTACCCGTTAGGAAATTATTAATAATAGCCGGTCCATGTGATTATTTAAGTGTTTCTAATCACATTGACCAAGTGATTCGGTTATTATTAATAATAGCCAGTAATTATTAATACAAACCACATTTATCACTTTAACCGTAACATATACAAAAGCAATGACAACAACGGTAAATAACTTGCGGAGAGGTCAAAGAGTGCAAAATGTTTATTTTTACATAATGATTTTCTTTATTTTTAGAAATTGTTTAGGTTTAACGTTTGATTGAAATAAATCGGGTAAAAGTCTCAAATGAGACTAGCAAAAGTACAATAGCAAGAATTTTTCTCTGTGTAGGGGATAAATTACGCCCGCGTATCACAATTATAAAACTTCATTAAGACATAAAATGCTATTACCGAACAAAATTACATACCAAACATTATTATTGAATTTGAATTGAATATGAAATTTAATACGAGCGGAAAATAAGAAAGTATCGTCCATAGAAACAAGGAATTTTTACGGGTACAGTGAGTTAAATCATAATTAGCGATTCTCTCGCATGTTTGAGCTCATAATCGTCCGTAATGTGCAAACAATTTATGCAAATAGCGTAACTCCGACTACCGGCTCGATGCCGTACCTTATCCTCATATTTGAACGTTTAAAGTTCACGGCAATATTTACTGATGCCTATAAACTTATCTCATGAAAAACACTTCTATAGATCAAATAGTTTCGAAGAAATAATCAATTATGTCCAAATAATTATTAAATTAAATAATAAATACGACATGATTGTATTAAAAATCTTCATTGGCGACGCTCGACACGACAAGCAATAAAATAAACCGTCAATTCGCGCATACAATTGCCTCTCGGATTATAGAAAATGTCCAGGTCGCGCACAGTGCGTATATCAAGCGGGTTTCATTTGAAATTCAATTGAAATGAATATTGCGAATAATATATCAGTGGCGGGCGAATGCGTCCGTTCCATACGGCTTCTGTTTGGGTGCAATTATTGTTGTAAAATAGTAAACAGCGAATGCAGTAACTGCCCTTGACGTTTGAATATACCATTAATTGTAAATGGTGACGTTCATTATCCGATAAACTGTTATCAGTTTGCGCAACCGTGCGACTCTGTATGACTTTTATATTAATTCAGACCAGTTTTATATCCTACATAACCTACCGTTTATTTACAAAATAGGTCAATTATGAGAATTTATCAATATTTTTTTCTAGGGAAAGGTATAATTACTGAATAAATACACACAACAACAAAGATCGTGTTATATAATTCCCCATAAAGCCTAATTATCGCAATTATGTCGATGTGTGACGTAAATATAGAGATAAGATCTCTGATAACAAGACTTTACCTACGTTATAACACACCTAAGATACCAATAAACAATTAAGTGATTATGTAGGAGGTCAAAATGCCGGGAACCACCACGACTCCCTAACATGGTAGCATTTTGTCCAAGCGCGGCTTAAGGGCTTTAATTACTGGTCAAAATTCTAATTCATCAAATCTCTTCCAATTTATTCGAAGGCAAAACTAACTGGGTTCTTTTTCTTGAACCTTGTGAACACATTTTCTGACTACTAACTGACGCGTTTAAGTATTTAACATTTAATAAGGGCTGATAAAGCAAGACTACTCAAATGAAACGAAACACTTATCAAAACAATAACATCTATTAACAATAATAATCAACAATCCCGTTTGATAGGTTACATAGAAAAATGAATGAAGCTTTGAACATATTGACGTTTAAATTAAACCTAGGAGTTGATTTAAACAGACACACTTTTAGCAGAAATATGAATAATTTAATTTACAATGAAATGCGAGACGAGTTGAAAAGACTTACCAGGGATAAACTTAAGCGCCTAAGAACGCTCCACAAAAACGGGTACTTTACATGACGGTGGTTGAAATGAGAAGAGCGAGATCTGTTCGTTTGCATCCCTCGACCCCAAAGGAAGCCGGAAGCATTTCTTCTTAGCCAATGACAACTCTTCAATTTTAAACTTATAACACGCGGTCAAATCCTAAACCAGATGTTCAACCCTAGCAAAAACCTTTGACATTCCCGAATGTTCTTACAAATATCTCGCTTAATTTGATCATATCTTAATAAATAAATAATGGGTTTTCGACCCATTACAATTATTATCTCGAATAAATAATAATAGTTAGCAGTGATTAGATTAATTTAGAGTATATTTTGACTAAAGATCAAAACGCTGATGTAAAATCGATAAACTTTATCGATAAAAATTATTCAAGTGTTGTGACAGGTCTAAGATCCATTTTATTTGAAGTCATATATTTCGCTTGAATTAGCCTTTTGTGCATACGTTCTCATAACAGATTCTTCAAAATATTACGAATCAATAAGTTTTGTTACATGTGCGGTTGTTATGTAGCGACACATCTGAAAAAAAAAACGAAAGAGGCAAAAGTAGCTTACTGCTACTATTTTGGATTTAAAATTGGAGATTTGGAAAAGCCATGGACACCTAATATATGTTGTATTTCCTGTTAGATCAGACTTTTAAAGTGGATGAAAGGGAAGCAAAATAAAATGTCGTTTGTAGCGAGAGCCTTCCAATCATGTAGTGTAGATGATTGCTATTTTTGCACGACAAGAGTCTCCGGATATTCGAAGAAGGATAAGCATAAAATAAAATATCCAAATTTGCCATCAGCACCGCGACCTATCCCCCATGGAGAGAACCATCCTCTCCCAAGTGCGCCATCCACTTCATCATCTTCGATTTTTGACACAGAAGAACTTTCACCTGTTTGAAGAAACTTGCCTGATTTGATTCGACTGCCTGATTGATTTGAGAGTCTGAAATCACTCTGTCAAATCAGGCAAGTCGTGAATATTCACCATTAGAAGTTTTAGGAACACCTCACCTTATAAACCAGTGCGAACTGAATGTTTTAATTAAAGACTTAGATTTGGTTAAAGACGTAGATTTGGTTAAAGACTTAGATTTGGATAAAGACTTTGACAGGTTTATCAAAAGAAAAAGTCGAGTTATTGGGTTCTAGGCTACAGGAATGGAATCTTTTCGGACGAGGTGTGACAGTGTCTTCATTTACAAACCGTAACGAGTCTTTTAAAGCATATTTAAAAATGAAAGGATCTTTACGTGTATATCACGATGTTGAGGGTCTTATGAACGAGTGTGATATTCCCCACGATCCTTCCGAATTGTGGCTTTTTATCGATTCATCAAAATACAGTTTGAAAGAACAGACTTCGTACAAAATAAAGGCATACACTATAATTTATCCAAATTAGAATTAATTAAAACGTTCATTACCGATAAGCACTTAGCTAATTCACTTTTTTCGCGATCAACACAAGTTCCGCGATTTCACTGTAATACTAATAATATTGGCCAAGAGTTGGGTCGTCCTACTAACCTAGATGTTATAACCGCGATCGAATGGCGTAAAACGCGTTGAGGAGCCGCAGGTGCGACGGAAACAGCACGACAGAGACAGAGAGAGAAAGCCTCGTAATAGACGAGGAATTTTTACCGGGACTATTTGCTCGACACAGCCAGACCGGAACGGTTTTTAACGTAATTGAGCCGAAATAAGCGGATAATAAACGAATCTCTTTTTTTAATCATTATTTACCCGTTTTAAAAACGACTTCAAAACTCAAATATAGCAACGATTGACAAAAAGGGACTCTAAATCAATAGTGTTGTTGTTTTCCGGCGTTCATTGTTCAAGTTAATTACGTTAAATTCACGAATTTATTTGATATTCATGCTGATTACTGTGCGCTGCTGCGACAATGGGCAACGGTCGACGGCGTGTGTTCTGCATGTTTAATCGTTTTAGGGAGGCCTAATCAGAAGAATAATGCTTGCTTTACTCATCAGCTGTAGCGCCCGATAACGCTATGGTAATAATTATATACCGTATACCACTGAAACAGACGTGCTTATAGATTAACTTGAAATTATTGTTATTAGTTCATGGTGTATTAATTGTTCAAGTAAAGCGTGTTGTAACTTGTTATCTATTGCTTCTTCACTGTGTATAATTTTGTTGGCTATGTACCAAATCGTTTAATAATAATATAAAAGTTGATAAAGCGTTACGAATAATATCAATATTGTATTATTAATAATAACCAACTAAAGCTTTGTCTGCCACTATTTAACATTAATCTGTCTTTGACTTGAAGCAAATTCGTTTCATTCGAAATGTTGTGGCTTTTCTTTTGATAATTTACTTGTTATGTTACGTTTTTCTAGTGAAAAGTCAAATGAGACTAGCAAAACAGTACAATAGATTTTACTAACGTATAAATATGTACGTCATCTCCACAAAGTAATTTAACAATAATCAGATGATCGTGCAAAACAGTTGTTTAGAAACTAAGCGTGAACGAATCTGACGTCAGCCACTTTCACCGCAAATTGCCTTGCAAGGTAGCCCGGTGTACCTTGCCTCGTAGTCCATAAAAATGTTTAGGTGGTCTGCGTTCAGAACAATTCCTTTTGCGTAACAGTCACCGACTCGCCAGTCCTTTATTACGGCAACCTTATCCGCAGACACCTATATCACCGTTTTCCTGTTGCTTCAGCGCGTATCGCTTCACATTTTTTCGTATAATTAATTCAGCCAGTCGACGCGATTCTAGGTCAGTAGCACAAACCGTTATCTTACCGTACGTAACACAGTTAAAGTGAGAGTTTTTTTCCTTGCCAGCAATGTACAACATTAGGACAGAGCATCGAAGTTATGTGCTCGATTGTTATTGTGGATATGTTACGGTTAAAGTGATAAATGTGGTTTGTATTAATAATTACCGGCTATTATTAATAATAACCGAATCACTTGGTCAATGTGATTAGAAACACTTAAATAATCACATGGACCGGCTATTATTAATAATTTCCTAACGGGCACGGTAAAAGTGATAAAAATGTTACTTTTTACAAAAGATCTTTTGTATACAGTCTTCAAAGAAGTTAGCTAAGTTATTTTGATTACTATGTAAGCTATTATATTTATTTACTCGACGCAAATCATCAGTACGGCTACCCCAATGACCAAAATTACGAATAATACAAAACATTGATAATACAGAATGCTTTTTTTTGTCTCCCTTGTACTTAGAAACTACTGGATATAATTGATACTGATATTTGGTATACACCCAAGGACGACTCAATGACGAAAACATAAAAAAGAACAGTTTATACAGAGTGTTCAAAAAAGTTAACCATTTTATTATCAATAACACCCATTTTTATATTTAATGCATGAGGGTAGTTTGTTGTAAATGTACAATTACAATTTATTAAGTAAATTCCCAAATCCTAATTATCACGAAATGTTGCGCATTTAATAATAATTTTTTTAATATTGTATTTTCATGCAAATATGTACATGCAAGAACTAGACTAGTTTACATAGATGTTTTTACATAAATTGCACTGCACAAATGATGCAAACATTTTTGTATGGTTCTGTACCTAACACGGTATTTTTACTTTTGGTGTTTGACAATAATTTTATAAATAAAAGATTAAACATGGTAACAACTTGCCTCAATCTTCCCTACATTAGTATGTCCATTACCTATACCTACCCTAAGTATATCTAATATCTCACAGATATATTTATTATAAAAGTGTTTATCACCAACAAAAAATACAAAAAAAACAAAAGAAGATGACATCCTATTGTTACAAACATTATTTCGTTTTATTTTTACAATATAAATGGTGTCATTGTTGTACTACCACAAAAAAAGGTCTAGAATTACTTTTGCATTCAAAATTAAATATAAAACATTTTTTAAAGTTTTGTATTAAAAAGATAATAAAGTTACAAATAAAAATATTTTTTTGCCACGAGTTGCAAAATGCAGAAGCACTACGTACGTTTGCACTGGTAAAATAATACAAACCGAGTTTTTAATTAATTACTTACTTTGCTTTTAAGAATTGCGCAAATAAGCATGACCCAAAGAGTTACACACTCGTGCATGCAATTAGTGTGGATTGGCATTTTTTAGTCTCGTTTTGATAATCTTCCTTATTTTAGTCATGAGTAGTAACTAAATAAGTTAGTCAGGACTAACGTCACTAAAGGCCCAACACTGAAACCCCAGTGAATAGATTCGTTGTGTGGCGATTATGTAGATACTAACAGAATTTCAAATCTGAGGCTCTATTATATTGTAGCATCACCTTAATGCAATATCGAACTGAAATATATCACAATGACCACAGCATGCTGGAAATTATTAATAATAGCCGGTTCATGTGATAAATTCTTCACTTTAACCTCGCCACTTGGCTATTATTAATAATAACCGGTAATTATTAATAATAACCTATTTATCACTATGACCGTAACAGATATATTATGAAATGGATCGATAATATAACACTTTGTAGGATTATTATGTCTCTTGAAAGGCAACATTTCTTTTATGAAGCCTAGCAGTGGATAAACAAAGTCAAATTCCAATCAAAAACCCAAGTGTTTATGCTTGAATCTCTTGTGTTTAAGTAACCACGTTTTGATTTTCTTGTAAACAAAGTTTAAATTCGCAAATACGTAAGTAAGAGTGTTTCGAATGCCAGTGAAAAGTTTGGGAGTCACTGATCTATAAAGATCAGCGATCTCGTGGGAGAAGACGCTTGGTACGCCGTCTATTTTAGGAATGGTAGCAACCACTTTTACTACGAAAACAGTGTTTGAAAACAACGACGTTACTCACAGCGTTATTTATAATCATTGAGTATCGTGTATTTCTGCATTATCGAGATATGCGAGGGAATTCACGTCGTATTTTATTCTTTGAAGCCAAAACTATTGTCTTATATACATATACAGATTTGTATGTATTATAATATAACTTCTTACGATTTCATATCAACTCCTTGACCTCACAGTTGACTTTATAACGCAAATATCCGCTATAACGCAGCGCGTCAGTCTTCTCTCATTTGCATACCAACTCGAACGCGATGTGAATCATCCAATGCATTTGTTTTCCGAGGGCTGCACTCGGCCGAACAAAAATAAATAAATCGTCAGCATATCATCGCCCATAATGCTTACTCTGACCATAAAATTTGTTCTCTCCATTCGAAATAGTTCTCTTCAAAAAAAAAAAAAAAAAACGTTCGAAAATTATGTATTTTTGAAATGTCTTTTATAAATATTGTAATGGGTCGGAAACCCATTATTTATTTATTAAGATATGATCAAATTAAGCGAGATATTTGTAAGAACATTCGGGAATGTCAAAGGTTTTTGCTAGGGTTGAACATCTGGTTTAGGATTTGACCGCGTGTTATAAGTTTAAAATTGAAGAGTTGTCATTGGCTAAGAAGAAATGCTTCCGGCTTCCTTTGGGGTCGAGGGATGCAAACGAACAGATCTCGCTCTTCTCATTTCAACCACCGTCATGTAAAGTACACGTTTTTGTGGAGCGTTCTTAGGCGCTTAAGTTTATCCCTGGTAAGTCTTTTCAACTCGTCTCGCATTTCATTGTAAATTAAATTATTCATATTTCTGCTAAAAGTGTGTCTGTCTAAATCAGCTCCTAGGTTTAATTTAAACGTCAATATGTTCAAAGCTTCATTCATTTTTCTATGTAACCTATCAAACGGGATTGTTGATTATTATTGTTAATAGATGTTATTGTTTTGATAAGTGTTTCGTTTCATTTGAGTAGTCTTGCTTTATCAGCCCTTATTAAATGTTAAATACTTAAACGCGTCAGTTATTAGTCAGAAAATGTGTTCACAAGGTTCAAGAAAAAGAACCCAGTTAGTTTTGCCTTCGAATAAATTGGAAGAGATTTGATCAATTAGAATTTTGACCAGTAATTAAAGCCTTTAAACCGCGCTTGACCAAAATGCTACCATGTTAGGGAGTCGCGGTTGTTCCCGCCATTTTGACCTCCTACAATATTATGCGAGGTAATATATATAAAGAGGATTTAAAGACCTGAAAGATATTTTTTTGTGAAAATATATAATTTAATTCATAATGATTTAATTAATAATTAAAATAATTTTATAAATAACTAATTGTAGTAGAGCCATTGACTTTTCAACTAAATACTTCTAAAATATAGAATTTCTAATTTTATTGTCATCGTGGCCTTACTTATGTTATTCACACTCGTGTGCAGTGCTTTAAAAATTTATGCAGTCAGGTTGAAGGCAGGTAGTCAATAAAATCCCACAAATCGGTATCAAATATTAAATATTTTATGGTTGCGACGCCTTCGCCTGACAAAAGACAATACATTGTCTCAATGTTGTACATACCTACCTGGTGACATAAAATGCACCAGAAATAGTTGACCTTGTACTTTGAACTGAGGCTTGCTGGTAGTTGCTGCTAGCAGCGTCCGCAACTAGCGGCTAATAAAACAGAGACTAGTGTAACCGTGGCATAAGCAACAGTTTGTTATTTCTCTCTATCCCCAAGCGATAAAGCGAGTAACAGCGCCTTTTCCGTCCTAGGCAATAGCTAATTAAATGCTGTTATACATATTATGAGGAGCCAAACCAAGGTCGTAAATAGTGCTCTGGATAGCGGTTATAATTTTAATGAACGCATACGAGTGAGTACGACATCTAGGCCTAACGGCGTAAAATAGACTGTACTGAAAAGCCGGAAATAAAACGACCGAAGACCGAAGTTCCTTGGTGCTAATTAATATGTTATGCAAGTCAGCTTTCGCCGCTGTAAATATTGTCAATTATGGCGTTATGGCGTAAACACGTTACTCGTGAAACTATATAATCTTTTGGTATACATTTTTTTCAATATACGTGTACTTATCGGTTTATCTTAGCCTTTCGACGGTGTCACACAAAAGCGATCTTTCACGCGGTGGTCACAGAACACATCATGCAAGATTCAGGAGTTAAAAATAGGCTGCGCTCCATACGGTGTTGCTGGAGCGCTGCTGCCAGAGGGTATAGTGAGAGAGAGAGTGGAGCAAACGCTTCAACGAGGTTGAGAGCCTGAGGTTGAGGGCCCAGAGGTTGAAAACGACGCCTCACGCCGGGTTTCAGTTTCGCTCAGGTGATATACTTAATAAATCAGCTGGTAAATTTTCTTGCGCAGCATTTCGCGGTAAGCTGTGGCCCTGAATAAATGATGGCGTGATAAACGCAACAATGTGTATAATTTAACAAAATGCCAGTTAGGACGCAGTGTTTACTTTTCTTTAACTATTCAACCGCTTGTTCGATACTGGTTTGAAGGGTATAAATATTAAATTTTAGTTTGCGCCAAATCCACAAAAGTTTCTTTGTTTGAGTATAAATCAAAAGCGAAAATTGTGAGTATAGTTATTATTATTACAGCCAGCAAAGTTTTTTTTTTAAAAAACGTGTAACAGTAATAAAATTACTAGTGAACAGCGGATACCGTTACTACATCTCGTCAAAATTACATGGTATTAAGCAGTGGGGTATTATGAAAAAGCAAATGCATTAGCCTTAAAGAAATCGCTTACTGGCAGTGCCGGAACTACGATAAATATTGTGTAACGTGAGAGTTTTCGCATGTTTTTCTTGATGACTGAATATGTTAAAGTCTTTCTCTTTTACTCTATTTTAACAAGTACCTAATCATACACAAAGAGGAATGATTAGTTTTAAGAATTTTGCATTCTTGTAAGAAAAATACTTGTAAGCAGAAGGCAAAAAGAGGAAAACAGAATAAGGGAACGAAATATGAAAGAACAAATAAGGAATAACCATAATAAACAAGTTCTGATTGTATTTACCTTAAAAATAGTTAGTTATACCACATTATATGCTATCTAGTACAAAGTGCGGTTGAATGTTTTGTATTTTTCCGCAGAAAAGGAAGTAACTGATATCTGGCACGGCAGATAGTATTGTTCGAAAGTATGCTACATAACTTCGAAATAACTAATAATAAGGTACAATATAATAAACAATTTCTTTCATACATTTGAAGTTGTCGATCAAAGACATTTTTATGTCTTACCATCTTGTAGAATGGTTGATTAAAGTGGAATGATTAGTTTTAAGAATTTTGCATTCTTGTAAGAAAAATACTTGTAAGCAGAAGGCAAAAAGAGGAAAACAGAATAAGGGAACGAAATATGAAAGAACAAATAAGGAATAACCATAATAAACAAGTTCTGATTGTATTTACCTTAAAAATAGTTAGTTATACCACATTATATGCTATCTAGTACAAAGTGCGGTTGAATGTTTTGTATTTTTCCGCAGAAAAGGAAGTAACTGATATCTGGCACGGCAGATAGTATTGTTCGAAAGTATGCTACATAACTTCGAAATAACTAATAATAAGGTACAATATAATAAACAATTTCTTTCATACATTTGAAGTTGTCGATCAAAGACATTTTTATGTCTTACCATCTTGTAGAATGGTTGATTAAAATGGTCAATGATTAGATAGACAAAACCGACAATAAAATTATATGATTGCAATAGTAAAAAAACTAGTAAAATAGTAATAAAACGTCAAATAGGTTTCCAGCATCAAGAGCATTTAGATATAATTGAGTGCAGTGAAATGTGCCCTCAAGCAATAGCTAAAAATAATGTGGTGTGCAAGGTCGGTACACTCGACAAGAACAGCAAATAAACACTGTGATATAAGGTAGTGTGAGTGTGCGTGCTCGAAGTGTATGTGTGTTGTGTTCTGTGAAGAGAAAGAGCCCACAAATACAATTGCACACGCATCCATACGAATACGATGTGTTAAGAATAGAGTACGTTATAATGAGATGGACAAGCAACAGTACAATGCCAGTCAGTATTTCGATTGCACTTTTTAATAGCCGCATAAAAAAGATTACATTACGTTCTGGTTGGAGTATGAGTTATGAAGTTATGACTATATGTGGTATGTAATGTATTTTGTAAATATGTTTTTCTACTTTGCATTCACAATGCACACATTGTAACACTGTTTTCGGTGTTACAATTAGCAAATTGTAACACCGTTTTTAGTAACTTTTTTCTAAGATTGGTGACATTGATATCAAATGCATGTCAAACGAAAATACACATAACCACAAAAGTAAGCACAAACTGATTTTTTAGAATCGCACAAACTGCGAAGTATGTATATTTTTATACATATTTAAACATGCGTGTTGCATCCTAGGTTTCGTACTACTAGTATATGATGGTATATAATAATTATCAGTAATTATTTTTTCACAGATATTTGAATTTAAGTGACAGATGACAGTGTTACCAACGGTTGCACCCATAAATACTCTAGATTGGAATTTTACCTAATATACTTCTAAATTTTTATAAAATTAATGACGCAAAGTAGAAAAAATAGTATATTACACTCGTTTTATAAGACATATTGGCGCATTCGTTCATTTGGGGCACTCGTCGCTAGCGCTCATCGTGCCCCAAATAACTCATGCGCCAATTTGACGTCTTATAAAACTTGTATAATAATATACTATTATCGTTTAAATCTTTTAAAAAGTGATAAAATATTATTTCTAATAAAGTCATTTAGTTCTTTAACAAACAGCAATGAAACCGTTTTTATTATACACTTTCATATCGAGTTGTTAAAGTAAAAATTGGACGACAAAAACAGATTATTGTAGTCTAACATACCTTTTTGTCCTACTGTACAAGTGTACATGTTTGATGACAATGTCCTCATCTTTATGCACGATTGTGGTCATAATGAGATGCTCTATTGATCTAAATTTCCTATCTTGTCTATTCCGACGTCTATTCACCTGAAAAAAAAAGATACAGTATTGTTAGACACTTACCTACTTTTACATATATCATATACATAAGTAGTGACACACTTTAGATTATAATATGAAGACATGATATGGAAAATAGGCACAATATTCTCGTTGTGTTTAAGAAATTAATGTATTTAAGAAATCCAACAATATGCCACAATTTTGGCGAAGAAAAAATCAGAATTAAAATCAGATGACACAATCTTGGGATATCCTGTACAATAGCAAACATCATCATTGCGAATTCTAGTAATATCTGTCTGTATTCGATCCTGTTTGGCGGATAAGGAGCAACCTGCCGGTTGAGTGTTGTGGATAGAGGGCGCTGAGATAGAGAGCGCGGAGAATTCGAGACGTATTTCATGCTCCGCCGGATTCCCAGATAAGTTATCGCGAATTCGAGTGGTATTTATTATTCAAAGAGAGACGGGGAGAGAAGGAGATTGCGAGCGCGTACAGGAGACAGAGTTCGGGTCATAATTAAAAGTTTGCGTTTCGCGCTGGCCGACGAAAAGTCAGTCCCAAATGGAATCACGTCGTTATATCGACGGTCTGTTGCTCTCCACAGCCGTTCTTATCTTGCTGAATTCATTCTAAACACAAATTGAGACATCACGAAATTATTAGATGGAATTTGTGTCTATATAGACGATGTTCTTTAAGATTTTGTTCAATATTATTGAATACTAGCTCTGTGTATATGTCAAAATTTTCGACTTTAGTTATTGGGCATTCTAGAAATATGTGGTTAAGGCTTCCCACCTGTCCACATTCGCAATATGGACATTTTAGGATACATTTTAGGTTATCTGCTATCTGTTACTGTTGTTACGAATGTCCGGCAGGGGGCGTTTCGGGTTTGACGTTACTGTGGTAATAGCAGCAAAACACGGGTCGACAAAAATCGATTTTTTGGATCGAAAATTGTTTTTAAGGCCGTTTTTTTGCTCAAAACTCTTTGCGAAGGGTATTTAGAGGGATCTTATCGTAAGACATGAGAGCGAGCGGCTTTTATAAGGTCGGCAGGAACGGATAAAAAATGTAAATTTTTGACGTTCATCGATCCGCTTGTCGGAATTTCTAGACGTCACGTGACATTTTCTCGAGGTTCGCCTTCACCCGAAGAGGTGCAAAAACGTGATTTTTTTTCAAAATTGACGCATTTAATTTACAAAATATCGCGCAGTCCACGCGGAATTGTGTCCTTTTTTCAATTCGTGCGTCAAAAGTAATATCGAAAAGCCCAATTTTGCAGCTACTCGATCGCAAATGTCGGCGAAAATGGGCGATTCCGCTGAACGCGCCCTACACTTGAAAGTTCGTAATTAGTATAGGTAGATAGATGTAATTTTCATCGATAATTTATCAATCTGGAGCTGTTGGGATGTTATTATTTTAGTTTGTACCAGACAGACCGGCTCTCTCATATAGGGAAACGAATTTAGATAATAGGCCGTTAACTTGAGTGTTGATATACTATCTTATCTATACCAGATAATATTCAATAGTATAGTCGTTCCTTATGAGGAAAATGGTGATTTCTTATTAATCGTGGTCACATTACGTTGTTTACCAGCAAAAGTACTGCTGCCGCTGGTGGCTACTACCAGCAAGCCTCAGTTCAAACTACAAGGTCAACTATTTCTGGTGCATTTTATATGTCACCACGTAGGTAGATACAATTGTCAGGTGAAGGCGTCGCAACAATAAAATATTTCATATTTGATACCAATTTGTGGGGTTTTATTGACTACCTGCCTTGAACCTGACTACATACATTCTGAAAGCACGAGTGTAAATAACATAAACTAGGCCACGATGACAATAAAATTAGAAATTCTATATTTTAGAAGTATTTAGTTGAAAAGTCAATACAATTAGTTATTCACAAAATTATTTTAATTATTAATTAGATCATTATTTCAATTATTATTAATTAAATTATAAATTTTATAAAGTTGTGTTTCATCTGTAAGTTCAATATGCCTCACCGTGTGTCACAATGTGTGCCATATATATGTAGGTGGAGCCACATGCACTGTGTAATAATAGTATATTATTATACAAGTTTTATAAGACGTCAAATTGGTGCATGAGTTGTTTGGGGCACGAGGAGCGCCAGCGACGAGTGCCCCAAATGAACGAATGCGCCAATATGTCTTATAAAACGAGTGTAATATACTATTTTTTCTACTTTGCGTCATTAATTTTATAAAAATGTGGAAGTATATTAGGTAAAATTCCAATCTAGAGTATTTATGGGTGCAACCGATGGTAACACTGTCATCTGTCACTTAAATTCAAATATCTGTGAAAAAGTAATTATTGATAATTATTATATACCATCATATACTAGTAGTATGAAACCTAGGATGCAACACGCATGTTTAAATATGTATAAAAATATACATACTTCGCAGTTTGTGCAATTCTAAAAAATCAGTTTGTGCTTACTTTTGTGGTTATGTGTATTTTCGTTTGACATGCATTTGATATCAATGTCACCAATCTTAGAAAAAAGTTACTAAAAACGGTGTTACAATTTGCTAATTGTAACACCGAAAACAGTGTTACAATGTGTGCATTGTGAATGCAAAGTAGAAAAACAAATATTTGCCAATGTCTGCAGTGGTAATATTGCTGCCTTCCATGCGATTAATAATATGATTATTATCTGATGGCGCGCGCGATTTTGTAAATACATTGATTAACAAGCGGGAAAAACAGTCGCGCGTCGACCGCCTCCGACCCCCGCCCCCCGAAATTGATTTACGATATCAATTCAATCTGTTTTCGACGCCGCTATATCATGGCGCGAAGCGATTTTTAATCCGGTCGCTCGCTCGCTTTCCGCTTTGTTCCTGCGAATTACACGCAATCAACCATATTTTTATTTATATTATTCACCGACAGGTGTGTTTATTTACTTATTTTTGTCATTTTTTTTTGGTAGATACAACGACAGTGATAGGATTAATTATGTGATTATGTAAACTGAACTGTTTACAGGGTTTTTTCTTTGTACGGATGTTGGTTGTTATCCACATTGTCTCTCACAGTTACGAGTTTATTTCGGCAGTTTTATTTCATCAAAATCTTGAGTTACGACCCGACACAAGCGACGTCCTCCCACCCTAAAATCCGAAGTGGAAGACGCGCACAAAAGGAAATAAAAAATAATGCGGCTGATAAACGGAAATGGTTACATAACTCTCCTAAAAATATTTTAACAATTGTATGATTTTTAATATTTTTACAGATTTGATTCGCCCTCTTGCAATAGCTCAGCTTATATACCCGCAAACCAAGCCAAAGTGTGACTAGAGACATTCAGCGCCATCTCACCGCCGGTAGACATAGCGATATTTCTAAATAAATTTAAATAAAACTATTTTATCAATATTTCGTCACCCCTTTGAACATGTTTAAACATCGCCCACGTTGGTTGGAGATGTGATAGGTTGTAAGAACCCTGTTACCGTGGAGGGGTGGCAAAAAGTTTATGATTTACCGTCTGTGGAGAATCAGGCCGGCTAACGAGAATTTACACTGAAGAATTTCGTCGTAGTACGTTCGAGAAAAGCTGTGGGAAATTCGACGTTAGCGACGTCGGGCGTCGGTGCTTCGGCGACAGGGTGAACGTTTCGCCGGGGGTGTGTGGGGGCGGCGTAGGGGGCGAGGTAGGTAGATCGGTAATGCGATATGTTCCTGAAAAATGGATTGAACGAGAAGCCGTACATCAAAGCGGAGACGGAGAAAACGAACCCCGTTACAAATTGAAAGTGCTTTGACGAACATATTGAGATGTCAGTTTACAATAACCCGGCCAGCTTCTTAAACGTAAATAGTAACCAGTTCTGTCGCAAGTTACAACCATTTTATTGACAATGCCACAAAAATAATATACATAAGTAGGTATAAGTATTTCGGCTGCTTAATATTAACAGTTGTTAATGTTGATGCATAACTTTGATTCATATGTTAAATTATAGGTAAATAATAAGGGTAGCCACCCTGGAAAACTAGGAGTTTTGCTCATAGGATAAGACCCTTTAAGTAACCATGGTGTGAACCCACCTCATATCAAGGAAGCCAACCGTAGAGAGATAAAATCATTAAGAACTGCTGTAAATATGCCTGTATAACTTTGTTTAATACGTCAAAATGTGGGTAATTAATATGGGTAGCTACCCTAGAATGCTCAGAGTTTTGCTCACTCGATAACACCCGTCTACGTTACAATAAAGTCATGTCAATTCTAAACGCACTGCCTTTTGCTTGGCTAAAGCGCAAATGCAAAAAAGATGCATATTGCAAAAACAGTGATTCAGTCGTAAATGTACTTGACATACTCCGGTGGTGATCTAGTCCGTTTGAGGATAATTGCGAGTACTTTACGATTTGTTTATCACGAACTCAAGTACGATTTAGCTCGTGTTTATTTGTCGCTAAGGTTAAATCTCGATTTCGCTTACGAATGCAGTGTACAACCGCCGCCGCCGGCTCGTATTCTCTCAGATTGAGCTGAATCCACTCAAGGTAACTTCTTATCTTTAAATCGACTTGCGCGTTGTTTTGTCACAGCACCTCAATTCACCGGAACTATATAAATGTTGACCTAGACGCTTAGACTATCTAAAAGGTTTCACTGTTCCTAGAAAATTCTATGTATATGTTACGGTTAAAGTGATAAATGTGGTTTGTATTAATAATTACCGGCTATTATTAATAATAACCGCATCATTTGGTCAATGTGATTAGAAACACTTAAATAATCACATGGACCGGCTATTATTAATAATTTCCTAACGGGCACGGTAAAAGTGATAAAAATGTTACTTTTTACAAAAGATCTTTTGTATACAGTTTTCAAAGAAGTTAGCTCAGTTATTTTGATTACTATGTAAGCTATTATATTTATTTACTCGACGCAAATCATCAGTACGGCTACCCCAATGACCAAAATTACGAATAATACAAAACATTGATAATACAGAATGCTTTTTTTGTCTCCCTTGTACTTTAGAAACTACTGGATATAATTGATACTAATTTGGTATACACCCAAGGACGACTCAATAACGAAAACATAAAAAAGAACAGTTTATACACAGTGTTCAAAAAAGTTAACCATTTTATTATCAATAACACCCATTTTTATATTTAATGCATGTGGGTAGTTTGTTGTAAATGTACAATTACAATTTATTAAGTAAATTCTCAAATCCTAATTATCTTGAAATGTTGCGCATTTAATAATAATTTTTTCAATATTGTATTTTCATGCAAATATGTACATGCAAGAACTAGACTAGTTTACATAGATGTTTTTACATAAATTGCACCGCACAAATGATGCAAACATTTTTGTATGGTTCTGTACCTAACACGGTGTTTTTACTTTTGGTGTTTGACAATAATTTTATAAATAAAAGATTAAACATGGTAACAACTTGCCTGAATCTTCCCTACATTAGTATGTCCATTACCTATACCTACCCTAAGTATATCTAATATCTCACAGATGTATTTATTATAAAAGTGTTTATCACCAACAAAAAATACAAAAAAAAACAAAAGAAGATGACGTCCTATTGTTACAAACTTTATTTCGTTTTATTTTTACAATATAAATGGTGTCATTGTTGTACTACCACAAAAAATAAAGGTCTAGAAGGACTTTTGTATTCAAAATTAAATATAAAACATTTTTTAAAGTTTTGTATTAAAAAGATAATAAAGTTACAAATAAAAATATTTTTTTGCCACGAGTTGCAAAATGCAGAAGCACTACGTACGTTTGCACTGGTAAAATAATACAAACCGAGTTTTTAATTAATTACTTACTTTGCTTTTAAGAATTGCGCAAATAAGCATGACCCAAAGAGTTACACACTCGTGCATGCAATTAGTGTGGATTGGCATTTTTTAGTCTCGTTTTGATAATCTTCCTTATTTTAGTCATGAGTAGTAACTAAATAAGTGAGTCAGGCCTAACGTCACTAAAGGCCCAACACTGAAACCCCAGTGAATAGATTCGTTGTGTGGCGATTATGTAGATACTAACAGAATTTCAAATCTGAGGCTCTATTATATTGTAGCATCACCTTAATGCAATATCGAACTGAAATATATCACATTGACCACAGCATGCTGGAAATTATTAATAATAGCCGGTTCATGTGATAAATTCTTCACTTTAACCTCGCCACTTGGCTATTATTAATAATAACCGGTAATTATTAATAATAACCTATTTATCACTATGACCGTAACATATACATCAAATTTGACGAATTAGCTTCGTAATGTATATAAAAATAAATGCATAATGTATGCAAATTGAATGTAGTTGAATGGTAACGTGCTGCAAAAGAAGCTTAGTGGAATAAATGTTGAACAGTACACTGCACTAATTGTAGCGAGCAGAACTTTCCGAGATAAGACCCATTTCGAGTGACCGGGGTCGGTATGTCAGAGCGCTGTATGCGTGCATAACTTTCACGTCACCCGCATTGTAGTCAATTATGCATGATATATGAATCAAGTGGTTCGTATGTGAGCCATAACCATCGGTGGTACATCAATAACAACAGCCACTTATGTTATTATGTATGTACGGCAATAACGAATTGTGAATATTTCATAGAGAACAAATAGAATATAAATTGACAACAGTAAATTAAAGAGTTTTATAGATAAACTAGAATTATTGTTAGTAAATCCTGATAATGTAGAGTGATATAGGTAATACTAATAATTATTATCGACCATGGATTTGGATTTATCAATGTCAACGACAGAGTCAATGTGTTTTTAATTGTGGACGACCTCTCGTCATACCATAATGAGAATTATTGTTTAGAAAAGTGAAAGGAAATTTTAAGGTTTATGTTTGCCAGGAGAGGACGTAACCTCTCCTCCAAATACAAATATCTCAAGATTAAATGACCATTATATATGATATACATTGACGTTTTGTTTATTTCATTGTTCGTATTAACATAAGCTATTTATTTTTTTATAATTTGCGTTGAAACTTTCTTTCTTGGATATTATAATATTTATAATGCAGGTAGTGAAAGTCTTCTTATTTGTAAGGTCAACCAAGGTCGTCGAATATCTAGGTAAACCATTCTCATAAAGTCCCCGAAAAATCGAGTTTCTTTTCAAATGATCGCAGATAATCGATGAATTGAAGGTAACAGGTAACCGGACGGTACATTTAGCTCATTTGCACAAATCCAAACCCCCTAAATAAAGCCGTAATCGGCTTAAGTTAGCTGCCCTGTTCAGCGGCGCCTCATTAATTGTTTCAGCACAGTGTATATTTGCCTTTTCACTGGACCGCGAATCCTGCAATCTGCACTACATTACTGAAAACGTCATTTACACCAGCATTCTCATTTCGCTGTTTATCTACACTGGCTTTACCCTCGAATCCTAACAACGACACGCGGCATTACGGTTTGCCATCATACTAGATAAAGAAGTAAATACTCTTGCCGAATGTCGTCCTATCGCGAAGGTCTCAAGTTAAGTTTTGCCTGCTTTTACAGTACACAGTATTTTATAAACGTCAGTAGAGGAGTTATAAAGGAGCCCATGCTTCTAATGTATAAAGACAACGTTTAGTAACCTCGGATATATTACAGAATAGTCAGGAAGGTCCCCCTCATGGAAGCCATAAACCCCATTGTTATTTTATTGATCTGTAAAAGTACCTCTGGAGGGCCGCCACAGCACCATTATTTATTGCCACAAGTGGAAAATCGATGTGCCCCAAAATTCGAACATTCTTGCCCTAAAACACATTCTAACCCAATAATTACAAATCCACGGATCCCCTAACGATAAACAATCACATTTGTTGGGTAATGTCGATAAATACACCAAAAATAAAATTAAATTACCCAAACAGAGCGTTAATATTTAAATTATCTATTTTGCATCAAACCTATCTACATATAATAACGTGTTATTGATAAAACAAAACGAGATGAATTTGCTCTGTATTTGATAACGCAATTTCAAATAAAAACAGTTATAGAGAAACCATAGCGATCACTCACAAAAACGCATAATTTCCGTTTAAAAATTGGTGCAAACACGAGTAATAATTGGGCTCGTGTGACTGAATTATTGTTGATAGTAAACCTTATTAATTAACCATGCACGTGGCCTGTAAGCCTATTATAATCAGTGCCTATTTGTATTGTTTACATATTTTATCGTTATCTAGTTAGGTTTGACACAATACGTATATCAGATTATTATACCAAATCGTTATGAAGTTAGAATTGATAAACTTTTATGTTTCTTCTTTCTCCCTATTATTTGAATAAATAAAACCTTGAATTCAAACAGTCAGGACATCTGTTTTGATAATAACTCGTTTATTTCAATTACCGTCTTCCACTACGTGACTTTTATGTTTTAACATAAAAGATCGACAACCGACCGTTCTATCAGCATTGTCGAGTGCACGTGACCTCGGTCATTTACCCAAAAATAACCAATTCTTCGAAATTTGTCAAGTTAACCCGAGCCATTGGGTCATTTGCCAAAACAAACAAACAAATGTGAGATATCGCCAAATAACAGTCACAACTGAATGTGCAACTTGTTTGTTGCCTTTAAAACATTGCAACGATATCCATAAATAATTAGATGCAGTTTCTAAGACAATATAAATCCTATTAATAGAAAGCGAGTGCATTATAATTACTCAATTAGCTGAGTACTCGGTTAAAACAATAATGAAAGATCATTAAAACGGTCGCTAATGCGTAACAGTATTGATAAGGATTGTACGGATTATCGAATATTAAAGCAACGATTTGTTAAATATATAGTATTACTAATTATAGACTAAGGATGGGGCGATCAAATGGTGTAGGTTTTGTTAAAATTTAGCAAAGGGTCGTCGAGATACAACCTTTTGAAAATCGAGATTTTGGCGATTTTTTTGTGCCATCGAGTGAGTTGATAATTAATTATTCATACTAACTCTTATATTTCGAATCGGACCCATCAAGTTTTAGATTGGCCGAGGATTGCTGGTTATAGCGGTGTTTGTTTCATTTCGATATCTTCAAGGATAGTGGAGCAATTGTCATATTTATATACACGTTCGTCCGCAACCATAAACTGTACATGTCGATGTTCGGGAGCAAATACTACATCGAGTTTTCTAAATCTGGATCCGATACATTAAAATTCTAATAGATTAAGGGGAGAGCAATCGAATGGTGTAGGTTTTGTTAAAATTGAGTAAAGGGTCGTCGAGATACAACCTTTTTAGGGAATTTTTTGCGTCATCGAGTCAGTTATTAATTAATTATTCATATTAATTATAATATTTCGAATTGAACCTATCGAGTTTTAGATTGGATCTAAGGAATGCTGGTTCAAACTGTGTTAGTTTCATTTTTTGTAATTAGTATTTTTTGGTACAGGTAAATTGCCACACGAGGGGGCATGAGACATTTTCCTAAAATCATTGCATGGATTCAGGAACGACATTTTTTTCGTCGATTAGAATACTTTGCTTGTAAGGAACCTAGCCTCGAGTGAAACGTAATGCGGAATAATAAACTGTTATATTTGAAAGGCATCGCGCGGCTGGCTGTCTAAAGGGTAGAATAGATTCTCCCTTATTGTTCGCATAACAGCGCACCTGTCCCTCAGGGACGGATCCTTGTTCACTTCAGCGACATTACTTTTCCGATTCTTCGTCCTTCTTTTTACCAATTTATTGCGCGATTTGTCTACCATGGAAATACCGAAATTTTCTCTTTTCATGCTTTATGAGCACTTGCTCATAAAGATCATCTCAGACACAGGCACAGGCACAGGCACAGGCACAGGCACAGGCACAGGCACAGGCACAGGCACAGGCACAGGCACAGGCACAGGCACAGGCACAGGCACAGGCACAGGCACAGGCACAGGCACAGGCACAGGCACAGGCACAGGCACAGGCACAGGCACAGGCACAGGCACAGGCACAGGCACAGGCACAGGCACAGGCACAGGCACAGGCACAGGCACAGGCACAGGCACAGGCACAGGCACAGGCACAGGCACAGGCACAGGCACAGGCACAGGCACAGGCACAGGCACAGGCACAGGCACAGGCACAGGCACAGGCACAGGCACAGGCACAGGCACAGGCACAGGCACAGGCACAGGCACAGGCACAGGCACAGGCACAGGCACAGGCACAGGCACAGGCACAGGCACAGGCACAGGCACAGGCACAGGCACAGGCACAGACACATGATCTAAACTTATAGGATTGTGGAAATTTTTCAATATTTGATTCATAATTATTGGTGATTTAAAAGTGAATATAAAGAATCGAGTACCCACACTCAATTATGGGTTTTTATTTGGTCGAAAACTACCACCTGCAGTGTTGTTATCGTAGGGGTGTCGAGTCATTGATGCATCTGTCTACCCCTCGGGATAAACGAAAGGAAGATCACACTATATCAATGAGGACCGAGCAACATGCTTTTTTGGTTTAATTCGAGATCGATACTTGATTCAAACCTCAAGAAATTGACCGTTCAATTCTTTAACCATAAGATAACTTCCAACATTCTTTTAGATGGGGTAGGTATCTAATTTACTTTACGTGATAGCTGGCGCAATAATTGGTTGCGCTGGTACGTGCCGAGTTCAACGTCACGGTTTTCCGAGCGCAGAAACCGAAGTTTGCGACCAGTACGGCGAGTGCTGCGACCGTTCACTTGTGTACACGTAGTGCGAGGCCAAAGCATTAAGCCGTTGATTTCTTTATTGGAGTCCGCAAGACGTTTACTTTCGGCGCGGACCCATCGAGTAGGTAACCGTCCGTAATGAGGCTACATAATAAAACGGCATTGGGCGGTTGTTGATCCCGGTTAGGGTTGCCAGAAACCCCTTTCAAGCTGTTTTTTTGATGAATCTATAAAAAGCCACCATTTAGAAGGATTGTGGGGAATATCAAACTCGTTCATAGGACCATCAACATCGTGACATACACGTAAAGATCCTTGCCTGATTTGACAGAGTGATTTCAGACACTCTGTCAAATCAAGCAAGGCAAAATTTCTTCTGTGTCAAAAATCAAAGATGATGAAGTGGATGGCGCAGTTGGGAGAGGATGGTTCTCTCCATGGGGGATAGGTCGCGATGCTGATGGCAAATTTGTACTTATCCTTCTTCGAATGTCCAAAAATAGCCAATCATCTACCATCTACGTGATAGGAAGGCTCTCGCCACAACATGGCAACTGCAAACGGCATTTTCTTTTGCTTCCCTTTCAACCACTTTAAAAGTCCGATCTAACAAGAATTAGAGCATATATTAGGTGACTTTTCCAGATCTTTAAATCACTACTAGCAGCAGTAAGTTGCTTTTACCTCTTCCGTAATTCTTTCAGATGTGTCACTACATAACAACCGCACATGTAAGAAAACTTATTTGGTGAATGTTTACGACATCTTCTTTGATCACTTCCCACATTTTAACGCACAGAATGTTTCTCAAAATCTAGTTTCTTTAACTCTGGCAACCCTGGTACCAGTGAGGATGTTGCCGCGGCACATCCCTTTGAAAATATTATGACCCCGGCTGCAACACGCTCTGTTTTGAAATAAAATATCTTACTAATCTTCGGTTTAGATCTCTTGTGTATATACTGCTGGTATAATAGCCGAGGTTTTTTTATGCGGCTGACAATTCCTGGAGATCGTTCAACTGCGTGAGAGCATGTGGTTTATGGATTTTTTGATCTCGTTGCGCAGGACTTATGTGTACAGTACTTATTCTAAGCATTTAGCTTGAAGATTTTTATTGTAAATAGCTTAAATAATCATAAGGATCTCCACGAATTGATCCTGAAAATTACACCGTATACATTCAGCAAAACTAATTATTAAATAAACCTAACGTTATCTCGTAATATAACTTCCTTTAGCTTCGCGTACAAGGATAATAATAGAATCCATTAAATCAGCAATGCGCGACTGACTGCCGTTATTTCTTGTCTCAGCGGTTTGAGCGCGAATGATCTTGCAAGGAGTACCGGCGCGTCATTTGATATTTTTCAAACGTCAAACAATTATGTATCACCCGAAGAATTTAATCAAGCAAGTTCTCTCTCCAGTTTGCACCATCATTACCGTACGTTTAGTGTTTGAAATGTCACTCGGTTAGATACGGTTACGTTACTTCAGTTATTTGCAAAATTACCCGACTACTAGGTAAAATTGAATTGTCGCGAAGAACGGCATCATGGTCTAGGTGAACGGAGCGAAACCTGGGTCCCGTTTTTCAATTAAAGTAAGTGCATGAGTCTCTTTTCGATGTCTATTTTTAGTTTATCCGACGGCGTACGTAGAACACCGCAGAATTATTTGGATTTTGGACTATCTTAAACACATGTCTCGCATTTTTAGCCACGTTATTTGTCTCCCTATCTTTAGTTTTATTTTATTCTACTAACTTATATGATTTTTTTTAATGTGGAAATGTCAAAAATGCTTGTATCATCAAGAATATTTGATGATGTATGCACGAAAATTGCGATGCAAAAAGTGATGTGCTGCTAGCAGCAACAACAGCCAGTGGTCTAATACCGAATTACAAATAGGGGGTTGGTTTCCATCTAGGCTGCGTAAATAATTTAACACCCCTAAAGACACATTTACTCTCCACTAAATAAGCGAATCAAATTCGTGAATTTCTTATGTAAGGAGTCAATTTCGTATTTTGTATATATTTTTTTCTACACAGGAAAGACCAATATCAAACATCCTCAATTCCTAGAAATATTACCCATGCTTGTTTACATTACATTCTTTTTAACCTTTTGATACGAAAACTTACAGGTAGAAATAAAAATACCAAAACCATTGTGCTCAATTTACAACAGTATTTTCCGAATTGCACCCATAAAACATGGGACTAGGTAAACACAAAGCGCCAATAAACAACAGGCCAATTCATCCTATAGGTCTGACGTCATTCCAGGGTACTTGTGCCACCTTGCAAACTGTCAAGTGCGGTCTCCGGCAGGTAAATTCAAACCTAGTTCTTTTCGTTAGTCTTCATTTTACAAAGTTATAAGCTAGATGTGTAAAAGTGTGTATGCTCTAGTGTCTAAGCTCCAGTCAATTCCTCTGTCTAGTGTGTGTTAACATTGTCCAAAATGCCAAACGACCCACATTGCTTTTGTTTTTGTGCGTGCAGATGTCTCTGCTTCAAATACAACCAAGAAGAGATGGACCAAAAGTTCAGGAGCAAGGAGATTGACAAGATCCTGAAGAAGGACAAAGAACTGTTGAAACGTCAGGTGAAGGTGCTGCTCCTGGGTGCTGGTGAAAGTGGAAAGTCAACGTTCCTCAAGCAGATGAAGATAATCCATGGGGTGCAGTTTGAGGATGACCAAATAAAGGAGTACCAACAGACCATCTACCACAATGTCATCCAAGGGATGATTGTCCTCGTAGACGCCAGGGATAAGCTTGGTATTCCATTGGGCGATCCATATCACAAGATCATAGCATCAAATTTGGTACAGTTTAAGAACAACACACCAATTGATTACATCGAGTTCAATAAGTGTGCTAGGAGTATCTCCAAACTTTGGGGTGATACTGGAATTAGAAAAGCTTACGCACGAAGACGCGAATTCCAACTAACAGACTCCATAGAGTATTTCCTGAATAATCTGGAAAGGCTCGCCAGAAGTGACTACATCCCAACTCACAGAGATATATTACATTGTCGCAAACCAACCAAAGGAATCTCGGAGTTTAATATAAAGATCAACAACGTACCATTCTTGTTTGTTGACCTCGGCGGTCAACGTCCGCAACGACAAAAATGGGTGCAATGTTTTGACTCTGTAACCGTCATCCTTTTCGTTGTTTCCTGTTCTGAGTTCGACCAAGTTCTCGTGGAAGATAGAAGAACGAGTCGGTTGGAAGAAGCGAGGAACATCTTTGATGCAATCATCAATAATAAAATCTTTAGTTCCGTGCCAATTATTTTGTTCCTGAACAAATGCGATTTGCTTTTGAGGAAAGTTTCTGATCCAGAAACCGATATCCGTTGGTATTTTCCACAGTTTAAGGGTAACCCACATTCAGTACATGATGTTAAATCATTCATAACGACGATGTTTACCGGGGTTAAGAGGGATCCAAAACGAGACATGTACACCTATTTTACGACAGCTGTTGATACAGAAAACATCGAGAAAGTGTTTAATTCTGTCAAAGATACAATTTTTAATAGGAATTTGTCTAAGCTTTACTTGGCTTGAGTGACTGTTTTATTTCTCGATATTGTTACTTTTCTTTTGGTAATTGTTTGTATATTTTTGTGTATAAGTTATGTATAATATAAGTTTTGAATTTGTATTATTGACTATGTATTTTTGTATTATTTGCTATGAATTGTGTATGTATTATATTGTATTTGTTTGAAATAAATTATGTATATTGATATAATTGTTGTTTTTTCTCTAAATACCCATATTTTGATTTGATGTTTCTTTGGCCATTTAATTGCCAAAAAATACGGAAGAGGAAACAGCAGTTTACGCTGCTATTTTGGATTTAGAATTGGAGATCTGGAAAACCCATGGACACCTAATACATGCTGTATTTCCCGTCAGCTCGGACTTTTAAATTGGATGAAAGGTAAGCAAAAGAAAATGCAGTTCCCATGTTGTGGCGAGAGCCTTCCAATCATGTAGATGACTGCTATTTTTGCACGATAAGCGTCTCCGCATATTCGAAGAAAGATAAGCATAAAATTATAATATCCAAATTTGCCATCAGCATCGCGACCAATGAACCATCCTCTCCCAAATGCGCCATCCACTTCATCATCTTCGATTTTTGACACAGAAGAAATTTCGCCTGTTTGAAGAAACTTTCCTGATTTGACGGAGTGTCTAAAAGTGTTAGGCACACCACATCTTAGAAACCAGAGCGAACTGAATGATTTGGTTAAAGACTTAGATTTGGATAAAGACTTAGAGAGGTTTACTAAAAGAAAAAGCCGAGTTATTGGGTTCTAGGCTACAGGAATGGAATCTTTTCGCACGAGGTGTAACAGTGTCTTCATTTACAAAGCGCAACGAGCATTTTAAAGCATATTTTAAAATGGAAGGATCTTTACGTGTATGTGACGATGTTGAGGGTCTTATGAACGAGTTTGATATTCCCCACGATCCTTCTGAATGGTGGCTTTTTATCGATTCATCAAAATACAGCTTGAAAGCCCCACTTTTTGAGGGGTAACAAGTCAAAGCGAAAATATTTTGCGAGTGGATCTTTAACGGGGGAATTACGTTTGAGGAGAGCGAGTGGCTTCAAACGAGCATGTTTGCTCGTCGCGGCCGATAGAAATAGACACAATGGCGCGAATGGAACGTCCCGTGATTCCTCAATCGAACCACCACTGAGTTAGAGAGAGACGAGAAGACAAACCAACAGAGAGAAAAGACGCAGTTCAAAGTTATCATTCATACGGCGTGGAATTGAGCCTTGCATCTCGCAAAAGTTCCCTCTTTTCGTATCGGATAAGGTTAATATCCCGGTCTACGTTCTTTAGAATTTGCCCAATATCAGCTGCATACCGTAAGAGAGTCAAACAGTGATAAAACAGTCACCTTGTTTTCTTTACACACGGTGTAGATGGCGCTAATTACAGGTTTACAGGTTATTTATTGATTTCTCTCGATCCCTATTCTAACTAGGGATCGCAAAAGTAAATTAAAAGTTACATTTTCGAATATATGGACCACTGTGCGGCGCTACACACATACGGTTTTATGTTTCTCTCTCTCTCTCACTCTCTCAGGTCGTCGCTCGTCTGGGTTCGGGTAAAAGTGGGGGGAAGCTCTCTGGTCGGATTACTCGGTTGCAGTAAATGAAACTTGTCTGATTCGTAAATCGTAAAGTGGATACTTTACATGCGCTGCTTATGCGCACACGATAAACCCCGGTACCATCCAAGAAAACTACCTCTAATCCGCTTTGTTTTCCGCTGGAAAATTTAATCTCGACGTATGGATGGGTCGGGTTCGGCGAGAGCAGCGCGCCCTATCGACTGCCGATGATACTACTGCAACACCTAACCGGAACGCGCGCGGCGCCAATTTTTACCCAATCGCCCGGAGGCTTGTAAAAGGATCTCGAACCCAAGCCTTGATTTAAGCGTGTATTTTAACAAAAGACCGTGTTTACCTGTTCTACGTTCCAGCACTTTCGACAACAAAAAGAATTGAGTATGCTCTTTTTTTTTAATTTTAGGTGATTGTATTTGTGGAACACTGTTTTAAAACGACATAATCGAATAGTAAATGACAGTCAAGTAGTTTACCAATAACCGTACGTGAAGCAAAATCATAACATTTGACCATCCAAAATCTACAATCTTTCCACACTTCTTCTGGATAAAGTACTGTATATAGTGAACTGTAAATTTCAGGAATCATTATTCACTTATCAGTAATCCAGGGATATAGTATAATAATTTCTAAGTCAAGCAGTTTACCAATAACCGCACATGAAGCAAAATCATAACATTTGACCACCCAAAATCTACAATCTTTCCACAATTCTTCTGGATAAAGTACTGTATATAGTGAACTGTAAATTTCAGGAATCATTATTCACTTATCAGTAATCCAGGGATATAGTATAATAATTTCTAAGTCAAGCAGTTTACCAATAACCGCACATGAAGCAAAATCATAACATTTGACCATCCAAAATCTACAATCTTTCCACACTTCTTCTGGATAAAGTACTGTATATAGTGAACTGCAAATTTCAGGAATCATTATTCACTTATCAGTAATCCAGGGATATAGTATAATAATTTCTAAGTCAAGCAGTTTACCAATAACCGCACTTGAAGCAAAATCATAACATTTGACCATCCAAAATCTACAATCTTTCCACAATTCTTCTGCTAAAGTACCTACTGTATATAGTGAACTGTAAATTTCAGGAATCATTATTCAACTTATCAGTAATCCAGGGATATAGTATAATAATTTCTAAGTCAAGCAGTTTACCAATAACCGCACATGAAGCAAAATCATAACATTTGACCATCCAAAATCTACAATCTTTCCACAATTCTTCTGGATAAAGTACTGTATATAGTGAACTGTAATTTTCAGGAATCATTATTCAACTGATCAGCAATCCAGGGATATATTATAATAAATTCTAACTTAAGCAGTACACCAATAACCGCACAAGAAGCAAAATCATAACATCTGACCATCCAAAATCTATTATGTTTCCACAATTGTTCTGCATAAAGTACTGTATATAGTGAACTGTTAATTTCAGGAATCATTATTCAATTGATCAGCAATCCAGGGATATATTATAATAATTTCTAAGTCAAGCAGTTTACCAATAACCGCACTTGAAGCAAAATCATAACATTTGACCATCCAAAATCTACAATCTTTCCACAATTCTTCTGCATAAAGTACTGTATACAGTGAACTGTAAATTTCAGGAATCATTATTCAACTTATCAGTAGTCCAGGGATATAGTATAATAATTTCTAAGTCAAGCAGTTTACCAATAACTGCACATGAAGCAAAATCATAACATTTGACCATCCAAAATCTACTATATTTCCACAATTCTTCTGCATAAAGTACTGTATATAGTGAACTGTAAATTTCAGGAATCATTATTCAACTTATCAGTAATCCAGGGATATAGTATAATAATTTCTAAGTCAAGCAGTTTACCAATAACCGCACTTGAAGCAAAATCATAACATTTGACCATCCAAAATCTACAATCTTTCCACAATTCTTCTGCATAAAGTACTGTATATAGTGAACTGTAAATTTCAGGAATCATTATTCAACTTATCAGTAGTCCAGGGATATAGTATAATAATTTCTAAGTCAAGCAGTTTACCAATAACTGCACATGAAGCAAAATCATAACATTTGACCATCCAAAATCTACTATATTTCCACAATTCTTCTGCATAAAGTACTGTATATAGTGAACTGTAAATTTCAGGAATCATTATTCAACTTATCAGTAATCCAGGGATATAGTATAATAATTTCTAAGTCAAGCAGTTTACCAATAACCGCACTTGAAGCAAAATCATAACATTTGACCATCCAAAATCTACAATCTTTCCACAATTCTTCTGCATAAAGTACTGTATATAGTGAACTGTAAATTTCAGGAATCATTATTCAACTTATCAGTAGTCCAGGGATATAGTATAATAATTTCTAAGTCAAGCAGTTTACCAATAACTGCACATGAAGCAAAATCATAACATTTGACCATCCAAAATCTACTATATTTCCACAATTCTTCTGCATAAAGTACTGTATATAGTGAACTGTAAATTTCAAGAATCATTATTCAACTTATCAGTAGTCCAGGGATATAGTATAATAATTTCTAAGTCAAGCAGTTTACCAATAACTGCACATGAAGCAAAATCATAACATTTGACCATCCAAAATCTACTATATTTCCACAATTCTTCTGCATAAAGTACTGTATATAGTGAACTGTAAATTTCAGGAATCATTATTCAACTTATCAGTAATCCAGGGATATAGTATAATAATTTCTAAGTCAAGCAGTTTACCAATAACCGCACTTGAAGCAAAATCATAACATTTGACCATCCAAAATCTACAATCTTTCCACAATTCTTCTGCATGAAGTACTGTATATAGTGAACTGTAAATTTCAGGAATCATTATTCAACTTATCAGTAGTCCAGGGATATAGTATAATAATTTCTAAGTCAAGCAGTTTACCAATAACTGCACATGAAGCAAAATCATAACATTTGACCATCCAAAATCTACTATATTTCCACAATTCTTCTGCATAAAGTACTGTATATAGTGAACTGTAAATTTCAGGAATCATTATTCAACTTATCAGTAGTCCAGGGATATAGTATAATAATTTCTAAGTCAAGCAGTTTACCAATAACTGCACATGAAGCAAAATCATAACATTTGACCATCCAAAATCTACTATATTTCCACAATTCTTCTGCATAAAGTACTGTATATAGTGAACTGTAAATTTCAGGAATCATTATTCAACTTATCAGTAGTCCAGGGATATAGTATAATAATTTCTAAGTCAAGCAGTTTACCAATAACTGCACATGAAGCAAAATCATAACATTTGACCATCCAAAATCTACTATATTTCCACAATTCTTCTGCATAAAGTACTGTATATAGTGAACTGTAAATTTCAGGAATCATTATTCAACTTATCAGTAATCCAGGGATATAGTATAATAATTTCTAAGTCAAGCAGTTTACCAATAACCGCACTTGAAGCAAAATCATAACATTTGACCATCCAAAATCTACAATCTTTCCACAATTCTTCTGCATGAAGTACTGTATATAGTGAACTGTAAATTTCAGGAATCATTATTCAACTTATCAGTAGTCCAGGGATATAGTATAATAATTTCTAAGTCAAGCAGTTTACCAATAACTGCACATGAAGCAAAATCATAACATTTGACCATCCAAAATCTACAATCTTTCACAATTCTTCTGCATAAAGTACTGTATATAGTAAACTGTAAATCCAGGGATATATTATAATCAGTTCTAACTCAAGCAGTTTACCAATAACCGCACATGAAGCAAAATCATAGAACCAATCTACTACAAAGTGCTACCACACAAAGTAAACTTAAAGCTATGCTAGGCGTCATGTCATGAATCACAGTGATATTGCATAGTTACAACGGAAGAAATGTCAGCAGAACGTCTTATCTTCGCAACGCGTGCTTAAACGAGCGAAAGTGATTATGTAGTACAGACAGTAAAATCGATATTGTATTACGAGACATAACAGTCATATTTCTATTCATTTTATTACACGAAATTTTGCCCACCGCAGCTGTAATGTTTGAACAAGCTCTATCGCTGTCGTCACATTATACCGCAGTGGCATGATTGCAGTGCATCATTTATGCACAATGTTGTCTTTGTTTATTCAACGTCACTGCGGTCTATTGCACATTGCAATTTATACAGATTCGAAAGCAACATTCGTTTTATCAGTAAATTGAATCGTATTACTAATATTACTAAATATTTAGGTAATGTAAAATTTACAGTTAATAGAATTTTGAGTTAAGCATTATGTGAAATGCCACTTTGAAAAGAGATTTTATAAAGATAAGAGAGCAGACGGTAAATATCAAATGTGAATTCTGCATCGTAAAACTTTTGCTGGCATGGCGTAGGCGAGCGTACGCTCTGTGGGCAACATAAATGGCAATCGATCGAACACTTTTCACTGACTTATGAAACAAATATTTGCTGCTCAACGAGTATCAGAATGTTATCGACGCTGTGTGCAGGTACATGAATATCTGTTCAATATTTACTGCAGTTATGATGTGTAGACTATTCTTATTATAAAATATTTCGTCTAAGAACAAAATCTGTGCACCATATACTAGGGGAGTCGTTGAACAGCTGATTCAGTCAACTTGTCTTTATAATAGTAGGGTAGTTACGTATACACTAGTAGCACAAAACTACTACCTGAGTTGGTAGAGGCATTCACGTGCATTCTCAAGCAAACAAAGGTCACGGTCGACGTATTTCTTTTTGTTAAAGGGACAGAATCAGCTGTTCATGCAGGAACATGTGGCACAGCGGTCTACATTACTGTACTCTCCACTCGGAGAGAGCACCGAATTCTCCTTTTATAGTATACTTCTAGTGAACACGATTCTGGATAAAATTATACAAAATATTACCAAACACAATAATGATTGCCCAACGTTAAGTTACGAATGCAAAAGTTTGTTGTTAAAACCCACTATTATTGGGAAACTGACTACAAGCACCCACAAATCCTATAAACGGAAGAATAAGTCTTCAGGTAGAGGATTTAAATTCTTCTCCTTCATGTCTCGGTACTTGTTTACCTTGGCAATGTTGGTATTGATCGTTTAGATTTTATATTTGCGATAACATACGATGAACATACAGAAAACACGTCATTCCTGAGGAAGAAAATAGACAGTAGATGCAAACATGTAAATCTGCGACGAATTTGACGTCACCCCGTTGACGGCTGATTATATGAATATAACGTCCTTGACATACTTATAACCGCGGACTTGCAAAACATCTGCTAGGTCACTGTAAATTGAAAGGTATTTTTATTTGGCTGTTACGTATTGCGGATACGTGTAGTAAATGTGGCATCCAAAAATATGCCTGGACTATTGATAAATTGAATAATGATTACTGAAATTTGCAGTTCACTATATACAGTACTTTATCTAAAAGAATTGAAGCAAGATCATAGATTTTGAATAGTAAAATGTTATGATTTCGCTTCATATGTGGTTATTGGCTAACTGCTTGTCTTAGAAATTACTATAATATACCTCTGGATTACTGATAAGTTGAATAATGATTCCTGAAATTTACAGTTCACTATATACAATACTTTATCTAAAAGAATTGAAGCGAGATTATCGATTTTGAATGGTCAAATGTTATGATTTCGCTTCATATGTGGTTATTGGCTAACTGCTTGTCTTAGAAATTACTATAATATACCTCTGGATTACTGATAAGTTGAATAATGATTCCTGAAATTTACAGTTCACTATATACAATACTTTATCTAAAAGAATTGAAGCGAGATTATCGATTTTGAATGGTCAAATGTTATGATTTCGCTTCATATGTGGTTATTGGCTAACTGCTTGTCTTAGAAATTACTATAATATACCTCTGGATTACTGATAAGTTGAATAATGATTCCTGAAATTTACAGTTCACTATATACAATACTTTATCTAAAAGAATTGAAGCGAGATTATCGATTTTGAATGGTCAAATGTTATGATTTCGCTTCATATGTGGTTATTGGCTAACTGCTTGTCTTAGAAATTACTATAATATACCTCTGGATTACTGATAAGTTGAATAATGATTCCTGAAATTTACAGTTCACTATATACAATACTTTATCTAAAAGAATTGAAGCGAGATTATCGATTTTGAATGGTCAAATGTTATGATTTCGCTTCATATGTGGTTATTGGCTAACTGCTTGTCTTAGAAATTACTATAATATACCTCTGGATTACTGATAAGTTGAATAATGATTCCTGAAATTTACAGTTCACTATATACAATACTTTATCTAAAAGAATTGAAGCGAGATTATCGATTTTGAATGGTCAAATGTTATGATTTCGCTTCATATGTGGTTATTGGCCAACTGCTCGACTTAGAAATTATTATAATATATATCTGGATTACTGATAAGTTGAATAATGATTCCTGAAATTTACAGTTCACTATATACAATACTTTATCTAAAAGAATTGAAGCAAGATTATCGATTTTGAATGGTCAAATGTTATGATTTCGCTTCATATGTGGTTATTGGCCAACTGCTTGACTTAGAAATTATTATAATATATCTCTGGATTACTGATAAGTTGAATAATGATTCCTGAAATTTACAGTTCACTATATACAATAATTTATCTAAAAGAATTGAAGCGAGATTATCGATTTTGAATGGTCAAATATTATGATTTTGCTTCATATGTAGTTATTGGCCAACTGCTGGACTTAGAAATAATTATAATATATCTCTGGATTACTGATAAGTTGAATAATGATTCCTGAAATTTACAGTTCACTATATACAATACTTTATCTAAAAGAATTGAAGCAAGATTATCGATTTTGAATGGTCAAATGTTATGATTTTGCTTCATATGTGGTTATTGGCCAACTGCTTGACTTAGAAATTATTATAATATATCTCTGGATTACTGATAAGTTGAATAATGATTCCTGAAATTTACAGTTCATTATATACAGTACTTTATCTAAAAGGATTGAAGCAAGATTATAGATTTTGAACGGTCAAATATTATGATTTTGCTTCATATGTAGTTATTGGCCAACTGCTGGACTTAGAAATAATTATAATATATCTCTGGATTACTGATAAGTTGAATAATGATTCCTGAAATTTACAGTTCATTATATACAGTACTTTATCTAAAAGGATTGAAGCAAGATTATAGATTTTGAATGGTCAAATATTATGATTTCGCTTCATAGGTGGTTATTGGCCAACTGCTTGACTTAGAAATTATTATAATATATCTCTGGATTACTGATAAGTTGAATAATGATTCCTGAAATTTACAGTTCATTATATACAGTACTTTATCTAAAAGAATTGAAGCAAGATTATCGATTTTGAATGGTCAAATGTTATGATTTCGCTTCATATGTGGTTATTGGCTAACTGCTTGACTTAGAAATTACTATAATATACCTCTGGATTACTGATAAGTTGAATAATGATTCCTGAAATTTACAGTTCACTATATACAGTACTTTATCTAAAAGTATTGAAGCAAGATTATCGATTTTGAATGGTCAAATATTATGATTTCGCTTCATATGTGCGGTTATTGGCCAACTGCTGGACTTAGAAATTATTATAATATATCTCTGGATTACTGATAAGTTGAATAATGATTCCTGAAATTTACAGTTCACTATATACAGTACTTTATCTAAAAGTATTGAAGCAAGATTATCGATTTTGAATGGTCAAATATTATGATTTCGCTTCATATGTGCGGTTATTGGCCAACTGCTGGACTTAGAAATTATTATAATATATCTCTGGATTACTGATAAGTTGAATAATGATTCCTGAAATTTACAGTTCACTATATACAGTACTTTATCTAAAAGTATTGAAGCAAGATTATCGATTTTGAATGGTCAAATATTATGATTTCGCTTCATATGTGCGGTTATTGGCCAACTGCTGGACTTAGAAATTATTATAATATATCTCTGGATTACTGATAAGTTGAATAATGATTCCTAAAATTTACAGTTCACTATATACAATACTTTATCTAAAAGAATTGAAGCAAGATTATCGATTTTGAATGGTCAAATGTTATGATTTCGCTTCATATGTGGTTATTGGCCAACTGCTTGACTTAGAAATTATTATAATATATCTCTGGATTACTGATAAGTTGAATAATGATTCCTGAAATTTACAGTTCACTATATATAGTACTTTATCCAGAAAAAATGTGGAAGAAGCGTAGATTTTGTATGGTCAAATGTTATGATTTTGCTTCGTGTGGTTATTGGTAAACTGTTTAACTTAGAAATATTTATAATACATCCTTGGATTACTGATAAGTTGAGTAATGATTTCTGAAATTTACAGTTCACTATATACAATACTTTATCTAAAAGAATTGAAGCAAGATTATCGATTTTGAATGGTCAAATGTTATGATTTCGCTTCATATGTGGTTATTGGCCAACTGCTTGACTTAGAAATTATTATAATATATCTCTGGATTACTGATAAGTTGAATAATGATTCCTGAAATTTACAGTTCACTATATATAGCACTTTATCCAGAAAAATTGTGGAAGAAGCGTAGATTTTGTATGGTCAAATGTTATGATTTTGCTTCGTGTGGTTATTGGTAAACTGTTTGACTTAGAAATATTTATAATACATCCCTGGATTACTGATAAGTTGAATAATGATTCCTGAAATTTACAGTTCACTATATACAATACTTTATCTAAAAGAATTGAAGCAAGATTATCGATTTTGAATGGTCAAATGTTATGATTTCGCTTCATATGTGGTTATTGGCCAACTGCTTGACTTAGAAATTATTATAATATATCTCTGGATTACTGATAAGTTGAATAATGATTCCTGAAATTTACAGTTCACTATATATAGCACTTTATCCAGAAAAATTGTGGAAGAAGCGTAGATTTTGTATGGTCAAATGTTATGATTTTGCTTCGTGTGGTTATTGGTAAACTGTTTGACTTAGAAATATTTATAATACATCCTTGGATTACTGATAAGTTAAATAATGATTTCTGAAATTTACAGTTCACTATATACAATACGTTATCTAAAGGAATTGAAGCAAGATTATCGATTTTGAATGGTCAAATGTTATGATTTCGCTTCATATGTGGTTATTGGCCAAATGCTTGACTTAGAAATTATTATAATATATCTCTGGATTACTGATAAGTTGAATAATGATTCCTGAAATTTACAGTTCACTATATATAATACTTTATCTAAAAGAATTGAAGCAAGACCATATATTTTGAATAGTCAAATGTTATGATTTCGCTTCATATGTGGTTATTGGCCAACTGCTTGACTTAGAAATTATTATAATATATCTCTGGATTACTGATAAGTTGAATAATGATTCCTGAAATTTACAGTTCACTATATATAATACTTTATCTAAAAGAATTGAAGCAAGACCATATATTTTGAATAGTCAAATGTTATGATTTCGCTTCATATGTGGTTATTGGCCAACTGCTTGACTTAGAAATTATTATAATATATCTCTGGATTACTGATAAGTTGAATAATGATTCCTGAAATTTACAGTTCACTATATATAGTACTTTATCCAGAAAAAATGTGGAAGAAGCGTAGATTTTGTATGGTCAAATGTTATGATTTTGCTTCGTGTGGTTATTGGTAAACTGTTTAACTTAGAAATATTTATAATACATCCTTGGATTACTGATAAGTTGAGTAATGATTTCTGAAATTTACAGTTCACTATATACAATACTTTATCTAAAAGAATTGAAGCAAGATTATCGATTTTGAATGGTCAAATGTTATGATTTCGCTTCATATGTGGTTATTGGCCAACTGCTTGACTTAGAAATTATTATAATATATCTCTGGATTACTGATAAGTTGAATAATGATTCCTGAAATTTACAGTTCACTATATATAGCACTTTATCCAGAAAAATTGTGGAAGAAGCGTAGATTTTGTATGGTCAAATGTTATGATTTTGCTTCGTGTGGTTATTGGTAAACTGTTTGACTTAGAAATATTTATAATACATCCCTGGATTACTGATAAGTTGAATAATGATTTCTGAAATTTACAGTTCACTATATGTGACCTCAGATGCGAAAAGGGAATTATCATAACGTTATCTTGCACTCTATTTTCGCACGTAAGATCTCTTTCGATAGGTACCGTTATGGCGCAGTTTATTTTCGCACGATAGGTCCCTTTTCCCATCCGATGTCACAATTCTACAGTAATTTATTCAGAAGAATTGTGGAAAGATAGGAGATTTTGGATTTTGGACAATTTTTCTGAATAAAGTACTGACTTGCAGTGAATTGTAAATTGCAGGAAACATTACTCAATATATCAGTAACCCAACGGCATATAATAATAAAATTTCTAATTCAAATAGTTTGCTCATAATATGCCATACTTCCTGGAATGTAGAATCAAAAAATCTATTAGGATTAAAGTTTCGCCCCGGTTTACATAGTACCAACAGCCTCTCCCAAACATTCGGAATCCCACAGGCCGCCCTTATATGCATTCCTCGATCCCATAGAAGCACCAACACCAAAAGTGTGATGCCTCGACGTGACGATACGGTTCACGTCTCGTTTATGCGACTGACCGAGCGGCTGCGTCCCATCAACAGATTTCAGGACCCAAACAGTTGTAACAATAAGTAAAATTTAATGGTACTCGTGGCGCGCGGCCCGTGAGCTGTAATTTCGACCTAAATGCGCCACGGTCGCGTCGCGCGCGCGCGCAGCACCACCGGTTTGTACGAGAGAAAAGGAGAGCCGACGGTACGAAGTTTTCCATTTAACCTCAACGATATATTTTACGAGCTTTTAGTTAAACAACTCCGGACAGGTGATTTATCGCGAATGCGCTTAAAATTGTGATAGATTCTACCACCGTTTCTCGACACAGGTATTGGTATTGACTACGACGAGACAAGTTTTTCCGCAGTAACACTATTTTAGAAGATTTCCAAGCAGTGTAGGAAGTCTAAAATTCAAATCCTTGCGGCGAGGACATGACAACGGCTGCTTAAATAATCCCTCTCGAGCAAACAAACAGCTCGTTCTTATGCCGGAGATCGTATAAGAGCGGTCTTCCGGAGTATTGAGTTTTCCAATCTGTCCGAGCGCTACGCGGCTTTTGTGCCGACGACGACCGACGCCGGCGACGATACGAATTAGAAACAATAACTTGGCAACCTCTTGAAAGCGACATCTGATGGCAGATAAAGAGCCGTTAGCGAGGCCGATATAATTTATCGACTGGGAGGTAGGCCGACCCCAACCCTCCTGCTTTTCATCTAGCAGCAGAGCACGAGCGCCCTCCGATACACCCCGACCCTCCCCCGCTACACCGAAAGTTATGCTAATCGGAGTCCTTCCACGGAACTCTTTCCTCTCTTTTTTTAATGACGATTTGTATACAAATGTAAATATTCCGTACGTTGTCTTCCCTTTTTTCCGAGTCACTCAACTTGACCGTATTGTCGGTTTTGTCCTTGAATCCGGCTATTATTGAATTCATTGTTAACCGAGGATTGTTGTTATTGTTCACCTTTTGTCACGTTACTCACCGTTCAAATAATACCATTATATACGCCACGTACATACACATTACCCCAACGCTTATTAATTTGTTGTTAATTACGGTAATTGTTTACCTTGTCATTGGTTGGATCCTTCTTTGCCTTCGTGCACTGATACCAGCCCATCCTCCAGTATGTATACTAATTTACCTACAAGAAGAAACATAGTTAGATCTACTGGTAACTGGTTTTTTAAAATTTTGAATTGTATCTAAGCTGATTTCTGTGTAACAAATCGGTTCCTGTTGCGACTGACAGGAGGGCAGTTATTTTAAAATGTTAGAACCCCGGCTGTGGGGGTCGGCGTGTGGTGACCAACGGTGTGTGCTCGACTCTGTATATATATATGTGTATCTACAAACCCACCCATCCAGACGGCCCTACAGGTAGCGAAGGACCCTCTGTGGCGTGTTGACTGCCAGATTAGCTCAATGGGGTGAACGAGGACATAATATTGTACGAACATTCGTTAGTAGACCCAAGACATAACCCTAGATTGTAGACGCAGATGCTTAAAGGTAATATTTTATGTTTTTCCTGCAATCAGCGCAAGTTTAGACCAGAAATTTATATTGTCTGTATATATTTTGAAAAACAACAAAATTATTCACTTCAAATCAATATATTTATATAAAATGACAGTTACTTGCAGTGAGAATGAAATACTCTATTCAGAACACAGAAGGTGTTGAACCAAACCTAAAAATCTTTTTCTGAAACATTTGTTTTTCCAAGCAAAACAACCAATTACTTTTTCTGATAATTATTATTCTCTTTAATCCATCCAATGGTTGAAATAAAGCAATATTTGTCGAAATATTAAATATTTGAAGTAATACTACAAATTGGGCTGAAGGACCCATGGTCGATGGCCGTTTCCAGGCGAAGAAATTGTACAACATACCACAATAACATGTCATGAATATACATTGTAGTACCTACCAATTTGTCTGGAAATAAAACTTGAATATATACTACAAATTTCATTCAAAACTACATATAGTCCTTTGTAGTTGATGACTGTTTGGTGTGACTAATAATGTAATTTGACTTGAACTGAGCATTCTTTTCTCTGTGTGAATTGTTAGTTATAAAGATGAGAGTTTGTTTTAAGATGAAAGAGAGAGAGAGCGTAGTGATTATATTAAACACGATGTCGGTGTTAAGGCCCTGGCATTGTAAATGTAAGGTGGTTTGCAAGTCGTGAGTTCACCTGGCAACAGGCGGCAACGTCCAGTGCACAATAATATTCTTGTCTTGTGTATAACTACTTCCAAAGAACTCGTTTACAGTTTGGTAATGACCTTGTTTATTTCGGTATACAATGTGACCCACAATTTTCTTATTCCACCAACTTCAACACTATCTTTGCTCGAGCTAATTAATTTAATACTACACCCTACAATATTCTTGAGTCACTAAGACACGTTTTGTTGTTAATTATCGTCATTTAAATTTGTGTTTTGACCAACTGTGCGTAACCGGACGTTAGAAACGGCAAGGTAAATGACTTGTAGCTATCCACAAGTTATAGGGTTACGGAGAGTGTGCATTAAAAATGGTCTAGCATCGGTAACAGTATTCCTCCGTCGCGGGTGGAAGGTACAAATGCATGACGATCATTACGGAGAGATGACACGTGTTGAGACAGACTCGCGTGTGCATCAGCAATAATACGCCAACTTATTATTCCCTTTTCTGCTTTGCTGTACTCGTGAAACCTTGATGTTACTCAAGGTTTCACTTCATCTATTGAACGTAACAAACCGCACGATTTCGTGCCATGTTCAGAACAACATTGAGCCTTTTTTATTATCAAATAATGAATTACAATCTGGACATCGAAGGCTAATGAGAAATTTAATTAACTCTGACGAATTCTACTAATTTAACATACTATTTCAATTTGAGTTTATGTTATTTTATCAAGTCAAGTTATACAGACATTCTGTGCATATGGGAAGTGACCAAAGGTAAGGTAACGACCCTTTTAAAGCATATTTTAAAATGGTAGGATCTTTACGTGTATGTCACGATGTTGAGGGTCTTATAAACAAGTTTGATATTCCCCACGATCCTTCTGAATGGGGGATTTTTAATGATTCATCAAAATACAGCTTGATAGCAGTACTTTTGCATATTCTTTGAGTCTATATAAGTTGGAAATTTGTTCCCTTGTTTTATCGGTTTTAGTGGTACAAAATTCTAATAAAAGAAGTTCTTATGAGACACAATATTTCCTAGGTTATATAACAATGTGGACAGGAATTACTAGGTAACATGACTACCCTACAGTCAGGTTGTCGCACGAGCAGCTGGTTCCCCTGTGACCAGTTGGGGTTAGAAGAGGGTCTCTTATGAGCTCACATTATCCCACAAACCGCATGCAGCGTACTTTTTACAATTCAAATTTATCAGATTTTAAAATGAGCTTAATTAATTTTCTATACGAAGTCGGCTTCAAACAGTAAAAAAGCACATTTAAAACAGTAAAAAAACACATTTAAAACAGTAAAAAAACACATTTATATTCGTTCAGATTCGTCTATCCAAAGTGTGGTAAGGTGACGTGCCAAAACGACCAAGGTCACCGGGTAGATCTGCCCCCGAATATCAGGTAAAAGACCTCTAGGGAAAAGCCGACAATTCCTTTTGACAAGGTTGTCTGTCTGGGTGATTTGTCAATGCGGGTAAATGAGCTGTACGCCCTTAACTTTAAAAGGGGGGTCGAAAATATTGATGACACCTAAATAGAATTTAGATAGATCCTTTAGACATGAAATGTAATTGAATAAAACCATCTAGTTGACACGAATTTAGTTAGTTATACTTTCCAAACAAAGAGAAAGTGTTTCTTTTCTCAGTTTTCGTTGAAATTGGATTGCTTCCGGGACAATAGAAGCTAGCTAACGTGGCAGATGAAATCGATATTAAATATTTGCGATGGCAGGAAAGAGCGGATAGAGTTTGGCTGTCACCGTTACCGTCAAAACGGAACGATTTACCACGTGAAAAGGAACAAATCAAACATAATTCTAGCGTGAAATTATACCCGATATCTACGGGTCTCGCTGAATGACATCGAATTTTGAGAGCTAATGATTGGACCACCCAGTCTTCGACAAAGCAAACCGCAAGACTCTTCAGGGAGGTAAAGTACCGCTAGGAAGGAACCACTACGATAAACGATGAAGGTAAATAAAAGAGTGAAACTGTTGAATTAAAAATTTCATCGAAATTAACCACGTCCGACACAATAGACACTTTCGAACGGCGAACTCGCGAATGGTGAAACCGCGGTTCTCCTAGTACTGGAGAGACACGTTGACCTTGTTGAAAATAATAATGCCACGGAATATTAAAGAGCTAGTACCGTTATGTAACTTGGCAGATAGCCGGTATAATACAGCAGTATTATAATACAGTATAATACAGTAGAAGGCTTATTTTCAAACACGTGGATTTAGTGTGACCAGGGCATTACCATTTCGCATAACAAAGATTTGAAACATTTTATGAGCAGTGTCTTTCTTGCAAACTGTGTGATATTGTAGCATAAATCACTCTGCAACGAACGTGTACCTGAACACGTGGTGCAACAAGTTTGTAGCGATATAGTCTAAACTTCCACAAACTGATTACCGGGGACCCTTTGAAACCCGTTTCCGGGCAACAGAATCTAGGTATATCGTCGAACCGACACGTGTCTACCGGCTTCCTGTACGACAGGGAGCGGTATATCTGTCTGAATTCGGAATTGCAAAGCGTAGAATATTTTATAAATTTTGGGATGGATGCCCCCTTTTGTATCCACATCCAGATCTATATTAATCACTTTTTTAAATGTGAGAAATGACACTGAAAAAAGAAGATATTTTTTCGGTTAAGCTAAGGATGTCTGACCATGTTTTCGCTCAGTCAGCTTTAAATGCTTCACCCAATGTAAAGTCTATTGATTCTTTTCTGCATGTTTTCAAAAACTTTTGAAAATTCTCCAGAAATTACAAAAATATTTTAGCGGAACAAACGCGAGCGTAATAGCGGGCTAGTAACGCGCCGCAGCGTCAAGTCTCGGCGGGTGGTTTCGCAACCCGTACTCGGATTTTAAGTATCTCCCGAAACTGTTCCAAACCATCACTATAATGAATATTTTGACAGCCATCACGTTCAAACCCAAAAGAATAAACATCAAGACTCAAAAATCTGTAACTTCTTCTAAAATTAATCAAAATCTGACAAATTTTGCCTTAACAGATTTTAACAATTTGTCTTAACATCCACCAGATTAAAATTTAAACCTAACAAGTGAAGAATAAGACAAAGAACAAGGGTCTGTCTGGCCCTAAACGGACTGTCGTCAATAATTTATTTTAGGGGAAGCACCGTCCTCCGAACTAATACGTTTTACTCGACCTTAGGGTGTGATAATTGCTATCGATCGCGTGCATTTCTCTGTTCTTGCTGGTGTCAATCCACTCAGCCTCAGGAGCAACAGTATATCTTTATAAACAGAGCGATATTTTAAGAAACTGAGAAAACAAAGTCAGTTAACAAATTATATAAATTCAAAGAATATGCAGAAGTACTGCTGCCAAGCTGTATTTTGATGAATCGATAAAAAGCCACCATTTAGAAGGATCGTGGGGAATATCAAATTTGTTCATAAGACATCGTGACATCGTGACATTAAAATACTTTAAAAGACTAGTTACGTTTTGTAAATGAAGACATTGTCACACCTCGTGCGAAAAGATTCCATTCGTGTAGCCTAGAACCCAATAAATCTGCTTTTTCTTTTGATAAACCTCTCTAAGTCTTTATCCAAATCTAAGTCTTTATCCAAATCTAAGTCTTTATCCAAATCTAAGTCTTTATCCAAATCTAAGTCTTTAACCAAATAATTCAACAAAAAACTTGTTGATTCGTAATATTTTGAACAATCTGTTATGAGAACTTATCCACAGAAGACGTGAAGTGAAATATATGACTTCAAATAAAATGGATTGCGTTAAATATGTGAAAGTGGGCCCAAAGTGTCACGTACACTTGACTAGAGGTGAGCATCGCTCTCTTGGTCGACTTGGTTCTCTACCTGAGTTGCTGCGCACGAGTCTGTGATGGCCTATAAATTTCTAAATTAGCCCCACAATTAATGTCTGTTTTACTTACTTCTCATCTGAAATACCAACACAACGTTTACTTAATAACATCTGAAGATCTTTTACCAGTACAATTGTGCTGTTTCATTGATAATTTCTTATACTTTTACAAGTGTTTAATTGATTTTATTTAACCTTTCCTTTCAAACGCGCAACCAAGCGTTTAGTCTATAGGAGTAATGCAAGATTATCTCACTCGCGATTTAATAATTAATATAAATATTTGCGCGATTGAGAGGTAGAGGTTTTATACTTTCTCTCACTGACTTTCACCCTTGAAGTCCGATTACGGAATATAACAGAGTGTGATTACAGAATATACCTAAGAGAGACAGATAGAGAATGTTACTTATTCATTCGAGTCAAAGATAAAGATATCACTGGGACTGTACACTAAAACGATCATGCCTCATCTCAGTTACTCCTTCGTGATTGTAGATTGTTGCCCAAAAGAAGGAATTCGATTAGTGCGCCCTCTGGAGTTCGGTACGGCCCACATAGGGGACTAGTTTTAGAGCTAGTTTAAGAGCTAAGAGTGATACAAGAATCTACTGTTTGGTTTAATATTGACAAACTTTGAAAATCCTTAAACTTCCTAAACAAAACTTTGTGAAGTTCTATACAATGCAATGGTCCAAGCAAACATTTTATATGTTACTACCAGCCTAGCACTTAAGATCTTTTGTTGTTGGAACTGTTTTTCTTTATCTATAAATCATGCTTCGTAAATTTAGGTTGGAATTTAGGTTGACAGCTTTAAGCCTAGCTTAAATCTGTCAACTAACTGTATTAAGAAGATTATTTTTACCGTGTTTGATACATATTTTCTTCTATACTGTAAACAAGAGAGAATATTCATTATATTACACAGTATGTCCAGTAATTCTGCACTGGACATACTGTGTAATGTGCACAAAAAAATGTATTATTCACCATTTATCAGAAAATGTTGTTCTTTATAAAATTTGATGGTATGACAGAAATCAAGAATGGCATTACTAGATTTTCAAAAAATCGAACCATATACCGGGTGGTTAAAAATATGTGAACCGGGCATAACAGTAAAGTGTCAGTTAATAAAATGTCATAATTATGGGTTATAAATTTCAGACATCACATCAAAAACTTGACCAAAAACACATGTTTGACAAAAATCTAAACGCAACAATTAAACTGCACTAATAATGTTGTTTAAATCTCGTTAAATAGTGCTTGTAAATACCCCAAAAATCCCATTACGACAGCCCTTTCTTTACATCTATACCTATAGAATACAATAGGCTATACAAATCATAAAGGGAAGGGATGAGGTATCAATGAATGGTGACACCCCTAAGTTGTCTTTGGGTTACGTAGACAAGAGCGTGAACAGGAGCAGTCTTGACCAGTATTCCTAGTGAGCTAAACGAAGTGGCAACGTGCTTCCTCTCAACGTGCAGAAACGTGATAATTGCCATCGATTAGTGTATACCTTTCTCTTCAGTGACACTTGTGCCAACAAAGTTCATCCGAATCCTTTAAGTGGTCTGTCCATGTGAGTATAAATTTTTTTTAAACTTGAGTATTGTTGTGGTGACATCGTAAAAAAACTTTACATATTTAAGCAGGATATTCTTTCGACCGGATGTTCGTCTGAACACCTGGAAGTCACTCGAACCGCCACATACCTCTATTGTTAACCTTAATACTTATTACTGGGCCTAAACCACTCAACCGTGTACATAAATTGTATTTTGTTGGCTTAAAAAGTCAATTGAAATTGATTTTATTTTTACAGCAAAACAGAAGATCTAAAATTCTACTTTTAAATGCAACAACATCTATCCGTTTAAAGCCTAATTATACACTGCTCTCAAACTCGCATAACATAAACTAAATTCCCTGAGCGGTTATGCTCTAGCCTATTATAATAAACAACTCGGGTTAGGTATGTAATTTGTGCCTTTAGAACTGCATCGGCAAGACACTCACTATCGCCACGCTATATAATGTATCAGTCGCTATGCCAGACATTTTCAACCGAAGAGGTATTTTTACCTGATTTTTCTGGCCCAGAAATGCGAACGAAAGAAGCGATTCCATTGTCTTATTGTTCCCGTTATCCGTCTTTCTCTAGACAACGGCCAACAGCCAGCCACAGACTCTTGTGCATCTGGCGACCAAAAGAAAGCTAGACTATTTTATATTTATACAGAATATAAATATTCGTATACTCAGATTGAAAGAAAAAGACTCAATTTTAAAAGTTATGCAGATTGAGTGGTCTAGTTTTCAGATGATTCTAATTAGGCGAGTTTTATGGATGATGCGCCATGTGTTGGCCGGAGGAACATGTGCCGTAACTTACGTAATAGAACCCGTGCGTGGGCGTAGTTCAAACTGGTGAATGTCTAGTCTAGACCATGGGCTCTATTACATTCGCAGTATTATGATACAGTTTGCTTCGCGACCTCTTTTGCACGCGCGGTTTGAGAGTTTGTTGCATTGAGAAAGTCGAAAGTTACCGCTCTACAACTCTGCTAACAACGACATTGATATTTCAATACCCGCAAATCGGAACTATGTGAAGTCAAGGGAATTTACGTGTATATAAAAACATACTAATTACTAGACTATGCTCCAAGATATTGAAACGAAACTAACACTGTTCGAACCAGCTATCATTGACCAATCTAAAACTTGATGGGTCCGATTCAAAAGATGATAATTAGTATGAACTAGCTCTGTGTATAAGTCAAAATTTTCGACTTTAGTTATTGGGCATTCTAGAAATATGTGGTTAAGGCTTCCCACCTGTCCACATTCGCAATATGGACATTTTAGGATACATTTTAGGTTATCTGCTATCTGTTACTGTTGTTACGAATGTCCGGCAGGGGGCGTTTCGGGTTTGACGTTACTGTGGTAATAGCAGCAAAACACGGGTCGACGAAAATCGATTTTTTGGATCGAAAATTGTTTTTAAGGCCGTTTTTTTGCTCAAAACTCTTTGCGAAGGGTATTTAGAGGGATCTTATCGTAAGACATGAGAGCGAGCGGCTTTTATAAGGTCGGCAGGAACGGATAAAAAATGTAAATTTTTGACGTTCATCGATCCGCTTGTCGGAATTTCTAGACGTCACGTGACATTTTCTCGAGGTTCACCTTCACCCGAAGAGGTGCAAAAACGTGATTTTTATTCAAAATTGACGCATTTAATTTAGAAAATATCACGCAGTCCACGCGGAATTGTGTCCTTTTTTCAATTCGAGCGTCAAAAGTAATATCGAAAAGCCCAATTTTGCAGCTACTCGATCGCAAATGTCGGCGAAAATGGGCGATTCCGCTGAACGCGCCCTACACTTGAAAGTTCGTAATTAGTATAGGTAGACTAGCTCTGTGTATAAGTCAAAATTTTCGATTTTAGTTATTGGGCATTCTAGAAATAGGTGGTTAAGGCTTCCCACCTGTCCACATTCGCAATATGGACATTTTAGGATACATTTTAGGTTATCTGCTATCTGTTACTGTTATTCCGAATGTCCGGCAGGGGGCGTTTCGGGTTTGACGTTACTGTGGTAATAGCAGCAAAACACGGGTCGACGAAAATCGATTTTTTGGATCGAAAATTGTTTTTAAGGCCGTTTTTTTTGCTCAAAACTCTTTGCGAAGGGTATTTAGAGGGATCTTATCGTAAGACATGAGAGCGAGCGGCTTTTATAAGGTCGGCAGGAACGGATAAAAATTGTTAATTTTTGACGTTCATCGATCCGCTTGTCGGAATTTCTAGACGTCACGTGACATTTTCTCGAGGTGATTTTCGTGATTTTTTTTCAAAATTGACGCATTTAATTTACAAAATATCGCGCAGTCCACGCGGAATTGTGTCCTTTTTTCAATTCGAGCGTCAAAAGTAATATCGAAAAGCCCAGTTTTGCAGCTACTCGATCGCAAATGTCGGCGAAAATGGGCGATTCCGCTGAACGCGCCCTACACTTGAAAGTTCGTAATTAGTATAGATAGATAATTCATAACGATGACACTAAAAATTCGCAAAAAACTCGATTTTCAAAGCGCTGTATCTCGACGACCATTTGCTCAATTTTAACAAAACCTACACCATTCGATTGCCCTCTCCTTAATCGGTAATAATTTTGATGGGTCCGATCCAGATTTCCAGATTTATTTTATACCTATAATTTATTACCTCTCTGTGATGATAAGATGCATGTTTTTGTGGTGTTACTTCAAAAGTTAACTGTGTCAAAAGCTTCAAAAGTTACTAGAATTTATCAAACCTAAGCTACGCTTATGGTGTCCAAGATAATATTGATAAATATCGTTCTTTGGTGATGTAATACAATACACCAGAGGAAAGTGAGAGAGACGGATTTTGTGTGATGAATACATGTGCACCGGCGGGGTGGTTGTAGAAACACCCTGGGGGAATCAGAGAGCCCCTTGGTTTGAACCCTGAACCTAGAAGATGCGATCTGATTTCAGCAAAGAACGAGAATAACAAACAAATGTGACAAAAATATGTCGTACTTGTCCATTCGGACAAAATCGACCCCGGTTATTTGCCATCTAGGGAATTTTGTATGCATAAAACGATTTCATATTGTTTCTATGCTTGTTTTTGCGTAAAGACCATGAAGAATTATCTTTCTAATTTCATTAACGACGGCAAAGGTAACAATTTGACATTGGACGTCAACAAGGTTCCCTATTCGCTATAAATTGGGACAGTTCAACCCCCATAAGGAGATTTATTTAATTCGGCCGGAACGACCTTTTGGTAAAGCGGGCTTTTGGCGAACGTTTCAAAATGGCTTCGCCATTTACAACGACCGGCAATAAAAAAACGACGGCAATTAAGGGAAAACTGAAAATGAATACAAAAATCCGCATTATGATCTGGAAGGTAGTAGAGGGCGCGCGCGACGCGAGTCACGGTTTAAATTAACAAATATAAAAATGTATAAATCAAGAGGACTATGCTCCGAGTCGCCCTTAATGGTGTTAGGGTTTCTAGGCTTACTTGTTTCCGCCCTTAAGGGTCTCTCTCTCACACCCCTCCTACCGCCCCGATGTTATCACGTACACGTTTGCACCCTCCTCTGGCTTTCTCTCAACATTGCACCCCTCCATCCAGCCTCATCTCGAGCTAGCTTGCTGCTTACAGTCAAGACTAAGCACCAACAATTAACGACTAATTTTTTCACATCCGACAGTCTTTTATACTGATTACTGAGGTATTATGATAATTTTATTATTTTTAAGCTATTAGGTGCATACAAACTAATGCTATGGTAACAATAGGCTGTTTTACTAGCAGCAGCCAGCCCACCAGCGCTTGATTAACTTTTACAGCAACCAGCATGAATGCTAACTCAGGAAATTGTGTATTTTTGAAATGTGTTTACTTTTATTAAATGTATAACTAATAATATGAAATTATAAATATGTGATTTATAATTTTTATTTTAAATATTATATTCAAATATTTCTTTAAATTAAATAATCTGGATTATGCTTATTTATGCATTTTATGAAGTAGAAATGCATAAAATTACTTTGCGTTTGAAGTTAATATAAATAAAACATTAAATATAAAGTAGAAACTAAATTACGAATGAAAGCACTAACTTTTGAACAATGTGTTATTTAGAAATATACTGGAAGACAAACGAAGACCTGAAAGAGATTTTTTTCATGAAAATATATAATTTAATTAATAATAATTTAAATAATGATTTAATTAATAACTAAAACAAATTTGGAAATAACTAATTGCAGTAAAGCCATTGACTTTTCAACTAAATCCTTCTAAAATACAGAATTTCTAATTTTATTGTCATCGTGGCCGTGATTATGTTATTTATACTAGCCTACAGTGCTTTCAAAACTTATATAGTCAGGTTCAAGGCAGGTAGTCAATAAAACCCCACAAATTTGCAACAAATATGAAATATTTTATGTTTACGACACCTTGACCTGACAAAAGACAATGCATTGTCTCTATGTAACTACCTGGTGACATATAAAATACACCAGAAATAGTTGATCTTGTAGCTCGAATTGAGGCTTGTTGGTAGTAGCCACCAGAGGCAGCAGTACTTTGGTGGTAAACAGCGTAATGTGACCACAAAATATCCGCTGGTTGCTGCTAGCAGCACGCCATAGAAAGACTGACCGTGCAGACTTTGATGCCACGCAAAGATTATCTGAACTTATCTCCCCTTGTTATTAACAAGACTTTTTCTTGTTGTGTCGTTGGAAGCGCGTTCGCGGAATGATAGGGAGACCAGTCTGGAGCCCGTGGATAATCGAGTAAATTTAATAACTATCTTAATGCCTCCAATAAGGAAGCGAACTACTCGCTGCTAAGTGCAATGCCAGGCGCTCAGCAGTAACAAAGAATGTTAATTGAAACCAGGGGTCCTTTCCTACTTAAAATGTACAGTTAGAAGGTTTCTTTTCGTCTATTCTATTCTCTAAACATCGTTCTGGTACAACTAGTTCTCTATCGTCGTCAGCATAAACGCTCAGTTATTCCTTTTTTAAGGCCAGAAACAGCTTGTGCTTTGTGGTACTGATAATATCTTTGTGAAATGTGTTTAACAGGCTCTGGTCATATGATTTCTAGGTATCTAGGAAGCAATTTTTGTCCGATAACAGCTCAGTTTATATGCCGCTAGTTAATTTAATTAAAGATGGGATGCAACACAGTTTTTGGAGGGAGCTCGTGCCCCAGACATCTGAGGGGCAATTAAAATGCAATTAACAAGTACGTGCCCGTCTTTGATACTTGCCGAGGCACCTGCGTCTCACCTACGTCTACTAGTTTTCGTTTTCTCTCCCTCTTTCACTCTGTTTCAAATATTAATCGGGACGAAGAGCGGACGCCGTGTAAAATGCGTGTGTTTACCTTATTTACCTTGAAATTACTCGTGAAAAGCTAACTGTTTCACGTTAATTGAGGTCAAATTGGATAATTAAATGGATGAACGGAAAAACGAACGCAGTGTTGTACGTTTTTATATATATATGTTACGGTTAAAGTGATAAATGTGGTTTGTATTAATAATTACCGGCTATTATTAATAATAACCGCATCATTTGGTCAATGTGATTAGAAACACTTAAATAATCACATGGACCGGCTATTATTAATAATTTCCTAACGGGCACGGTAAAAGTGATAAAAATGTTACTTTTTACAAAAGATCTTTTGTATACAGTCTTCAAAGAAGTTAGCTAAGTTATTTTGATTACTATGTAAGCTATTATATTTATTTACTCGACGCAAATCATCAGTACGGCTACCCCAATGACCAAAATTACGAATAATACAAAACATTGATAATACAGAATGCTTTTTTTGTCTCCCTTGTACTTTAGAAACTACTGGATATAATTGGTAATGATATTTGGTATACACCCAAGAACGACTCAATGACGAAAACATAAAAAAGAACAGTTTATACAGAGTGTTCAAAAAAGTTAACCATTTTATTATCAATAACACCCATTTTTATATTTAATGCATGTGGGTAGTTTGTTGTAAATGTACAATTACAATTTATTAAGTAAATTCTCAAATCCTAATCATCTTGAAATGTTGCGCATTTAATAATAATTTTTTCAATATTGTATTTTCATGCAAATATGTACATGCAAGAACTAGACTAGTTTACATAGATGTTTTTACATAAATTGCACCGCACAAATGATGCAAACATTTTTGTATGGTACTGTTCCTAACACGGTATTTTTACTTTTGGTGTTTGACAATAATTTTATAAATAAAAGATTGAACATGATAACAACTTGCCTCAATCTTCCCTACATTAGTATGTCCATTACCTATATCTACCCTAAGTATATCTAATATCTCACAGATATATTTATTATAAAAGTGTTTATCATCAACAAAAAATACAAAAAAACAAAAGAAGATGACCTATTGTCCTATTGTTACAAACTTTATTTCGTTTTATTTTTACAATATAAATGGTGTCATTGTTGTACTACCACAAAAAATAAAGGTCTAGAAGGACTTTTGAATTCAAAATTAAGTATAAAACATTTTTAAAGTTTTGTATTAAAAAGATAATAAAGTTACAAATAAAAATATTTTTTTGCCACGAGTTGCAAAATGCAGAATCACTACGTACGTTTGCACTGGTAAAATAATACAAACCGAGTTTCTAATTAATTACTTACTTTGCTTTTAAGAATTGCACAAATAAGCATGACCCAAAGAGTTACACACTCGTGCATGCAATTAGTGTGGATTGGCATTTTTTAGTCTCGTTTTGATAATCTTCCTTATTTTAGTCATGAGTAGTAACTAAATAAGTTAGTCAGGACTAACGTCACTAAAGGCCCAACACTGAAAACCCAGTGAATAGATTCGTTGTGTGGCGATTATGTAGATACTAACAGAATTTCAAATCTGAGGCTCTATTATATTGTAGCATCACCTTAATGCAATATCGAACTGAAATACATCACATTGACCACAGCATGCTGGAAATTATTAATAATAGCCGGTTCATGTGATAAATTCTTCACTTTAACCTCGCCACTTGGTTATTATTAATAATAACCAGTAATTATTAATAATAACCTATTTATCACTATGACTTTTGTTTGGAATGGTTTTTGTTGACTAATTAGGTAGTTATTCTGGTAAAATCGATTGAAAAAATATATGAGTTATCGAAATTTACGAGATTTCAGTTAAAACTGGTGTGTATTGTCCTTTGAAAATGAGTAGACGTGTACTGGATCAAGGTCACCGAATAAAACTTGAAAAAATTTACTAAAATTGGTAAAATTTTTAGTTTGTTGGGTAACATTATGATTATATTAGATCTATATAATCTAAAAAGCTACATAATCTAAAGATCCTAGAGTATTGAATAAATACCTACCTATCAGGTCCAATATTCAGTAGTCGTAACACGTTTATAATTGTTCGTTGAAGATAAGTCCTTATCGGCGTTTTATGTGTTGCACTGATAAGTTAATGGTCCAAGTAGGAATAGAAATCAACTTTAACACGTTTGGACGAATCGTTCGTTTGTTGAAATCCAAAGAACACATTACACAATTAATTAGTGTTAAAATACCAACGTTATCTACTATTATGTCTCACAATTAATTACTAATATACAAATTTATCATAAATACCACGTTTCTTTTCGTCGATTCTGCACAGAGACAACTTATTCTTGGAGAAATTATTCTTGAGTATATAGTGCAGCATGAAGAGGATTTTTTTTTATTGTAATAAGAATTTCAGTTTATGTTGAGTATATTTTGCTCTGACGAAGAAAATATTCTTCTTCTACATATAAAAAGAGTAAGACGTTCGTTTTACATCAATTGGGTGAAAAATATACATGCTTCAACGAACAAACAGTTTCATGACCCAAAAGTATACGTACGTATCGCTTAAAATAGACGTAATTCCTTTCAAGCAGTTCCTTCATACTTAAAACAAGAAAACGTAATACTTGGAACATCGAGAAAATCATATTCTTACTCTGAGAATTTTGTATTTTACTTGAACCAAAGATATTCGTGTGGTATCGAATAAAATTTTTCCTCTGTATACCTAAATTGTACAGTTACGAGATTTCCTAATGACAAAGCTATTTATGAACTGTATATTTATCAATTGTTATCGTACAGTTTAAGACTGAATATCCAAGTTTTAGCGATAGCAATCGTATTGCTTTTATAATAATAACACAAAATACGTCAAAAGATAAAAGCACAAAATAGTAAATATACAAAAGATAAATAACAAAAGCATTTGTCTATTGTGTTGAAATGCTTAGAAAACCAGTACCTATAACAAACTAATGTAATACTAGCTCTGTGTATATGTCAAAATTTTCGATTTTAGTTATTGGGCATTCTAGAAATATGTGGTTAAGGCTTCCCACCTGTCCACATTCGCAATATGGACATTTTAGGATACATTTTAGGTTATCTGCTATCTGTTACTGTTGTTACGAATGTCCGGCAGGGGACGTTTCGGGTTTGACGTTACTGTGGTAATAGCAGCAAAACACGGGTCGACAAAAATCGATTTTTTGGATCGAAAATTGTTTTTAAGGCCGTTTTTTTGCTCAAAACTCTTTGCGAAGGGTATTTAGAGGGATCTTATCGTAAGACATGAGAGCGAGCGGCTTTTATAAGGTCGGCAGGAACGGATAAAAAATGTAAATTTTTGACGTTCATCGATCCGCTAATCGGAATTTCTAGACGTCACGTGATATTTTCTCGAGGTTCGCCTTCACCCGAAGAGGTGCGAAAACGTGATTTTTTTTTCAAAATTGACTCATTTAATTTACAAAATATCGCGCAGTCCACGCGGAATCGTGTCCTTTTTTCAATTCGAGCGTCAAAAGTGATATCGAAAAGCCCAATTTTGCAGCTACTCGATCGCAAATGTCGGCGAAAATGGGCGATTCCGCTGAACGCGCCCTACACTTGAAAGTTCGTAATTAGTATAAGTAGATAATAAAGTGGTAAGTAGATATCGGATATCTATTTAAGAAAAACTGTTGATAGCAACACACAAAGAAACTTGTTTATATCCACAGACTGCTAAAGCGTAAATCACCGTGTAAACTGTAAACAAAAACATGCACTCGAACACATAGAAACAAACAATAACGGATGTTAAGGACACCAACACTAAAAGGCACGTAGACAGCAGTTGAGCAGTCACAAGTATACAACCGTTATGACAACACAGTCCATACCGAACCTTCAATTTAGTTTTCAGAAATGAGGTAAAATAATAACAAAATGCAAGGTAAGAGTAAAATTTTAAGTTATAAGTTAAATAAAATTGAATAAAATAGTAATTTCCTGATAGTATATTTGTTATTTATGCGACGATATGTGGTTTTTATCAATAAGTGGTATGAGTAGAAATTACGCAACGGATTGGAGTGACTATGGACGCTATAGGGCGACATGGAAAGGCTGATAGAGGTCCGTGAGTCCGTGACGTACTCTCCGGTGTAATAAATGTGACGTCAGGGTAGCAGCGCGCAGTAAGACACACACAAGTTCAGTTCACGCTAAACAATTCAGTGTTAGCCGAGCGCTTGTCGAAAACGGTTCGCCGAGCACTAGTAGACGCGCGCGCCGCCACTGTACACACGGTAAAAATAAGAGCGACACACACCGAGTCTGTGTTACAACACCAGTCCGAGCGAGAGCGAGGATATACACCATCTAAAAATAAACACGCCAAAGCAGAACAAGGATTATAACTTACATCGACCAACCACATTTTTTTTTTTAATTTCTTCGAAGTGTCATGTGTAAGTGTCTTTTTTATCGAAGGATTGCAAAATTTAGTCCTTTGTGTGTTTGTGGAAATTGTGAAAATCAGGAATTATGTGTTTAATTTAATTAATTAACAAGTGTGATCTTTTGTTGTTATATTTGTATAAAAAATTCTTTAATTCAAAAAAGGCAAAAATCGGTTGATCTAATAGTAACAGGTAGTTTACGAGTCCTTGCGCGCGGCGTGCTAGGACTAAGGATAATTAGAATAGGTCGCGCATAACACAGTGTTTGTTTCCAATCATTTGTTTTCGCGTTAAAGTTCATGACGCAATTTTCTCTGAAGTGAAGCACTCGAAATAGACCGAAATTATCCTTCATTACATTTCTACAAACGTACAGTCCGTGCTGTTCGCTTTGTGCCGTTCGGAAACAAGGATAACGGTACTTAATATAATCCTTCATACCGTACGTATTCACGACTCGCGCAATAAGTATACTTCACTTAATAAAAACAACATTTTTTATCAGTGTTTGCTTTTTTTAGGACCGACAAGGTCGTTTTTTTTTATATAAACAATTTTTTTATTTATAAAAGTGAGATTTATAAAAGTCGAATTTATAAATGTTAAACAAAAGATTTTCTATAACGTCACTAGCCTAATTTCCTAATCTTATGTGCAATTTCACGTTATCTATCATAAATCTTTGAGTTTCTTTTTAATTTACTAATTAACAAAATTATATGTGGCATCTCTAGAATGGAATTTCTAGTGATAATAGAATATTTTGTATACCGAATATTTAACTTATTTCTTATAATAAAACGGTAAAAACGTGGTTACGGAAAAAAGCACTTATCCTCTTCGGTATAGAGAACGGTGAACTAGCGCCACCTACCGCACGGTATTGGAACGAAGCTTCGCCTGTTAACAACCGGCTTTGGCGTCTGCCTTCGATAGCTATCCTCCTCTATACAAAGAAATAACGCCAGCCGGTTCGTGTTTAAAGTTTTATTACTTTTTTTATACTCATTTTTTTTTTCGGTGCAGTTGCCACTTTTTTTCGAATTCGCTAAGTTTTCTTAATTTCGCTCTTTTTTTCTTAAATTCGCTCTTTTTTTCTCAAATTCAGTCCTTTCCGACTAGTACGCGTCAGATTTTGACAAACGTCAGTGCCAGTGACATGACATTAAATGTCAAGATGACAGATGTCATTATGTCATAGAAACTGACGTTAGGTAGTATCCAGATTAGCTGTGGTTTTACAAAATTGAATAATTGCAAATTTAGATATATTATTGTACCAATGATTTAGTCGGGAAGTTGGGTGAGGGCCACCCAAGATATTCTTTCTCGAATTCGCTCATTTCATCCAAAAAACTTTGATTTTCGACTAATTTTGCAATAAAACCATCACTTTCTACGAGCCACGAGGATGGTTCTTGTCACAATTAAAAAAGTGAAATTGGCGCGACGAGCCGGTTGAATGCATACTTAAGTAACTTTTTCTTTTTGTGGATATTTTTTTCCATGAGATATTTCGTTATCATAATTATCATCTTCGGTTATCGTACCGTTTTGGCTATCAAATGAAGGTATAGAGAGAGATAAGGAAGTTCACGAACTAATCAACTACGTCATCAACTTGTAGAATCCCGCACAAGGTTACGCTAAAAAAACTGACCGTCAGACATACCTAATTTATGGCCAACATCACGCTCGATTTCCTTCCCGAGTTTCCCTGAAAATTATTAACATCCCAGTACTCATATTCCAAGAATTATAAAACTAGGAAACTACAATTCCGTCATCGCTTATCTCGGAAATTTTACTCAGCAATATTATTACCAATATATATTTCTTTGTTATAGTGAAAGCCTGAACCTCTGACAAGATGAAATCACCACAGGCAATCAATGACGATTCCGACGACATGTTTGGCCCACCTCGAACCTACGAAACCGGGTACTGTCCACCTAAAAATCGTCCTTCCATGATCTCCGCGAAGTACCGCCAGAAGGAAGAACGTAGGAAGGTCCTCAAGATAAGCATCAACAAGCTGAAGAAGATCGAAGACCCAGAAGCTTCCTTGTGCAGATCAGTCTTGATCAACAACACCATGAAGCGTCTCCAGAAAGAAGCACGGGACGAGAAGATCCAAAAACAGCAGGTCAACTATCCCCGTTGCTACGACAACGATAATTACCTCAACCTGAAGAGCGAGTTCATCAAAAACGAGATGAAGTCCACCTTTGAGGAGCCAAGAGACTTCACACCAAACGACTCGAAGATCGTGGATTGCCTAAGCGCTGATTTCGCGATGGATGGAGAATTTGACACAAAGATTTGCGACGATATCGACGAGAGTGTTGATAGTTTGGTTAGGAACGGTTTGGTTGATTGTGCTAGCTTGGGTAGTGACTTTTGCAGTGAGAAATGTAACAGTGAGAGTAACCATCATCAAACGAGTGTGATGGATAGTGTAGAGGCGTCTCGAAAACGCTCTATCGATGACATTGAAGACTGTGATGTGCAACATGTTCTATCTCAGTTCTACATGCCGCCAACACCGCGTTTGCTCACGTGTATTGACGATGATGAGGACGTAAACGTTGTCGACGTTGACGAACCCGTTGCTAAACGTGCCAAACTCGACGAGAATAGTGTAAATAACGTTATAACAAACAGTGATGTTCTACCACGACTCGACGACTTCATCCAGAAGTCTTTTGAGAAGGAAGACTACAGCCGGATGCACCAATATACGAACAATAATGTCGACGACACCAGGCTTAGGTACGTGCCATCCAACCAAGGTTTGGACGCCGATACTAACGCCTTCAGCTGTGGCCACGCGTCCATGTTCAACGACATACAGAACAATGTCTTTCACAACCTGATTACTTCGCTGGAATCGTAGCGGTTCATCCACGATTCTTAAGACGACGTTTTTGTGATAGTATGTATTGATAGAATTGAACGTGTAAAAGAGAGAGTGAGATATACAGAGACATTTGTGATATAGGTTTCTTTTTTGTGAACTATCTTAAGCACGTATCTGCGTTAAATAATCTTCCATTAATCAGTGGCGTAACTACTCAATTTCGACTCTGAAACGCAAACATTCCGAATTTACCATGCGGAAAATCTTCCTCCCGTGTTACGTCACGAAATAAAAGGGAGCTCTCTAAGCGAATTATTATTACAGCAGCAATACGTAAGCAATTTTGCAGAAGAAACGAACGATAAATCTGTCGCGATTCAACAACCCCCTCCCTCCCTCGGTGTAGATGATATCGATGATACGCTGAAGTCGTGTTTGTATGAAATATTCAACGCTCTGTCGGATCTCTACGAATAATGAAGTAGGACACCTGCATGTTCATGAACCGTTTAACTGTGTTAAGTTCCTTGGCTCAGGAACAAACTAACGCAATAGCTAAACGAACACTTTCTATTGCTGGCGGTGTTCGGTAAATTTGCGAAAGAACGAAGAAGAAACGGTTCATGGACGTTGTCTGTATATTTGTACTACTTAAACGAAAATTCTTCTATCTAGTTGTTGTAACCAAGGTCGTCGGGGCAAAACATTTTTGAGACAATGTCCCGACGATTGTTTTGTGCATGTATGTACATAATACATCCATCGAGTTCTTTGATCAGCTGGTAGAGGGCGCGTGCAAATCTGTGATATTACAAGTAAATCTATATATTTATGGTTGTAGATTGATTTGTATGATATAAATGGTAACTTTTTAAAGAGTTAAGAGACAAATTGTAGTTCGCGATAGTTCATCATACCGTTTGCTTTGTTTTTTTTATATATATTATACATAAATATTATATTAGGGAAACAAGTCGGAAAGACCAAAAAAACTGATTTTGGTGTTTCCGTCGATCAATTGTAAAGAGAAACTTTGTGTCTTTATCGCTTTAAATAGTTGAAAATTACCAAAAAAAAAAAATAAAAAAATAAGGATATCCCTATTTTTAGGACCACCGAACGATTTTTTTTTGTGTAGTCGCTACAAAAAAAGAATCCAAGACATATCCCGTGTTTTGGAATGATACGACCAGCATTATGTATATTATCCTGTAGGTATATTTTTGAAAGATTTTTGATAGAGGTTTTTTACTACATCATCTCATCTCGGAATATTTATGTTTAAAATTTTGTTTATTGATAATTTATTGTAGCGTTAAAATCGATTAGCAACATTTTGTTACGTTGTTCTCGTCTTTGTTTATACCAATTTTTTTTTTTTACTTTGTTCACTTTTACGGCGTAGATAATTCCCAAGTGCTTATATAATGAGAAAAAGAAAAACAAAAGGAAATATGTGTATTTAGTAAATTGTACATAAATGCATCTATATTATTTTAAATACTAAATTAAATTTGTCATATTGTGCATATAGAAATAAGCGGTGCGAAGAAACTGTTCATGAGATTCTATAAATGGTTTAATTTAATCGGTTCCTTCCCACCGCTATTTGTAGAATACAATCAGTGTACGTTTATCATTTAGGAGAAATATTTATTATAGTTGATTCATATTTTGTTAAAATTAAAAAAAAAAACAGCGATGTGTGACGTTAATTAATGTTATGCAGGCTGGTCCGAATACGGGACAACCTGTATACGTGTCTGTCAATAAACAATGGCGGGCTATACCAAATTGAGAGAGGTTACCACCAAATACCAATTTATTCTATTATTGATAAAATATTGTACTATAAACAAAATATTGTACATTGAGCATTATCGGTTTTCAGGTAATGCAATAAAGTACCTGAAAAAGTTCGAAAGTCTATTATTTATTTCCTACAAACTCGGCAACTCCTACAAACATATGTGTCGAAATCCGTGACCTTACAACCAACACTTTCCTGCGATAAATCTGTTTATAAACTAATATGTGGTTTCCTATTGAGTAACTGAACTGATCGGATAGACTGAAATTTATGCGAAAACACGAACAAAGATGAAATAATACGGAAGGTAAGTAAATATTCTTTATCTATAATGTGCGGCATACAGGACAGAGTAAATACGTTCTGGCCGGGAATACCGTATCATCTGATATTTCCCTATTGATAGAGATTAGATAAAACGAATTGCTAAGCTCGTTTTTTTTTTGTTTTTTCGGTCAAATCCAAATCATTTGCTTTAATTACAAAATCTCGTTATATTACAATAAATTAAGAAGCTTCAAATGACGAGATTGATTTCCAATATCAGTCGCGAAAGTGAAAGACGAAATTCCAGTAAATTTGCGTCTTAATTGATACGGCAAAGGCCAATATTTGGTATGTGGGTCGTAGACATTCACTCATATCATTAACGTGTTACTTATTGCAGCTTTTTAACGATATAAAGAATATCCATTCAATAAACTTTCCAAACAAAATATGTATAAGTTGATACACTTATAACCAAAGGATCTGTTAACCATAAGTAGTGATGAAAATCTATGGATTTAGAAATATTAGCTCATCAAAATCTGGTTATTGCAAGGTTCCTGTTAATAATCTAATCGCTACACGTGACACTTTCACTAATTTTTACACTCTTCCACTGTGTTAAAATCAATGTAATGACATATCTGAAGGTGAAATTCTGTTGCCATGGCAGACCAAGGATGTGGCTAGCAGACAACAGCACGATGAAGTTATATATAAATTACGTAAGCAATTTTACTTTAACTGATGAAGTATTTTCTCGGTAAGAATTTTTGTAAAAATAGATACACTACAATTTCTGTGCTGGTGTGGTAAAGAAATGACTAATAATTGATAATAGTATATTATTATACAAGTTTTATAAGACGTCAAATTGGCGCATGAATTGTTTGGGGCACGAGGAGCGCCAGCGACGAGTGTAATATACTATTTTTTCTACTTTGCGTCATTAATTTTATAAAAATTTAGAAGTATATTAGGTAAAATTCCAATCTAGAGTATTTATGGGTGCAACCGTTGGTAACACTGTCATCTGTCACTTAAATTCAAATATCTGTGAAAAAGTAATTATTGATAATTATTATATACCATCATATACTAGTAGTACGAAACCTAGGATGCAACACGCATGTTTAAATATGTATAAAAATATACATACTTCGCAGTTTGTGCGATTCTAAAAAATCAGTTTGTGCTTACTTTTGTGGTTATGTGTATTTTCGTTTGACATGCATTTGATATCAATGTCACCTATCTTAGAAAAAAGTTACTAAAAACGGTGTTACAATTTGCTAATTGTAACACCGAAAACAGTGTTACAATGTGTGCATTGTGAATGCAAAGTAGAAAATAGTATATTATTATACAAGTTTTATAAGACGTCAAATTGGCGCATGAGTTGTTTGGGGCACGAGGAGCGCCAGCGACGAGTGCCCCAATTGAACGAATGCCCCAATATGTCTTATAAAACGAGTGTAATATACTATTTTTTCTACTTTGCGTCATTAATTTTATAAAAATTTAGAAGTATATTAGGTAAAATTCCAATCTAGAGTATTTATGGGTGCAACCGTTGGTAACACTGTCATCTGTCACTTAAATTCAAATATCTGTGAAAAATTAATTATTGATGATTATTATATACCATCATATACTAGTAGTACGAAACCTAGGATGCAACACGCATGTTTAAATATGTATAAAAATATACATACTTCGCAGTTTGTGCGATTCTAAAAAATCAGTTTGTGCTTACTTTTGTGGTTATGTGTATTTTCGTTTGACATGCATTTGATATCAATGTCACCTATCTTAGAAAAAAGTTACTAAAAACGGTGTTACAATTTGCTAATTGTAACACCGAAAACAGTGTTACAGTGTGTGCATTGTGAATGCAAAGTAGAAAATAGTATATTATTATACAAGTTTTATAAGACGTCAAATTGGCGCATGAGTTGTTTGGGGCACGAGGAGCGCCAGCGACGAGTGCCCCAATTGAACGAATGCCCCAATATGTCTTATAAAACGAGTGTAATATACTATTTTTTCTACTTTGCGTCATTAATTTTATAAAAATTTAGAAGTATATTAGGTAAAATTCCAATCTAGAGTATTTATGGGTGCAACCGTTGGTAACACTGTCATCTGTCACTTAAACTCAAATATCTGTGAAAAAATAATTACTGATAATTATTATATACCATCATATACTAGTAGTACGAAACCTAGGATGCAACACGCATGTTTAAATATGTATAAAAATATACATACTTCGCAGTTTGTGCGATTCTAAAAAATCAGTTTGTGCTTACTTTTGTGGTTATGTGTATTTTCGTTTGACATGCATTTGATATCAATGTCACCAATCTTAGAAAAAAGTTACTAAAAACGATGTTACAATTTGCTAATTGTAACACCGAAAACAGTGTTACAATGTGTGCATTGTGAATGCAAAGTAGAAAAAAGAATATTTATACATTATGCATAATATCCTTCTTTGGTGACGTAGGTAAGTAAGTATTTTAAGCATATTATTTTGTTGTGTCAGGAATTATTCATTATTTCTGTATTGTGCACGTCACACAGATTTATTCTAAACCACCGTATTGTTTACACAAGTCTAATATTTAATTTGTCATAAACCAAAATTGGGTGTATAAAAGTACAAAATTATTATAAACTTATGTAGTTTTACAAGTTACAAACTAACTCAACGTATTTTACAAATGCAATTATATCAAATGTTTAATTTTATAGAGCCATAACTCATAACAGTCTTATCGCAAATACAGTACTGTAAACAATTTAAAGAATACTGATAATACTATATAACTGCCAAGCTGCTATTTTGCAACTCGAACGACAGGATTTAAAGTAAGACATAATTCTAGAAATCCCGTACAAACACATATCGACTGTGACTTTTCATTCGTAAAATTGGTAATTTTAAAGTACCTATTACTTTCACGTATTGTGATTATCGTTGTATCCTTTCAGTCACATTAGAGATGTGTTTTTCGGAGATAAGATTAGTGCTATAAAAATAATCTTTTTTTCATAATTACTTGTTAAATACCAGCTGATAGGTTCGCTAACTCGTATAAGCGTTTTTATTTATCTATTATGCGGCAATTATTATCTTGGACATAAATAACATAAATTACATACCATGAAGAAACCGTTCATTCCGCCTGCTGATCTAAAAATTGGTATACATGTTTAAAGCCATTTCCGGTTGTCAGATTGTCACCAAAAACAATCCCGTTCGTCTTTTCGTAATTCTAAATAAGTATACCAAATTTCAGCCCGACCCGTTGCATTTTTTTGGGCATTAACGTGTTCACACATACAAATATTTTCCAAAAAACATTGCAATCGATTCAAGAAACCTCAAAACGCGTATTTCCGCCAAAATTGAATAAAAACATATAATCCCGAACAACTTGCTTATAATTAGGTGAAAGAACCATCAAAATCGATCAAAGATTCCAAAAGTTATTGAAGATCAAAATTTATCAAATTTTCGTGAATTGTTATGCATCTTTATCCGACGAGGCAAAGCCACATCAAAATGACGAAGAATCGAAGGCATTGTACCCAAAAAAAAAACCGAGTGCGCAGATAAGAAGGTCCTTTGTGTACGAAGAACCAGGACGAGGTGTGATCCTTACAACTTGATGTACGTTTATTACATTATCGCGGACGCGATGTAGATAGACGATATAAATTCCGGGTCATATCTCCAAACTTTCGTTCCTGTTTAAGGTCCCCTTCCGATAATGGCACACCCCATCAAGTGGATAGGTTCCGGTGGGCCTAAAAAACTTTTTCACGGCTAAGCTGGGGGCGTGCGCGAAAAGGACAGGCATACTAGGGGGACGGCAACCATCCCGGAACGTATGTGAACTTCTAAAAGGGAGGCGGGAAATCAAAGCTGCAACATTAACATATTTGTGACTTAAAAGTTTCCGGAAACCACCGCACAGGACCGGCGTTAGTCCCCGAACAAAGGAAAAACGGACACAATGATTTGTGAGGAATACATTATATACGCCGTTATGCATTTATTCGGTGCTTACCCTTTATGAGTTAGGTACTTCAATTTACATATCTTTCGTAATTGGGTGTGTCTCTGCTTGTTGATTTTCAAGAAAAAAAAAAACAAGCAACATATTATCCTTCTATAAAAAAGTAGACGTACGTCTTACAACAACATAAATATTTCGTTGGACGAAAAATATATATGCTTCAACGAAAAAACAGTTTCTTGACCAAAGATTCTCACTCCGAGAGATACATAGAAAGTTTTGCTATTACTTTACAGATGGCGCTAACATTTTCTCGCATCTTTTGCCACATATTTCCGCTATACAAGTTTAACGATATTAGTGTCCGTATATGGTTTGTTTACATCTATGGATAAGTGCTTTATTTCATGGGTGACTTACAACGATTATGAAGAAAACCAGTGTAATGGGTCGGAAACCCATTATTTATTTATTAAGATATGATCAAATTAAGCGCGATGAACACAGGGTAGAATGTTCGAGAATATCGTAGTTTTGGTGTTCAGTTGAACGTCTGGTTTAGGATTTGACCGCGTGTTTATAAGTTTAAATTTGAAGTGTTGTCATTGGCTAAGAAGAAATGCCTCCGGCTTCCTTTGGGGTCAAAGGATGCAAACAAACAGATCTATGTCTCTTCTCATTTCAACCACCGTCATGTAAAGTACACGTTTTTGTGGAGCGTTCTTAGGCGCTTAAGTTTATCCCTGGTAAGTCTTTTCAACTCGTCTCGCATTTCATTGTAAATTAAATTATTCATATTTCTGCTAAAAGTGTGTCTGTCTAAATCAACTCCTAGGTTTAATTTAAACGTCAATATGTTCAAAGCTTCATTCATTTTTCTATCTAACCTATCAAACGGGATTGTTGATTATTATTGTTAATAGATGTTATTGTTTTGATAAGTGTTTCGTTTCATTTGAGTAGTCTTGCTTTATCAGCCCTTATTAAATGTTAAATACTTAAACGCGTCAGTTAGTAGTCAGAAAATGTGTTCACAAGGTTCAAGAAAAAGAACCCAGTTAGTTTTGCCTTCGAATAAATTGGAAGAGATTTGATGAATTAGAATTTTGACCAGTAATTAAAGCCCTTAAACCGCGCTTGGCCAAAATGCTACCATATTAGGGAGTCGCGGTTGTTCCCGCCATTTTGACCTCCTACACCAGGATTGTAGTGGAATAGTCCACACAGAGAGAACTCTATTCTTGGATATTAAGAAAAATTGTTCTTGCATATATAGTGTAGCATGAAGAGGATATTTTTGCTATCTAAGCAATATTTTATTGTAATAAGAATTTCAGTATGTTAGAGTTATTTCAACGGTTAGTTATTCTTCTGGTTTAAGAGTTTAGTATGTTTATGTTGAGTATATTTAGCTCTGACGAAGAAAATGTTATCCTTCTACATATAAAAACAGTAAGACGTTCGTTTTACATCAATTGGGTGAAAAATATACATTCTTCAACGAACAAATAGTTTCTTGACCCAAAAGTATACGTACGTATCGTTTAAAAGAGACATAATCCCTTTCAAGTAGTTCCCTCATTCTCAAAACAAGAAAACGTAACATTTGCAACATCAAGAAAATCATATTCTTATTCTGAGAATTTTGTCTTCGCCTAGAATGGTAATCTAAATATTACAAGTGGTCATATGACGCAAACAATCCTAACCTAAATTATCTGTTTACAAGTTTGTAAGAACATACAACGTTGATGCAAAATACGCTGGTCTATAACGTAGGTTTTGCCTTGAAAAACTGACCACGACAAAATTGGTAATCCCACAAAAAAAAACGGTTCTTGTTCTAACACCAAGAAATAGTAAACAATATAATGATTCGGCAATTTTATTAGTGCTATAAAATTCAATAATGGCTATATTTGATACTGTGTGTATGCATTTGTTGTTTAATATTATTGGACATTGACTTTATTAAGGATTACTGTACCATTTGGCAAAGTAAGTTGCTTGTTTTGGCAACTGATCAACGAGGCCAAATATTCAACAGATACGTACAGCAGTTCGGCGATTTTTTTAAAATACATATGTTACGGTTAAAGTGATAAATGTGGTTTGTATTAATAATTACCGGCTATTATTAATAATAACCGAATCACTTGGTCAATGTGATTAGAAACACTTAAATAATCACATGGACCGGCTATTATTAATAATTTCCTAACGGGCACGGTAAAAGTGATAAAAATGTTACTTTTTACAAAAGATCTTTTGTATACAGTCTTCAAAGAAGTTAGCTCAGTTATTTTGATTACTATGTAAGCTATTATATTTATTTACTCGACGTAAATCATCAGTATAGCTACCCCAATGACCAAAATTACGAATAATACAAAACATTGATAACACAGAATGCTTTTTTTGTCTCCCTTGTACTTTAGAAACTACTGGATATAATAAAAAGAACAGTTTATACAGAGTGTTCAAAAAAGTTAACCATTTTATTATCAATAACACCCATTTTTATATTTAATGCATGTGGGTAGTTTGTTGTAAATGTATAATTACAATTTATTAAGTACATTCTCAAATCCTAATTATCTTGAAATGTTGCGCATTTAATAATAATTTTTTCAATATTGTATTTTCATGCAAATATGTACATGCAAGAACTAGACTACTTTACATAGATGTTTTTACATAAATTGCACCGCACAAATGATGCAAACATTTTTGTATGGTTCTGTTCCTAACACGGTATTTTTACTTTTGGTGTTTGACAATAATTTTATAAATAAAAGATTAAACATGGTAACAACTTGCCTCAATCTACCCTACATTAGTATGTCCATTACCTATACCTACCCTAAGTATATCTAATATCTCACAGATATATTTATTATAAATGTGTTTATCACCAACAAAAAAATACAAAAAAACAAAAGAAGATGACGTCCTATTGTTACAAACTTTATTTCGTTTTATTTTTACAATATAAATGGTGTCATTGTTGTACTACCACAAAAAATAAAGGTCTAGAAGGACTTTTGTATTCAAAATTAAATATAAAACATTTTTTAAAGGTTTGTATTAAAAAGATAATAAAGTTATAAATAAAAATATTTTTTTGCCACGAATTGCAAAATGCAGAAGCACTACGTACGTTTGCACTGGTAAAATAATATAAACCGAGTTTTTAATTAATTACATACTTTGCTTTTAAGAATTGCGCAAATAAGCATGACCCAAAGAGTTACACACTCGTGCATGCAATTAGTGTGGATTGGCATTTTTTAGTCTCGTTTTGATAATCTTCCTTATTTTAGTCATGAGTAGTAACTAAATAAGTTAGTCAGGACTAACGTCACTAAAGGCCCAACACTGAAAACCCAGTGAATAGATTCGTTGTGTGGCGATTATGTAGATACTAACAGAATTTCAAATCTGAGGCTCTATTATATTGTAGCATCACCTTAATGCAATATCGAACTGAAATATATCACATTGACCACAGCATGCTGGAAATTATTAATAATAGCCGGTTCATGTGATAAATTCTTCACTTTAACCTCGCCACTTGGCTATTATTAATAATAACCAGTAATTATTAATAATAACCTATTTATCACTATGACCGTAACACATATACCAAGTAGAAATGTTCCAGTAAATCTCAACAGCTAACTCAATGAAGATGTTTTCCTACTACATTAAGAGATCTTAACGACTTGCGTAAGCGTTGTCCTTGAAGCCGCCATAAACACTAATAAATAACAATAATAGTTATATTATACTAAAGAGTGCAACAGTGTTACAACACGAAATTTTTTAATTCTCAATTCATAACCTTACAAATTAGTCTTAATACATTAGGTAGCGGGTTTCCGTTTTTAGTATTGCTCCTTATTGCCGTCATTAATTGAAATGAGATGTAGAGGACACGCGAAAATAATTAAGCCACCCCTGAACGTTATTGGAGTGGGGCGGTATGCCGGCAGATGTCGGTGTATTTGGCCGCTGGGGCCTAGAAGGCGGCCAAAAAGAGATAGAGCACCACGGCAGTCCAAACCTCATTACGAGTGTGTTTCTATAACAACCGCGACTGCCCTTCCACGGCGGCTCCGGGGCTGTTGGCGCGAGCAAGACGGCCATATAGGGGGCGTCTGCGTCGCGAGACTTGCCACCGTTGTCATTTATTATCCGGAAAATTCATGCATGAACTAGATGGAAACGGACGGACCGACGCCGACGAACGGTTCGGTACGCCAGATTAGGAGTGGGGCTGATTTGTTTTGGTACCTTAATTAAAATTGCGTTATACAACAAGATTGAAATCGAAGTGTGCGACGCACCTACCGGTTAAGCTGCCAACTAAATGGCCGCGAGCACACTTCCGGCTCCCGCAAAGCGTAAATAGGTCAATTGACGTCTTCAACAAGAGATTAAAGGATTTAATAAAGAGGGGGAAACATGCAGAGTCGATTTAAATAGTATATTATTATACAAGTTTTATAAGACGTCAAATTGGCGCATGAGTTGTTTGGGGCACGAGGAGCGCCAGCGACGAGTGCCCCAAATGAACGAATGCGCCAATATGTCTTATAAAACGAGTGTAATATACTATTTTTTCTACTTTGCGTCATTAATTTTATAAAAATTTAGAAATATATTAGGTAAAATTCCAATCTAGAGTATTTATGGGTGCAACCGTTGGTAACACTGTCATCTGTCACTTAAATTCAAATATCTGTGAAAAAGTAATTATTGATAATTATTATATACCATCATATACTAGTAGTACGAAACCTAGGATGCAACACGCATGTTTAAATATGTATAAAAATATACATACTTCGCAGTTTGTGCGATTCTAAAAAATCAGTTTGTGCTTACTTTTGTGGTTATGTGTATTTTTGTTTGACATGCAGTTGATATCAATGTCACCAATCTTAGAAAAAAGTTACTAAAAACGGTGTTACAATTTGCTAATTGTAACACCGAAAACAGTGTTACAATGTGTGCATTGTGAATGCAAAGTAGAAAAATGTTATTATGTCACAGACTGACGTTAGGTAGGGTACAGAGTGGCTATACTATTTTTTCTACTTTGCGTCATTAATTTTATAAAAATTTAGAAGTATATTAGGTAAAATTCCAATCTAGAGTATTTATGGGTGCAACCGTTGGTAACACTGTCATCTGTCACTTAAATTCAAATATCTGTGAAAAAGTAATTATTGATAATTATTATATACCATCATATACTAGTAGTACGAAACCTAGGATGCAACACGCATGTTTAAATATGTATAAAAATATACATACTTCGCAGTTTGTGCGATTCTAAAAAATCAGTTTGTGCTTACTTTTGTGGTTATGTGTATTTTCGTTTGACATGCATTTGATATCAATGTCACCAATCTTAGAAAAAAGTTACTAAAAACGGTGTTACAATTTGCTTATTGTAACACCGAAAACGGTGTTGCAATGTGTGCATTGTGAATGCAAAGTAGAAAAACGTTATTTTTTGACTTTTGACAATGTAAATGCAAACAGAGAGAACTCTATTCTTGGATATCAAACTTTTTCTCCGACGAAGAAAAAGTTACTACAACAAAAATATTTCGTTGGACGAAAAATATATACGCTTCAACGAAAAAACAGTTTCTTGACCCAAGATTCTTACTCTGAGAGATAAATAGAAAGTTTTGCGATTACTTTACAGATGGCGATAACAGTTTCTCGCGTCTTTTGCCACATATAACCGCTATATAAGTTCGACGATATTGAGTATTTGTATATTGTTTACTTACATCTATGCATAAGTATTTTATTTCATGGGTGACTTACAAGGATTATGAGGAAAACCAGGATTATAGTGAAATAGATAAAAATATTTTATTAATAAGAATTTCAGTACATGTTATAGTTATTTCAACGACTAATTATGGTTCCGGTTTAGTAGTATCTTTATGTTCAGTATATTTAACTTTGATGAAGAAAATGTTATTCTTCCACATATAAAAAGAGTAAGACGTTCGTTTTACAACAACAACAATATTCTGTTGGGTGAAAACTATACATTCTTCAACGAACAAACAGTGTCTTGACCCAAAAGTAATCGCTTAAAACAGAATCATATTCATACAAATCATATTCTTACTCTTGAGAATTTCATGTTTTACTTGAACCAACCAAATGATGCAGATATAGAAACAAACATGAAACTATAATGAATCATTTTGTAATTGTCACGGTTGTCAACTTTGCAGGAAGTCCGACACAAAACACTGCTAAGAGAAAGCAGTATCCGCAGTGTTTGCCAGTGAATTAAGTATTTCAGCTTAACCATTTGCAAAGAGAGAATATGATAAGATAAGAAAACACAAACAAGAAGCTTGATGGGGCAATATTAACACCACGAAACAGATAACTGCATAATAATCATAAATAACAATATTATTATGTTAGTATTATGTTAATCAACATACAAATACATACGAAGAACTGACAAAAAGTATTTTTCCACAGAAAGGTGCAATTTATGTTATCAATAAGTGTTTGCTCGCTAGTTCTAGTTGGCACCAATTACCAGTTTTCATTATCAAGTGTAAGAATAGATATGCCATCACGTTGTTTGGCTTGCCTCGGTGTGTATGCGCGGAATCTTGCTGTACGGGTACGCGCAGTGAAAGCAGCTGAACAAAAGAAGATTGCAATGTTTCCGATTACATCAAATTTACTTTTGTAAAAGGAGCACCCATATGGTACACCGTGTGACCCAAATACACCGGTAATCACGAGACTGCTTAGTATCTGCGCTCGACAAACGGAAAAGAACGCTTGCTGTTAATTGTAAAGCATTTTAACAACAATTAGATCCCATAAAACGGAAGGTTAACTGTTTTATCGTTGCTCCATCAATTATTTATGATTTAGTGTATGCCGGCAATATATTTCATTGTCCGATGTTCAGTTATAAAGTAATAATGTTATTTAATACAATTTATGTTCTTTATTTGGTTTGAATATTGAATTTTAATAAAGATTCCTCAACTTTCAATAGTCTTTCTTCTACTATATCTTGTCGGAAGCAAACACTTTGAGGGGTTATCTATACTAGAAATAGGTCAACCAATTACGACTAATTAATTCATTCCTACACTGTACAGTTCATCAAATAGGCTGAGAACTCGTATGAATTTATGCAATTGACCTAGAAGGATGCTCAGATAACCAACGTAACATTTTAAATCGACACAGCGAATATTTGATTACATAATAAGATACTTTGTATCAGAAATTGAACAATGGTTCATTAACCATATTGAAAATATAAACTAAATAGACGTTATTGTCATCAGATCTTGTAGAAATTTCAACGACCTTGTCGTTATTCAGGGAAAGTTGTTCCAATTTGCATGCTACAGCAATTTAACGGTCTATTTTGAAAGCAAGATAGGTAGACTCATTACAACACTGGTATTCGTGAGATCAATCTTTTTGCGTTGATACACAGATAAAGGTACTGTAAAACGTTGTAATTGTAAAGTTAAATAATTGTTTGATTTTAATCTATGTTATTTAAGTGAAGTATAATATTTTTGTGAATAAAAGTTAGGAATTGAATCAATTATGGATAAAATACAAAGCGAAGTTATATTTTAGAAGCGTAAGAAAAGCCCTGCCAATATTATTAGGACACAAAAGGGTAGCGACCCCTTTTTGGAGTACAAAGCAAGGCATGCAGGACCCTAAAAGAGGGGAAAATTTAGACGAATTTATGGTCAATGAAATAATATTATATGCTTGGTGCTTAACTATTTGTATTATATGCATGGTGCTTAACTGTTTGTGGTAAAAGATCAACCATTACAAAATATTATAATTTGGGAATGTTGCTGCTTGGAATGGATGAGAATAACGAGCTTAGTTTAATAGAAACAGAACTTTCACTCACTTTCTTCTCTAGTTTGGAGCTCCTCTGTTATTCCTTTGACTTTGTAATGATTACGTGAGAACTTGTTAGAAAATAATATACACAGAGGGAAAAATTTATTCGATACAACACGAATATCTTTGAGTGAAGAATATATTGTTTCTATATCGTATATCGTATTCTATAGAGCTTTTGGTTGGTTCAAGTAAAATACAAAATTCTCACAGTAAAACCATGTTTACACGGGTCATGTAAACGGTCATGTAGAATGGTCAAGTAAAGTATATTGTTCAATTTGAATCGTGTAAACAGTTCGGGTCAAGTCAAGTACCAACTTGCGTCATGTAGTGAGGCAAGTCAAGTTGTTCTGCACGGTGGACAAGTAACTTGACTTGACTACTACCCCCACTACTATTTTCTTTGGTAAAATTTATTAAATTCAAAGCTATCGTATTTGTATGAACGTTAGTTAACTTAAATTCAATAACATAATATTTTCAAACGAAATGAGCATTTTGTTTCAAGGACTCGACGTTCTTTTTAAATAAAAAAGCTTTTCTTTACTATTTTACAATTTAGTACTTGACTTAAATAAAATCAAATGTTGATTTAAAAAGTACAAATTTTGATATAATCAAATAGTACTTTAGTTTCAGTAAAGTGTACTATCAAATCAATATTTTATTATGTTTGGATTATAATCATGGGACCTTGTTTATATAATCCAAGCATAGTTGAATCGAAAACCACAATAAACGATTATGGTAGACTCATTAAATTATTTTACTCCACGGTAATCTTTACCAAAGACTACAGATATTCCCAAATGAAGAGTAATCAGAATTCCGCTCGCATTCTGTAGTTGAGCTTATATAAAGGCCAAAAAAGCCCAACGCATGAGCCATCTCCTCGCCAGTAGACATAGCAATAAGTTTTAATGACATCAATTTTCATTTGATTCAAACAAATAATATTTTTACTCAAATCTTTCTCTTCCAAATAGAATACATATTTATGTTATATACCGATCTTTATTTCAAATAAAAACAGATTTATTTCATTCAGACATATTTCTGCAATTAAACCCAAACAATTTCTACATTACGAAAGTCATGGAAACCCATTTGGTGTAAAGGAATCGTTTTTTTTTCAGTGAAAACTATTTCTTTTTACTTCAAATAAAATATTTCTTTCAGCCTATGCAACTATTTTTTTTTAATTTAAAAATACTTATTTGTTTCAAACATTTGATTCAAACAAATGATCTTTTTACTAAAGATCCTTGAAAGAAATATGTTCAAAGAAATACATTTATTTGATTTTACATTTCTTTTCTCTCTGTGCAGAGGAAGAGACACTTAAATTTGTAGATCTGTACTGCGAAAAGGAATGCTTGTGGAGAAAAAGTAACGCCAATTACTGCAATAAAAGTACCAGGAAAGGTGCGGAGAAGGACGTTATAAAAAGGATGGGAAAGGAAGGTTTTGGCATTACTGAGTCAAAACAAAAAATAGAGATGATTTGTTAAATTAATTAAACAATTTTGTGCCACAGTGCGTTTAGCACCCATGATTAGATCCTTTACTTGACTCACTCGGCATTTCTCTACTTGAACCTCATGTAAACGGGTGTCTTCAAACTGTAGTTGAGTCAAGTCAAGTAGAACAAAACCATGCAAGTGCGAAGGTAAGTTACTTGCGCCGCCACATGACCCGTGTAAATAAGGCTTAAGAATATGATTTTCTTGATGTTCCAAGTATTACCTTTTCTTGTTTTAAGTACGAAGGAACTGCTTGAAAGGAATTACGTCTGCTTTAAGCGATACGTACGTATAGTTTTGGGTCAAGAAACTGTCCATGTATATTTTTCACCTAATAAAGTATTGTTGCTGTTGTAAAACGAACGTCTTACTCTTTTTATACGTAGAAGAATAACATTTTCTTCGTCAGAGCAAACTAACTAGCCGTTGAAATAACTATAACATATACTGAAATGAAATTCTTATTACAATAAAATATTATTTGGATAGCAAAAATATCCTCTTCATGCCTTCTTCAATTTTTCTTGTGTGTATGGTAATGAAGACTATAGAGTCTCGGACTCTGTGGTCTACCTATTTTGCCGTTTTCCCACATTGCCCAGAGTCGGCCCATAAAGCTCCGAATTGATCTGGTAGCGGCACATTGTCAGTTTCACAATCAGCGGCCGGTGCCGCTGCGCGAACATAAAAGAAACCGTAATTTGCAGTAAGTACTAATAGGAATGTAATGAAGTTACGCCGCAGAAGAATGAGGTGCAATTTCAACCGACGGAATGAGACATTCTACACTGCGCGCGAACGCTGTCCTTAAAAATAAGACACGCCACAATGGAAATGAGATCACTGCTTTGTACCTGCTAACAGGGAAAAGTTAATTTACCACTCACATCCATCCATCGCCTCAGCTCATTGCATACGAACACTTATTATAGACTCTTTTATTCGAAGGTGATAAAGACTGATACATTTCGATATGTATTTACAACATTTACAACAACAAAAATATTTCGTTGGACGAAAAATATATATTCTGCAACGAAAAAACAGTTTCTTGACCCAAGATTCTTACTCTGAGAGATACATAGACCCTTTACATAACCCTTTATGAGTTAGGTACTTCAATTTACATATCTTTCGTAATTGGTTGTGTCTCTGCTTGTTGATTTTCAAGAAAAAAAAAACAAGCAACATGTTATCCTTCTATAAAAAAGTAGACGTACGTCTTACAACAACATAAATATTTCGTTGGACGAAAAATATATATGCTTCAACGAAAAAACAGTTTCTTGACCAAAGATTCTTACTCTGAGAGATACATAGAAAGTTTTGCAATTACTTTATAGATGGCGCTAACATTTTCTCGCGTCTTTTGCCACATATCTCCGCTATATAAGTTTGACGATATTGAGTGTTCGTATATTGTTTGTTTACATCTAAGCATAAGTATTTTATTTCATGGGTGACTTACAAGGATTATGAGGAAAACCAGGATTATAGTGGAATAGCCTACACAGAGAGAACTCTATTCTTGGATCTCAAGAAAAATTGTTCTTGCATATATAGTGTAGCTTGAAAAGGATATTTTTGTTATCCAAATAATATTTTATTGTAAAAAGAATTTCAATAATATGTAGTTATTTGATTACAATGACAAGATTCTGCAAGATTCAAACCAAAAACAAAATCGCCACAGGAAATAGGTTAAGGCTATTTGCAAACAAGTCAGAATAAAATTGAACAATATCATTTTACTGCGTAGAATTATTACGAAATTAATTAAAGAAAACAAACACGTACATCTTGTGTACGAATTGAAAACAAGGAACAACTAAAATGCGAGGTCATATGTACATATAAATCTTGCTTAGAGATGATAATACTCAATATATTCTATTTCTAGTAGAGGTGGGTAGTTCGTGAACGAACTAGTCCGAGAGAGTGGCTCCCGGCTTAGAACAAAAGAACTAGTTCTTTAAAATAAAAAGAACTAGTTCGCAAAAGACCTGCTTTGCTAAAACATGTCTCTATGCATATCTCCTTCAGTGAACGACTTGTAGGGACATGAAATCTAGTTCGAAAGTCCTGCTTTGGTGAAACATATCCCATTCAGTGAACGAGTTGTGGCGACATCAAACGAGCGACAAAGCACCCCGCCCGCCAGTTGTTTCTTTACCTAACGGCGGATGTCAAAAATATAATTAGAGTATAGTATTTTTTCCTATTGGATAATGGATTACACTGTTAATAGTAGTTTCGCCAGTATATGTTATACTATAATTTATTAATAATACCCCAATTCCACCTAAAATTGCAGTATGAATAAGGATAAAATACGTGCAGCAATATGTCTTTTATGCCTTATTAAATAAATATTTAAGAAATATACCTAAATAAAATAAGACAACGATTGTTCGATCAATATAATTATAAATAATTATTTATTTTCAAAACAAAATAACGATTCTTCAAGAAAAAGACAAAGTGGGAAGGCAGACATCGATTCTGTCCAAACTAGATCCTAGTTTCGTTTGGAACGAGATATAAACGTGCTAGAACACACAAAGACACGTTTATCGAAGTAGTATGTCTCAGGATCAAAGTAGTTCTTCAGAACTAGTTCTTTGAACTAGTTCCTTTTTGTGAACTAATCCGGAAGAACTAGTTCATTAAAAAGAACTAATAAGCCCATCTCTAATTTCTAGCAAGCCTACAAGCATACAGTTCTTACAGAATGACAGAGTCCCATATTTATCCTAAATGGAAAAAGAATTTGTATTGCAATACTGAACTTGTAAGGAATAACAACAACATTACAATCAAGTAATTCACCGGCATATTTTCAAACATACTTCTTTTGCTTCCTACCAGGTGTTCCACCGTGATCAAGGTCTATTAATGTAGGTGAATCTGTGCCATTGTGTCTCAATAACAAAACGTTTTTCTCGAGGCCTGGACCAACTAGTACAACGCAATCTTTTTTAATACTCTTGCAGTTAGCCTTCGCTAAATACTGCATCAACGTTTAATTTCCCGTATTACTGAAATATTACACACATATCGAGCAGATGTTTCGGTAATCTACGTATGTTTATCGCACAGTTTATTACTGCATTATCTCTACATGGATACAGAATGGATACAGGTGTTATCCTGTATTTTATAATACGGCGAATAAGTTTATTATTTAGTTGGTTTTCTTGTTGGTTGATGTTAATTTGCAAGACTCAGTTTAAGTTAAAAATCTTATCAATGTTTGTGTACTCAAATCTCTATATAGTCTCCTCTACAATTGAAAATTCTCATTTCTTTTTACGGAAGAGCAGGGCATTGCTAACAAATCCTTTTGTGTCAAGCTTGTGTTATCCGTTGCGATAACAATGGGAGCATTTCCTGTATTTTAAACATTCATTTTGCTTGGCTCTTTACGTTTGCCTTTTTCGCCGTGTTGCCGTAATTGAAAAGTTTTCAGCGGATTATATTCGTCGAATTCAGCGTGTATTGATTTATTCGCCTCTATATATGTCTAACGAAATATATTACCTAGTGTTACGCTTTATTCTTAGATACAGAGAAATGTTTAAGACCATCGTTGTCTTGCGAAAATTTACTCCGAACAAATTAATAGTTTTCAATTTTTTGATTCAAAACTCACAAATTTCTCCTTTAGAGCGAAAAGATTTTGTTTCCAAATAAATGTTAATGTTGAATAGCTATAAATGTTCTTATGTGTTCCTTTAAGAATATAGTGTTTCGCACTGAAAAATTCTATGTATTTTAATAAAAAGAACCATTGCATTGAATCAACTACTTTTTATGAAAATGTTAATACACTATGTGCATTCTATATTTTCAAGGCAATAAATAACTGTGGAAAACATAAGAAAACTTACAGAGGAAGAAGTAAAATAACTTATTCTGGCTATTGGAGTTCGAATTGCTTTCCGGGAAGCTGTGAAGCTATTAGATTTGGAAACATTTGAGGAGAGAAACCGTATATATCTATCATATGTATGTACATATTATATTTTACCACAGGTGCACATGATGCATTACTAAAGTTCCTACAGTACTGTATACAATGGACCAAGGTGTTTTTATGGCATGGTCCAAAGTAAGAGATGCAAATCAATGACAACAAATTCAGCAGAGGTATTATTTAATTATTATATGTATTTAATACTTTGAAATGTATCAGGTAACATTTAATTCTTTTATATTTTTAAATGTATTTAGTACTTATTTTCAAGGTATTTTTTATTTTTATAATAAATCACTATATTGGTATATACGAACTTTTTTACCCCTTTGCAGCAGCGGTAGATAGTTTGAACAAAACAATAAAATTATTCATTTCAAATCAATATAATATGAGGAATGTAAATTACTATTGCTTAATTTGAATAATTGATTGCATTTCATTTGAAATGATGATTACTTGCAGTAAGAATGAAATACTCTATTCAGAACACAGAAGGTGTTGAAACAAACCTAAAAATCTTTTTCTCAAACATTTGTTTTTCCAAGCAAAACAACTAATTACTTATTCTGATAATTATTATTCCCCTTAATCCATCCAATGGTTGAAATAAAGCAATAGTAATTTGGTCGAAATGTTTAAATATTTGAAGTAATACTACACAGTTTCATTCAAAACTACATATAGTCCTTTGTAGTTGATGACTGTTTGGTGTGACTTAATAATTTACTCATTGCAACTAAATTTATCTTGAATTAAGCACTTAACCCGCTTCTACTAAGAAAATTTAGTCTTGGCTGAAGTTGATAGTAAATTTAAACAATTAGCTATTCACTTAACGATACTGGCAATTGGTTCCTGGTCATTTCTGTCGACTCTTAAAAAAATATTAATGTGGAATTTCCAATCAAGTCGAGAGAGATTACCGGAAAATCATGCCAATGGCTTCAACACCTGTCCCCGACTGTTCACGCGTACCGGCCCGTATTAATTACCAAGGACTGAACAATAAAGACACCGTAAATGGTTAATTATAAATGTAAAAACCGCCGGCCTGCCGTCGACCACTCGAGGAGATGACGACCGTAGTGCTTCACGCAGGCACCACCTTTAGTGCCTGTTCCAAACAAAATGAATTCAAGAAGCTTCAATGACTTTTGACGATCCAAGTTTGTATGTAATGATCAATAAGAGTCTTAAAATAAATAAGTTTGCATGAATTTCTCAAAAAAGAACTTAAACATAACCTCATTTTAATCAATTAAGTATCATAAGATTTCCATACAAAATTACAATACAAATAAGACATTATATGATAGATAAATCGTCAACAACGTTTCAAATGTTGCATAAAAAAATTTTACCTGCGGACCCAAAGCATACGAGTGCACAGCGCGCACATGGCAACACACGTCACGTACTATTTCAAATATGTGTCGATAGAATTCATGGTTCTTTCGTAAAAATGCTACAGAAATCAATTCAGTAAAATGGGTTGTGGTCTGAGATGTGCTATCGCAAATTTCAGCAAAATTAATTTTACTAGAAATTTAATCCACTATTTGTAATAAATTTGCTCTGCAATAACTATGGTAGGTAGGTGGAAGTTTCAGCTATCTTTTGATGTACATATCGATATGATTTAATCTCGGAAAAAGTTTGCACAAAACGATTTACATAGCACTGTTCGGCGTCGACCAATAGCCGATCGAAAAAGTGCCTGGAATTCACTAATTAATTTCACCCAGTAATAGTTATGAATTTGCTCTGCAATAACTATGGTAGATAGATGGAAGTCTCCGCTGTCTTTTGATGTATATATCGATATGATTTAATCTCGGAAAAAGTTTGCATAAAACGATTTACATAGCACCGTTCGGCGTCGACCAATAGCCGATCGAAAAAGTGCCTGGAATTCACTAATTAATTTCACCCAGTAATAGTTATGAATTTGCTCTGCAATAACTATGGTAGATAGGTGGAAGTCTCAGCTATCTTTTGATGTATATATCGATATGATTTAATCTCAGAAAAAGTTTGCACAAAACGATTTACATAGCACTGTAATAGCCGATCGAAAAAGTGCCTGGAACTCATTATTTTATTTCACCCACTTGTTATAAATTTGCTCTGCAATAACTATGGTAGGTAGGTGGAAGTTTCAGCTATCTTTTGGTATATATATAGATATGATTTACTCTCGGAAAAAGTTTGCACAAAACGATTTACATAGCACCGTTAGGCGTCGACCAATAGCCGATCGAAAAAGTGCCTGGAATTCACTAATTAATTTCACCCAGTAATAGTTATGAATTTGCTCTGCAATAACTACGGTAGATAGGTGGAAGTCTCAGCTATCCTTTGATTATATATCGATATGATTTAATCTCGGAAAAAGTTTGCACAAAACGATTTACATAGCACTGTAATAGCCGATCGAAAAAGTGCCTGGAACTCATTATTTTATTTCACCCACTTGTTATAAATTTGCACTGCAATAACTATGGTAGGTAGGTGGAAGTTTCAGCTATCTTTTGGTATATATGTCGATATGATTTACTCTCGGAAAAAAGTTTGCACAAAACGATTTACATAGCACTGTAATAGCCGATCGAAAAAGTGCCTGGAACTCATTATTTTATTTCACCCACTTGTTATAAATTTGCTCTGCAATAACTATGGTAGGTAGGTGGAAGTTTCAGCTATCTTTTGGTGTATATATAGATATGATTTGCTCTCGGAAAAAGTTTGCACAAAACGATTTACATAGCACTGTTCGGCGTCGACCAATAGCCGATCGAAAAAGTGCCTGGAATTCACTAATTAATTTCACCCAGTAATAGTTATGAATTTGCTCTGCAATAACTATGGTAGATAGGTGGAAGTCTCAGCTATCTTTTGATGTATATATCGATATGATTTAATCTCGGAAAAAGTTTGCACAAAACGATTTACATAGCACTGTAATAGCCGATCGAAAAAGTGCCTGGAACTCATTATTTTATTTCACCCACTTGTTATAAATTTGCTCTGCAATAACTATGGTAGGTAGGTGGAAGTTTCAGCTATCTTTTGGTGTATATATATATATAGATATGACTTACTCTCGGAAAAAGTTTGCACAAAACGATTTACATAGCACCGTTCGGCGTCGACCAATAGCCGATCGAAAAAATGCCTGGAATCCACTAATTAATTTCACCCAGTAATAGTTATGAATTTGCTCTGCAATAACTACGGTAGATAGGTGGAAGTCTCAGCTATCTTTTGATGTATATATCGATATGATTTAATCTCGGAAAAAGTTTGCACAAAACGATTTACATAGCACTGTTCGCCGTCGACCAATAGCCGATCGAAAAAGTGCCTGGAACTCATTAATTAATTTAACCCAGTAATAGTTATGAATTTGCCCTGCAATAACTGTGGTAGATAGGTGGAAGTCTCCGCTATCTTTTGATGTATATATCGATATGATTTAATCTCGGAAAAAGTTTGCACAAAACGATTTACATAGCACTGTTCGCCGTCGACCAATAGCCGATCGAAAAAGTGCCTGGAACTCATTAATTAATTTAACCCAGTAATAGTTATGAATTTGCCCTGCAATAACTGTGGTAGATAGGTGAAAGTCTCCGCTATCTTTTGATGTATATATCGATATGATTTAATCTCGGAAAAAGTTTGCACAAAACGATTTACATAGCACTGTTCACCGTCGACCACAAGCCGATCGAAACAGTGCCTGGAACTCATTAATTAATTTCACCCAGTAATAGTTATGAATTTGCTCTGCAATAACTATGGTAGATAGGTGGAAGTCTCAGCTATCTTTTGATGTATATATCGATATGATTTACTCTCGGAAAAAGTTTGCACAAAACGATTTACATAGCACCGTTCGGCGTCGACCAATAGCCGATCGAAAAAGTGCCTGGAATTCACTAATTAATTTCACCCAGTAATAGTTATGAATTTGCTCTGCAATAACTATGGTAGATAGGTGGAAGTCTCAGCTATCTTTTGATTTATATATCGATATGATTTAATCTCGGAAAAAGTTTGCACAAAACGATTTACATAGCACCGTTCGGCGTCGACCAATAGCCGATCGAAAAAGTGCCTGGAATTCACTAATTAATTTCACCCAGTAATGGTTATGAATTTGCTCTGCAATAACTATGGTATATAGGTGGAAGTCTCAGCTATGTTTTGATGTATATATCGATATGATTTAATCTCGGAAAAAGTTTGCACAAAACGATTTACATAGCACTGTAATAGCCGATCGAAAAAGTGCCTGGAACTCATTATTTTATTTCACCCACTTGTTATAAATTTGCTCTGCAATAACTATGGTTGGTAGGTGGAAGTCTCAGCTATCTTTTGATGTATATATCGATATGATTTAATCTCGGAAAAAGTTTGCACAAAACGATTTACATAGCACTGTAATAGCCGATCGAAAAAGTGCCTGGAACTCATTATTTTATTTCACCCACTTGTTATAAATTTGCTCTGCAATAACTATGGTTGGTAGGTGGAAGTCTCAGCTATCTTTTGATGTATATATCGATATGATTTAATCTCGGAAAAAGTTTGCACAAAACGATTTACATAGCACTGTTTGGCGTCGACCACAAGCCGATCGAAACAGTGCCTGGAACTCATTAATTAATTTCACCCAGTAATAGTTATGAATCTGCTCTGCAATAACTGTGGTAGATAGGTGGAAGTCTCCGCTATCTTTTGATGTATACCTATATCGATATGATTTAATCTCGGAAAAAGTTTGCACAAAACGATTTACATAGCACTGTTCGCCGTCGACCAATAGCCGATAAAAAAGAGTCTGGAATTCATTAATTTATTTCACCCAGTAATTGTTATATATTTGCTCTGCAATAACTACGCTAGTATTAACAAAGCTTGTACTTTCGATTGGTATTACACTTGTTAAATATAATAAAGTATTAGCGAAGATATGCGGTTCTAAATACACATCAATTCATGAACTGCTCACATGATAAATAAGCACTATTCTGGGGGTTTGTGTAGGTCGTGTAGGCAGCAGGGTGCTAAGTAACTATAGCAACGTGTAGTATGTATCACTAAGCCGTCACCAAACTACCTAATTAATTAATTAAACCAACAAATAATCCGAAATAATTAGCAGCGAAGTATACTGGAACCGTTCCAAGGCGGTTCCATAGGAGAGATAGGACCCTAGGCGGCATAGTGAGCAAAGAACAGGTCCTCGGACAATAGGGTGCGGCGAATAAGTGGGGTTCGCCGTTCGGGCACGGAATTGAGCCGGCAGTTAATGCGGGCCAGATTTCGACGCGACGCCCCGTGATAAATACGAAGTGATTTACCGACTGGAACACGAATTTCCTCCAAACTTCACGTGTAAATACATATAACCGGCGGCGGCTAGTATTCGTTAAACCTAGATTAGTTGGTATTGATCGGAGTGCTAAATCTAAGTTATGACTACGGGTACACAGCCGTCATGTTTGCGGAGCGCAATGAATATTGCCGCCGCCAGTGGACGGAGGAGTCAGGAACGATTCGCGTCGTCGGTCGGTCGACCGGCAGACCTGCCTATCCAGCCTACCTTCCGAGTGGATCGCGGTCCCTCTCTCTCTCTACGGATTTACGGCGAACACAAAGGCGACCGCGTAAATAGCTCGACCAGCTTGGTGTTTGGCGCGCAAACCACCGAGCGACATAATGAGATCAAAGCACATGTTTATCATCGAATTATTGGAAAGAACCTTTCCACGAGCGATAATATTGTAATGGGTCGGAAACCCATTATTTATTTATTAAGATATGATCAAATTAAGCGAGATATTTGTAAGAACATTCGGGAATGTCAAAGGTTTTTGCTAGGGTTGAACATCTGGTTTAGGATCTGATCGCGTGTTATAAGTTTAAAATTGAAGAGTTGTCATTGGCTAAGAAGAAATGCTTCCGGCTTCCTTTGGGGTCGAGGGATGCAAACGAACAGATCTCGCTCTTCTCATTTCAACCACCGTCATGTAAAGTACACGTTTTTGTGGAGCGTTCTTAGGCGCTTAAGTTTATCCCTGATAAGTCTTTTCAACTCGTCTCGCATTTCATTGTAAATTAAATTATTCATATTTCTGCTAAAAGTGTGTCTGTCTAAATCAACTCCTAGGTTTAATTTAAACGTCAATATGTTCAAAGCTTCATTCATTTTTCTATGTAACCTATCAAACGGGATTGTTGATTATTATTGTTAATAGATGTTATTGTTTTGATAAGTGTTTCGTTTCATTTGAGTAGTCTTGCTTTATCAGCCCTTATTAAATGTTAAATACTTAAACGCTTCAGTTAGTAGTCAGAAAATGTGTTCACAAGGTTCAAGAAAAAGAACCCAGTTAGTTTTGCCTTCGAATAAATTGGAAGAGATTTGATGAATTAGAATTTTGACCAGTAATTAAAGCCCTTAAACCGCGCTTGGCCAAAATGCTACCATGTTAGGGAGTCGCGGTTGTTCCCGCCATTTTGACCTCCTACAATATGTGTGCTACATTGTTTTACGCAACGTAGCAAATTAAACATTAATAACGACACAGTTTATTTGTAGATACAGTGAAACCAACTTAAAGTTAACCTGAGACCTGCGCGAAGAACGGCATTCGGCAAGAGTGAGATGCATGTACGCAGCGCGCGCGAACCTATCGCGTGGACGTAAATAAATATTCAAATGCTGCCGCGTAGATTAACGTTCTTACTGCGCACGCTTATCATCGTTGCTTCCACCAAAATATGGTGGAGGGGGCCACTTGTTCTATGCGCATCCTGATGTTTACAAATTTCAGGTGCTGTTTATGTTGGTTGGGCTGTACATTATGTAGATATTACTGGCTGCTAACAACATAGTGTGACCACTCAGCTGCGTTGTTTTACCAGTTGGCGAGTGAGTTTAGCAGCAACCAGCCCACCAGCGCTTGTTTAACTTTTACAGCAACCAGCATGAATATTATATATATGAATAATTTTAAAATGACACCTGACAAAACCTGGTGACATATAAAATGCACCAGAAATAGTTGATTTTGTAGTTTGAATTGACGCTTCCTGATAGTAGCCACCAGCAACCAGCCACTAGTAAACAGCGTAATGTGACCACAAATAGCCGCTGGCTGCTGTCGCTGCTGCCGCTTCTCAAATATTGAAACTACAGAAACTAGAGAAATATACCTACATACATGCACCATATTATTTCAACTAATCAATGTTAATAATCTAGTATAATTTTAAGTAGTAATATAACTAGCTCTGTGTATATGTCAAAATTTTCGACTTTAGTTATTGGGCATTCTAGAAATATGTGGTTAAGGCTTCCCACCTGTCCACATTCGCAATATGGACATTTTAGGATACATTTTAGGTTATCTGCTATCTGTTACTGTTGTTACGAATGTCCGGCAGGGGGCGTTTCGGGTTTGACGTTACTGTGGTAATAGCAGCAAAACACGGGTCGACAAAAATCGATTTTTTTGGATCGAAAATTGTTTTTAAGGCCGTTTTTTTGCTCAACACTCTTTGCGAAGGGTATTTAGAGGGAGCTTATCGTAAGACATGAGTGCGAGCGGCTTTTATAAGGTGGGCAGGAACGGATAAAAAATGTAAATTTTTGACGTTCATCGATCCGCTTGTCGGAATTTCTAGACGTCACGTGACATTTTCTCGAGGTTCGCCTTCACCCGAAGAGGTGCAAAAACGTGATTTTTTTTCAAAATTGACGCATTTAATTTAGAAAATATCGCGCAGTCCACGCGGAATTGTGTCCTTTTTTCAATTCGAGCGTCAAAAGTAATATCGAAAAGCCCAATTTTGCAGCTACTCGATCGCAAATGTCGGCGAAAATGGGCGATTCCGCTGAACGCGCCCCACACTTGAAAGTTCGCAATTAGTATAGGTAGACTAGCTCTGTGTATAAGTCAAAATTTTCGATTTTAGTTATTGGGCATTCTAGAAATATGTGGTTAAGGCTTCCCACCTGTCCACATTCGCAATATGGACATTTTAGGTTATCTGCTATCTGTTACTGTTGTTACGAATGTCCGGCAGGGGGCGTTTCGGGTTTGACGTTACTGTGGTAATACCAGCAAAACACGGGTCGACAAAAATCGATTTTTTGGATCGAAAATTGTTTTTAAGGCCGTTTTTTTGCTCAAAACTCTTTGCGAAGGGTATTTAGAGGGATCTTATCGTAAGACATGAGAGCGAGCGGCTTTTATAAGGTCGGCAGGAACGGATAAAAAATGTAAATTATTGACGTTCATCGATCCGCTTGTCGGAATTTCTAGACGTCACGTGACATTTTCTCGAGGTTCGCCTTCACCCGAAGAGGTGCAAAAACGTGATTTTTTTTTTCAAAATTGACGCATTTAATTTACAAAATATCGCGCAGTCCACGCGGAATTGTGTCCTTTTTTCAATTCGAGCGTCAAAAGTAATATCGAAAAGCCCAATTTTGCAGCTACTCGATCGCAAATGTCGGCGAAAATGGGCGATTCCGCTGAACGCGCCCTACACTTGAAAGTTTGTAATTAGTATAGGTAGATAGTCGCTTTCCTCAATCTGTATTCATTACGTGACATAATACTATTTGCAACAAATTGATTTTTTTAAATCAATCTGTTACGAAACCAATTAGCTTAGTATCGTAACAGCGGAGCAGTTATAATACGCAATAATTAAAATAATATTTTATTTAAATTTGCACGTAAATATAACGGCCGGCCTCGGGAAAATATTCATTTTAATCATCGCAATGTCCAGCTATCTATACGTTACACATAGAACTATGCGAGGACCGCTATATACACCCGATCGACCTCGAAATTTGCATATATTTAATTAAATAACCACGAACGGATACACACAACTAGAACACTCTTAATTAACACTACTCCTCGGTAATTTATACTATTTTATTACGCACTTAATTACACAATTTTTCTTTCGATGATCACTTCCTGTTTTCTTTGCATCAGTATGTGATTTATACATTTTGTGTCAGAAGGTATATAAACCACTTGGGAGATACATAGCATATACACGTCAAAAATAAAAGTGGCCACCCCGTAGCATTCCGCAGCTAAGGTCGATGAAATGCAGGATGTAAAGGAGACAGCTGGATGCCTTTTCTAAGGCGACTTCTGAACACACCTGTATGCGAGACGCGCGCCAGACACGTATAAAATAAAAAGAGATTCTTCTTGATGTTGTTATATGTTTACACATCTGCTTCGGAAAGACTAATATTATAAATAAATTGAATTAATTGAATAAAAAGGTTTTTCTTCAGAGATTCAGTTTATGCAACCAAATGTGCAAGATGTTTCGGTTGCATAAGTTACATCTCGGATAAGGAGAGGCAGGGTGGTGTAATTAAACCTCAAGAAAGAGACCGCGTTTGCAGTCACCTTTCATCCCATAAATCCGAGTTTAAATATTCATAGCCCCTCATAAGAAACCTTACCCGCTACCCCTCTTATAACTTCAAGCAGAAGTTCCGAAAAATCAATACCATTATATACCGGATGCCGACGCGGTTTCGAGCCCTTTACCTGGAATAAGGGACCGTCGCCGTGCAAACATATTTATAACTAAACAATTGAGGCGAGTTAAGGGAGAAGGAGCGCCTCGCTATTCGCTGGAGTCCGCAGTCAAGTTTGGGGACGCCGCTTCCAGACACATTCTCAAAATCAATCCGGGCACAGCTCAAGCACAAGCGACGGAACCGACCCTTCCGGCAAATCGTTCACCGATCCCCGAAATTCAATTAGAAAATCACTATTTACTCAACCGTACCTACATTTAATTGTCGTGTCATCCAAACGCACTCCTATTTGTGAATATCGCCCTTAAACGGTACATTCTGGTGAAACCTGGTGTTAGCAAGCAGTCTTCTGCGTGCTATACGGTGTTGTAGGGCTTTGATATACGCTTGATTGTATTGTGACTTATCCTTATCAGTTATCATATGTGATAATGATCAGCGTGGATGATTTTTTTGAAATCAATCTCATTAGATCATCTGGTACCGATATTTGACAGTAAGTATATGCGTATAACTACTTTTTATGAAAATGTTAATACACTATGTGCGTTCTATTTTTTTTTTTCAAATTTTTTTGTAACAAATACGGAACGTCAGTAAAATTTAACATATTTATTTAAGTTTTGAGCCTGCATTTTGTTATTAGTAGTTATTATCGTTAGTTATTGTTATCTATATTAATAAATAACTTATTTTCGTATGTTATGGTATTGTAAAACCTCGTAAATTTTTAATATTCTTGTCTGACTAGAAACGAGGGACATCTTGTTTTGGGATTCAGCGTACGCACTCGACAACGTCGTCTCTAATATCCATTACTGGCTTAAAATTGGCACCCCAAACATTTAGCTGCCGACGACGGACGCGGTCGTCGAGCTGGTGGGTCGCCGCCCCCGCTTTTCGCTCACCCGCCCACACGCCACTGTAATAAAGATGTGGCGCAACACTCGGTTTATATTGTACCTACGTTCGGTACGTATCGGTTCGAAATTACTTACGATCGATACCGTGCCATAATAGAGTAAATAATTGAATGGAATCAACGATAGAGTATTCCACATTCACACATATGACGCTGTTATAGTGGTTTGAGATAGAAATACGCGCGTAAAGAGTCGTCACACTTGATTTAAGTAAATTATTGTTTGTCGAACGAGACCTTAATCAATTACAAACATGTTTACAACAATGCGCTGCCTTTTGACTGGTCTAGATATGTTTATTTCGAAGAAGATACTCTACACTCTACAGGGTGCTTTAAAATTACTACTAAAAAGTATTTTTCCTTCTTGTGGTTCAAAAATGTTATCTTCTCTGAAAGTAAACTGTAATGGGTCGGAAACCCATTATTTATTTATTAAGATATGATCAAATTAAGCGAGATATTTGTAAGAACATTCGGGAATGTCAAAGGTTTTTGCTAGGGTTGAACATCTGGTTTAGGATTTGACCGAGTTTAAAATTGAAGAGTTGTCATTGGCTAAGAAGAAATGCTTCCGGCTTCCTTTGGGGTCGAGGGATGCAAACGAACAGATCTCGCTCTTCTCATTTCAACCACCGTCATGTAAAGTACACGTTTTTCTGGAGCGTTCTTAGGCGCTTAAGTTTATCCCTGGTAAGTCTTTTCAACTCGTCTCGCATTTCATTGTAAATTAAATTATTCATATTTCTGCTAAAAGTGTGTCTGTCTAAATCAACTCCTAGGTTTAATTTAAACGTCAATATGTTCAAAGCTTCATTCATTTTTCTATGTAACCTATCAAACGGGATTGTTGATTATTATTGTTAATAGATGTTATTGTTTTGATAAGTGTTTCGTTTCATTTGAGTAGTCTTGCTTTATCAGCCCTTATTAAATGTTAAATACTTAAACGCGTCAGTTAGTAGTCAGAAAATGTGTTCACAAGGTTCAAGAAAAAGAACCCAGTTAGTTTTGCCTTCGAATAAATTGGAAGAGATTTGATGAATTAGAATTTTGACCAGTAATTAAAGCCCTTAAACCGCGCTTGGCCAAATGCTACCATGTTAGGGAGTCGCGGTTGTTCCCGCCATTTTGACCTCCTACAAAACATTGAAATAAAATAGATTGGGCAAAAAGGATTGCCAATTAAGTCCTTAATTAATCTACATGATGTTTCAAATGTAGAACACAAAAACATCATTGATTTTGCGGCATGAGATTTAGTAATCAATTGTAGGTAATTCTGGTCTACTAAATATGAAAATAACAAAATATTTGTTAAATTGATTCCACTTTTTGAGATATAAGCTTTTATTCAAAGATTTCAAATTAAAAGAAAGCTATAAATTATTGTCGGCATAAACTGTTAACCTGCTAAGACCATATTGAATTTTTTACCATTCAAAAGCACAATTTACACAATTCTGTAATTAACAATAAACCAATTAAAAAAACACAAATTTAAATTAAGAAAACATTTTCTGTGTGGTTTTCTATCGTATTTTTGTTCAGGACAGTCCCTTTCTAAGGTCTAGCAGTAGTATGCCATTATATGGCAATACCATCGACCTTCATATCTTTCCTCCATTATCTTGATATAGTGCTGAAATTCTTGTTCTTCATTGCAATCACTCAGATTGTGAGGAAACTTATCTAAATGACTATGAAAATAATGTAACTTCAGTTACATTATTTTCATAGTCAGTTATATTAGTTTTTCAAAATTTTGAAGCATTTTGTCAACGATTTGTATTGTTAAGCATGCTTCCAGTTTTTGCTTGTCCATGCTTCCAGTTCAACTTTTAATTTTCCTGTATTGAGGCCAGAAAATGATAAACAAATACATTTGGAACAAACATCATTCTTCTATAAAGCTTTCACAAACTGTTTAATAAGCCCAAATTTAATATGTAGTGGAGGAAGAATTATTTGTTCTCGACTTATCAATGGTTCATGAACGATGTTAGCTTTTCCTACGGTCATAATTATTCTCGACGGCCAGTTTTTCCTATCCCAATGTTCATTTTTTGGACGACTGTCTCACAGACAAAGAAAACAGGGATCGTTAGTGAATCCATTTTGCTGACCCAATAAAAAGGCAGCAGTAAGTTGTAGAGTAACATGTTATATTACAAAAAGTTAGTTCAAATATTGGTTTTGATAAATAAAGATTTAAATTAAAATAATTTAATTTATACTATACTTTTGTTTGCATCGTTTATCACGAGAACTGGTGTCAATTCAAACAAACTAATTATACAAAGAGTACTTCATAATCATTAAAGCCGCAGAAAAAAATTGTTGCCCTGTGAAATTTGAGAGAACAGAAGTTATTGGAGATTATATTGTTTATTTATGTCAGTTCTAGGCACTATATTGCTAATTAGTGTGGCTTCAGAATAGAGTATGCAAGTTCTTAGTGTTCTTCGTTACAAATCAAAACAAAACAGTTACTCAGAATGATACAAAACGACCTTGGAATACAAATACTGACTAATATGTATCTTCTAAGTGGACTGACTGTCTTGTATCTTATAGGAACTGAGTACAGTTCGATTGAATGCACCGACTACTGATCGTAAAGCCCGATTAGAATTAATCGGACCAGGTTTATAGGGAGCCCGAAATATGAGTATTTCACGTTGAATTAATCCCTGTTTATACGCTATACTGTAGCATTTCAATCCAGTTTCGCGAAACCGTACCGTTACTTCAATTCAACCGGCGTTTTATTTATCAGACGGCGCGCATCCTCCGCGAACGACAAGGACGAAAACAGAAAACTCACCAGCAGTAGTCCGGATCGGTCTGGCTGTACGTTTTTTTTGTTCTTCTTTGCCGGTGGCGAGGAAACTTGTTAGCGGGAGCTACTTAGAGCGAAATGACCTAAATCTGTACCTACAAAGTTTCATCCTCTTTTGTTTTTAAATCATCGGCTACAATGACAAGCTATTTAACTCAACGTTAATTTAGCTTGTTACTACAAACGATAATAAACGATAACTTCAATTCTTAAAAAAAAAAAACAGTTGGTGTCTGCATTTTGGATTTTTATTTAATATGGAAGCGAATCTAAAAGGTATGCAATATTTAAACTAACACGTACAGTGAAACCAACTTAAAGTTAACCTGAGACCTGCGCGAAGAACGGCATTCGGCGAGAGTGAGATGCATGTACGCAGCGCGCGTGAACCTATCGCGTGGACGTAAATAAATATTCAAATGCTGCCGCGTAGATGAACGTTCTTACTGCGCACGCTTATCATCGTTGCCTCCACCAAAATATGGTGGAGGGGACCACTTGTCCTGTGCGCATCCTGATGTTTACAAATTTTAGGTGCTGTTTATGTTGGTTGGGCTGTACACAGAAGAACAATTTAATATCACTGACACACTAATACATACTAATATTTACTTTATTATATGGTACGTGATGCTATATTACACTGCTTTACCACGCTCAAACAACATCCCATGAATTCGTATATCAGCGCTTATCAAATCGATTGAGTGTTCCGTCCCCATCAAAAATGCAACCGATAAATTTATCGTGGATACGTTTTCTGTTTCCTTCTCTCTTACCTATGTGGGTTTTACGATCAGTGGCAGTTGTGTCCAGCATAAATTACCTAACAGGATATATTTACGACAAGGCAAACTGGTCGCGAATGTGTCTCTTTGCTTAAAACGTTCTCCGCAACTCCACAATCCGATTTTAATACATTAATTTATCGTTTATATTTAATAAGTTAAGTCATAATAGTATATTATTATACAAGTTTTATAAGACGTCAAATTGGCGCATGAGTTGTTTGATGAACGAATGCGCCAATATGTCTTATAAAACGAGTGTAATATACTATTTTTTCTACTTTGTGTCATTAATTTTATAAAAATTTAGAAGTATATTAGGTAAATTTCCAATCTAGACTATTTATGGGTGCAACCGTTGGTAACACTGTCATCTGTCACTTAAATTCAAATATCTGTGAAAAAGTAATTATTGATAATTATTATATACCATCATATACTAGTAGTACGAAACCTAGGATGTAACTCGCATGTTTAAATATGTATAAAAATATACATACTGCGCAGTTTGTGCGATTCTAAAAAATCAGTTTGTGCTTACTTTTGTGGTTATGTGTATTTTCGTTTGACATGCATTTGATATCAATGTCACCAATCTTAGAAAAAAGTTACTAAAAACGGTGTTACAATTTGCTAATTGTAACACCGAAAACAGTGTTACAATGTGTGCATTGTGAATGCAAAGTAGAAAAATGTTATTATGTCACAGAGACTGACGTTAGGTAGGGTACAGAGTGGCTATACTATTTTTTCTACTTTGCGTCATTAATTTTATAAAAATTTAGAAGTATATTAGGTAAATTTCCAATCTAGAGTATTTATGGGTGCAACCGTTGGTAACACTGTCATCTGTCACTTAAATTCAAATATCTGTGAAAAAGTAATTATTGATAATTATTATATACCATCATATACTAGTAGTACGAAACCTAGGATGCAACACGCATGTTTAAATATGTATAAAAATATACATACTTCGCAGTTTGTGCGATTCTAAAAAATCAGTTTGTGCTTACTTTTGTGGTTATGTGTATTTTCGTTTGACATGCATTTGATATCAATGTCACCAATCTTAGAAAAAAAGTTACTAAAAACGGTGTTACAATTTGCTAATTGTAACACCGAAAACAGTGTTACAATGTGTGCATTGTGAATGCAAAGTAGAAAAATGTTATTATGTCACAGACACTGACGTTAGGTAGGGTACAGAGTGGCTATACTATTTTTTCTACTTTGTGTCATTAATTTTATAAAAATTTAGAAGTATATTAGGTAAATTTCCAATCTAGAGTATTTATGGGTGCAACCGTTGGTAACACTGTCATCTGTCACTTAAATTCAAATATCTGTGAAAAAGTAATTATTGATAATTATTATATACCATCATATACTAGTAGTACGAAACCTAGGATGCAACACGCATGTTTAAATATGTATAAAAATATGCATACTTCGCAGTTTGTGCGATTCTAAAAAATTAGTTTGTGCTTACTTTTGTGGTTATGTGTATTTTCGTTTGACATGCATTTGATATCAATGTCACCAATCTTAGAAAAAAGTTACTAAAAACGGTGTTACAATTTGCTAATTGTAACACCGAAAACAGTGTTACAATGTGTGCATTGTGAATGCAAAGTAGAAAAATACATATTACGTCACGTGTTTTAAAATGAGATTTTCACTCGATGGGAATGGAAATATACGGTATTTCAACTCTTGGCTTTATCGACCAAATTGTTCGAGTTTAGTTTACTGTGTAGTGTGTTGAAAGCGGACGGCGCTGTTGGAGAATGGGGCGTCGCGACGCAATCTGGTAGCTCTCGAGAATTAGTATTGCAGGCACCTGAATTAGAATTTTAACAAGTGTTAGCGCTGAGTGCATTGAATAAACTCTCCGGGGATGTTGAAAACTTTCCGCATAAATATTAAACTGGACTCTTTTTCGAGTACCTAGTGAAATAACGACGCCGACAGACTGGTGTATACGAATGCATTTTATAGAGTTCTGCAAAAATGGGTGTTTATTGATATAATATAAGATTATATCAATATAATCAAATAACCATACATTGTGTCTACCATCCGTATCTATATTAACAGCGTATAAGAAACCTATCGAACTTTTGGCCAGATGTGTTGAATATATTATCAAAATCTATCAAAAAATATACTATTATCTATGATGAAGGTTAGATTTAGACAAGAACAACACCATTGCGTGGTGTGGTCAACAATAATTATTTATCTGGCTTTGAAATCCCAAATTCTAGACGGTTTTACCAACAACGTCACCACCACTTTAATAACAAAATGTAGACACAATACATAAACAACCTCATTACTAAAGGTTGGTACCCAAATTTTATGGAGAATACTAAAAACTTATTTTTAATTTGTTACCTTATTAACTAATAAACAAAATTAAATAAACTGTGCATATTTATGTATATAGTATATTGTATTAACCTTCACAATAACCGTGTTTAATTGCAAACATAACCTTGCCCTCATACGTCCGTTAAAATCCGTTAAATACCTGTATATAAGTTTTAAAATCAAGGATAAAAGAGAAATTAAATGTTTTGAGAGTTAAATGTTTCATGTGACATTATCTATTACCTGTCGATTATTCTTTATTTGAAATATGAGCACTATTCAATAGATATAACAAGACCACAAATCAGAAACACAATGTGTTTGGTATTTGAATAAGTAACTTGCGCCATTAGCATACCTATATCAACAACACAGAATAGGTTACATAACAAGCAGCATAAAGTATCAGTATCATTTGCATACCACCTCATTGTCAAGTGTAACACGAGAATACATTAATAAAAATACGCTCCAATTCTAATTGAGTTCACTAAAATTTAAGAAAAAGAAAAGTTTTGACACTTTTAACCCACAGATTAATGAAATAAAGATGGGAAACTCATCGATACTAGCGCCACCATACAAACCAATACAGCCAGAATTCACCTAACCTCACTACGTGACATTTCACATTCGATATTTTAAAATGTAATGATGAAAAACCGAAGTGAACGGTGGAAAGTGCATAACGTAAAAGTAACCGTGGGGATTACGTAAAACATTTATCCGCCAGTTACTTTTTATCAATCGGCAGTTTTATGTAATTGTGGGAATTGCGCCACCGCTTTACCACGGTCACCAACCATCCAAATTACATGTTCCTGGTGCGCTGCCAGCGTCCCCCATCATTTGCAAACAAAAGACTTCTAAACTCCACGACAATAGATAGCTTTGGCAATGATACAATGAAATTAGTAATCACAATTCTATGCGAATTTATATTTCATTATATTTTACTTTTGACAGGTAATTGATATACTGGCCCTATCATTAGCAATTGTAGACAAATTGTTTCTTTAAATTTGATATTTTTATTACAACCCTAACCTAAAAAAACACTTTGACAATAAGACTATCGATGCGCCACCTGCACTCACTCTTTAGGAGACTATTTTAAGGTTATGAATAGAATCGATGTTTGTTTTTGATCAATTTCGTTATCCACGAATATATCGAAACGTTAAATATGAAATTAATCGCTGAGACAATAAACTGTGTATCGGTTTTTTTTGGTGCTGTGTAAATAATGCGAACGGGGCGGAAATTTTGGTCGGAAATCTGTGGTGTAACCATCGAGTGAATTAGCGTTGGAAAAATAAACACTCGCGCGCGGAAACGATCCGGTGAATTTTCGATATTAAAAATAGTATTTTTAACTCGGCATTTGTGTAATGAAATTATCCGCGGCACGGCCGGCGTCCGTTTATAATAAACATTCCCATTTTATTGGACTGTCGGTGAATTAAAAATATTTAGAAAGATCGGCCGTTACTCCAGTTCACACACTCTTTTAACCCGCCAACAGCATTTACCACGAAATACCCGCTTATTTATACGCTGTAGATGTCTAATTTATCAACAGTACAAAATTGCGGGAGATTTTAGACTTCAAACGGGAATTTATTTTTCAATTTGACACTTGAAGCTGTCCTTGAAACTTAAATTGAAACTTGTCAAAACACTAATAACTCTGATTAAAGAATCTTTGTAAAACACTTCAATCACCTATTCATACCTATTCAATGTAAATTTAGCAATAAGCTTGATAATCAGCCCAACTCATTCATAATTCAATCATACTACATACCGTTATATAGTCAGAACAATAATTTATAACGGTAAACTGGGATAGAGACAAGTAAGATTGCAGAAAACAAGAAAAAAAACTCAATTTATTACAAGCTATTCAAATGGCGACAAGTCTTTTGACATTACGTATCTTTTTTGATATTCGGTACGTATATTTTTTGCTAACTTGTAGCAGCCCTAAGCTAAATGCGGAATGAACTCTTAAACCGGAAGTTATTGTGCAGCAACCCTGCGTTCTGCTTGTCGTCTCGGCACCTTCCAAACATATCCATCCATATATATAAACACTTTATCAAAACAGTACGTGGAATTTTACGGGGCTATTTTCCTCGTTAGACGCCACAATAACAAACCATCTTATTTGTAAACACGCTCGTACTTAATGCGAGCGTCAAACAAAACAACACATTTTGAAATCAACGGTATTGTTCGTAAAAAAAAAAATAAAAATCCATGATCGTAACTACATCTATAGCGCGGTGTTCGAAATAGTAGTTGATGGCGCTGCGACGCGTGGGGCGACCTCTGCGTTTCAGTAGCGGAGCCATTTGAGTAGTAGGTTCAAGTCGGTAACCATTTGAGTAGTAGATTAACCAATAATGCGGTGCGTAACGTGGATATCAACCAATCCCGGCACGCCACACCTGAAACTTCAGCCGGCTAAATAATAAGCAGCTGTTTTCAGACACATGCAAAGGATTGACGTGGTTCAAATTTATAAGTGAACGTAAGCGTGTACGATTTAAAAACGCAGAACCAGTATACGATCGCCATATCAACGTACAGAACTTTGTAAGTACCCACCTGTTTTAAGACAGCTTTAATTCAACTAAGCTAATTTGTACAGGTGACAGGTTTCTAACCTAATTTTTAAAGTGATTTAATATTTATACTCATATTTTTCTAGGTGAAAGATGAAACCTGCACTGAAGTGTGCGTTGCTATTCGTTTTCCTAACCACCACAGTTCACTATGTGGCTGGTTTGGCTGTAATGAGTGTGGATATTGGATCCGAATGGATGAAGATCGGTATTGTATCGCCTGGAGTCCCCATGGAGATAGCGTTGAACAAAGAATCCAACCGGAAAACACCTGCAGTTATAAGTTATCGAGACAACGTTCGAACGTACGGTGAAGACGCTCAAACCGTAGGCCTTCGCTTCCCAAAAAATTCCTACCAATACCTACTAGACTTACTCGGAAAAGACATCAACCACCCCATCGTAAAACTATACCAACAGCGTTTCCCGTATTACGAAATTGTCGAGGACAAAGAACGAGGTACGATATTATTTAAACACGACGACCAAACTTTTTACAGCCCCGAAGAATTATTAGCACAACTCTTATTCAAAGCTAAAGAATTCGCGGAAAATAGTGCACACCAAAAGATCAAAGAGTGTGTTATCACTGTCCCGGGGTTTTTCAACCAAGTCGAACGTAAAGCTCTTTTGCAAGCTGCTAAATTAGCCGATTTAAAAGTCTTACAATTAATTAATGATTACATGGCCGTTGCTTTAAATTACGGAATTTTCCGGACGAAAGATTTTAATGAAACAGCGCAATATGTCATGTTTTATGATATGGGGGCTTCTTCAACAACAGCCACCTTGGTGAGCTTGCAAAACGTGAAAACAAAAGAGAGAGGGTATGTTGAAACCCACCCCCAAATCTCCGTGATTGGAGTTGGGTATGACCGTACTTTAGGTGGGGTAGAAATCCAGATACGTTTACGAGATTTCCTCGCCAAAAAATTCAATGAAAAGAAGAAGACTTCCAATGATGTCTTTAAGAACCCACGCGCCATGGCGAAGTTATTCAAAGAGGCCGAACGTGTTAAAAAAGTTTTATCGGCGAATACGGACCATTACGCTCAAGTTGAGGGTCTTTTGGATGAAGAAGATTTCAGGATTCAAGTCACCAGAGAAGATTTGGAGGGTCTTCTTCCGGATTTCTTTGATCGTGTTGGAAAACCGGTTGAGCAAGTTTTGAAGACAGCCGGGTTGTCTCTAGAGGTCATCAGTCAAGTTGTATTGGTTGGTGCTGGAACTAGAGTCCCAAAAGTCCAGGAGATCTTGCAGAAAATCGTCAAGCAAGACCTCGCGAAGAATTTGAATACTGATGAAGCGGCCACCATGGGGGCTGTCTACAAGGCTGCAGACTTGAGTTCAGGGTTTCAGGTGAAGAAATTCATAACGAAAGATGCAGTTTTGTTTCCGGTCCAAATTGTTTTCGAGCGTGAGAGTGAAGGTGACGTTAAACAGGTCAAACGTATGCTCTTTGGGTTGATGAACCCATACCCTCAAAAGAAGATAATCACCTTTAACAAGCACACTGATGACTTCAACTTCAATGTTAATTACGCCGATTTGGACTACCTTCCAGCTGATGAGGTGGCATATGTTGGAAAGCAAAACTTAACTGAGATCAGCGTGACTGGAGTCTCGGAAACCATCAAGAGGAACACTGGTGAAAATATGGAGTTGAAAGGCATCAAGGCCCATTTTAACATGGACGATTCTGGAATCTTGCATCTCTTGACAATTGAATTAGCAGTTGAGAAAACTGTGATTGAGGAACCGGAAGATGAAGGTGCTTTCTCGAAGTTGGGAAGCACCATCAGTAAACTATTCAGTGGGGAACCGGATGGGAAACCTCAAGAACCAGAGAAACCTGTCCAGGAAGAGCCGGAAAAACCTGTCCATGAAGACCCAGAAAAAGAAGACAAAGCAGCAAAAGAAGACAAACCAGCAAAGAACGAAACAAACAATAAAAACGCCACCAAAGAAGCCGATAAAAAAGAGGCCAAACCAAAGGTTGTGACCATCAAAGAAACCCTGAAATCTTCAGAGAAACTCCTAACCATCCAGGACATGAGCAAAACCCAAATTGAGGCCTCTTCTACGAAATTACAACATTTGAATGACATTGAACGAGAATTGAACCGCAGAGCGACTGCTTTAAACAATCTAGAGTCTTTTGTCATCGATACCCAAACCAAACTCTACGAAGACGAATTCTCTTTAGCTTGCACCGAAGAAGAAAAAGAGAAGATCATCAAAGCTTGCTCAGAGGCTTCTGATTGGTTATACGAGGAAGGTGCAGATGCTGATGCTGAGACATACGAGAAAAAACTCTCTGAGCTAAAAGCCTTATGCAAAGATTTGTACCTGAGGGTTTTTGAGCATAGGGAAAGGCCTGAAGCCCTGGGGGCTTTGAACAACATGCTTAATAGTTCCAGGCATTTCATGGATTCGGCGAAAAACCTGACGAAATCGAATAATGCCGAGAAGGACATCTTCACTGATGTTGAGATTCAAACCTTGGAGAAGATCATCCAGGAAACTGAAGACTGGAAGACGCAAGAGATCGCCGAGCAGAGTAAACTGAAGAATTACGAGCCGGTTAGGTTGACTGTGAAGATGATTTCGGATAAGATGGCCGCTTTGGATAGGGAGGTTAAGTATCTGGTGAATAAGATTAAACTTTGGAAGCCTAAGAAAACGGAGAAACCCAAGGAGGAGGAGAAGTCTAAGGATGGGGAGAAGTCCAAGGATGAGGAGACGAAAGAAAAGACTGAAGAGACACCCAGTGAAATGGACGTTGAAGATGAGGAGACAGCAGAAGAAGTTCCTCAGCTGGGCGAGGCTGGAACCACTGAGGAGACAATTGATCCAAGCACACCTAGTGATGGTGATAAACATTCAGAATTATAAATTTTAGGAATTCGTCGCGGACAATTATGATTATCTACTCTTTCATTTCCATTTTTGTTTTAATTCCACGTGTGAGATTTTCAAACCAAATATTGTATTACACAGTGTATTACACAATCATCCCAGTTAAATGCTGTTAAAAGAATCAGTAGGATTTTCTTTGAGTATAGATGTTTCAAACTAAGAAGAGCACAGTTGTATATGCAACCAAATATACATAGGCAATTTATAAACCATACACTGGGTATGATTGGTTGCATATACAACTGTGCTCTTCTTAGTTTGAAACTACTCTATATCTGGTTATTTGGAATTGTATCAAATGTTCACTAGGATTTTAGTTGAAAAGGAGTTTCATGTCCATGGGAAGCGCAGATTTTTATAATTTTAGATTAATTGTAAAGTAATGATGTATTTTTTTACTTGTATGTAGTTTTTTCTATGTGATACAAATGGAAACGCCGGTTTCTTTGCTCTGTACGTTTTAGTTGAATTCCTATGGTGAGAAAGAATGGAGGAAATAAATGAAAAAAAAAAACACAAGCCTATCTGCTGGTCATTATTTATTGTAAACGATTCAAATAAAATATATTTATTATTACTCACTAAGAAGTTATTTTATTTTGTTAGAACCTATCGACGATCGCCAATTTCGAACCGTCACCAGAATCAAAATGCCTCCTCACACATAAATCTCCTTAACTCACTAACTTGACTCAATTTAATCGTATCACATCACTCGATTAAATCACACCGAATAAAACTACATGGCAGTTTTATTTTCAACAAAAATTCTTCATAATCTCGTGTAGAGCACAGTGACATATGCAACCAATTATACCCAGTGTATGGTTTATAATTGACCGGCGTATATTTGGTTGCATACAAAACTGTATTCTGCTTGGTTTGAAACATTTATACGTATTTCTTTTATCTCAACATTATACAGTCGAGACACATCATCATCACAATATCACAAGTAAGATGCTACATCTAAAAACTACAACTAGGTAAATATAATAATAATAATAATAAGTTTTTAAGTTAGCACTGTCGGCAATACAATACTTAAGAACCAAACATTAAACATCGTTTGTGGACATACCCGAGTTATAAAGACAGTGGCAGTTAGTTTAATAATTGGCGCTAGTATACATCAAATATATAAATAAAAGCTGCTTTATCTTAAGACAAATAGTTTACTGTTTGTCAGTTGGCTTCCTCTTACAGTCTATTATTATTTCATCTCCTGAACTGATGTTGTAACTGTACAGCTGCTTATTTGGATACTTCATCTCTTCAGGACCCTAAAACATCAATAACATTAGTATAGATGTTTCAAACTAAGAAGAGCACAGTTGTATATGCAACCAAATATACACAGACAATTTATAAACCATGCACTGGGTATGATTGGTTGCATATACAACTGTGCTCTTCTTAGTTTGAAACTACTCTAGGGTCCTACTCTACTACTAATAACACAAGTTACGATATTGCAAACAAAATGTTAGTTTGTTAAGCTCATTTCATGCCAGCAACCATCATTCTACGATAGAAACGTCAAAGTGACAGTATAGGTTATGTGTGTTAATAAGAGAGCCGTTTTAGCGGAATAAACAACACAAGAAATAACCTGCATATCCCTCAAGTCTTGATCCACGTAAAACAACCTCATCTTCGCCGCAGAGAAGCCGGCGAACTGTTCCAACTTTGACTTAAGGTCCATCACGGTCCTATAGACGTCCACTGATCTTACCTCACTGTTCTGGCCGCAGGTAAACCGCACCTTCACTCGTTTCTCTGGTCGGAGATTCACGTTCACCAGAGGGTCAAGCTTACCATGGATGTTCACCAATTCAAAATACCTACAAGAGACGTCAGATCAATAAAGTTAGCTGATGAAGTCGACCATAATTTTGGTCATGAGAACTACCTTTCTGGCCTGTCACTCTCTGGTTTGTCCATGTAGTATCTGATGAAAGCCCTTTCGGCATCCTCTCGTTCATCATGCCCGATTATGCCACCACCATTGAGCATCTCCACGTTGGGTAATCTTGCTATTAACAGTTCTCGTCTTTCGTGTTCTGTATACTCGTGGCTCTCCCATAAAGGACAACCCTGCAGAAAGCGAACAAACATTAATATATTATAATCAAATCTGAAAGGTGACGACCACACACCTGTATTCGTAAACACTGCAAGGCAGGAAATTTGGACAGACGTTCAATTTCATCCCACGTGGACAACTGCGACGCATTGAGATTGAGGATCCTCAGCTGCCTGAAGCTATCATGAGGAGATTCTCCGTTTTCATTGGCCTCGCACTCGCTCTCCAACCGTTTATACAACCGATCGTTATCGTTCTGATCTTCGGTATCATCAAGCGTCTGGATGGGGCAATCTGCCAACACCAGAGACTGCAAATTGGGAAACGCGTAACCAAGCTTCTTAATCTCCGACCATTTGGCGACAGGGTTTCCGTTAAAATGCAGCTTCTTGATGCCCAGATGCTTGTGCTTCTTTCCATTGGGCAGGCATCCACACTTCTGCTGGTCTTCTGAAGAGCAACCACAACTTTCCTCGCAAAGGTCGACGCAGCGGTAGTCGTTGAGACTGAGATGCAGTTCTTCCAGAGTTGGGGAATAGTCCAGGATATGGCGGACGCTCTCCCAGTCGATCTGCGTAGAATTCAGGACTAGGTTCCTGAGGTATTCCCATCTGATGCTGATTTCGACTTCAGTCTGCTTCAGGGGCATCGAGAGCTGGTTGAAGCTGAGATTGACGAATTTTAACTTGGGCATCTGTTGTAGTATTCCAAATACCTGAAAGAAAACATGATAGATTCATTGGAGAAGTCCAGAAGATTTGGGGATGAAGTTATAGAAGGAAATGGTGGTGAAGAAGAGAGTTTATACTAAAGACAGAAGGGAAATGAGGAACATACGAATCTTAGAGAGGAATGGAGGTGTGGATTTTCATTCCTACTCGGAAAGAAACACAAGAAGGCATAAGTCAACGAGTTTTTAATACTCCTCTGCTGCATTGGACTCATCCCAAATGCTAGATTAGAGCAACAAAAAATCACACATCTCGAACGTGATTCAGTGTTTTCAAACAGCGAGCAGTCGACCTTGGACCACGCTTGCTAATTCCTCGGTAATGGCTATATAACAATGGCACATGTTGCGCGTTCCTAATTTTAGGAGCGACGGGATACGAGTTATTGTATGCATGTGGTACATAATACACACGTGTGCCGCTGGTGTTGCGACCGTGGTCGTCAGGTCGTCGTAATATTTACGTACGTCGTCATGTCGTCGTGATATTTACGTACCTCTGGCCAGTAGTTGAGTTTGTTCTTGGCGAGGTCAAGTTCCTCGACTGAGGCGCATTTATCGACCAGGGCGCTCTGCTCCCCGGCAGTGGTGATATCACAATCGTTGAGGACGAGAAGCGAAGGGACGGTCACCCTGGGCGACTTCCGCGGCACGAAGATGGCTATCGAGATGCCTTCCTCCTCGGAGCCTTCCGATTCGGTAGATGTCTCGCCATACTTCTGCTCGAGTGCTTCCAGTAGTGAAGGCATCTTGTATCTGAAAAAGATATTTGATCAGTTAGAATGGAGGTCTTCTAACATCAACACTAACGTTACAAAATTGAGGAAACTTTATCAGAAAACATTTGTAAGAGCAGAGATGGAAGATTTGGAGAAGAAGCTGTCTGAACAAAATTGTGATGAAGTCAGCATTCCCTAGAAGGCAAAATCAAACTGGAAGGCCAAGGAAGACCTGTCAAAACAAGCTAGAAGGTTTTGGCAAACGAAATATGCCAAAAACCAACCAGGAAGACCAAAGAAACAAGAAGAACGAAGAAGACCAACCCAAGGATCTAGAAGATCAACACACGAGATTTGGGAAACAACATGGTTAAAGGATGTCACCATTGACCATCATGCCCACGATGACAAAATCAACAAAGGAGACTAACAAGTTCGCTCTGATTTCAAAAGAGTAATGGCTTTCTCTGCAACATTTCGTCCAGTGACTGACCTTTCCATTAGCTCCAGGGGAGTGCCTGGCTTCCCAACTAGACCGTAACAACAGTGGGTGACCGCCGCGCCGAGCACCATTGTTTACATGGCGTTATTTTCGACTGGAGATATTGCGCGACCGCGTTGTGCAATACGGCCGCACTGCGGTTTTGTCAAATATCCGATGTCGATTTAATTTGCTCGCTGAATGGGTGCTTTGGCAGGATTCCGCTCGCACAGAATTTAATTTTTAGCCGGAGGTCGGGCTCGACCCTAGGTAATAGCATCCACGGTGATGGTTTGATGATGGTCAAATTGCTTTTAATGCTTGAAAATTGCTTTTGCTTCTAATGCTTGAAAATGGAAATATCTTTTCCAGTTGAAATGAGTGGATTTGAAGTAAGTTTTACCATCAATTCATTAGAGGGAATTAGTGGAGACTGGAGGTCATCCAGCAATGGTTTTTGTGTGGACAAGTTGAAAAAAGTCTAATATAAACCTAGTTCTTTTCTATTAGCAGCCTAATTCCTACTAGATTAATCATTCTATGTACTAGATCTTGACCAATTGATGTTGAAAAATGTGTAAATATGTACAATTGAAGAAAAAAAAAACGCGCCCAACGTGGGGCTCGAACCCACGACCCTGAGATTAAGAGTCTCATGCTCTACCGACTGAGCTAGCCGGGCTTACGCCAAATTAAGAATAGAAGACATTGTCAATGGTTTGGCGAGGTATGATGGATATTTTTAGTGATTTTGACTTTTGGAATCCATAAATATTTGGGATGGTTCTCACCCAACTTTCCGACTACATTTTGTAAAGCCACAGCCACTCTGGACCCTACCTAACGTCAGTTTCTATGACATAACGACATTTGTCATACTGACATTTAATGTCATGTCAGTGGCACTAAAGTTAGTCAAAATCTGACAATTTCGAATACAGTGACGAAGTTCCTGTCAAACTGCTATGTAACGTATGTAACGTATGCAATTTAGAAGTATTCATTTATAGAAAATAATTACTGCGATCCACTTGAACATATGTAGAGTACATAGTTTCAAACTAAGAAGAGCACAGTTGTATATGCAACCAATCATACCCAGTGTATGGTTTATAAATTGCCTGTGTATATTTGGTTGCATATACAACTGTGCTCTTCTTAGTTTGAAACATCTATACTTCATACTTAATTCTATCAACGTATTTCCTAATTAGAAACACTGGTTTTAAGAACTTTTAACCACATCCTAATGACATAATTGCACATAATAACCGATCATTATATCGCACTCACGAGATCGGTTCTTTCCCAGCGGCATTTTCACTTTTACTTCTTCCATGACATTTTAATGACAATGATGCAAAAATGCATTTTTCACCGGCGCGCACTATGATTTATGCTATCACCAGCGTCGACTTTGTAATCTAAGCAGACCCCGCAAAACCTTTCAAATTGCAAATTGCATTTCTCTTTCCGCATTTTTCCGCGTCGACAGCTGTAGTTTGGAAAGCATCGACCGCGCGTTGAGCGGACTACAAGCGGTCAAAATTGCAACAAAACCGTGACGAAATTTTGCATCTAATCGTACAAGTGTAGATCCGATTATGTAAGGATAAACGTGCCGGCGCGATGATTAAAAATTACGAAATTCACGCTTACTTCTTGTACGATATAGGTAACTTATACAGTAGTGTTACAGTGATAGGATTTTGAAGTTTGAGTGTTTTGTCTGAAGGTTATTCTAATGAAAACCCGAATTAATATTACTCAACCAAGCTATATTGGTTGAGTAATATTAATCCGGGTATATCATCAAGGGTATATGTAGTGCTTTCGAGCATTATATGAGTTCCTCATAACATAAAATAGCAATTAAATTTAACATGGTCAAAACTTATTGAAGTTGTAGTTTCATATTGCAGAAACAAGCTAGTTGTTTTGGAATTAAACAGACAGAACTAAACAGAGCTAAACTTGCTCTGGAAACTTGCTTCATATCTTTATGACTGCGCCATTTTGGTAGTACTTCATTGTACTAGTACTTGGAGTACTTCGCAGTTTTACATATCGTTGTTAATTATAACGACTCCAAGTTACAGACGATATAACGTATGGAATCGATTGCATTATGCTAAAGTATATTATGTCAGTGTCGGACCAATTTAATACGTGGGTGACCTATATTCTACACTGGAGGCTAATTTTAGACAACTTATATGTGCCACTGTTTACCACTTGCGACATGCTAAAGAGCGAAGAGCATTTTTCACATTTTTCTTGAAGTATTTTTGGTGATAGTCAATGAAATATTAAATTTTTCTTTAAATATTATGCAACAATAACGTTTCTCTTCTTTTAATGTTGTGTTCTTTACAATTCCTAAACATTCCGTCTGTCTAGGAACCTCGAAGGGTCTTAATCAGCGACTGCTGATAGTGACGCTCTAGTTTTTTCGAGATTACCGGGAAAATGTCACAGTACCAGGCAGAATGTTAATTAACACTGTTAAGTATAAGAACAACTATTTTTGGTGTTATATATCCAAGCAGCATATCACAGAGAGAACTCTTTTCTTGGATATTAAGAAAAAATATTCTTGCGTATATAGTGTAGCATGAAGAGGATTTTTTTTTCTATCCAAATAATAATTGTAATAAGAATTTCAATACATGTAGTTATTTCAACGTCTAGTTATTCTTCCGGTTTAAAATTATGTTTATGGTGAGTATATTTTGCTCTGACGAAGAACATGTTCTTCTTCTACATATAAAAAGAGTAAGACGTTCGTTTTACATCAACAACAATATTTTGTTGGGTGAAAAATATACATACTTCAACAAACAAACAGTTTTTTGATAGTATGTATATTTTTCCCTCTGTGTCCGATGGAAAAACTAAAAAGAATTATTCTATAAAATTTTGTATATCCTTATTATGTAATCATCAACTAATGCACTATTAATAATTCGTATTTAATCAGCTTATCTCGATAGCAAATTTAGCACGTCAACCATTATCTCAATTATCATAAACATGACCAACAGAACAATTAATACAACGTTGTCAAGCGATTGTTGTTAATCTCAAATAAGATTATATTACTATTATATGGTGTTTAATAACAATTAAAGAAATCATCTGGAAACTTGTCAGTGTAGGAGGTCAGAATGGCGGGAACCACCACGACTCCCTAACATGGTAGCATTTTGGCCGAGCGCGGTCTAAGGCTTTAATTACTGGTCAAAATTCTAATTCATCAAATCTCTTACAATTTATTCGAAGGCAAAACTAACTGGGTTCTTTTTCTTGAACCTTGTGAACACATTTTCTGACTACTAACTGACGCGTTTAAGTATTTAACATTTAATAAGGGCTGATAAAGCAAGACTACTCAAATGAAACGAAACACTTATCAAAACAATAACATCTATTAACAATAATAATCAACAATCCCGTTTGATAGGTTACATAGAAAAATGAATGAAGCTTTGAACATATTGACGTTTAAATTACACCTAGGAGTTGATTTAGACAGACACACTTTTAGCAGAAATATGAATAATTTAATTTACAATGAAATGCGAGACGAGTTGAAAAGACTTACCAGGGATGAACTTAAGCGCCTAAGAACGCTCCACAAAAACGTGTACTTTACATGACGGTGGTTGAAATGAGAAGAGCGAGATCTGTTCGTTTGCATCCCTCGACCCCAAAGGAAGCCGGAAGCATTTCTTCTTAGCCAATGACAACTCTTCAATTTTAAACTTATAACACGCGGTCAAATCCTAAACCAGATGTTCAGCCCTAGCAAAAACCTTTGACATTCCCGAATGTTCTTACAAATAACTCGCTTAATTTGATCATATCTTAATAAATAAATAATGGGTTTCCGACCCATTACATCAACACAAACAAATTAATCGATCTGTTAATAAAATATTGCGATAATTATTATGCGAAATTCATGGCATATAAAAATTCTTTGTAACAACAAAACTATTTGTGGTTTTATCGTCTGGCTCGTTTTGACTTCTGGCCTTGTGAGACACGTGTCAAGTGCAGAAGTTACTATCCAAAACGTCATAAACAAATACTATTTTCAATACCAGCTGATTAATAACCCGGAATTTTCAATCGACCTTCGTATACCATAATTGTTTCCCAACATATTTTCTTCCATTTACATAAAACAAACAGCTCTCAAGTAACACTAATACCTACCAAAGACAATTTTACCAATTTCCTGACACTTCCTGACATTTTCAACAACCGCACCGCCTGGTAAACACGTCACATCGAAATGAAAGTGAAATTTAACGCAACAATAACGCCAGCATAATTGAAGTCGTTACGCGTTTCTCATAATTGGAGCAACAGTCATTCTAAGCTAATCTGCCGTGTCCAGGTGTCTATCGCATCAATTGACGTCCGCGTTTTTGTTGTAGTTATTTGTTAATCGAATCAAAAATAATACCACAATCGAATATCGCACGCCTAGCGAATTTTATTGCTATAGGAATTGAGTAGAGCGCTTAGTACACTTAAGCCAGAAATATAAATTCTAGTTATCGTATAGAATGGTTGTTACAACAGAGAAAAAACCTTGAAATGTGTATGTCTACTCTATGGAAGGCTCTTGCAAAATGTGAATAGAAATTAAGTTTGCAGTACCGCAGTTTATGTTGTGGAGGAATAATTCTTTAGAATCCAGAAAGCAAAATGCAAAGTAGCGAAGTATCAGTTTTGGAGACAAGAATACTTTATCTACCTATACTAATTACGAACTTTCAAGTGTAGGGCGCGTTCAGCGGAATTTTCGCCGACATTTGCGATCGAGTAGCTGCAAAATTGGGCTTTTCGATATTACTTTTGACGCTCGAATTGAAAAAAGGGCACAATTCCGCGTGGACTGCGCGATATTTTGTAAATTAAATGCGTCAATTTTGAAAAAAAATCACGTTTTTGCACCTCGTCGAGTGAAGGCGAACCTCGAGAAAATGTCACGTGACGTCTAGAAATTCCGTCAAGCGGATCGATGAACGTCAAAAATTTACATTTTTTATCCGTTCCTGCCGACCTTATAAAAGCGGCTCGCTCTCATGTCTTACGATAAGATCCCTCTAAATACCCTTCGCAAAGAGTTTTGAGCAAAAAAACGGCCTTAAAAACAATTTTCGATTCAAAAAATCGATTTTCGTCGACCCGTGTTTTTCTGCTATTACCACAGTAACGTCAAACCCGAAACGCCCCCTGCCGGACATTCGTAACAACAGTAACAGATAGCAAATAACCTAAAATGTATCCTAAAATGTCCATATTGCGAATGTGGACAGGTGGGAAGCCTTAACCACATATTTCTAGAATGCCCAATAACTAAAATCGAAAATTTTGACTTATACATAGAGCTAGTAAAATACTAATGACTAGTTGTGGAAATGACCAAACGAACCGTTGTGGATTGACAACAAAAAGAGTCCTTTATGAGGTAATTGCTTCATACCAGAATCATAAAGTACCTAATCACAAAAACCTGCAATAGCATCAATCACCTCATTAGAGAATGGTACCATAATCTCGTATTCTAAAGACCTAACAGTAAACATCACTCCAATCTACCAGATTAGCATAACCCATGAATATAAAACCACTTCGGTCACGTTTTCCCACATGACTTAGAGGTCGATGCAATCTTTTAAGCAATGTGCTCGCCGCAGAATAAAAAGGATGATGGGATCAGCCCCATCCCCATCACACCAGAGGTCTAGACACTGTAATTGTTAGTCAGTCAGTAGCAACAACCTCTTCGTCATTCTTCCAAACGCCAACGCACACCAAATTCCCGCACAATACCTTCTGCACACTGTGGGAACATGCCGCAACATCTTCTTGAAGGCCATCCTAATTAATGATGGAATTATGCCAAAAATTACCAAATAGTTAGCTTTTCTTTATTAACTGAGAGGTACCAAGATTAGATGATTATTATTAGATATGCCGACATAATAAATAAACAAAAATAGTAGACCAGCTAACGGCGTAATTCGAGAACAAAGAATGGTGGCGTATCCACTGCGCAAGGCGGTGTTTTAGGCCCATTATTCTGCAGGCAAACGCGGAACGCGGGGATTATGTTATAAAACGTGAAAGTGACTCGAATTTGTTGTAAAATTAGATAAATAAGCGCGGTTCGCGTTTTTATTTCCGTTTTGTTTACATAACAAACCGACGAGTTTAGCCGAAGTGTGCCGAACGACGTCTCACCTGTGGTGAGCGCGCCACACAAAGGAACTCAAAAAGTCAATACTTACTATTCAATTGCCAGCGAAAAGAACGCAATGTCAACGCATAAAATCCACGGATTATGGAGGAATTGTTTTCAAGGTAGGTTTAACACAAGCACAAACGTCAATAGTTCACAACACCTGACACTTGGTCGAAATCGACACGCGCACGGAGCTCTCTCCTGGCTACGCTACCTACTACTTTGTTATGGCAATCAGCTGTGGCAGCAGCGTGTGCCACCAGCTGATCTCGCGCGATCTAGTTTCCCCACCTTCACGTAGAACCACCTCTCCATGCGTCGTAGACGTCGACCAGCTTGCTCAACGAGGAATATTTATCTGCTTTGGAGGACATTTTCTGGGAGTGGAGCTCCAGGAAAACAAAGGAGGCAGGGCTGGTAACGGCTTGTTTACGTCTGCCACGTGGACTGACTGACTGAGGCGCTCTCCCAAAACGTTGGGTCCTTCGGATCAATACATACTGCATTTCACGTGGTGGAAAGTCTAACAATTTCAGTTGCTTATGAATAAAGGAGGATGGACCTAGAGGTGATCTAAAGGTCTTAACTATCTTCTATCTATCCATATTGCAATCAAAGAACCACCAGATGCTTCCTTATCTATGACTACTTACGTAAATTTGTCTGTGCGTCGCAAATGCGTCGCAACTTCTACGAAAACATTCAAACGCGACATGTATTTGGAAACTGAATAACCTTCACCTTACTACGTTATATTTTAATAATTCCATTGTTTGTACAGTGTGGCTAAACCAATCCATTGCAAAATATAACACCTACGTGACCAATATTTGCAAATTGTGTGGGTTTGTTTGTGTATGTCTGTAAACAATGCCATGTAAAGTATTCACATTGATTCTGATGTCTTCATTTCTTCTGCTAAATTGCTTTATATGCGAATCAACCAAACATCATTGATGATGGTTTCCTGCAAATTGGTCTCTTCTATTGACAGGAGGACTCTTGAGCACAACCAGCAAACAAAACCAAAACCTGATTGCATCCTTACGCAATATTTTAGTTCTAGTCCATTTTTCCTTGTGCTTAACCAGTAAAACTTCACGTTTAGCGCTTACCCACTTCGTAGCGGATATAACAAACGAAGAAACGATCGAAAAATAAATAACATTGCGTCAAATTGTCATAATTGATATTGTAAAGCCTGCTTCCCGCTTTCTACACCATCCATGCTCGCAACGAGTTGCGCAAGAGTGACCACGATCGGCGTGGATTCACTTTCAAAATTTCTGGCGCGTAACGTTTTTGACATTTGATAAAAGCGTGTCCAGACGGTCACCAGAACTGGGTCAGATGCGACCGCAACTAAAATGCTTTTGCGGCTATTTTTGCTTGGAGAATTGGAACGGTGGACTGTGGAGACAGTGAGGAGGCTGACGCATATTGTGCAGAAGTGGATGGACTATAATTAGGAGGCTGAGTGACGTTGATGTTCCCAATATCGAATGGTTTGTTGCGATATTTTGCGAAGCGAAGGAGAAGATTGATGTAAACCGGGTACCCGCCAAGGTAAACCCGGATGGTTAAGACTAAATTAACGGCTATACGATTGACCCAGTTTGCGAGTGTAATTATTTGGATTAAGCACAGAGATCGGGCGGTCTAATGGAAAGTTTATTGGCTTCACCTTTGAAGACTAAAAGGCTTCTTCGAGAATTGGAATAAACTGCGGAAAGTAATGGAGACATCGACAGTAGTGTCGTCTACCTATACTAATTGCGAACTTTCAAGTGTAGGGCGCGTTCAGCGGAATCGCCCATTTTCGCCGACATTCGCGATCGAGTAGCTGCAAAATTGGGCTTTTCGATATTACTTTTGACGCTCGAATTGAAAAAAGGACACAATTCCGCGTGGACTGCGCGACATCTTGTAAATTAAATACGTCTATTTTGAAAAAAAAATCACGTTTTTGCACCTCTTCGGGTGAAGGCGAACCTCGAGAAAATGTCACGTGACGTCTAGAAATTCCGACAAGCGGATCGATGAACGTCAAAAATTTACATTTTTTATCCGTTCCTGCCGACCTTATAAAAGCCGCTCGCTCTCATGTCTTACGATAAGATCCCTCTAAATACCCTTCGCAAAGAGTTTTGAGCAAAAAAACGGCCTTAAAAACAATTTTCGATCCAAAAAAATCGATTTTTGTCGACCCGTGTTTTGCTGCTATTAGCACAGTAACGTCAAACCCGAAACGCCCCCTGCCGGACATTCGTAACAACAGTAACAGATAGCAGATAACCTAAAATGTATCCTAAAATGTCCATATTGCGAATGTGGACAGGTGGGAAGCCTTAACCACATATTTCTAGAATGCCCAATAACTAAAATCGAAAATTTTAGATGCAGAATTTCATGTAGATTCTGAATTTGTCATCCCCGATGTTCTACGGCATCGGAGGATGGCGTTATTTGCAGGACACCATGAGCTGTTTTAGATGACGCGTTGGTAATAAAATCATTTTTTTGCTAAAGCGTTCGATGTTTTTTGTGGGGCAAAACTCTGGGGTATACTACTTGAACTATCTCTATCGATTGTCATGTGTTTCATTAAAAAAATCGAACCAAAAAAAGAGATCTAACAAAATCATGATGGCTTGAAACATTGCAGAGATATACAGCATCAAAGTCCATAAGAGCTAATCAGCTATATCATCAAGTACCTACTGCCATTTTAATAAGTGTTATCACGTGCGGATGTTGATTTAGTTAACAGTCACCTAGCAACTGATAAGAGCGAAAAAATATTGTGCAATAATCAGGAAATAATAAATCATTTATTTACACGTGTAAACTATTGTGCTCTATAGGTATGCAAACAAAACATGCATACATAAAAATACATCTTCCAATAAGACGTCTAATATATACGTAGTCAGTACGTAGTCAATAGCACTGTTATTGATTATCTTAAAAGAATAAACGTAAAAAAGCAGGAATAAATAGTTTTCAAGGTTTTCTCTTAGTCAATAAATTTGGTATCTTCACAAAAAACAAGTAAGCACGTACATAGTTTATGGATTCACAACATCTGTCTGGCTGCGCAGAAACTAAATTGATTTTTTTTTGTCGGCGAGCATCAGAAATTACAGTGGGCGGAAGCAGCTAATGAGAGTTTTATCCAGCCACAGATCAAAGAGGCATTCAACCAATCTTTATTCGTACCAGTTTATGAAATAGACGGTTTCAAGCAACAAAATTTTAAGTAATAATTTCTGCAATGTACGTTGTATTGTCCACTAGCAAAGTTCAAGAACGTGGTATGTCTACAACGCAAACCAGTCTTTCCAAATTAGGAAAACGACTTCAAATCCTGTTAACAAAGGTTACCAATGAACAAAACCGCCATTTTTACACGGAATTCATAACTTTTACTCACTGCGAAAATGATGAAATGGGAAGGTCAGGGATTCAGTGGGTAGGACATCGGAAAAATTGGCAATTCAACATTTATTCCTAAAAAAGAACGCAAGCCTAATCAAGAGTGACCAATAGTTCAGAACAACCCTTACATATTTTTGTACGATGGGGAACTAAGCATAAGTTACGTCACATTGGATTTGTCATTGAAGTGTCAAAGAATGCGTCAGTTATGATGGAAACATGGAGCTTCGTAACCAAGCAGACAATTTTTGTGTTCGAACAAAAAATATGTTTACATTATCTACTAGTATCGCCATCTACCGGTTTATTATAGCAGTTCTCAAACTAATCTATGACTGTGCCTCATAATCTACGTATAATCACCAAAAAATCCAATAGTTTGTTGTGTATAGGAACCTGCGTACAAAGTGAGATGGCTAGTATTTTAGCTAGAGTGACCACTAACACAATATTTCGTAACATAAAGGTAACACAGTACAGGTTGTATAGCGCAGGAACAATGAGCCAAATACCTTTTACGTCAGATTTCATATTTCGCCAGGTAACTATCAAATATATTAAATAACTATTAACGACATAACTAAATACATATAGATAACTAATCCACCTCGTAAATTGTTTTAGTTGTTTGACACCCAAAGCAGCACGTACACATATCTCTTAGCCGATACGAAAACCAAAGAGGCCATTCTTATCGATCCAGTCATCGAGCACGCAAAGCGGGATTTTCAACTCGTTAACGATCTAAACTTATGCTTAAAATATGCCAGTATGTTAAAATTTGAAAATTAATACAACAAATTTTCAGTTTTTACATTATTTCAGTCAATACTCATATGCATGCTGATCACATCACCGGAACAGGCGAATTAAAAAAGATGTCAGGCTGTAAAAGCATCATTTCCAAAGCCAGTGGTGCCCAAGCTGATGTGTACATTGAGGAGAACGATGAGATACAGTTTGGGAACCATAGGTTGCAAGTCAGGGCCACCCCGGGGCATACCAATGGATGTGTCACTTATTATTGCCCCGAACAGGTAAAATAATCTATGATTAAATTATCTTGAGAACCCAACATGTGGAAGACATACAAATAATCCGTAAAGACGACTACTACTTGAGCACTGTTGTACGTAGGGTTGCCGATCAATAAGAAGTGCATTCGGTTGCCTACGTCGTAGGCGAGGCGAAAACAATTTTTTATAACGAAATACATTATACATGCTTATAATGTCGTAGATATTATCCACGCCCACTGTTTTGTTGTAAATAGTATATTATTATTATATAAGTTTTATAAGACGTCAAATTAGCGCATGAGTTGACGAATGCGCCAATATGTCTTATAAAACGAGTGTAATATACTATTTTTTCTACTTTGCGTCATTAATTTTATAAAAATTTAGAAGTATATTAGGTGAAATTCCAATCTAGAGTATTTATGGGTGCAACCGTTGGTAACACTGTCATCTGTCACTTAAATTCAAACATCTGTGAAAAAATAATTACTGATAATTATTATATACCATCATATACTAGTAGTACGAAACCTAGGATGCAACACGCATGTTTAAATATGTATAAAAATATACATACTTCGCAGTTTGTGCGATTCTAAAAAATCAGTTTGTGCTTACTTTTGTGGTTATGTGTATTTTCGTTTGACATGCATTTGATATCAGTGTCACCAATCTTAGAAAAAAGTTACTAAAAACGGTGTTACAATTTGCATTGTGAATGCAAAGTAGAAAAATATGTATACTTAATCAGTTTATTGTATTATTTTATTGATTGGTTGAGCGTTTACGATTGATCTCCATGGCAACAGGGCAAACAACAATACAATAAACGTCAGAAAAGCGCTGGAAAAACTTTGGCTTGTTCTTACTTGTCGTATAAGGACACGTTTTATAACTGTGATACGCGGGCATAAAGTACCATGAATGCCCTAGGCCCCAGGGCATTAGGGCAGCGGAAATACGCTGTTTAAGACTTTGTTTAGGGACTGGTTTTGTCACCTTTAATGCATGTCAAATAGTGCTTAAATATCTTCGTTTTGTACCTCTGCAGAAAAAGCACATTTTCACTGCTTTTTAGTGCACTTCAAAGAACCCCATTACTCTCAATTCAGATTGGATTTGCTCAATTGAGCTGCAGTGAACGACTCGCTGGGTGGTGAATCTGTTGCACAACATCTGCTCGTGAATATTTATGAAGCAAGCGTCAAACCTGTCACGACCATACACGACAAGTTCAAACTGGTGTGCATGTATATAGCTGTATATATGTGGCGGTTGCGCGCATCAAATATGCATATTTTCGCTTTGTGGTGCAGTGTCGCCGTTTATTACTCTAAAGAGCTCGCAGCGGCGTCAGCGTTTGATAATTAAAGTCAAAAGCGTGCAGGTATAACGGATAAATAACATCGTTTATACATGAAATATTTCCAGAATATAGTTCTGTTAATCCAGTGGCGCACATGACTCAAAAGATTACGAAATAGATATATGCACGAAAAAAAGGCTGTTGTCGTTTTGACGTTTAAACGTCAAAAACTTGTTTGTCAACCAACAGCTCTGTATCGGTCGGTAAGGTATGAATCTGTAATACGTTATATACTGGTAGAGTAGTTTCAAACTAAGAAGAGCACAGTTGTATATGCAACCAATCATACCCAGTGTATGGTTTATAAATTGCCTGTGTATATTTGGTTGCATATACAACTGTGCTCTTCTTAGTTTGAAACATCTATACCATATGGCTGATTTAGAATGTATATGAAAAAGAGACATGAAAAAGAGTGGAAAAACGGCCATGTCGAGAAAGCCGGGAGGTTTTTACGTGCAAAAACCCACTCAAGGAAGTAACAAACCCTTTCAGGTGTACGAATTAGGTCGAGAGGATGGCGAAAGACACTTGCACTGCGATGACGACAATGGCGTGAAGAGACGCCACTTGCAGATGCAGATAATTTAATATGGATTATGTACTGTGAAAATAGGACAGATTTACTCCTTTCTTGTTCAAGGGCTTTGTTTTTTTGTTTTTGAATGAGATGAACTACTGTTTGTTTTGAAAGCAATTCACTTTAGGGAGGACACTTTCCAGGACACTTTAGGGAGGTAAATTCCCAGATAAGTGTTTAAATTGTCGACCTTTCGCATTCGGAGGTCGAAAGAGTTATCGTGGTGTTTTTCCCTGATCTTGTAAAGATCCCTATTGAGCGGCGCCACGCGCACCCCTTATTTATTTTAAAAGCGCCCCCGATAATTAATCGAACGAGTTTTTAATGCGGCCATTAGTTTTGTGTCCGGCATGCGGTCCCGCAGCAGAAACTAAGCTCGCCGCGAGGGGTCGCCGCCGTCGCGCCAACCTGCAACGTATCGTCCAATTAACTTGAGTGGTTTCTTTTATTTTAACCCGGAAATTGACCCGCACGCTAATGAGCGCGTTATCTCCCTCCCGGTTTTTCCATGTCTGCGGATTTATTATTATATCAACGCTAAATTTTAACCAGTTCTGCGGCAACGTTATATGATAATTACTGGGATTTTGTGTGTTTATAATTTTGTGTGTTTATAATTGAGACAGCAATGTAAAAACGATGCTGTTTTTGTGCGCCTGGTATTCAGTCTTTCCTTAGAACAGAGATTCTTGTTGTGACTTGTAACTAGTGTATGTTTGGTTGCATATCTATAGGTGGATTTTTTTTCTCTTGTTGTAGGGTATTGCATTCACTGGGGATACGTTACTGATAAGGGGTTGTGGCCGCACGGATTTCCAGGAGGGCAATTCGGCTAGCCTGTACCGCAACGTGCACGAGAAAATCTTTACAATGCCGGACGCTACACGTCTGTATCCAGCGCACGACTACAAGGGCATGACCAGTACGACCGTTGATGAAGAGAAACGGCTCAATCCGAGGTTGACCAAGTCCCTCAGCGAGTTCATCCAGATCATGGACAACCTTAATCTGGCTTACCCGAAGATGATAGGTGAGCAATCTGTTCTGGTCTTTGTAGTTTCATATTTTATCCTTTTCATCTTATCTTTTATTCCTTGTTCCTTATTTCTGCTATTCCTTATCATATAGTTAATTCATATTTTTATAGAAAATCCTTGTTCCCTTGTTCTAGGCAAAATTCTGTTTATAATATATTGAATGCCGAGTGAATGAGGACATCGCTTTTGCTTGTGTGTTATCGTCTTAAGGCTATTATGTATAGAAGTTTGCTTAATACGCTCAAGGAATCCTCGCTAATTGATCCAGCCAAGCGTAATCAGGGTACGGGGCGAAATTTGATATATTTGCTGTGGCACTCAAGCGTTAACTTGAGCTATTTAATGGAGAGCACTCCCAAAAAGCTTTAGAGGCGAGAATCAGAACCGTGAAAACAGCTCGTGTACCGTTGACAGTTTTAACTAAGCTACGGGCTCACCCCAAGTGTTAACTTTATGTGACAAAACTCACACACAAAAGTTGTATACTGCTGAAACATCTATAGGGATATTTGTGCACTTGGATCTGTATAACAAGAAGTCTGATTTGACTTATGCCATTGACTTATGCCACGTAATTAAAATGACTGGATTACAGATAAATGTTTACAGTACCAAAAATAACATAGAACAATGGCGTATTCGGTATATATTCAGAATCCTCGTTTCGCTTTTCGCAGAGAGCTTTTAGGACTTACGGTGGCGGCGAGTGTAAAGTCCCAAAAAAGCCGTGATAAATTCACTAAGTAAATGAACCGGAAATGCTGCATTGTGTTGTGCCGGAAGGCACAAAGGGATCCCGGTGTATTCTTCACGCGCGAAAAGCAATAACAGGCCCCCGTCCGATTTATTTACTCTGCCATCGGCCCGGTTCCTTTTTTTCATAGTCAACGTGGAGCCCGGCCTTTCATAGTAATTTAATTTGTCATCGATTTAATTTGCTTCGCTGCCGGGAGATGTTTACACTGCAATTTGTCAACGGCCACGGCACAACCTGTCAGTTTTTCTCGAAAGAATAGACGCCTCGCTATGTTTAAGTACCGAAAAAGTGACAGCTCAATCTTTCGACGCTGTTTCTTTTTCCTTATTTGTCTATTTTTTTTTGCCACGGCGACACTAGCCTGTTTTATAGTTGCTTTAATTATTTATTATAATCAGTGGTTGGTAGTGGGACGAGTGGCTCTAGCGGTAGAGTGCTGCTCTCCTGCTAGGAAGTCTTGGGTTCAAATCCAGGCATCAGCTGAAGATCCTCGTCCCACCGCCTTTCGCAAGAGGCGTAAAACCGTGGGTGCCGGCAACCAGTTGAACACCTCTGGTTGTCGTTGTCAAACAGTATGTAAAAATGGGTAAGCACAAAGGGCCAAGAATTGGTGGCCTAGGTGCAGCGGAATAAACCGCACTCAAAACAACTACAACAGTGGTTGGTATTTACTACAATACCCACATTTATTCTAATGAAAGTTCAACATGTTTAGCTTTACAAGCAGCAGCCAAAATCATTCGCCGGCATGCAAAAATAGCGGCTGTTGAGTGGTCACATTTTGCTGGTTAACAGCGGCTAGTAATCTTCAGCAAGCAGCAAATACTAAAACAGCATAGTGTGAACACCCCAGATTTTGCATTCCAATCAAAGTTGCAGCATAACTTTTCGACCGGCTACTATTCATTTTGTGATTTTAGCAGCCAGTAGCAAATAGCACGCTAGTAAAATCGGCCTAGTGTGACCATAGCATAAACCAACCAAACGTATTACATCATATTCTAATTTGAAATGCAACGGTACGCTGTTTGCGTAGGGTTGTGTACGCTTTATTCGTATAAAGGGTGCACTTATTTCCCTGGAAAACAGGACAAATTAAGTGAGGTCATGTGAGATAAAGGTCAGGCCCGGTTCTGACCAATCCCCACATTTCAACCCCCCCTGATTCAATTACGTAACGCGTTACGACCTTGTTTCAAATTTCAGGCAAATCACATTTTGCTAAACATGCTTTTAAATACAATCCACAACGAATAAGTATGTAGATATAGGGTACAAAAAGATCCCACCTTAAAATTTGATATATTTTGATCTGTGAATAACTTTTGTTATCCATGATTGGCAGTAGCGGCTCGTGATATGTTTAATTGGGTGGGCAAAATATCAATGCAGTTTTAAGGACTTATTTAATGAAGTGTTACTATATGTTATTAAGTAAACACTACAAATTTCAACCGACATATTTTTAAGAAGTAGTTAACCGTAAGAACCATCAAGAAAGTCGAGTAAACACTAAACAACCCTAATAAAACGGCCGGCTTTTTGCGCGAATTTGTTGCATGTGCTATTGCCTATTTAGCTATTAGAATACTCTATGCTATGGTATGGGGTTATCTGCCTAGTCCTCTGACGTCACACATGCATTTTTCGCTACCCCCACTCCTCCGGCTTGCTGGACAGTTTACGCGCTTGCAGTAGAAAACCGTCACCGCTGGTGGGCACAATCTCAATTGCCACCCCGACCTGGTAGTTTTGGTTGCATACACTACCGTTATTTACCAATTCTACGGCCAGTAGCGTAGCAGCGTTGGATTTTATTATGTATTCAATATAATAATGCAGGCATATTGACAGTGGTTATAAGGAATTTATATTAGGCATGTACTAAACTGTAACAAATATTGTATTAATAACGTCCAAATAAAAATGTGAAATACTGAATACCAGTACCAGGTGATCCAATATTTTTTGCCCTGCCACCCCTGACGAGCCGCCACTGATGATTGGTATGATTTATTGGTAGTCTAAGGTTGTCTGTTGGTAGCCTTTAGGTTGTAAAACCCTGTGGGATATTTATGGACCTTGGTTAAGTTATTATTTTTGTTACAGATAAAGCCCTTCCGGCAAACAAAGTTTGCGGCCTGTACGAGATTCCCACAAAGTAGAGGTTGCGGTAAATACATACACAAAAAACATGTTTACCTGCACTATATTAGGGAATATGGACAACATACGGACAACAAGTTTATTGAACAATATCGTTTTTAATTAATAAAGCACAATGTTTGAATAGATTACTACGACCAAAGTGTTATTTTATAAATCGTATTTTATTTTTGTATACACTTTGATAATGTGAATAAATCCGCACACCGAAAAATTGTGTTTTATTTTAAATATCCAACTTTCTGATACAACCGAAAAAAATATTTGTTCCAGATTATATTTGCTTTACATAACTAAAAACTGAAATCAGTTAAAAGTACTGTTTTCAAGTTGTATTTTGATGAATCGATAAAAAGCCACCATTCAGAAGGATCGTGGGGAATATCAAACTCGTTCATAAGACCCTCAACATCGTGAAGATCCTTCCATTTTAAAATATGCTTTAAAAGGCTCGTTACGCTTTGCAAATGAAGACACTGTCACACCTCGTGCGAAAAGACTCCATTCCTGTAGCCTAGAACCCAATAACTCCGCTTTTTCTTTTGATAAACCTCTCTAAGTCTTTATCCAAATCTAAGTCTTTAACCAAATCTAAGTCTTTAATTAAAGCATTCAGTTCGCACTGGTTTATAAGGTGAGGTGTTCCCAAAACTTCAAATGGTGGATCTTCACGACTTGCCTGATTTGACAGAGTGATTTCAGACTCACAAATCAATCAGGCAGTCGAATCAAATCAGGCAAGTTTCTTCAAACAGGCGAAATTTCTTCTGTGTCAAAAATCGAAGATGATGAAGTGGATGGCGCACTTGGGAGAGGATGGTTCTCTCCATGGGGGATAGGTCGCGATGCTGATGGCAAATTTGGATATTTTATTTTATGCTTATCCTTCTTCGAATATCGGAAGGCTCATACACTTCAAAAGTTTTATCTAACAGGAAATACGGCATATATTACGTGTTCATGGATTTTCCAGATCTCCAATCTTTATTCCTTCAACTTTGCGTCCAAAATCCTATTTAATACGCTCGCCGCATTAAATTCTCTGTACAATCCTATTTTTAAGCGTGCAGTCCGCTATGATGTTCCGCCAGTTCGTCCGGAAATATCCTGAGACAATCGCTTTAGAGTGGGAATTATAACTTTTAATGAAGTCCACCCCAAGGGCTACAATTAACTCTTTCGCCGTAAAATTGGCAAATTGTCCATGCATAAAAAGTTTACAGCTCTATGGGAGTGCCGGAGTTTAATGGACACTAATTACGTGCCATTTCCCACGTTATATGGAAAACTTCTTATTTACGGGAAATATTTACGGGGTAGAAAAGTTTTCCCAATGCATCGCTATTCAACTTTGCATACGGAGACTTATAAAGAGCCTTATTTTCGATAGAATTTGTTAGTTTTGATATATTTTGATGGTTCTTTCATTCAATTCTTCATATTACGAGCTGTCAAAAGCGAGAGCTAATAAATATAACAGGAAAACTGGATGTTTTCATATGCAAAATACTGAGTCACACAAAGGGGGTTGTCTAACCACTCAAAACGGATGATTTTCAGGATTTCCCAACCCCCACCGCATGAGTAATCTCCATAACAATAAGGGTTGAATGTCCCGCGGAAGCGGTCCTTTTACGGCCAGTTTTGTGCGCACACACGTATCCATCTTTCACTATTTAAATATTCAAAAACCCGAACAAAATTTAGTCGGGAAAATCGCGGAAATATTGAATTAAAAGCGAACGGAACGCGGACATAAATTTCAATAAAACAGGATTCGGTTATAGCTGAAAATTATAGTTATAGCGGAGTTAAATATTTATACGAGAGTTATATATATATGCGTCGTTTACATTTAACCTCATTTCCAACAAAAACCAATTTTCAATTATTGACGCGTCGCCATTATTTGTTTCACTATTCATCATTATACGCTGTCATAATAGTAAATTATTAAAGTAAACAATGCAGGTAATTGAAAGTGAGGTTATGTCGTGATTTAATTTATCAGTGCCATTAAAATACATGAGGATATTTCCAGAATATAATGTCACTAGAATCAACTAAATTCTTGCAATCAACCATGACATAACAAATGTTAATATAAAAATTTCTTGTTTGAGGTTATGTTTTCAGTGTTTGACAGACGTCAAAGTACTGTGCTTTAATTTGTGTTCTTGTGAACATCCGCTCGAATTGAAAAAAGGACACAATTCCGCATGGACTGCGCAATATTTTGTAAATTAAATGCGTCAATTTTGAAAAAAAAATCACGTTTTTGCACCTCTTCGGGTGAAGGCGAACCTCGAGAAAATGTCACGTGACGTCTAGAAATTCCGACAAGCGGATCGATGAACGTCAAAAATTTACATTCTTTATCCGTTCCTGCCGACCTTATAAAAGCCGCTCGTTCTCATGTCTTACGATAAGATCCCTCTAAATACCCTTCGCAAAGAGTTTTAAGCAAAAAAACGGCCTTAAAAACAATTTTCGATCCAAAAAATCGATTTTTGTCGACCCGTGTTTTGCTGCTATTACCACAGTAACGTCAAACCCGAAACGCCCCCTGCCGGACATTCGTAACAACAGTAACAGATAGCAGATAACCTAAAATGTATCCTAAAACGTCCATATTGCGAATGTGGACAGGTGGGAAGCCTTAACCACATATTTCTAGAATACCCAATAACTAAAATCGAAAATTTTGACATATACACAGAGCTATTAATTACTAAAAGAAGTTATAATGTGGGATTTCTTCCCAAATATGGACAAAGCACTTTCGAATATATGATCTTTCGTTCAATAAAATTCGAAACCGTATAGTAGTACGTAATACCTAATGAAATATTATTGACAGGGAAAAGTTAATTATGTCTTTAAGGCGGTCTTTGGATCGTATAAAAGAGGCATCTGGTTACTGACAAAAAGAAAATTGCCGTACTGGGTGTTGGGTAAGTTATGTTGGTTTTTTTGTGGTCGATTTAGCCGCTAAAACCTTAAAATTTTCCGGTAGGACCGGCCTGTCGAGGGTTATCCTTCCATGGTAGAACGGAAGTGAAGAAGAAAGCTCACCGACCTGCTAGCAGCACCAGCAGCAAATCGCCTGACCTTAGGCGAGTATTACCTCTGTACTTTCCAATAAATAAACATTATAACATTTAACAACCGTTTTTAAATTCAATTTTTACTGCTATCGTGTCGGAAAAACGTCCCATTACGGTCCTGGAAACGTTGGAGCCGCACGCAGAGCCTACCGGTTTTGTGATACCAGCGTGTTGCCTGGCGACCATATCGATCTCGCACCAATATGACGACCGACGATGGCGTCTAAGCGCCAACTTGCGGCCGTCGCGGGAACCTTTCATTCCTCCTTACAGCGGAGAATTTGATTTTTCGAATTACCATTGCGAGTGGCGACGTCGAAGTTGGCCAACTCCACCCCCCGTACATAGCCCTGCGCAACCCCCTAGCGCAACGTGGGGTGGTCGAAGTCTGCCACCCAGTAATTAAGTGCCCTTTCTTGTTTACCCTAACGACGATTTCGAGGCGATAAGGAAAGAGTTTTCGTCGAAGGAGATGGTTTATTTGCTTTTTTTGGGTTGGTATGCTTGAAATAGGGGATGCATGGGGTGCCACTGACAGGACTAGGATGTATTGTGCACGTTTCAACAGGAGAAATTACCACTGCAATAAAAGGATTTGGAAATTTGTGATTTTCTGTTCCATGTGTTTTCATGGGTCTGTCTAAATCTAAATATGCAAGATCTTGCTTTATCAATTCAATACGCAACTTTGGAGATTTGTTTTATTGTTAAATATTGTTAGAAAACAGTAATTTTAACATTTCGAGACCTCGCATTGTTCCCATTTTGCAAAACTCTATAAAATGCGTTGATATACACTAGTCTGTTAGAAATTTAAACAACGGCAACTTTGGACTGTGGCACCTGCAGCATAAGTGACGTATGGGACATGCGTTGCTACGCAACATCAACAACTCGCTTAAGCTAGCTCCGCCATGTTTGCGTATTGGTTGTGTGTACTAAAATGTTAATTTCTTCCCAATTTTTGGACTGTTTGCAAAATACGGTGGATTATCGTGCGTGATTTTTGATTTTGTGATGAAACATTGGATTCTGTGAATGGTGTACTGTGAATAGGTGAGTTTATCCCTAAATAATTAAAGCTAGAACACCTTTCCGTGGTTTATGACGAAATTACTCTAACAAAAGTGAGGTTAAGCTATTATCTAATTATTGGGTGTATTATTTTTACCATTGTAGTTTTGACTGTCAAAATATTGGCTTTTCATTACGAATTGGTCCGACTTGTAATTTTCAATTTTTCGGCAATTTTGACGGTTGAAACTATGAGGGTATTACCGGAAATCGTGTACCGATAGTTAGGACTTCGGGGGACAGGAGAATCGGGACCGGAAGTCGAAGGTATACGGAGATCTGCCGTAGGACCATGGGAAATTGGGAAGCGTTGAAAAGGTATGTCCAAAAGTTGCATTTATTATTATTTTTAAAATAAAATTTGTGGTTATCAGAAAACCGATTCAATTAGATGACAAGTCATCTGTGAACTACTAAAAAAGGAGACAAAGAATAGTACAATACATTCCAAGTGTGAGAATATGCTAGCAGAGGACCCTTCATACCCTAGTTGAACCTTTTGTGTCCCAATCCAAAGAGTCCGAGTGAATGTGTGAATATGAATGCCCTCATTCCTGTGTATTACGTGCATTCTGAACATATTTTCTAGCCATTTGTTCGTAGCAATGTCGCGTACCTCGAACAGAGGACCCAGAATACCGCGACGAACTGAATGACGAAATTGGGACATGTCACATGGCGCTGAAAATGTTTTAGAATTTTGTAGATGGCTCCATGCATATTATTTCTTTGGAGAATTTTGTTAGATGTACACTGAGGGGAAAATTTATTCGATACAACACAAATATCTTTGAATTTTTTGATGTTCCCAATGTTACGTTTTCTTGTTTTAAGTATGAAGGAACTGTTTGAAAGGAATTATGTCTATTTTAAGCGATACGTACGTATACTTTTTGGTCAAGAAACTGTTTGTTTGTTGAAGCATGTATATTTTTCACCCAATTGATGTAAAACGAACGTCTTACACTTTTTATATGTAGAAGAATAATATTTTCTTCGTCAGAGCAAAGTATACTCAAGATTAACATACTAAACTCTTAAACCGGAAGAATAACTATCTACATATTATATTGAAATTCTTATTATTTCGATAGCAAAAATATCCTCTTCATGCCAGACTATATACGAAAGAACATTTTTTCTTGATAACCAAGAATAGAGCTCTTTCTGTGTAGGCTCTTCCACTACAATCCTGGTTTTCCTCATAATCCTTGTAAGTCACCCATGAAATAAAACACTTATGCATAGATGTAAACAAACGATATACGAGCACTCAATATCGACGAACCTATATAGCGGTGATATGTGGCAAAAGACACGAGAAACTGTTAGCGCCATCTGTAAAGTAATTGCACAACTTTCTATGTATCTCTCAGAGTAAGAATCTTGGGTCAAGAAACTTGTTTTTTAGTTGAAGCTTATATATTTTTCGTCCAAGACGAACGTCTACTTTTTTATTGAAGAATAAGTTTTTCTTCGTTGGAGAAAAATATACTTAACATAAACATACTAAATTCTTAAATCGTAAGAATAACTAACCGTTGAAACAACTATATTGAAATTTTTATTAGAATAGAATATTATTTGGATAGAAAAAAAATCCTTACAACAAATTCGGGTTTTAAAAATCCTAACGCCACAATACTTTATGTAATCGGATTTTTGACGATGGTCATATATTTAAGACGATTTGGGTGTAGCATTTGTGGATATCTCGGGTCGAATATTCGGCGTGACATTGTTCGATATGATAAATTTCGCCTGAACGGACCACGAATGCTGCAAATGTGACATCTGAATAGATATTTTCGGGATAATGGGAGATGTAAAACGCATCGGTCTGAGGTCACGGTAGAGGCCGAATTTATCGAGCTATGTCATCTTAACGTACTGGGACTCCTTTCGAGAAATATGACGCGAATGTATTTTCCGTAAATTCTACCATGAGGTACTTTTTTATACACTTTATATCAGGCGTCACAAAAATAATGTTTCTAGATTTTTTTTTTTTTTTGGTAAATTTCTTGGTAAATATATTTTACCAAACTTATGAACGGTTTTTAAGTCATTATAATCACCGAAAGGATTTATTTTATACACGATTCTGACCATGAATTTCCTCATTAGTAATTTAAATGTACTGTACTTTGTTGATGTAATTTGGTATACCTTGCATATCGATAGCTGATATCTAGTTTGTAATTCGATTGGTGTGTCCTTTCTTTGATAATTTGATACTTGATATGCAGCTCGTGTACTCAATGTATAAAACCGGAGATGTAATGTCTCAACAGCCTAGTCAATATAGCAACATCCTCATAAGTCTAAAAAAATATGTCTTTGTATAAAGAGAAACTATATAATATTTCATAACATGCTTATTATTATGTTTTTAAATTTCACAAGTAAAAACCTCATAAAAACAAAATAAAATTGCGATTGAAATGCCAGTTCTCGTAATAGAACCAATAAATCTTTGTAATGGCTACTGTAACTGCCATTTTAAATATTATAAAATACGCAGTTGTTGTTTGTTGATAGATTATATCGATCATTCTTTATTTATGTGTCCATATATTATTGATAACGCTTCATATAGCTGTTGAACACTGGTGTGTTGTTTATAGTTTTTTAATCTATCCATTTAATTCTACTAGAAAATGCTCACGTGCGACAAAACTTTATTGAAAACCAAAATTTGTCGTTTGTTGTTTAAAAATACATATATCGCTTGTTGTAAAAATTCACCAAATAAGTTTTGTTACATTATGTAGTGGCACATCTGAAAAAAATTACAGAAGAGGTAAAAGCAGCTTAGGTACTGCTGCTATTTTGCATTTAGAATTGGAGATCTGGAAAAACTAATGGACAGCTAATATTGTTGCACAGATATTTTACCAATGCGGATTTTGCTAGCCAGGGTTTATCTGGTACGATAGATAAGGCGTGAGGAGGGTTAATGTAAACACTAGGGAAACTAACCTAGAGGCTCCAGAAAAAGAGGCCAGGGAGTACCATAGACTGGCTCTAGGGGTCTAGTTGTGTGAAATGTGTTGTTGCTGCAGTATTGTAAAGTGGTTCTAGGGGTATAGTTGTGTGGAAAGTATTGTTGTTCTTCTAGAATAATATAGACATGGAGTCATATAACTTGGGCTTGTCGTGGAGACATGGAGTTATATGGCTTGGGCTTGTCGAGGATAGTATAGACATGGAGTCATATAACTTGGGCTTGTCGTGGAGACATGGAGTTATATGACTTGGGCTTGTCGAGAATAGTATGACATGGAGTCATATAACTTGGGCTTGTCGTGGAGACATGGAGTTATATGGCTTGGGCTTGTCGAGGATAGTATAGACATGGAGTCATATAACTTGGGCTTGTCGTGGAGACATGGAGTTATATGGCTTGGGCTTGTCGAGGATAGTATAGACATGGAGTCATATAACTTGGGCTTGTCGTGGAGACATGGAGTTATATGGCTTGGGCTTGTCGAGGATAGTATAGACATGGAGTCATATAACTTGGGCTTGTCGTGGAGACATGGAGTTATATGGCTTGGGCTTGTCGAGGATAGTATAGACATGGAGTCATATAACTTGGGCTTGTCGTGGAGACATGGAGTTATATGACTTGGGCTTGTCGAGGATAGTATAGACATGGAGTCATATAACTTGGGCTTGTCGTGGAGACATGGAGTTATATGACTTGGGCTTGTCGAGAATAGTATGACATGGAGTCATATGACTTGGGCTTGTCGTGGAGACATGGAGTCATATGACTTGGGCTTGTCGAGGAGAACATAGACATGGAGTCAGACGTATATGACTTGGGCTTGTCTATCTTCCTGGGTGCCATAATAGGATATTATGCGGATTCCCCCATGACTTGCACCGGTGTATGGTAGCAATGGCACTGGCTAGTGCACTCCGCTCTGCTTCACTGTGTGTGTAAAGTTCCACCCAGGTTGTGGTTGATTTGGAGTATTTTAGGTGTGATAAGATAAAGTGTGCAGATGACCAAGCTAGCCTATGAGTCCAAGGAAATAGACGACTTGGACTAGGACTGAAGTCTGGGGACAGGAGTCCCCGGGTAAGTTAACCTTACACTGTATCGTTATCGCTGTTTAAAGAGGGTATTTCTATATTGTTATACGATACGCGGGAATGTTTAACCGTCCGGTGTCGATCGGGAGAGCCGCGGATTCCTTCCAATAGCGTGATAATCCATTTACCAATGACGTGTCATATCGGTGAGTTATTATCAATCTATTAAGCATGTTGCAGTTTGGTATCAGATGAACCTGTTTTAGTAATTATGAAAAAATGATGTGCGGCAAAAATCCATAGCCAACAATATATTTCCTGTTAGATAGATAAAGTGGATGAAAGGGAAGCAAAAGAAAATGCCGTTTGCAGTTCCCATGTTGTGGCGAGACCTTTCCAATCATGTAGATTATTGCTATTTTCTTTTGTAAACTCTATGAGCTACATTACTGTACCTCAAACAAATTAAGCTTAAAATGGCGAGCTTAATTAAAAACAAATTTACTGGTAGGTATTCTTTTGATTGTTGTATTCATAACAAAAATTCACACCCGGAGTTTCGTCCGCTGTCTTGAAAACACCAACGCGACAGTCGTTTATTTGTTCTCGAATTGTCACCTGGTGATAAAAGTGCACCGGAGCAGCGGGCGGCGATGGTACGTCTCCTTCCCACACCATTCACGGAGCGGTACGAAAACCTCAGTCCGGACATACGTCCTCTTCTCCGGTACCTTCCACTGGAGCCACCGGATTCTCCATTCCCTTCTTTATTAAAGTCGCGGCGGTGTAGGAGAGACGGGACGGTCAATGTATGAGTAAGAGAGCGTCGACTGACGATTGCGCAGTGTCTTCCTGATAGGTGGAGCTGCAGTCAGTTTCGTATACACCCAGTAGTGACCAAGACGTGTTTGTGTTGTGCTCTCTCGCGTTGACTACATTACACCAGCATCAGTAATTCACCAACAAAAACCGGAAGAAATCCGACGTTAAAATGTTCCGATTCGGCGTTTTCCTCCTTGGGATTCTGCTGGTCGCGAGTTTCTTCGATGAAATCACGGTAAGTCCGATGGATTCTAGAACACCCGGAGTTTTGAAATTCCGGGTAAGAGTTTAAATGCCGGATTATGGGGATTTCTGTCCGGGTTTTGAGTTTAAACGTTGGTTTTTGTAGAGGTTTTTGTTAATGTTTGAATGGCGTATGGAGAAATGCGTCTTTGGTGTTTGCAAATTGGATTTTTACCCACCGACGGAGTGGCGCCCACGCACCTGGAGTTGACCTGTCATAAAACTACTTGAGACACACATGTGTGCTTTTACTGCGTCTTGTACTGCTTATAAACTTAAACAGGAACATTATAAGCAACAGCGACCAAGCACTGTTCAATAAAATATATTAAAAAATGTATTTGATAATAATAATAATATTTCATAATAATTCTTGACATTTTGTCTGCGAGAAGTTCAATACTTTTTAATTTATCTTGACAGATGAATTGATAAATACAAAATAACAATTTGAGATTATGTCACCAGAGATGCTGTGCAAAGAATGTTTAATTAATAAATTAGAATGAGTATAAGAAATCAGTCACTCTGGACCCCCAACCTAACGTCTGTCATAGAAAAACGCGTCATGTCAGTGACAATGACGTTTGTCAAAGTCTGACAATTCGCAACACAGTGACTAAGACTGTGGATTCTGTCAAACTGCTTCTATAAACACTTATAGCGCCTAAACTCCTCATCCCAATGATCTGTAAATTAGTATACTTATGTAAAGTCACTGGAAGATCACCTAATATCAGTTTGGTCAAAATCGGATGAATTCCTAAGAAAACGCATTTAACATTTGCCACTTCCGGTTGTCAGATTGTGGCTAAAAACAATCCAGTTCGTCCCCCGGTAATTTTAAATAAGTATGCAAAATTTCAGCCCGATCCGTTGTTCCGCTTGGACGCTATCGTGTTCACAGACATACACACACACACCCATATATATACACACACACACACAGATTTAACCAGCACAGCACCATTCCTGTTAAGTTTTAATTAAAACCCGACGCTTTGAACATGTTTTACAACAAGATATCCTTTGTAAAATATACTGGTTCAAAATAGAACTCATACATATTTTATTATGCATTCAACAATCAGGTTATTTTATTTACGTTTCATTTTTGTAAGCCTATAGGGCTGAAATACTGCGTTATTAATATATACGTGTTTTATTTGGAAACGTATATGTTTTTATGATTAAATGGGAAAAACAATTTTCTATGGTTCTGTAAGCCCACATTTTTATTTTTTGTTATGTAAATTTTAATGTTTTTTGTTTTATATAATTATGTTTTCTGTGACAGACCTCCGTAAGTTATATTATATTCATATCGTGTTAAGATAACATTTTTGCTTTTGTTGTACATAGTTTTTTAATTGATCAGCGTTACTTGAAACATGTTATGACTACAAGAAGCGCTACCAACATAAACGTTGATTACTTTTGATTGATAGCCAATTACACTTGTTCTCAGTTACGCACCATTCAGCAACTAAATCATTTCGTTCGTGTTCGTTCTTATAAATGATTTAATAAACACAGAACTAGCAAAATTGGGATTATCCTAACCAAAATTAAAAGTATGGTATCATACGACTTCCAATTTTATTCATATAATGCTAAACACCTGTCCCATTGTAGAATAAGGGTTTCTATGGGACTACCTGTATATCTACAGCACAGTGACCCAACAGAGTAACATAAAAGACCAGCAGCAGGTGGTATATAGTGCAAAAAGTACACCTTTTCATCACAGCTTCACCGTTCATCGTTCACATTCGGCATAAATGTTTCCATAGCCTTGTATATGAACGGATATCAAGATAAAGTCTTTAATTTATTAGTCCCTCGATCAAAGCAAGCCCTAAAAGCTTTTCCGCGTATAAAATAAATTGGATTTAGTTGGCATGAATGTGTTTTTTCTGTACTTCAGGCCTTCATTAGCTACTTTTTTGCGAACGGTATTTTAAACTTTTAATTTTATTTATATATTACTTATATATTATTTATATCAACGAATAAATTAAGAAAGACGTCTCTTGGTAACGTCCAAGTTCCAACATAATAAATACATCATTCTTCTGGGTATCTGGTCCTCATCAAGTGACACTGGTACTGTGCAGTGCTGTGCAGACTTGGCTGCGGCATTTCTTGGAACTCCGAGGTATTTTGGTGGGCATACCAGCCTTCTTTGGCCGACTGCGCCCCTCAAGTTAGACTAATTTATGGATACCTCTTTGACGGAGCTCAACCTACTCCAAATATTGGAACTGAACGTGACTGTTATCCGATTTCTGTAATACAGACTACCATATACCTTCATCGTCACAATGGTGCATTGTTAAGACCACCATAAGTATTTTGACACGATTTTTAACGTGTCTTGGTGTGGATGAATCTTTCTATGAATGCTAGAATGGTTTGTGGACAATGTACAATACTATATTTGATTGTATCACGTTTTTAGATGAATATGGTACAATTATGCTTATGAATACATTTTTGACCCTTGAGGATATGGGTTGTAAGCTTAAAAGTACTTACCTTGCGAGATTTATGATGTCTGGACAATGTTTATAAGTTATAATGGATATTCTCGCATAGTACCTGAGGACTTTGCACTAATGGGTTCACATAAAACTTCAAACTACTGTGTGGCAAGTTAGTCATAGCACCGAATGTTTAACAATTTACTACACAAGTCTAAATGATAAATTTACCAGTTTATTCTGTATAATACATTATCTATGTACAACATGATGTTCTTTTCTTATTCAAAAAAATGGTTTTAAGGTGTAGAAATATGAAATTGTATATGTTATTCAGATATTCTAGTAGTTTTATTTCTCTAGAAGTGTAGACCATAAATTATATCATTGTGATTCAAATTCTCTTAGTCCCTTCTATTGTTAAAATTTTCCATACGGACCGGATGGTCGTTTTAAAGATTATGGAAATTACTGTATTATGTTAATACACAAGTTAATCTGTGACTTGTTCTTTAAATGTTATATTTTATCAAACGTTCTGTGATCATTTTGCAAGTTTAAGTAGTGATATCTAACTCTGTGTGCCAAATTTTACTGCTAAATTAACATAAATCACTGTCTTTCATATTCTAAGACATATCTTTTGGGGAGATTTGTTAAAAATTTTAATGACCAAACGATGAATTACATTATATCTCGTACTGCGACGATGCTAATACACGAATGGTAAAAATAGAACGTTTATATCCTTAATTACATACCAACTAATGATTTCATTAGTGTAGTTTAGTTGTATTCCATTAAACTCACCTCTGCAGGAAATAACAGAAAAAGTACCTACGTATGTTGTTTTATCATTACGAAACTATGTCAAATACTTCTGCGCTATCAGCCTAATAAATTACACCACATTTACAGCACAATCAAAACTCCTGAATCGACTATATCCACATTTAATATGCACTAATAGCAAGCCAAGCAGTTCTCACATCAAATTTTGCAATAATCTTTATCTTATGCTAGCGTTTTGGGTAAACAACATTGGTTTTACCCAAAACACTAACATTAGCATGTTACGCCAAAACTGTAACCGAAGGCAACACGAACGATATGTTTAAAGAGTATGTTTCCAAGTCGTTAACTCAAATATAGGGTTTCCTCTCGACGACTCAGTGCTGCCAGCATTTTTTCCTGCGAACCTTTGTGCAAACTCTACCGGCTGAGGGCCCTTTCAAAATGCCGGCAATTTGTCCTGGCTTAGAGCACTCCAACCGCAATACTAAACATTGTAATTTTTTGTCTACCTAGAACGTAAACGCTCATAATTCTGCGCATTGCCTGAAGAAAGTTTCGTTGAATATGTACGGAGGATCATTTTACTGCCTTTTTTGGAATTGTTGATCTTTTTATTTGGTACGTTGCGAGTTAATTGATATATTTATTAATATAAAATGTAGAAAGGTAGGTGATTTTTTTTTACTCTGAATGCAATATGATTGTTAATTTTATGCTTTCAACGGTCGATGATTAAATATGTATCTTCGGATGTTTATTTTATATACAAGAATCCGTAGTATATGAATCAGCCGACCCTCTGTCTGATCCATGATTTGAAATTCAATCTTCATTGACTTTCGGACAATCGGACATCACCCAAAGTACGGCAATCCATTAAATCACAACATCCCCATCCCCTCCGTATAAATATCAACTAAATCGCAATGTCCCGTTGCCTCAGAAACACCAAAAGAATATGAATTGAGTCCCCACAGCGCCATCAGCAGATGCACATCTGCGTCTTTGTTTTACAAGCTGTATCACGGCCGTCACAAATCTATTTATGCCCAGAATATGGAAATGTGTATACGGTCTGATGGTGTAAGTGTTCTGGGACACAATGCGGGGGGGCCTTATCCGGACCGACTCAAAATTTTACATCCCTTCGATGATATGGCCCGACGCCATAATATATCCCCATTTGCAACGGGCCTTGGTGATCACGGGGGTAAGAGACTCTGGGGATACGAGCCAACTAACTGCCCTACACCCACTCGGAAAGGGTACGGCCATTATAGAGCTTGAATTATCATAGATTGCTCGGGAGATCTGCGAAATAGCCGGAGCTTTTCATGGAAATTTTCCTGAGCTGTGTTATTTTACAGAAGACTTTGTCCTTTAATCGTATTTTCGCACACGATTAACGCGCTTTGCAGGTGATTAGCATGATCAGATGTGGATATATTTTATGATATAAAGACTTTTTTTCATTTGTGTAAAATCAGGTGCCATTAGAATGAATTCTGCTTTCACTAAAAAGTACGAAATCATATTCTAAGATGTTTTCTACGGTCCAAACTCATAAATCAACCGTTATTAAGTGTGTATTTCACCATGTCGTAGCAAGTACAAGAAATAAACAAAAGAAAGGAAACGCGTATCTGACATATGGCGCATTCAATGAGTGGTATAAGACGCTAACATGTATTACAGCAGAAGGTTATAGGTCATAATCTGCTATACGAGGTTATACGTGTGTAACAGCTGTGCTTCCATTTTATAAAATTTAGCTAACCTGATTGTTTTGTGGGACTTGCTTTGTCATGGTGTTACCTTTCAAATTGAACATTTTAAAATTATTTTTCTCAGTTTAATAGATTATGATTATGAAGTACTCGTTGCATAATTGGTTAGTTTGAATTGACTCTAGTTCTCGTGATAAACCATGCAATCAAAAGTGTAGTATAAGTTAAATTATTTTAATTTAAACCTCAATAAAAAAAAAGTTTGCTTTTCGTGCGGCTAGCAAGTCTTTATTTATCAAAAACTAACTTTTTGAAATATAACATGTTACTCTACAACTTCCTGCTGCTTTTTTATTGGGTCAGCAAAATGGATGCACTAAATATCCCTGTTTTCTTTGTCTCTGGGACAGTCGTGTAAAATGAACATTAGGATAGGAAAAACTGACCGTCGAGAACAAATATGACCGTAGGAAAAGCTAACATCATTCATGAACCATTGATAAGTCGAGAACAAATAATTCTTTCACCACTACATATTAAATTTGGGCTTATTAAATAGTTCGTGAAAGTTTTATATAAGAATGTTGTTTGTTCCAAATATATTTGTTAATCATTTCCTGGCCTCAATACAGGAAAATTAGAAGCCGGTATCTTTGATGGACCATAAATGACTTAGGTTGAAGCATGGACAAGCTTTGTATCAGTTATCAAAAAGTTTTTGGGAAATCACCAAGCTGAACAATATTAACACTACAAATCGTTGACAAAATGCTTCAAAAGTTTCAAAAACTAATATGAGTACTAAGTTACATTATTGTCATAGTCATTTAGATAAATTTTCTGACAATCTGAGTGATTACAGAGGAAAGCAAGAGCAATGCTTTCAGCAGTATACCAAGATAACGGAAGAAAGATTTGAAAAGCCGATGGTATTGCCATATAATGGCAGACAACTGCTGGACCTTAAAAATGGACTGTCCGGACCAAAAATTCAATAGAAAACCATACACAAAACGTTTTCTTAATTTAAATTTGTGTTTTTTTTATTCTTTTATTAATTTCAGACTTATGTAATACCCTCATGCTTTCGAATGGTAAAAAAATTCAAATTACGTTGAATATGGACTTAGCAGGTTAACGCAAAATCGTGGACTGTTCTTGTGAAGATTCCTTGTAGAGGGCTTAAGAAACTATGGTGAAATTGGCGCTGCATTACATTCGCGCGAACAAACAATGGCGCCCCCTGTTGGTTCGTCGTCGCGGACGAAACGAAACGTCATTTATCACCGCGACAATGGCCGCCTGGCGTGTTAAAATAGTATTAAGTTGTAGTTTGGATAGTCCATTGTCCGATGCATTACCGCTGCTCACTCGTAATGGCAACAAATGGCACCACGGTTCGTTTGGAATCGACGCTGTTCAACTATTTGACATTTTCTATTCGGGCCATTACGCTATTACACTCAAGTACGATGCTCTATAGTGCGTCCGCGTAAAGAACGAAGGAACTATATCTATTAAGTATGGTACAAGTTTAAACGAGCTAAATGCGGGAAATCTCATGTTTCAATGTTGAAGTTTCAAACATCTATTCCGCCTATGGAACACACCGAATAGTTCAGCAAATTTCAGTTCGTCAATAGTTTAGGATACCTAATGCGCTAAAGCAGATATGACTAATCTGATTAGTGATTGTTGAAAGCTTTGGTTCTCTGTAATTCTGCAAATTTTGGACTGGTTTTAATCTAAGACCGCCCACCGGAGGCTTAGAGAAGAGCTATTTTACCGCGGTATAGGGTAATTGAATTGTGGACGAGAGCCATACATTACCCTAACTTCAAACTGGCCTGTGACGGTCAAAGACCTAAACTAATTTCGCACTCCGGAGACCTGCTTCTCTGTGTACATGTGTAAATTGAATTTAGAATGTACCGAGGATGACCTCTTTTTTTTGTTTCGAGAAAAACCCTTTTCCAGAAAAAGTTTAGCTCATAAAAACTTTAGATTTAATTTAGCTGTTGCGGCTCCCTTGCACGAAATGGGCGTGGCGTATACGTACGTGCATTGTGAATGCTACTTTACGGTACTTTGGCGATGCGTGTAACTTGACTGTGAACACTTCTTTAGTGTAGTGTCAGTACTAAAACCTTTTCACAGAGGAAAAAAATTATTTGATCCAACACGAATATCTTTGAGTGAAGAATATCACTTGTTTCTATATCCGCAGAAAGATCATTTGGTTGGTTCAAGTAAAATATAATTCTCAGAGTAAGAATATGATTTTCTTGATGTTCCAAGTATTACGTTGCCTTGTTTTAAGTATGAAGGAACTGCTTGAAAGGAATTACGTCTGTTTTAAGCGATAAGTACGTATACTTTTGGGTCAAGAAACTGTTTGTTCGTTGAAGCATGTATATTTTTCACCCAATTGATGTAAAACGAACGTCTTACTCTTTTTATATGTAGAAGAATAACATTTTCTTCGTCAGAGCAAAATATACTCAACATAAACATACTAAACTCTTAAACCGGAAGAATAACTAGCCGTTGAAATAACTATAACATATACTGAAATTCTTATTACAATAAAATATTATTTGGATACCAAAATGCGACACTATATACGCAAGAATAATTTTTCTGGATATCCAAGAATAGAGTTCTCTCTGTGCACAATTTGACTTTAAGATGTCATTTTGGTGTCATCTTTTTTGCTATGATTCTAATGAAATATCAGATAAATCAAGGACGATATTTTCTAGTAATTAAATCATGTTTTTTTTTTTGGATACAGCGAAATGCCGTTCTAATTAAAAACACACGAAGCCGTTTGAGTAATTTAAAACTTTGAAGAATTTTATTGAAAAGCACCAAGCGGGATAAAAGCGCCGCGGGGCAATACTGCTCTTTGATCGAGTTCTTTTGTCGTTTTTAATTAAATTCAATACACAACAAAGGTATTGATAATAATTAATTGTACAAAATTGAGTTCGTATTTCTTACATAATATCATTAACGAAGAGTTCGATATAACCATATTATATATTCCCAAATTTTATACATTTCTAAAATTTATATATTCCCAGAATTTATATATTCCCAAATCGCTTTGCGTTTCTAAAATGTTCTACGGGAGCAATTTTGTAGTTGGGCAACGTTGAAATTGATGCTAATGCAATTAACTACAACATTTACAACTGTTGCAGTTCGGTAATTGGAATGCTGCGAGTTTGTACCTAACCCTCGTGTGGTCCAATTTATATTATAAGCCCAAAATTTGGCTTTCTATTCCTGTCTTCATTACGTTCTTCCCGGAATATAGCATTGCCAGCAAGGTAAATTGATTTATGCATTCGAGGATTAGATGGTTGCAGTTATAGACAAAATTTGCGGTTATGGACAAAATTTATAAGTCATATTAAACACGCACGACTTAATTGTTGATATCTTTCTTGATTTTCTATCAAAAAATTGTTGAGCATTTGCGTTTTTTTTTTTATTATTAATTTACGTGGGAAATAAATTGAAATAACTTGGGACATAATAGACCAAAGAAAGCGATAAATAATTAATAATCTCGAGTAATGTCTGGACGATTAATTTGTTGCCCATACCAATTATCAAAGGAATAATTCAGAGCCGAGATGCCGACGAAGAATGTCCTCAAATAGAAACGGTAATGACATACTTAGTGAACCGACTTGAGTGCCATCTACAAATAAGTTGGGCGATTGCTGCGCGACAGTCTTCGATTCATTCTTGAAGCCACATCTTTTGAAGAAATATTTGAATATAATTATTTAAAATAAAAATTATAAATCGCATATTTATAGTTTTATAGTATTAGTTATACATTTAACAAAAGTAATGAATTGTTGCTTTAAATTATTTATTATAATCGATGATTGGTATTTTTTACAATACCCACATTTGTCCTGAGCCAGCAGCGCAAGCAACAGCCAAAACCATTTGCTGGCATGCAAAAATAGCGGCTGCTGAGTGGTCACACCATGCTGGTTAACTAATAATCTACAGCAAGCAGTAAATACTAAAAACCACTCCACATTTTGCATTCCAATCAACGTTGCAGCATAAGTTTTCGACCGGCGACTATTCATTATGTAATCAGTATTTTAACAACTATATCGCTTAAAAACCTCTTTATAAATTGGAAGAATATTACCTCGCATAATATTTATAAAAGACATTTCAAAAATACATAATTTCCTGAGTTAACATTCATGCTGGTTGCTGTAAAAGTTAAACAAGCGCTGGTGGGCTGGCATGTCTAGAAACGCGAAGCGGAAATGTAAACTTACTCGTTGTTATATTCACAAGAGTGCTGAATACGTGAAAGAGAATAGAGAGACAGACAATAGTGGATAATTATAATGCAAAACCGTCGACAGAGGAAAAACGCGAACGTGATATCAAGCGTTTCGGCGTTTCTTGAGGAGGGTGCTTCTTAGGGAGAAGGGACCATAAAGGCGGTCTGAGTCACTGCGAATGTGTCACACGCGGATCGAACCCCTTAACGACGTCTCTCCCCCATCGTGGAGGAAAGAAGCACCCTCGCAGAAGGTTAAAAATTCGCACGACTCCACGATATTTTATATGCTTGCGTCAGCAATAAATAGCGAGTTCCTCGAATTATTTACAATGTATACTTTAGGGAGAGTTTTATTTGTCAGTTTATCTGCAATGGCACACAGATTTTTATTTTTGTTTAAAGTTAGTTGACTTTAACTTTGCTAATTTATAATAAACCTCTATTTCAAACCCTTATTTAACTAAAGTCATAAAGCAAATACTTAATCCAGATGTGGGTACTGATTTCAAAACATGTCGGCTTATATAGTAGTCCCACTTACGATTCTGTTTACGGAGGCACTCGAGTGCAATTTTTCCCCATAATATCTTACCTGAAATACCTATTTGTTTAAAGTAGGCGCCCCTTTGTTTATATTTCGTACTGGATACGCGAGTTCATCGCTTCCACGTCTGTAAACAATTCGGAAATCCACAGTGCTGATCCCAAAGGATCCTCAATATTCCCGTTTACACAGCTTGAACTTCCGCTATTTAATATGAATATATTCGTTTGCTTTAGTATAGGTATACTTGCTACAGTTGGGTTAATAACCCTTTCGGAAATTATTAGTGTAGGGATGGTTGCGAGGCTAACATTATAAATTTGGCGACGGTTTTAGTACTGCTGATCGCACGAGTTTACGAGTTTAGCTATAGTAAATAAACATCTCTCGAGGTACATGCTCATTAAGTGCACGTATTGATCTAGATGTAGATCTAGGCCGCACAGTTGAGTTGTTTTGTATCGCTTGCAGTTGAAATAAACTTCGGTTCAAATCGAGTAATTACTTTTCCATTTAACTTTACGTCAATAGACCATGTAAACTATATTAAGGTTAATGGCTAATTAGTTCTCAAAGAATATGCAAAAGTACTGCTTTCAAGCTGTGTATTTTGATGAATCGATAAAAAGCCATCATTCAGAAGGATCGTGGGGAATATCAAACTCGTTCATAAGACCCTCAACATCGTGAAGATCCTTCCATTTTAAAATATGCTTTAAAAGACTCGTTACGCTTTGTCCATGAAGACACTGTCACACCTCGTGCGACAAGATTCCATTCCTGTAGCCTAGAACACAATAACTCGGCTTTTTCTTTTGATAAGCCTCTCTTTCTGTCTTTAAAGTAAGTAAGTCTTTATCCAAACCTAAGTCTTTAACCACATCATTCAGTTCGCAATGATTTATAAGGGAGGTGTTCCTAAAACATCAAATGGTGAATCTTCACGACTTGCCTGATTTGACAGAGTGATTTGTACATTCAGTCAATCTGTCCAATCAGGCAAGTTTCTTCAAACAGGCGAAATTTCTTCTGTGTCACAATCGAAGATGATGAAGTGGATGGCGCATTTGGGAGAGGATGGTTCTCTCCATTGGGGATAGGTCGCGATGCTGATTGCAAATTTATATATTTTATTTTATGTTTATCTTTCTTCGAATATCTGGAGACCCTTATCGTGAAAAATAGCAATCATCTGACATGATTTGAAGGTTCTCGCCACAACTAGGGAACTGCAAACGGTATTTTCTTTTGCTTCCCTTTCATCCACTTTAAACGTTCAATCTAACAGGAATTTTTATAACATTTTCTCTGATCTCTTCCCATATTTTAATGCACAGAATGTCTGTATGCACAGAAGGCTAATTCAAGTGAAATATATGACTTGAAATAAAATGTGGCCAGAATAAGTTGTTCCTATTTCTCTATTCATAACTCCCAATTAGCGAGACGTAAAATTGTCAAAGACGAGCGTCTAGGAGGGAAGTACTACGTCTACTGAGGAATATTCAGATTCCCTGCAATGGTATGATTCCATTATGTATATTAGCATCTTTTATTAATAGATTTTAGAGGTACATTTGCATGCTCAACTCTACTGCTCGTGATGTAATGTAGCTGTCGATAGTTTATTTTATTATGTAAAGCAGATGCATGTAGTCTTCGATGGTTATACAATATACAACATGCCATGGGATTACGGGATATAATTTTCAAAGTGCTGCACGTTCATAATTGAAAGGTCAACTGAATCGTAACTGAACAAATCAAATGATACTGGGAAAAATCAATATCCACCCAGAAAGGTTAAAAGATAAAATGTTCATTTAGCAAAAAAAATATATAACTTGGAGGGAAAATGGCTAGGAATATAGAAGATAAGATACTTCCTGTGGAAAACGCCTGCAATCCTCTGAGGTATTCCAGCAGGGCTACCTTAACCTTATTACTCCATCCCGGAAGGTAAATCTATATATCGAAGCAACGATGATGTTTGCACAGCTGATATTTCTCCCATTTCTCCAACCGGCAGCATATTTTCATTTATAATAAATTCTATAAGCCATCTTTAAAATACAACAACAACATCAATCATTTAAGGAAGTCCACCCCTCAAGTTTGTAATGATTTTAGTGATTTACGCTTAATTGGCTTTCTGCAGAGTTCCGATAGACTGTAATTTTCAGGATTGGCATCTGTGTCCGTGACATCACTCGTCGTTATAGTGACCTAATACCCGCGAGACTCATTTGCTCATATCCATGAATCAAGCTAATCCATATTGTGCACGGTATATACCCTGCGCATGTTTTCGCTAATAAACGCGCTGTGTAAAATATTAACCAGTGTTTGGAACGCTACCCAAGGGCTATTTATCATCAACCACCGCCAGCATAAAATCGTGTTTATCCCTATAGTGATCGATTTCATTTCCATACGTACATTAATTTGATTCTTTATGAATATACGAATTTATTTATGACAGATTTATTATTATAGACAGTTAGGTTTCCACTTTGGAGTATTAGCTACTAATGTTGCTATTTGCCGAAGATCTGCTTGGTTCTTCGTTTAGGCTTTTTGCGTGAACGTTGTTTAAACATAAACTTCCGCCTAATAAGCTTAGTTCGCCTTCTCGAGAGTTCATTGTATAGTCTTTTCCTCTCCAGCCATGAGACACGGAGCGCATTTTAATACCCTATATAATGTATACGCTCTTGCATCTCGCATCTGTTCTGTTACTTAGCCTTACCTTTCTCTCTGCATTACGAGCGTCTACTCCACGATCTGCTCTGCAGGAACCCCTTGAATTAATAAACGCGCATCCAAAGGAAAGAAAAAGGTATTTTCAACGAGTACGCCTATACTGACTTCCTGAAAAAACTGAAAAAACTGCAACAAAATCAGTTGACAAATTATAAATTCAAAGAATATGCAAAAGTACTGCTTTCAAGCTGTATTTTGGCGAATCGATAAAAAGACACCATTCAGAAGGATTGTGGAGAATATCAAACTCTTTAAACTGCTTTAAAAGGCACGGTAAAGGCTTTGTAAATTAAGATACTGTCACACCTCGTGCGACAAGATTCCATTCCTGTATCCTAGAACCCAATAACTCGGTTTTTTTCTTTTGATATACCTCTCTAAGTCTTTATCCAAATCTAAGTCTTTAACCAAATCACTCAGTTCGCGCTGATTTATAAGGTGAGGTGTTCCTAAAACTTCAAATGGTGAATCTCCACAACTTGTGTGATTTGACAGAGAGATTTCAGACACTCTGTCAAATCAGAAAAGTTTCTTCAAACAGGCGAAATTGGCGAATCTCCACAACTTGTGTGATTTGACAGAGAGATTTCAGACACTCTGTCAAATCAGAAAAGTTTCTTCAAACAGGCGAAATTGGTGAATCTCCACAACTTGTGTGATTTGACAGAGAGATTTCAGACACTCTGTCAAATCAGAAAAGTTTCTTCAAACAGGCGAAATTGGTGAATCTCCACAACTTGTGTGATTTGACAGAGAGATTTCAGACACTCTGTCAAATCAGAAAAGTTTCTTCAAACAGGCGAAATTGGTGAATCTCCACAACTTGTGTGATTTGACAGAGAGATTTCAGACACTCTGTCAAATCAGAAAAGTTTCTTCAAACAGGCGAAATTGGTGAATCTCCACAACTTGTGTGATTTGACAGAGAGATTTCAGACACTCTGTCAAATCAGAAAAGTTTCTTCAAACAGGCGAAATTGGTGAATCTCCACAACTTGTGTGATTTGACAGAGAGATTTCAGACACTCTGTCAAATCAGAAAAGTTTCTTCAAACAGGCGAAATTGGTGAATCTCCACAACTTGTGTGATTTGACAGAAAGATTTCAGACACTCTGTCAAATCAGATAAGTTTCTTCAAACAAGCGAAATTTCTTCTGTGTCAAAAATCGAAGATGATGATGTGGCTGGCGCACTTGGGAGAGGATGGTTTTCTCCATGTGGGATAGGTCGCTATGCTGATGGCAAATTTAGATATTTTATTTTATGCTTATCCTTCTTCGAGTATCCGAAGACGCTTATAGTGCAAAAATAGCTATCATCTACGTTATTGGAAGACTCTCGCTATAACATGGGAACTGCAAACGGCGTTTTCTTTTGCTTCCCTTTCGGCCATTTTAAAAGTCCGATCTAACACGAAATACAGCATATATTAGGTGTCCATGGCTTTTCCATATCTCCAATTCTAAATCCAAAATAGCACCAGTAAGCTGCTTTTACCTCTTCCGTAATCTTTTTCAGATATGAAACATTTCTATCTCGTACATTTAAGTTTGGCAATGTTTTTCAACATATTGTACAGATTAAGTGTCAAGATTAACTCAAGATTAACACTATATAGTAATTTTGAGCTTTAAGAATTTAATTTTTTAACAGCACTTAAAGATTATGACATTAATTTAAATTAATTCTTGTACAAAAGGCGCTGTATTTTTGCAGCGTTGAAAGATTAAGTTGCAATTAACTGCACACAATGAAAAAAATTATCAAATTACGCCGCTCCATCCTCTTATACTGCACTCCTCTTTCCCTGTTTGTCTTTTCTTCTTGGGAAATTTCATCTTGCAGGCGTTAAGATCATTTCAGTGACTCGCGACAAACAGCACTTAGCGTGCGCCGGCAAACAGTTTGTAAACAAGATAAATTTTTGTATGTCTGTTTGTTGTAGATAACCCACTTCGTAATTCTGTAGGTACCTCGGTTTGTGTACCTTACTTCACTTACAAGTACTTGAGAATTTGTGGAAACACTTGTTCAAACATGCTCACTAATTACTAAAAAAGTGCACAATAAGTGAAGTATTGCTATCAAAACGACATATTTCTTCAACAGAAAAGAGTAATCTTGAGGTTTAACAACAAGAAGCGAAAAACAATTCCGTATTACTTAATTGGTGCGTTTTCTTCCTGCTGTTTGATGAAGTGATTATACGGATTATCCTAGATGTTTTGCGGCAAGGACAATTAAGTGTTTTGTGAACGACCTGAGGAAATATCAAGGGTTTCTCGCGGCTTAATCGTCTCCGATGTTTGCTCAGTTCGGGGAAATCCCCTTTCCGGACTTAATGATCACCCACTGAGTTAACTATACGAATTTAGATTACCATAGACACACTGTAATTAAGCGCGATAATTTTCTGCCTTCCCAGACTCGAGATCTGATTGTTTGCTTTGACGTTAACCTCTGTGGAATAACTAATATATGAAGTTGTGTAGGCAACCAACAACGCAAGCGTGTTTGGTTGCATACACGACTCTTTTAGCGATATCCACGTTTAACCAATTCAATTGTTCCCGTCCGAACAATGTAAATGAAAACTTCCCCGAGACACACGAAGGGGCCGGTGGGGGGTTTGTAAAGGTGGTGCGATAGGGTTGATGAATGTTTCGCGGTCACTGAACGCGTTATCTAAGCGCAAATAAATCACCGGGGCCTCACCTCTCACAGCGCCATCTACGACGCCATTCTTTCTAAAACTTTTGTTTATGGAGGCGGCCGCCGCCTCCGACTTGTGGCCCTTCTGGCGCATACCCAGCCCGTATAATAAATTGGCTAACGATTTTCTGTTCTCCCGATAAATAATAAAACTTTTGTTGTGCGGCGTTACTTACGTTTCTTGTGCGGTTATTGTTTGGGACCGAACAAACCTCTAAGTCCGTATTTTCGACCATAAAACATGATACGTGATACCTACGAAACAACGTTAAGGCCCTTCGCGGTAATAAATGGTTTAGTGCGTGGACAGTTTATGTGTCTTTTCGATGTTATTACTAAACAAGAGATATTAACAGCGCTCTGAAACGAAACTGAACAGAAAAGCGACCAAAAAACAATCAATATCTAAAGCAAGGTTAATTAACTATAGATTGGCATTTGTTACATTCTAGTATGTTCATTTTCAAACTAGATACAATGTTTTAACTGAACTCTTATAAATTGAACTTCCAACAGCAGCCAGCGGCTATTTTGCGTTCACATTGCGCTGTTTACCAGCAAAAGTACTGCTGCGCTGGTGGCTACTACCAACAAGCCTCAGTGGTGTATTTTATGTCACCAGGTGAGATTATGTATTGTCTTTTGTCAGGTGAAGGCGTCGCAACCATAAAATATTTTATGCTGCTAAACTCACTCGCCAACTGGTAAAACAGCGCTGCTGAGTGGTCACACTGTGCTGTTAGAAGTCAGTAGCAAATAGCATGCATGCGCTGTGGTAATTACTAGAATCTTATAACCTTCTTATACAGTAAGTAGAAAAAGTATAAAATATGGTTGTGTATAATGTTCCAGTTGGTTGAGTTAATCTCGAAACTCAAAGTGAAATGTTTGCAACCCTCTAGGGGTTAGAAACAGCAATATTAAAGAGGTCGTTCCAAGTTTGGGCCGTCGAGCGGGCCAAAATAATAACGTCTTAATTTACAAGTACAATCAGGTCTAGGCGAGATGTTGTAGTTTGCCCGCATTTGCATAAGTTTGGTACAGTCGATTTCAGTTCGGATGCACAGTTACGAAGCAGTTTATAAACAGACCGCACAACTTGCAAAATAAACTTTATCGATCGATTATATCAATTTATGTGTCAATCAAACTGTGGAAGAAGTCACGAGAAAATAATTCGTTATTCTATAAGAGGATTTATATAAAAAGCATAACGATATTTTGTAAGCCTGTACTTAAGATTCTCCTGCAGATTTAAGTAATATGTTTCCTTTGTGTTTCAGGTATGTACCAAATTGACTACCAATCCATCATGTGTAGAGTTGAGCTCTCTGCAAAGTTGTAAGTCGATTTTGTTGCTAGTATAGGATTAAAATAAAAAGGTTGATTTATATCTTTCGTGCTGTAGTCTAAAAAAATAATTTCTATTGTTGATAAACAAACAAAATAGTCCTTTTAATTAGTTCGAAAAGAGCTATTTTTCAGTTCAGAAAACATCTTGTTTCAGTTGTTTTTCTCCAAGGGACTAACGGGTAAAGTTTTATCTTCAAAATGAGCATTTCCTGGATCCCTGGGGTGCTCCTGAGGGAACCGCCCAAATACACCGGTGTATATCTGTTGCCTTGCAGATATTAACTTTGAAAGAACGTAAATCTTCTAGGTAGAGAATATTAAAAGGTTGAAAATGCCGAATCGTCGGCTGGTTCATAAGAAATTCATACACTAAGCCTCTTACAGCTTGTTGAGAGTCTGAAGTTTGTACAAGTTGCATTTAAAAATTTTCTTAGGGCGACACACAGCGGTTATTTTGTCAATTCTAGAACGTAATAATTTACATTACCTTTATGTGACTGATTGATTTCGCGGCATAAGATTTATTAGTCAAACTTATAAATTACACTAGTCAACAAAATAATAAAAAAAAATGTACATTAGATGCCTTTTTTTTTTAATGGATACGTTTTCGAGTTATGAATTTTTCTTTTTTTTTGTTAATTTTTTTGGAGGTAGTTCGACTATTTGGAGCATATCTCGAGTTCGGAACATCAAATCTTGTCGTTCGGTACATCAAATTAAAGCCAATTGAATCACCAATAAATGCTATTAATATTGTTTTACAATCGCTTCAGTGGTTTCAGTGCAATTGACCATAATTTGAAATTTTTTTTAGTATAAATGAAAATCGAACATTCATTTAACCGCCAGGGAAAGGTAGAAATAGTAAAAATATGCTCAGTTTCTTATTTTTTACGTAGAGTTTGCCCTTTTACGAAGAGAACAAGGTATTTACGACGAAAATCTATGAAATCTACGAAACTACCAAAATTCGGCCTTTTCTCTATTTTGTATTTTTCGTCATTTATAGCAGTTTAAATGCATGGTAGAGGTCGGGTCCATTCGGAAGACGAGTACGTCACGTGATTCGCACAAAGATGCGCATCTTTTAGTCAACGTTTCGCACTCTGTTGCAAGAGGCATCTTCAGGACGGAGAGAATGAACGTGTGTGGAAGGGTGAGGGTATTTATCGTCGCTCAAAACACGAGTGGCATATCTCACCAAAAAATGATATTTAGATATGTCAGTACGTGTTTCGATCGACGTTATATGTACCTGGCGCAGGTGCCTGCGCAGGTAGTCAAACAACTATTGGTTGGGAGGGCGGTTTGGGGTAGCTGTGATTGGCTGTGGTGGTCGTAAAAGTGGTTTCCAGCTATGATGCAAATGCCAACCGTCATCTCGATTGAGATTGGAGGGATCTTTAAAGATTTCGATCGCTTCGCGGATTCTACGAGGATAATAACGTGATTCCCGGGAGATGATTTTTGTTTGGTCGAGAAGAATTGTTGTGTCTGTGCTCAGCAAGCGCTGAACTGGTGATCTGGCGCAGCCTTGTACAATGTTCATGTTCTGAAACATTTTCCATTTTCATTTTGGCCAAATTTTTATAATATCGTGGCCTATTGCGCTAAAACTACTGAAGCGATTGAAAAACTATATGAGTGACAATTGTTGGTGATACAATTAGCTTCAATTTTATGTGCCGGGCGACCAGATTGGACGTTCCTAACTCGAGATATGCTCCAAATAGTCGAACTACCTCCGCAAAAAAAAAACAAAAAAAAGAAAAAAAATTGTAACTCGAAAACGTATCCATTAAAAAATTTTTTATGCGATTTTTGAGTTTAGAGGGCCTTAGTATATATAAAAAAATTAGTCGCATCCAATGTACATTTTGACTGTTGACTAGTGTTATCGTCGGCGTATTTCATAATTCTGAAATTAACAAAAAAAAAGATTTAAAAAACACAAATTTAAATTAAGAAAACGTTTGGTTTGTGGTTTTCTATTGTATTTTTGTTTATAACATTCCCTTTCTAAGGTCCAGTAGTAGTCTGCCATTATATGGCAATACCATCCTCTTTCATATCTTTCCTACGTTATCTTGCTATACTTCCGAAACCGTTGCTCTTGTTCTTTATTGTAATCACTCAGATTGTTAGGAAATTTATCTAAATGACTATGAAAATAATGTAACTTGGTACTCATATTAGTTTTTCAAAATTTTGAAGCATTTTGTCAACGATTTGTATTGTTAATATTGTTCAGCTTGGTGATTTCCCGAAAAATTTTCGATCACTGATACAAAGTTTGTCCATGCTTCCAGTTCAACCTAAGTCATGTGATCTGTGGTCCATCAATGATACCGGCTTCTAATTTTCCTCCATTGAGGCCAGGAAATGATTAACAAATATATTTGGAACAAACACCATTCTTATATAAAGCTTTCACAAACTGTTTGATAAGCCCAAATTTAATAAGTAGTGGTGGAAGAATTATTTGTTCTCGACTTATCAATGGTTCATAAACGATGTTAGCTTTTCCTACGATCATATTTATTCTCGACGGTCAGTCTTTCCTATCCCAATGTCCATTTTTCGCACGACTGTCCCAGAGACAAAGAAAACAGGGATATTTAGTGTATCAATTTTGCTGACCCAATAAAAAAGCAGCAGCAAGTTGTAGAGTAACATGTTATATTCCAAAAAGTTCAAAGATTGGTTTTGGTAAATAAAGGCTTGTTATTCATCAAATCTAAACGAAAACATCATTTATGCAGAGATAATTCCTCTATATTCTACCAAAACGACCAAAACTATCCATCAAAGCTTTCCCGGAAAATTGCACCGTAAACATGCCACTCCAGAGGATTATTCCCATTACGAATGCGGTTATTTACCGTATACTCGGCAATACACAAAGAAATAAAAGTAAAACTGCCACCGGTGTGTACGTACGCGACTAATTGGTTTATTTCTATGGTCAAGTTGAGCGCTTTCAGGCGCAAAGTGTGCATTGGTACCGTAGGCTGTAGAGTGTTTAAAAATAATACTCGTCAACGTTGGTTATGTTTAGAATAGGCGGGTGATGTAATTTGTAGGTTTAGGTGTGTCGCCCGCAAAGAGATGCCGAGTAATTTAGTACGTCGCCGCTCACAAGGCTTGTTTGTATGCTATTAATGTATTAACTGTGATTTTATTGTCTTGGTCTTGGCCCGTTCCACCGAATTTGTCAGGGTAAAATTACCCACCATTGTTTTGTAGGAGAATTATTAATAGTGTTCTACTTTGAGAATATTGATTAGTTTGACACATTATTGGGCATTGCCTTTGTTTTCTATGTGTGTACACAGAGAGAACTCTATTCTTGGATATCAAAAAAAGATATTCTTGCGTATATAGTGTAGCATGAAGAGGATTTCTTTCTACGGTTATTTATTCTTACGATTTAAGAATTTTGTATGTTTACAGTTAAGTATATAACTCATAAATTATGACTGAAAGAAACATAATGCAACCGCAGTCAATTTAAATAATACAGCAAGCACCCACAGCGTAATAAAGTGCACTTCGGCCACTTTTATATCGCTCGTTTAACCGTTTATTATAATTTATGCCGGGATCGTGGCAAAGTCAGACTCTTCTAGAGCCGCAGGGCGTGATATATGCCGCATAAATCGAACGTGCGCGTGCATCTATGCTTTGCCGACTTTCTCAAATTCTAGTTGCCGGCATCGCCGCACAGGTACAATTCATATCCTGCCGTAGAGGGCGCTTATTCGCGTGCAAGGAGGTCGACTTCACCCAATTACCGGCTCGGAACTTTAGTTAAAACTTCGTCAATTAGGAAGCTGTGTAATACCTGTGATAATTACGTTTGGCCAAATTTAATTAAGTTTAAATTTAGCAAACGAGACGCATCTTAGTAGCTATCTGAGTTGGTGTAGCAACAAAATGCGGTGCAATGGAGTGTACGAAAAGCACGAGAACTTTCAGGAATATTTGACAGTTAAAAGGACTGAGCACGTCAGTCAGTTGAATACACTTTAAAAAAATCGAACATTTATGCGATTTCAGTCAACCTATGATAAAATAATACTTGCATCCATAGAAAAATACTTCTAGTTAAAATTGAGACACCGTACCAGAAAACTATTGTCCCAGATTGTGTAACAATAGAAATTATTGTCTTTCCCGGCGAATGGTTTCGTCCAATACGGGCAATTGTAGCAATTAACTTTTAATTTGAAACGGGTCATATATATAATTCTGCCCCTCTTAGATCGGATCCAATGACGCGAGAAAATTAAACGGGGCACCTCGATGTGAGACAAATAGGAATTGGCTACGAAATAAATAGGATACTACCCTTGCTAGGTACTACCCCCTAGCCATTTCCGAACATACTTCGATGCGCCTAATAAAGCTTGGATTATATGAAAAGAATAGCGATTTGGTTAAATGTGGTATAAAATTTGAGTATGGAACGGACCAACAACACTCTGGCAATATATTACAACGTCGGTTGTGGTTTAGTGCCCTCTAGCGTTCTTATAGGGTAATTTAGAACTTTTTGACAGGTTGGGTTATTGTATATTTAATATTAAACTTCAGGAGAGTTTTTATAGGTTTTCTAGTATGGTATATTATTTAGCAAGAACTACATTAATTTTTACAGTACAACATTATAAACTTTAAAAATACTGGAACGTGATTTATTCGACAATTTCCTTGAAAGAAGTCTGTGCAAGAAGACTCAATATTTATGTACCTAATAAAGCAATCCACAACATTTAAAGATATACATCTACAAAAGAAAGTAATGCACAATACTCTGATAATACATAATAGGTATGAGAGACGGGCTTTAATTACTGGTCAAAATTCTAATTCATCAAATCTCTTCCAATTTATTCGAAGGCAAAACTAACTGGGTTCTTTTTCTTGAACCTTGTGAACACCTTTTCTGACTACTAACTGACGCGTTTAAGTATTTAACATTTAATAAGGGCTGATAAAGCAAGACTACTCAAATGAAACGAAACACTTATCAAAACAATAACATCTATTAACAATAATAATCAACAATCCCGTTTGATAGGTTACATAGAAAAATTAATGAAGCTTTGAACATATTGACGTTTAAATTAAACCTAGGAGTTGATTTAGACAGACACACTTTTAGCAGAAATATGAATAATTTAATTTACAATGAAATGCGAGACGAGTTGAAAAGACTTACCAGGGATAAACTTAAGCGCCTAAGAACGCTCCACAAAAACGTGTACTTTACATGACGGTGGTTGAAATGAGAAGAGCGAGATCTGTTCGTTTGCATCCCTCGACCCCAAAGGAAGCCGGAAGCATTTCTTCTTAGCCAATGACAACTCTTCAATTTTAAACTTATAACACGCGGTCAAATCCTAAACCAGATGTTCAGCCCTAGCAAAAACCTTTGACATTCCCGAATGTTCTTACAAATATCTCGCTTAATTTGATCATATCTTAATAAATAAATAATGGGTTTCTGACCCATTACAACAGAGAACTGGCGTTTGTAATAAAACCAGTATCACCGAACAATGCGAAGCGTTGCTGTTTCTGATTGTTACGTAGATAACATCTCAGCTGTTCGATATAGATTTCGTTTTCTTCTTTAATCTGTGAAATGGGACAGCGCGACATACCGTGTATGCCACACGCCCGCCGCATCGCGTCTACATCAAATTTTATGACGCGCTTTTTATTGTCGCGTATATGCGTCGAGCGCTCGATTGGATATCGGCCTTCCTATAAGATTTTATCGGTCCTCGGATGGCGATAGTGTCGGTAATCACCCCCTATTATTGCCCACTTTCGTCTATAACGCAAACAAATAGGCAGTTATTGATTTGTACTTACATGTTGCTTCATTTCCCTCCCAAAATTGATATTACCGTTATCGGATATTGTGGTGTGTTTACATAAAGTACAGTGTTTACAATGCTATTTCCAAACATTTTATTTCTGGTATACGTATTACCTGTTATTATTATTCACACTAGGCTGTTTTATTAGCCGTTAGTAGCAGCACCAGCAGCTAGCAGCAACATTTTGCATTCCAATCAACGTTGCAGCATAACTTTTCGGCCGGCGACTATTAAAAGTTAAACAAGCGCTGGTGGTCATATTGTTAGCAGCCAGTAGCAAATAGCACGCTAGTAAAACGGCCTAGTGTGACCATACCATAACTGTAGAATCACTAACTGTGAATAAACATTTTCTATCAGGTAATATTGTGGAACATGCAGCTAAATTTCTGTTGATGCAACAAACAATTTTTATCATTGTCTGCATTAGTTCACCGATGTGTTCAGCCATGATATTTCTAGATAAATAAACCCACTGGTGGTTGGCGAACAAATCGTAAACGCGCAATCCACATTCCAATAATTGAGTAAAAATTAACAAATTATAACACCGCACTGCGTTTGGCAATCCAACTGGAAGTTTTACATTAATTAAAAATCGGTATCCAACCCCTATTCCGTTCGTAATTCAGAACGTTATTTGCGTTATTTTCATAATAAATTCCAACTAAACCTTCTGAAAATTTTCAATTTCGTGAAGCCACAGTCACTCTGGATTTCAGTCAGTGGCCACTGAATTTTATGGGCAAACTCTGTCTTCATACTGACAAGATTTGGGTCATTAAACAAATGTTTTGTACTGATCCTGACGACGGTTCAACCGTTTCAAGTTCAATTGAATGCAATGACGCATAGAAGTACTAAAATAGCGTCGTTCCATTGTCGTTTCATATTCCATAGGCGACCGACGCCGAGCAGCGTCGCCTGTGTTTTATGCGCTCTAACATAATTTCCGAAAGATGCACAATGAACGTCATCGCTAAAATCCATGCAGCCTCGTTGGCTTCATATCAATATTCAGGCCGGATGGCATGGCAGATAATGTCCACAACCCGTATAACTTTATCCATCCTGACACGACACGAATATTATAGCTTTTCAGCAAATGTGCATTTCAAATGTGTATCAAAGCTTGTTTTAGAGTGGATACACTGAATTCACGTGTAGATATTACTCCTATTTCGATGCCGTTGTGTCCTGTGTTGATGGCCCTATTGAAATGCTTTCAGTTTACGTTGAAATGTTCGTTCGTTAATGTAATGTTCGTTTTATTCAGTCATCTCGAATTTACGTGAAAGTTTAATTATCCCTATGAGTTGAGATGAAGTTCAGACGCTTTGAGATCAAACGCAGAAACCGTCTGGTCTGAGCTTCTTCAGAAAACTTTGTAAGAAGGCTTCCTAAGTTGCAACTTAACTTGAAATTATGTTGCCACCTCAAGAGATATTCCAAAGTAGGTGTTCATCATCTAATATATGCTGTATTTTCTGTTAGATCGGACTTTTAATGTGGATGAAAGGGAAGCAAAAGGAAATGCCGTTTGCAGTTCCTATGTTGTGGCGAGAGGCTTCCAATCATGTAGATGATTGCTATTTTTGCACGATAAGCATCTCTGGATATTCGAAGAAGGATAAACATAAAATGAAATATACAAATTTGCCATCAGCATCGCGACCTATCCCCCATGGAGAGAACCATCCTCTCCCAAATGCGCCATCCACTTCATCATCTTCGATTTTTGATACAGAAGAACTTTCACCTGTTTGAAGAAACTTGTCTATTTGACAGAGTGTCTGAAATCACTCTGCCAAATCAGGCCAGTCGTAAAGATGCATCATTTGAAGTTTTAGGAACACCTCACCTTATAAACCAGTGCGAACTGAATGATTTGGTTAAAAACTTAGAGAGGTTTATCAAAAGAAAAAGCTGAGTTATTGGGTTCTAGGCTACAGGAATGGAATCGTTTCGCACGAGGTGTCACAATGTCTTCATTTACAAGAGTAACGAGTCTTTTAAAGTACATTTTAAAATGTAAGGATCTTCACGTTTGTGTCACGATGTTGAGGGTCTTACGTACGAGTTTGATATTCCCCACGATCCTTCTGAATGGTGGCTTTTTATCGATTCATCAAAATACAGCTTGAAAACAGTACTTTTGCATATTCTTTGAATTTATATAACTTGTTAACTTGATTTTTTGAACTTATATCGTATGCTTCTCTGACCCAATAAAAACCTCAAGGGGTGCTACATCTTTCCTCCTCACGTCCAAAATCAGTTCCAAAAGTAACTGATTACCGAACTTTCGCACGTCCCGTCAATAATTGATCGGTTTTTCGATGCCTGGAAGGAGGTTCGCGGGTTTTCCCCGAAAATTGATTTTGAGCCGCACAATGGTCGGGTTCGACTATACAGCGGCCCTGCTGACTCTAAAACCCTAGCGCTTTCGCGAACCCCATGGCATTGTTCGCTGGGGTCGACTGCGCATTGTGTCCGCGTCGCTCACACTATATTGATCAAAGAAGACGCAAGCCGACATTACGTAGCCAAGGAAATGCGAATGTAAACATGTGCGAGGTGATATCGCACTGTTAAACGAGCTTTTTGTCGCTCCGTTCACACTTTCATCTTGCTTTCTGTTGCGTCGACCGCGACAAGAGCAGAAACCGGTTTTGTGGAGACTTGCAAAAACTTGTTTTGTTGTTTAAGGATGGATGGTTCTTGTAGTAGTACACGCTAACGTCATCAGCACGTTTTGATAACTCAATTTTTGTTTAATTGTATTTTTTTTTATTGAAACATAAAGTAGGTACAGTAACATAAAGTTCTTGTAGATTCTGAACAGATTACCTTGAATCAAAACAACGGTTGATTTCCATATGAACGAAATAACTATCCACTTCAGCCAAGACAACATTTCCTCAGAAGAAGCGAGTTAAGTGCTTAATTCAAGATAAATTTAGTTCCAATGAGTAAATTATTAAGTCACACCAAACAGTCATCAACTACAAAGGACTATTATGTAGTTTTTAATGAAACTTTGTGGTATTACTTCAAATATTTAAACATTTCGACCAAATATTGCTTTATTTCAACCATTGGATGGATTAAAGAGTATAATAATTATCAGAATAAGTAATTGGTTGTTTTGTCTTGGAAAAACAAATGTTTCAGATAAAAATTTTTAGGTTTGGTTCAACACCTTCTGTGTTCTGAATAGAGTATTTCATTCTCACTGCTAGTAACTGTCATTTTAAATGAAATGCGATGAATTATTCAAAGTAAGCAATAGTAATTAACATTCAACATAATATATTGATTTGAAGTGAATAATTTTGTTGTTTTGTTCAAAGTATCTATCGCTGCTGCAAAGGGGTAAAAAAGTTCATATATACCAATAGATACAGTAATTTATTAAGAAAATAAAAAATACATTCAAAATAAGTACAAAATACATTCAAAAATACAAAAGAATTAAATGTTATCTGATACATTTCAAAGTATTAAATCCATATAATAATTAAATAATACCTCTGGTGAATTTGTTGTCATTGATTTGCATCTCTTACTTTGGGCCATGCTATAAAAACACCTTGTATACAGTACTGTAGAAACTTTAGTAATGCATAATTTGCACCTGTGGTGAAATATACATTTTCCACCGTTGTTTTATTACCTTGAAAATACAGAATGCACATAATGTATTAACATTTTCATAAAAAGTAGTTAGACGCATATACTTACTGTCAAATATCGGTATCAGATGATCTAATGAGACTTTATTGATTTGTTCGGAGTAAATTTTCGCAAGACAACGAATGTCTTAAATATTTCTCTGTGTGTATTTAAATTGATCACCATCCATCAGACTTACGATACTTCAGGCCACTCGAGCATTAACTGTTCAATTGCAGCAGTACTTCTTTCTCGCTACCAAGAAGAACAAAAAAGCACATGCACTTTATCACCCCATCCATCATGTCGCTTGCTACAAACCGTTTTGGACCTCCATTAAAAATTCCCTTAGTAAAACGTATCGCCACGCATTAAGCGGCTACTTGTAGCACCAGATGCTACTGTAGCAAGTAGCCGTTACCCAGAATGCACTGCAATGCATCAGGATTGTAGTGTATGGGGTTTTAAAGCAACAAATGGGTTTTATAGCAACCCATTGTCCCCGCGTATCTAATAAAACGTGATGAGTGTGTGGTCATGCGTAAAATAGTGTAGTAATTAATTACAGATTATCACCGGCGAGAAACGGTAATAAATATACCTGATACCGTAATCTGGGGCGCCGGGAATGGGACTTTCGGTAAAAAAAATGAACGGCACGTTTCCTGCATGCTGTAAGATTTATAACTGGATAAATGAGACTCGACTTATGTATGGTTTAGTGCAATGGATGATATTTTTATGTGATATGTTTTTTTCTGAGCGGGGGGGGAGGTAAAAACGAAAAATGTACACTGTACACAATATATTTACGTACAAAAACAAATTGATTCAAGAACATTGAGTACGAAATGGAATTAGTTCTCATTAGTACTCTCACTCTCTCGTTCACGTCAGTAAAAACTGAAAATTGCTTGTAACACTTCTCGTAATTCCTGTCTTTTTTTGCTTTTGTTGCTGCGAAACTTGTCTCATTTTGTTTAAGGCACAACTAACGTTCCACTCACTGCGGCTGCCTGACCTTTCTATTTTTCAACGTCAGCGGCTGCAATTCCATCACTTTGTTTGCGTTTCAAAGTTGGCAACGGTGAAAACCGATAATAAACATCGACCGGTAGTAATTTATCAATTCCTGAAGCGTTCACGACTCTCTCAAGACTATTTTTCAAAATTAACCGCGTTACCGTACACATTTTTATTATTGTCTTCAATATTATTTTTATATTTTTTTATATATATTTTAAAGATTATTTGGCTCCTTCAAGTAAAATACAAAATTCCCAGAGTAAGAATATGATTTTCTTGATGTTCCAAGTATTACGTTTTCTTGTTTTAAGTATGAAGGAACTGCTTGAAAGGAATTGCGTCTGTTTTAAGCGATACGTACGTATACTTTTGGGCCAAGAACGTGTTTCCAACGCGTAAAGTTGGAAACACGTTGGAAAATCCTGTATTATAAACTGATAGTAAAGCAAACGAGTGTTGAAAATGTCTGCACCGGTGCATTGCGTGAGTCATAAGGAGTCTTTACGTGACGATACTGCTGGAAACTAAGGCTAACTAATTACAGCGTCGAGGACATAAATTAATAGGGTGGTAGCAGTTGGATGGCAATCGCCATGCAATTTGGCATATTTCTGCAAGAACCTCGTATATAATAACAACCTTTATTGCAGCGTGTGTTAGCTAACTGCTTTGTGCGTGTTCTTAACTACTCTTTCAATAATTCCTCGACAAATTTCACAGAAGATTACACTGGAGTTTGTAATAACCGAAAATAAGACCAGTTAATATACTCTCTTACATCTCAAACACTAAAACAAATCATGTCTTGATCAAACCCTAACTTAATCAATCATTTTCCACCCTATATATAAAAGTTCCACCCCTGAATATTCGAAACATGCATGCAAGGCTGCTGAAGTAATTCCACGACAGTGGGTCTATGGAATTGCCTCTGTGCAACCGGAAGTTCCGCCCAGTACATTACAGAGGGGAAACAATCTAATGAGTCCCAGTATAACGGTAGGTTGACGCTGTAGAAGCGACATCTCGCCACCGTTTACACAAGGGATGCTCCCACTGCAAGGGTGGTACTGAGGGCGCGGACAACAGCACGGAAGATTTGCTACTGTATACACCGCATATACACCACAACTTGGGGGTACAGTGGCCATAGAATAAACGTTTTAGTACGGTTTATTATATTGTACATACGTGTGGTAAACTAGATTATGTTACGAATTAATTAGACCAGTGTTTCCCAACCTTTTTGAAGACCCCCGAAAAACTTTTATTTCCGCCCTTGAAAAAAAGTTGGAAAAGGCTGATCTAATGATATAAACGAGTTTGGACATTCGTAGGTGTTAAATTTCTCGAAGAAGTTGATTGATGTCCAAAAGATTGCTTCAGCCTCTTGAGGAAAATTCTGCCGGTGTATAACTCTTTGGACATTCATTGGTGCAGTATTTGCTTTAAAAAATTGAGTTTGCCCGATAAGTTTGATTGGTGTTTGTCCAAAAGCTTCCTTTAGCCTCTTGAGGTATTTTTTAATGACATAGAAGAGTTTGGACATTCGTAGGTGCTAAATTTGTCCAAGTAGTTGGACCCCCAGGGGTCCGCAGACCACAGGTTGGGAAACACTGAATTATACTATTACTACAAATTTGGTACGATTATTTTCATAATAAACGCTTTTTTCCCCAAGTTGTTGAAAAGCGTGTCTGATATTTCACCGAAAAATTGGCAATTCTCTTCGTAATGCAAAGCTATCACTCACACAAAATCATTCATTACCCTAATTACAAATGAAGTAATGTTGCCAATTTATTTTTAACGAGAAAACTGAATTTAGTCGCAGCACATTCTGGTATATAAGCACACAGCTTTGAAGCAAGCTGTTTGCGAGTGGATTCTTACCCTAAAGGATTTATTGCAAAATTTATGCTGAGTTTTCTCCTTTGGGAGAAGGGGAGGGACCAGTTTCGCCCGCATAATAAATACGACTCGATTTTTTTAACAGAGAATAATTTTTAAACTCGCTCCGAGAATGTTTTTGTGTTGCCTTTTGTGCTCACTACCTAATTAATACCACCAATTTTTCCTCCTTATTTAAGAGGCTTTTCGTGTTTAAAAATGTGGATATTTTCAATGTGATTATCAAGCTTTAAGTTTCAATTTAATTAGGGTTTTTAACTAGGCTAAAAGTCGCAGTAATTCGTAATTCGCAGTATAATTCTCCTAACCACCACAACTATAAGCTCTACAAATTTCTACATGACATTGTTTCACATATTCAAGTGGATTGAAGTAGCAACCCTTAATAAAATGAATTCTGGCTACGCCACTGAATTTAACGCTAAATTTCACCTCTCCGGGCGAGACATGGCGTTGCATCGCAATTTCGCAGTGCGAGCCACTTTCGTTTCTATTATTTTGTTCTTTTTGGAGGGTGCTGGGCGACAGTTGTGTGCGAGCCTCTGCCAGATATCACGTTTTATTAAATTTCATTGAGTGGCTCGACGCGTGCTCATACCTGAATCCTGAAAGTTGCACCAGACGTTCGTACGCTTTACCAACTTTTGCATTACCGAACTTACGACTCGAGAATATAGGAAATTTTACAAAACGGCATATTCAAAGGTTTTATTATACGGCAGCGGCGGTATAAATAATATAGAACAGCAGAGAGAGGCCCTCGTAAAACTCAGATATTGGCCACTTTTCTTATGCTTTCTTGCGGTATTTTAGTTCGGACTTCGCTATAAACAAAACCGTCAAAAAATATCCTAAAACTCGAACGGGGAGGGAAGAATATTTTACTGGCGAAGGATCAGATAAAAAGGTTTGCAGGATGTTAAAAAAAGGTAAAAAACAAGACACTAAATAGCTCATATTGCGGGTTAAAACAATCATCTGTACTTAACCAAAATTTGGTTGCATCAGGCGCACGAATACGCGAATTCAATCCAAAATGAAATTTATGCCGGGGCACTCAAGTTCAACTGTTTGCGGGAGTAATGGCGCAGCCCGACTTCATTAAAAAACCAATTTCCACCACAATTAACGAAATTTAAAGCTGTCAAATTGACGAAAGTAGATTCAATGCCAATTGTGCGCGCAGCGAGCGCGGCAACGAACGCCGAACGCACTCGGTTCGCACATTTCGCGCATTTTTCAGGAACGAGTGGCGTGACGGCTTTATAATGCAATCACAATCACGCACAGCAAACACAGAACTCTCAACTACTGATTTAAACTCTATTCAACGCTTCAAATACTTTATGTAGGGGCTATAGGGCTTCATAATATTATAACACTTATTATGCTCATAACACTTGTTTCTATAACCGCAGAAAGATCATTTGGTTGGTTCAAGTAGAATATAAAATTCTCAGAGTAAAAATATGATTTTCTTGATGTTCCAAGTATTACGTTTTCTTGTTTTAAGTATGAAGGAACTGCTTGAAAGGAATTACGTCTGTTTTAAGCGATACGTACGTATATTTTGGGTCAAGAAACTGTTTGTTCGTTGAAGCATGTATATTTTTCACCCAATTGATGTAAAACGAACGTCTTACACTTTTTATATGTAGAAACAACATAAACATACTAAACTCTTAAACCGGAAGAATAACTAGCCGTTGAAATAACTACGTTATTAAAATTGAACATTATTTCTTGATATCCAAGAATAGTGGTTCTCTCTGTGTAGGCTATTCCACTACAATCCTGGTTTTCCTCATAATCCTTGTAAGTCACCCATGAAATAAAACACTTATGCATACATGGAAACAGACAATATACGAACGCTCAATATCGTCGAACTTATATAGCGGTGATATGTGGCAAAAGACGCGAGAAACTGTTAGCGCCATCTATAAAGTAATTACACAACTTTCTATGTATCTCTCAGAGTAATATGCGTATATATTTTTCGTCCAACGAAATATTTTTGTTGTTGTAAGAGGAACGTCTACTTTTTGAAACAACTACATTGAAGTTCTTATTAGACTAAATATCCAAGAATAGTGTGGAGATGCCCTTTCGACATTGTGGAATTTTCTTGAGATGGAAGTGTGCCGTGGACGACTTCCGGTATAATTTATGTCTCGGTCCAAATTACGGCTGGCATTTAATTAAAATACGTGGAGGCGCGTGATGCACCAGCACATTAATGATATCATTCATAGCGACAATCTTGGAAGAGGTCTCGCGCTCGCTGGCTCTCATTAAACCGTTTGGGAATTTATTTTAGTCATGGCGCCTGCCTCACAAGTAATGAAATTGCGACGGCCTAGATGCCTGTCAAGGATACTAGTGTTTCCCGGCATATAGGATCACACCATTCAATGATTTTCCGCCTAGAACTTGAGTTGAGTACCTATTTGCATGTCAACGTTATGGGCTCGCTAAGACATGTTATATGTATTACAAGGACATGCTTTAGCATGATATTTTGTGAGTAAAACATTACATATCTTTAGTAACTTGTGTAATCTCGTCCTTCATAAAATTATAAACAAATTCTTCAAAATCCAATTTTTAAAACATCAACTTTTCTTGGGGAATATTAGAATATTAAATTATGGAATGGTGCGCTGCAACAAAAGAAAATAAGCTATAAAAGCCGAGGAAGAAAGGTAATTGCCGATACTGCTTCGACATAAAAGGGTTTAATAATGAAAAATGTATATCACGACCGTACAATAATTTCCCCACTAAACGAAAATCTATATTTCACGGTGTAGCGTGTCTTCATATCGTGTCAAAGCGAAGCTTATATTGATTTGTAATATAAATGCAAATTACAACGGCAATACCTTCCCTCTAAATAATTTATTTTGGAAATACTGGTACCACAAAGTCTACTACAGATGTACAAGAATACAACGTATTATTTACAAGCATTGTTCATTATTTTGTCAACAATATAATAAATTAAAACAAAAAGCGATTTTCAATTCCAATAACCACCGATTAAAAAGTGGAAAAGTGACTTTCCTCCGCAAACCACGCACTTAAAACCTACCTATTCAGTATTCAAACCGTCTGAACGGCGAACCATTTCAAAAGTTATAATGGCGCTGGCTTTGCGGAATGGGTCGGTACTTGGAGGTCGAATTTTCCGGGCTAATACGAGTTGGCAACTCGATTCGTGTTGAAATATAGACGGATTGACGGCGGAATTTCACATTTCAAGTTCAGAGTACACACCCCGAAGCGCACAAGACGTTTACTTTGGCACGTGTCTAGCAGCCTGAAAACCGAGACCACTTCCAACCGAATTTACAAGTCGACGATAACGTCCGTACACAACCACCAAGTCAACTATGCTTCTTGACAATTTAGGAGCGAGATAAGCTCGTTGAAAGCATTGTTTATTGTTGCTGGTGTCTTGAACTCGGTTAATGACACCATCAGACATTTAGGTTACTCCTCGTTTCCCTGTGCGGTAATTGTTATAAATATTACCCTAGACCAGCGTTTCCCAACCTTTTTCACCAAAAACTTTTATTTCCTCTCTTGAAAAAAGTTGGGAAAGGCTCATTTAATGATATAAATGAGTTTGGACATTCGTAGTTGTTAAATTTGCCGAGGAAGTTAATTGGTGTTTGTCCAAAAGGTTGCTTCAGCCTCTTGAGGAAATTTCTTCCAGTGTATAACCCTTTGGACTTTCATTGGTGCAATATTTCATTCAAAAAAGTTCAGTTTGCCTGATAAGTTTGATTGGTGGTTGTCCAAAATCTATCTTCAACCTCTTGAAGAAATTTTTAATGACGTGGATGAGTTTGGACATTCGTAGGTGCTAAATAGTCCAAGTAGTTGATGCAGTAGTTGGTGGAGTAGTATTCCTACTCCATAGGTCTATTATCTGTTGCGTTTTATCCGCGGACCCCCTGGGATAGACCTACGGACCCCCAGGGGTCCACGGACCACAAGTTGGGAAACACTGCCTTAGACTTCACACAAAATGATGTTCCAAAATGTGAACAAAGCGTTCAGTTCTGAAGACTTAGTTAGTTAAAATATTCACTAAAACAAGAACAGGAACGTATCAACTACCTTTTATTAAACTAAGAAAACTATACCAAAATTTCTTTATGACAGTATACCTGACTTTCTTAGGGGTAGGTCGATTTAACAAATACCAAACTATGAACTGCACAGTGGCGTTTGCCCTGTGGAAAAAGATCAAATCGTAATGAAACTCATCAATTGGTTCGATAATATGGAACTCGTGAGTGTTATATCTTGTGATGTTAAGATAATCGGCTAAAATGCCGGTTATAAAGACATCTTCTATGGGTATAAATGGCAAATTAAAAGATTCTATGTACATTTCTTGAGCTATATAAGTGGGGAATAGATAAGCTGGTCCATTTAAATACAGTGGGTAATAAGGGTTCCTGTAATAGTGAAAAGAGACGTAGTGTTTTGAGGTTATGTCTCTGACAGGTCCCACGCTTTTGATTGCGTTCCCATAGATGGCTCTGTGACTGGGATCCATCCCCACTATTAATTTTAGTAACAAATAAGTCTGAATATATACATCATCATCAACTTTTAAGATGAATTTTGAGTAATAGCAATGCATGGATACTAATTCCAACATACTAATCGATTTCAGCGTTAGGTTTTGATAAGTATCGAGATTATTTTGAATTATTAAATCCTCATAGATATCAAGTTCAATTTCTAGCCTCTTGACAGGCATGTCATCAATCTGGCCAAGTATGAAAGCAACCGATACATCCTTCCTAAGAGCTACAGTACCCCATGTCCTTCTAATCGCCGTCCTTTGGGTCCTGTTGTTAGGCATGGACGCCACAATTATTAAAAGGATTAACCCGTTGCCATTGTTTGGGCACACTTTTCGGCCGATTGCGGAAAAGCCCGGGGCGTAGATGTCTCTCACTGGAAATGAGCCATAATTTCTGTCTCCAACCGCTTTTGCCAACTCTCTAGGGTCGTATAATGTCGGTGATAATTCCTTCGCTACAAATAGGTGGAAATCATTCTGGGATATCTCGTCTTCTTGCACTAGAATCGCGGAAATCAGGAGATATTTTTAGGTTATATGGTAAATTTCTTACGGTCGAGGCTGTAGTTGTACGCCATTATTATATATACGAAGACCACTGTTATTATTATGAATTTTAAAGGGTATAATATTTTTCTTCGTATTACTATTCTATATCTGCTCATGGTCGCAGAGGTTTTTGTTACTATTATTGTCCGATTTGACATAATATATTGATAGTCTTTTTCGTTTTTTCAAGTTTTCGACAGGGACATTCTGTCGGAACAAAAAAAAACCTTAAACGACGACGTGACACCTGGAAATCTATTAATTCATTCGCCTGTCATTATCGTTCGTAATTGACCGATCACGAGCTGTTGGAAAAACTCCTCCAGGTCGAAAAAAAAAACCGTCGAAGAAATCAATTGGTGCTAATTCGTTATCTGACAGGAGCAATTTTTCTCCTGGCTTACCGGGCCGTTTTTTTTCAACCCCTGTAGAAATCAAAGTTTTTTCACTTAGGAGAACCCCGCGTGCGCAAAATGACGTACGGATCCATCCAATCTACCGGGATGGGCCAACGCTCAACAGGACATAATCCTATTTATCCCGGAGGCTATCGTTGGAATAAACTGCGGTTGAATTTGCATTTTCTGTACCGTTTTCTATGCAACAAGGGACACCCGGTGTTAGAGAATATTAAAATCAATATTCTTTATTATATCTTTCTAATTTTCTTACCGTCCTAAAAGATACAGCACCCTTCTGGTTGCTATCGTGAAGTGTTATCGAAAGGTTCGTAAATATCTGGGGCGCAAAGGCAATACATCCAAATGCTTTTATCGTAATACGTCGTCTGTCGATAGAGGGAGTCAAACGCACGTCGCTACCGCGCGTAACTAGGCAAATTTAGAGGCACACGGGTTTAGAGAAACATAAAGCGGAGGCAATAGCGCGCGAGTGTAAAAGAAGCGAGCGTGGATTTTCGACAGCTCCCTGATTTACAGCCGATTCAACCCCCAAAGAGATGATGCGTCAGCAACGTACTCCGTTTTAGTATAGCCATTTTGGCGGCGGCGCCGGATCTGGGTTGTACAGCGCATGTATGTATGTACATATTATGAGTTGCCTATTAAAATAGGCCAGCAATACGCATGTTTTTATAAACACTCGACTGACAAACAAACTACCCCCAGAAGTTACAAGTGCCAGTACAAAACTACCACCAGAAGTTGAAAACAAGCATTAAAAATGCTTAAATAAAGTCAAAAGAACTCAAACACTCAAAGACATTCGTGTTGTATGGAATAAATTTTTCCCTCTGTGTACACAGACAAACTGACAACAAGTTGAGATTCATTATTTAATAAATACCCAGCGTGCAAAAATGACACTCAAAACAGACAGTTGCGCCCTCTCTTTGGGTCCGGGTGTTGCGGATACAAGTTAACACTCGCAGGAATTTTCAATGTGTGCACTTGACAACTCCCATATAAATGGAAATTTCAACAAAACCGCTAAAGAAAAAACATTTCCGTCGCACGCGCCACCGCCACCCTATGTCAGCACGTCCAACCATCGGATCGTCCAACTGTCAGCGGCCATTTTGCAATTGTCCTTTTTTGTTTCGATGAACGTAATTATTAGATTAGGCGCCATAATTGAATCTCTGTCATTTCAAAGGGGATACAGGGGAGGTTCCCCCCGTGTGTGCACAGCTAGGGGGTGAAATGTGCCTAAGTGCTTTTGAGATGTACTACTGCAGACTTTGCGCTGTGTGTCTTGTAAAGGGATGACATGGATTCTGATTGATGTACAGCAAGCACTATTATGTATTATGTTAAAGTATTTTATGTCTTGGAACTAACAGTTACTAACAAAAGAGTTTCCCTAGTTAAGGGTTTATCTTCTAAATCATATGAAATTATACAAGAAAATGCTTGAAGTCGATAGTAGATGTGAAGTTTCTTCGCAGTGTGGAGGAGTGGTTAGCTGGAATTTCTACCAAGGGACTTGGCGACTTCTTTTCCCAAACTTATGTTAAACTTCGAACTCGTTAACTATATCCGACGTACTGTGTACCCTCCAAGGACCACAAACTCCCCTCTCCTCGACTCACCGCCCCTCATCGCAACCCCATACACATCCACTACTCCCATATAATATCGATTGCCGCCTTGTAAAAATCAAGGATTTTATCCTCAACGTTCGGGGTAAATTTAGATATAGATGCGGACGACGACGACGTTGCATTTAATCTAGTTAGGTGGCAGATAAAGATAATTAAGATCAAGGCTGAACGGAAGCCTTTGCCAAAATCCACTCATGTATAACGGCCCTTCCGGCAGGATGATCACGTTTCAAAATCAATATCCCCCGGCGGCGAAATACATTTACAAATTAGACCGGCATATTCAGGACGCCAGAAGGGCCATTTGGCTCAAAGAATCCCTTTTGAAGCATGTCGTTTCATGGCCGGCACTTTGAACGAAATCCTAATAAAAAAAAGTTGCCCGCTTAAAGTATTAAAAAGATATTTTTAACGAGAGAAATTTTATGTAACGGTCATTTTACAAAAAAAATTAATCATTTTGGACGTTATTCCGAATAAAAAGCGTCACAAATAGATGTAATAAAATCCACTAGAATTCTTCTAGTTCTCCTAGGATCCTTCTAGGGCCCCTAGAATCCTTCTAGGATCCCTAGAATCCTTCTAGGGTCCCCTAAAATCCTTCTAGGACCCTCTAAAAGGAAAGTATTCTAATCGGAACGTAAAATTATTAACCAATAACCAATATCGAAAACTAACATTAACATTAATAAACCCCGCATACAAAACCAGTATTCGATTTGAATTTTATATCCATTTGAACACGATATGTTTCATAAATGTGTGCGAGAATACCATATTATCGAGACGAATGTACGTGAGCCACATACAGTACGATATTTGCCTAGTAATGGCTTGCACATATTGCAGACGCAGAAGCCGCTACGAGCAGCGCAAAGAAAGCATCGTGCATAAAATAGAAACGGCATTCTAACCAGTCTTTGTCCCATAAATTATACTTGACGCAGTTACAGCTCCACCTACGATTGGAATCGATTTAATAACAAAAGCAATCTATTGATACGTGGACCGTTGAAGATTTATTGATATAGAAGTCATTATACATTTTTAGGGGATATACACGGCTTGTTTTTATTAAAGTTCTAATAAATTGTGTAACTCCTGTATTTAGGTCTCCTATACTTAAAGATATTCACAACTCATGTCACAGCATCGTAATACCGGATTTATAATTCCGAAAGGAGTTTTTAACCTGTTTCTTGGCGACTCTACTTCCAATATATCATATTTGCAGTTATGGTGGAAGCAGACTAGCGCACTTCGTTGTCGATAAACTGGTATTGAAGCCCGGTATAAGTTTTATGATTGGTTCTGGCTATGAAGCACGAGCCGGATTGAGTGGTACTAGAAAGTCGGACTTCGTAGATGGACTTCACTCGTTACAATTGGCTGCTGCAGCGTCTTTTCTTTTTATTGGTCGACTGTGCGAGCGTCACGATCTTTCACGCGAATTGCCATCGCGAAAACGTGCAAAGTTTACATTGAAAGTGGGATGTTATACATTTTGATTGTCGATTCGTAGCGCCATCTCGTGATATTCCGGATAAGTTATGACGTGGCAGCATTTACAAGTCAATAAAGTTGAGAAATATCAAAGAATTTACCTATAACTTACTGAAATAACCAAGAAAATTCATGAAAGATTACAAAAATTATTATAGATCAAAATATTATACAATAATTCCACAAAATTTTCACGTAAACCACGCACTAAGCATAGATAAAAGTGATTTACAAGTGCGGCCGCAATAAATATGGAAAATAAGTCATATAGGCTTCCCTCTGGAGACCGCGGGAGTGCTTGCATGTGGCGGTACAGTTTACTTTTTTATGGTGGCATGAGTGGCGCCGTTTTGCGAAAAAAATCTGCATAAGGGGTCGAGGGGGAGGACCTAACCGCCGACCGCAGCGCTCCTGGCGGCGTGAATGCAAATTAAAAAAATTATCGTCCGGTAACTCGTTAAACGCATTCGTAACTGCGCATTCATAACGTCAAGTTCTAACGTGGGAGCTGTAAAACTCGCATATGGGGCGTAAAATCGCCATCGAGAGCGAGTACTGCTAGAGAAAATTAACGATTGCATCATTTGCGTCAGTATGTGGTGCATAAATCTTTTGAGTGTAACTGTAAGACATAATTGACTTTTGTATTTCGGAGTGAAACTCCGAATACATTGCGCAGTCGTGACAAATCGATTTATACACATGCCATTTTAGAAATAGTCTTGCTTCTTATAGTAATTTTAGTTAAAGAGAATAACATATTTTGACTGAAGAAGTAGCATACTGTATGCACTTTGACAAGCTGTAACTTAAACAGGAAAGATAAAGGTTTTTCCAATCGATCCATATCTATATCATAATAATCTTCCTTCTTATAGTATTTTTCCTTTGAAGAAAAAAAAATATACATTTTGACAACAGCAAACAATGTGCAATTTGACAAGCTGTAACTTCAAAAGTCGTGGACGTACCTACCTGCAAATTAGCTTATTGGAAACACCAAGGTTTTTTCAATCGATTTATACACATGCCATTTTAGAACTAATCTTTCTTCTTATAGTATTTTTCCTTTGAAAAAGAATAACATATTTTAACTGAAGAAAGAGCATACTGTATGCACTTTGACAAGCTGTAACTTCATCAGTAGTGGATGTATGTTCCTAAAAATGGGCTTATTGGAAAGATAAAGGTTTTTCCAATCGATCAATATCCATATCATTATAGAAATAATCTGGCTTCTTATCGTGTTTTTCCTTCGAAAAAAAAAATACACATTTTGGTCGAAGAATCAGCAAACAAGATGCACTTTGGCAAGCTGTAACTTCCAAAGTAGTATACGTACCTACCTGCAAATTGGCTTATTAGAAAGATCAAGGTTTTTCCAATCGATATATACCCATATGCCATTTTAGAACTAAACTTACTTCTTATAGTAATTTTCCTTTGAAAAAGAATAACATATTTTGACTGAAGAAGTAGCATACTGTATGCACTTTGACAATATGTAACTTCATCAGTAGTGGATGTATGTAATGGGCTTATTGGAAAGATAAAGGTTTTTCCAATCGATCAATATCATTATAGAAATAATCTTGCTTCTTATCGTGTTTTTCCTTCGAAAAAAAAAATACACATTTTGGTCGAAGAATCAGCAAACAAGATGCACTTTGGCAAGCTGTAACTTCCAAAGTAGTATACGTACCTACCTGCAAATTGGCTTATTAGAAAGATCAAGGTTTTTCCAATCGATATATACCCATATGCCATTTTAGAACTAAACTTACTTCTTATAGTAATTTTCCTTTGAAAAAGAATAACATATTTTGACTGAAGAAGTAGCATACTGTATGCACTTTGACAATATGTAACTTCATCAGTAGTGGATGTATGTAATGGGCTTATTGGAAAGATAAAGGTTTTTCCAATCGATCAATATCATTATAGAAATAATCTTCCTTCTTATAGTATTTTTCCTTTGAAGAAAAAAAAATATACATTTTGACAACAGCAAACAATGTGCAATTTGACAAGCTGTAACTTCAAAAGTCGTGGACGTACCTACCTGCAAATTAGCTTATTGGAAACACCAAGGTTTTTTCAATCGATTTATACACATGCCATTTTAGAACTAATCTTTCTTCTTATAGTATTTTTCCTTTGAAAAAGAATAACATATTTTAACTGAAGAAAGAGCATACTGTATGCACTTTGACAAGCTGTAACTTCATCAGTAGTGGATGTATGTTCCTAAAAATGGGCTTATTGGAAAGATAAAGGTTTTTCCAATCGATCAATATCCATATCATTATAGAAATAATCTGGCTTCTTATCGTGTTTTTCCTTCGAAAAAAAAAAATACACATTTTGGTCGAAGAATCAGCAAACAAGATGCACTTTGGCAAGCTGTAACTTCCAAAGTAGTATACGTACCTACCTGCAAATTGGCTTATTAGAAAGATCAAGGTTTTTCCAATCGATATATACCCATATGCCATTTTAGAACTAAACTTACTTCTTATAGTAATTTTCCTTTGAAAAAGAATAACATATTTTGACTGAAGAAGTAGCATACTGTATGCACTTTGACAATATGTAACTTCATCAGTAGTGGATGTATGTAATGGGCTTATTGGAAAGATAAAGGTTTTTCCAATCGATCAATATCATTATAGAAATAATCTTGCTTCTTATCGTGTTTTTCCTTCGAAAAAAAAAATACACATTTTGGTCGAAAAATCAGCAAACAAGCTGCACTTTGACAAGCTGTAACTTCAAAAGTAGTATACGTACCTACCTGCAAATTGGCTTATTAGAAAGATCAAGGTTTTTCCAATCGATATATACCCATGCCATTTTAGAACTAAACTTACTTCTTATAGTAATTTTCCTTTGAAAAAGAATAACATATTTTGACTGAAAAAGTGGGATACTGTATGCACTTTGACTAAGTAGTAAAAATTTCCTCTAAAATAGACATTAGATTATTTAAACCTGAAATTATTCAAAACATGTTTAACACGCCTACATCAATACATAGTCCGCTGTGTCCTGGTTCAAACAATACGGCGCTGATGCACCGTGAAGCTTTTATACGAGGGAGCCAGGCTGCGCTCAGCCCTCGACATGCCTGAATCGGTCCTAATCAATTCGACTACAAATTCGTATGGATAACTGGATTAAGCCAGCTCGCAGTGAATACATCCAAACCCGTCGGTCCTCTGTTCACTCGCCCCAGTCGCTCATCTTCTCAAAAGATCTAATTAATTCAAAGACCGATGAAGCTCGACATTTGGTTTGACGCCTCATCGCGCTGATTTGAGTGCTTTGGGACAGCGTGTAGAAGATGTACAGGGATTATATTATAGGGTGCGTTAACTTATGTTATTTAGGAAATGTTTTCAGTTTGGTTAGTACACAGAAAGTGCTGAAAATTGTCGGAAATGTTAAAATATACTAACTAGAATTTCGACTAATGTGTGACTAAGTTGTAAGCTTTTGTTCATTCTAAATGGCAAATAAATTTGGTAACCGACTAAAACAGCGTTTCAGAAAGGCTGATTTAATGATATAAACGAGTTTGAGCATTCGTAGGTGTTAAATTTGTAGAAGAAGTTGATTGGTGTTTGTCCAAAAGGTTGCATCAGCCTGTTGAGGAAATTTCTTTTGGTGTACAACCCTTTGGACATTCATTGGTGGAACATTTCAATCAAGAAGTTGAGTTTGCGTGATAAGTCTGATTGGTGTTTGTCCAAAATCTTTCTTCAGCCTCTTAAGGAATTTTTTAATGACTTAGATGAGTTTGGACACTTGTAGGTGTTGATTGATGTTTGTCCAAAAGGTTGCTTCAGCCTGTTGAGGTAATTTCACAGGTTGGGAAACACTGGTCACTAAAGCATCACAAAATCTGCATAAAATCCAACATTTAAGCGTAACATCGTCTAATTCGTTTATCTATGCATCTATGTAACTGTTAATAACTCATTAGGCGCCGACACAAAGTTAAATTGACCTGGATTCGGGGTCCATTTATGAATATTATTTATACCTAATAATTTGAACGGAATTAAATTGCCATGCGAGCTGTAACACGACTGCAAATTGCACCAGAACCGCGACAATTATGTAATGAACCCGTTGCAATGTTAAATTTTATCGATTTTGTTAAAATCTGGTATATTTCTGGTATATTTCGGTTCAAAATTGATGGTTTTACAAGTTAAATTATCATATGGGATCATAAAATCTCTCCAGAACACATTTCTCGATAAATAAGGACGTAAATCGATGTGAGGCGTCTGGCCAAAAGCTTCCTGCGCGGCATATGTTGGCCCTCATGGCCTGGGGGGCAGGTTCAGGTTCACATGCATCGTTAAAAATGACCGGCAATGTTATCGACAGATTTCATGGTCGCAACTGATTTATGCCGGCGGACTCGTACGTTATAATTAATACATTTATCGGCGCTGTTTACGACACTAGTCGCCGCAATAAATTTGTTGTACGGATTCGGGCGTCCGGAACGCCATCTATATGTCGGTAACGGCCGACGACACAGCTACAACTCACCGCCTAAATGTTTGGTACATTGTATGTGTCCCTTACTGTAATCGGTGGTAGTTCTTTTGAGCACCACGTGTGATGTTTTTATTAATTTATACTTATTATCTACTATGGTCTATGTATTGTAATAAGTATTTTCTGAAAAGCTTCAAATATATTGAAGCGTTGTTTTTCGACAACTGTATACAGTATTTCAGTCAGGGGAAAAGTCTAAATGCATGTAAATAAAATCAAGAATAGTTGTCAACGTCGTTACAACACAAATGCTACCAAAACGCCACCTATGCTCGAGATCCGGGTGTGTTATTCTTGAACCGGTGGCTCGGTATCCGTGAGCGGAATCTAGAGAGATAGGTGGTTCCGCATGCGGATTTAACGGAATACTTTCGATAATACAACCCCTAGTCGGATGTTTTCACGGGTTCACGAACGTGGCGTAAATTAGTCCCATTCAGCGCGAAAGAGGCATTGGAGAAAAGAGATCTGCCTCCTCGCTGTGGCTAGATCAGCGCTGGGGGTCGTGCGGGGTGCGAAAGGCGGAGGGGGTTAATCGAATTTCACCAGAGACTTCTCGGTGAGACTGCGGAAATCCGGTCCGCGATACACGATAGCGTCTTGGGGGAGGACCGAGGCGGTTAAAACGTACGGTTCGCAATCTGTACACGTTCCTCACTGTAACAACTTCCACGACAATATAATAAGGACTGGGCCGTTACCGTCGAAACCCAGCACCGGATAATGATGATGAAGATGTGTCCGACCCATCTGTAATACCCTTGAAACGTTTACCTGGCCGCGATTTGTCTCACGGAATACGAAATTCACTGTTTAATTGAAGCATGTTTGCTCCTTCATTACGAGCAGTCAGGAGGTTCATCAGCAAGGATATATCCATACTGCAAGAACAAATTTCCAACTTTCTGAGACAACCAAAAAAAGTTCTGCCTTGAAGCTGTATTTTGATGAATCAATAAAATACCACCATTCAGAAGAATCGTGGGGAATATCAAAATTGTTCATAAGACCCTCAACATCGTGACATACACGTAAAGATCCTTCCATTTTAAAATATGTTTTAAAAGGCTCGTTACGCTGTGTAAATAGAGACACTGTCACACCTCGTGCAAAATTCGATAACCTAGAACCCAATAACTCGACTTTTTCTTTTGATAAACCTAAGTCTTTAACCTGAATAACCTAAGTCCTAAATCATTCAGTTCGCACTGGTTTATGAGGTGAGGTGTTCCTAAAACTTCAAATGGTGAATCTTTACGACTTGCCTGATTTGACAGAGTGATTTCAGATTCTCAAATCAATCAGGCAATCAAATCAAATCAGGCAAGTTTCTTCAAACAGACAAAATTTCTTTTGTGTCAAAAATCGAAGATGATGAAGTGAATGGTGCACTTGGGAGGGGATGGTTCTTTTCATGGGGATAGGTCGCGATGCTGATGACAAATTTGGATATTTTATTTTATGCTTATCCTTCTTTGAGTATCCGGAGATGCTTATCGTGCAAAAATAGCAATCATATACATGATTTGAAGGCTCTCGCCACAACATGGGAACTGCAAACGGCTTGCTTCCCTTTCATCCACTTTAAAAATCTGATCTAACAGGAAATACAGCATATATTAGGTGTCCATGACTTTTCCAGGTCTCCAATTCTAAATCCAAAAAGTTGTCGGCATAAAAATGCTGTGGAAAGCAGTTTGCTCCAACACCATCGAGGGAGTTATGCCAAGGATGTGTAATACCTAGAAAATTTCAAGCTAGCTATACAGTGGCTAGCTTGACGGTTAGACTGTGTGAGTAAAGTCCCTTAGGTACCGTATACCACTAGAAACCAAACGATACGGTTAGTTTCTCTTAGGTTAGGATATAGCATCCCTTGGAGAGTTGAAAAGAGAATACTGTAAATTCGTTACTCCCCATGGCATGTTTCTAGTTGGCTATTAACTTTCCAGTTTAGAAGCAAATGAAGCACACATGAGCAAATAAAGCAAGATATTCATTTGATTATTTCTCTGAATGATGCATAAAATATTAAATACAAACCCCAAGGACAAGAATATAAGAATTCCTTTTCATATTCCTCCAGTATCTATAAAGAGGTAATTAAACTTTGTGCAGGGGCTCACTGTACCGTAAGATTCTTTCTACCAATAAGAAATTTATGGCCATTACTCCCGTTCTCCCCGATATAAATCTACAATTCGACGAATTTCAATAAAACGTCCAATTTGTGTAATGGTCCATGACGTCCGAGTTCAATGGCAAATTTAATGATTTCTGCTTCTTACCTTGAAAACTTGGCTCGGACCAAATCGATTTGTTCACGCATGAATCAATCACAAATTTATTGGTAAACGACGCAGAATAAAATATAAGCGAATATTTATTTTGCTGTTGGAGATACAACGTAAATTCATATTATATTTTATTCGCTGATAACAGAGAAATGGTGAACGGTAATTGAATTGTGTACCTGTTGATAAAATATGAAATATTTGTCCCATTATTTTTTTCTTATCGTGTATAGAGACTGAAATTAAAATGCGTACGCGCGTTTAAAATTAATTGGGACGCGGAAATTCTGTTTACCAACCGCATTTTAATATAGAGCTTATCCATGCTTATTTTTTATGAAATAAAATATAATAACACATTACGCTGTTTACCAGCAAATGTAGCGAGCATATTACTTCGCCATAATATTTATAAAACACATTTCAAAAATACATAATTTCCTGAGTTAACATTCATGCTGGTTGCTGTAAAAGTTAAACAAGCGCTGGTGAGCTGGCTGCTGCTAAACTCACTCGCCAACTGGTAAAACAGTGAGTGGTCACTGTCAGCAGCCAGTAGCAAATAGCACGCTAGTAAAACAGCCTATATAGTGTGCAAACCTACCCTTCTTTCATCACAGAGTATACAAAACCTTATTCATCCCCCGCGACAAAAATAGCACATATCAATCAACGTGTTCTTTGTAGGGTTTCCCGATAACTCTTTCCCTTCGCGCTAGACTCTATAGGTGCGATAGAGGGTCCAATTCATACCCGTTGATTGGATTATAGCACTTCTGCAGTGTCGTATGCAAAATTGATAGGAAAACGCATTCCTCGTATAAATTGAATTAAAATGAAGAGAGTAATCCTCGCCAGGCTGGTACCAATGCCTCACTAATAGCAGGGGATGGGGGGTGCAAGATCGATATTTGGCATCCGAGCGATGAGTCACCCGACCGCCAGAAAGTCTGCCGCGGCCCTGAAACCACCCCCAAACCCCCATCGCCATGGAAAAACAACCCCCTCTATGAAGTTATCGTGCATACTAGGAATTCCACTGGGGATGCTCGAACAGCACGGAGGGTTGATCATCAATGAATCAGTAGATTCTAGAAAGGTTCATTTTAAGCACTACACGTACAGAATTGTTTCGTCTAAGGTCCTTAATTGTTAAGAAATGATAAATTACGCGTTAAATTCTGTAATATTCACCCGATAAGGGTGTAGTGTTGGTCTTGAGGGACGATGGTCGTCCGATATTTTATTCAGATAAGTTAGTGGAATACGTAATGCAGGCTACTTTGAACAGCTGCTTGGAGCAAATTTAATATTTTAGAGTCACGACATCGCGGGGTCAATATTTCATCGCATGGGATACTTGGCGTGTTCTCATTCTTTCCCCCCTTTTCAACAACGCGCCGTACCGAGCAGAAGACAGGGTAAATTATACCTAACCCGCTGTACGAATACCAAGAGAACACAATTTTGAGAACTGATGGTTTTATAAAACGTCCGTGAATGATGGGGTGGTAGATATTTTACATGTGGAGAAGTAAAAATATCGTTTCCGAAACGTTTTGAGTCTTAAAATCGTTTTTCTAAACTACCTGCTATTACCTAATGGCAAGAGCAAGTAATTAGTGACGTTTTTAGTTCTAAAACCGTTTAAAAACCCTTTCAAACCATTTTAAAACCATTTTAAAACCATTTCAAAACCATTTTAAAATCATTTTAAAACCATTTTAAAACCATTTTAAAACCATTTTAAAACCATTTTAAAACCATTTCAAAACCATTTTAAAACCATTTTAAAATCATTTTAAAACCATTTTAAAACCATTTTAAAACCATTTTAAAACCATTTCAAAACCATTTTAAAATCATTTTAAAACCATTTTAAAACCATTTTAAAACCATTTTAAAACCATTTCAAAACCATTTTAAAACCATTTCAAAACCATTTCAAAACCATTTTAAAACCATTTCAAAACCATTTTAAAATCATTTTAAAACCATTTTAAAACCATTTTAAAACCATTTTAAAACCATTTTAAAACCATTTCAAAACCATTTTAAAATCATTTTAAAACCATTTCAAAACCATTTTAAAACCATTTTAAAACCAGTTTAAAACGGTTTGAAAACTAAAAACTGGAGTGACGAAAATCAATTTCTTTGTCGTCAGAGACTGGCTTCGAATTATATTTCTGAAATATAGAAGGTCTATATCGATCGTGTCGTGGATATGAAATTTTTATGCGTCCCGAATTTGTACGACCTTATTTTAACGTTGACGTCGATCAATATTTGTACGTTGTTGGGGCAAAAAAAGGGGTTGGTCGCCTTAGGTCGGCGAATATAAACCTAAACCCCTCCTTTATCTGTCTGGCCGGAATCCAACGGGGTCTGCTCGAGCATTCACTGCAGAAATTTATATTGCGAGCGATAAATTCCGGGACGGCCTTTTTCCCAACGTGACAACCCGTGAATTTTCAACGCTAATTTATATATTGGCACTTATACAGTTAAGTGCAAGACGCCCAACACGCGGACAAATTGAGTTTCGACGATTTCGCCGCTTCTGCGAGAGAGCTGCCATCTACCACTCAACTAATGTCTTGATCTCGCAATTTCCGGTAATTTCCTTCGGAATTTATCGAGTTTTCTGTACTCAATCAGAAAATACCATTAAATACGATTAGAATATACATTTAACAAGTACATATATCATTTTGACAGCTAAAAACGTTTTGAAAACCCTTTCAAAACCGTATTAACATGCCAAACGTTTTAAAATCGTTTTTAAAACTCATATATAATTATTACCTACTTATACTGAGAAATTTTCAACCCCTTGTCAAATATTCCCTTACTAGAGTTCGAGTTCGTGTGCAGTTCGAGTACCTATGTCAAACTAGGCAGGAAACGGTTGAAAAATGTGAGCAATTACCGGGATTAATTTGAGTTTCGGAACTGTCCAATTAAGGGTTGGTACGTGCTTCGCCGTGAAACACAATATCGGTCGGGCGGGGCGGTTCTCTGGGCTCTACGCGGTTCACCGCTCACCAATTTTTCAAAGCGACGTTTCCAATATGGATTTGCATTTCAAAACTTCGGTTCTTATCGAGAGTTGCGGTCTCACTTACTACATATTCGAGACAACCCCTATATCACTCGTACGCGCAAAGCGTTATGTTAAAGGGAGAGAATGGGAACCAATAAGAGGTATATTGGTGGTGGGTGTAATGTAAACCGAAAAAATATTGACTCTTAATGTATGATATTGACACCAAGACCTTTGGGGTATAAAAAAAAGGTGAAAGAAGTGTTATATTACATATTTCGTAAATTTATTCATGTGTTTTAGCTCATATGGAGCAGGTGATGCTAAGATATTTAGAGTCGAAACATCTGCTACTTATTTTTGGCAGAAAGTGAATGGTACGCTCAGATATTTAGCCAGGAAATGCAGCTGGTGTTCAGCTTAAGAAATAGCTTAAAGCAGGTTCTTGGAAATCAATGTGTCAACAAGTCTTTGGACAGTTTAATTTAGTTGTGTTATATTGGCACATTCAATCACTCAATTTAGATTATGTTTACTTCTGTGTCATTTGACTTTAAAATGTAAAATTAAGCCAAAACATCAAAATAGTTAATACAATCCTAATCATATTTGTATTAATTGCTTTTTTAAAAAAACATAACCATAGTTAATTTCGTACATCAAAAATGTACTACATATTTTATGACTTATTCATTATAACTCATAAATAACATGGTTTCCAGGACAGAAAATCATTATTTTCCTTTACCTGTTCTATACTTAGACGTGTACAAATTTATCGAGCTTTTATATTTTATTCATTGTCGATGGCAACACAGCCCGTCCCAGTCAATTATTACAAATCCAAATGTATTGATTAAAATAACGATATAAATTATGTAGAAAACGTTTTTATGTGGTTTTCTATTGTATTTTTGTTCAGGACGTTCCTTTCTAAGGTACAGCAGTAGTCTGCCATTATATGGCAATACCATCGACCTTCATATCTTTCCTTCGTTATCTTGATATACTGCAGAAACCGTTCCTTTTGTTCTTCATTGTAATCACTCAGATTATCAGGATATTTATCTAAATGACTATGAAAATAATGTAACTTAGTACTCATAATAGTCCTTCAAAATTTTGAAGCTTATTGTCAACGATTTGTATTGTTAATATTGTTCAGCTTGGTGATTTCTCAAAAAAACAATCGATAACTGATACAAAGCTTGTCGATGTTTCCAGTCCAACCTAAGTCATGTGATTTGTGGTCCACCAAAGATACCGACTTCTAATTTTCCTTTATTGAGGCCAGGAATAACAAATATATTTGGAACAAACATCATTCTTATATAAAGCTTTCACAAACTGTTTAATAAGCCCAAATTTAATATGTAGTGGTGGGAAAATTATTTTTGTCGACTTATCAATGGTTCATGAACGACACGTTAGCTTTTCCTACGGTCATATTTATTCTCGACGACCAGTTTTTCCTATCCCAATGTTCATTTTTGGCACAACTGTCTCAGAGACGATGAAAATAGGGATATTTAGCGAATCCATTTTGCTGACCCAATAAAAGAGCAGCAGCAAGTTTTAGAGTAACATGTTATATTTCAAAAAGTTAGTTCAAAGATTATCTTTGATAAATAGAGACTTGCTAGTCGCACGAAAAGCAAAAATAGAAGACTTTTTTTTGTTATCCTGTGTTATTATTACTTTATCAAAGGCAGAAGAAGTACCTACACAATTTTTCATTTCCACCCTTTAATACTTTAATACACTTTAAAACGATATGTCAAGGATATCCAGAGTTTTTAGATAAGCCCATCCGGAAGATTGAAATATCCAGATAACAAGTTCCGAAATTGGTTTTTAAGAGAGTTCTGCGCGGGAATTTATAGTGATTATTTACGTTTCAATTTGGCCGCCTTAATAGAAATGAGAAAACTTTGAGAGCAATTGTTTACCAAGACCCAGGCTTACCTACTATGTGCACTGCACTGGCACTGCTTCCTACAATTCAGAACGAAAATAATGCCCGTTTGTGCGAGAGTGTACAGGTGTATGTGAAGTTAAAATAAAATTACGAAAAGTTGAGTAGATGTGGGCCATTTCTTGTGTAACCGTCTTGTTTGGCATGTAACGACGGGAAACACTTTCTTTGAGACAGGTGACCATGGTGTACAAGTTGATGTAAATTGGAAGTGCAAATTGTGGCCTTTACATATTTACAGAAGGCAGGTGTTGCTAGAATTAATGATGAGCTTTAATATATTCATTATGTGTAACTAAACAACTGAGTAAATGAATTATAAGTGCTATGTTTCTCAAGTAATGTTATTTTAAAGGAAAACTTTGTATATGTATGAGGATCAATATTTATTTTAAATGTTTTTTTTTGCATTCACTATGTTCCAAGTATTACGTTTTCTTGTTTTAAGTATGAAGGAACTGTTTGAAGGGAATTACGTCTGTTTTAAGCGATACGTACGTATACTTTTGGGTCAAGAAACTGCTTGTTCGTTAAAGAATGAATATTTTTCACCAAACAAAATGTTGTTGTTTGTTATAAAACTTTTTTATATGTAGAAGAATAACATTTTCTTCGTCAGAGCCAAATATACCCAACATATTAAACTCTTAAACCGGAAGAATAACTAGCCGTTGAAATAGCTATAACATATACTGAAATTCTTATAACAATAAAATATTTATACGTATACTTTTTTATAGAAGAACTTTTTCTTCGTCAGAGAAAAATATACTTAACATAAACATACTAAATTCTTAAATCGTAAGAATAACTAACCGTTGAAACAACTATATTGAAATTGTTATTAGAATAAAATATTATTTGTATAGAAAAAAATCCTCTTCATGCCACACTATATACGCAAGAATAATTTTTCTTGATATCCAAGAATAGAGTTCTCTCTGTGCACAAGACTTTACGTGTAGGTGAATAAACCAGCTCTAAAGTACATAGGCTTAGTCACAAATATAAAATATTTGAGTATTAAAAAAAAACCATAAAAATTTTAATTAACTAGATTCACACAGAAATTTCTACGTATAAAAGCGATGTTGTGGGACAATATCTAGATTTTATGACTTTAATTCCTTGTCGTTGGCTTTAGTTTTTATGCACTTCGGTAACTACCTAGTAAGAAACTTCATTATAGGCACCTTTCGGGACCGTAATTTAAATTGTAGATAACTCTTTTGATTATGAAACGAAAGTTTTTAATTACCTAGTTCTAGTGGCGACGATAAATTTAATATTACACCCGAAAGACCGGTAATTAGTTCCTTGAAAGAAATTAAAAACTTCGTCGCCGTGTATTTTTCTCCTGCAGTTGCGGGCTTTCTCACTTTTTTACTCAATTTTCTATAATACCGACAAAATTTACTTCTGGATTCTTAATTAATTTCGCTTCCGTCAGTGAAAGAAAGATTTTCATGCTTTATGTAGCATAATAACTTCAATTCTTAAAAAAAAAACACTATAAAATTTCATAAAATTCTACCAAATGTTTCTACTTTCGTCCAACATTTGTATTGAGTCGATGCACTGTGCACCATGCAGAACATCGATTGCTTCGACCAAACAAAACTAACCTCAAAGTCGATATCGGTTCATCAACCATGAAACTTACCTTAATTAGATTTTAAGTAATTTATGCATACCTACGATGTTAAGTAACCATTTGGGCTTAATCTGTCGCTAATTAATTCGATTTAGAGCCCTGAAGTATGTTGCTAGAAGCGTTACAGCCTCAACAATTTCACACAATAATCGATTTAGTGTTGAGTTATATCACATCAAATATAAAATAATGGTTTATAAAATTCTCTGAAATAATTAAGGAATGAAATCCGGAAAAGTGACATTCTTTTGGAGATATGGTCGAAAATATAACCAAACGGTATAAGAAAAATAAATTGCCACAAGAATATCAAAAAAAAATACCTGGCCCAGGATTTGAACCTGGAACTTCAACATACCGTAAGGTTGCTTTAAGCTGCCAACACCATTCTTGTTTGTGTTATTTTACTTCTTTTTCTACAGATTCTCAAGGAGGAAAGAAATCAAATCTCCTGTAGTAACTCAACGAAAGATATAATACAAATTTCAATTACCATAAAATATAGCAACCGCCGCGCCGCATACCGGTCTAGCTTCTTAAGAGATCCGCCCCCCGTTAGGGGATTCTCGTTATTCATCTTTTTATTAGAATCAGCTTGCGGCCGACCCCATGGCAAAAACAAATGAATCCTCGAATCCGTTTTATAATTCGAGGATCCCTCATTTCGTAGTCGCAATCTTTCCAGTCTGGGGGTTCGTTATCGGGCCGGTTGGGCCGAGGGTAGAGGGTCGACACGTCACCACATCCATCTCGGAATTAGCAGTTGCCGACCGCCGTAAATTCGCCGTAATTATTTCCGTTTTTCCGGGACATTTTCCCTCGCTCTTCGGTTCGCAGTTAAGAGACTTAATTACATCTGGAAAAGTAATAAAGGAGTGCGTCAAAAATCCAAACAGAAAATGTAATTAGCGATAAAAGAGCGGAAAAGTCAAGTGTAGGAGACGTTACTTACTGGTCAGTAAACTTTCGTCGGAAAACTTTTGTTATATTCGAGTGGCAGTTTGGTTCATTTCCTGACTTATTGAACGCGTTGCGACCGAAAGGAATAGGATTCGTACTGCAAGCTATACTTTTAAGATATTCTACTTCAATATGTACGTACACCTTTTCAAAATTCTGCTTCTACCAATATGTTTATCGTTTAGAGTTTAATATCACTTGTTTCTATATCCGCAGAAAAATTATTTGGTTGGTTCAAGTGAAATATAAAATTCTCAGAACAAAAATATGATTTTCTTGATGTTCCAAATATTACGTTTTCTTGTTTAAAGTATGAAGGAACTGCTTGAAAGGAATTACGTCTGTTTTAAGCGATACGTACGTATACTTTTGGGCAAAAATCTGTTTGTTCGTTGAAGCATGCATATTTTTCACCCAACAAAATATTGTTGTTGATGTAAAACGAACGTCTTACTCTTTTTATATGTAGAAGAATAACATTTCCTAGCTACAATGAACACTTGTCAATTTATCGGTGATTTATTGAAATTATACTGCGCTATCGTCAACGAACGCATTGACGCAAATCGTGCCGGCATATGGAGCGTCAGATTTCGCTAATAGCACAAATAAACAGTAAATACGCATAAATCAGATCGGCGCTTTCAATAGATTTGATATATTGCATCCACATATGACAGAGCATTAGCCCGATCGTCCATGGACACCTCTATACCCTATTCTATACACCATACCCTATACCCTATACCAGACTATCATGATACGATACCTCGGTGACATGGAACGAATTTAATAGATTGAACACGTGAGGTAACACTACATTAAATTCTATGTGTTGGGTTGGATGTATAGAACCCGTATTTGATGAGAGAATTTGACAGAAAAAAAAATCACTTTGATGTGTTTTCAAAATGATATTACGTATCAATACATGACAGTTCCAATTCGGTTACGAAATAATTGTCGAAACGCTGCCGTTGTGGCGCTATACATGACATAAACAAAGGTCAATGAACCACTGGACTTACAAAACCTAACTTTTTCTATAGAATATCTTTATATTTAAGAGAATTAAAAAGAATTAGTCATTATTTCAACCCGATTTTTTATGATTCAGCTTAATAAACGCTATTAACAAAAATGGTGGAGTCGCCGGTGGAGTATAAATTTCTCCGAACCGTCCCGCTGTACCAACTGTCACGAAATATTTCTTTTTTTTTGGCATTCCCTTTAATTTAAATGTATAATATTTGCGAACAATGGCGAAATCGCGGATAAAAACGTATAAAAAGTGTCGCCGAATCGTACGCCATGAAATTGGTTTTCGAAGTAACCGTTGATGCGGGATTTTGTTGCATAAAGGCGGTCGTACACGGTGCGGATTCGTGTTAAAATAAAATTTATGGGCAGAATTCGAAAGCTGGGACGTGAAATATTGCGGACTTCTGCGCGAGAATATCCGAAAGGGGGAAAAAGTACCCCCAACCGATTTATCGATTTTATTCATTTAAGCTAGTGTTGACTTTATATTGTTTTGTCTGGCGTGTTTGGTGGTTTCAACCGCTACTCTTGACTTTGTATTGTTTATTAGACTCTTGGCAATAATTATTGTTAGTTTCAGTTGGCTTACTTAATTATTTTGAAAGTTATAAACTTTTGAAAAACGTTTGTCAATATCTTTTTTTCATAAATTGTTCCCTTGCTTTATATTATTTTGTGTGACAGTTATGGTGGTGGTTTCAACCACTACTCTTGGCTTTATCTTGTTTACTAGACTATTGGCAATAACTCTTGTGAGTTTCACTAAGACTGTTTAATTATTTTTGAAGTTATAAACTTTTGAAAATATTTATCAATATTGTTGCCTTCGTAGATTGTTCCCTTGACTTTATATTGTTTTGTCTGACGTGTATGATGGTTTCAACCCCTACTCTTGACTTTGTATTGTTTATTAGACTCTTGGCCATAATTATTGTTAGTTTCAGTTGGCTTACTTAATTATTTTGAAAGTTATAAACTTTTGAAAAACGTTTGTCAATATCTTTATTTCATAAATTGTTCCCTTGACTTTATATTATTTTGTCTGACAGTTATGGTGGTGGTTTCAACCACTACTCTTGACTTTATCTTGTTTACTAGACTATTGACAATAACTCTTGTGAGTTTCACTAAGACTGTTTAATTATTTTTGAAGTTAGAAACTTTTGAAAATATTTATCAATATCGTTGCCTTCGTAGATTGTTCTCTTGACTTTATATTGTTTTGTCTGACGTGTATGATGGTTTCAACCCCTACTCTTGACTTTGTATTGTTTATTAGACTCTTGGCAATAATTATTGTCAGTTTTAGTAATATTGTTTTATTATTTTGAAAGTTATAAACTTTTGAAAAATGTTTGTCAATATCTTTGTCTTCATAAATTGTTCCCTTGACTTTTTATTATTTTACCTGACAGTTATGGTGGTTTCAACCACTACTCTTGACTTTGTATTGTTTATTAGACTCAATAATTCAACCGACTTAAACCGAATTCCATTGTTGATGTTTTAATATTTCATTGCTCATTTCACAAGTTATAAGTTATTATAATTTAGAATAAAATAGGGGAGAGCGTTCGAAACTTTCCAAAATAACTAAGGGGTTGCCTCCCCCACGGAATAGGGTGCGCAATTCGTGGCACATAATTAGCCGGGAATAAGGCGCTTTTAAGGCAAATTACTTTTCCGGTAATTAATAATGTATAACCCGTTATCACAAATTTCCATATTGCCTAGCCGCACACTCCCTTCTTCTCCCGGTTAGGAAATTTCTATGCCCGAGAATTTACAGTGAAGCCGCCACAACCACAATCCCACAAATAACAAACAACGTCGCTGACGACGCCAAAATCAAAACCGGAATTTCCACCGGATGTAAGAGAGAGAGAAAGGAAAGTCAATATTCTGTATTCTACTATAATGCTCTTTATACGTTGTCTGTATAGAAGACAGAGAAAAAAACACTTTTATAATGAATAATGCGTAAATTGACACTTTCAATGCATATTAAATAATGTTAAATGTGATCCTTTGAGTTTAGATTACCAACCCTTAGTACCTGAGGACGGTTCTGTATATACAACTTCTCATATGACTGTATATGTTACCCTTACGTTCAAAAGGCTTGGTGAACTTAAATTACCCTAGAGTTAATTAAAGTCCAGGTCGATATTTGGACGTATCCCATACGTGGACAAAGGGTCCTGGTGGAATCACTTTTATTACCAAGGCTCTGACCGTTACCACAATTTGTCCAAATAAAGTATCACCGAACATAGGCCGGGTCTCGGAGGTCTTTGAGAAAGTATTACAGTTCCTTTCATTTCAACGCGAAAAGGGTCTCTCTCTCTCTGCAAAAAGGGTGCCTCTCACTCCAGGGGTTTTATATTTGCGCGTTTCAGCAATTCTCGCATTTTTTTCGACCTCATTTACGCGCCTCTTTGCAATTCACTACTGGATTTATTACCCCACTTGACGCCCCGACGAAAAAAGTAATATGGAGTAAATGTCCGGCATAAATTATGATAATGAGAGACCTCTGAGGCATTACTACAATTTATTAGGCTTATTTGGGATATCTAAAACTGTCTCAGATAACTAAAATAAAATATATTTTTTATTGTTATAATAAATTACAGTATTGGTATATATGACCTTTCTTACCCCTTTGCAGCAGCGTAGGTAGTTTGAACAAAACAACAACATTATTCATTTCAAATCAATACATTATGTTGAATGTAAATTACTATTACTTACTTTGAATAATTGATCGCATTTCATTTAAAATGACAGTTACTTGCAGTGAGAATGAAATACTCTATTCAGAAGATAGAAGGTGTTGAACCAAACCTAAAAATCTTTTTCTGAAACATTTGTTTTTTCCAAGCAAAACAACCAATTACTTATTCTGACAATTATTATTCTCTTTAATCCATCCTATGGTTGAAATAAATTAATTTTATTTTATTAATTTGGTCGAAATGTTTAAATATTTGAAGTAATACTACAAAGTTTCATTCAAAACTATGATGATTGAAAACTATGATGGTGTGACTTAATAATTTACTCATTGCAATTAAATTTATCGTGAATCAAGCACTTAACCCGCTTCTACTGAGAAAATGTTGTCTTGACTGAAGTGGATAGTTTTGATTCAAAGTAATTTGACTTGAACTGAGCATTCTTTTCTTTATGTGTACTTAAGCCGGCCCTGTTCATAAATGGGTGTGCCACTACATGGTCAGCACTATCGGGACATTTTCTGTGCTCGTGTTTAAACATGCAAAGCATGTATGTGCGTCGGTTTAGGGGTTGCGGCTGGCTCTTGAACTAGAATGTTCAAGAGCCACGATTGCTCCGCTGCAAACGATTAAACGGACATCAATGCAATTGAGCGTGGCTTGTACTGTTTGCTTGGGCCGTTCGGACAGATAACCGGAAATGTCTCCATTCGGGTCTGATATGTACAGAAGCCGACCGCACAGTTTCCCTTTGATTCCAAACCTTGCTTTGTAATCACCGAAGTGACTTCTCAACTTTCATCTGGGTTGAGATTAAAATTGCTTCAACTGGTTGCAGTTTGGGTTTGAGAGCTTTACATGTTTAGTATTTATAGTATTTTACACGAGATACCAGCGATGTAATCTTGTTCTGTTTTATATCAGCAACACGGGCAAATACATACAAGGACATTTTGTGCAATGGAAAATAAATATTTCAATTCAATTGAGTGACTTTGTTCGCTTTTTTTGTACAGTTTCCAGTAAAATGAACCCTTTGTTCGTATTATTGAAAACAAAATATATTGTTTTAGTCTCATAAAAATTACTTTAAAAAACAAGTTTCACTCATGTGCACAGAGGGAAAAATTTATTCTATACAACACGAATATCTTTGAGTGAAGAATATCACATATTTTCTATAACAATATGATTTTCTTGATGTTCCAAGTATTAGGTTTTCTTGTTTTAAGTATGAAGGAACTGCTTGAAAGGAATTACGTCTGTTTTAAGCGATACGTACGTATACTTTTGGGTCAAGAAAATATTGTTGTTGTTGTAGGACAAATATCTTACTCTTTTTATATGTAGAAGAATAACATTTTGAAATAACTTTATACATCGAAATTCTTATTACAATAAAATATTATTTGGATAGCAAACATATCCTTTTTTCCACTACAATCCTGGTTTTCCTCATAATTCTTGTAAGTCACCCATGTAACAAAACACTTATAAATACACGTAAACAAACAATATACGAACACTCAATATCGTCGAACTTATATAGTGGTAATATGTGACAAAAGACGTGAGAAGACACCAGATTTTTCAACATAATGAAGAATATTGGCAGAATAAACCAGAATGACGAAAAGAAGACTTCACTAGTCCAAATTTGAAACACCCTGTAAAGTAATTAGGGGCTTTTTTGTTCAAAACGTATAAAAAAACGTTCTCTACTAAACAAAACTGAAATAAATCTCATACTCCCTAATAAATTTCCATTTTAAAAGTTCCAATCAGGCAATTAGTACCCGTACTAAACGAAAGCACCAATAAAGCCCAAATCACATTGATTAAAATCGACGATCCTACGACCTCCCGCGCCAACAAACCCCAACGTTTAATCACAGATAAACCAACCCTCGCTTTATTCTATCCCCAGCACATAAAAAAATAACGAAAACCACGTTCCACACTCCCGAGAAAAAATATTTCGATATATTTCCACTTTATTGCCTATGTTTAATACATCCTGCCTTTGTGAGCCCTTTGTTCTCGCTAAATTATGATACCGAGACCCGAAAAGCGTTCATTGCCCTTCAGCGGTAACACGGTGGCGCCATGCTGTTTCCCATATGGCGAGTACGACCCTTTAGGTGCCCATTATCCCATGGCTAACATTGTTTTCGTCTAAAGAGGATTATTTTTTTGTTGCAGGGTTTGGATAGTGGCTTAGCGGGTGGTCCAGTTTCGCACTTTGAACCCCAGGTGGCGATACTATGCGATGCTGGCATCCACGGCCAAGAAGCCTACCATCCACAGTACATGACCGAACAAGGACGGTGGCAAACGGACCTTACGTCTAAAGCCACCTGCCTCAAGGATAAAATGGACATCTTAGACTACTGCAAGAAGGTAAGTTGGACATTCTGGGTTTTAAAAATGTATTAGAAATTTACCATGATTGGTGTATTGCGAACACATCTCACTTCATCTAAAAATGTCACAGAAAACATCGCTATTCAGTCGATCGATCTAAGGTCGAACTAAAATCCAAGCAAAAGATTCGAAAACTCTGCAGACAATAGAGAGAGGGTAGGGGTAAACTTTGATTCGAAAAGTTTTGCAAGAGACGTGTGGAAAACGGACACGTGATCAGGTCGAATTACGGAACCGTCAAAGAATTGTCGACGTCGGCAACATCAAAAATACATCACCGTGATAAATTGGCCACGCCAACACCGGCCGGGGGGTGGTGAACGTACGGCAGCCATGTACGTTCACCACCCCCACACATGCCAACGACGTGAAGTGCCGATATTACGCCCCGTAATGGAAACTTAATGGTGAACAGAACATTTTTTCACGGTCGCTCGCACGGTAAAGTAACGGTGCTAGACGAATTTTAATAGGCGATGTCGATGTAAGACTTTAGTTTAGTTGCAATGAGTAAATTATTAAGTCATCAACTACAAAGGACTATATGCAGTTTTGAATGAAACTTTTTAGTATCACTTCAAATATTTAGAAGTTCATATTTTATATATTGATTCAATGCAATGGTTCTTTCTATTAGAATATATAGAATTTTTCAACGCAAAACACTATTGTTGTTGTAGTTGTTTTGGGTGTGGTTTATTCCGCTGCACCTAGGCCAATTCTTGGCCCTTTGTGCTTACCCATTTTTACATACTGTTTGATAACGACAACCAGAGGTGTTCAACTGGTTGCCGGCACCCACGGTTTTACGCCTCTTGCGAAAGGCGGTGAGACGAGGATCTTCAGCTGATGCCTGGATTTGAACCCAAGACTTCCTAGCAGGAGAGCCACTACCGCTAGAGCCACTCGTCCCACCGCAAAACACTATATTCTTCAAAGAACTCATAAGACTTTCTCAAAAGAACTCAAAAACTTTATCGATTTGTTCGGAGTAAATTTTTGCAAGACAGCGAATGTCCTACAACATTTCTCTGTGTAGAAATAGGCAATAATAACATTAAAATTAGAAGTTATAAACAGCCTCAGCGTTTATATTCTAGTTGGTTGCCAGTACACCCCCTTAAGCGAGTTTCAACCCTTTTTATTCATGGCGATACCTCTATACGAAACATCATCAGCATGCAGATAGAAACACGCTCTACTGTACGTATAGAGGACCGCAAAAGGACTCGTACAAGCGATATTGCTTCCGCTCCAAGCTAAAATGGGATTTCACATGTTACCGTAAATTTTGACCCAGTTTACCACACTCCAGGATTAAATGTTTCATTGTTACGTATATAGATACAGTAGTTTCATGATTATTTCGGTAAATTATTGAAAATTCTTCGATATTTCATCTAGTTTTAAGAAATATGTATTCCGGGAATGGATGACCAGATTTTGAATATTTTTCCGCCATCTTGTCTTCACATTGGGTAAATTAAACTATTTAACTTTGAGAAGTTTGCCTTTTATCTCGTGCTATAAATCTGATATATGACGTAATTTGGACAAACAAAACGTAATTCGGTGTAGATTTTTTCTTATCGATCAACATTAAGCTGTCTGTTGCGTTATAATGTTTCACCCTCTTCTAGATTTATTAAATATTTACGCACGACTTCCTTCCCCGAAGCTAAGAACTTGGGAAGTTGTTTACTCGTTAAATTTAGAATTTGCGACGCGAGTTTGGGACGCAGTTGCTCATGCTTACCTGTGTACAGTCCTTCTGTTGATCGATTCTTTAAAATTCAATTTCAAAGTTGACGTTGACGCTACAAATTCGTGATCCTAAACGAGTAAAGAAAGTTCTGCATATAATTCTACATAGAATGCCGAGAACACTCGATTTGGACTAATTTCCCTTTAACAGCGACAATAAATAACTCCAAACTTGCGATTTATAGCATTCTTCCTCCAGTGCACTTAAATCCATAACTTTAATGTCGTAATTAAAGTTTCGAGTGATGCAATTTATCATTTCCCGGGGTGCACTGAACTCGGATGACGTGGCATTTCTGTAGATTCCCGCGGGAGCAAATTTCCGTGCTGCCGGAAAGTAAATCATTACTAATGATCCGAAAGGGGGAAGACTCTTTTGATGCAATTGCAAAGCGATGCAGTTCTTAGTCGAAGCGTTTCACGACGTACTAGAATCTTCGATTTGCTTTGTAATATCGCAACTGTATTGAAGTCTGACCTCTTCTCTTTTATTCGGAGCTTGCGAAATATCGTGAAATATTCTCTTAGGTTCCGATACACGCTTTTGTAAGGACTTTTGTAGCAGGTTTTGTCTCCATTTGAAAGGGAAACTTCAGAATAGCTGACAGGATTTGTGAAATCGTGCAGTGCCCTAAAAATATATTACAATTTCCACAACTTTTAATTATATAAAATATCATCTTTCAAGCGGGCGGGTGGCTATCAGAAAAATTAGTATTCATTATCGTGTAAATCAGGCTGCTGCGTGCTTAATTGATGAAACAATAGGAGAGGCGAAACTTGATAACGTGGCGCCATCTAGTGCGAGCAAGAGCGTTGCGCGTTCCCTTAATTAAAGTACCTATCGGCACTGAAACAACGCCAAAAAGGGCTAAACAAAGCAATTAGAACAAAGGGGCGGATGATTTCGTTACATCGTAAGTTGAAGGCCGGTCGGCAGAAAAAAAGAACACTGCGAAACGAGGGGGGGTTAGATCTTTTATCGGCCATTTTGTTACGGGAATTGGGAATTCGAATTTTCTCGGCAATCAACGGTAGGGTAACAGGGAGGGTGTTAATTTCGGAAATGACTCCACGACTTTTCAATGCGTGGCTGTTTTATTTATACGACTACATATGATAGAGTACATTATGCAGGAGTTTGAAAGCACCAGTTCGGTTCAAAACAATAACACCCCTTAGAGGATTCAAAGTTGCACAGTTGGTGGCTGAAAGCTGCGTACTCAAACTCAAATCCACCGTTTGCCCGTACGATAATATATTTCAATTTGAACTTGTGCAAATAGCGCCGGGTTATTTGCAGTTATCCATACGGTGTTTATGTGCGAAATCGTTGAAAACCGTGTTCGTTTGGGGATTAGAATGCTCCGCGTAATCTCAATAATTTTCCGTTTGCGGCAGATATTATTACATGGGGAACGGTCCGCCCTGGGTCGAGAACGAGGCCCGTGGAACATTTCTAATGAAACCTTAACAGCTGCGGCAAATGTGTGCCTGCACCAACACCACCATCCCCTGTACTACCTCCATACCGCCACCACCACCTCTACACCGCCACCACCCCTCCAGACCCCGCCTCCACCGTCTTCAATCTAGAATTTAAATTAGATTCCATGCTTCCGGTTTAATTTCGCCGACTTCCCATACGTAAGGACGTAAAACTTGCAGGATATTACCTCCTTGCAAGTTTTCGGCACGATTAGCTATTTCCGCAGGGTATGTGGATGTTAATGTCCCGAAATTGGTTGTAAAAATAATAATAGTAATAAGGAGAATTTGCTAGATATGTGATAAAACTATTTCTTGTCTTTAAATGCTAATGTTATCCAAAATGTCTTTGCTACTGGATAGTTACCCTTAGTTTACATTGGTAGATTAGGCAGTTTTGAACACGAGACAGTCAAGAATCCTTTTCCCTTTCAACCAACAATACCGGACATATCGAAACTTTGAAACAACCACGATTAATACAATATTAATACCCCATTATAACATAGAATACCGATGCCTAAAGTTATGCGAAAACTTGTGCTTTCGCTTCGAGATGTTCGACCAATTAAACGCAAACAGCAGTTCGAACAGGCGTCCATATTCGGAGGCCATTAAAATCTAATTAATAACCAATAAATACACAGGAGGTTATAGAATAGGCAAATTCAATTTCTCCTGGTTAGAATTTGCCAATTTAGTTCCCCGAACATTGTCCTCCCATACAAGAAATTACTATTAACGTCAATGCATCTAGTTGAAACATAATGTCGCATAACTCCATCCATAAATAAGGAAATTAATGACGTACACTGAGAGAAAAGAAATGAAATATATCTGGTTGTATTTGAAATAAAGATTGGCCATGAGGTAAATAAATATTCTATTTGAAATTGTTTGGAAGAGAAAGATAATAGATTTGAGTGAAAAGATGGTGTGTGAAAAGATTCGAGCTTTTTATAAGCTAAGCTACAGAATGCGAGTGGTATTCTGGTTACCCTTCATTTGGGAATAAGTCTGTAGTCTTTACTAAAGAATTCCGTGGAAAAAAATAAACTAAAGACTCCACCTTTTATTGTGTTTTTCGACTATACTATGTTTGGAGCAGATTACAAAATAAAAATTTGCAAGCCTGAATTGGATTTGTACCTAGCGCGGCTACAGACCTCGCAAGCTGCTATATATGTTAACTGGTTGTTATAAACATCATTTTCAAATAAATACTTTAGATAGTCTAGAATATCAAACTAAGAAGTGGTATACCAATCTCTTTTGTAATTATAATCCACCGAAGTGCAAAGTTTTATCAGAAATACGTCCAATTTTTTACGGTATTAACTTGGACATTCATTTAAAATGGGATCTGGGTCACTCAGCTTTTTGTCGACCTCACGGCCCTTGCGCTGCATGCGTCCTCGAGTTGGTGGAAAGAAAATTAAGTTGAGAATGGCAGGACGCCATTGTAAAAATAACTTACTGTCACAGACAGTATTGCCAACTGTTCCTATGAAACGTTTTTCTATACCACGAAGGCGTATAATGACTTTCAAGTTGAGAAAAACGTTTTGTTGCAGGTATTTATTTATGGTAAATTTGAGGTAATATCTACCACCACACACAGAGTAAAGAGTGCTAAGTTTTGTGTCTAGGCATTAACCTTCCTTTGATCAACGACCCCATATTAAAATTACCCCTTTTTCCGGTTTACCTCATTTCTCCTTAAATGTCAATGAGAGATGTGCTTGAATGCGTGCCCGAACGCTTTCGCTTCAAGATAAATAACGCGTTCACCTCTGCGTCCCTTTGGGAGGGCAATCGATCACGCCCAAAGGGTTAACGGTGCCCTCCGGGCCGGGACAATAAACACCGGCGACTCCGATTAGATCCTACTCACCCACGTAATTCTTCTTCCATTCCAGATGTACCCGAAACGAGACATCACGAACATCGTGGAGAGCAGCCATTATCTCAAAATCGGATCATGGTGCCGTGTCGGATCCACGGCCGGCTCCCAGGCCCGGGGCAAATGTAAAACGGCCAGATGGGTGAAACCCTTCCGTTGTCTAGGTAAGTAAGCTTTTAGAGAAGAAGATTTGTCCGGAAAAGGGATTTTTCAAACTTAGAAGAACACAGTTGTATATGCAACCAAATATACGCGGGTTATTTATAAAGCATACACCGGGCGTAATTGGCTGCATATGTCATGGTGCTCTTCTTCTTTCAAAACTATTCTAACACTATACTGTAATTAAAGAGCGGATCTTTAAGGTTTTTATCGAAAATAAGCACTAAAAATTAGAAAATGTTCTTTTAAAAACGAATTGAAGAAAAAACTTATTGAACACCTCAAAAAAAGGAGTTAAGTCTTGAATAAAGGCTTACACTTTATATCTTTGATACAACTCCTGTATATATGTGCGGAAGGGACTTGAAAGGGCTGCATAAGAGCTGCCCGCTTCCAAATTCTCGGTCCTTTTATATTAAATCACTGACACTTCGAACACTTTAAATTGTCGTACACAAAAAAGTAACCGGTGCTGGTGAGTTGAACCCCCTTCCCTAACAAAAACTTTTCACTGAGCAATCTGAATTGGAAAGGGGAACTTTGAAAATTTAATATTTTATGCCTACACAAGGGTAGAGGGTGATTCCGCGTATACACCATGACTTCTCGAAATCTCAGGGCGATATAAGAGCCACAATTTTGTCGAAATTTGCGTAAAGAGGATCATCAGGTAACAGTTTGTTAAATGTCAAGTTTAATTTATAAGCTGCTTACACAGGAGAGACGATATAATAAATACAAATTTTCTTTGAAACGCGCGGTGTTCATATCTCTCCATTTCTCTTAATTTCAAACTTAGTTTGTTGATGACATCAAAGGATTATTAGCAGTTAAATTATTTTAATTTAAACCTCAATAAAAAATATTTTTGCTTTTCGTGCGGCTAAGAAGTCTTTATTTCTCAAAACCAATCTTTGAACTAACTTTTTAAAATATAACATGTTACTCTACAACTTGCTGCTGCTTTTTTATTGGGTCGACAAAATGAATACTCTAAATATCCCTGTTTTCTTTGTCTGTGGGACAGTTGTGCAAAAGTGAACATTGGGATAGGAAAAACTGGCCGTCGAGAATAAATATGACCGTAGGAAAAACTAACATCGTTCATGAACCATTGATAAGTCGAGAACAAATAATTCTTCCACCGCTACATATTAAATTTGGGCTTATTGAACAGTTTGTGAAAGCTTTATATAAGAATGGTGTTTGTTCCAAATATATTTGTTAATCATTTCCTGGCCTCAATACAGGAAAATTAGAAGCCGGTGTCTTTGATGGACCATAAATCACATGACTTAGGTTGAACTGGAAGCATGAATAAGCTTTGTATCAGTTATCGAATTTTTTTGGGAAATCACCAAGCTGAACAATAGTAACAATACAAATAATTGACAAAATGCTTCAAAATTTTGAAAAACTAATATGAGTACCAAGTTACATTATTTTCATAGTTATTTAGATAAATTTCCTGACAATCTGAGTGATTGTGATGAAGAACAAGAGCAACGGTTTCAGCAGTATATCAGGATAATCCGCTTGCAAAAAAGTACATGGCCTAAAACTAGTTCTCTGTTCAAACTCCAGCTCAGGCATATTCGTTTGTTGTCCTGGGTGTTTATTTATCGTTTCTCTTCAATTTATGACGTTAATATTTTCATATAGACTGTACCTGCCACCTGATATTTCCTCTTTGAGCATGAGATGTCCCTACAATCGACGCGATCAAAGGAAACTTGAAACAGCTGGCAGCCCTACACACTGAAGGTGTTAGTATTCGTGACAGGTGCTTGGCGCGACATGAGAGTCATGAGACACAGAATGCATTCCCCCAGAGTGAGGTCGTTACATCAAATATTAAAAATTGACACGACGCCAATACCTTTACATGCAGGACATGCACTTTAGAAGACGCGATATCCCATAATTTACATAATAACGCCCTTGGTGCTTTATTTTTACCGTCTTGGCTGAATATATAACGAAGTTTTGTCTGGCAAAAACTATTATTTCGATTGTAAGGTTTTCTAAAGAAGAAATTTGATTCGTTGATAAGTTATTCGTACTGAAAATTACTGATAAAACACATGACTGATTATTGATGTTCACATTAATTGGTCTGGCTGTACTAATAGAATAAACTAGGCTCTAAATGTCAACCATCAACCATTCAGGATCGCTCCTAGATCCTTGTTTATTCAAGGATAACGTTCAAGTGATTAATGACTCGCGAAGGGATCTTAAAACCTCCATCAATCAAGCATTGCCGAATCACGTCAACCTACATGAAATTACAATCGAAATTAGCATAAAGCGTTCCTCATTTTCCATTATGAATAGTCGTCGCTAAGACAAGTATTTTTCATGGTAAACAGCCATTTTGCAAGTTGCAGTAAGCATTTTTTTCTCCCTCCTAAAAGGAATTAAACTTGCAAATATACTCATTTGTCCTTAGCTGACGGTGGTAATAAAAAACAGAGGTCAGTGCTAATGGAGTATTGCTTGAAATTTACTTAAGAATACGGAAATTATGCGAAAAAAATGGGCTGACGTCAGTGTAGAATTACAAACACATCAAAGACGAATGATTTCTCATGCAGATTAATAATGGGGTGGAATTTTATCAACTCCGATGGATGTAGTATGAGAAGAGAGCAATAATTGCAGTAATAAACAGAATAAACTCGCACTACAAATAAACAACGTTTTGTTCCCCTAAAATTCCGTATAATGGAAAAACAATCGAGTATTTTTTTGACGTTCATGTAAACGAACAATGCGGGGTCAACTAAAAAAGCCCTGCAAATTCCGGTCTTGTGTGCAAGTGAAGAATAACATTTTCTTCGTCAGAGCAAAATATACTCAACATAAACATACTAAACTCTTATTAGAATAAAATATTATTGGATAGAAAAAAATCCTCTAGAATAGAGTTTTCTCTGTGTAGAAGTTTTCGAAACTTCATAATAATAACATAATCATAATCGATGGGCACTGCTCGTCCTGCTATCCATAACAGACCACCTACATTAGTTCTGACACAATCGTTATTGCTTTTTCTAGTCATCCATCGCATATAAATCATCCAAAAACCTGAATTCCATTTCCGCCAATGCCGGGGGCTGCTGACGTAGTTCCTTGTCAAAGCAGGCATTTAGCAGACACGCACTATACAATTGTACGCAGTTTCCCCCCGTAATATGAGTTTCGTCCTTAGGGAATCGATATTTATACAGTGGCCGACAAAATTCTACGTACGGCCCCCATTTCTACTATCTGACGAGTCCAAAAGACTTTTGTCGGCCACTGTATATGGGGGTGCGACAGCACGATAACGCCCCCTGTTGGGCGATGGACCGAATCATCGTTGGGCGAATATTTTCGTCAGTACTCTTTCCACCGAATGACGTATGCTCTTTGCTCGTAATTCGCGTTCCTGGCCCGACATGGCTGCAGACAGGCCGGAAATTCATTACCTTTCGGATTTAGGACGACGGATTTGAAACTTGAATCAATCTCTAAAGGGATGGACCGACGGAATGACCATTAGCGTGGACTATTACATGTGTAATTGGCTCTATAATCTCTAGTTGATTGAGATTCGTGGTGATTGATTCTTGACAAAGAAAATAAGGTGGAGGTATTTCTCCTGGAATAGACTTTTTGATACAACCAAAAAAATTATTTGTTCCACATTATATTTCTAACAGGAATTAGAGCCTATATTAGGTGACTTTTTCAGATCTTTAAATCAAAAATAGCAGCAGTAAGTTGCTTATTAACATATCATTATTCCGTTGATATGTATGCCTTACAATGCCCTGAATGTAGCCATATGAAAATTTTACTAAAATATACATTACAACCACTATAATGTAGTTACGTGCATATATAACATAAATTGAGGATTCACTACTAACCACACGTGTATTATGCATGATTATATCAATTAGTGCATTATAATTACATAATTGCAGATATTCATGGTTCACTTCAGGTACCAACAATGCGTGTAACCATGCCCACTTCATGCCCGAATAACTATGAAGCGCGTCAATAATTTCACGTAGTAAATGTATCCATCACATTAAATTAACATTTCCCATTAATTAATACGAAATGAACATAAGCAACTTCACGAACTTCACGATTTATGTACAAAATTTGCTTGGATTAGAAATTAATGTATTTATTGTTACTTTCAGAGGGTCCGTTCCAATCTGATGCTCTTCTTGTACCGGAAAATTGTCTCTTCGACCACATCCACAATCAAAGCAACTGCTGGACCTTTGGCAGATGGAATACCACAGCCGCTAATGCTTGCGTTGAACGTGGTCTTCAGTTACGTTCATTTGCAATGCTACTACCTTGCGGAATTTCTCTCTTTAGCGGTGTGGAGTTTGTCTGCTGTCCAAAACACTTCAAAGGTAAGTCAATTTACCAAAGAAACAGTCTTTAAACGAAACCGAAAAATCAGAGAGACCAAAAATCCAGAAAGACTACCCGGCGCCTCCGCCAAATGTAGAAATATCTCTCTTGCAACTTTTACCTGCACTTTCAGTTTATATTACACTTCTAGTAAGAAATACTAAAGTTTTACTTACTAGGAGGGGAAAGAGAATCTTCTGTTGAACGGTATAGTGAAGTTCTGGGCTTTCTATTTAGAATCAAGTGCATGCAATAAGTAATGCAAACTTGGGCGCCCAACTTCGATCGGTTTAATCGCGGCGAAGCCGCGCGGGACTTTGAATACTTTTCAAACACTTGCAATTTAAATTCCTAAACGAAGTACTGCATGCAACGTTCGGAGCTCTATGCAAAAAGCGCCCCGTCTAACTAAAACTTTCATCCCATCGCGCCGGAGTGAATGTACCTACTCTATAACAATTTAGGTCGATCAGTGGCTACAAAACAACACTTTACAGACTTTTTCGCTTCGTTGATAATTTCGTTCTTTATTGGATTTCTGTTTATATTAGAAATCACGATGAAAGTTTTAATTTTTTTTTTTTAATAAATTGTTTCCCCTCGTCAAAATTTACGTCAAAACAACATTTATAGAACCACTGGTTGACGCGCGTCGAGTGCCGATGGCAAAAACCCGTCTGCTTGTTCGTAACTAGAAAGTTCTACCGGCTGGTTGGAAACTTCGTTCTTGTTTCCACGTTGGTGTTAAAGGGGATGGATTGGTAACGATTTTTAATGTTAGTGGGATCGAAAAAGTTGTGGTGGCACTCCTACCCGCGTAGAAACCGCCGGTAATAATGATATCCAGGGCGAAATTGATGTCGCCCAGGCATGGCACCTCGACAAATGGACGCTTAATTAAAAATGGATACGGAAGAATTTGCACCGGGCCAGCGGTTAATTATTTCAGATGACTGCATATTGTTCAGTCTTTATGAGACATTTAGTGGGGGTTGTACAATTGAAGAGTTGTAAATCAAAAGGGTTTAAGTACCAAATATTTAGTTTCGAGGAAACAATGCAGCAATAGGTTTGTAACTTTAGTGAATGGATCTCGCATCTAATCAGCCTTTAATTTCAATTTATTCCTGTACGAATCAATATTATCTCCTACAATATTTGAATTAAGACGCACCCTAAGAAACTGTCATTTATAGTCTTCCGTGTACAAGACGCAAACAATCATTAGATTTCCCCGATTTCCCTTTTGTTTCACATCGTACACCAATCAAATTAATACCAGCAGCGAAAGAAAACGACCGAGTGTTGACTTCTTCGTTGAATAAACTAATTTATACTACAAGGCCTTCGTTACGACCTCGGTAGATATTGATTACTGTCAAAAGCCCAAGGATGAATATAATTTTAATAAACGAGCTTCCGCCAGGGTTCTAATACCCTGCACGCAAATATTAATAGATTCCGGAATGGAAAAGTTACTAATATAGCCCTCTTCGTCGTTTAAATTTAGAACGATACACCCCAAAGTATAAATTTGCTTAACAGAGTACATTAAAATCTTTCGATAGATAGGCAACCAAACATTCGGCGCAGAAGGTCTGCGCAAATCGCAAAAACTGTTACTTTTAGAGGTTAAAAAGCTTTCTAATAGATTTTATCGGTTCCACTTGTAATGTTACGGTTAATCTTCATGCATGAGTCACTATGCAGTACCTAACCTAACGGTGTATGAAGTTTTGGTATAGTTAGTTAGCTAACACGATAGTGGCTGTTCAGTTAACTGCCATAGTTTTGTTTGATGTAAACTAACCTCCTTGGGCAACAAAAGCGAATGTTATCCTTACGGTACAGCAACTTTTACCCCATATCAAGGACCATTATGGTGTCCCACAATACCACGCGACTACAACGGGCTTTGATGTGTACATGTAATATATGTGATGGATGCAGCATCTCTCTCCCTTTCTCTCGTCATGTGACACACATATTCCCAGGTGTCCTCGCTACTGTATGTAAAAGCCAAGCTTTTATGACAATTGCTCTGCCACGAACTGTGTAAGCGCGTATTAATCAAAATAAAATGTCTACCGAATAGGAATCCATTCGTTATTTAAAAGACAGGCATGAAAACTGAGTGAAAATAAGTTTTTCTGTTGTGGAATACGTCCGAGATAGAAATTGCGGTGTTTTTTGCTACTTGTTAGGCAAAACGGCTTACCGGGCGATTTGAAAATGTGTAATTACGCGCCGCTAATGCAATATTCATGAAGGCGCCAGTGGTAATTGAGCGGCTTTCCGTGTAGACGACGTTAATGACAGGTTGCATGGTAGCGACATCTAGCGACCCCTTCCTGGTATCACCAGTTATGGTGGAGGCGCACTCTAAAGGATTATATACGAATGTATAACAGTTTTTGTTACATTATTAATTCACTTTAAATATATTATTCATGCTGGACGTATTATTGTTGAAGAGAATTTACCGATTTTGCATTTCTGTTGCTAAATTTTATGTTCTACATAAGAAATTTATTCCTTTATGGTTTCCCCTTTCATAAGGGCGATCCAATTTGGAATTCAAAGGTCGGCCAAATTTGTCGAAGAAAAAAAAAACGAGATCAATTATTTATGAGTTGGGGCCTGCACGCAAACAAGAACTGAAATTGTCCAATGGAGTCAGTTGGCGTCGGCGAACAGTTCGAAAATCAATATCCGGTTACAAATGTTTGCCTATAATGTGTGCAAAATGTCGCTAGGTGTAGTGTACTTTGACATTTATATATAATTTGCTAAAATTTGCTGGAATAATGATCAGAATTCGTCAAAGTTATGAGTACAATATCTCATAAAGCTGAAAATTACGACTCTTATGCCGAATGGAATATTCAAAGTATGCAAAAACGGCGATTTAAGTGATCCTTTCAGGACCTCCAACCCAACCCAAACCGACAAATATTATAATGAATTCAATTGTCTTTAAACAATGGCGCGACACAATCACACTTTCCTCTATTGCCGCTACTTCGTGCGCCAGAGCCAGAGCCATATAATGCCATATTATGGCGAACTTTCAGGAACGGACCTTCATAGAGAGGCTCCTCGTAACCTAGATTAGGAGGACACTGCTTCCAGGATCAGTATTATAATATACGATCGAAAGTTTGACGTTCCCTTATTGAAACAAAATCCTAACGGCCATTCCCCAAAGCCGCAACGCCGACGGCGGTATATCCGATTTGAAAGTCGAGAGATTTCGTATAAAAACGTTTCCGAGCGAATAAATTTCCTATCTGCGATGTTAACTAGAAGGTTTCAAAGGATATTTTCAGCAGAATTTGTTTCTGCTGTTGCTCAAAATGACCATTCGTTGATTTTATAGTACTTAGTTATTACAATAATCGCATGATGTTTCTAAATCAACCATAATACCCATGGAAATCGTGAAAATTGCAACTTTGCACTTTTGGCGAATGCGCCGGGGGAAATTTTTATATGGAAATTGTCAAGTTTTGACATCATTTTCTGATAATATACTTCGTTTTGAATCGATTAAACATAACTTATCTATATACAAAAATTAATACTTGCCGAATTATAACAAGTTCACTGATACTGAACAGTTTCTGTTTAAGTTTGCTATTAAGAATTTGTAGAGCAGAAGTCAATAAACGGCTTTGTTGTCAGTGCTGACAAAGTGTACAGTTCAAAGTGATGTTTGCCACAAACTTGACGTAGACGGTTGCAACATTGTGGAAACTGTGTTGATCAGTAGAGAGGAAGTTGGTGCTGTTATATTTGTTCAATGCGGCTCACCTTCTGACGTTGTATCAAGCAGGCTCTAATTGAACCAGTGCGGTAAGGTCTGCTCCATTTAGTTTAGCATATAAACACAATGCGACGCCGACGCTTAAAGTTGAACTCTACCCGAGTCTACAATCGATGAATACCTCCTGGTGCCGCTAGATGGGCGCTGGTCTCACTAGATAAGATTGGAAACAAAACTTTGACTTTTTTCAAGCATCCCCTTACGCTAGATGGCGCCAGCAAAGACTGTACAATCCAATTTTCGTATTTTACAAGTTCCTATTTGACTTACGACAAAATAATGCCCGTAGTATTGTTAACCTGCGTTTCAAACTAGTATTCAACACATTCAAAAACAAATTAATGGAATAGACGTAAACCCCGAAAGGGTTATTTGTCTGTGTTTCTGTTCATGTCAAGTTGAAAATCGATCGTTTAAATGTCACGGCCAATTAAAAAAAGACACACGCACAGGGAACGGAAACGATTTGGGTAATTTACGTTGTGACCACAAGTAACCCTACCTTTGTAAATTAATGACGCACCTTCGTGTTTAACTGATGGTGGGTTGGACTGACCTACAGTCCAACCACTTGATTTTGCAACCCTTAATTACCAACACCCTTCTGTTTCGTTTGCTTACGAAGAATAATTGCATTGCATGCAGAAAATTGTCGTATTTTTTCTCCTTTTGCAGCAAATTAAGTGGAGAAAGTCAATTTTTGTTGTTTAAAAATCTTTTTTACTATTTTCGCAAATTTTATCGATAAATTAAAGATGTCATATATTCATTTACTACGTAATGTAATAACATACTGATTATAAATCTTTTTTTAGTCAATTATCCAGAAAAAAAAATAATTGTACATCGACATCATTACAACTTCCAACTGCCAAACGTAAAATCGCCATTTTCAGTTACCCTGCTACGGTTTGTCAGAATAAAAAAACAACGGCCACTAATTAATTTCCGATAAACGTGCCGTATAGGCTCTGGACGATTTTCATTTGCGTCCGGGTTGCCATTTTGCGGCTTCGTTTTCAATTTTTGATTGGCGCTGATGTATAGCGGCCAGGCGATTATTTTTCAATTGAATTACGCCCGGCTTGCTTCTCTAACGCACGCGTCGACCTAACAAAAACAATTCGGACTATTTCGCCGCATCGTTTAAATTCCACGCGCGGCCAACGATTCGCGATTTATTTGACGCTGATTACAATAGTCGTACACCGGTTGGTAGATTGCTCCTGGATGCAATTCGGAACGCACCTTTGCAACCATGTGGCGTTCAGATCTAAAATAATTGATTTCTACGCCCATTTTCGTATAATTTAATGTGAAAATCAAATTAATTGTATAAAATATATAGAATTTGACGATAAAATTTCTGAAAATGTGGGAAAACTTCTTGAGGCGTCAAAAAATGCTATTTTTTGCTAGTTTTTGGTTCATTTGGCTTAACGATACTATTACATTACATGTTAACAGTAACTAGAATTGCCTTTGGGAATAAAATTATTGATCTTGTGGTAGTTGTTTGAGAAACACTGGTAATATCTCGTACGTAGTCGTATACGATTCTAGTCTTGCTGCGGCCAATTTATTCCATAGTTAATGCTGAATCAAGGGCAACGCCATCTATCCACGTCCTGTGCTACCCGCGATATCGCTCTGCTGGCGTCTCCAGTTTGCCTGGGGTCTTATATCACTACAGTAGTTAAATGCAAACAGGCCGCAGGCACAGGACTCCACCCCACTAACTAATGATCCATATTCGGCGTATTGTAGGGCGCCCGCCCTCGCAAGAACTATATAATCGACAACGACATCGCTAACCCTACGCTTCGTCATAATCGTGCTCGCTAAAATGATTAAAGCGAACACTATTTCGAACTCCCACTGAGAGATGTATCGTTAAGTTAAGGTCAACTAAATTTAGGATGAATTTATGGAATAGTTAGAGAGGTTTAAAAGCAAGTAATGTACGATAACTCAAAAAATATTAACTTTTGTATATAGATAAGTTAGGTTCAATCGATTCATAATTAACAATTTAATCAGATTATGGTTAAAAACTCGAAAATTTCTATTAAACATTTTCGGTCCGGCTCCTCCACCAAAAATGCAAATCCGCGATTTTTGCCGAATCGAAGATTCAATGCTATTTTGCTACCCGACAAATAAAATTCTGGTTATATAGATCCCGATTCCTACCGATATTGGACTTTTTAGAGCATCATAACGCCTACACACTAACACCCAGCGATGTGTGAATCCCCGGTGAATAAATTTCTATGCGTCGATCGTTCTATTTTAAACGGTCGTATAAAGGGGAGAGTTTATTTTATTAACTGATAACGGCGATCAATTCGCGCGGTTCAATGACGAGCAATAATCCCCTGGCGGGAGGTCGCCGAACCGAGCATTTGAAATTCAATCCATTGGTAACATAAAGACCTCACTACTGGGCGACTACGAATCCGCGGTTGGATTACCACCGCTCGAATGACGCCATTTAGACAGCGCTACCAACTTTTTCACTCGATTTTACCGCGTGATCAAACGATGTGACATCATTTTAACTGGATATTGATGTTTCAAACGTTGCGCAATATTGGACGGATTTGTGAAATAATGATCTTTAGTGTATTGTTGCTGACTCTCTTGTTACTTTTTCTTGTTGAAGTAAGTGATAGATTATTTCTCCAATAATATACAAAAGAATATTGAATTACTTCTAGCAAAATGCCACTTTAAAAGAAATATATCATATTCCCAAGATAGATTTTATATTCTATACACTGCATACAAATGTGTATTCAAGTCAGAATAATAAGACCAGTGCTTCTTGGCAACTGTAAGGAAGGGTTCACGATTGAGGGCTTTTGAGTACTGCTGCGCAGTCGACCTTAGCCCTTTCACGTTATCCCTTCTAGCATAAAGATAAAATCCCCCTATTCCTGAATATAATTGGCATGGAAATACGACAAGTGCGTTTGCCCTGCAACTCCTACCTAGCTGTTCAATTCAAAACTAAACTTTTACAAATGAAGAAAAGTTACTGTAGTACAAGATCCGAACCTAGGTCGACCTTTCCTCAACCTTTTTCCTAGGCAAATCTATTTTGTAACCAAATATAATTAAACATTATTTAAGGCATAGACACAATAGAAATAATGCGTACACATTCCAATTAACGTTGCAAGGCTACTTTCATAAATTCCTTATACATCAAATAGAAAAATTTATATAACAGGACAAAATATCCCCGGAATTTTAGGATATTATATCTCGGCCATTAAAAACATTACTGTCCATGGCTCTGGAACCCGTCGTAAATTTCATATCTCGCCAAAGTTCTGAGACGAATAACTTCCCCAAGAAATATTAGAGTAAATGTTCAGTTATCCCCTGTAAGCTGACCTCATAACTTGATCGATAAATCTTACAACTTCTTGCTAATGATCTTTTCGATATACGACCTGTTATAGTAAAGTATAACTCAAAATATCTGGTGTGGCCCCCACCCTACTTTCCGACTGGACACATTTATAAACTCTAAATGTATAGACTATAGAGGATGAAACACGAATTAAACTAATGATGTAAGATGATAATAACTATATTGGGATTATAACAATAAGGCACATTTCGATACAAATAACTATTGTGACGTATACGTGTGTTTTCCTGCGAGGCTGTTCATTATTCTACGTTATTTATTCTTCAATCGCGAGCCGACGATACTGAGCAAAAAATTCTTCTCCTTCTTTCAGATAACCTAAAACCCAAGAAACCGGTTGACCTTGCAGTCCTCCAAAACGATCAAACGCTCCTCGACACCGATGACGACGATTCATCAGATGAAGACGACGAAAAAGATGACCTCGATGACTTGGCCGATGACACTGAACTATCCGATGCTCCAACCGCCGAAGAAGAAGACGAAGACGAAGATGATGATGACTATGATGACGAGCAAGACTGGGACACGACGTCACCAAGCACTGTCCCTCCATCAAAACCAACGTCAGCGCCCTCTACCACCACGTCGACCACGATGAAGACAACATCCGCTCCGACACCTGACCCCTATTTCACTCACTTTGACCCGAGGAACGAACATCAAAGCTACAAAGAAGCCCAGGAAAGATTGGAGGAAACCCACAGGGAGAAAGTGACGAGAGTTATGAAGGATTGGTCTGATCTCGAGGAACGTTACCAAGACATGCGAGCTACAGATCCACGCGGAGCCGACGCCTTCAAACAAAGGATGACCTTGCGTTTCCAACAAACCGTCCAAGCTTTAGAAGAGGAAGGCGACGCTGAGAAACACCAATTAGCCGCTATGCATCAGCAGAGAGTCTTAGCCCACATCAACCAAAGGAAAAAGGAAGCCATGAGCTGCTATACTCAAGCTTTGAACGACCAACCACCAAACGTAAGTCCTAAGAAGTTCACAGTTATATATGCATATGTCACGGTGATCTTAGTTTAAAACTACTCTAATCTTATATTTGCAGGTCCACCGCGTGCAGAAATGCTTGCAGAAGCTCTTGAGGGCTCTCCACAAGGACCGCGCGCATACCATCACCCATTACCGTCATCTCCTAGCCAGTAGTTTGGAAGCAGCCGCGCGCGAGCAACCCAGAACCTTGGAGCGCCTAACGGACATTGATAAAACCGTCAATCAGAGCATGCAGATGCTGAAGCGTTATCCAGAACTATCCACGAAGATCGCTCAACTCATGGACGACTACATCCAAGCACTGAGGTCTAAAGACGACACTCCTGGTTCTCTCCTCGCTATGACCACTGAAGCCGAAGCCGCCATCTTGGATAAGTTCAAGACCGAGGTCGTTAGCAAGCAAGCTGAGAGGGAGAGGCAGAGGCAGCAGGAGAAGGAACGCAAGGAATTGAGGAAGAAAGAAAGGACGGAATTGCGGGAGGAAAAGAAACGTGTCGAGACTGTACTTGGAAAGAAGATCAGCAACTTTGATTCTGAAGATATGGAAGATGAATCTTTACCGGTTGATGACAAGACCACCATTTCATCGACCTCCGGAAGCACTGTACCCGAGATCATGAGCAATGAGATCACGACTTCAGATGACAGCCACCGCGAAGTTGACGATGCTGCCGTGCAACAGGCTGTGGAGGAAGTCGCTGCTGTTGCTCATCAGCAGGATGTCATCAGGATTGCTCATTCTATGACACACGAGATCAGCCATGGTGAACCGGTATGTACCTGTTTTGCTTTACTAGTTATGCATATGCAACCCTTGCTGTTACTTCTTTGTAGATACTGTTTTCAATCCTCATTATATTTTTTGAAACTAAAATTGGTACGTTTGGTCCATGTTTGACCACAAACCGAACAAATCAACAGTGATATATACTTTGACGTTTCTGCGTATATGCAACCAAACATACTCGTATGATTGGTTGCATATACAGAAGTTCTTTTCCATCAGTGTTCTGATTGTAATATTGTCTACTTCTTTGTAGATCCTGTTTTCAATCCTCCATATTTTTTGAAACTAAAATTGGTACGTTTGGTCCATGTTTGACCACAAACCGAACAAATCAACAGTGATATATACTTTGACGTTTCTGCGTATATGCAACCAAACATACTCGTATGATTGGTTGCATATACAGCAGTTCTTTTCCATCAGTGTTCTGATTGTAATATTGTCTACTTCTTTGTAGATTCTGTTTTCAATCCTCATTATATTTTTTGAAACTAAAATTGGTACGTTTGGTCCATGTTTGACCACAAACCGAACAAATCAACAGTGATATATACTTTGACGTTTCTGCATATATGCAACGAAACATACTCGTATGATTGGTTGCATATACAGCAGTTCTTTTCCATCAGTGTTCTGATTGTAATATTGTCTACTTCTTTGTAGATTCTGTTTTCAATCCTCATTATATTTTTTTAAACTAAAATTGGTACGTTTGGTCCATGTTTGACCACAAACCGAACAAATCAACAGTGATTTATACTTTGACGTTTCTGCGTATATGCAACCAAACATACTCGTATGATTGGTTGCATATACAGCAGTTCTTTTCCATCAGTGTTCTGATTGTAATATTGTCTACTTCTTTGTAGATCCTGTTTTCAATCCTCATTATATTTTTTGAAACTAAAATTGGTACGTTTGGTCCATGTTTGACCACAAACCGAACAAATCAACAGTGATATATACTTTGACGTTTCTGCGTATATGCAACCAAACATACTCGTATGATTGGTTGCATATACAGCAGTTCTTTTCCATCAGTGTTCTGATTGTAATATTGTCTACTTCTTTGTAGATCCTGTTTTCAATCCTCATTATATTTTTTTAAACTAAAATTGGTACGTTTGGTCCATGTTTGACCACAAACCGAACAAATCAACAGTGATTTATACTTTGACGTTTCTGCGTATATGCAACCAAACATACTCGTATGATTGGTTGCATATACAGCAGTTCTTTTCCATCAGTGTTCTGATTGTAATATTGTCTACTTCTTTGTAGATCCTGTTTTCAATCCTCATTATATTTTTTGAAACTAAAATTGGTACGTTTGGTCCATGTTTGACCACAAACCGAACAAATCAACAGTGATATATACTTTGACGTTTCTGCATATATGCAACGAAACATACTCGTATGATTGGTTGCATATACAGCAGTTCTTTTCCATCAGTGTTCTGATTGTAATATTGTCTACTTCTTTGTAGATTCTGTTTTCAATCCTCATTATATTTTTTTAAACTAAAATTGGTACGTTTGGTCCATGTTTGACCACAAACCGAACAAATCAACAGTGATTTATACTTTGACTTTTCTGCGTATATGCAACCAAACATACTCGTATGATTGGTTGCATATACAGCAGTTCTTTTCCATCAGTGTTCTGATTGTAATATTGTCTACTTCTTTGTAGATCTTGTTTTCAATCCTCATTATATTTTTTGAAACTAAAATTGGTACGTTTGGTCCATGTTTGACCACAAACCGAACAAATCAACAGTGATATATACTTTGACTTTTCTGCGTATATGCAACCAAACATACTTGTATGATTGGTTGTATATACAGTAGTTCTTTTCCATCAGTGTTCTGATTGTAATATTGTCTACTTCTTTGTAGATTCTGTTTTCAATCCTCATTATATTTTCTGAAACTAAAATTGGTACGTTTGGTCCATGTTTGACCACAAACCGAACAAATCAACAGTGATATATACTTTGACGTTTCTGCGTATATGCAACCAAACATACTCGTATGATTGGTTGCATATACAGCAGTTCTTTTCCATCAGTGTTCTGATTGTAATATTGTCTACTTCTTTGTAGATTCTGTTTTCAATCCTCATATTTTTTTAAACTAAAATTGGTACGTTTGGTCCATGTTTGACCACAAACCGAACAAATCAACAGTGATATATACTTTGACGTTTCTGCGTATATGCAACCAAACATACTCGTATGATTGGTTGCATATACAGCAGTTCTTTTCCATCAGTGTTCTGATTGTAATATTGTCTACATACTTCTTTGTAGATTCTGTTTTCAATCCTCATTATATTTTTTGAAACTAAAATTGGTACGTTTGGTCCATGTTTGACCACAAACCGAACAAATCAACAGTGATATATACTTTGACGTTTCTGCGTATATGCAACGAAACATACTCGTATGATTGGTTGCATATACAGCAGTTCTTTTCCATCAGTGTTCTGATTGTAATATTGTCTACTTCTTTGTAGATCCTGTTTTCAATCCTCATTATATTTTTTGAAACTAAAATTGGTACGTTTGGTCCATGTTTGACCACAAACCGAACAAATCAACAGTGATATATACTTTGATGTTTCTACGTATATGCAACCAAACATACTCGTATGATTGGTTGCATATACAGCAGTTCTTTTCCATCAGTGTTCTGATTGCAATATTGTCTACTTCTTTGTAGATCCTGTTTTCAATCCTCATTATACTTTTTGAAACTAAAATTGGTACGTTTGGGCCATGTTTGACTACAAACCGAACAAATCAACAGTGATATATACTTTGACGTTTCTGCGTATATGCAACCAAACATACTCGTATGATTGGTTGCATATACAACAGTTTTTTTTCCCTTAATGTTCTGATTGTAACAATTAATTATGTGTTTCTTTTCAGACATATTCTGTACGTAGAGAAGTGTACGGCCGTAAAGATGGAAAGACTGTCTATTTCACCATAGCTTTCGCTGGAATGGCAATAATGGCGGCGTTTGCTATCGGTGTGGCCATAGTGAAACGTAAATCGGCTCGTTCGCCGCAGAGTCAGGGTTTTATTGAGGTGGATCAGGCTGCAACACCGGAGGAGAGACACGTGGCAAATATGCAGATAAACGGTTACGAGAATCCAACCTATAAATATTTCGAGGTTAAAGAATAAGCGGTTTTAATTGTATTATAAATTGAAGGAGGCAAAGTTTTCTTGCGGGCGTTACTTTTCGCTTGACAGCATTTATTTTAACACGTAATAATTCTCAGACTACTTATTCGTATATGATTTATTGCGAGAACTCGTATTTATAATTGATATTCGACCATTCCACACACGCGCGACTCTTGTTGATTATTTTGTTGTTCTTAATTATTATTATTTAGTATTTAGCGATTGATAATAATTGAATATATAAGTAATTCGTACATATGCAAATACTATAGAGTATATTTGAAAATTTCAGAGGAATTTTTGACGTATATATGCAGTAGGAGATGGTAAGTTTTGCATATGACAGTCCACGTTTACATATATTTGTAATCATCCTATAATTCTAATTTTTAGACGGATACTGTAATAATTTGTATTCGGTTGGGTAGGAAAATACGGACAAACTACAATTATTACGGCATCCCCGGTTTAGCTAGATGTACGGTATTATTCTAGACCCTCCATAACTAACTTGATAAATTAGATTATATAATGCATGTTCGGAAATAAACAAAAGCTTTTTGTACAAAGTTGGTTAAAAAAAACATACATATATTCAGCTAATTCACAGCCTTTATGTACATTCTGTACATAATATATCCTACCAACATACATTGTAGATCACAGTTGTATATGCAACCAAATATACGCGGGTCAATTTATAAACCGTACACTGGGTATAACTGGTTGCATATGTTACGGTGATCTTCTAACAACACAAAACATACAAAGGATATGTTATGTACTCCCATACCTTGGCACAACGCTAGGGCAGTTTTAGAATTATAAAACAATCAAATTTTTATAATTATAAGACGTTCCCCTAAACTTAAACAGTTGAATACTTGTATATCTTTCTTTTAAACAAGGTGTGTTTTATATATGTAAAGCAATGTATTTTTTGTCGTTTGTGTTCAACGTTATTATTTTAAATTTAAAATCATGGATTGCAAAGCATATTTGAATTGTTGTTTAAGATAGAAATACAACGTATTCGTTTCCTTTTTGGCGCATAAAGAAGCGACGTTTCATCATATCATCTGGGGATAAGCGTACAGGAGATTGTCATAGAATCAAAATTATCAGTTAGTTCTAATCTGTACCAAAAGCTTGGATTTAACGTAGAAAAAAAAACGCCGCGGGGAATTCCCGAACTAAGCGGCGATCTCTGTAGTATGTGGGTAAAAAAAAGCTTTTTGACGGCTTCGTGTGTACAGTCCGGTGTATAAGAACTTTCTACTCTATTTTCTTCAATGTAGTCTACAAAACGTGTATCATTGTAAAAGGATGTTTGATGTGCATAGGATAGTTTCATTTGAAACTAAAGTAAACTTCTGAGTAATATAATTATGTGTTTGTTGTATACCTACCATCTGTTGACCGAACAATTCTTATATAAGTTAATTAACCTTATTAGTATATAGTACTCGTAGAGTAGTATATGTTTTGTGGCCATGTAATTTTAAATTTAATGTAATAAAAATCTAAATTATTTTACGTTGTTTTATTATGCTATACCTTTGTCTTTGAATGGTGTATTCTACATAATCCTCAAGTTGAGGAGCCTCATTATTTTGCACCTGTTAAATGCAGGCAACCAACATAACGCTTACGAGTGGGCTATAAGATTTATAGAAGTTTCAAACCAAGGAGAGCGCAGTTGTGTATGCAACCAAATATACGCGGGTCAGTTACAAACCACACACTGGGTATAATTGGTTGCATATGTCACTGTGCTCTACTTAGTATAAAACTACTCTACTAACAAAAACATCATCAACAAAATACAGCATAATTATATTAAGCATTAATACAAAATCGAACCACAAAAAAAGCGATTTTCGAACCCTTCAGTCGAGAAATGCCGAGTTACGTTGGTTGCCTACATACCAGTCGCTCTGATACGTGCTCGTACAAGCATGTTTATCTCAAATAATATAATCGAAAAATGGCTATTTATGCACTATCTATCTATCTACCTATAATAATTACGAACTTTCAAGTGTAGGGCGCGTTCAGCGGAATCGCCCATTTTCGCCGACATTTGCGATCGAGTAGCTGCAAAATTGGGCTTTTCGATATTACTTTTGACGCTCGAATTGAAAAAAGGACACAATTCCGCGTGGACTGCGCGATATTTTGTAAATGAAATGCGTCAATTTTGAAAAAAAAAATCACGTTTTTGCACCTCTTCGGGTGAAGGCGAACCTCGAGAAAATGTCACGTGACGTCTAGAAATTCCGACAAGCGGATCGATGAACGTCAAAAATTTACATTTTTTATCCGTTCCTGCCGACCTTATAAAAGCCGCTCGCTCTCATGTCTTACGATAAGATCCCTCTAAATACCCTTCGCAAAGAGTTTTGAGCAAAAAAAACGGCCTTAAAAACAATTTTCGATCCAAAAAATCGATTTTTGTCGACCCGTGTTTTGCTGCTATTACCACAGTAACGTCAAACCCGAAACGCCCCCTGCCGGACATTCGTAACAACAGTAACAGATAGCAGATAACCTAAAATGTATCCTAAAATGTCCATATTGTGAATGTGGACAGGTGGGAAGCCTTAACCACATATTTCTAGAATGCCCAATAACTAAAATCGAAAATTTGGACATATACACAGAGCTAGTCTCTTGCTATTTACGAACGTCATAACATCGAAACATTCCCACATAGATACAGTTCAATACCAGCTTTGTAATAGACATAAGAAACGACATTAGAGATTGGGTTTTCGCAAATTATTTGCAGACCTTGTATCTTAGAGCAACGAGGTTATCAAAAATTCGGTGTGGGTTGAAAGTAGAGTAATTATGTAGGTTTTGATACGTTTATAATGTTTTCGATACGTTTATAACGTTGTGTATTTCATCAAATCGATGTTACATTCGTAATTCGCGCGATTGCAAATCTAGTACCCAAATCGTGTATAGAAAACCAGCTAAAATTACTAAATTTATTGAAAACCCCCCAAACTCCTATTCACGACGATATTCATTACAAATTTTGCAGGATAATTTACCCAAATTTGTACATTATTCCCGTAGCGATGTTATTTGCGTGTTTTATGTCAATAGGCAACACGTAAACAGCGGAGAGTAGTGTGTTGCGTATTGTTGTTGAACCATTTTGCGTTCTACAGATAGTTTCGCTTCGAGGTGAGTCTTTTTACTGGTTTTATATAATAAATTGTCGATTTCATATCACCGAAAGACGCATTTATCAAGCACGAAGTATTAATTCTTCAGTAATTGAGAGTAAAGTTAGGGAATTAAAAACAAAGCCGTTCATAACCTCTGTCGCAGCTTTTTATGTTCAATTATGATGTTTTTCTGCGCGATATGTTTTATTTTACGTTATTTACGTTTGTTGTAATATCGAGATAATGTAATTATGATATAGTATTGTATTTTTTTGTTATTTTTATTAGTAAATCAGGTTTGTTGTGACGGGAACAAACAACTATTACGTCATTTGCTGACTGACCTTATGTATATCTATAGATATATACAATAGATTCACGTGTTTCCGCGATTTTTCCCCGTGTTGGCTTATAACGTATTTCCAGCGATATATTTATAATCGCAGACTAAACAACGGTCGGGAGAAAAAAACCGCAAGAGATCTATTTAAAAAAAATTATGACACTGTTGTGAAATCGTCATTTTTTTGGTTACCGTTTTATTTTTTTGCTTACTGGATGATTGACGTGTCACAGCGTATTACAAAAACAATCAATTACGTATTAGGTACTTAAACTTGTTTACAACAATTATCTAGATAACACTTGATACATATTTATAACCTATAATAACAATAATAATAAAAAAACACTTTTTTACTTGCTATTCCTTGCTTTTACTTGGATATTTGTTGGATAGAATGAATGATATGAGCATGGGTACGATGGACGCTACGTTGGACTCCAACGAGATCGTCAAAGAGGGTTGGCTGTACAAACGCGGGGAACATATCAAAAACTGGAGGGCCCGGTATTTCATGCTCTTCAGCAACGGGGACCTAATCGGTTTCAAAAACAAGCCGGACAGTATGAACGACCCGTTAAACTGTTTCACCGTAAAAGACTGCCAAATCACTTCAGTTGACAGACCAAAACCTTACACGTTCATCATACGTGGTCTTCAATTGACAACTGTGATCGAAAGAATGTTTAACGTCGATGATCCAAAAGAACGGTCAGTATTTTGGGGTTATATATTGAGAGCACAGTTGTATATGCAACCAAATATACGGGGTCAATTTATAAACCACACACTGGGTATAATTGGTTGCATGTGTCACGGTGCTCTTCTTATTGGTATAGTATACATTAAAACTTATATTATCGCTTATACTTCAGTGAAGAATGGGTTGCGGCTATCAAAATGGTTTCTGAAAACCTGTCACAATCGTACAACGGTTGTGACGACGTCGACATGGTTAGCACTGTCGAAGACATGGCTACGAATGACTTAAGTGAGAAATTCTCTCTACAAGGTACATCCATATCAAAATCGACCGGTAGGAGAAAAGTAACCCTAGAAAACTTCCAATTCTTAAAAGTCCTTGGTAAAGGTACATTCGGGAAGGTAATCCTCTGTAGAGAGAAAGCCACCGGTCGTCTATACGCGATTAAAATCCTCAAGAAAGAGGTGATCATACAAAAAGACGAGGTCGCCCACACGCAAACCGAAAGTCGCGTTCTTCGTTCGACGAATCACCCGTTCCTAACCGCTCTGAAATACTCGTTCCAGACGAACGATAGGTTGTGTTTTGTCATGGAATATGTAAACGGCGGTGAATTGTTCTTCCATTTATCCAGAGAACGCGTTTTCCCCGAGGATAGAACAAGATTTTATGGTGCAGAAATTATTTCTGCTTTAGCCTACCTACACTCGATAAATATCATCTATAGAGATCTAAAATTGGAGAATTTGCTGCTGGATAAGGATGGTCATATAAAAATCACCGATTTCGGACTTTGCAAGGAAGATATCACCTACGGGGGCACCACAAAAACCTTCTGCGGAACTCCTGAGTATTTGGCCCCCGAGGTCATTGAGGATAACGATTACGGGAGAGCCGTGGACTGGTGGGGTATTGGGGTGGTCATGTATGAAATGGTAAGTCATCTTTTATTTGGAAATTGTTTTTTTAACGTTCTTTTTATGGTATACAGATGTGCGGAAGGCTTCCGTTTTATAATAGGGATCACGATGCCTTGTTTGCATTGATAATAATGGGCGATGTAAAGTACCCAAAGACGTTGAGCGCTGACGCCCGTCATCTGCTATCCGGACTTTTGATAAAGGACCCTACCAAGAGACTTGGTGGTGGAATTGATGATGCTAAGGAAATACAGTGCCATCCGTTCTTTAGTTGTATAAATTGGAGAGATTTAGAAGCTAAAAAGGTAAGATTTAAGATTATATGATGGTTTTTATATTGAAAAAAAAAACGGTTATTACATAAAAATGATGTTTATTATTACAGGGTTGTTATAAAAAAGGTTTTTTTTTTTGTTAAAATATGTTTTAAAACATGAAACAATGTTTTAAAACACCTCAAAAAAAAAACATAATCCATTCACAATAAACTGTTTACTGTACAGGCCTGAACTCGAATACCAATTTGCCCTTTGGTGGCAGTCAGACAAACTAAACTTGTATACATTTCTTGAATATTAACCAATAGAAACATATTTTACAACTTCTTAAATAATAAAGACCATACTTTGTATTTCTAAGATAAAGATGTATTCAAGAAATCAAAATTGTCTTGTTAGATTCCACCTCCATTCAAGCCTCAAGTAACCAGCGACACGGACGTGTCGTGGTGTTTTAAAACATGAAACAATGTTTTAAAACACCTCAAAAAAAAAAAACATATAATCCATTCACAATAAACTGTTTACTGTACAGGCCTGAACTCGAATACCAATTTGTCCTCTGGTGGCAGTCAGACAAACTAAACTTGTCTACATTTCTTGAATATTGACCAATAGAAACATATTCTACAACTTCTTAAGTAATAAAGACCATATTTTGTATTTCTAAGATAAAGATGTATTCAAGAAATCTAAATTGTCTTGTTAGATTCCACCTCCATTCAAGCCTCAAGTAACCAGCGACACGGACGTGTCGTGGTGTTTTAAAACATGAAACAATGTTTTAAAACACCTCAAAAAAAAACATATAATCCATTCACAATAAACTGTTTACTGTACAGGCCTGAACTCGAATACCAATTTGCCCTCTGGTGGCAGTCAGACAAACTAAACTTGTATACATTTCTTGAATATTAACCAATAGAAACATATTCTACAACTTCTTAAGTAATAAAGACCATATTTTGTATTTCTAAGATAAAGATGTATTCAAGAAATCAAAATTGTCTTGTTAGATTCCACCTCCATTCAAGCCTCAAGTAACCAGCGACACGGACGTGTCGTGGTGTTTTAAAACATGAAACAATGTTTTATAACACCTCAAAAAAAAAAAACATAATCCATTCACAATAAACTGTTTACTGTACAGGCCTGAACTCGAATACCAATTTGCCCTCTGGTGGCAGTCAGACAAACTAAACTTGTATACATTTCTTGAATATTAACCAATAGAAACATATTCTACAACTTCTTAAGTAATAAAGACCATATTTTGTATTTCTAAGATAAAGATGTATTCAAGAAATCAAAATTGTCTTGTTAGATTCCACCTCCATTCAAGCCTCAAGTAACCAGCGACACGAACGTGTCGTGGTGTTTTAAAACATGAAACAATGTTTTATAACACCTCAAAAAAAAAAACATAATCCATTCACAATAAACTGTTTACTGTACAGGCCTGAACTTGAATACCAATTTGCCCTCTGGTGGCAGTCAGACAAACTAAACTTGTATACATTTCTTGAATATTAACCAATAGAAACATATTCTACAACTTCTTAAGTAATAAAGACTATATTTTGTATTTCTAAGATAAAGATGTATTCAAGAAATCAAAATTGTCTTGTTAGATTCCACCTCCATTCAAGCCTCAAGTAACCAGCGACACGGACGTGTCGTGGTGTTTTAAAACATGAAACAATGTTTTAAAACACCTCAAAAAAAAAAAACATATAATCCATTCACAATAAACTGTTTACTGTACAGGCCTGAACTCGAATACCAATTTGCCCTCTGGTGGCAGTCAGACAAACTAAACTTGTATACATTTCTTGAATATTAACCAATAGAAACATATTCTACAACTTCTTAAGTAATAAAGACCATATTTTGTATTTCTAAGATAAAGATGTATTCAAGAAATCAAAATTGTCTTGTTAGATTCCACCTCCATTCAAGCCTCAAGTAACCAGCGACACGGACACGAGATATTTTGATTCGGAATTCACGGGTGAAAGCGTAGAGCTGACTCCCCCGGATAATACGGGTCCCCTGGGTTCGATACAAGAGGAGCCGTACTTCCCGCAGTTCAGTTTCCAGAATCCGTCGACTCTAGGCACCTCGGCGCAAATCAGCAGCAGCATGAACAGTATCGCTCCGATGCAGTGATTTTGTACATTTCGCAAATGGTAAGAGTTTAAAATTTAATTCAAAAAGAGTTCCCCATTCTTACTACAAAGCGTTCGGCGAAGAAACGTACCGTGAGTTGTACGTTACGGTAAATTTGTTCGGTGAACGTCTGTAAGGTACAGTGTATGTCTCAAAGATAACTTTGAATGAATTGTGATAGTATTTATGTACACTATATTAGTAATGGATTTTTTTTTAAAGTAAGTTTTGTATCTTTTTATAACAAACTTGTACATACTTTGCAGCTGTGAAGCGTTAAACGTACTTGAAGCGATATTATATGTAGTAATTAATCTCATATTGTGTACTAGTTGTTAGGATAATCGATATTATGTACTATCAAAATTTACTATAATAATGTATTGATTGTTCGGTAATATTTTTTGTCTTCACTTACGTTTGACGTTTCTTATATTTGTCGATTGCTTGTTTTAAACTGGTACCCAGAGATGCTATATATATATATAAAAATATACCTATTTTTTTGTCATTTTACAATGAGATTTGCACAATTTACTGTCATAATTATGGTGTTCATCAGGATTACACATCTCCATTATGTGTAAATAGCCATTTATAGATCATCTGATCGATTATTTCCAATGGTAGTTACTAGTTTGTATGTTTTGTTCGTTTTTTCTGCTTTTCTGTATTTACTTTTAATGATATTCCGACTTCTGGTTGCTACAGAGGTTAACTAGTATAATCTATTATATATTTATATATAATATATATGTGTGTAGTGGTTTAATTTTACGTAACATCGTGGAGCATGATATAACACTTAAGAATGTACTCAATTAAGGAATATATATATAAACGGATGTATACGAGGTGATGTGTATATGAAACGAAGAGAACGATTTGTTGGTTTCTTTCGCTTTACTTGCATATATATATATAAATATATAAATAAGTATAATATAAAAGTATAATAAAAAACAAGAGTATATAGTTACTGTTGAATGCCTATATGTGTAACGGAATGTATTTTGGCTATTACATACTTTATATTAATGCTTATATAGTAAGAGAAAATATAAATGAATATTCTGTACGTTTTTTTAGTTTTCTTTGCTTCCTAGTTCCTCGGTCTTTTTACACAACATTAAAAAAATAAATCACCAAAGTTTAAACAGTGGGTAAGTATTCTTATTCTCGTTAATATAGAATTGATTGAAAAATATTACAAAAACATGGCAGTTTTTAAGTAAAAAATTTGGGTGAGAGGACAAAAATGACCCAGACACGTGGTACCCAACATTTACTCGAAATAAATTCCGTCGATACACAAAAAGAAATTTAGTAATGCCTTGTTTTGCGAAAAAACGTGTAGAATAATTGCGCTACCTTGTGCTGGCATCTCGTGGTGGTTAGGAGAACTATCACGCTATACCGGGTTACCGACTCTGTAACGGCCGTCAAAAATGACAAGACAACCTATAACGATAAAATTCCCTACATGCACACGACAATTATTCATTATTTTGTCTTTTAATGTGTTAAATACTAATTTGAAACGCAAGTTAACAATAGTATAGTCATCATTTTGTCGTAAGTAAACTAGAAGCAATAAATTTATGTAAAATTTGATGGTACTGCTTTTGGTGGTGCCATCTAGCGCAAGTAGATGCTTGACGAAACAAGAATGTTTCAGTTTAGTGACCAACACCCTGAGAGAGCTTATTTTTAACACAGAAACTCGCAAAAACTGCTTAAGAAATTTAAATGGCGTTTTTTTCCTAATTCAAAATTCTTATCAAATTGAATCTGTTTACAATAAAACAGTTCAAGCAAAATGCTTAGAATCCGCAGTCTCTAGATTCTACGTTATGTCGAATTCAGTCACATTAACAAGTCCAAACAAGTAGGTAAATGTCTGCAAGTCACGCGATGCGGTAACAGGAAATGTAATCACCATAAAATTTACGATAAATCGTGCATCTTCAGCTCATAAAATCCAAATTTTTAGCTCTATTTCAATCATTTTATTATCCAGAAATAAACTAAGGCCACAAGTAAGGTGTTCAGCATCTCGTATTGACTATTTTAAATTTTTATCTTACGTCCTGTACGTACAAATAATACGTATTCGATATCAATACAATATCTCGTCAATTCTATTCATTCGTACATCGAACGGATTATTTCACAGTGATAAACATATTAAACAAACTGGTTAGGCCAGTATGAAAGTCATTGACCAAGTTATATAGTAAACAATATTGATTATACGGAGTTGCGGATAGTGGCGCTATCTGGGTGTATTTTCCGGTAGCTGTCCGTCCCCCTCCTAAAGCGCCTGCACGCTCGGCGCCTAAAATCGACATCCGTCTATCGTACTACCCATTTTACTACCACCGATCACTCGGAAAATTCGCGTATCTACCACCAGTAGCGTAATTCCTTACGATGCAGACGGTGTACGACACTCACGTTCGCCGAATCGCATACAGTACCGGTGCAAGAACGGTCATCTCCGCGGTGATTTGCGACACACGCATCCCCAGGCGAGACATGTAACCTACCTGAGCTTCGATCAAGCCAAGTAAGTCGACCTGTAATTTTAAAGCACGCCTCTTCGCCCCCTGGTTCGATTAAATGCATACGGTTCTAGTTTAACCTATTTATCGATCACAAGTGCAGTCGCTTCGTATGCATTTAATCCATGATTAAACACGACTACTTTGAACATCTCTGAAGAACTAACGTGTAAACATTTCTCTTGTATGTACATATTCAGTAGTGTAGTGGATCGAACTCTTCTCGTCTCCAATTGTTTGCTTGTGTCAGTAAAACCCGGTAGAGTCAAGATGACGTCTCCTGGAAGTGTCCAGAGTGGTCCATCTCGAAAGCAGAAGCGCATGGGACCTGCACCTTTCGCTTCGTTTGAAGACCTCTCAGACGAGGTGAGATCCCATGTACGTATCGATGTCTTAGATAACCCGAATGCTAACCCCCAAATAACCTTTTCCACCCATGGTCAGAAAGTCACCCAACAACATCAATCTCTCGATTGTAGGTAGACAGTCCAGAAGAGAAAATCGACGCTGGTTCCGTGGTTCGACTTCCTGGCATCCGAGAAGATGTCACTCCAGGAACGCCAGCCTCTCAAGGAAGACTCTCCCCGGAATTTATCTACACGGGTATTAGTTTAGTAGGTGCTCAAGCCAGTCCGCCTAGTGCCGTAATGTCTTCGGTGTCGACGCCGCGGTCGAGTACCAAAGCAAGCTTGCAAACGCCGAGTACGCCTCGTATCGATATATCGCGCGCGAGTAGTTCATCACACCACGAAGATAGCCGGGATAGTACCCCTGAACGCGAATTATTCGAAGGACACGATCCAGCACGTGCCAAATTAGGTCTTGGTTTTAGAGAGGAAGGAACCTTGGATCTACGATCATCAACTGAAGAACTAGACTTCCAGGATTCACAATCCAAGCAGAAGAGTAAACCGCAGACGCCAGGACCTGAAGACTTTACTCCTAGTCATCACCGCAAAGACTCTCAGAGTTCCGAGATCGGGATGTTGTCGATTTCCGGAAGGACTTCGAGATTGTCGAGTATTGGTAGCCAATGCTCGACGCAGAGTCGAATATCGAACGCTAGTCATTTATCGGTGATCTCTGGACAATCTGGACTATCCAGGTCACCATCTCCGCATAAAATGCTCCTGGAAACGTCATTTTGCGGGACGAAGCAGGAAGAGGCCGAACGAAAAGCAGCTAATAAACATGGGACCAAATCAGAACCGGAAGACCTGGAGATGCTACTCCTTTCTAGGAAGCACGACCCGACCAAGGCCATCCTAGCTGAAGGGATCACGGTGCACACTCCTAAGATCACCAAGAGTGGTGCGCCTCCAGAGAAACCAGCACGCAAGGAAATCCAAAACGTGAAACCCAGTATTACGATAACTGTCGATAAACCAAGCAGCAATAATACTCCGAAGCTCCCGAGGACTATCATAGCCTCTAGTGGTGTTGAATATACGTACATTCCTCTCAAAGGACCGCTACCAGAAGACCCACCTGGTACAGAACCTGCTCCGAGGATAAAGACCAGAGTGAACTTGTCTACATCATCATCGAAAAAAAGTACGAGTCAAGCAAAATCGAAGCAATCGAAGGCGACTACAAAGTCACAATCGAGGACTAGCAGGGAACGAAGTCAAAGCACCCAAATCCCGAGAAAAGAAGACGAGCCGAAATACATTTGGATCAAATTGAAACCCGACCATTTATATGACGAAAATGCCACGTCAGCTGAGCTACAAAAACCGGATAGTTTAAAACTAAATAACACCCACTCACCAGCCGTACAACCGGATATCGAAATAGTCGAAACATCATCGGATAAAAGCAGTATAAAACCAGAAACGCACGGTAGAAGCATATCCAGTACACCCAGCGCAAGTCCAAAATTCACCAGGCACATCTTGAAAGAACCATTGGGGAGTAGCAAGAGTCCATCACCGTCACTATCGCGGAAAAGCTCATTCGCGTCGCTATTCAAAAGCAAGGAAGCCGTCATCAGTCCGGAATCACCCACAATACCCGGAGTGAGGAGAAAAAGCACCCTTTCTGGTATCATCAAAGACGCGGGTGAAAATCTTCGCGAACGACGTAGAAGCAGATCGAAGAGTAGAGAAAGAGACAGGAGTAGTTTATCTGTGGCTCCGTCATCTACCGAAAGCATAGACAGCAAGGGAAAGCAGCAAAAATCCGGGATGTTCTCGATCTTTAAGGGAAAACCAAAACCCGCCGAGAAAACGAAACACGATAGCGATGATGGAATAGGTATTGGTTCCCTGTCGAATGTCGAATTCAAATTTCGCCCGGAGAGATGCGAGATGCGCGGAAAATACCACGAGACCCCATTGGATGGTGATAGTATACGTATCCCATTACACTCCCCGACTTATTACGAACAGAAGACCTTCCTGCACGAGTTGAGAAGCTCCAGCCAAGGCTCACAAGAAACTGTGATCGAAGCCAACATAACCAGAGAAGAGAAGGTCGAGGCACCCACAACTGAAGTAACAACAGGTGTTGAGATACCAAGAGGTGTTGAAAGACCAAGTCTTGAGAGACCAAGTGTTGAGATACCAAGAGATATTGAGAGACCAAGAGGTGTTGAGAGACCAAAAGATATTGAGAGACCAAAAGATATTGAGAGACCAAGAGGTGTTGAGATACTTGAAGCAGGTCCTGTGGAGAAAACCAAAATCGAGGAAATTCGGCAGAATAGCACCAGTAGTGAGAACCTAGTGTTTTCAACGAGATTAGGTAGCAATAACCAGATCTTCACCACGAAATTCCCGAAGGAAAGGCAGGAAGAATCCATGGAAACCAATGACAGGACGTCAGCTATTGACAAGACGACGAGTGTTGAAGTTCCAGAGAAGAAGATAGAAGATATTGTCAAAAGTGAGAGTGCTCAGAGCATGCAGGAGAAGTCACAGCAAAAAGGCGCGAAGAAAAGGCCGACCAAGCTCACGAATGAGGAAGACCATTGCTCGTCGGAATCAGAGAAAGACTCCGAAATTGATTTCTTAAAAGACAAGCAGCGTTTGGAGTTAAGTTTGGAGCAACCTGATCCTAAGAGAGAAGTAGTTGAGATAGAAAGAACTGGTTTGGTGTTTTCCCAAGACTCTTTCGATGATGAATTACCCTACATCCCCACAACCCTTCCTCAAGAACGATCGGTTGCTGTTCCAATCGTCCCCATAAAGCAGAGGAACACCTTTGAGATGAAGGTTTGCCCTATCGAAAGGCCACGTTCGACGACACCAATCAACCCTAGTTGCTTGGAAGACTATTGCGAGGAGATGGTCACCGCGATAAACGCTGAAACGGTCGCGAAAACCGTCGAAAAACTAAAGATTTCCCTACCGAGGGAAGACTCAATCAAATCCCCGCGAAGGCCAGGGACAAACACGAATTGGTTCGAGTTTGCTGAGAAGAAAATCGTACCCGGGAGGCGGCCCTCATTACCAAGAGAAACGGAAACGACCCCACCTCCGCTCCCTCCGAAAGGCGTCCAGAAAGAATGGATTAACTTCGAGGAAATACCGGAGAAGCGGAAACCTCCCAAGAGGATACAGACGATTCCGTCGAGGGGGACAATTGAGGTGCCGGAATCCGTGCTCCATGATAATGTCGTGTATAGTTATGTGAATCCTGAAGACTGCAAGTGCGAATGTCACGAGATTAACGCCCGCGCGAGGAGTAAAGAGAGGAAGGATTTGCCCGAGGTTGAACCCGTGGTACAAGAGGACGAATTACCGCTGTTGCAGGACGAAATCGTTGAGGAGGACAAACCGGTGAATGAATCAGTCGAGAGGATTAAACTAGATGTCACTATCTTGGACAGGAGGAGTGTAATAAGGTAAGATTGTATCACTAAGTTAACCTAACCTATAACAAACAATATGACAGCTGTCTGTCAATGAGACTTGACAAGCAGTGCATCCAACCACTAAATAATCAAATGAACTAGTTTTTTTGCATTGCGCATTATAAATTGATTTTCTTTAAGTTGTCATATATAAGATTTTATTAATCACTAAGTTAACCTAACCTATAACAAACAATATGACAGCTGTCTGTCAATGAGACTTGACAAGCAGTGCATCAAACCACTAAATAATCAAATTAACTAGTTTTTTTTGCATTGCGCATTATAAATAGATTTTCTTTAAGTTGTCATATATAAGATTTTATTAATCACTAAGTTAACCTAACCTATAACAAACAATATGACAGCTGTCTGTCAATGAGACTTGACAAGCAGTGCATCCAACCACTAAATAATCAAATGAACTAGTTTTTTTGCATTGCGCATTATAAATAGGTTTTCTTTAAGTTGTCATATATAAGATTTTATTAATCACTAAGTTAACCTAACCTATAACAAACAATATGACAGCTGTCTGTCAATGAGACTTGACAAGCAGTGCATCCAACCACTAAATAATCAAATGAACTAGTTTTTTTTGCATTGCGCATTATAAATAGATTTTCTTTAAGTTGTCATATATAAGATTTTATTAATCACTAAGTTAACCTAACCTATAACAAACAATATGACTGCTGTCTGTCAATGAGACTTGACAAGCAGTGCGTCCAACCACTAAATAATCAAATGAACTAGTTTTTTTTTGCATTGCGCATTATAAATAGATTTTCTTTAAGTTGTCATATATAAGATTTTATTAATCACTAAGTTAACCTAACCTATAACAAACAATATGACTGCTGTCTGTCAATGAGACTTGACAAGCAGTGCATCCAACCACTAAATAATCAAATGAACTAGTTTTTTTGCATTGCGCATTATAAATAGATTTTCTTTAAGTTGTCATATATAAGATTTTATTAATCACTAAGTTAACCTAACCTATAACAAACAATATGACAGCTGTCTGTCAATGAGACTTGACAAGCAGTGCATCCAACCACTAAATAATCAAATGAACTAGTTTTTTTGCATTGCGCATTATAAATAGATTTTCTTTAAGTTGTCATATATAAGATTTTATTAATCACTAAGTTAACCTAACCTATAACAAACAATATGACAGCTGTCTGTCAATGAGACTTGACAAGCAGTGCATCCAACCACTAAATAATCAAATGAACTAGTTTTTTTGCATTGCGCATTATAAATAGATTTTCTTTAAGTTGTCATATATAAGATTTTATTAATCACTAAGTTAACCTAACCTATAACAAACAATATGGCAGCTGTCTGTCAATGAGACTTGACAAGCAGTGCATCCAACCACTAAATAATCAAATTAACTAGTTTTTTTTTGCATTGCGCATTATAAATAGATTTTCTTTAAGTTTGCTGTCCATAATTGCGTTGTTATGAATTCCTATCTATATAGTCACGTAACAATAGCATAGCTTCGTGCGTGCGTTTGGGTATATCGGCCTACAGGTCCGAGAATTTATAAAGGAACGAAATATTTAACTATTTATATGTAAACACTCTGGCGCCTATACATTTCAAAATCGAACATTGTTATGGATTCTATTTTAAATATTTGCGTAAAATTGTTTCGCTTGATGTATTGATGAGTTTCGGAGCGAGCGGATTTATACAGTCCATTATTTTATTATACAGCGTGTCCAGGAAAGTCCGCCTTTTGATTTCCATCATTTGAAACATGGATTTATGAGTTAAATTGTTTTTTTTTTGTGTCAAAATGTTTCATCCTACGTCAGTATAACTGGAAATATCCGGTTATTAACATAAAACACCGTACTGTGTGTTACACAACTCTGATCACATTATAGACATGTCGCACTGACATACGTATCGTTGTTTACGATGTGAATTATGAAGTTGGGGATGACATAATGGAAATGTAATGGGTCGTGCTGAATCTGTAGACTTGTGGCCTATTTCGAGCCATTTTCTCATTTAGACGAAGAGCGGTAAACTGGGTCGCTGTGTCGTATTTCCCAAGAAGGCTAAATGCCTTTCCAGTGTACATACTTAATACGGAATCCCGGAATATAGACCCACGATATACATAATTTGTATGGAAAATAACTATACGTTAGATAAGTTAACAAAATAACAAATTGCAGTTGTTATACCGGTGTTACACCAGCATTGTTTACCGGTCGCTAGGCAACCAATTCACCGTGAGGTTTTTTGACGTTTTAAACGTCAAACGTGTTTATAACCTATTTCGTCCAACTTTCCACACTAAAGGGTTCATAATACGTCCCTAGATATGTTTGGATAGCCTTAAATAATATTTACGCTCAGGTATAATGACAAAAGAGGCGATTATGTAGATTTGAACGCGCAATAGCTCCCGTGACGTCACACGGTTGATTAAAAATAAACATAGCCGGGAATTCTTCGGTCTGGGGTGGCGAACCGCTGACGTCAGCCTCCATTTTCCGATTCGAAATTAATGTGTTTATCCGACTGGGGCAATTAGTTCTGTAATCTATCCATCCCAAGCAATCCTATCAATTCTGGTATATAGTGCAAGTGAACGAAATCTAATTTTCTGTTGATACATCATCAACGCTACTATATCGATTGGGTATGGTATGATGCTGAATTTTGTCGCTCGCCCCGCAAAAGGGTCTATAATTTGGCCCTTTTAGGGGAAATTTATGTACGGGTGCTTTGAGGATGCCGACCGATTTTGAGGACGGAAATAAAAAGAATCGATGGCTGGTTGTGGTCATCAATTTTCCTCCTGTTCTGCTTGACAGCTACCTACCCCTAATATCATCAATTTATTATTATGTATATGGACTGCTCCACAGCCTTTAGGCTTTAAAAGACAAATCACTAATTTTGACATGTTGCTAAGGTACAATAACTAAGTTATAATAACATTAACCTTTGAGAGCGTTTCGACGTGATGGAATTGCTGCAAGTACAGAGCGCCAGAAAGGATGCCATTAGAACTTAGTTATGACTTAATGGAGTATTAAACATGCGCGCTCTTAATGGTAAATCAATTTGCCGGAAATTCTATAGAGGGCGCCAAGCTTTAGATGCACAACCTCTTGCATTGCGTTCCTTAACTTGGAAACATTCTCCAGCAAAATTACGGGGTTTAGGTTCAAGTCCAGATGAGGGCTGTATGTTTTTAAATTATTTTTCGTTTCTTTTATTGATATAGCGAATTATATAATGATTTATATGATTTTTAATGCTTTATTTCAGCGATTCTTCCATTGATTTGAGCATAAGTGTAGAACATACCGTAGAAGCAAATGGAGTAGACTGTCTTCATACTCCGTTTACTAGTGATTTAGGTGTATCCAGCAATAGATCTAGCATAGTGTCACAGGTAAGCAATTCATTACTGAAAAGCGAATTTTAATCTTAAATCTGGTTCCAGTAAATAACTTGATGTTTGCAATTTAGATTTAGGATAATACAGAAACGTTTAACTGAAACAACAAAATTTTCTGAAATATTTATGTATTTTGTGTGTGTCCTGAATTTTAACAAATTTACGATGTTTTACGTCAAAAATTTCTCTCAAAATTAACCAGACAACGTCGATTTTCAGGACGAAGCTCAGACACCGGATGGATCGCCAAATGCCTTTCCGAAACTGTCCTAGTCAGGGTGCGGCCCTTTTTAGCAAATAAGTAAACCATTTTTTGGAACAATCACTAATAGGTAAACTATGTGTGGAACTGTCGCGTTCAATTTTCGAAATATTCACCTGTCACTTCTATCATCTCTATAAGTACTACCGTATTTTCGAGATGCGTTCGCGTAGCAGCATCTATTATAGAGGAAATGTTACCCCGTACCTATATCAAAACCGAAATGCCTCTACCCTGGTGCCCGTTCCAAACAATAAGCCTTCACGTGTATAAATGATATGAACCCATGTAGGCCTATCTATCGTGTCCATTGTTCTTTTGGGGGCGGATGGTGCTCTCGATTATTTAGACCCCATATATCGACACCATCCAAACGTTGTTAACATATTTATTCAATATTAGATACATACTTGTTACCTATTTGACATTTAGCTTCAATTAGTTCAGCCATTTAAATAACCCTCTGCTGACTAATTAACAGCACAGCGACTTTTTTTTCCTTCTAAAACAGTGCGTTCGCCTTTAGAACGAAGTAGTGGCCTTGATATTGCAATAACTTCTTTATTTTGGAAACTTTCAAAGGTTTTTTTTTTGACAACACACATTCCACCTAAATAATTCGACTTGCTGTTAGTTATTCCGCAGATTTTGTGCTTTTGTAGCTTAAATGGTTGGACTAGAAATAAAAAAAAAAGAAAAGTTATCTCTTCATTGTTATTAAACCAAGAATTTTTAACCACTTATTTGTATATTGCAAATATTTTTTGTACATTTTTGACGAGTTATATAATATAAATACCTATACATTCGGTGTGTACTGTTTTTTCTACAATATGTGTACATTGTTATATGGTTTGAAAACGAAAACGTAAAACTGCATGATTCTTTAAGATAAAATGATGTTGATTACTAGTTGAAATCACGAAATTCTATTGTACAGTGACATTAACAATAAAAAACGGCATAAATCGAAAATCGTTTGCATTATTTCTTTTAATCTTGCGCCTTGAGTTCGCAACCCAACCAACACGAAATTCCAACAACTGTCATTTGGGAATATAAACTTTTTACTAACTTCAAAAATAAATCCAATAATAATAAAACTAACAATAATTATTGCCAAGCTTCTAATGAACAATATAAAGTCAAGAATAGTCGTAGAAACAACCATAAATGTCAGTCAAAACAATAAAAAGTCAAGGATACGTTAGCAGTTTGCGCTCATTGCTAAGTAGCCTGGCTGAACGCACCCATTGGTTCAAACTTCAAAAATAACTGCACGAACGAAACTAACAATAACATTAGAGTCTAATGAAATATTCTATTCCGAATCATCAAATGTTATGAAAATTTAACTAATTGTGTTTAATTTTAGTGAATATTATTTGAATATTCAACACAATCTTGTTGGTGACAAACTTAGGGATATTTAGTTATTTAATTGTTGACATTTGACAACTTGCTAACTCAACTTTTTTTCAAAACGAAAACATTTAAAATTGCGTAGGGTTGTTGTTGATTTGGTTATGTAGTGCGAGTTTTTACTTTAAAAATACGAAATGAACGCTTTTTCGACACCAGAACCGAATAAAAACGCACATCGCCGATTCTTAAGTGGCGGTAATGGGCGAAGATGTTTTGTTGATAAATCCTTACCAAACTTATCAGGAAGTTTTTCAAAAACACCTTCACCAGCAAATCAATTAAATTATTCACTTGATGGAACTCCTAATATCAGAAACATTGTGCACGATGTATCTAAGAGTACCGGAGCAAAGCGAAAACTTGTCGAATGCAGTAGAAATTCAGACAGTTTGCCTAAACGAACGAAATTGGACTTTACAGCCACTGATATCGTAAGTAATTTGGTTTTATCTACAAATATTTTGGTATAACTTTAATTTTAACTTCCACAGGTACCCATGTACAATAACTATCAATTATTAGGTGACAGTCAATTTGTAAGGTTCTCCGAAAAGATGCTATCTTTGAACGTAACGTATTTAGGCAAGAAACGCTTTATCGGTTACTGCGTTAGCGGTCAAAAAATCGATGATTTAAGGCTGCAAATTTGTGCAAACGTTACAACAATCCATTCCCAAGTTATTGTTTTAATTGGTACAAATGACATTGTTTACGTAAGTAAATACATCAATTTTTAGAATTGCAATCATTATTTATTTATTTTGTAGAGATCGGATTATAAATTAATGTGTAATTCGTACAAACGACTGTTAGAAATGTTGAAAAGAAAGTGCAGGAAAATTGTTTTGCTAACTGTACCACCGGTACCTAAATTTGAGGCATCGGAGAGACATTGGACTGTACTGAAGAAGTTTAATAAATTTATACAGCAACAAAAAGGTAAGATGATGTTCAACAACCATTAATCAATAGTTGATAATTTAAATTTATGGTTTTAGATGAGCAAATTACTGTTATTGACTTGTGTAGCCTTTTTATTAGTTTTGATAACACAGTCAGTAAAGATTATTTCGAACAGTAAGTATAAAAACTGTTCTTTATTGAAAACTTTCAGTACGTTTTGTTTTTCTTTCAGGGTTTATAATGCTGGCCCCCGTCAGGATTTAATACACCTCAACTTAAAAGGTTTCAAAGCCCTTAAATTCCTTCTAGATCTTCATCTCAACCACTAATTATTTTACCCATTTTTATTATTGACCCTAATAATTAAGACAAATCTTCATAAATAGTTTATTAAGCAGAATACAGATTATTTTTATATATGGACCATTAAAGAATAAACATTATTTTGTATATTTTCCAATAAATAAGTTAAATCTTACGGCTTTTTTAATTCGGTTAAGATTTTGAAGAGAGTGCGACTGCATAGATCCAACGGGCTTCTTTTATCTTTATTCTCCATTTCTAAATCGGCTCCGTTCTCCACCAGAAGTTTGGCTTCTTCTTGTCGGTCCTCTTCGCAAGCCAGATGCAATGCTGTGTTTCCGTACGCATCTCTGGCGTTGATTTTTAGGTCGGTTTGGTCGCGATACTTTAATAGGAGCTGTACTATGGCCAAATTGCCTTTGGATGCTGCCCTTTGAAGTGGTGTAGCCCCCCTTATATCTGCTATATTTACATCAGCAGAGTTTTCCAATAAAATTTCCACAATCTAAATCATGATTTATAAAAAGTTTATAACTTCAAAAATAATTAACCAACCCTAATGAAACTAACTATGAGGTTTGCCAAGCAACTAATGTATGAATTTATTATCCAACTCTAATGGAACTAATAATAAGTATTGCCAAGCATCTAATGTACAATATAAAGTCAAAAATTGTGGCAGAAACAACCATAAATGTCAGGCAAAACAATATAAAGGGAACAATTTATGAAGACAAAGATATTGACAAATATTTTTCAAAAGTGCATAACTGCAAAAATAATTAACCAACCCTAATGAAACTAACAATAAGAATTGCCAAGCATCTAATGTACAATATAAAGTCCAAAATAGGGGCAGAAACAACCAAAATAGTCAAGCAAAACAATATAAAGGAAACAATTTATGAAGACAGAGATATTGACAAATATTTTTCAAAAGTGTATAACTTCAAAAATAATTATCCAACTCTAATGAAACTAACAATAAGTATTACCAAGCATCTAATGTACAATATAAAGTCAACAATAGTGGCAGAAACAACCAAAATAGTCAAGCAAAACAATATAAAGGAAACAATTTATGAAGACAGAGATATCGACAAATATTTTTCAAAAGTGCATAACTGCAAAAATAATTAACCAACCCTAATGAAACTAACAATAAGTATTGGCAAGCATCTACTGTACAATATAAAGTCAACAATAGTGGCAGAAACAACCATAAATGTCAGGCAAAACAATATAAAGGGAACAATTGATGAAGACAAAGATATTGATAAATATTTTTCAAAAGTGCATAACTGCAAAAATAATTAACCAACCCTAATGAAACTAACAATAAGTATTGCCAAGCATCTAATGTACAATATAAAGTCCAAAATAGGGGCAGAAACAACCAAAATAGTCAAGCAAAACAATATAAAGGAAACAATTTATGAAGACAGAGATATCGACAAATATTTTTCAAAAGTGTATAACTTCAAAAATAATTATCCAATCCTAATGAAACTAACCATAAGTATTACTAAGCATCTAATGTACAATATAAAATCAAAAATGGTGGTAGAAACAACCATAAATGTCAGTTAAAACCTTATAAAGTCAATGGTGCAATTTATGGAAGAAAAGTTGTTAAAAAACTTACCGGAACCCAGCCTTTAGAGCAAGCGTACTGCAAAGCGGAATGCCCTTGACTAGTCTTATGATTCACGTTACAATTTTTCGATAGTAACATCTTCACGATTTCCGTGCGCCCCGCGGATGCCGCCAAAATAAACGGGGTTGCTTCTGTGTCGTCGACTGGATCTATAGGGGGATTCTTTTCCAATAAGTACTCCACAAGCTTCAAATTCCCACTCAACGCACCCCAATGCAACAAAACTCTTCCGTTCTGCAACACTTTTAAATTGTAGTCGTGTTTAAAAAAATTAAAACGAACTTACATCGTCCGGTTTTGTTAATAGACTGGGGTCTTCGTCTACTTTCACTTGTACCATCTCAAAATCTCCTTTGTAAGCTGCTTCGTATACCGAATGTTCTAAAGCCATTTTTAAATTATCCGCTTTTATGGTTTTCTGAAAACATGACAACATAACCAAAAAAGAACACTGACGAAGCTAAATTTGATACCCAAACAAATAATTTGGCCATCTAACTTATTATTTAGCTATCAATACAAACTAGCTTAGGAGATATAACTAAAGAATTATATTAATTTACCTCCGAATACGAATTAAACAATACGGACGAAGTATTTCAAATTTATAACCAAACCTGTCAGCTGTCATAAAGTTTAGTAACTTCTTAAAATCCCTAAAGACACGCAGCCCTGTACGTCAACAAAACAACCTAACTTTTCCGACTCAGCACGTGAAACATATTTACATATATCAAAATGACGATTACAAAAAAGCAGAAGAATAAGAAAAATAAGAAGATAACAATCAGTTTCGACGAAGACTTCTCATCAAATCAAGAGGTGCAGAAAATTATCGACTCCTGTCAAAATACCCAACCTAAAAAGCAAAAGGAACCTGAATTAAATCACCCGTCTCATGATAATGACTCTACACCTATTAACAATGAGGATCAATCAAGCACAGTCAATACAGAAACCCCTCCAAACAAAAAGAAGCGTAAGAGAAATAAGAAAAACGAAGTAAGTAACGACGCTGTCAAAGAAACGTCAGCCACAACAGAAACAGCCGAAAATGAGTCACAATTTGAATTAAATCCAGTGAAACCACAGATAGAAGGTGAAGAATCAATTCGGCAAAAGAAAAGAAAACGTTATTTGCAACTGCTTGAAGACAAGAAGTTAAAAAGCGAGTTAAAACTGCAGCAGAGCTGTCTAAACTACATTTCACAGTGGAAACATAGCAAGGCAACATGGAAATTTGAAAAATTAAAGCAGATTTGGATACAGCAGCACATGTTCGACGAAACACGTATACCTGACGATGTTTGGATGACGGTCGTTGAATATTTTAGCAAGGCAGTGGGTAAAATTAAGTCAACCATTATGAAGGAAGCCTTGAAGATAGTAGAGGCTGGTTCTAATCCAAAGGGAGATGAGGATACAGAAGTTGATGTTAAATATGAAAGAGCTAGATATGTCATACAAAATTTGCAAGAATAAATATGTTTTAATGCCTAATTTTGAGTGTTTTATTTCTATATTTAATCTCAAATTGATTTTGCTCAAATGACAGTATGTAGTTACTAAAAAGTCACAAAGATGTCGCACGCGTAGCATACATAACCCCAAAAATGAGTAGTGGACTTCTTGTGTAATTTTATTGATGTTTATAAGCATAATTTAGGAGCACGATGTCAACCGTAAGAGAAACCACAAGACATTTACATCTAAAAGAAGATGAGCCCCCTCCTAAAAAGCATGTAACGGAAGCTGACATGCTAATAAAAGAACTAGCTGGGAAACAACAAAATACCAATGTTGCCTTAAATACGTAAGTTTCTTGATTAGTTTTTAATATCATTTTATTTAAAAACAACTTCTAGGTTCTTGCAAACTCCGAAAACATTCGAGAAAGTTACAGAACACATATCCCTAACAAGTTGTCATTCAGGTATGGCTTCTTTACTACAGTTTAAAGATGTTGTTGACCGTGTTGAAGTTGTGGAGCGTTTGAGAGCCGCTGGTTTGGATAATAAAAGTATACAACTCCTCCTGGACTATCAAGAAAATAAAATTTCGATGAAGCATAGGAATATTTCGCAGAGTGTTTTGGAAGAAAAACTGCAAGGAATACATGAGACCCTAAGAAATTATGAATTAAAATCACCTGACTTGAGTGCTTGTGGAAAACAAGACAGAAATTTGGATATGGATGAAATTTTAGCAATGAAACCAAATAGTTCAGAAACAAGACTATTAAAATTTGCATTAGATAATAGACCAAGGGCTGTTAGTTTACCACACCCCATGGATAACTTAAAAAAATTAGAAAGTGATATGTTTTTACATTTAAAGGAGCCAAAACTTGATCCAAAAAAGGTCCAAAGGCGAATAAGAAATATGAATAATAAGATAAATAATATGGGGGATACACCAATAAACTGTGATGATAATAAATTACCTGTCAAAAAAGAACATTATTTCACTGAAAATAGTAAATGGGATAAACTAGAATCTCCTGAGTCAAAGACAGTAACAAAAACTAAAGTATACACTTGTAAACCTTGTAATTATTATACTGTTAAAGATGGGGAAATAATTAAATTAAATGATACTGCGGTAAAAGAGAGAGGGTTAGAAATAGGCACATGTAAATTGAGCATTGAAGAAATTCGAGAAATACCTAAATTTCAATCATATGTTGTTGGAGAACCGTCAAATGTAAGTTTCATTCAAATTATTTAAGTCTTGCTTAATTTAAATGATGATTTTGTAGGTACTGTATCTAAAAAATCTTTCAAAGCATATCACACAAGAAAATCTTAAAGAAATATTTAAAGGAAACCAAAATGAATACCGCAATAAACAAAATGATGACAAAAGTTTAAATATTAAACTTATGTCAGGTCGAATGAAAGGACAGGCGTTTATCACATTTGATGGTAAGTCAATCTTGCTTATTACTATTACCATAAAATGTTTCTTCTTAAATATATACATATCTGATCTTCAATAACTCGTGTAATCTGGTGGATGTTGTTTATTTGTGAGTTTATAAGTTTGGAATACTCCGAGTAACAATTTAAGCAGTTGCTCAAATTTTTCCTCACTCAATTGTTAAATCAACTAGAAAGAATTTAATAACCAAAAAACCATTACACAAAATTTAATTACCAAAAAAACAAGATGCAATAAAACAGTCCCAATAATAAATAAACTTGTCTAGGTCAGGAATGTTGTATTTCATGACTAGAAAGAATGTAATTTCCCAAAAACCAGAATAAAACAGTAGGTGGCCCAAAAAATAAACTTGTCATCAGGAATTTTGTATTTTATCACTACAAAAAATCTAATTCCCCAAAAACCAGATGCAATAAAACAGCAGTTTTTTCTTTGGTGCTGATAGATAATGTTTGTTTATTTATTTTTTTCTTATTGTTTTGCTACAGATATAGAAGATGCAAAAACTGCTTTAGAGGACGTAAACGGCCTTCTAATAAATAATAAACCAATTGTGATAGAATATGGAAGAAAAATAAACAACTAGAACCATCATTAATATCTTTATTATACCAAAAATCCTACCAAATAAAAATCATATTCCTTAAAATATTGATAATTAAAACACATAAAAATCTTATTAACCTAATTGTATGAGATTGTGTACACAAAAAAAATAATCCTGATCTTTATTCGCCATCTTTCCTATCCCGATTTTCATCATTTGGATTCTCACCTTTTGGAACTAAAACAAACAACAAGATATTAATAAAGATTTTTCAAAAGTTTATAACTCCCAAAATAATTAAACAATCTTAATAAAATTAACAATAATTATTGCCAAGGGTCTAATAAACAATATAACATTAAGAGTAATGGTTGAAACCACCATGAATGTTGGTCAAAACAATATAAAATTGACGGAGCAATTTATGATGACAAAGATATTGACTAACATTTTTCAAAAGTTTATAGCTCCAAAAATAATGAAGCAATCTTAATGAAACTAACAATAATTATTGCCAAGAGTCTAAGGAATAATATAAAGTCAAGAGTAGTGGTTGAAACTACCAGAAAGGTCGGACAAAACAATATAAAGTCAAGGGGCAATTTATGAAGACAAAGATACTGACTAACATTTTTCAAAAATTTATAACTCCAAAAATAATGAAGCAATCTTAATGAAACTAACAATAATTATTGCCAAGAGTCTAAGGAATAATATAAAGTCAAGAGTAGTGGTTGAAACTACCAGAAAGGTCGGACAAAACAATATAAAGTCAAGGGGCAATTTATGAAGACAAAGATACTGACTAACATTTTTCAAAAGTTTATAACTCCAAAAATAATGAAGCAATCTTAATGAAACTAACAATAATTATTGCCAAGAGTCTAAGGAATAATATAAAGTCAAGAGTAGTGGTTGAAACTACCAGAAAGGTCGGACAAAACAATATAAAGTCAAGGGGCAATTTATGAAGACAAAGATACTGACTAACATTTTTCAAAAGTTTATAACTCCAAAAATAATGAAGCAATCTTAATGAAACTAACAATAATTATTGCCAAGAGTCTAAGGAATAATATAAAGTCAAGAGTAGTGGTTGAAACTACCAGAAAGGTCGGACAAAACAATATAAAGTCAAGGGGCAATTTATGAAGACAAAGATACTGACTAACATTTTTCAAAAGTTTATAACTCCAAAAATAATGAAGCAATCTTAATGAAACTAACAATAATTATTGCCAAGAGTCTAAGGAATAATATAAAGTCAAGAGTAGTGGTTGAAACTACCAGAAAGGTCGGACAAAACAATATAAAGTCAAGGGGCAATTTATGAAGACAAAGATACTGACTAACATTTTTCAAAAGTTTATAACTCCAAAAATAATAAAGCAACCTTAATGAAACTAACAATAATTATTGCCAAGAGTCTAAGGAATAATATAAAGTCAAGAGTAGTGGTTGAAACTACCAGAAAGGTCGGACAAAACAATATAAAGTCAAGGGGCAATTTATGAAGACAAAGATACTGACTAACATTTTTCAAAAGTTTATAACTCCAAAAATAATGAAGCAATCTTAATGAAACTAACAATAATTATTGCCAAGAGTCTAAGGAATAATATAAAGTCAAGAGTAGTGGTTGAAACTACCAGAAAGGTCGGACAAAACAATATAAAGTCAAGGGGCAATTTATGAAGACAAAGATACTGACTAACATTTTTCAAAAGTTTATAACTTCAAAAATAATGAAGCAATCTTAATGAAACTAACAATAATTATTGCCAAGAGTCTAAGGAATAATATAAAGTCAAGAGTAGTGGTTGAAACTACCAGAAAGGTCGGACAAAACAATATAAAGTCAAGGGGCAATTTATGAAGACAAAGATACTGACTAACATTTTTCAAAAGTTTATAACTCCAAAAATAATAAAGCAATCTTAATGAAACTAACAATAATTATTGCCAAGGGTCTAATAAACAATATAACATTAAGAGTAATGGTTGAAACCACCATGAATGTTGGTCAAAACAATATAAAATTGACGGAGCAATTTATGATGACAAAGATAATGACTAAAATTTTTCAAAAGTTTATAACTCCAAAAATAATAAAGCAATCTTAATGAAACTAACAATAATTATTGCCAAGGGTCTAATAAACAATATAACATTAAGAGTAATGGTTGAAACCACCATGAATGTTGGTCAAAACAATATAAAATTGACGGAGCAATTTATGATGACAAAGATATTGACTAACATTTTTCAAAAGTTTATAACTCCAAAAATAATAAAGCAATCTTAATGAAACTAACAATAATTATTGCCAAGAGTCTAAGGAATAATATAAAGTCAAGAGTAGTGGTTGAAACTACCAGAAAGGTCGGACAAAACAATATAAAGTCAAGGGGCAATTTATGAAGACAAAGATACTGACTAACATTTTTCAAAAGTTTATAACTCCAAAAATAATAAAGCAACCTTAATGAAACTAACCAGAATTATTCCCAAGAATCTAATCAACAATATAACATCAAGACTATTGGTGAAAACCACCATGAACATCAATCAAAACAATATAAAGACAAGGCAACAATTTACAAAAACAACAAACACATACCATCATCGTGCGTATCCATAGGCGTTGGCGGAGCACCATCCCCCTCATTAGGCGGTCTATCCGACTCCGTAACACCCCCATACATCCTAGGATGACCATGCTCCTCAGGACCCGGAGGCACATGCTGCCCTTCCGGTGGGCCCCCATGCGGATAAGGATGCGGCCTCCCCATATGTGGCGGATACTGCCCATAAGGCTGAGGATAATAAGGATGCGGTGGATACTGAGGGTAAGGCTGATGGTACCCTTGCTGTTGCGGATACCCATAAGCAGGATGTGGAGGCCTCGGAGGCAACGGAACAGACTGAGGACTCCCAGGCGGGTACTGCTGATAGGCAACCTGCGACGGTGGCATCATTGGCTGCCCAGGCCCTGGCGGATGCTGCATACCCTGTCCGGGATGCGGAGGAGTCCCCCCATGAGACACCGGATGTGGAGGACCCCCCGGATGGGCTCCACTACCCGGATGAGATGGGGACCCCGGATGGGGGACCACCCCCGGATGCGATGGAGAACCCGGATGCTGCGGAGGTCCTTGCGGATGGGGATGTGACGGACCATGTGGAGGCACTCCCGGATGTGGAGGAGTACCTTACAATAACAAAAATTAATTAATTAATTATGTATTAATTAATTATGTATTAATTAACTAAATAATTATGTATTAATTAATTATGTATTAATTAACTAAAAAATTATGTATTAATTAATTATGTATTAATTAACTAAATAATTATGTATTAATTATTACATAATTAATTAATTATGTATTTATTAATTAATTAATTATGTATTAATTAACTAAATAATTATGTATTAATTAATTATGTATTAATTAATTATGTATTAATTAATTATGTATTTATTAATTAATTAATTATGTATTAATTAATTAATTGTGTATTAATTAATTAAATAATTATGTATTAATTAATTATGTATTTATTAATTAATTAATTATGTATTAATTAACTAAATAATTATGTATTAATTAACTAAATAATTATGTATTAATTAATTATGTATTAATTAATTATGTATTTATTAATTAATTATGTATTTATTAATTAATTATGTATTAATTAATTATGTATTAATTAACTAAATAATTATGTATTAATTAATTATGTATTAATTAATTATGTATTAATTAACTAAATAATTATGTATTAATTAATTATGTATTTATTAATTAATTAATTATGTATTAATTAATTAATTGTGTATTAATTAATTAAATAATTATGTATTAATTAATTATGTACAAATTAATTAATTATGTATAGATTAATTAATTATGCATTAATTAATTAAGTATTAATTAATTATGAATTAATTAAGTAAATATTAATTAATTAAATATTAATAAATTATATATTAATTAATTATTAATTAATTAATATATTAATTAATTATGTATTAATAAATTAATAATTAAAGAGAGTTTTTGACTTACCTGGATGCTGTGGAACTTGATGTGGAGTAGCTCCTGGATGTGGAGCTCCTGAAGGATGAGGAGGTCCACCCGGATGTTGAGGATGCTGTCCTGGATGCGGGAGAGGTCCTGGATGTGGAGGCATCTGGTGAGGAGCAGGATGCTGTGTTTGTCCTGGAGGAGCCGAATGGGGGGCTACTCCTGGATGGGGACCAGCTGCAGTGTGAGGAGGTAGTCCTGGATGATGTGGAGGCATTTGAGGGTGATTTTGAGGTGGCATATGAGGATTTGGAGACATATGCGGAGGCATATTGTGCTGGGGATGATGATGCATTGGTGGTTGAGGGTGTTGTTGAGGTGGAGGTCCTTGAGGAGGCCCTTGAGGAGGTCCTTGTAGTAGTCCTTGAGGAGGTCCTTGGGGAGGTCCCTGTAGTAATCCCTGAGGAGGTCCTTGATGAGGAGGTCCTTGTGGATGCCCTTGTGGATGCCCTTGAGGTGGTCCTTGAGAAGGCCCTTGAGGAGGTCCTTGGGGAGGCCCTTGAGGAATTCCTTGAGGTGGAGCTTGTTCAGGTGGAGGATGTTGCTGCATTGGAGAATGTTGTTGCATTTGAGGATGTTGTTGCATTGGAGGCTGTGGTGGTGGTTCTTGATGCTGTGGTTGCTGCATTTGGGACCCAGGATGCACTGGAGACCGGTCGTTTGGTTCAGGTTTTGGTTCCATTGGAGGGCCATTGCTGGTACCGTTTGTTGTCGGTGGTGGGAGTTGGTTCTTTTCTGGTTCAACTTTTTCAGCTTCTTGTTGGCTTGGCTAAAAATTAATAACGTTGGCCCTAGACTATTTATTTACGAACGAAAGAATAACAATACTTTTAGTTTTTAGTGGAGTCAGCTTTGATTTGTTAGCATTACAGTCCAAATTTATCAATTTTTCGGCCTGCTGACTTCACTAAATTCTATCCTACTGCGTGCACTGCGTTCAAATTAAGAGATATTGCGGTATTACCTGTATGTAGTGGAGCACTACAGCCTGTGAGATCTTAAGAGAAATCAGTTTTAACTACACAGTGAACCACACTTTCATAAACGACTCGTGATCTTACATTTTAAAAACCATTTCTAAACATTTTAATAATCAACTCACCTCTCTGGGCTGCGCATTTTCCTCCTGGTTACTGCTGGTAGTATTGACAGGTTCATTAGTCGGGGGCACACTATTCTGCTCTTGCTCCGGCCTCGCCTTCTGTTCTTCCAAACCTCTCAATTTTTCTCTCCTTAGCAAATCGTATTGACGTTCCACCAGTTTAGTAAATGTTTCTTCGTCCACAGCAGGCTTGCAATGCTAAATTTTTATTAGTCTCCAATCAAAGTTTATTTATGATTTATTATTAAATACCTTTTTAAGTTCTTCTTGAAACTGATCACTACTCTCAACAAATTTCCTCTTTTTTGCCTCAAACTTCTCCTCAATCTGCTGCAATTCTGCTTCTAACTTCTTCTGGTGCATGGTTAAAGATTGTACCTGTCTTTTTAACACTTGCATCCTGGTTGTGGTCACCACAGACCTGACATCAGGAACGACCGCATCCGAAAATATCTCGTTGATTAATCTGTGGTTTCTTAAGTAACGGGCGTAGGATACGTGCTTGATTGAATATCCGTCATCCTGGTCTTAAATTAAATAACAAGAGTTAAAATTTCGAAGGAGGAACTTTACAAAAAAATTTACCATCTTCATCTTCTGCTGGTTGTATGTCAATTCGTCTATCAGCTGCTTGTTGCTTTGAAGAACCCGTGCTTCTTTCATGCGTGTCCCTATCATCACTACTTTGTGCTGTAGGAACAAAAATAACCAACAAAAATACAAAAATTGTGTAACTATTTAATCATCAATAAACTAGACCAAAATTTAACGTACCTCTATTTTTAGCAGCAACATAAGCTAGATAAGCAGGTGAATTATGATACGTTTTCAAAGATTTGTCGTATTCAACCTTTAAAAATAACAAAATGACTAAAAACACAACCCGTTCCCAACGAAATACAAACCTTTTCGACTTCGTATTCGTCAACAAACTCATTCTTTTCGCTATCTGGTAAGTCTCTCCACATCTGCCCGATGATCTTTCCGATTTCCCATAATTTCAACTCCGGATTTTGGGCTTTAACTGTGTCCCATACCTTCCTGCTGTACCGCATATACGGCATAAGCGGCTTCTCTGGAGGTTTTGGTGGTTTTGGAGTACGCGATTCATTCTGTAAAATAATCCCAAAATACGTGAAATAATAATAATACGTTTGGTTATAAATCTCATACTCTAAAGTACATCTTTATGCTGGTCAAGTCACAGGTAGAATATCACAAAATGTGTTTACTCAAATCGATTTTATCAATGTTCAAACTTGATAAGAACGTGAAACTATTTCAAAAGAGATGTATACTTACACTAGTGTTCTTGCCTGCTTTTTGAGGCAAGAAGTTTGGATTTCCACTTGGTGTTGTCACAAATGGATTTGTCTCTTTCTATAAAAGAGAATAAAAAAGATTTTAAAGTAATTGATGTTTTTGTGTTGCTCTTTTTTGATGAAATCATAGTTTCTATTTAAATAATAGTGTCTAGAACCTAGACTCTAGATTATGCAAGAGGAACACTTTGATTAATGTTGTTATCACTTAGATAAGGAGTTACATAAATAAAAATATTAGATTATAAGACAACATAGGTATAAATCTTATATATGAGGTAGAGATTAAAAACAAGCATATTACAATTTGTTTTGTAATATATAACAATGGCTAAGTGATACTACATTTTGCTGTCTTACTTTTACAATGTAAACTCTGGCCTTAAACAAATAAATGGTAAAATAAAACATAATATGTAATAAAATTAATATGACAATCGTTTTAATAATTATTAGCATACAACATATATACAGTAGTATCTTGATATAGTGAATTACTCGAAAACAATTGAATTCAAAGCTCTTCATGAGTTCTTTTACAACACTCCACGGCATTTGAAAATCTTTCTAGAACGAGTACAAGTACATCTTGCTAATAAAATTTTTAATAAACTTACGTTGGATCCAGAACTTGCGCCACCAGAAGCACGTAACCGTTCTAAAACACAAGACAAACAAAGGAATCTTGTAGTAACTTTCTATCAATATATGAGACGATAAACACACTGACAACATGCGCGTACGACATCACAGGAACAATAAAATTGATTCCGAAATTCTACTTACCAAAGTAACGCGGTATATTAATGTGTGCTGTGGACATACAAAAGCGTAAAGTGCCAAAACTGTCACGTAAATTGCTTTTGATGACCACCTCTTATAACATTGTAAAAAAGGTCTAGTGCTTCAACCTTTAAAACTTGGATAATGACATAAAGCACAAAGTTTAACCGTCAAATATCTTTAACTGTCAAATATCTTTAACTGTCAAATATCAGGTTAGCCAACCTATAATGTTTTCCAAGGCACACTAGACCTTTTTATTGTGTGTATATGATATTATTCTATTGTCACTATTCAATTCTAAATTGATATATTAAAGCTAAAGCATAAAAAAAAAGATTCTATAAACCTAAGAGTATATTCAACTTAAAGCAAAGTCTGTGTAACTAGAAATGTTAATGTAAAACGTAGGTAATGCGTTACCTTTTAGAATGTTGAAAGTCATTGGGGAACCTGCGGGCAGCAAATCTGAACAACAAACACAAACAAAGCAAATCATGAGCACTAGTCTACTAAAAAAAAAAATTAAGTGAATTTTAAAGTTTGGTCTCTTAAAAATTAAACTCTAAGATCCACTTAATAAGAAATTACTGAGATATATATATACATGCTGTCTTAATAAGTTAAATATAAATGCTTAGTAGGTACTGATCTTTTACATATTATTACCGTATATTTACTGCAATATACAAATATACCGCATGCGAACGACAAGCAAATTAAAGTAATCTTAAGAATGTTTATAATCAATACTGATATAACTTTACCACACTTAGTTTTACAAAAGTACTACAAAAATATGTTCTAAGGTAAGGTTCTACTGCAAGTGTTTCTTACGGTTTGCTGACTGCGACGGGGGAATTGCCATCGATACTTGTTTATAATTGCTCGGCAAAGCCATGTTGATCACTAACTAAAATTAAACAAAACACGAACTGTTTTAAACCAAAATTAACAGTTATTTAGGTAAGAATTAATGATATTTATTAGACAGACGCCTAGCTTGGTTTATGAGACACTCGTTCAAGAAATGAAAATAGCTACATTGAAGAAGAAGAAATAACTTACTGTTTCAGAAAAAGCGCAATTTCCAAATGTTTATATCTGTTTAAGTTACATCTAGAGTTCTATAGCTGTTTATTTATTGTTAACAAATTGTTTTGCTTGCAGTTGCTTTTCGGAGCGGCATTTAGTTACTAGAAGTTACTAAAATCCGTTTAGGGATTTTTGTTTTACCGTGTAGCTGACAGTTTGTGTTATCGGGTTGTTTAACAGCTGTCAAAATGCGATAATGGAGTCGATTTATATATTTAACGTGTTTATTTTAAATGTTCTTCACATAAACGTAATGGATTAGTCAACAAATAATGGTCAGTTGAATGTCGCAATTGTCTATTATCCTTATCCAACACCTAATGATTATTACATACCTACAATACGAATATCTCATACACCAAATGTATTGCAATTACCAAATTAAGAACACCATTTAAATAGATAATACTGAATTTTAGGGTGCGAACATTTCCCAGCTGGAACGAGATATTGGCTCCGAACAATTCCCTTCCAACGAGCATTATTTTGGACTAGTAAACGTGAGCCATCCCTACCTTAATGTTTTATATTTTAACTTAACCATTGACCAATTTTAGTTTGGAAATACTTGCTACAGCAATTCAGTACTGCAAGCACTTTACTTCTGCAAACCATTCAGGGAGAAAGTATTAGAATATAAAGCGAAGAACAAGCGAACGAAGGAAACTCTGCTTACATGTCTCGCCGATCTCTTTCACAGTATTGCCACGCAAAAAAAGAAAGTAGGGTCTATAGCACCAAAAAAATTTATAGCAAGGCTACGAAAAGAAAAGGAGGAATTCGACAATTACATGCAGCAGGACGCGCACGAGTTTTTAAATTTCCTTATAAACCGGATTAGCGAGATTATTCTGGCCGAACGGCAGCAGAATTCTACAACGGCCACTGCGAATGCAGCCAATAACATTAAATCAAAAGCTTCAGGGGAAAATGGTATTATTCATAATCCACCGGAACCAACGTGGGTTCATGAAATCTTTCAGGTGAGGCAATGATTCATTTAGTAACTAAAATACACAAAAAAAACTTAAATGAGTCACTATACAAATTTTGTGAATACTATATCACTTAATATTTGCTTTCTAATTAGGTATTATTTGATTAAATTAAATATTAGAAAATTGTAGCCTTTATTTGTATTATATGGAGTGAAATAGGTGTTTATTCCAAATCTGACTTCATCCTATATCACATGTTGAGTTGTATCAAATGAGCTGATAGTTTGATATCTCTGTTTTTTATTGTAAATTTTAAATGATAATATTATTGTTCATAATCTTGTGACTTCTACATAATAGTAGGTCATCAGTTTGTTGATGTTACCAAAGTCTCTATTTTAACTAGTTTTGTCTTCAAATAATTATTCCTGAGATCCAAACTTTTAAAAATTCTCCTGACTAAACCACATTAGACAGAGTGCTGTAGTTTTCAGCATTAATTAACCAATCTATCTGTCAACTAAAACTGTATAGAAATAATTTGTATCCCATCAAATTTGCTTCAGGTGCCAGATGGTGCAAAATGGTGACATTTCATTTTTCATAAATCCAAACTTTCAAAAATTTTTCCTGATTAAACCACAACAGGTAAAAAGCTGTAATCTTCATGATTAATAAACCAATCTATCTGTGAACTAAAACTGTGTAGAAATAATTTGTATCTCGTCAAATTTGCTTCTGGTGCCAGATGGTGCAAAATGGTGACATTTCATTTCTCATAAATCCAAACTTTCAAAAATTTTTCCTGACTAAACCACAACAGGTAGAAAGCTGTAATCTTTATGATTAATAAACCAATCTATCTGTGAACTAAAACTGTGTAGAAATAATTTGTATCTCGTCAAATTTGCTTCAGGTGCCAGATGGTGCAAAATGGTGACATTTCATTTCTCATAAATCCAAACTTTCAAAAATTTTCCCTGACTAAACCACAACAGGTAGAAAGCTGTAATCTTCATGATTAATAAACCAATCTATCTGTGAACTAAAACTGTGTAGAAATAATTTGTATCTCGTCAAATTTGCTTCTGGTGCCAGATGGTGCAAAATGGTGACATTTCATTTCTCATAAATCCAAACTTTCAAACATTTTCCCTGACTAAACCACAACAGGTAGAAAGCTGTAATCTTTATGATTAATAAACCAATCTATCTGTGAACTAAAACTGTGTAGAAATAATTTGTATCTCGTCAAATTTGCTTCAGGTGCCAGATGGTGCAAAATGGTGACATTTCATTTCTCATAAATCCAAACTTTCAAAAATTTTCCCTGACTAAACCACAACAGGTAGAAAGCTGTAATCTTTATGATTAATAAACCAATCTATCTGTGAACTAAAACTGTGTAGAAATAATTTGTATCTCGTCAAATTTGCTTCAGGTGCCAGATGGTGCAAAATGGTGACATTTCATTTCTCATAAATCCAAACTTTCAAAAATTTTCCCTGACTAAACCACAACAGGTAGAAAGCTGTAATCTTCATGATTAATAAACCAATCTATCTGTGAACTAAAACTGTGTAGAAATAATTTGTATCTCGTCAAATTTGCTTCAGGTGCCAGATGGTGCAAAATGGTGACATTTCATTTCTCATAAATCCAAACTTTCAAAAATTTTCCCTGACTAAACCACAACAGGTAGAAAGCTGTAATCTTCATGATTAATAAACCAATCTATCTGTGAACTAAAACTGTGTAGAAATAATTTGTATCCCATCAAATTTGCTTCAGGTGCCAGATGGTGCAAAATGGTGACATTTCATTTTTCATAAATCCAAACTTTCAAAAATTTTCCCTGACTAAACCACAACAGGTAGAAAGCTGTAATCTTCATGATTAATAAACCAATCTATCTGTGAACTAAAACTGTGTAGAAATAATTTGTATCTCGTCAAATTTGCTTCAGGTGCCAGATGGTGCAAAATGGTGACATTTCATTTCTCATAAATCCAAACTTTCAAAAATTTTCCCTGACTAAACCACAACAGGTAGAAAGCTGTAATCTTCATGATTAATAAACCAATCTATCTGTGAACTAAAACTGTGTAGAAATAATTTGTATCCCATCAAATTTGCTTCAGGTGCCAGATGGTGCAAAATGGTGACATTTCATTTTTCATAAATCCAAACTTTCAAAAATTTTCCCTGACTAAACCACAACAGGTAGAAAGCTGTAATCTTCATGATTAATAAACCAATCTATCTGTGAACTAAAACTGTGTAGAAATAATTTGTATCTCGTCAAATTTGCTTCAGGTGCCAGATGGTGCAAAATGGTGACATTTCATTTCTCATAAATCCAAACTTTCAAAAATTTTCCCTGACTAAACCACAACAGGTAGAAAGCTGTAATCTTCATGATTAATAAACCAATCTATCTGTGAACTAAAACTGTGTAGAAATAATTTGTATCCCATCAAATTTGCTTCAGGTGCCAGATGGTGCAAAATGGTGACATTTCATTTTTCATAAATCCAAACTTTCAAAAATTTTTCCTGATTAAACCACAACAGGTAAAAAGCTGTAATCTTCATGATTAATAAACCAATCTATCTGTGAACTAAAACTGTGTAGAAATAATTTGTATCTCGTCAAATTTGCTTCTGGTGCCAGATGGTGCAAAATGGTGACATTTCATTTCTCATAAATCCAAACTTTCAAAAATTTTTCCTGACTAAACCACAACAGGTAGAAAGCTGTAATCTTTATGATTAATAAACCAATCTATCTGTGAACTAAAACTGTGTAGAAATAATTTGTATCTCGTCAAATTTGCTTCAGGTGCCAGATGGTGCAAAATGGTGACATTTCATTTCTCATAAATCCAAACTTTCAAAAATTTTCCCTGACTAAACCACAACAGGTAGAAAGCTGTAATCTTCATGATTAATAAACCAATCTATCTGTGAACTAAAACTGTGTAGAAATAATTTGTATCTCGTCAAATTTGCTTCTGGTGCCAGATGGTGCAAAATGGTGACATTTCATTTCTCATAAATCCAAACTTTCAAACATTTTCCCTGACTAAACCACAACAGGTAGAAAGCTGTAATCTTTATGATTAATAAACCAATCTATCTGTGAACTAAAACTGTGTAGAAATAATTTGTATCTCGTCAAATTTGCTTCAGGTGCCAGATGGTGCAAAATGGTGACATTTCATTTCTCATAAATCCAAACTTTCAAAAATTTTCCCTGACTAAACCACAACAGGTAGAAAGCTGTAATCTTTATGATTAATAAACCAATCTATCTGTGAACTAAAACTGTGTAGAAATAATTTGTATCTCGTCAAATTTGCTTCAGGTGCCAGATGGTGCAAAATGGTGACATTTCATTTCTCATAAATCCAAACTTTCAAAAATTTTCCCTGACTAAACCACAACAGGTAGAAAGCTGTAATCTTTATGATTAATAAACCAATCTATCTGTGAACTAAAACTGTGTAGAAATAATTTGTATCTCGTCAAATTTGCTTCAGGTGCCAGATGGTGCAAAATGGTGACATTTCATTTCTCATAAATCCAAACTTTCAAAAATTTTCCCTGACTAAACCACAACAGGTAGAAAGCTGTAATCTTCATGATTAATAAACCAATCTATCTGTGAATTAAAACTGTGTAGAAATAATTTGTATCTCGTCAAATTTGCTTCTGGTGCCAGATGGTGCAAAATGGTGACATTTCATTTCTCATAAATCCAAACTTTCAAAAATTTTCCCTGACTAAACCACAACAGGTAGAAAGCTGTAATCTTTATGATTAATAAACCAATCTATCTGTGAACTAAAACTGTGTAGAAATAATTTGTATCTCGTCAAATTTGCTTCAGGTGCCAGATGGTGCAAAATGGTGACATTTCATTTCTCATAAATCCAAACTTTCAAAAATTTTCCCTGACTAAACCACAACAGGTAGAAAGCTGTAATCTTTATGATTAATAAACCAATCTATCTGTGAACTAAAACTGTGTAGAAATAATTTGTATCTCGTCAAATTTGCTTCAGGTGCCAGATGGTGCAAAATGGTGACATTTCATTTCTCATAAATCCAAACTTTCAAAAATTTTCCCTGACTAAACCACAACAGGTAGAAAGCTGTAATCTTTATGATTAATAAACCAATCTATCTGTGAACTAAAACTGTGTAGAAATAATTTGTATCTCGTCAAATTTGCTTCAGGTGCCAGATGGTGCAAAATGGTGACATTTCATTTCTCATAAATCCAAACTTTCAAAAATTTTCCCTGAATAAACCACAACAGGTAGAAAGCTGTAATCTTCATGATTAATAAACCAATCTATCTGTGAACTAAAACTGTGTAGAAATAATTTGTATCTCGTCAAATTTGCTTCTGGTGCCAGATGGTGCAAAATGGTGACATTTCATTTCTCATAAATCCAAACTTTCAAAAATTTTCCCTGACTAAACCACAACAGGTAGAAAGCTGTAATCTTTATGATTAATAAACCAATCTATCTGTGAACTAAAACTGTGTAGAAATAATTTGTATCTCGTCAAATTTGCTTCAGGTGCCAGATGGTGCAAAATGGTGACATTTCATTTCTCATAAATCCAAACTTTCAAAAATTTTCCCTGACTAAACCACAACAGGTAGAAAGCTGTAATCTTCATGATTAATAAACCAATCTATCTGTGAACTAAAACTGTGTAGAAATAATTTGTATCTCGTCAAATTTGCTTCAGGTGCCAGATGGTGCAAAATGGTGACATTTCATTTCTCATAAATCCAAACTTTCAAAAATTTTCCCTGAATAAACCACAACAGGTAGAAAGCTGTAATCTTCATGATTAATAAACCAATCTATCTGTGAACTAAAACTGTGTAGAAATAATTTGTATCTCGTCAAATTTGCTTCTGGTGCCAGATGGTGCAAAATGGTGACATTTCATTTCTCATAAATCCAAACTTTCAAAAATTTTCCCTGACTAAACCACAACAGGTAGAAAGCTGTAATCTTTATGATTAATAAACCAATCTATCTGTGAACTAAAACTGTGTAGAAATAATTTGTATCTCGTCAAATTTGCTTCAGGTGCCAGATGGTGCAAAATGGTGACATTTCATTTCTCATAAATCCAAACTTTCAAAAATTTTCCCTGACTAAACCACAACAGGTAGAAAGCTGTAATCTTCATGATTAATAAACCAATCTATCTGTGAACTAAAACTGTGTAGAAATAATTTGTATCTCGTCAAATTTGCTTCAGGTGCCAGATGGTGCAAAATGGTGACATTTCATTTCTCATAAATCCAAACTTTCAAAAATTTTCCCTGACTAAACCACAACAGGTAGAAAGCTGTAATCTTCATGATTAATAAACCAATCTATCTGTGAACTAAAACTGTGTAGAAATAATTTGTATCTCGTCAAATTTGCTTCAGGTGCCAGATGGTGCAAAATGGTGACATTTCATTTCTCATAAATCCAAACTTTTAAAAATTTTTCCTGATTAAACCACAAGCGGTAGAAGGTTGTAATTTTCAGGATTAATTAACCAATCTATTAGCAAACCAGAGCCTTATAGAAACATTTTTATTACACCAACTTTCCCCATATTGCATAATGCAACTCGCAAAGCAAAATCACAATATACCACCTATTATTTCTCTGTTCTCTTTCTAAATTCCCTCTAAATCCTGCTGTGTATTCCTGCAGCTTGGACACAGAGGGCACTGAACAACTCTCTCTATAAAAACATACTGTAGGTTGAAACCAAAGTTAAAACGAACCAAAACATAGCATACACCGAACGCCAACAAACCAAAAATTAATCTATCGCTCTCTGCAGGGTATAATGACTAGTGAAACGCGGTGTCTCAACTGTGAGACGGTGAGCAGCAAGGACGAGGACTTCTTCGACCTCCAGGTGGACATCGAGCAGAACACGAGCATCTCGCACTGCTTGAAGTGCTTCAGTAATACGGAGACATTGTGTAGTGATAACAAATTCAAATGTGATAACTGTAGTAGTTACCAGGAGGCGCAGAAGAGGGTACGCGTCAAGAAACTGCCAATGATCCTAGCGCTGCACCTCAAACGCTTCAAATACATGGAACAGTATAACAGGCACATCAAGGTGTCTCATCGGGTGGTTTTTCCCTTGGAGTTACGACTCTTCAATACGGTGAGTTTGTTAAAAGTTTCTCTTCAACGCAGAGTATCCAGAATTACCAATAGATACATATTTGTGTCCAAAAAATAGATGGAAAAAGCGTTATTAAAAAAAACCTTTTGTTTCATATTCCGGGCGATTGCGTCAAAACTATCAAAGCTATTGAATATCGGTATTAATAATATTTATTCGTGATTAAATTATCTTTAATTTGATGTATAGAACGTCCAGATCGGTCATTTGTAACTTGAGATATGATTGAAATTAGGTACACTTGCGTGGTTATGTATGTATAGATGTTTCAAACCAAGGAGAGCACAGTTGCGTATGCAACCGAATATACGTGGGTCATTTATAAACGATGCACTGGGTATAATTGGTTGCATACGTCACTGTGCTCTACTCAGTTTAAAACCACTCTAAATATACGTATTTTTTGTTTAGTCTGACGATGCGGTGAATCCAGATCGATTGTACGATCTAATCGCCGTCGTTATACACTGCGGGAGTGGGCCAAATCGGGGCCACTATATAAGCATCGTTAAGAGTCACGGATTCTGGTTGCTATTCGACGATGACCAAGTCGACGTGAGTATTTTTTAAGTCCGACAAATTGAACTTAAAGTCGAATTTGATTCTTCGATTTCTTGGTGAATTTTATTGTAGATAAATTCTTCTAAATTCTGATAATTTTTCAGAAAATCGATGCATCTACAATAGAAGACTTCTACGGTTTGACGTCGGACACGCAGAAGTCATCTGAGACCGGTTATATTCTCTTTTACCAATCGCGGGAGAGTTTATGAACTTTGCTTAACGTCGAGGAAGAGTGCGGGGCCCCGAAATGGGGCCTGATACTGAGAAGTCTCGTACGGAAGGTTGACAAGAGCGTGTGATTAAAAAAACATCGGTATCGAAAAAAAAAAAAAAGAAAAAACACTTGCTTATCGCGATACGATAAGCGTAAAGTCCAAAGAAAATTTCTACTACGATGATACGTACTAATAGCAGTTTCTAAAAAGTATTGGAGCAGCTCGTTATCTTTTTCGATGAATTCTATTCAAAATTTTTATTAAATTCCGCCTTTTTTGTATGTGATTGGAAGAGGTCTTGAATATTATTTTAGATGCACCCGTGTGCCGCTTGTAAACTGTGTCTAATGTTTAATTTGATTGACAATGTTTTTTGAGGGCTCTTCTAATTGATGTAAATACTAGACAAATTACTCCTTCTTTTACAATCTGTATTATTTGAAAAACGACAAATATATACATAGAACGTTAGTGTATATCGGAAAGTGTAATTTAATTGACTTCTCGGTTTTGTTTTGTTACACTTTCTGTTGGTTTTTCTGTTGAGTATCAAGTCTATTATGACCTACTGGATTTCTAACAGCATTCGTGTTTCTTTTTTTTTTATTTAGTGTGCCAAAACGACTATTGTCTTCTAATAGATTTGATGCCATTGTACATTTGTAATTTTTACTTTATTTATATAATTCACTTATGTGATATAATTTTATTTCCTTTATATTGTTAATATTGTTTCGTAAATGTACAAATAATATTTATTTAAGTAGTATTATTACATTTTTCTTATACGCGACGAAGTAATCGGGTTTAGTTGTCAAGCATTATATCCCAGATTGTATATTATATATACTAATCCTTAACCTGGTTTGGTCTCACAAACACCCTGTCAGGCATTTGAAGTGAAATTTTCATAGAGCATTAATAAAATCACTGCTGAGCAGACAGTTTTATTTTTATTGTGTACATATATACATTAGGTATAAATAAAAAAGTAATTTATAAGAAAAGATTTTCATTTTTACTATGTATCATATAATTTAATATAATCCCTCTCTTGTACAGTAAAAATTACAGCAATAAAATGTGCACGTTGAATTTTAATACATTTTATTTTATTCTTTTTGATACCTAACGTAAAAAAAGGTGTTTTCGGTGCTGGAAGTGGACACTTAGATTGTGAATTTACGTAAGTATTAATGTATAAAGATGCTTTTACAATGGAGTCTGTGCTGCATGCTATACTGTACACCGTGCTGAAAGGTCTCCTACTCCAGAATCACAATTCTATTGATGTTATGTTTACTTGTATTTATAGATGTTTCAAACTAAGAAGAGCACAGTTGTATATGCAACCAAATATACACAGGCAATTTATAAACCATACACTGGGTATGATTGGTTGCATATACAACTGTGCTCTTCTTAGTTTGAAACTACTCTCGGTAATTATACTCTTGATATATAAACAAGAAAGGTGGTCACATCAGCAATGTTTTTTTTCTGGAAAAAAATGTAAAGATATATTCTAAATAAATTCCTGAGTAAAGTAGCACTTATTGTATCTAAAATTACTTTGTGGTGTATTTAAAAGTTTTAGGGCTGATTTATTCACCTACACGTAAAGTCTTGTATAGCTATGTGTCAGAAAAGTTGATTTTCTTACTACATTTTTTGCCATTAGAGTAGTTTCAAACTAAGAAGAGCACAGTTGTATATGCAACCAATCATACCCAGTGTATGGTTTATAAATTGCCTGTGTATATTTGGTTGCATATACAACTGTGCTCTTCTTAGTTTGAAACATCTATACCACACAAATATGCAGTGTGTAGAATGTGGGTAAAAGAATCAAGAGAGTTTTTTACACCATGATCTATCGCGATAATCATCATAATCTATTATTTGAATGAGTTGTAACACACCAACAAAATGTGACCCATTTAACCTGAAACTGAGTGTATATAGTAAAAATTGTTCGAACTGCTTTCAATGAAAATCAAATAATTCGTTTTAACGAAAATGTACTGTACAAATCGACTTTGTAGTTTATCGTAGGCAACCAAGCAATCACGGTTGCCATGGTTACCAAGAAGTTTGGCCCATTCCGATTTGTATGCTTTTAAGTACGTAGTGTCAACCTGTCTCAACCTGTTCTTAAGTCATGATACAATGACTTTATATCATTATATCATGGTCTCAACTCATCTCCATTAATTACAAACGAAAATACAACGGACATGTAGTGCATATAGTTTTAGTGACAGAAACAAAAGTGGTCTAAGTGACGTCGAAGCAGTAGCAGGACATGCGAAGCTAACCTCAATGAAAAACTACCAATCGTTCCAAGATTTATATTTGACAGGTGAGTCGAAGTTATTCACTATTTTCTCATAAAATCGCATGTTGGGTGGGTTTTGGATACAAAAATATCCGAAAAAGGTGCATTCCGCGCGCGAATGCAATACTTTAGTGATGCTGTGTCAGGTGTGACGTCACGCAGTGCGCGGGACATTTGAATGAAAAATTTTATGTTTCAAAAAATCGCGTTTTTTGGGCCCAAATCAGTTTTCCCAGAGTAAGTTCCAACAGAAGCACGCGTTTTTAGGGGTTTCAGAGGTATCCAAAAAAGAAAAACGCTGAAAACTGCTGTTTCAGTAATGTACACTATTATTGTACGACAGTTAGAATACAATAACTAGCTCTGTGTATATGTCAAAATTTTCGACTTTAGTTATTGGGCATTCTAGAAATATGTGGTTAAGGCACCTGTCCACATTCGCAATATGGACATTTTAGGTTATCTACTATCTGTTACTGTTGTTACGAATGTCCGGCAGGGGGCGTTTCGGGTTTGACGTTACTGTGGTAATAGCGGCAAAACACGGGTCGACAAAAATCGATTTTTTGGATCGAAAATTGTTTTTAAGGCCGTTTTTTTGCTCAAAACTCTTTGCGAAGGGTATTTAGAGGGATCTTATCGTAAGACATAAGAGCGAGCGGCTTTTATAAGGTCGGCAGGAACGGATAAAAAATGTAAATTTTTGACGTTCATCGATCCGCTTGTCGGAATTTCTAGACGTCACGTGACATTTTCTCGAGGTTCGCCTTCACCCGAAGAGGTGCAAAAAAATGTGATTTTTTTTTTCAAAATTGACGCATTTAATTTACAATATATCGCGCAGTCCACGCGGAAGTGTGTCCTTTTTTCAATTCGAGCGTCAAAAGTAATATCGAAAAGCCCAATTTTGCAGCTACTCGATCGCAAATGTCGGCGAAAATGGGCGATTCCGCTGAACGCGCCCTTCACTTGAAAGTTCGTAATTAGTATAGGTAGATAGATTGAGGTACGAATTGAAGTAATTAAAGTACGGAGAAAATGCTTACTTGGAATGGTATCTCAATCAAAATCCCTGAGAGTAGATATGGTGTTAATTTGTACCATCGATTGAAATGTTCTGTTGAAATGTAGATGAATCGTAAAACTTTTAATGCGGCGACATCTAGTGTTTATAATGTTTTACTTCCAAATGCAGGCACGTACTTTTGTTATGTATAATGTAGTAAGCACGTAGTGGCACGTATAGCCAGTGCCAAGGTTGAATAACAGATAAAATATATTGATGCCATTGATGGTTAAAAAAAAAATAACAAAAAAAATAAAACACCAAATTTATAGTTTATTCCTATATTTGTTTAAGCAGTGTTGACTAGTTCTAGCAAAGAATGTACATTTTAACAATACTAATGCAACATTAACTCGAAATACTTGTAATACATAATTACAAAACTAAAGACGTTCCTCACTGTATAAAAATATAAAAAAGAATACTTTATCGCTACAAAAAGTAAGTAGGTTTTTATTTTAGTTTCGTGTACAAAACGGAAACGTGCAATCTTTGGTATCAGTAACGCACCCATTTCCTTAAATAAACATAATTTGTCTTAATTTCAAGTACATACATATATGCATATGCATATATAAATCATAAGGAACGCGTTTTTTCTCAAACAAAAAAAATAAATAGAATACCGTCTTCTATACACACTATATACAACTAACAACAGTATAAATACAAAAATACTCTTCCATAAAATTAATAATAACACAGGCAATCGAAATTATTTTCTAGTAAGAGTACCATTTCTTAGCGTTTGTGTAATTTTACCCAAACAGCCGCGTACGTCGCTACATGCATCAAAAAACCACTGACGATGATAAACGAAATATTAGACCACAAATTTATGTCGACAATTTCCATTTCCTCTAAGAATTTGGTCGGTTCGGCAAAGTGACAGTAGATTTCTTCTTCGGGACAATGCAGCGTTGGTCTTGGTAATCCGTATACAGAATAAACCAGCCCTTGGAAGCCTGCTCTGAAATAACTGATGTGAAACATCCACCTGAACATGACTGGTGTGTCGTAGTAACGGATACAGAAACCAAAGATCGAAAATAGACAAGCTAATACAGGACCCAAGAACACAGCAATCTAGAAGTTAAATAAAATATTATTAATCACCGAAAATTAATTGAACCTTGATGATTGAATACCTTGATTGGTGTTGTTGCTCCTATAAAATACCCCCAGGCTTGGGCGCAGAGTGTACACAGCGTACAGAAAGCGACGAAAAAGTACAGTCTGTGATCAACAGGTTGTGATGTTAGCCAATAAGTGATTGCTATATAAGCCCAAGAACATATTAACTGAAAAAAAAAAATTAATAAGAATTAGTATGATAACTAGCTCTGTGTATAAGTCAAAATTTTCGATTTTAGTTATTGGGCATTCTAGAAATATGTGGTTAAAGCTTCCCACCTGTCCACATTCGCAATATGGACATTTTAGGATACATTTTAGGTTATCTGCTATCTGTTACTGTTGTTACGAATGTCCGGCAGGGGGCGTTTCGGGTTTGACGTTACTGTGGTAATAGCAGCAAAACACGGGTCGACAAAAATCGATTTTTTGGATCGAAAATTGTTTTTAAGGCCGTTTTTTTGCTCAAAACTCTTTGCGAAGGGTATTTAGAGGGATCTTATCGTAAGACATGAGAGCGAGCGGCTTTTATAAGGTCGGCAGGAACGGATAAAAAATGTAAATTTTTGACGTTCATCGATCCGCTTGTCGGAATTTCTAGACGTCACGTGACATTTTCTCGAGGTTCGCCTTCACCCGAAGAGGTGCAAAAACGTGATTTTTTTTCAAAATTGACGCATTTAATTTACAAAATATCGCGCAGTCCACGCGGAATTGTGTCGTTTTTTCAATTCGAGCGTCAAAAGTAATATCAAAAAGCCCAATTTTGCAGCTACTCGATGGCAAATGTCGGCGAAAATGGGCGATTCCGCTGAACGCGCCCTACACTTGAAAGTTCGTAATTAGTATAGGTAGATAGATTGAGGTACGAATTGAAGTAATTAAAGTACGGAGAAAATGCTTACTTGGAATGGTATCTCAATCAAAATCCCTGAGAGTAGATATGGTGTTAATTTGTACCATCGATTGAAATGTTCTCTTGCTAAGACCTTCATTTCGAGCGGAACTGGAAAAAAAGGCGGACATTAATAGAGGAAAGCTTTTACATTGCAGAGAAAGTCGTAACTTTCGTGAGTTATCAAGGCTAACAACAGGCATCAGAAACGATTAAAGTAAATGTTCAATTATTAAAGTAAATGTCCAATTATTATTGTGTCAATGTGTATCGGATTATAAATAATAATTATTAAATTTAATGGGATAATAACTATTTTATCTGTGTGCTTTTTGTCTCGCCTGACAAAACAGGAAATAGAAGTGTAAAATACCGAAGGTCGAGAGTTAAATTTGCAAAATATTATGAATTACTATAACCAATTTACAGATATAGTGATAGTCTTGTTTTTTTCCCTGATGGAGAATTTAACGAGTATTCAATCATGAATGTAAATTGGGTTTGTTAGTTCTTGCTGTAATATGTCCTGTCTAAAATGCCACGTTCACACTAGGCTGTTTTATTAACCGCTAGTTGCTGGTACTGCTAGCAGAACAACAGGCAGCGAATATTTTGTGGTCACGGTCACAGTACGCTCTTTACCAGTAAAAGTACCTACTGCTGGTGGCTACTACCAGCTTATTTCTGGTGCATGTTATATGTCACCAGGTAGGTACATACAACAGTGAGACAATGTATTGTCTTTTGTCAGGTGTCGCAACCATAAAATATTTCATATTTGATACCAGTTTGTGGGGTTTTATTGTAGAGATGGGCTTATTAGTTCTTTTTAATGAACTTGTTCTTCCGGATTAGTTCACAAAATGGAACTAGTTCAAAGAACTACTTTGATCCTGAGACATACTACTTCGATAAACGTGTCTTTGTGTGTTCTAGCACGTTTATATCTCGTTCCAAACGAAACTAGGATCTAGTTTGGACAGAATCGATGTCTGCCTTCCCACTTTGTCTTTTTCTTGAAGAATCGTTATTTTGTTTTGAAAATAAATAATTATTTATAATTATATTGATCAAAGAATCGTTGTCTCATTTTATTTAGGTATATTTCTTAAATATTTATTTAATAAGGCATAAAAGACATATGGCTGCACTTATTTTAGCCTTATTCATACTGCAATTTTAGGTGGAATTGGAGTATTATTTATAAATTATAGTATAACATATACTGGCGAAACTACTATTAACAGTGTAATCCATTATCCAATAGGAAAAAAAAACTATACTCTAATTATATTTTTGACATCCGCTGTTAGGTAAAGAAACAACTGGCAGGGTGCTATGTCGCTCGTTTGATGTGGCCACAACTCGTTCACTGAATGGGATATGTTTCACAAAAGCAGGACTTTCGAACTAGATTTCATGTCCCTACAAGTCGTTCACTGAATGAGATATGCATAGAGATATGTTTTAGCAAAGCAGGTCTTTTGCGAACTAGTTCTTTTTATTTTAAAGAACTAGTTCTTTTGTTCTAAGCCGGGAGCCATTCTCTCGGACTAGTTCGTTCACGAACTACCTACCTCTATTTTATTGACCACCTTACAGCAGGTGGAACACCTTACTACATAAATTTTGAAAGCACTGTGTACACGAGTGTAAATAATATAAGCAAGACACAATTAGTTGTTTACAAAATTATTTTCATTATTAATTAAAGTATTATTTCAATTATTATGAATTAAATTATATATTTTCGTAAAAAAATCTCATTCAGGCCTTCAAAAATAAATAATTTCCTGAGTTAACATTCATGCTGGTTGCTGTAAAAGGTAAACAAGCGCTGGTGGGCTGGCTGCTGCTAAACTAATCAGCATCACAAAGAAAAAACTGAGGTCAAAATTACCTAACTCTTTATTTATTACTTGGGTTAAGCTTAATGGAATAATACTAATAACATTAATATTCCAAGTCAATTAGCAGGTGTAATTATCTCTTCGTAGGATAAGGGGTCAACTAACTTCCTAGCTTATTTTTGACAGGTTAATTTCCTATGGAGCCACCTGAAGAACTTGCGAATGTTTCTGTCGATGTCGTTGGCGACATCTTTCGGAGTTTTCGTTTTTTTAATCTTAATTTCCATTTTTATATACACGGCAATTTTCAATTTCCATTTTTACAAAACACAATGAATTTCGACTGATGACAGATGATTGATAGACGTTTAAGATAAACGTCACTCGCGGATGACATTTCCCAGAAAACTCCGCGATAAAAAAGATATGCGCATAACTACCCAAATAAAACTTAAAAAGTACCTAAAAACCCGCTTAATTATGTGTCATTTAAATTCTGATTTACGAGAATACTAACACGAGTTGCCAAAAATTAATTGCGACAGGACAACTGGTTTAAAACTGTTAAAACAGCTTCACGTGGTTGGGATGCCCGCCGACCAGCACGTACACCGCTGACCCACGACAATCATAACACGAAATTATGGTGATTTATACTTATTAGTTGTGCTCATTTAAATTTAAAAAAAAAACCGACAATAACGGAGTGTTCCTGAACAAAAAAATTACATCAGCGCCTATAAAATCACGCGCGGAAGAAATGTTAATTAAACTCGTGGGCTCGCATTCTTGTCTGTCATTTTTTTTTTTGAGTTGTGGTATTATTATTTATTGCTATCGTTTCAAAGAATCTAACAAAAGGTGACCCCTACCGATAATTTTAAATTTTAAATTACCAAATTATTTATGAGTTGCAATAAACTGGTTACTCTACCCACTGGGGCTGCTATTCTAGCCATCGAAACTTCTACGCTCATTATCATTCGAAAAATAAGTAAAAAACGTTCACCATGCAGAATTAAAGAAAAGCAGATTCAATTGCTGCGATTCAAAACCTACTTTTGTATGAATAAACAACCTTTATTAATAAACTTTTTCACACCTCCACACAAGGAATTTGTTTTTACCACATTATTTAACAATATTTATCAGTTTAAAAGGCGCAAATTGACTCATTAGCACCATAGAATGTCTATTGTTACGCAACACGAGATTTGTTGTTGCAATAATGACGAATAAGTGATTTTGTAGCATCAAGAAGTGGTCTGTCTATCTAAATTTCCAACTTTCTGATACAACAAAAGAAAAATTATTTGTTCCAGATTATATTTGTTTTACATAACTAGAAACTTTATAATTACTTCATTAAAGATACTTACATGATAACGTGACAGCCATCTGACCGGTGTAGACGATGAGCAACAGTGATCCATAAAGGTAGACGTAATTTGCTAAGACAGAGTTGGCACCCATGCCGCAATGTAGGTAGAGGTAACCAAAAAGGAAGCCGATAAATATGTGGGCTAATAGTCTATTCAGGTACAGAGACTGTAAAGAAAAAACAAAGATAAAAAACATAGTAGGTAGTTCCAATTAGGTATGTACTTTTTATAATGCGGAAGCTGTAAGAATTTTGCTGACAAGGCGCAGTCATTCTTACGATTTAAGAGTTTAGTATGTTTATGTTGAGTAAATTTTGCTCTGACGAAAAAAATTTTATTCTTCTACATATAAAAAGAGTAAGACGTTCGTTTTACAACAACAACAATATTTTGTTGGGTGAAAAATGTACATTCTTCAACGAACAAACAGTTTCTTGACCCAAAAAGATACGTACGTATCGCTTAAAACAGACGTAATTCCTTTCAAGCAGTTCCTTCATACTCAAAACAAGAAAACGTGCGGATACAGAAACAAGTGATATTCTTCACTCAAAGATATTCGTGTTGTATCGAATTGGGTTTTGCGAATTGTAACGAAATAAAAAAGTACGCTCAACCTTTCTATATTTCACCACGAGTCGTTGCCTTTCTCCACGTATCGATAACTAAGCAATCGTTTTGTTATTTGCTCAAGTAGACGTATTACGAAACACTTTTGAAATAAAAAACCATGTTAGGTGCGATTTTTGTAACACTTACGTATTCCCTGGTGGCCATTACAAGATTCCTCTTGTACAGCAGCAAGAATTGCATCAGGATGCTTGCTGGAACTGGCGCGACATCTGCCGGCACCGATTGCGACCCAAGCTCCATCTCGTTTTCCTTTTCTGCAACAAACAACTCATATTAACACTTTTCTCGTTCGACCAAACACAAGAATTATACCTTTGGTCGACTGTGTCAGCTTCAATTGTTGTTCTTTCTTCTTTGTTTCGTCATGGTACGCTGCCAGGCAGTCGACATCTTTTCCGTGTTCTCCAATGGCCACCTCCATGAGAAAATCGGCTGGGTTGTGATAATTTGGACACTCCAAACCGACTTTGCTTAAATATGGCAGTAGATTTGGGATCGTTCCATCGTAGATGCATAAACCGCCAGATAACGCGTATAATTTATCGAATTTCTCGAAGATTAAAGCTGATGGTTGATGGATTGTGCAGACCACCGTTCTACCTTCTTGGGCTAGCTTTTTTAGAAGGTCTACACATTGAGTACACGACAAACTGTCGAGACCGCTGCAAAAAAATTTAAACACATGTTATTATAGGTTGTGTATATTATATGTTCATTAATTATGAATATATGATTTCGCATACATTATAAATCTGTTCTTTGTAACGATTCATCATCCGGATGTCGTTATGAATCATGTTATTACGTAATAACATCCGCGTTTTGATTTGTTTTTGCAATAGAGACTATTGTTGTATACCAGTGCGCATTTAGTCCATTATTTCTTGCAAATTATTCGAGCGACTTTCTACAGATTATGCCCGTATCGCCTGCTGTTGCTTTGTATCGGAAGCGTAATAATTAAGATCACATTTTGTAACAAATACGTTGCGCAACGCCGCTAATTTGTGCACCAGATGTGAAGATAAATAATAATGAATTGTCCGGACAGGAGATTATGTAACAATATAACTTTGCCAATATAAAAGACCAAAACCGCAATAAATTGTACTTTTTTTAACTTTTAAGATTGCTTTTTTTGTTTGTCTTTTTACTTGTACCACGAAAACTGTGAAAGTGACCAATCATGTTTCTTTTAATAACTTATTTTATGCTCTAGTACTGTTAAAACCCTGTTGTAACACTATCGGCGTGTTTTTATTTAGTTTTTAATAAGTCCACAACATAAATAACGTTCCTTCCATTTTAAAATATGCTTTAAAAGGCTCGTTACGCTTTGTCAATGAAGACACTGTCACACCTCGTGCGAAAAGATTCCATTCCTGTAACCTAGAACACAATAACTCGCCTTGTTCTTGTGATAAACCTTTAATCATAATAATAAACCTTTAATAAGTCTTTAATCAAATCATTCAATTGACAGAGTGATTTCAGACACTCTGTCAAACCAGGCAAGTTTCTTCAAACAGGCGAAATTTCCTTTGTGTAAAAAATCGGAAATGATGAAGTAGATGGCGCACTTGGGAGAGGATGGTTCTCTCCGTGGGGTATAGGTCGCGATGCTTATGGCAAATTTGGATATTTTATTTTATGCTTATCCTTTTTTGAACATCCGGAGACGCTTATCGTACAAAAATAGCAATCATCTACATGATTGGAAGGTTCTCGCCACAACTAGGGAACTGCAAATGGTATTTTCTTTTGCTTCCCTTTCATCCACTTTACAAGTTCGATCTAACAGGAATTCGATCATATATTAGGTGACTTTTCCAGATCTCTAAAACCAAAATACCAGCAGTGAGCTGCTTTTACCTCTTTTGTAATTTTTTTCAGATGTGTCACTACATAACAACCGCACATGTTATTGTGTTATTATTATGAATAACCGGCGATTTCTTGGTATATTTATTATTAGAATAAATAACATATTCGTCTAACAAAATGTCATTATCATCCTTTGAGATTACGGTTCTCGTAACAACAACAAAACTCACAAAATAACTTGTGCGAGTAATGCTAAACGCGTCAATTTATTACTATTATCACGTGCCAATAGTATGGCAAAATAATGTTGACGATTAAATTTGTAGATCCCTTGACCTAGATCATACCAAGATAGCGCAATGCATAAAATCTTCAGGATTTTATCTCTTCTCTGCACCGTGCTCACAGAAGAGAAATTTCTTCTTAACCTTTCAAGAGCGTTCGCTCACTTTCCATCGCTCTGTTGCACAACGACTTTCTTCGGACCTCAGAGTAATTACAACCTTGTCCATAGAAACACACAAGTACATAATAATATGCTTTAAGTTCAATAAACCTGCTGTTTATCACCGATATAGGCAAACACAAGGTCGGTGTTCATACGGTATAGGTATATATATATATATGTTCATACTGTTCACATTACCGCATTTCGAAACGTCGTATTCCCTGCATTATAGTATTTTTGTCATGTGGTAAATTGCCGGTATTTGGGACATGGCAAATCGGTTGCAATTGCTTCATCTCTAACCGTCATCTTCCAACAAAGCATTGATTTTAACTTTAAGAAGATAGACCGTAATGGTTAATGGTTATAATTGGTTATAATAACCATAAATGAGAATTGTAATCATTAATATGTCATCACTTACGTTGTTGGTTCATCTAAGAAGATAATAGGAGGATTACTCAATAATTCCAAAGCTATGGCAAGCCTTTTTCTTTGTCCACCTGAGAGTCTTGATGTCATCGTGTCGTGACATTGCTGCAGCCCCAAAAGTTGCATTATCTGACACACCTATAAGTAAAAATATATACATATAAGCAAAAATAATATCGTCTCTGTTTTGAAGCTAAAATTGTATATAAATCACGATAGAAATAATATTTTAAATACGAGTGATTTTCGCTTTTTAAATAATCTAGACGATAAATGGATAGCTGATTTTTGAATGATTGTATTAGTATTTAGAATAACTGTCATCACGAGTCACTTAATAAATAATTATTGTCTACCTATACTAATTACGAACTTTCAAGTGTAGGGCGCGTTCAGCGGAATCGCCCATTTTCGCCGACATTTGCGATCGAGTAGCTGCAAAATTGGGCTTTTCGATATTACTTTTGACGCTCGAATTGAAAAAAGGACACAATTCCGCGTGGACTGCGCAATATTTTGTAAATTAAATGCGTCAATTTTGAAAAAAAAAATCACGTTTTTGCACCTCTTCGCGTGAAGGCGAACCTCGAGAAAATGTCACGTGACGTCTAGAAATTCCGACAAGCGGATCGATGAACGTCAAAAATTTACATTTTTTATCCGTTCCTGCCGACCTTATAAAAGCCGCTCGCTCTCATGTCTTACGATAAGATCCCTCTAAATACCCTTCGCAAAGAGTTTTGAGCAAAAAAACGGCCTTAAAAACAATTTTCGATCCAAAAAATTGATTTTTGTCGACCCGTGTTTTGCTGCTATTACCACAGTAACGTCAAACCCGAAACGCCCCCTGCCGGACATTCGTAACAACAGTAACAGATAGCAGATAACCTAAAATGTATCCTAAAATGTCCATATTGCGAATGTGGACAGGTGGGAAGCCTTAACCACATATTTCTAGAATGCCCAATAACTAAATTCGAAAATTTTGACTTATACACAGAGCTAGTGAATATTACTAATGACTAATGTTGTGATTAATATGCACTATGATCGCAATTACAAAATGCATGCGTTCTTTATCTTATCTCGCGTAACTCCAAAGCATGTCTCATCCTCACTAAATAAAAAATAATAAGGACTCTTTGTTCGATAGATTAGCAATCTACGTTCCACGACCTTGATCAGCGACATTATTTTTAAAACACAATAAAATTTCACAATTACCTGTTTCGTTTTGTACTCATTCGAGACGGAATATCCAAGTTTTAAATGCGCTGCGACCGTCATATTTTCAATAGCGGTCAAACTCAGTCTTAGTTCTTCGTCCTGTGGGATGTAGGCAACCAATTTTCGAAATTTTGGACTGTCGTCGCGAATTTCGTTGTTCATGGTGACCGTTCCTTCGCTACCCCTTGTTCTGAAACATAAATATCACAATATTTAGAAACTGAAAGTGGATTTATTGTAACAGGTCTAGATTTAGCGATTCTTTAAAAAACTGACTCTCCATGGGAGATAAGTCGCGATGCTGAAGGCACAGAATGTCTGTATAACTTGACTTGATAAAGTAACACAAAAAAAACTTGTTGGTTCGTAATATTTTGAACAATCTGTTATGAGAACGTATGCACAGAACGCTAATCCAAGCGAAATATATGACTTCGAATAAAATGGATCTTGGACCTGCCACAACACTTTGATGACTTGATCTATGAAGAATGATGTTAGGTCAACAAAATATGTGATCCCTGTTCTGGTCGTAAGACCCTTGTTCCCTTGTGTAATCATTCTTGACCTCTGCAAACGATTGAGGTGAAATTAATTTGTACAATTATCTATCTCAAACCGCAAGATGTTAATAAAGTTATTCAATTTTGAACAAATAAACCCGAGGTTTTACGTAAGGTACAATAAAATATATCAATCTGAATAACCTTGATTTCTTCTTACAATACATTATAGAGATAATATCAATAATAACACTAAACAAACAGATATTGAAGAAAATAAAACAGAATTTAAACACTTACATGTATCCGGCTAAAATGTTGAGTAGTGTACTTTTTCCTGCACCAGATGGACCCATGATTGCAGACAGTTGTCCACTTTTAAATTCTCCACAAACCCCATGAATAATTTCTTTTCGTTCTGAAAAAAAAGAGAAATTGAAGCTTAATTATTCAGCTAGTAGTGATGTAACAGTAAATTATAAGGTGTTTTGTATTATGAATTATGTTATCAACGGAGAATATAGAGCATGGTACGTAATGATTTATTAGCAAAATCACTTCCTCTAATTTTATAGGATGTGTCTATAATTTGATTTTAATTTGATAAGGAAGTGAAACGATGTCTATTATTTTATACCGGTTACTTTCTGGTTTATTCTGAGTGATTTCGGTAATATAATACGAAATTACATTGCTTTTTATACGTTTAATCCAGATCCGGTCTTTCAATTATTACCAATTGAAATAATTTGCCTAATTGAGGTATAATTGGTCTTATTAGCCCTGTGAAACATTTTATCCAGTTTCGACTTTGCCTTCTTGGAATAAAATTAGCACAATTTGTCGGACTATCCAAACATGTGATTTAAACAATGTTATTTTAAGTAACGTTAAAGAAAACACTTTCACATAATGACAATTAAAAATGTCTACGTTATGAAAACCAAATAAAGCGAGAGACGAATCTTGTAATATTTAATACTGTGTCTTGATCATCGACTTTCTTTTTCTTGTAAACACGTTTTCGTCTTGCGTAATCACCGGCAAAAATGGCCCAATCCGTTGACCCCGGTTATTTTCTCTAAAACTCTCGGTATTCCTTACATAATAAATTCGGCGATTCGCGTAATCTTGACTCAACACGGTCAACATATTGACTGTTGTTACGCAAGACCGCCAAAAGATGCAGAGGTTAACTGATTGCAGTACAAATTGGTTGACTTCCTTAGCGAACTCTTATCATTCTGTATAATTTCGTTTGTCATTTGAATGAGTTATGCACCTTTTACGATTCGATAAACAATAAGATTGACAGGAAAAATAAGTTTATTTGCAAATAGGAGCCGTCAACAATAAATCGAGATAACGTAATGGCGTATTGAAAATTATAACACGATTTTAATTAAACAAGCATTGTATAGATGCAAACGATATACAGTACAAAACATAAATCACTTCTAATTATATCGAGACAACACGTATGAGTTAGCTCTTTATTATAAGTTTTGTTTTAACAGAACGTTCGTTGGACACGTATGATTTTATGAGTAACACCCTTTCTTTCAACGAAATTAAACAGAAAGACAAAGAACGTTGAATATTCCTTTATATTCAATAGTATAAATAAAGTATGTATTTCTTTTTCTATATTCAAGTACATATTCATTATTGTATATAGGAAATTGTTTGAGTTTTATAGAAGAATGTTTAAAATAAATCTGGTTTTATTAGAAAAAAAAACTTTCAAGATTTTGGAAATACGAGTATGTCGAACTGGAGTGTTTTTGGTGACAATCTGACGACCGGAAGTGGAAAATGTTACATATATTTTCTTAGGGATTTATCCGATTTTGGCAAAACTGATACCAGCTCATCCCCCAGTGACTTTAAGTATAGTATGTTTACACTAGCTCTGTGTATATGTCAAAATTTTCGACTTTAGTTATTGGGCATTCTAGAAATATGTGGTTAAGGCTTCCCACCTGTCCACATTCGCAATATGGACATTTTAGGATACATTTTAGGTTAGCTGCTATCTGTTACTGTTGTTACGAATGTCCGGCAGGGGGCGTTTCGGGTTTGACGTTACTGTGGTAATAGCAGCAAAACACGGGTCGACAAAAATCGATTTTTTGGATCGAAAATTGTTTTTAAGGCCGTTTTTTTGCTCAAAACTCTTTGCGAAGGGTATTTAGAGGGATCTTATCGTAAGACATGAGAGCGAGCGGCTTTTATAAGGTCGGCAGGAACGGATAAAAAATGTAAATTTTTGACGTTCATCGATCCGCTTGTCGGAATTTCTAGACGTCACGTGATATTTTCTCGAGGTTCGCCTTCACCCGAAGAGGTGTAAAAACGAGATTTTTTTTTCAAAATTGACGCCTTTAATTTACAAAATATCGCGCAGTCCACGCGGAATTGTGTCCTTTTTTCAATTCGAGCGTCAAAAGTAATATCGAAAAGCCCAATTTTGCAGCTACTCGATCGCAAATGTCGGCGAAAATGGGCGATCCGCTGAACGCGCCCTACACTTGAAAGTTCGTAATTAGTATAGGTAGATATTTGCAGATCAGTAGGATGAACGTTTGACAGAATCCACATCCTTCGTGGTTGCATTGCAAATTGTCAGATTTTGACAATCGTCAGTGCCACTGATATTATATGACATTAAATATCAGTACGACAAATGTAATTCTGTCACTGAAACTGACGTTAGGTAGCGTCCAGAGATGGCTCTGGGCTTTACTAAATTAAATAATTGCAAAAGTGTTTAGGCACTTCATTGTGCCAACGATTTAGTCGGAAAGTAGGGCGAGGGCCACCCCAAATATTTTTTTAGATAATACAAATATAATCTGTAATTATTATTTAAGTGCTAGTTTTTTTTTTTTTAGTACAAACGAACAAACATATTAGCAAAGCAAATTCGATCTGTTCAATTTTTTCCGTTCAGTGTATGTCGTTAAAAATATTGTTTTAAATTAATTTTGACGTGTATTGTCGAACAATTTACCATGAATAATTTATTATTGAATGAGACTCGTAACCACAAATCCTTATAAATAAGTCATTCCATATTTAGTGCATACAACGTCAATCAATGTTTAAAACGACAAATTGCGTCATTACTTATGTTATAACCAAGTGATATTAATAAAAGGTGTATGACATTGACATTTGTATAATTAAAAACAAAAAAAAATACAAAGGAATTAATCAAAAAACAAACGAGAAATTGTGATAAAGAAACTTTTTTACTTACCAATTTTTATGGTTGATTTAAAATCGATGGTCAAAGCCTTATAGTAGACATCGGTAAATTTAATATTAACCGGGTCCTTTTTGGCAAAACTATGGTAGGCGTACCGTTCATCCTTATTATTGTTATTATTCATGAAGCTGCTCAAAATATCACCCGGCGATGTAACGAAGTCGTTGAGGGCCTCACAGACTGCACCGTCGTCTGGCGACACATTGACAGATGTCATGGAATTACTCTGGCAGCACTTTGAGAGTCTACTATTCTTTTTGTCATCCATTGCGATATCCATAGATATCTTGATAACGAACACAAAAACCACTCACAGTTTTGCACAATGCGTTTGTTTTTTTTTTGTTTTGTTCGAAATGTAAAGTAAAAGTTTGTAGCTCGCGCCACAACCGCTCGTGTCGCTGTATGCGCGAGTATTGGCCACACGCTGGACGTCAAGATCTACTACGATGGAAACGGCGTCGAATGTTTTATATAGCTGCTGGCTCTGATAAGAAATTCTGGGATTGCTTGGAAGTCGGCTTCATTTTGAGCGCGGTCGCTGCCTCGCTAGAAGAACGGACCATCTAGAAGTTCTTGAACAAGAAGAAATAATTAGTAATTAGTAAACAATCATGAATTGTTTCTTTAAGAGTGTTGTTTTTGATATCTTTGAGGATCTTTTCACAAATTGATCCCTTATCAGTTCGTAGATATCGCGATAGTAAGACTTGGAACGATTATTTATACTGATGAAGTTGTGCGATTTAGTTTTGTTACTGTTTTTGTTTACTATAGAAGTACAAAATTAAATTGACCCTTGGTAAATGCGTGGAATCATCCACTGTGTTGCATTTTGAGACTTTGCGACTAAATTGTTGACACAAGTGTCTAAACACTTTTTACTATTATTCAATTTCGTGGACGAAAAATTATATATGCTTCAACAAAAAAACAATTTCTTGATAAAAAATTCTTACTCTGAGAGATACATAGAAAGTTGTGCAATTATTTTATAGATGGCGCTAACAGTTTCTCGCGTCTTCTGCCACATATTACCGCTATATAAGTTTGGCGATATTGAGTGTTCGTATATTGTTTGTTTACATCTATGCATAAGTGTTTTATTTCATGGATGACTTATAAGGATTATGAGGAAAACCAGGTTTGTAGTGGAATAGCCTACACAGCGAGAACTCTATTCTTGGATATTGTAATGGGTCGGAAACCCATTATTTATTTATTAAGATATGATCAAATTAAGCGAGATATTTGTAAGAACATTCGGGAATGTCAAAGGTTTTTGCTAGGGTTGAACATCTGGTTTAGGATTTGACCGCGTGTTATAAGTTTAAAATTGAAGAGTTGTCATTGGCTAAGAAGAAATGCTTCCGGCTTCATTTGGGGTCGAGGGATGCAAACGAACAGATCTCGCTCTTCTCATTTCAACCACCGTCATGTAAAGTACACGTTTTTGTGGAGCGTTCTTAGGCGCTTAAGTTTATCCCTGGTAAGTCTTTTCAACTCGTCTCGCATTTCATTGTAAATCAACTCCTAGGTTTAATTTAAACGTCAATATGTTCAAAGCTTCATTCATTTTTCTATGTAACCTATCAAACGGGATCGTTGATTATTATTGTTAATAGATGTTATTGTTTTGATAAGTGTTTCGTTTCATTTGAGTAGTCTTGCTTTATCAGCCCTTATTAAATGTTAAATACTTAAACGCGTCAGTTAGTAGTCAGAAAATGTGTTCACAAGGTTCAAGAAAAAGAACCCAGTTAGTTTTGCCTTCGAATAAATTGGAAGAGATTTGATGAATTAGAATTTTGACCAGTAATTAAAGCCTTAGACCGCGCTCGGCCAAAATGCTACCATGTTAGGGAGTCGCGGCTGTTCCCGCCATTTTGACCTCCTACAATATCAAGAAGAAATGTTAGTTTATGTTGAGTATCTTTTGCTCTAACGAAGAAAATTTACACTTCTACATATAAAAAAAGTAAGACGTTCGTTTTACATCAACAACAATATTTTGTTGGGTGAAAAATATACATGTTTCAACGAACAAACAGTTTCTTGACCCAAAAGTATACGTACGTATCGCTTAAAACAGACGTAATTCCTTTCAAGCAGCTCCTTCATACTCAAAACAAGAAAACGTAATACTTGGAACATCAAGAATTTTGTATTTTACGTGAACCAACCAAATGATCTTTCTCCGGATATTTCCAGCCATTTCCGGTTGTCAGATTGTGGCAAAAAATAATCTAGTTTGTCCCCTGGTAATTCTAAATAAGCGTAGCAAATTTCAGCCCGATCCATTGTACCGTTGAGACGCTATCGTATTCACAGACATACCTACACACACATTGATGCACTGTAGATTTTTATATTTTTTTTTTGTATCTAATTAAGGGTGTTCAACATATAAAATACATTGACAAATAGTGTTAATTAGAATCTAATAATTTTTTTGACAACGGTTCTTGTTAACTGTATTTTATGAAATTATACTATATTTTTTAGTATTTCTGGGTTTGTCTGGTAAAAAAAAATATTTGATATGATAAAATAATGTGCGGAGTAGCATTTTTCTGTTTGGGTGTTTATTTAACACATAATACAAAAATATTTACTTTTATCTGCGATGATACAATCAACCAAAAATAGAGATATAAAATGTATTGTTGTCAACATCCGTAAAACTTTATTATCTCCTTTTTGCATTAACACCTTTAATGACTAAATTCTTCAATAATGTAGCTGTTTATAGTAATGCGATATTTCAGGAATAAAATATTATTTACTCGCCACTTCCTTTACAAAATAATAACTATGATTATGAGAGATGAATGTCATACTGAGTTAAGTTATTTACAAAAGCTTTAATTTCATATTATGGTCATTATCACCAGAGATTTCAAACCTAAACTCTTTTAAATATCTTTAACATTTTCTTCGCGAATATAATAGTGTAAGGTAGGGTAATTAAAGTTTGGACTGTTGCTATTAAAAGGTCAGCGATTCTCGCGAAAGATCCGTGTTTTGTCATTCTTATTCTCTCGTTTTTTTATAAGGCTTTGCTCTGTTCTACGTGTCTTTTCGCACGGATGGACACTTAAGCTAAGATATATTATATCTTGGTATCCTTGTGCAGTTTTCTACGTGTCTGCAAACTCGGTGATTAATGTTTCGCGACACGTGTACAGAACAGATGGCATGGCATTTTATAGAGCACCTTTTATTAGGCTTCATTTATAATTGAGTAATTTTATAGCTGCATCATTCGCGGACATGACAAAAGTCATGCAGGTAGCAATTAAAGTAAACTGGAATAAGAAATATTTGAGATTTTTTGTCAGGTTATTTTGTAGACAAAAAAAAAACATTAACACTGTTTTCACTACATATTAGATGAGACCCAGTGCACTTTGTAATTGAATAATTGCTATTTTGGACCAAAAATAGGCCAGACATTCAAGGATTCACCTTTTGATACAAGATTCACCTTGCAGACACAAACATCTCATTAATGTATTGTTGTTTTAATAATAGTTTGCATTTTTTCAAGCTAAAAATCGATTTAAAAAAGGTGGTTCCCTGAATGCCTAGTGTATTTTTTGGGTTTGTGGTCATTTTTACGTTTTGTAGTACGTTTTATGTTTTGTAGTCTTTGGAAGGCCAACTAGTTTATCCATATTTTTTTTATTATTTTTTTTAGGACCAGAATACGCGTGAATTCAAGCAATAGTTATCGAGTATGTTTGCCTGCGGGTCATATCGATTGGAATTTTAAATTAGTTCAATCTAGAGTAGAACGTGAATGGTCGATATTTAGATTGTGCCATACCTTAATATGCGCACTAAATTATTGAGCTCAAGTTAGGTATTACTGCTTTTGTTGTTCGAAATTGTGAAGAATCTACACTACCTATTATATAATATTACTGTAACTGCCCATGTTATATAACGAAGTCATAAAATCGTTTATGAACAGCCTTCTGGGTTTCCAAGTCTGACGTTGCTTAAGTTTAATAAATGTGATTTGATCAATTAAGATAATTTTAGCCCAATCAGTTTAGAATGGAAAGCAATCTCGGCTATTTTCTGGCCACATTACGCTGTTTACCAGCAAAAGTATTGCTGCCGCTGGTGGCTACTACCAGCAAGCCTCAGTTCAAACTACAAGGTCAACTATTTCTGGTGCATTTTATATGTCACCAGGTAGGTACATATAACAGTGAGACAGTTTACTGCATTTTGCCCCCAGGTGAAGGCGTCGCAACCCTGAAATATTTCATATTTGATACCAATTTGTGGGGTTTTATTGACTACCTGCCTTGAACCTGACTACATACATTTTGAAACCACATTTAGCAGCCAGTAGCAAATAGCACGGTAATAAAACAGCCTAGTGTGACCATAGCATTAGATAAAACAGCATGTGCTGTTGCTGGAGGGACTTCTTGGCTTTCACTAAATATTATATGTGCAAATCTTTCCATAAATTAGTGGCATAAACCACAAGATTGATTTTAGTTGGTAAACCGCTCTTTGCTATTAAGAAATTTACATATAAGATGTTATGTTATATTCAAATTATTGCGAACAACTGGTATTTAATTACTCAAGGTAGTTATTATATGCACAAAACATCCGACCAATTGATATTAGAAAATTACGATTTCCGCACGGTATTTTTTTTAAAGGTCACCATTATTTATTACTATATCAATTTCACAATTGATGTTATGCGATTATGGATAAAAAATTGGCGTGGAATTGTTATTGCTTAAAAATGTCTGCAGAACTGCAGACCAACTAACCAACGCTGTAAACCAGATATTGGATATGTAAATCTATTTCATAAACAAGTAACAGATAAATCTTTACATTGACAGCAATTTATTTATTTGCCAACTCGTTATCTGAGTATCAAACGGCGCGTACATATAGGAAATTTTGTCATAATCGTTCTGATTCATACTTCTTTCAAGTAAAAGAAGTCTAAAACATTCTAGATGTCTTCAAAAAGGAGCTATTTTCTGAAAAAAAAAGCTCAAATTAGTTTCCATAAGAAAAATTTTAGCTTATTATTTAGTATAGCATTTTCCACCCTGTATATATGAATCTCAGAATTGCCGATTATACTATAATCTGAAATAAGTTCAAACTTGATAAGGAGATATTATAGATAACCTTGACTTATCACCTAGCAAAAAGTTATTAATAAAATTCTATTTTTTATGCCCACCATCGATTGGTGATGTATTTTTACTTTCCGACTACTACACAGAGGGAAAAATTTATTCGGTACAACACGAATATCTTTGAGTGAAGAATATCACTTGTTTCTATATCCGCAGAAAGGTCATTTGCTTGGTTGAAGTAAAATACAAAATTCCCAGAGTAAGAATATGATTTTCTTGATGTTCCAAGTGTTACGTTTTCTTGTTTTAAGTCTGAAAGAACTGCTTGAAAGGAATTACGTCTGTTTTAAGCGATACGTACGTATACTTTGGGTCAACAAACTGTTTGTTGTTGAAGAATGTATATTTTTCACTGTTGTTGTTATAAAACGAACTCTTAAACCGGAACTACATATATTGAAATTCTTATTACAATAAAATATTGTTTGGATAGCAAAAATACCCTCTTCATGCTACACTATATACGCAAGAACAATTTTTCTTGGTATCCAAGAATAGAGTTCTTTTTGTGTAGGCTATTCCACTATAAGGCGGAAACACATATACAGGGACTGTCGCAACGCGACGCGACGCAGACCAACGCGACGAGGACCCCACCGTGCATATATGCATGACGCGACGTGTCGCTAGACCACTCGATTGAACGCGGTAAATTCCTTCCAATTATAACTGGAAGGAAATGGGTTGCTCTCAGTGATATTGGAACATTTGGGGTGAGAACATCATGAACAGTTCCGATGAATTTGAGGAGGAAATGGAAGAAGCAGCGGCAGCAGTATGTATGCTTTCAAAAAGAAGAGTATGGGTGCATGAAATAAATGTTGATCGGGAGCGTGTTGGAGAGTACCATACCCTAATGCACTTATTAGAGAAAGATGAAAATAATGAAAGATTCCATATGTATTTTCGGATGAAGCGGGAACAATTTCAATATCTCCACGATCTAATTAAAGACAAAATTAGAAAAACGGACACGACATTCCGTAAGGCAATTGGCACAAAAGAACGATTGGCCGTCTGCTTAAGGTAGGTACAAAATTAAATATAGTAGAATACTTAATTTATACATATTTGTATTTATACAAAAGTGTAAAAAATAAACATAGTAAAAACAAAATAAATGCGATACTTATCGCTTTTTAAATCAGAAAAAAGTAGTGGCATTTAAGATACATTTTTAAATTGGGGACCATATAGATCATAGTCTTCAGTCTGTTGGAACGGAAAGTTGCGTATATATGGAATATTTGGTAAATTTTCTTGTTGTGATGTAGGCATGAAACCAGATAATGTAGCGGGTGGTGGAGAATTGATAACAGCCGGTGATGTTGAACTCATGTCAGGTGAAGGAGATTCTAGAGTGGAATTTGCAGGTATTTGTCGAAATAACCGCTCACTTCCTTCCATATGGCGAATTTCGGCTTCCGAAATAATCTGGCACATTTGCATGCGGATTTTGGCCTGCTCTACCACAGGAAGTCGCTTTACAGTTTTCGCCATGCTTAGGTAAAACATGTCGACCTCATCCCAAGCATTTTCTTTGCGAGTGTCTGCGCTGCGCATTCTTCGTTCATTCGCATTTTGTTTCATAATCTTCACCATCTCCTGAGCCGGTGTTAACGGTTTTCTATATCCTGTGTTAGATTTATCACAAGATGTTGTGGTTCGAACTTGTTGTGGTTCGTTCTGTTGTTCTCTAACCTGCAGAGGGCGAGGAGGACAGTCTTCTACCAATTCTTCGTGTAGTGGTGGTTCTTCAGCGCAATCTCCTTCGTCTCCGTCGTCCTCTGAATTTGGCCTGGTGTTTTCCTTTATATTACTTTCTGTTTGTCTCATTTGTAGGAAGGGCACTAGAAAAGACATTTCTTTCTCATATTTCCAAACGGACATTTTTGTTGCGGCTTGGCCGCTTTTACTTCTTCTTCTTTTTTTCGCAGATGCATAAGAGTTTCTCAGTTTATTCCATGATGATTTGACCAACTCCACTGAAAATATAAGGAGAGATTAACTTTACTTTTGTTCCAGATTTCTGGCGACGGGAAATTCATTTCGCTCGATCGGGTTCAGCTACAAAATGGGTTTCAGTACTGTACGTGAAATAGTACAAGATGTGTGCGGAGCTATAAAAGAAATATTAGGTCCTATAGCGATGCCACCACCAACTAAAGAGTCATGGATACAAATTGCCGCAGGGTACAAAAAAATGTGGAATTTCCCGAATTGCTTAGGTGCGCTTGACGGCAAACATGTCAACATAAGGTGTCCTATCAACAGCGGTTCTGACTTCTACAATTATAAGCATAACTATTCAATTGTTCTTCTTGCACTTGTGGACGCTAACTACAAATTTATTGCGGTTGATATTGGGTCTTACGGCAGAAATAGTGATGGTGGAATATTTTCTAACTCCAATTTGGGTAAATCACTAGCCAACGAAACTTTGAATGTGCCCAAAGACGCATCGTTAGTGGAAGGCGGAGAAAAGCTTCCATTTGTCGTAGTAGGAGATGAAGCATTCCCATTGAAACCATATCTTTTGCGCCCTTATAGCCGACACAATATTGCTGGGAATGAAACAAACAAGATATACAACTATAGGCTTTCTAGAGCTCGTAGAGTGGTAGAGAATGCTTTTGGCATTTTAAGTGCTCGATGGCGAATTTTTCTACGACATCTTGAAGTCCAACCTGATATGGCAGATATTATTATTGAAGCCGGCTGTTGTTTACATAACATGTTGTGTACCGGTGCTGACTTTGAACCAGAAAAAGAATATTTAAATACAGCGGATCCATGTTTTACAAACGTGCCACTAATGAGGCAAAACCATACACAACTTGCCATGAACATTAGAGACAAATTCAGAGATTATTTTGTGTCTGATGCAGGAAGTGTTCCATGGCAAATAGAAAGAGTGCGCAGAGGAAGATAAATTGACATATTTACACACGCTGATTTCATGTATTATGTATAATCTAATATAATATAATGTATTTTCTTTTAATAAATATAAAACAAATAGGTACCTGTTGTATTAATTTGCCGTGCGATTTCCTCCCAAGCTTCTTGCCGCATACTGTTGTCCCTAAAAAATTGCGACTTTACGTCGTACAAACAGGGATGGTCGCGTACTAATTCTATTAATTGTATTTCCATATTTTAAAAATAAAAATCGCCAAGCCGCAACAAACGTGCCTTACGTACCGTGCACACCGCACTGACCTGTCGCAACTCGACCCAATGCAACGCCACGAAAATCTGGCTAGAACGGATCGAGAGGCGTTGCGTCGGTCCGCACTGCGTGGCGACACACCGCGTCAGGCAAGTATGTTAGAGATGCATACGTTCATACGGAGAATTGGCTGTCTGATCCTCGTTGCGTTGGTCTGCGTCGCGTCGCGTTGCGACAGTCCCTGTATATGTGTTTCCGCCTTAATCCTGGTGTTCCATGTATACATGTAAGCAAACAATATACGAACCCTCAATATCGTCAAAGTTATATAGCGGTAATATGTGGCAAAAGACGCTAGAAACTGTTAGCGCCATCTGTAAACTAATTGCACAATTTTCTATGTATCTCTCAGAGTAAGAATCTTGGATCAAGAGTTCCCTCTCTGTGCCCTAGAAGGACGGTATAGTAATCGACCGAAAAAGAAAAACCCAGAAAAAAGGGACCAGAAAAGCTTGTATTTTATCTAAGTATAAGTTATTTATTACTAATAGATGCTGTGTTTAGGTCCCTTCATTGTAAAAGCGGTTTTATCTGGTATCTTGCATAATAAACAACTTTAAAAATTAATATTAAAATTTTAAGACGTTTTTAATATGGTTATATAAATTATTTCAAGGTTACAATACCTATTTTCATATTCTCAAAAGCATATTTCATTTTGTAGATTCGTTCGTAAGTCCTTGCATCTGCAAACAGGTTAATCAATTGTAAATTTTGTAATGAATTGAACAAGCTTTGAAACACGGTGCATTTTTGCTTTCTGTGCACACAATGCGTGACCCAGTGAGTATGTGCTCTAAATCACATGTCAAGGACAGTTTATGAGATATTGCAATCATTATCGATACGAATTTAAGTACCACTTAAAAGCCTTCGGATACAATGATAAAATAAAACGTAAATTTTTTAGGCACAGTAACAATAAAGTCAGGTATTAGGTACAAAGGTATTCCTCCTACTCAATTTTACAGGGAATTACGACATATGTTATCAGCACGCATTTCAATAAATATGTACGTACGAACAGAAATATCTATAGGGATTACACATGGAACTTTGAACAGACTTTGGTCGTTTGCAGTATTCCGAGCGATTCCCGCACGATTCTCTTTAAAACTAGTGGAATATTTCGCAATAATTGCTAAATAACAACGTTCTTTTATCGATTTGATAAGAAAACCTTGACTCTACTTTTTGGAGAATGTACAGAAATGTTGTATTCGTAAAAAACAACAGACTGGAAAAGTTATTACATCAATCCATCCACGTTTCTATTAGTCAATTATATTTTATACATTTTAAAACTAAAAAAATAGGTTGTTTATAAAATCATATTATTTAGGTGATTGGTCAGATTTTTATCTTAAAGGGATCGTGTTTTTGTAGAGATGTCACAGAGCTATTAAGTGACAAACAATTATTTTAAATACCGTAAATAAATAATTGTTATTGCCCCATTGAAATAATCCAAGTTTTTCATATCTTCTTAATTATAGGTGTGTACTTTGCCATTACGTTACCGGAAGGACCACAACTGTTGCTATAATAAAACTGTTGCTATAAAACTATTGCTATAAAATAATTTCCTAGAAACTTTGTCAAGTTCAAACAATTTGCAGAACTATGTTTTCTAATTATTAATCTTTCTTTATCGCTGATTTTTATTCGCACTTTGATCCTATCTATCTAAGTTTATGTAACTCGGTGTTTCTTTTTTAAATACAACATTTGAAATAGCTTCAAATTCAATTGTTTTAGACATTTGTAGATAACCCCCATCTTAGAAATAGTGATACAATTACCGATAAGCGAAACAATACTTATAATAAGTAGTATTCCGTAATATAGTAATTAGTTGAAGGTATTCAAAAATTTGTTTACTCTATTTCACATAAATCGAATCGTTATCAATTGCTTACCTTGTGGCAAATGGTTTATTTACTGTTGTTTCTTCGACCGATTAGAGGCCAAATGTTGAAAACTTTAATAGTGTTTTTGTTTGTAAATACGTTGGTGTCACAAAATTTTCCGTTACTAATAAAATGATCCTTCCTCAGAAGAGGAAAACACACACACTTACACGTACACAATCACCTAACATTTTGTTCGTAGATATATACATAATATGTTACACTAACGTTAAATTTCACTATTCATAACAAAGCACTTATAACCTTAACCTTTATAGCTAGGCTTCTGTCGTCTCTTTCCCTCTGAAGGGTTGTTATTTCTATACAGGGTTGCACAACCTTATACCTGTCAGTGGTAAGGGTGGATGACAATTTCTACCTAACGTCATGTCAGTCAAGTACCCAAACAATCAATGTAAGAATCTATAGCATTTTTACTACTTATTCTGAGAATTTAGTTAATTAACTGAAGATGGTTGGATGCATAAATTTCGTAAGCAAAAAAAAACCGATAAAATTATATCAGTATTTGTGCAATCTTCATAATTGGAATGACTTAATGCGTAGTACTTTGATACGATAATTAAAGTGCAAAGAACTGTAGAAAAACTGTGACTGTGCGTCAGTGTTTTTGAATAACTTGTAATTATCCATAAGAAAATTGTTTTTAGTTAATATTACTGGCTCCATCTGTCGAGCAAGAGACAAAGCTGTCGTAATTACCATAAAGAAAAGCTTGTTTTCTTGTGTGTTAATTGTTTTACTGAAAACTAGATGTCGAAATGTGGTTTACGGTGAATTCAACGCTAGAAATTTTGGGATTTTTTGGGAATTTTACTCAAGGATACTTTAGTAAAAAATAATATACACTTTTTATAAACATTTCTTTTCCAACTTTGTGTGAACATAAGCTTAAATAATCTTTTGCATTCCCGATTACTAAAATTTAAGGAAGGATCTTTACGTGTATGTCACGATGTTGAGGGTCTTATGAACGGGTTTGGTATACCCCACGATCCTTCTGAATGGTGGTATTTTATTGATTCATCAAAATACAGCTTGAAAGCAGCATTTTTGCATATTCTTTGAATTTATATAATTTGTTACCCATGACCAACTGATATACAAATTATTTATTACGATGTCGAATTTTAAGAACATTCTTTATCGAATCACCAGTATCGGTTGATTGGAATGTACGCCGCTTATTCGAAAAAGGTAATTTCGGCCTTGGCCGGTTTCTTGTCCATCATCCATCAGCCAGAGGCGTATCGCATACTGGGTCAAACGTATCAGGTAGATTTCTAGCATGGGACTAAAGAAAAAATAACATTATTTTATAAACCGTCGTTTATTTATACAAAAGTACGAAACTTGCTATCACATTTTACACTACCAGTGAATAAATACAACTTAATAATTAATTAACAATAATATAGACGCTATAATGCACAGCCTTATCGCAATAATAACTTATAACAATTATACATGAATAAATATTTCAAAAAAAAAAAAAAATCTGAATCATTATTGTAAAAAAATAGTATTGCACTTGTAACTAACGAACAGCCATCAATTTCCATCTTAGCATCACGTACGCCATCATACGGAGAAAGAATAATATCAATACTAAAGCGATAATATCGTTCCAAAATTGATCCCCCCTTTGCCCAATTTCTTTTAAGAACTGTTTTGGGTACTTATAATGGCAATAAGCAGCCTCTACTGGGCAATCTATCGTAGGCCTATCCATGCCATAAACTGCACCCACTATTCCTTCTAAACCATACCTCAAGTACGATATATAACTACCCCAATATAAATAAGGAGGTAGGTCTTTTAGTTGCACACCAAAACCAGCAAACATCATCATTGGTACGGAGAGGGTTGGTCCCAAAAATGTACCATTCTAAAATAGACAAAAAGCTTATATTTTAGACAACAAATTTAGCTAATCGTGCTTGTGTTATCTGGATGAAATACTTGTGAATTACTTACAACAACATTGCAGACAGCTCCAATCATTAGGCCAAAACTCTGCGCTACAAAGACAACTAGAGTCGAGATAACAGCAAACATGAAGAATCTGTTATATTCAAAGGGTTGTCCGGTCATAAAATATATAATTGTAGAAAAGAGGAACGCGCATATCACCTAGAATGTATAAAAACGTTAGTTTGTTATTCATATGGTGAGTAAATCGGACTTACAGATATAGGAATGTCAACTAACGTGATGGAGGCGTAATACATTTTAAGCGAGTACCATCTGTTGAAGTGTTCCTTGGTTAAAACTGACATATCGGTGGGAACTAAAAATAATCAAAAATTAAAGAAAAATATATTAACTAAGAATTATTAGTTTCTTAACTAGTAAAAATTACTTAACTAGTAAAACTTACAGGTTAAAATCGTAAGCATCATTGTGGAAAACATATGGTGCATCAATATGGAGAATAATAAATTATAATTGTCGATAACTTTGGACCCATCTCTGCCAGCTTGCCAGTACAATGTCCCTAACATCAATGCGACAAGGGCGTTAACAGCAATTCGATTGACAGTCAATCTCTACAAACAAAAAACAGGGAATAACAAAAATCCTAATTTTTACTTTCCGACTAGTACCCTAGAAGAAAAGTATTGTAATCGACTGAAAAAAAAATCGAAATTTTCACGGAAATACGCGTTTTGAGGTCCCCTGAATCGATTACAATGATTTCTGGAAAATGTATGTGGGTGTGTATGTATGTATGTATGAACAGCTATAATTATAGGTATTGGAAGTTGCAATAAGGGTAAGAACACACGAGGCGGCGCGGCGCCAATTCGCCCGACGCTTGCGTGTGTGCAAAGCCGTGTGTCCTCTACAAGTGCTTGCAAATGGATTTGTCTGTCAAGTCGGCAGACGAATCGGCGGCCGCTTCGTCGCGCGCCGCCTCGTGTGTTCTTAGCATAAGATTGGATGGGGTTTTCGGCAAATTATAGGTGGATTCTTCAAAATTCCGTCTAGCTAATACAACTTCCAACTTCCTTTCCTGGTCTAAGTTTGGAACACCCTGTGAAATAATTAAGGCCCTTGGGCAAGTTTTCGCCTAGGCAGTGTTAAAACCATGTTAATTAGCTACGTATTGAAATTTATTTCATTTCGATACATTAATTTTCAAAGAAGATACAGCACTTTTAACTGAACCCTTTTAAATTTAACTTTTATCTTTTATAACGGGTGTTTTTGACCGATTCTGATGATTCTTTCGACACGATGTAAAGAAGAGAGATTTATGTATTACCTTATCTCTATGTGACTTCAAAAATCCCCTCCTCAATAACACTTTCAATTGGTTATATTGCGATGTCGCTTGCAGACCACTGGTATCAGCCAGTTCTTGTTGAGTTTGGCCTTCATTTAACTTAATATGTTTCCTTAAAGAATCCGGATTGGCGAACCACTCCATCGAGGTTCCATTGTCAGTTTCAGCTGCTAATTTATCTATTTTGTCATCGCCGTATTCGCCACAAGCTAGTTCTATCACGTAATCAGCTGGATTGTGGTACATTGGACATGGCATATTGGCTTTGTTTAAAAATGGTACTAGATTATCCGTGCTACCTTGGTAGAGGCATTTACCAAAAGACAGGACGTAAACTTGGTCGAATAAAGAGAACAGGGAAGCAGATGGTTGATGGATCGTGCAGATTATCGTTCTACCTTGACTAGCAAGTTTTTTGAGGAGATGGACACATTGCGTGCAAGATAGACTGTCCAAACCTCTGTAAATAAAATCAGATTGTTAATGATAAATTTATTTAGATATTTAGTTATATAGTTGTGCAGTTATCAGCTGTTTTTGTTATAATAAACACATTAGAGTTACGTTGCATATCATTTGTGTCAAAATACTAAATTGAATTCAAAACAACTTAGTTGATAAGTTTGTTTTGCAACACACTTATCGCATTTGTCAAGAACCTGAAGACATTTTTATTGATGTCTAGCAAAAACATTGATTAATATTGGAATTGAAATGGTAACTCACGTGGTAGGTTCGTCTAAAAACATAACTAATGGATTGTTGATTAATTCCAAGGCTATTGACAGTCTTTTCTTCTGCCCCCCTGAGAGCATAGACGCTTTTGTATTGCCAGTTTTTGACAGTCCTAAAGTATCCAGTATTTCGTCAGTCTAAAACAAAATATAAATTTAAATAAAATATATATTTGAGTGAAGAATATCACTTGTTTCTATATCCGCAGAAAGATCATTTGGTTGGTTCAAGTAAAATATAAAATTCTCACAGTAAGAATATGATTTTCTTGATGTTCCAAGTATTACGTTTTCTTGTCTGAAGTATGAAGGAACTGCTTGAAAGGAAATATGTCTGTTTTAAGCGATACGTACGTATAATTTTGGGTCAAGAAACTGTTTGTTCGTTGAAGCATGTATATTTTTCACCCAACGAAATATTGTTGATGTAAAATGAACGTCTTACTCTTTTTATATGTAGAAGAATAACATTTTCTTCGTCAGAGCCAAATACACTCAACATAAACATACTAAACTCTTAAAATGAAAGAATAACTAGCCGGTGAAATAACTATAACATATACTAAAATTCCTATTACAATAAAATATTATTTGCATAGCAAGAATATCCTCTTTCATGCGCAAGAACGTTAAAACACAAACTGGAAAATTAATATTTGCTCGCAAAAGCATTGTCTGAAAGTATGCAAACGGCAGTGTCAGTTGTTATTAGCGCATGGACACAGAGGTCAATGACAATGAGTAGTGATAACAACGCGTGTGCATGTCGATAACGTTGTCTTTGTTTCGTATTTTCGTATCGACACGAATATTTGATGTGTTCCAATAGATTTTTGGCATTTGATTTATTTTTAACTAGCTTGTTAATGCCTCTAAAATTATAATGATCCTTTGTAGACACATTCTTAATAACGAACCCTGTTTATCAATATGAAGTTACTGTAATATAATAACGATCATAGTACAATGTCCGTGGTACACATCATAATTTAAAAACCTTGTTAATTTGCGATAATTATCTTATTAAATCGAAACACGTGCTTCTCTTTTACGTATGTAGGTACACTTACAATTTCTTTTTTCTCCTTTTTCGTAACTTCGACGCCCAATTTTAGATCGGCCGCCAAAGACATATTCTCCTCGACTGTGAGCACATCTTGTAGCCTGTCGTCCTGCGTGATATAACAGGATAATTTTCTGAACGCTTTCAAATTTCGTACGACGCCATTCACATATACATTTCCACCCACTCCTTTGATACTGTATCCGCTCATTACGTTCAGCAAGGTACTCTTGCCGGCTCCCGATGGCCCCATAATGGCAATAAGTTGACCTTGAGGCAGATAGCCGTTTATCCGATGCAGGATCTCTTTGGTTCCTACGAGATGAAGAAATAATGGTGTTAAAGTATCTTATGAGTGTCGTAATTAATTTTTTGTGATTTCCAAGCGTCCTTGTACGTCGTTCATACAAGAAGGTTAGGTTATAAATATGAGAGTTGTTTATCGTTGTGTTTTTGTGTGTCATGGTGTTTGTGGTTATTGCTTTTTAATCACACAATATTCATAGTTTTAATTGAAACGGTTTTTTAAATAATAAATTAGGTAAATATTGGATAAAACTGTGTTATTATGTTCCAGTTATTACTCTCTTCTGGTTGTAGGACCCTTGAGTTACATATCCACATACATACCCACAGAAATCATTGCGATCGATTCAGGGGACCCCAAAAAATTGTACAATTATTAATCGAACCTCTAGAAATATCAAGTACTAGAAAATATGTGTCTTTTTTGTCCCAATAATACAGGCCACTGTAACTGGTGTTTAAAGTAATGAAAAGACAGCAAATATGTAATAGTTTTGGACTCCAATAAATGTTTTTTTTGCCAGAAATAATTCGTTTTAAAGTTATTTCGGATGTTCCAAACTTTGTCCACACTGTATATCTCATAAATCTCATAATCTTGCTTGTTAGTTGTTGAATTCGTAAATAGTGTTATCTAAATTGCAACGATAATATTCGATTAAGTATTAATCTCTAAAATTTATAAATATTTATAATATATTATAAAGCAACGTATTTTGTTTGATATAATTTCCATTATAGGCTTCTTCTTTTTTAAACTACCTACATACGTCCAAACTTTTGGAAGCAGTTGTATTATTCATCCCTTGACAGGTTCCTACCTTTTCTAAATCCCAAATTCGCGGTATACGTAATATTTTCGAATCTGATATCAACCGGATCCGCTCCTGGAAGCCTGGTAAAACCTGCTTTGTTCTTCACCTCGAATTCTGCCATATTATCCTGTTTGGTTACACTAACACTAGAGGACACTATGGTCGATGGCACTGTTGAATTCCGGTCACCACTTTGCGGCCTCGCCGCTTCATGAAGAACAACATCCATACTACACGCGCAGACTGTATATTTAGTATATTATACCACTTTCTTTGGAGCGAGTCTCCGTACGTTCAAAGACGAGGACCGTCTGATTATGGCGGCCGGCCACTCATTGTCACTGGTTTTATACGATTTTGCGGAAATGTACACAGGTTTAAAGTCCGCGTGTGCCACTGCCACGATCTCATACCTATCGTGTAGCGATTTTGTTTCGATTTGAGAGGTCCAATCAAGCATATTGACTAATATTAGTTTTTGTTGTTATAGAACAAAAAATACGTTTAAGTCATTCTTAACTGCTCTTGTTTGTTTCTAATGTTAGCGTGACCGATATGCATGCTCGTTATGTTTACTCTGTTGATTATTGGGGTTCTTTGTGTCTTGATTTTGTAGTATAAAAGATGATATTTAGAAGGACTTGATTGTTTGTCTATGAAGTATTGATACAAGTCAAACATGCAATGTGGAAAGTATCTAGAATGTTTAGATTCTCTTCATTTGAAAAGATTTTGACCAGAAATAATATTTTTTAAGTGCTTGATTCAAGATAAATTTAGTTGCAATGAGGAAATTATTAAGTCACACCAAACAGTCATCAACTACAAAGGACTATTTGTAGTTTTGAATGAAACTTTTGTTGTATTACTTCAAATATTTAAACATTCCGACCAAATTAATATTGTTTTATTTCAACCATTGGATGGATTAAGGAGAATAATAATTATCAGAATAAGTAATTGGTTGTTTTGCTTGGAAAAATAAATGTTTCAGAAAAAGATTTTTAGGTTTGGTTCAGTACTTTCTGAGTATTTCATTCTCACTGCAAGTAACTGTCATTTTAAATGAAATGCTATCAATTATTCAAAGTAAGCTATAGTAATTTACATTCAACATAATATATTGATTTAAAGTGAATAATTTTGTTGTTTTGTTCAAACTATCTACCGCTTCTGTAAAGGGGTGAAAAAAGTTCATATATATACCAATACAGTAATTTATTATAAAAATAAAAAATACATTCCAAATAAGTACAAAATTGATTAAAAAATATAAAAGAATTAAATGTTATCTGATACATTTCAAAGTATTAAGTACATAAAATAATTAAATAATACCTCTGGTGAATTTCTTGTTATTGATTTGCATCCGTTTTCCACTATGTAGTTTATAAAATTGCAAATATAATCCTATAATCAGATAATCAGGGATATCAAATTATCAAGCAAGTATCTAAGATCACCGTCAATAAAAGTAACTTTGGAATATCATAAATAAGCATTAGTCAACTACTGGTTAACTTGTCCCCAGTAACATGCGAAATCCATAATACAATAGATCGTATACTTTGGACTAAGATAATTATATACGTCATCAATATATTAGATAGGCATTCGATAGTACTTTGCATTCTTTATCTCTATCACTGGCCAAAAGTACAAATATTTAATTGTAATGAATCACAAATCATATTGCGATAATGTGGATAAACAATATTGAGAATCGCAGAATATTAAGGACAGGAATATAAACTATTTAATTAATTATTTAGTTTTTTTTAAAACTAATTTAATAACTTTAAAATTAATTTAATAATTCCAGATGACTTTTAGTAAGACAAAAGACACTAGCAAGAACTCAATTTTGGTAATGATGGACACCTTTACCTTGAGCGGAATCATTAAAAGCAATATTATTTATTGGCTCCATCTGCAAATACCTGTTGATTCGTGGAAGGCAAAGTACGTCAAGGAATCTGTAAACTGTGAACTTTAAACTTTAATTTGTTTATTGTGACTTTATGAGATTCATAAAGAAGTTTAACGACATCCGAAGGTAGTGATATTATGACGTTGCTGGCGGACTTTAGTAAACATTATAATTCGATAATAAGAAAATGTTTCCAAATAAGAACTAATTATATTTAACATAACAAATCTCTAGATAAATATCCATTACATGTGTGTGTTTTGCTACGATTAGTTGCATCAGGAAAATAATTTAGGGTTATCTAAAATTTGCAGAGGTTGCCGTACATCACAACACCGTAAACTTCCTATGAATTTTAATGATTATTATTATTACAAGGGTCCTACAACCAGAACAGGAATATTTTTGTTGACCTAACATCACTTTTCAAAGATCAAGTCGTTAAAGTGTTGTGACAGGTCTAAGATTCATTTTATTTGAAGTTTGCATAAGTATTTGCATACGTTCTCATCATCATCGCGACATATCCCCCATGGAGAGAACCATGGGGGAACCAAATGCGCCATCCACTTGATCATCTTCGATTTTTGACACAGAAGAAATTTCGCCTGTTTGAAGAAACTTCCCTGATTGGACAGAGTGTCTGAGATCACTCTGTCAAATCAGGCAAGTCGTGAAGATTCACCATTTGAAGTTTTAGGAACACCTCACCTAATAAACCATTACGAACTGAATGATTTAGTTAAAGACTTAGATTTGGATAAAGACTTAGATTGGGATAAAGGTTTAAGAGAGCCTTAGCTGTAAATCTAGACCTGTTACAATAGATCCACTTTCAGTATGTATATTGGCCAGAAAATGCACATCTCTTACACTAACGAGATTTGCAGAAATGGAATTCAGACATTTAACTCCATAGTGGCACAATGTAGCTTATATATTTTTGATAAAATTCGTCAAATAGTAAGTTCTGTGATAATTTTTTTCCTTATTAAGTTAATTAATTAATTTTAATTACACTGCTCATGTTATGCTTGTTTTCTTTATATCGATATCAACCAAAACTGCTAACATTTCGAAAATAAAGATAGTGTGATAAAAATGTGTACTTTGGTTCGACCACCAGTGTTGTTTTCAAATATAATTTAAATTTCTGATGACAATTAAAATAGCATCCGTATCTACTAACAAATTCTTATCAAGAACATAGTTTAGTTTCTCTACAAATGCGTCAAAGTATATTGCTAAATAACAAAAAAGTGTGTTTCTCGTAGTTCACTATCTTCAGTATGTTGTTATTAGACTGTGAACTTTTAGCATTTATTTTTGGGAAATAACCTCTCTAAATTAACACTAAATATCTGGGGTAGCCCGCATCCAACTTTCCTACTACGCCGTTGGCACAATAAAGTGTCTGAACACTTTTGCAATTATTCAATTTTGTGAAACCAGAGCCACTCTGTACCCTACCTAACGTCAGTGTCTGTGACATAATAATATTTATCACACTGACATATAATGTCATGTCATGTCAGTGGCACTGACGTTTGTCAAAATATGACAATCTGCAACACAGCGATAAAGGCTGTGGATTTTGTCAAGCCACTTCTATAAAAGTTAATAGCGCCTAAACCGTTCATCCCATTGATCTGAAAATTAGTATACTTATTTAAAAGCACTGGAGGATGGGCTGATATTAGTTTGGCGAAAATCGGATAAATCCCGAAGAAGACGCATGTAACATTTGCCACTTCCGGTTATCATATTGTGGCCAAAAACAATCCAGTTCGTCCCTCGGCAATTCTAAATAAGTATGCAAAATTTCAACGCGATCCGATAACATTGGTCTGCAAATTTGTATACAGGTCTGTTAGGTTAAGAATCTTTTTAACAGTATTTGCTGTCTTGTCATGTGTGTTCACGGGGTTACAAAGCTCTGCGATCTCATGTACTACGAATGGGGTGAGGTATGATCAGCATGATTCGTCTGCTTTAATTAGCAGGTTTGGGGAATTCGTCACCTAACTTTATGAAGTGCTGCCTATGACCCCGCGTGTAATTTTCAACTATTGAAACTTTGGACGGTTGAAACTATGAAGGTATTATCGGAAATCGTGTGCCAATATTCGGGACTTCGAGGATCAGGAGAATCAGGAACAGAAAGTCGAAGGTACGTTCAAAAGTTATTTTGTTGTAATCAAAGGGCTAATTTATTCATTATTTTTAGGTGTGTGTGTGTGTGGCCGCTGGGAAATTGGAGATCTACCAAAGGACCATGGCAAATTGGGAAGCAATAATAAGGTATGTCCGAAAGCTATAATTATTTAAGATATTACACGCCTTTATAATTTACCGCCTTGTCATTGTCTCGTACAGTTTTTACCTTATAGTTCTTTGCCTCCTGGACTTTATATTGTTTTGTCTGATCTTTATGGTGGTTTCAATCACTACTCTTGACATCATATTGTTCCTTAGAATCTTGGCAATAATTATTGGTAGTTTCATTAAAATTGCTTTATTATTTTTGGAGTTATAAACTTTTGAAAAATGTTTGTCAATATCTTAGTCTTCATAAATTGCCACCTGGACTTTATATTATTTTGTCTGACCTTTATGGTGGTTTAACTACTACTCTTGATTTTATATTATTCCTTAGACTCTTGGCAATAATTATTGTTAGTTTCATTAAAATTGTTTAATTATTTTTGAAGTTATAAACCTTTGAAAAATGTTTGTCAATATCTTTGCCTTCATAAATTGCCCCGTAGACTTTATATTGTTTTGTCTGACCTTTATGGTGGTTTCAACCACTACTCTTGATTTTATATTATTCCTTAGACTCTTGGCAATAATTATTGTTAGTTTCATTAAAATTGTTTAATTATTTTTGAAGTTATAAACCTTTGAAAAATGTTTGTCAATATCTTTGCCTTCATAAATTGCCCCGTAGACTTTATATTGTTTTGTCTGACCTTTATGGTGGTTTCAACCACTACTCTTGATTTTATATTATTCCTTAGACTCTTGGCAATAATTATTGTTAGTTTCATTAAAATTGTTTAATTATTTTTGAAGTTATAAACCTTTGAAAAATGTTTGTCAATATCTTTGCCTTCATAAATTGCCACCTAGACTTTATATTGTTGTGTCTGACCTGTATGGTGGTTTCAACCACTACTCTTGATTTTATATTATTCCTTAGACTCTTGGCAATAATTATTGTTAGTTTCATTAAAATTGTTTAATTATTTTTGAAGTTATAAACCTTTGAAAAATGTTTGTCAACATCTTTGCCTTCATAAATTGCCACCTAGACTTTATATTGTTGTGTCTGACCTTTATGGTGATTTCAACCACTACTCTTGATTTTATATTATTCCTTAGACTCTTGGCAATAATTATTGTTAGTTTCATTAAAATTGTTTAATTATTTTTGAAGTTATAAACCTTTGAAAAATGTTTGTCAACATCTTTGCCTTCATAAATTGCCACCTAGACTTTATATTGTTGTGTCTGACCTTTATGGTGGTTTCAACCACTACTCTTGATTTTATATTATTCCTTAGACTCTTGGCAATAATTATTGTTAGTTTCATTAAAATTGTTTAATTATTTTTGAAGTTATAAACCTTTGAAAAATGTTTGTCAATATCTTTGCCTTCATAAATTGCCCCGTAGACTTTATATTGTTTTGTCTGACCTTTATGGTGGTTTCAAACACTACTCTTGATTTTATATTATTCCTTAGACTCTTGGCAATAATTATTGTTAGTTTCATTAAAATTGTTTAATTATTTTTGAAGTTATAAACCTTTGAAAAATGTTTGTCAATATCTTTGCCTTCATAAATTAACTAAATTGCCACCTAGACTTTATATTATTTTGTCTGGCCTTTATGGCGGTTGCAACCACTACTCTTGACTTTATATTATTCCTTAGACTCTTGGCAATAATTATTGTTAGTTTCATTAAAATTGTTTAATTATTTTTGAAGTTATAAACCTTTGAAAAATGTTTGTTAAAATCTTTGCCTTCATAAATTGCCACCTAGACTTTATATTGTTTTGTCGGACCTTTATGGTGGTTTCAACCACTACTCTTGACTTTGATTATATAAAAAGATGATATTCACAGTAATTTTAATCGCTTTTGGATACTAGAGGTCGCCACTACGTTAAAAAAGGCCGGATACACGATTCGATTTGACGGAAAAATATTTGCGAGCAATTAAATTACGTTGCGTTGTGCAGCTTTTCCGGATACAGTTTCGAATTTTCGGTTATAATCAATTTACCTACTGGATATACGCATCGTCCATAATTCAATATAAAAATGTTTCAATTTTTTCCGTTCGACGCAATAAATTTAAATTATATCGCGACCTGATGCTGCGGCACTACAACAACATAGAAGTCCTGCACACCGCATTGTCCTGCACGTTAATATAATTCCCGGCGTATGTAAGCCTTATAGTTTCGCTCGGCCATTCATCATGGTTTGTACTGATGTTATGTCATTTTACAAACAGAACGGCCGCGGCGAACGGCCGAAACAGATGCGTAAACGATATGGCATCAACGGCGCGGCGCTGGTGACGGATGGCGGAAAAATGCGGTAACGTGTCGACGCGTCAACGCCCCCACTCGAACACGCGGAAGATTTGTGAACTACATTTGACGTTTGCCACGTCACCCACCGGACGCGCCAAATTCAAACCGACATATTGACGTTGATATATATAAATTGTGTATTTTATCTACTTTTTACTGTATGCTCTTAGATTCGAACGTGTTTTGTATTCTAGTCGGTGAGTAGTGGCATTTAAAATAAACGTTGGCGAGAGGTTTGTTGAAGTGAAATAGGAAAACTATAGTAGTTGAAGTTTTCAAGTAATTCGACGCAACGTTCCCCCAGTATTATTACTCTGTGGCAAATTAGAAATTCTTAAGGGCTCTCCTCGACGCCCCTTCCCGCACCCCGCGTCCAAAACAAAACAACTAAACTGCTAAATGGGGCATTTTATGGTTTAATCTTGCTGGCGGGCCCGGCTATATGGCGAAGTTTCATCATAAATCGTTAGCACATGTGTACAGGTCTACAAACTTATATCCAGTGCGTGTCCTTACCCTTAATATGCACTATTAACATAATACTAGAAAATTGAGGTGATGCAGGGAATAGTGCACGCAAAACGAAATTTTGTAATGCCTTGTTGTCATTTCGACCAAATTAATATTGTTTTATTTCAACCATTGGATTGATTAAAGAGAATAATAGTCATCGGAATCAGTAATTGGTTGTTTTGCTTGGAAAAACAAGTGTTTCAGAAAAAGATTTTTAGGTTTGGTTCAACACCTTCTGTGTTCTGAATAAAGTATTTCATTCTCACTGCAAGTAACTGTCATTTTAAATGAAATGCGATCAATTATTCATAGTAAGCAATAGCAATTTACATTCAACATGATATATTGATTTGAAGTGAATAATTTTGTTGTTTTGTTCAAACTATCTACCGCTGCTGCAAAGGGGTAAAAAAAGTTGATATATACCAGTTCATAATTTATTATAAAAATAAAAATTACATTCAAAATAAGTACAAAATTGGTACATTCAAATATATAAATGAATTAAATGTTACCTGATACATTTTAAAGTATTAAATACATATAATAATTAAATAATACCTTTGGTAAATTTGTTGTCATTGATTTGCATCTCTTACTTTGGATCATGCCATAAAAACACCTTGGTCCATTGTATGCAGTACTGTAGGAACTTTAGTAAAGCATCATTTGCACCAGTGGTGAAATATAATATGTACATACATATGATACATATATACGGTTTCTCACCTCAGATGTTTCCAAATCTAATAGCTCCACAGCTTCCCGGAAAGCAATTCGATCTCCAATAGCCGGTATAAGTTCCTTTACTTCGTCATCTGTACGTTTTCTTATGTTTTCCACAGTTATTTTATTGTCTTGAAAATATAGAATGCACATAGTGTATTAACATTTTCATAAAATGTAGTTATACGCATATACTTACTGTCAAATATCGGTATCAGATGATCTAACGAGATTGATTTTAATTATTTACCAACCAATTTTACTTGTTTTGAAGCTCATATTTTACATATGTGATCTTGATTCACTGCAATGGTTCTATTTATTAGAATATATAGAATTTTTCAATGCAAAACACTATGTTCTTAAAAGAACTCATAAGAACATTTGAAGCTATCCAACATAGTTTTATTTGGAATCAAAATTTTGACGCTTCAAAGGATAAATTTGTTTGAATCAAAAAAATTTTCTTCTCTAGTGATATCCAGTGACATCAGCGCCTAACTAGCGGCATCAGAAGGTATTAGTCGAGCGTAGACGTCAACATTAACACTCCAAATACGGTCCACATTTAACATAGCGCCCATAGGGGTTTCGATATCCAGCTATCGGTATTCGGCAAAACATATACACACATAATCTGACGTTTACATTAAGTTTGATTTATTCGCGATTACGTGACGCGTTCTCTAATTGAAACGGGGACTTCCCCGCGTTGACGGATGACGTAAACATTCGACGCTGTAATTATACCTGCCTCCGTATCTGAATACGACGCCGCCCCCTACCCCCTGTCGGCATCGCACCCCCTGGCTCATAGCTAGGCGTGACAAATCACCAGACGCAGTCAAAACGTCTCCCCTGCCTCCCCCACCTCCCCCAGTAGAAATTCCCTTGCGTTCCAGACCGCAGTGCGAGTGAAAAAAAAATGCTGACAGGGAACGATATTCCGTATTAATATTCGAAACCACTGACATACCAATCTTCCCGTACAATGCTAATCGCAGGTGGGCCCTATTTGTCACCAGGTATACGGGGTGAGGGGTAATCCTGAGGGTTGTATGGCTCACGTCGTCCCATATTAATTCTACCGTATCACCGTATGAGGGATAATCTGCAGCTCGGGGATCCTTTCTATAAGCTGCTCTATGGATGATACAGGGTGTGCATGTTTCTTCATATACGGCCTGTATAATAAGTTACACATTTACACATAGAGATGTTCTTAAATTGACTAAATAAGTGGATAAATTAACTATTATTTTAACTCATTTGGCAATGTCATAACATTTACGACAACTTAGAAGTTGCAGTAAAAAATATCACCCGGCGCCTCCGCCAATTTTAGGAATAAATTCTTGCAATTATTACGGAACTTCTAACACGAGCAGCTACCGCAAATACAATTAGTTTCACGGTGTGTATTCCGTTTAATGTATCGTAATGTTTCCATTGTTCGGTAAATAAATCATCATGACAATTTCATTGCATATTCAATTGTCTCGGGGTGCATACATTATAAAAAAAGTGTACAGCGTGCGTTTCATTATCGCCTATTAGATCTAGTAAAACTGGTGAGACGGTATGCAGTACAAAATTCTTTATTATAAAATCGATGACGATAGCAATCGTCGTGTATATGGTAACCTACACGACCGCGGCGCCGCCGCCGGTTGGTCGTATGTAAATTTAAAACAGGCCGCTCGTATATTATTAAAACGTCATTATTTATGGGAAACCCCGAACACGGATTAAATTAGAAAACAGTTGTTGTCGATACGTCACGAAGGAACCTCAATGACCGCCAATTATTATTAGCATATTAATTATTATAATATGCGATTATTACCTTGCCGATACGTGAATGGTTTAATGTAAGAATTTATTATATGTGATCATTTTTTGTTCAGTCTTTTTTTGTCACGTTGCACACTGGAGTATTTCCCCGATCTAGCTGGTCATAAGTTAAACTACAAAATAGTAATATCAAGATGGAAAAATGTCGATATTATGAAGTAGGATAGATAGGACTACCAAAAGAAAGAACATGCGGAACGGTCAGCCTGTCATTTGCTTCGTACTGGGGTTGTCTACTTTCGATCGTCTCAGTATATTTTTAAAAAGATTGGAAGATTAGTTTTATATCAAATTGATAGTACTATATCAAAATTTCATGGAAACACAATAAACTTGTCCGATTTTCTTAAAATTCTGTCCGTGCTGAAGTAAATTTAGATAGTTTATTAGGACACACCAATAGAAGGTTACTTTCCTATCTAAAAGATATTTTATTATTATTATCATAAATAATTTTTACGGTTCATAAATAATTTTGCTAGATCGACGAAGTATCCCAATGCGCGTTGCGGTGATGAAGAAAATTGTACTGGACGTAACTACGTTTGCAATGCTTAATAAAGTATTGATGGTTGTATAGACGTATGCCCTGCGGTTCTACCACTAAAACGTAAACACGTACGAGCTACACAGCATATAGACAACAGCCTCAGGACTAACGATGTTGCAGTTTCTGGGACAACAACATACACAACTATTGGTTAGCCAAACTTTGAGCGATAAATTATTTAATTGTGGAATCGATAGTACCGGGCATATAATACTGATAACCCCACCCCACAAAACACAATCAAGAAATGTAGAGTATAAACCCCAAAATCAAAATGTTTGTCCTTTCGTCCTTTTTATTAAGTGAGGAAAAATTCTCTCCACCAGAAATGTCACAGTTTCAAACCAAGTAGTTAGTGTAGCTATCATATTATTACTTATACATAGATGGAACATAGATTAAGTTATGTAATTTGATTGGGCAAGAGTATGTGAAGTAATATGAATAGTTCTGTTATTCCCGGGGGACAATTTTTTCCCTAGATTCTAAAAGAAAGACGTGTTAAGCGCTCCTCGGGAGTACCGGAGAAATCCAATAAGCTTTTCATTAAAGTAGTTATCAAACGCGATAAAAATGAATAGGATCTAATAATGCCGAAATGAATAATTCCGGGACTCGGCGGATGGTTGGGCGGCCCTCGCCTCGGCCAGGCAATAAAAAAGTGTGACACGGGAAAGTTTCTCTCTCCGGGCCCCGGTTTCCGGGAGAAGGAGTCCGCTTGATGGTTTGCGGGGCGTCTAACTTGGCGCCATCTGTCACGGTACGCCTCATTTCACCGACGACGCTTCTTCACTTCCCTCAGAGCGCGCCACCGCCACCGGCCACGCTCGCAAATATCCATCTTTATTACATCGTGTGACTTTTAATTGCGTTCTTTAATTCCTGTGTACAGATCATTACGCCCGGGAAGGACGACCGCCCCCCTTACAAAGCAAGCTAGGAGCCACTCGAACGGCAGCACCGCAATTCAAACCGGGCTCCTATTCTTGACCGATTGCTAAACTCAAACTTACTCGCATTCGTGTTATTACGAACGGTTCACTTCTTGAATTCGTGTTCGCAATGTAGCGTATACGTCCCAAAGCGTATGGTCAAAGGATAGCAGTCCTGGCGGTGGTGGTCTCGAGCGAAATTAAAATTACCGACTCTTTCCGTCGCCTTTCGTTACGGAGAACTATCGCAACGACGAAAATACCAACCCCCGCGCGGTAAAAAGAGGGTGGGCATTTCGCGCGACTTATCTACGACACGAATTTACAGCGTCTAAGGGGTTCTATTCAAGGGCCGGAAGCTCCGAAAGGAAATGAAGTAATAATTCGAGAGTCTGTGAAATCATATCTGGAGCACTCGTTGTGTCAATGGAACTATCAATTTTTCCAATTTACCTCTAAGGATGGAACGGGTGGATTTGATTAAAAAGATTCCAAATCACTTCTTTATCCTTTGGAGCTTTCTGTTATTTATTTTGTTTAGATCCGATATTATAAAACACTTTATCCCTTGTCAAAGATATAATATGAATTCAACTATTTATTCCGAAAGTTGGTTTTCCTTGTCCACCTCGAGAATTTTGATTTATTTTTGTGGAGTAGTGATAATCTCTCCATGTAAAACCGTGGCCAGCAAGACTAGATGGTATCCATGTGATTGAAAATTAAAATTTAAATTACAACGCCAGTTAAGCGGTTGTTTGTTTTGCGACCGCCGCTGCTATAATAACGTCGTAGTATAAAACTTTGGTGGAGAGCGGTGTTTCGCGGATTAGCCGCCGCTGGGGGGCGGGGGCGCCGCCACTCGTGGCGGTGGCGGCGGCGGTCGGATCTCTAGATTAAAGCGTTTCCTGGCATATAGGTAGGTAGGTGAGCGATAAATTTAACACTAAGTTTAAATTACAAGCGCGGGCCCCGCAAAATACTTATCCTCGTCGCTTGTCAAACAACGTGTGCTGCTGTATTATAATCACACGCGTGTAATACGAACGCTTTGGGTTACCGGTGTTAACACTTCTTCCATGCTGAGAGTTTACGCCAGCACAAAGGAAGAGATTACGTGAGATTACATTCAGTTTTTGTTTTTCAATTTTCAGCGATCGTAAGTCTTTCAGTGCTTAATTAATGAAACGTAATTAATGACATTGATGTTACGAGAAATTTTGACAGATGTATGTACTCAAACAACATCTCCTGTCAAGCTGATGTTGACGAGTTCAACAGGATTACGAAGAAATTTTTTTTTATTATTATTTATTATTATTATGTAAGAAAAAATAACTTGCTGCGATATAAACTTAACGAATTATTCACGAAAAACGATTCCTTTTCTTTCGTTTTTCGTGAATAATTCGTTAAGTTTATTTTTTTTTAGTCTTTGACTTTTGTCATTACTTTTCTTCGTAATGCGTTTGGACTAGTCAGATAGCAGAAATGGGAGTCGTAGGTAGACTTTTGTCGGTCACTGTATTGTAATTTTACAGTATTTCATCTGTATAGGATCCAATAAAACGTGCCAGCTTTAAAAACAATAAAAAATATTAAATCTGGTCGGGCTTTTTGCGCTGTCAGTGAATCCTCGCCAGTATAACGCCGTTCGGAGCGATTGAATGTTGAAAAAGATAATTTAGGTTGGTGTCCGGTATAGATGTCGATAGTGCACGTGTACCTATAACGCGTATTTAGTGGGAAAGCGTTGCATCGTAAAACGCGCGATAAAATCGTAAAGGGGGCGGGCGTGGGCGGCGCTCTGGCGATTTTATGCGAATCGTTCATTAAAATTTTATACACCGTTATTAGCCGCGGCATAAATAAACTATAAGCGATAGTAAATATTTATTAAATTTTGCGGCAGTGTCCCGCGCGCCGGGACGCCACTGTACCACCGGTTAGCGCCCCGTTTTAATGGTGTCGCGTGGAGAGCCAGTAAAAACTTGAAAGCACCATAAATTTCCGGCCTCCTTTTTCATTTATTAATTAGTTTATAATTGCCCAATAAGCGAAATTTAATCAGCTTTATATGGCCCGCGGGGACTTATTAGTGTGGCCATTCAACCATTCTTATCCGCTAAGAAAAGAGATATATTTTATAGTTTCATAGTTATATGCCATATTTCATAAATTTATTCGATTCTCAGAATAAGAATATGATTTTCTTGATGTTCCAAGTGTTACGTTTTCTTGTTTTGAGTATGAAGGAACTGCTTGAAAGGAATTACGTCTGTTTTAAGCGATACGTACGTGTACTTTTGGGTCAAGAAACTGTTTGTTCGTTGAAGCATGTATATATTTTTCACCCAATTGATGTAAAACGAACGTCTTACTCTTTTTATATGTAGAAGAATAACTTCTTCTTCGTCAGAGAAAAATATACTCCCTAAACATACCAAATTCTTATAGCGTAGGGCAAATTCTAAATTTATGCAATAAATCATGAGATAAAATTGACTTATTACTATTACGTAGTGTCATTAAAACATCAATTAAAAAATAGATAACCTATTATTTAATCTTATCATAGGATACAATGTTCACCAAATAAGTAAAGTTCAATTCGCAATACATGCATATTCATAGAATATTCTAAAACAGTAATAGCACAAACACAAACAAAGACTTTCAAAAGTCTTCATATTCATCTCAATTAAATTCCCCCAAATATCATATTGATAGCCTAGGCGATTTTGACCCTTTTCACGTAGTGAAGACCACATCTCAACAGTCCAGTTTTCCGTTTCAATTGCCTCATACCAACTTTGGTGGCCTCCACTTGCAGGAACGGCACAACGTCCCTAAAGAACTTTGTGTACATAGTCCTATAGTAAACATCGCTGTTTATTAAATTATGTATCACCGCTGATTTGTGCTGAATGCAGTAGTGGACAAAAACTTTTAATACACTGCTTAGATATGTCATTAAATGACCGATGACAAATACAGGTGGTAAATCTTTCTTGTCTTCATTGATCTTCGAAGATTTTGCGTTGTAATCATCTATTTTCTGTGACTTTACCAATTTCTCAAAAGCATCACAATCATCCATTTTCATAATGGCAACTCTTGGTATTTTGAACGGTTTCGCTAGCAAAGTTTTCTGGATGAAATTCCCTGTTAATTCGAACTCTCCTGTTTCGCAATTTATTGTCGGGAATGAGAGAACCTCTCCCGTTTCTGGATCTGGGTATTCTTCGTATACCATTTTAGTTAGTTTCTACAAAATAAATCAGTGTTGTTCGTGCGGAAATTAAGGAAGAATGACTTACCGTATGGTGGCGTGTGTCAGTGTCAAACAACGTTGTTCACAATTCACAGTCAGCGATTGAATACACAACTTGGCGAGATAACGAGTCGATACGTATCGGACCTCTGTTATATTTATAGAAAACAGTGATATGGTACGAACAAACGACCACTTGAGTTTGTCAGGAGATTATCATGCTGAGAGAATTGAATAACTTATGTTTCGCGATTGTATTCAAGTATAAGTAATGACACAATTAGCAATTAAGAATTTTTTGTTTAGATATTTTGACAGAATCAGAAATGCGCAGTAATTTTGTGTTTTATTTTAGATAACCCAGATAACATACAAATATTTTGGAATATTTTAGATTAGTCTATCTATAATATATTATGACTATCTACTTATTATGATTATAGATGGGTGTGATTTTATTATTATTATTATTATTATTATTATGAGAGAATAATAATTATTATTACGATCAATTACTAAATTACCCTTTGTTTCATTAATTGGGTATTATGATACAGTCTGCTAACTAATTTCTTATTAAAAGTAAAATCCTTTACATACACAGAGAGAACTACTCTCCTCTTCTATAAAAAAGTTTACGTTCGTCTTACAACAACAAAAATATTGCATAAGTGTTTTATTTCATGGATGACCTACAAGGATTATGAGGAAATCCAGGATTGTAGTGGAATAGCCTACACAGAGAGAACTCTATTCTCGGATATCAAGAAAAATTATTCTTGCGTATATAATGTAGCACGAAGAGGATATTTTTGCTATCCAAATAATATTTTATTGTAATAAGAATTTCAGTGTATGTTATAGTTATTTCAACGGCTACTTATTCTTCCGGTTTAAGAGTTTAGTATGTTTATGTTGAGTATATTTTGCTGTGATGAAGAAAATGTTCTTCATCTACATATAAAAAGTGTAAGACGTTCGTTTTACAACAACAACAATATTTTGTTGGGTGAAAAATATACATGCTTCAACGAATAAACAGTTTCTTGACCCAAAAGTATACGTACGTATCGCTTAAAACAGAAGTAATTCCTTTCAAGCAGTTCCTTCATACTTAAAACAAGAAAACGTAATACTTTGAATATCAAGAAAATCATATTCTTACACTGAGAATTTTGTATTTTACTTGAACCAGCCAAATGATCTTTCTGCGGATATAGAAACAAGTGATATTCTGACAAGAATTGTTAAATAAACTAGTAAAGTCATTAATAAATAAATTGAATCCTTGTTACCTATATAGGATTCAGAAGAAATTCCAATCCCATCAAATACTGACAACGATGCGGCAGTAATTGTCTGAGAGGGAGATATAGAGGGCGAAGGGTAAACAAGACAAAAGTCGAAGTTTGAAGGGCTTACCGGATAAATTATTCGCATATACATTACCTTTACTCAAACGGAATCGCGAAGAGCCAATTTATAAATAACAGACCCCCTCGCAACAAAATCTAAACTTGAAACTCTTTATTTCGCCCGTCGGGGGTGGAATTGATGAATTCCACCCTGGACTGCTATCTTGAGATCATTCCCTTGGACGCGTATACGCTCCATTACGAACACCAACTGAGCGAATGGTTTCGGAATTTGGTAATCACGACAACCCTGTATTTGTCAAATGGTATATGGTATATATGTTACGGTTAAAGTGATAAATGTGGTTTGTATTAATAATTACCGACTATTATTAATAATAACCACATCATTTGGTCAGTGTGATTAGAAACACTTAAATAATCACATGGACCGGCTATTATTAATAATTTCCTAACGGGCACGGTAAAAGTGATAAAAATGTTACTTTTACAAAAGATCTTTTGTATACAGTCTTCAAAGAAGTTAGCTCAGTTATTTTGATTACTATGTAAGCTATTACATTTATTTACTCGACGCAAATCATCAGTACGACTACCCCAATGACCAAAATTACGAATAATACAAAACATTGATAATACAGAATGCTTTTTTTGTCTCCCTTGTACTTTAGAAACTACTGGATATAATTGATACTGATATTTGGTATACACCCAAGGACGACTCAATGACGAAAACATAAAAAGAAAAGTTTATACAGAGTGTTCAAAAAAGTTAACCATTTTATTATCAATAACACCCATTTTTATATTTTATGCATGTGGGTAGTTTGTTGTAAATGTACAATTACAATTTATTAAGTAAATTCTCAAATCCTAATTATCTTGAAACGTTGCGCATTTAATAATAATTTTATCAATATTGTATTTTCATGCAAATATGTACATGCAAGAACTAGACTAGTTTACATAGATGTTTTTACATAAATTGCACCGCACAAATGATGCAAACATTTTTGTATGGTTCTGTTCCTTACACGGTATTTTTACTTTTGGTGTTTGACAATAGTTTTATAAATAAAAGATTAAACATGGTAACAACTTGCCTCAATCTTCCCTACATTAGTATGTCCATTACCTATACCTACCCTAAGTATATCTAATATCTCACAGATATATTTATCATAAAAGTGTTTATCACCAACAAAAAATACAAGAAAACAAAAGAAGATGACGTCCTATTGTTACAAACTTTATCAATATAAATGGTGTCATTGTTGTACTACCACAAAGAATAAAGGTCTGGAAGGACTTCTGTATTCAAAATTAAATATAAAACATTTTTTAAAGTTTTGTATTAAAAAGATAATAAAGTTACAAATAAAAATATTTTTTTTGCCACGAGTTGCAAAATGCAGAAGCACTACGTACGTTTGCACTGGTAAAATAATACAAACCGAGTTTCTAATTTATTACTGACTTTGCTTTTAAGAATTGCGCAAATAAGCACGACCCAAAGAGTTACACACTCGTGCATGCAATTAGTGTATTGGCATTTTTTAGTCTCGTTTTGATAATCTTCCTTATTTTAGTCATGAGTAGTAACTAAATAAGTTAGTCAGGACTAACGTCACTAAAGGCCCAACACTGAAAACCCAGTGAATAGATTCGTTGTGTGGAGATTATGTAGATACTAACAGAATTTAAAATCTGAGGCTCTATTATATTGTAGCATCACCTTAATGCAATATCGAACTGAAATATATCACATTGACCACAGCATGCTGGAAATTATTAATAATAGCCGGTTCATGTGATAAATTCTTCACTTTAACCTCGCCACTTGTCTATTATTAATAATAACCGGTAATTATTAATAATAACCTATTTATCACTATGACCGTAACATATATATTTGTGAAATGGTATATAAGTCAACTGAGTGATTGTGATTTTTGTAAATATTTATATTTTTAGCGCAGGGTCAAGAATAGAGGCCCATGAGGCAAGGGCGGAGGTTGTATGGGAAATTTCCTTCGAGTCGTCGTCCTTCGAGTAAATTTTCAATTAAAGGAGGAGGTACTTTAAAGGAAACGTCAAAAGTCTTTATTCGTCCTTTCCTTTCCTTTGGCTACATTAAAGTTACACTTTGTTAATTGTCTCATTCATCAGGGCCGGAGTCGGACCGGAGACAAGGCGAGAGGAATGAGCCTTTAAAAAATTAAACACCCTAACGACTCGCGTGCGCGTTCCTATTTTATAGTTTCTCGGTCGTATTTTTCAGCTCTTATTTTCCTTTCTTCCTCTCTCTCTGGGCGAGACTCGAGACGGCGACAACAATTGCTGATTATTCACGTGATAATATTCTTTTGTCTTGTTTAGGAGTGCAGCTAATGGCTGGTTTAATTAGAACCGCACTCGCTTATGGCCCTAATGAAAACGTTGCGAAAAAAGAAGACTTTTTAGTTCCACTTCTCTCCACTGACTGCTCTCGCCATCCCTCTTTGTCTAAAAGAGGTTAAAGGAGCAAGAGGTCACTCTTACTTTAAAAGCGCTTTTTATATTCGTTTTTAATGAAGAAAAGTCTTTTCACGTCTGCAAAAATGTTAACTGTCTATATTATAAACTCTTTTCATAAACATACTTGAACAATGTGCTGAAATTCCTTTGATTTTATCGCTGGGTGTAACATAAATTGCGCTATAGGGTACGGTCATAATATAAATAACGCAAAATTTATGGTATCCGCTTCGGTTAGAGAAGTGGGACATCAATCATGTTCACGTTCACTCAGGGGTGGGTTCTGGCCACCCCGGGCCTCCATCCAGCTCGTAATTACTCGGACATTCTATTGTTGGGGCTGCCGGTTGTTGAGTCCCGCTCACCTATCTCCAGCAATCCCTATCCCGGACATAACCAGAGGAGGAGATATGCCTGCGACACCCCCCTCCCGTTTTGGAGCTTAATCTTACATTAATATACATCTATAATCATCTGACAACGGGTAACAACCCCCTCTAGTCTCCTACATTACTCGGTAATCCCCCTTCTCTAAAGGTAATACCATTGACATCCGCTCAGGGTCTTTATTCTTGACCCTTCGCTGAACTCGTCGACACGTAGATCCTGATCATTTGATATAATGATCAACGCTTTTGCTCGTCTCAGCAAAGTTAAAATTTTAGTTCTTCAGAAATTTGGAGCCATCATTATTTGTTGTTTGAAAACCTAACAATCTTTACAAATGTGTACTAGAGCAAGGATATTTGGCTTGTTCGCAAGCGAATATCATATTGGTATTGTATTTTTATTATTGGTCGGTTATTTGACATAACCGACCAATCAGAAAAATTCATAGAAAATATTATGATACCGATATTTCATTTGTATTATGTTTGGTCTCTTTTCAATAAAGCAATATTATTATTATTACATGTATAAAATTTTGTATCTAAATTATTTCGGGAGACATTTAATTTTTCCGACATATGTCGCTTAATTTTCGACTAGTTTTAAGTCCGACTACAATTTAATTTTCACTAGATGACGCAATAATGCAAATTCCATGAGATTCTGCCTTAAATAAGCAGGGTTATACAAAATTTAATAAAAATAAGAGTTCGACAACTACATATATCGAAGTAAAACGTATACGCCTCATGGCGAGTGATCTTAAGAATAGCAGTCCGGAGGGTACGCAGAAGCAGGTACTTACTGCCATTCAGCCCACATTATAGAAGTGAATTGCCTATTCCGTTCTCTATAGTCAAGTATAGTGTATAGCCAGCAAGGCGTGGAGCGGACATCTAAGAGATTTGATCAGTCCATGTCTGGGAGTTATCGAAAGGTATTAATTTGGTTGATTTACTGGGTGCTAAGGGCTTTATATCGATTATGACAGATGGAATATGCGATATATTGAATCTGTTGACGAGATATAATCATATAGTGTAGGAAAAAATGCTCGAATAACTAAAATATCGTGAAAAGGAGTTATTTGGTACAAAAACCTTTAACGAGGTCGAACACTATTATAAATTTGATGACAACCTAAACTTGTTTAAAGATAAGAAAAAATTCAGCTGTCTGCAAGTGTCTGTATGCTCGTTAATTGTTCCACACTTATATGACTTTCTTCATTGTCCGATGATGGTGGTGTATTTCGATTCAATGAGACTCTTGTCTCTACCTCTAAGGTGTCTGTTGCGACTCTCCACTTCTTCCGCCTTCTTTTTTTCTTTTGATATCGTTCTTTTCTGTATTTTTACTCTAAATCAGCTTCAGGCATTTTCGTCCAAATTTTTCTTTTCTTGCTATTTTGCAGTTCTATATTTTTTCACACAATAATATCTATTAATTTTTATTAATTTCCTAACAATCTTTCCATACTGTATATTAAATATAAAGACATTGTCGATAAGCATTTTTTGTTGTAACTATGTAGAACATCTGCACGTTGCGGATACAATTTATTTATCGTGTTTGTGTAAAATAGAATCAGTATATTGCTAATCGGTTACTATAAACACTATTGCGATAACATGCGTTCTAAATTTAAGTCGAACAAAAACAATTTACGAATCGCGAATCTTCTAAATATTTATACGTATAAATGTACTGGAATTGATCAATTTGGATGTTATGGCTCGGGCACAATAATAATGTTTTCGCGGGTCAATGTAAGCAAAAAAGGCAGAAGTGGGTGTTGAGTGGTAAATGAGGGTTGCCCTTTCGATACGAGAAAGACCGACGCAACGCCGTAGAATGGAACGTCTAGCAGCTGGCTTTTAATTGCATTTATAAACTCTTGTCGGGCGAGGCAACCTAATCAAGTAATTCCGACCCGGCTACCGCTATTTCTTTGTTGTTTGTTCTAGGAACAGGGAATGAGAGGAGACCATTTTCTGCGCTGTTTACTCTCATTCTACTTGAACGGTTAAAACTTCCTTCAGACGATACGATACTATAACCTCACTAAGAAATTTAAAACGTCATAAAGAATATCATTTAATAAGAATTCATCTAAGATTGCGATGGAGATGTATTGTGTCTATAAAATGAAAGAAGATTCCTAATTCGTAAAGAGAAAGCAGAGCAATTAACATAATCAAAAACACGTAATCTAGTCTAGACTGTTCCTATAGGCTTTATGAACGGGTAACAAAAAAAAAAAACCAATAGACTAGTATTTTATGGTTTGTCACGATAGGCGTGACTACACAGCTAAAACTATCCTCCCCTATTTGCTCTATTTATCCCCTATTAGGTAGGTTAATTTCAATTTGAAATTGTGCGTCACGCCCAAGTGGTAACGGCCCTAATGCCACGGTCACATTACGCTGTTTACCAGCAAAAGTATTGCTGCCGCTGGTGGCTACTACCAGCAAGCCTCAATTCAAACTATAAGATCAACTATTTCTGGTGCATTTTATATGTCACCAGGTAGGTACATGCAATAGCGAGACAATGTGTTGTCTTTTGTCAGATGAAGGCGTCGCAACCATAAAATATTTCATATTTGATACCAATTTGTGGGGTTTTATTGACTACCTGCTTTGAAACTGACTACATAAAAAAGTATAATAGCAACAGCAGCCAGTGGCTATTTTGTGGTCACATTACGCTGTTTACCAGCACAAGTACTGCTACCGCTGGTGGCTACTACCAGCAAGCCTCAGTTCAAACTACAAGCTCAACTATTTCTGGTGCATTTTATATGTCACCAGGTAGGTGCATACAACAGTGAGATAATGTGTTGTCTTTTGTCAGGTGAAGGCGTGGCGACCATAACATATTTCATATTCGATACCAATAGCGGCTGCTGAGTGGTCACACTATACTGATTAATAGCGGCTAATAATCTACAGCAAGCAGCAAATACTAAAAACCACCTCACATTTTGCATTCCAATCAACGTTGCAGCATAACTTTTCGGCCAGCGACTATTCATTATGTGATCAGTGTTTTAACAGCTGTATCGCTTAAAGCCCTCTTTATATATCGGTAGAATATTACCTCGCATAATATTTATAAAACACATTTCAAAAATACTTAATTTCCTGAGTTAACATTCATGCTGGTTGCTGTAAAAGTTAAAGAAGCGCTGGTGGGCTGCCTGCTGCTAAACTCACTCGCCAACTGGTAAAACAGTGAGTGGGTCACACTGTTAGCAGCCAGTAGCAAATAATACGCTAGTAAAACAGCGTAGTGTGATCAGGGCATAAGTCATATCACTGATCTTGAGCATGACTGGCATTTAATTTAAACATTTCCCCCGGTGCGGTAGGTAGGTATATATAGGCATGGTTTCGATTGATCCAAATGGCCTACTACTAGCCGGTTACCAATTATCGTCGACATGATAATTCTGGATCGACACAGGCCCTATCAGCGGCCTACATTGATTGAAACCGTAATCTTCACGATTAGTGATTTACCGCACTGCCGCACAGTGCATTGGTGTGTGGCACAAGCAATATTCAATATTATAGATGGATATTTTAACATCTGATTTTTTTTTGACGTTTTAGTGTAGTTTTATGGTAAATCTGTTCAATTCTGTATCAAAGTTACTAACGTTAGCAACGTTAACTGACAGTGACAGTTCCTGAATAAGAACTTTTCCGATGTTCGGTATTCTGTATGTGCCTTTTAGTAACTGAGTGTTTAGAATATTTTACAACTGTGTAGGAGGTCAAAATGGCGGGAACAACCGCGACTCCCTAACATGGTAGCATTTGGCCAAGCGCGGCTTAAGGGCTTTAATTACTGGCCAAAATTCTAATTCATCAAATCTCTTCCAATTTATTCGAAGGCAAAACTAACTGGGTTCTTTTTCTTGAACCTTGTGAACACATTTTCTGACTACTAACTGACGCGTTTAAGTATTTAACATTTAATAAGGGCTGATAAAGCAAGACTACTCAAATGAAACGAAACACTTATCAAAACAATAACATCTATTAACAATAATAATCAACAATCCCGTTTGATAGGTTACATAGAAAAATGAATGAAGCTTTGAACATATTGACGTTTAAATTAAACCTAGGAGTTGATTTAGACAGACACACTTTTAGCAGAAATATGAATAATTTAATTTACAATGAAATGCGAGACGAGTTGAAAAGACTTACCAGGGATAAACTTAAGCGCCTAAGAACGCTCCACAAAAACGTGTACTTTACATGACGGTGGTTGAAATGAGAAGAGCGAGATCTGTTCGTTTGCATCCCTCGACCCCAAATGAAGCCGGAAGCATTTCTTCTTAGCCAATGACAACTCTTCAATTTTAAACTTATAACACGCGGTCAAATCCTAAACCAGATGTTCAACCCTAGCAAAAACCTTTGACATTCCCGAATGTTCTTACAAATATCTCGCTTAATTTTATCATATCTTAATAAATAAATAATGGGTTTCCGACCCATTACAACTGAGTAGATATGTAACAACTGTCAATCTGCCAGTTATTAAATGATACTTTATTTCTTAAATAACAGCGGAAAAATATGTATTCTGTATGTACCTTTTAGTAACCAAGTGTTTAAAATTAGTCACTGAGTTGATAAGTAACAAATGTGGATCTGACAGTTATAAAATATTTTCCACTTGTCATCGCAATGGATCTGTTGGATGTGATGTCGAATTTTAATGCAATAAATGCAATTAACGATGTGAAAATTAAGTACGACTTTAATTAAATATTTCTATTTTTACAATTAAAACTGTAGGAGAAAAAGAAGTATTTTTTAGGGAAATTTACAAGATTATTCCCCATTCGAAGTTCCAGATTTCTTTATGAAACAGTACCCATTGTCGAAAGATCTCATGATAAGTCTAATAGAAGATATGGGTGAGTTTGTTCAAGGCAGTCCCCAAAGAACAAAAATTCCACTCCACCTAAAGGTTTCTTGTAAATTTATATATGTATTTACTGTCGGCTGTTACCAAACCAGGACAAGATATTTCTTTGTTTGTAAGGCAACCGGTAATGAGCAGACTTATCAAAGAAATAAGTAGGTATTACTATTTCTCATCGTTTGCTGCCCAGATATATTAAATATTCAACAGTACATGATTTTAAAAGTGAGTTTGCATCCTAAACTCATTTGTTACCATTTTGATTGTATACAAGAATAAAATAATCGTATTTTAGGTTTATGGACAAGCCGAACTTCCCTAATGTAATTCCGATTACAACACCCATTTCAATCACATTCAACCAAAGAAAAAAAAATAGAAATCAAGATTTAACAACTTCACTTTTTTAGCAACTGAATAGTAACTTTCATACAGAATTGGACTGATCATGGCATGTTGTCTCGGTCAAACCCTATACATATTCCGTAATAACAATTTTCAACTCGTATAGTCGGTCTTAACTTTCACCGATTCCTGTAGTAAATTTGTTCTCGATCGCATTAAATCATACCGTAGAGCCGGTAAAACCCCGTAGTAAACAAATCAAAATCTCCCCTGGCTTCGCAAATTTCGCCAATAAATATGTATGTCGTGGATGGGGGTAGGAATAGGGTGATATGAGCGATTGACTTTTTAAGAGATTGGTTTTTCCAGCAAAGCATTATTCGCTTCTTCATAACCGCTGACTCCGCTACACTCGGCCATTCCCCCCTCCTCTACCCCGCGCCCTTCTATGCCTTAACCCATGTGAAAAACCCTCCAGGGGAACACCCTACAGCGCCAATAGACTACTAATCATCGACGATAGGGGGCGTCAGACCAGCTCCAATATCTCTACTACAACATGTTCAAAATTATCTAATACGAATACAGTATAAAAGAGGTTCTTCATACTGTTACAAGTGTCGTCCGTTTCTATGAGAGAATATTTTTTAAACTCGGGTGGAGAAATATTGCTGCACATGACCGGTCGACTGCCCCATCATATTGTTAACGTTTTCTCTTTTTATTATATATATATTTTTTTTTGAGATGCTTGTCACGGGTTGTTCGAAAAGATGATACATTTTTTTTTCGGTGCGCCCTTTTGTGGACATAAAAGGGCGACGAGCAGTCAATTGTGAAAGTCAGAGAGGCATGCATTTTTGATAAGAATGGAGCTGCTACTCCTCCGGATTATGCGGAATTCTGTTAAGGTCGAAACCGACGCTTTTCATTCAACCGTGTCGTAATTATCTTTTTGCTAGGGGCTCCCTCCTTTCCACCGAGTTTCCTTTTGAAAGAAGAAGCGTTCGCCATTTGCTTTTACTTTTCTCGTACGCGAAAATTGTGAATGAATGAATGAAGACGAAATTATCAACAAGTGACATGAAATGAAAGGTATACATAGAATAAAGTCCTGAAAATCCTTAAAAACAAAATACTTAAACATACCAGTTTTATTAATTTATTGTATAGATATAATTAATTTTTTAGTGTAAATATTGTGTTTTGTTGTTCTAGTGAAAGAACTTCTAGTGGAAGAACTTCTAGTGAAAGAACTTCTAGCTGAAGAACAACAGTCCGGACTATAAAGGTAAGGTTAGGATAAATTGTAATGGGTCGGAAACCCATTATTTATTTATTAAGATATGATCAAATTAAGCGAGATATTTGTAAGAACATTCGGAAATGTCAAAGGTTTTTGCTAGGGTTGAACATCTGGTTTAGGATTTGACCGCGTGTTATAAGTTTAAAATTGAAGAGTTGTCATTGGCTAAGAAGAAATGCTTCCGGCTTCCTTTGGGGTCGAGGGATGCAAACGAACAGATCTCGCTCTTCTCATTTCAACCACCGTCATGTAAAGTACACGTTTTTGTGGAGCGTTCTTAGGCGCTTAAGTTTATCCCTGGTAAGTCTTTTCAACTCGTCTCGCATTTCATTGTAAATTAAATTATTCATATTTCTGCTAAAAGTGTGTCTGTCTAAATCAACTCCTAGGTTTAATTTAAACGTCAATATGTTCAAAGCTTCATTCATTTTTCTATGTAACCTATCAAACGGGATTGTTGGTTATTATTGTTAATAGATGTTATTGTTTTGATAAGTGTTTCGTTTCATTTGAGTAGTCTTGCTTTATCAGCCCTTATTAAATGTTAAATACTTAAACGCGTCAGTTAGTAGTCAGAAAATGTGTTCACAAGGTTCAAGAAAAAGAACCCAGTTAGTTTTGCCTTCGAATAAATTGGAAGAGATTTGATGAATTGGAATTTTGACCAGTAATTAAAGCCCTTAGACCGCGCTCGGCCAAAATGCTACCATGTTAGGGAGTCGTGGTGGTTCTCGCCATTTTGACCTCCTACAAAATTGCTTTTCTTTCGTAAGAAAGTGTTACCTGATACCTATTGCAAACAACTTAAAACATTATATTCCTGAACTCATGTATGAGACCATTCGATATGTTTCTGGTTGATGACAATCTGGTTGAACGACAAAATGAATACAAACAATTCGACTACGGCAAAATGTATTGTCAATATCGATCAGTTCCAAATAAAACACAACCCCTGCAGTGTAAAATATTATTAATACACAATCGGACGAAGCAATTAATATGCGGTTAAACCATAACAATATCGAAATCATTAAACAATAAACGCCGACCGCATTATAAATTATAATTGTCATATCCGATTTTTTCCATTTCAATCAGTGCGTCGCCAATAGACAGACCGATGTTTACCGTTGAGGGTGTTAATGTTAATTCACATAAATTACGAGCTCGCGAGTGTAATTTATTCACCGAAAAATAATGTATCATTATCGACGCCGCCGCTCGACATTTGTTCGCGAGTTCGGCATTTTGGCAAGCAACGAATTCACGGACGCCGCCGCGCCGCCAGCTGGGCCGCGACTCGCATATGCCGGACGCGATGCAGGCGAGAGCAGGTGGCCGTCAAGTTGGCACGTGTCCCGCTAAATAATTACAACCTGTTTCGCACTGTTTTGCATAAAATGGACATGATTTCTCAGCACCGACGCAAACGTTTATTCCCAATTAACAAGTATCAAAATTTTGGCTATCAAAACATCATCGTCGGACTGGAGGGTGATCCTTCGGTATTATAGCAAAGCCCAGGACCGGAGCGTTGGCGTAATCAATCATGGATGCCCGGACCTGTAATGGGATTGTCATCTCCGAGTGGTCTCGCCGGCCATATATAATTAATTGGCCGTGGAATTCGACCGGGTCGGACTTCCGGACGTCAGATTGTTGTGCCGGGGAAACGGCAACACAACGCAACCGATATTTACCTGACTCCAGTGCACTCGACCACGTCTGTACTACATACTGCCTGCCAATGATCGACCAGTATTCGCACAAATACTATATGCCGTGTTTCAATCCAGAGCATTTCGGACACGAGACAACAACAGAACCCATCGGCAGGCCTTTGTCCTCCGCAATAATGCGAGCACTAGCCTTTTTTTTAACCCTTTGTCGTGTGACAATTGCGTGAAGATCACCCACCTACGGTTTTCGATGACAATGTTTGTTTGTCTGTATGGGTTTCGGATGATTAACTCGTATGGGAAAATTGTTGCGATGATTTGCCTACCGAAAGTCAACGTCAAGTTACTGTGTAAACAAATTTCCTCTTGCTATGCTATACTATTCCCCTACTCACCTCGCACTACAACGTCGGGTTCAAAATATAAATATACAGGGTGTTCTAATAGTGCGAAGTCTGGAGATGGTACATTTTCTTAAAGATAGTATTAAATACTAGTGCACCGTTAGCCGAAACGCAAACCGGCGTGATTTTGGGTTGGGTTGGGAACAGCTGACCGGTCGTAAAATTCCTCAAGGAAAATTCCCGAAGGAAAATTTCCCGAAGGAAAATTTCCCGAAGGAAAATTCCTTCCCTCAAGGAAATTTCCCGAAGGAAAATTTCCGAAGGAAATTCCCGAAGGAAATTCCCGAAGGAAAATTCCTCAAGGATTCCGAAGGAAATTTCCCGAAGGAAAATTCCTCAAAGAAATTTCCCGAAGGAAAATTCCTGAAGGAAAATTCCCAAAGGAAAATTCCTCAAGGAAAAAATTCCCGAAGGAAAATTCCTCAAGGATATTTCCCGAAGGAAAGTTCAAGGAAATTTCCTCCTTCGGGAAATTTCGAAACAGTAGTTAAAGAAAATTCCCGAAGGAAAATTCCTCAAGGATATTTCCTGAAGGAAAGTTCAAGAAAATTTCCTCCTTCGGGAAATTTCCGAAGGAAAATTCCCGAAGGAAAATTCCTCAAGGAAAATTCCCAAAGGAAAATTCCTCAAGGAAAAAATTCCCGAAGGAAAATTCCTCAAGGATATTTCCCGAAGGAAAGTTCAAGGAAATTTCCTCAAGGAAATCTGTCGTGTCTGTAACCAAAAGATTGGATTTCATCAGATTTGTTCGAAGTTCGAGAAATGAGTGAATGTCACGATTTTGTATTTTGTCTCTAGCAACCAGAGTTGATGGAATAAACAAAAATAATAAATAAATAAAAAAACTATACTATACTGTTTTAGTTAACCGAAAGATTGGATAATTAATCCTGAAAAGTACAGGCTTCCATCAGATTTGGTTTAGATAAGGGAATTTTTCAAAGTTCGCGATTAGGAGAAACGAGGGAAACGTCACGATTTTGTATTTTGTCTTTGTTATTTCTAGACGTCACGTGACATTTTCTCGAAGTTCGCCTTCACTCGACAATGTGAAAAAACGTGATTTTTAACGCATTTAATTTACAAAATATCGCGCAGTCCACGCGGAATTGCGTCCTTTTTTCAATTCGAGCGTCAAAAGTAATATCGAAAAGCCCAATTTTGCAGCTACTCGATCGCAACTGTCGGCAAAGATGGGCGATTCAGTTGAACGCGTTGTTTACACTTGAAAGTTCGCAATTAGTATAGGTAGACTAGATTGTCAATTTCCACCCACTGTGCTATACTTTGAATAGCGTTGGAATAAACTTTTTCCTTTCTGCAGCTCCAGTAATCAATTGGGTTTAAGTATATTGTTTCTTAATGCTTTGTGTGAGTCGATAAATCAAATTGAAAAGGTATGAAATACCTACCTTTTGTAAGAATGGGGAGGCTGTATTTACCAGCATATGGATGTAGTATTTCCGGGGGAAGTTTCGCGTAAATTATACCGTTTTTTAAACGGTGGGGGCGTTATAGAGCTGCCGGTAGCCCGGACGGTCGAACCAACCCTCGCCTCCGCCAAAAAAGGGGGAAAAGAAATTGAAAAACACCAAATAAATATATGATCGGCCGTAAATTCTCGGGCGCACCGGGATTTTTTCCCCAATACGTGCCCTATCTGCATGAATATGTGATTTGTGACTGTATCGGCGGCGTCGGTCGCCGTTTTTTCGACGCCGCCTCCACCACAAGCCGCTATAATTAATTACCGCCATCCGCGAGAGGCATACGAACATTATCGGCAGTTATTGGGGCCTCCCCGTGTCCCTCTATTTACCTAATGATGTAGTAAATTCGAGTGTAATTTCAATGGGAAAGAGCCCCCATTGTTCGACCGGATTACACTCAACCGCCGCGTTCGCGATGCCGTAAATAAACAGCCGCCAGGTGATTATGGGTTTTTTTTTTGGGTGCCGTCAGATCCCAATGAAAATTTATGAAAATCCACGAGCATTTGAAAATCACACATCAAAAGATTCACTTTATACTTGTTACTGTATTCGATACAACACGAATATCTTTGAGTGTAATATTTTTGTTATTGTAAAAATATAATTAACATAAAGATACTAAATTCTTAAATCGTAAGAATAACTAACCGTTGAGTGGGGCGAGTGGCTCTAGTGTGGGGCGAGTGGCTCTAGTTGTGGGGCGAGTGGCTCTAGTGGTAGAGTGCTGCTCTCCTGCTAGGAAGTCTTGGGTTCAAATCCAGGCATCAGCTGAAGATCCTCGTCCCACCGCCTTTCGCAAGAGGCGTAAAACCGTGGGTGCCGGCAACCAGTTGAACACCTCTGGTTGTCGTTATCAAACAGTATGTAAAAATGGGTAAGCACAAAGGGCCAAGAATTGGCCTAGGTGCAGCGGAATAAACCGCACCCAAAACAACTACAACTAACCGTTGAAACAGCTATTAGAATAAAATATTATTTGGATAGAAAAAAAAAATCCTCTTCATGCTACACCATATACGCAAAAATAATTTTTCTTGATATCCAAGAATAGAGTTCTCTCTGTGTACAACCCTTTACAAAACCTCCCTTTTTTCTTAAAGGTGGTGTTCTAGTATTGGCTCAACGAACTTATTACAACATATTAAGTGAGGGGTTGGAGTGGGGGTTGGTTGCTCGTAATTAAATACTTAGTCATAATATATTAATGTAAGAGCATGCGACAGAGGGTGCAGAGGGCTAGTCGAGCGTCGCCCGAACGGCGCCGACGTCGCACGAGCGCGCCGTTTCGCCGCGACATGCTCAAATTCTAACTAGTAGCATTTGGTTTGACCGCGAAGCTTGGTTCGAAGAGCAGCGGCGACGACGACCGCGCGCGCGAAAATACGAATTTTCGACGACGCTCTCCGGTATTTTGCGCTCTTCTGGAAAAGTAAAAGTTTCAGACAAAAGTGTTTGATGGTTTATTATGTACTGTGAAATGTCCACAAGGATTTAATCAAGGATTTTTGATCAGATAATAAGAAATAATAATAAATAATAATAAATAAACAAAGAATATATTGGTGTTTGTGTTTTTGGAAGTTGTGACAACACTTAGAACGTTTTGTTTGGAACGTTTAGTGACCCTATGTTTGATGTTTTCTGTGCGATAATTGTGCTAGTGAGGAAGTGTTGTCAATGTGCCAGAATTGCAAATTAACTTTCTAAATATAATACGGGGACGTTTCGAAAAAATGTTTGGACCGTCAAGGATGCGTTCCATTGTGGATTTTGCGGTGTTTTGCACGTTGTTCTCCGTTTTATTACAAGGTAAAACAACAATACACGATAATAAATAGAAATAAATGTTTTAAGTTGTTTTTTACTTTATCATACGTAGTATGACAAAGTATTGTAATCGTGTCGAAAAAAAAAAATTGAGATTTTAGCGGAAATATGTCGTTTTGGGTCACCTGAACATGTTTCACCAAGGTACAAAAAAATGTCTGTGTGTGTGTACCCGTTTTTTGTGGCGACGATTCCGGAGAAACTACTGAAGGTATCGAGACGAAACTTCATATTTAGAAGTTTCGTGACTAAACTTAGAGCTGAAAGAAGTTTTGTCCAAAAGGGCCCAAAGGAACTTGAGGTTTACTCTTATCATTTTTCAACGATTTTGCATATTAGCCACCATTTCTGTAATTTCGTCAAAATAGTTAAATAACAAACTATAGTAGAGAAAATTTTGTATAATTTATGTCCATTCCATTTTTTGGAAAAAAAAAATTAAATCATAGTAAGCGGATGCCCCTTGAACTTCCAAATTGCCCCCCTGAATACGGCTGTATCGTATGATAAAGTCATGTGCCTGGCCACATCAGATTTTTTAATAATAGAAAGATAGAATTTTAGCTATGGGTGTTTAATTACCTGTGATGTACTAAATGTCCAAAAGGGCCCAAAGGAACTCGAGGTTTACTCTTATCATTTTTCAACGATTTTGCAAATTAGCCACTATTTCTGTAATTTCGTCAAAATAGTTAAATAATAAACTATAGTAGAGAAAATTTTGTATAATTTATGTCCATTCCATTTTTTGGAAAAAAAAATTAAATCATAGTAAGCGGATGCCCCTTGAACTTCCAAATTGCCCCCCTGAACACGGCTGTATCGTATGATAAAGTCATGTGCCTGGCAACATCAGATTTTTTTAGAATTGAAAGATAGAATTTTAGCCATGGGTGTTTAATTACCTGTGATGTACTAAATCTCGTTAAAAACAAAATGTGTTCAAACAGATCGAATGATTTATATTTATAATATGGAAGCGAATGTTTGTATACATTATTCATTAAATAAAGCAACAAAGGTATATCCATTCGTTCTATTTTTAGATAAAATTCAATAATATTTCTCTCGATTTTTTCGAAATAATTATTATTTATTGTTGATGTTTTGACATCGGTAATTTATTTTGCAAAATAAACCATTCTCCTGATTACTTACTTTTCGAAACTGATTAGTTTTGATAATCATATTATATATTTATTCATTTATTTAAAACTCCACTAACATGAAAAATGATAAAAAGGTTGTTCATTTTTTTATTACATGTTCTAATTTTGCATTAAAGCATTAACTAATGTTACATAGCTTGTAATTCAAGAAACAATATATGTAACATCATTTTAAATTTGAAGGGTTAATCGACTGCGACCCATATGCTCGATATTGATTAGAAAATGAAACAAAGTACTTCTTATTAATTATAATTGCTTGGCAGTGTATAATAATCAAATTGAATAATTGAGTTTTATGTGTTTCTCCTTAAGGAACCATTTTATTACGAAGGTTACGCTGTACAGCGTGGTAAATTTCCCTTTTTCACTTCTAATGTGATGAAAAAAAGAATTAAAAAGATGTAATATATAATATCAAAACTTACCTTTAAACTAAAAGGGTTAATAGACTTCCCACCCAACTTTCCGACTACATCGTTGACACAATGAAGTGTCTGAACACTTTTGCAATTATTCAATTTAATAGAGCCAGAGCCATCTCTGGACGCTACCTAACGTCAGTTTCTATGACACAATTACATTTGTCATAATGACATTTAATGTCATGTCATGTCTGTGGCATTGACGTTTCTCAAAATCTGACAATTTGCAATTTGCAGCGACGAAGGTTGTGGATTTTGTCAAACTGCTTCTAGAAACCCTTATAGCGTCTAAACCGTTCATTCCACTGATCTGCAACTTTATATACGTATTTAAAGTCACTGGATGGTGAGCTGATTTTTTTTTGTCGATTACAATACCTACTAGTCGGAAAGTAAAAGTCTGATGTGGCCAGACACATGACTTTATCATACGATACAGCCGTGTTCAGGGGGGGCAATTTGGAAGTTCAAAGGGCATCCGCTTACTATGATATAATTTTTTTTTCCAAAAAATGGAATGGACATAAATTATACAAAATTTTCTCCACTATAGTTTATTATTTAACTATTTTGACGAAATTACAGAAATGGTGGCTAATTTGCAAAATCGTTGAAAAATGATAAGAGTAAACCTCGAGTTCCTTTGGGCCCTTTTGGACAAAACTTCTTTCAGCTCTAAGTTTAGTCACGAAACTTCTAAATATGAAGTTTCGTCTCGATACCTTCAGTAGTTTCTCCGGAATCGTCGCCACAAAAAACGGGTACACACACACAGACATTTTTTTGTACCTTGGTCAAAAATGTTCAGGGGGCCCAAAAAGACCTATTTCCGCTAAAATCTCAATTTTTTTTTCGACACGATTACAATACTTTGTCATACTACGTATGATAAAGTAAAAAGTGTGTACTTTTCATCACAATTTTAAATCGTATTGGATTTCACAACTGTAGTATGTACATACTTACTAGTACTCTAATATACCTTAAATTCGCTGTTTTACTACAGTACATCGGAAGGAAGATTGTTTTCTATAATAGTCACTTGCCGACGTAGTATTTGAATTGAAAACTGCAGATAAAAAAAAATAAAACGATTTATTAGATTTACTGTTAACATTTCTATTAAGTTATGTTAAAATGACTGTTGTCATAAATTTTGTAGATAAATTGACGATCGCTGGTTGTATTATGTAAAATGGTTTATCCACAATATTTTTTCTATAAATTTTCATACTTATTATTTCACGCGATGCTTTCTAGTTTGTTCAATTGATCGCAAAGAGAACAAAGAAAATAAAATGGCATCCTTCTAAAAAAAGAAGGGACCATTCAAAATTAACTGCTGTTTAAACATGGGCCGTTGATTTAGGTCGCAATCGGCGAAATTGAAAAGCAATTTCTATATTGAAAAATCGCTATTCTGGAAGCGGTGAACATCAGCACAATTTCGCTCCGTTCCGCTGAATTTCATACAAGTCAATAAATCTGAAATTTATGTAAATTGGCCGAGCTAAGATACGAATGCGGGAGGCTGACTTCCAACCCAAACCAACCCCCTACACCCCCCACCCTCCCTATATGACTGTGAACGATAATGGAAATACAATTTTCTTATAACGGCTCGATGTGTATGTGTGCCCGTGCGCGAAATTTTGGTAGGTGGTATTTATTACTTTTTGGAAGCGAACGAACAAAAAGAGTTAAGAATTCGAGACTTTATTTCTTCAATTCTAATCACATTAGGTACACATTGTAAAATAACTAATTTTTGTAATATTTTTGTATTTTTCTGTTGTTTTTTTTTTGCTAAACAAACAATAACAATAGCCCGGTAACCATTTGTTTCGCCTGTTCATTCGCAAGAGTTAAGGCCGTGTGGACATTTTTTTTTTTCAGGACAAACCTTTTTGTTCTCGCGCATTTCAAATTTTAACAATGGACGCATTCAGGCGACAACGTTCGAAAACTATCCGTCACTTTTCACCGTTTCCGTAGCGTAAAACGCGGTTTCTAAAGCAAACCTAGTACTCTCTGGGCTCTATTTGGACATCCAATCGCTTCTTGGGCGTCGCCGAAGTTTGAGGTTTGCGGTCCGGCCCTTAAATCAAACATTCACGAGAGACGTGAAGCATCAGATGCAGTTCCCTCGAGATCCGATAAACTACCGAGTATATCAATGGTAACTCGAGATAACTAACACTTGTAGCTGGCAGTGGACCGATTACTACCATCGGTCCTGTCTATCTATCGTTCGATCCTTGCAGCGACAACTCCTCTGCTAAATTTAAACAATTAATTACTGGGGAACGGTGGCTAGCGTTACTACTCCACTTCACTTCACTTCTCTCCACTTTAGTCAGTGGCCAACATCTCGAAACAACCTTTATTGTTGCGCGTCAAGTTTAATGTTTCCAAGTGAATTACTGCGAACCGATACCGTTAAGTTTATACTATGCTATGGTAGTGTGGGTTCGTAGTTTCGATGGAAATGGGAAACCATGTGGATTAGTGCAGATTTAGAAACGACAGTTTCTAGGCGGGATTAAGTGCGGAACGATTGAATTCAAAAGGACCCAGATCGCGACATGAATAACCTTACGACCTGCGGTATTGATAAAGTCAAACAAACTTATTAGAAACAACAATGCTCACGCTGATATTACGCGAGATATTTCCTCATTTCTGATGTCTACTAATCCAAAAGCGTTACGGCGTTATTCGTTGTCATTCCTCTTGGAGCTTCTCTTTTAGAATTGGACCACTAGCAATGGCGATAGCTCTGTCTGTAACATGATAAAAACTAGGCCTCTTCAAACTTATTTTTAGTCGTTTCTAGACCCAAAAAGCCGAAAGTAAATAAAGTCGGACACTCAATTATAAGATTCGATCATCTTCAGTGTCAGCCGGAGCGAATTTGTCATGAATTTATATTTACCCGTGTCTCCTTGCGGGAAATATTGTTTTTTTTAGTAAGGCGCGTCGCGTCTCGCAGAATGGATGTCGTCCTGTCATTTTCCCCTCAATACACTGGCGAGATTAGTGCCCTCTCGACAACCTCTGTCCCATCTATCTTTTCAAGCCGGTTTACACACATAGATTGGCCGCAATTTTTCATTTTCCCAAACCGCAGTCGCCGCTGTACACTGGCTGAGGACTTCGTGAAGAAAGGAATACTTTCTTACACCTCACTCGATTGGATGGAAGATCGATGTTGAAGGATGGATCTCTTCTTAGAGAGAAAATAACTGCCCCCGCGCGAACCTTTCATGAACGTATAATAAGGATCGCCTTTTTACACTAGGTCTATAAATTGCTATATTTCGATATTTCTAGGTCATTTTTCAGTTGCCATTTGAAAGAAAGATCGCAAGTGAAGTAATATAGGTGTTAGATTTTCAATATCGCGACAGATGGTGTTATAAATCAGTCTGAGAGGCGGGTCTTGTCGATAAATTTTTGACTCCTGCGGCGACCGACTTCCACCCAGTAAATTTCCTGAAAAGTTATGTCGACCGCAGTCCACCGGGGTGACTCATAGAAAGGGTCTGCCATCCCCGCTTTGCGGAATGAAAAGCGCCACAGAGCGCGCGCTGCACCGAAAACAGATAAAGCAACAAGAGGACCGAAACAAAACGCAAAAAAAAAACTAGATTGAACCTCGGTGTGTATCCATTGCGGGCCCTCAAACACGGCACACAAATAGCCGGGACATATTTTATAGTTTAACCGGGTCGCCGGTAGTAAATCCAGTGGCGTACCGACCCACCGCACCGATATGAGTTATACGGCGCCATTTTTTACACGTTGTATTCCTAATTACAGCAATTACGGACCGCACGGAAAGCATACGATTTATAGGGGAACGCGGTGGGCAGTCGGGGCCACCACCCCGTTACCGCGGATGACTTCAATTACGCTTTTTTCGGCGTTAATTGGATTTTTTCCCAACAGCGGACCTCGGGTAATTAAAAGATTTTCGTTGGAGATTGCACCAACACCAACGCTCTCTCAACTTAAATTCCTTTTTTGAAGTTTTTTTTTTTTTTTTTTGGTAAAAGTTGGGCTGATTAAAACATCAATGTGTTACTGGGTATCGGTGATACATCTTTTCAAAACTGACACTTTTGTGTCAAGTATTAGTCATATTGAAACCATGTTTATACGGAGAGAACTCTATCCTTAGATATCAAGAAAAATATATATGCTTGAACGAAAAAAAAAAACAGTTTCTTGACCCTAGATTCTTGCTCTGAGAGATACATAGAAAGTTGTGTTATTACTTTACAGGTGGCGCTAACAGTTTCTCGCGTCTTTTGCCACATATTACCGCTATATAAGTTTGACGATATTGAGTGTTCGTGTATTGTTTGTTTACATCTATGCATAAGTGTTTTATTTCATGGGTGACTTACAAGGATTATGAGGAAAACCAGGATTGTAGTGGAATAGCCTACACAGAGAGAACTCAATTTTGCGTATATAGTGTAGCAAGAAGAGGATATGTTTGCTATCCGACGAAGAAAATGTTATTCTTCTACATATAAAAACAGTAAGACGTTCGTTTTACACCAACAATATTTTGTTGGGTGAAAAATATACATGCTTCAAAGAACAAACAGTTTCTTGACCCAAAAGTATACGTACGTATCGCTTAAAACAGACGTAATTCCTTTTAAGCAGTTCCTTCATACTTAAAACAAGAAAACGTAATACTTGGAACATCAAGAAAATCATATTCTTACTCTCTATTCTTACCAGGTTCTCGCGACTTTTGCCACATATTTCCGCTAATAAGTTTGATGATATTGAGTGTTCGTATATTGTTTGTTTACATCTAAGCATAAGTGTTTTATTTCATGGATGACTTACAAGGATTATGAGGAAAACCAGGATTGTAAAGTGGAATAGCCTACACAGAGAGAATTCTATTCTTGGATATCAAGAAAAATTGATTTAAAAAAATTGGAATCGATTACTTAATCTCACGAGCAAGATCGACTGATCGGTTAATTAATTTAAGTTCGTGAGCACTTGAAACTAGTATTACTTAGCTACAGGTAGGAAAGTTCTTGCACTATAGCCGCGCTGCTTCCACCTTGAATTTAATTTAAATCGCAATTAAATTTGCAATTTGGATTGCTTTGGGTCTAGTGCCAACATTACGAACTTAAACAGGGCCGACGTTATGGGGCTCATAATTATCAATTATGTATCTGGGCTGGCCCGTGCCTGTACTCCTACTACCCATTGCTCGCCATTTCGTGCGCTTTACTTTTAATCTTCCACTCGAACGGGGGCGGAGGCGGGGGCGATTCGCACCAAAGCGCTATTAATTATGTTAATTGGCATGCGATTTCGAAATGAAATTTGTGATAACGCCACTTTGACTATCGGATGAAACACTCACATCCGTCACGCGTAATATGCGCTAACAATATACCTACAAAAGGCTACGTACGACCCCCATTTCTACTATAGAGAACTGTATTCTTGGATCTGAAGAAATTGTAATAAGAATTTCACTATATGTTAGTTATTTCAACGGCTAGTTATTCTTCCGGTTAAAGAGTTTAGTATGTTTATGTTGAGTATATTTTGCTCTGACGAAGAAAATGTTATTCTTCTATATATAAAAAGAGTGAGACGTTCGTTTTACAACAATATTTTGTTGGGTGAAAAATATGCATGCTTCAACGAACAAACAGTTTCTTGTCCCAAAATATACGTACGTATCGCTTAAAACGGACGTAATTCCTTTCAAGCAGTTCCTTCATACTTAAAACAAGAAAACGTTATACTTGGAACATCAAGAAAATCATATTCTTGCTCTGAGAATTTTATATTTTACTTGAACCAACCAAATGATCTTTCTGCTGATATAGAAGCAAGTGATAATCTTCACTCAAAGATATTCGTGTTGTATCGAATAAATTTTTCCCTCTGTGTAGAAAACCATCTACCAAACAACTTGTATTAAACATTCCTTTTATGAAAAGGCAAACCAGACTGTATGATAATAATAATAATATCAAATTTAGGAACAATTCGTAGTCATTATTAAGTTCACAAATACACCTACCTCTCGGCGGCGGTGTTATTCTTTTTTGTGTGCGAACGTTTGTTGGAGGAATACCGCGAAGCTTTTAAAGACCCATCCGGCTATAAAAATATGGAAACCGCGAATGGAAAAGCGGGGGTTTTTTCCTTTGAACGCGCCCGCGAAAGCGTATCGTTTTACTGTTATGTCTCTCTTCTGTACCGACCCCCACAATGCGTGTTCGTTTCTCCATTCTTCGCCTCTCTCCCCCTTTTTTTTTATTCTGTGTGTTTTTCTCGAGTAGGTACACTTAATAAAGAAATTCTATCGGGTCGCCCCCACCTCGTTATGCGTCCTTTTGCCACGCTGTTTTCTTTAAATTAGTTCGCGCGCCGAACACCGTATTGTGTTACGTAAAATTCAGCTCAAACACAATCCTGGGAACTATTTCCGAAAGGTCGGTTATTTAGCACGTTCTTTCGGATCTCCTGTAATGGAAATAATAAATATTTCGTCTCCGTCATAAATTTCTAAGGGGTCTTTTCTAACTCGGTTGTATTCTGGAGACATGCCGTTTGAAATAAAGTAGCAGAAATGACATAAAAGAGACACGAGACAAGGGCACCCTTTCAACTTTTTAATTATAATAAAGTGGCCTGGAAGACGCCTTGAATAGCCAAACTCGGTACTGCTTAACTGTCCAAAAAATACACAATATCAAAACCCCTCATTAACGTCGCGTTTTTACCGAAAAATTCGAACGTTTTCCCATTTTCGATCCAAGCTAATTACTTACCAAGGCAGAATTTAATCTCTCCTCCCTTGAGCTCAATTTCCGAATTGAGTTTTTATCTGATTTTATTTATATATAGCATATACTCGACGGTTTTTGGGCTAATAATGATCGATGGACTTTGTTAGGTTTTTTTTTTATGTTGCTATATCTATATCGCTCCGTCTGGCAATTACAAATAATTAAAAGCGCTTTAAAAGTTTCAATTTTATTGACCGGCTATTATCCAATTTAGGTAATATTTGTTTCGTCCGTCCACCCGCTCAGGGATTAATAAATTTCAAACCGTATTTTATCCCAATAAAATTTGGCCGGGCACGTGTGTACGTGCACTAAATGTTTCTATTCAATTTCACGGTTTGTTTAATCAATTTCGTTTATTAAATAAACCGGAATTTTCGCACAACAGATTTTGAACAACTGATCAGCCTAAACGACTGATGTTAATAACAACATTAACAAGACAATGCGATATTGGTTAATTCCTAGCAGTTAGCAGTCTTGTGCGTGTTATACGCGGTTGTCGGGCTTTGATATACCTTTGATTGTATTGTGACTTATTCTTATCAGTTATCACATGTGATAATAGACAGCGTGGATAATTTTTTAAAATCAATCTCATTCGACCATCTGATACCGATATTTGACAGTAAGTATATGCCTATAACTACTTTTTATGAAAATGTTAATTCAAGGCAATAAAATAACTGTGGAAAACGTAAGAAAACTTACAGAGGATGAAGTAAAAGAACTTATTCCGGCTATTGGAGATCCAATAGCTTTCCGGGAAGCTGTGAAGCTGTTATATTTGGCAAGATCTGTGGTGAGAAACCGTATATATCTATCATATGGATGTACATATTATATTTCACCACAGGTGCAAATGATGCATTACTAAAGTTCCTACAGTACTGCATACAATGGACCAAGGTGTTTTTATAGCATGGTCCAAAGTAAGAGATGCAAATCAGTGACAACAAATTCACCAGAGGTATTATTTAATTATTATATGTATTTAATACTTTAAAATGTATCAGATAACATTTAATTCTTTGGCATTTTTGAATGTATTTTGTACTTATTTTAAATGTATTTTTTATTTTTATAATAAATTACTGTATTGGTATATATGAACGTTTTTACCCCTTTGCAGCAGCCGTAGATAGTTTGAACAAAACAAAATTATTCACTTCAAATCAATATATTATATTGAATGTAAATTACTAATACTTGCTTTGAATAATTGATCGCATTTCATTTAGAATGACAAGTTACTTGCAGTGAGAATGAAATACTCTATTCAGAACATGAATAGTGTTGAACCAAACCTAAAAATTTTTTTCTGAAACATTTGTTTTTCCAAGCTAAACAACCAATTACTTATTCTAATAAATATTATTCCCTTTAATCCATCCAATGGTTAAAATAAAACAATATTAATTTGGTCGAAATGTTTAGATATTTGAAGTAATACTACAAAGTTTGATTCAAAACTACATATAGTCCTTTGTAGTTAATGACTGTTTAATGTAATAATAATTTATTCATTGCAACTAAATTTATTTTGAATAAGCACTTGAGAAAAATTATAGAGGTCGCTTTCATAGTGCGAAACATAATAAACGTATCCTAATTTGTGTCCCATATGACAAAGTATGCGTTCTGCGGTACCGGTATACCGGGTGACTCCGGGGACCAGCCCGGAATATTCTGGGTCCGCAGTTTGTTTATCTAAAACCGTTCCGTGGAGGCCATATTATACGACCTGTTTCGAATTTTATTTTCACTTGACACCGGAGGCGGGCCGCGCTAGGGTTAGGATACGAAAAGGAATTTTACGATGCCGTTGAAAATGCACGGGCACCATGTGTTTAAAGCTCCATTTTATTGGAGTATTCGGTCGCGGTCTTCCTTTTTTACGTACAGCCATGGTTTATCAGCGATAAATATGAATTGAACAATATAAAAAAAGTTGCACTAGTAGGGGTATGCCATAAAAATGATATACACGTATGTAGGTATACGATGTCAGACGAACCGACGAGCAACAGTCTTATAAACAAAGTTCTCAAAACAATATAAAGTTGTACACACAGAGAGAAAAATTTATTTGATACAACACGAATATCTTTGAGTGAAGAATATCACTTGTTTTTATATCCGCAGAAAGATCATTTGGTTGGTTCAAGTAAAATACAAAATTCTCAGAGTAAGATTATGATTTTCTTGATGTTACAAGTATAACGTTTTCTTGTTTTAAGTATGAAGGAACTGCTTGAAAGGAATCACGTCTGTGTTAAGCGATACGAACGTATACTTTTAGATCAAGAAAGAAGAATGTATATTTTTCACCCAACAAAATATTGCTGTTGATGTAAAACGTCTTACCCTTTTTATATGTAGAAGAATAACATTTTCTTCGTCAGAGCAAAATATGCTCAACATAAACATACTAAACTCTTAAACCGGAAGAATAACTAGCCGTTGAAATAACTTTCAATATTGTCAAACATATATAGCGGTGATATGTGGCAAAAGATGCTAGAAACTGTTAGCGCCATCTGTAAAGTAATTGCACAACTTTCTATGTATCTCTCAGAGTGAAAATCTTGGGTCAAGAAACTGTTTTTTCGTTGAAGCATATATATTTCTTGTCCAACAAATCTATTCCTCGTAACTAAAAGAAAAGTGAAGACATCGTCCAGCGAGAGGGGTCAATGAATTTACGTCCGCTAACTAATAACTGTTCCTAAAAGTCATTGGGCCGTGGCGTCAATTTGAACTGGGTTCCGAGTAAATCAGTTGAGACATCGTAAAAGGGGCCGCAAGATGGCGCTGTAGCATCTTGGGGGCGGCGGCGGCGGCGGTCGCTCGCGTAATTTTAATAATAAACGCATTAGCGCTTGACGGGCCTTAATAAAGACAGAAGAAGCGGCCCGAGCCGCTGGCGATGACACGACGGCCATAATTCAGCTCGTATACTTTTACAGGCTGTATAATTGTAATGGTCGCAAGCAAACCTAGGGGGCGCTGCGCGGCAGCGGGGCAGCCAACCGCGCGACACCAGACTTTTACGAGTGCCCCCCGTGGCCCGGTATTGTAACGAGTATTTATGACCGGGCCCCCGAGTTATTACGCCCTAAAACAATGACGGCTAGCCGAGAGGGTCGACACTCGAAAAATTACTACACCACTTTACTCACCTATACACAGCGCCTTATTTTACAAATTGATCCCGATAAGTCATGAATTAGCCTTAGGTTTTAGGAACACCTCACCTTATAAACCAGTGCGAACTGAATGATTTGCTTTAAGACTTAGATTTGGATAAAGATTTAGATAAAGACTTAGAGAGGTTTATCAAAAGAAACAACCGAGTTATTGGGTTTTAGGCTACAGGAATGGAATCTTTTAGCAGGAGGTGTGACAGTGTCTTCATTTACAAAGCGTAACAAGCCTTTAAAAGCACATTTTAAGGATCTTTACGTATGTTGAGGGTCTTATGAACGAGTTTGATATTCCCCACGATCCTTCTGAATGGTGGCTTTTTATCGATTCATAAAAAAATACAGCTTGAAAGCAGTACTTTTGCATATTCTTTGAATTTATATAATTTGTTAACTGATTTCGTTTTCTGCAGTTTTCTCAGTTTTTTCTAGACTTTTTTTAAAGAACAAAAACAACACCTTCCTATTTAAACAATTTAATATTTTTATGGTCAACAACGAGCAACAATAACAATACAAAATAAATACATGCACACATATTTACTTGCTCCCTGGCTAGCTTAATGCTTTCCGGACTCTTCGAATCCGTGTTCTTTACCTCCCTTATGGCCTCCTTCCTTCGCGTAGTCATCATGGTCGGAGTGATGGCTCTCATGGCCGTGGTGTGCCTTATGCCCCTTGTGTTCGTCATCATAGTGACCTTTGTCGTGGTGTCCCTTCTTGCCATAGTGATCCTCATGGTGCCCACTCTTGTGACTACCTCCTTTCTTGTGGCCTCCTTCCTTGCTGCCATGATGTCCATGGAAGTCACCATGCTTGGAGTGGTGTCCACCTTTGTGGTAATCATCGTAGAATTTGTGTTCCTTATGGTATTCGTCTTTATGGGATTTATGGTGGTATCCAGTGGATTTGGAACCTTTCTTGTGGCCCTTCTTCTCACCGTGTTTGCCTCCCTTATGGGATTTACCGGATTCGTGTTCTGAAGCATGGTGGTCTGCTTCATCATAAGATTTCTTTTCATGTCCACCTTTTTCTCCGTAATGTTTCTCATCATGGTCTTTTCCATATTTTCCATGGTCTCCCTTGTCGTGATGGGAGGCGTGTTTATGGCCTTTGTCTCCCTTTTCCCCGTGTTCTTCGTGGTGGTGTCCGTGGTGTTCATGGCCACCGTCTTCGTCGTGTTTACTGCTTTTGCTGTGACCATGGCTTGAAGCTGCCACATCCAAGTCGTAACTGGCAGCGGTTAATTGATCATCTTTTTGGAAGGATTTTGCCGCACAGGCGGCTACCAGACACGCACCAATACACAAAAGCAAAGTCCTCATTGTGAGGGCTTGACGGAGCTACTGACTGCCAGACCGCGTTCTTTCGTATTTATACTAGGTGACTTTCTTTTCTATATCGGACGTAACTCAATTTTTTTTCAGGTTAGAGTTAAAGCGTTTAGGTGACTGCTCGTGAAAAACTGCGAGCTTAGAGTGATGCTTGTGGTCGGTATTTAGTAACGTATTTCTGTAACTGTCGTATAATTAGATTGAATGTGTTAATTGTAGTACTAGTTTTTTTGAAGATGATGCTTAGAGCGTCGTAGAGGTTTCTGAACTCGTCCTAGGCATTGGTGCGTGACATCGCCTCGCTTTGCATTTTTATTTTCCAGGCGTATTTTTAACTTATGTAATTGCTGCTATTATAAGTGCAATTTGTTTACTTTTTGTTTGTTATTTTTGTGTTATAATACGTTTAGTAAGTCAGAAATTAATAAAAGCAAGTTTTTATGGGGTCTAACATATTTAGTCATTGTTTCCGAATTCTAATTTTAATAAAAACCTGATTTACTGCTATCATGCACCATTAGTTATATGCTATTTTCAATTACTGCAATACGAACATAATTATTTCTTTTTTGTTTCAGGTAAGGTATGATTCTTTCAAATAAGGAATCTTTCAAATGATGAACAAGTGTTATGTTACACGACACCTACAGTTTGGACACTACTGGTATGTTGGTAGAATTAATACAAAAGATTCCTTCTAACTTATCTTCTAATATATTATTTTTTATCGAATATGTACAAACTTTACTGAAGTATAAACAAGGATTAAAAAATTAACAGGCACATATCGGTAATATGAAAGAACACAGTATTTTAGAACAATTTTTTATTAGATTGCATAAGAAAACTGTTGTGAAAAAGGCAATTATTTAATGACATAAATCGAAGTTGGAAAAGTTACTAGTAGGTCTTGTGACAAACAGTTTATCTTTATTTGTTCTTAATTAAATCAGATATGTTTTCAAATAACGTCTTCCTCTAAAAATTGCAAGTACCTTGGGCCAGATTGTAAGTCTACTGTCAAACCCCAAAATACGTTTCAAATACTGTAACAAGGATACAACACAATATGACAGAGGTTGTTAGAGCATTCCTCTCTGACATTGCGCTATAAAATTTGCTGCTAGCAGCAACAGCAGCCAGCGGATATTTTGTGGTCGCATTACGCTCTTTACAAGCAGAAGTACCACTGTCGCTGGTTCAACTTTACAAGCAACATCCAAAATCACTCGCTGGCATGCAAAAATAGCGGCTGCTGAGCCGTCACGCTATGCTGCTAATAATCTACAGCATGCAGCAAATACTAAAAACCATCCCACATTTTGCATGCCAATCAACGTTGCAGCATAACTTTTCGGCCGTCGACTATTCATTATGTGATCAGTATTTTAACAACTGTATCGCTTAAAGCCCTCTTTATGTACTGGGAGAATATTACCTCGCATAATAGTTATAAAACACATTTCAAAAATACGTAATTTCCTGAGTTAACATTCATGCTGGTTGCTGTAAACGTTAAACAAGCGCTGGTGGGCTGGCTGCTGTCAAACTCACTCGTCAACTGGTAAAACAGTGAGTGGTCACACTGTTAGCAGCCAGTAGCAAATAGCACGCTAGAATTTTTTTTAAGTAATCAATAGTAAAACGCGTCAAAGTTATTTGAAATATTTTTATTAAAAAAAAAAACAAGGCTTGAGCAACCACATCCTAATTTACTATCAAAACTCTAATTACATAAACTCATTAAGAAATTACAAAAAAGAAATTAGCGGTACAACTAAATTATCTATGGCGCGGGGCATTATACAGTTCACTGGTCGACGACAAAAACTGATATCTTTGCTCTACTTCAACATTTATTCTCTCTTTTTTTCAAACTTAACAACGTCTTATATAGACACGAAGAAACATCTTTGATACTATAACACAGGAGTTTTAATTTAAAGATAATTTAACAAGTTTTTCAACAGGCTAGTGTTTTTGGGCAAAACCATAATCCTTGCCACCTTTGCTCCCTCCTTGCTTTCCATAGTCTCCTTTATGGGCGTGATGGCTTTCATGTCCGTGGTGACTTTTGTGTCCTTTGTGGCCTTCATCAAAGTGTCCCTTGGAGTGAGCACCTTTCTTTCCATAGGAATCCTCATGGTGACCGCTCTTGTGACTGCCTCCTTTCTTATGCCCACCTTCGTTCTTAGCATGGGAAGCCTTGAATTTTCCGAATTTGGAATGATGTCCTTCCTTGTGGTAATTATCATAAAACCTATGCTTTTTCTTGAATTCGTCTTTGAAGTATTTATTATGGAACCCAGCGGATTTCTGCCCTTTCTTGTGACCCTTTTTAGAGTGGTGCTTACCTCCTTTATGGCTACCACCTTCTTCATGGTGTCCTGAGGAGTGATCAGCATCATCATAATCACTCTTTTTATGCCCTCCTTTCTCTCCATAGGATTTGGCATCGTGTTCTTTTCCGTATTTACCATGCTCGCCTTTTTCGTGATGATGGTCTGAGTTATAACCTTTCTCACCTTTTTCTCCGTTTTCCGCGTGGTATTCGTCATGGTACTTCTCCCCACCGGTCTTCTCAAAGGATGAGTCCTGGTGATGAGAAGCTGAAGGTTCTAGATCAAATGAATCATCGTTGAACGCTTTCGCCAGACAGATTGTTGCGATGCAACAGACGAAGAGGGAAATCCGTAAGACACCCATGTCGGTTGAAAATCTCCAATGCACTGTGGGTAAAATTAGTTTCCGGTACTATTTATATGCGGGGCTTTCGTTTTCGAGCAGTAGTCCGCGTCCTTAGCGCGACGCGGTCTCGATTGTTTTAAGGAAAATGGCGAATAGCGTTGCTTTCACAATAGGCGATTTGTCACAGCGAACTGGACCACCGGTCTATAACCGCTTAATTATGAAAAAAGGCGGACGGCAAAAAGCTGTTGTGTGCCGATAATTTCTGTCGCGGTTCTAACTGATAATTCGATTGCGTTTATTTACTTATTTACCTTGGTTTATCACTGCAGAAATAAAATAAACTGTCGTGTTGTAACGATTTGTGAGTGTTTTTTTTATTATTTTTTTTTTTCGGTTGGTTTAGAGGTACTAGGAATTTTTGATAATAGGTGTTATTTATTATGCAAACTATTTGGTCATTTTTAGCTGTTACGGTCTGATGGAGAATATTATTAATTTCGATTTCAGTTTTAAATTATTCCTATCAATTCTTAGTATTTATTACCAACTACGAAATTTAGAGTTATATCACCGGTGCAGAGAGCGGTTTTTATTAGCTTTTTAGTGGTCTAAACAGCAGTAAAATTTCTTTATAGACTCAAGACTGCTATTCTTGAGACCTAGCTGCGAGGCGAATATGTTTTATTGCATTTGGCGAGTGATGGAATTGATTACCTATGACAGAAAAGTTACAGTTTTATTAAATAGTTGTACAAACGTACGTATACCAAAATCTAACCGAGCAGTTTTTATTTCGTATCAATTTGTAAATACATGGTGTAAAATTTTTTTAACACAATTCAACATACACTTATCGACATTTGCATTTTTTCTGTATATTCTGGACAAAACTGAATCTAATTGAGCAAAAATCCCAATTAATATTGAGATAGCCGAGTTTTGAAAATTGCAAAAATTTGGAATTGGCCGTGGTTTCGTGCTGACATGCCCACCTATTCCGACCGGCTGCATCTGCGTAGATAGGTTAGGTATAGTAGAAACCACGAAAGCTGCAAATGATCCATCGCTTACAAGGTTACGAAACAGATATACAAAAAGAAGGCTCTTTCACTCTAACACGCATGATCGGTCAAACAATATCTGGCGCGTACGTCAAAAATAACAGCAGAAATCACTTAGTCATACGCAGCTCTCCTGGTTTGTACTATACGTAGTTTGCTGGCTGGTTGAATTGTGGTACGAATTTCTGAACTTTCCTCGTAAATTTGGGCAGATTTTGTGTTGTATTTCGCGTTTGTGACCTTTGTTGTTTTGTTCTGCGGCGTTCCTGATTGATCTGAAGCAGGTTTTGGTCAATATCAGCGAGAAATGTGAGTAGATTTTTTAGTTTTTGTTCTATGTTTGAGTGCTTGGGCGGTCGGCAAAACAACGCTAACCAAAAAATCGATAAATTTCGATTTCCAATAACGTATGTAATCCTTGATAGATTTTGATCGGTTTTCAGCAAATTATAAAGAGATTCTTCTAAATTCCGCCTAGCTAATACAACTTTCAACATAATTACATTTACAACTGATTTTATCTATGTACGTAACCAACATGACGGTTCAGTGGTCTAAGTTTGGAACACCCTGTGAAAGAATTAAGGACCTTGGGCAAGTTTTTGCCTAGGCAGTGTCAAAGCTAAGTTAATTAGCTATGTATTGGAGTTTGTTTCATTTCGATACATTAATTTTCAAAGAAGATACAGCTTTTTAACTGAACCCTTTTAAATTTAACTTTTATACAAATTATACTAATTAATTGTGGGAAAAACATAAAAAATCTAATCAATTTTCTTCACGTTTATTGAACAACATTAAAACAAATAACAATGAACACATCCAGCCGATTTCGAGTTCGACTGGCAAATAAATATGATCAGAAGTGAGGTTAAGTTGCAATCTAATGTTTGCCTCCGTGTCCACCGCCTCCGTGTCCACCGCCTCCGTGTCCACCGCCTCCGTGTCCACCGCCACCGTGACCTCCATGTCCGCCACCACCGTCTCCACCATGTCCATCACTCTCCTCGAATCCCCATTCCTTTCCTCCCTTATCACCACCGTCCTTCTCGTAGTCATCATGGTGGGAGTGATGGGTCTCATGACCATCGTGTCCTTTGTATCCCTTGTGCTCGTCCTCGTAGTGTCCTTTGTCGTGATGTCCCTTCTTGCCATAGTGATCCTCATGGTGTCCACTCTTGTGGCTACCACCCTTCTTGTGACCGCCCTCATCGGAACCGTGTTCTCCCTTGAAGGAACCATGTTTGGAGTGATGACCTCCCTTGTGGTAATCATCGTAGAATTTGTGTTCCTTATGGTAGTCGTCCTTATGGGATTTATGGTGGTATCCTTCGGTTTTCTGGCCCTTCTTGTGACCTTTCTTCTCACCATGCTTGCCTCCCTTATGGGATTTGCCAGATTCGTGGTGCTCATCGTAATGGTCACCCTCGTCGTAGGATTTTTTCTCGTGACCTCCTTTCTCGCCGTAGCTGGATTCGTCGTGGTCCTTTCCGTATTTCCCATGGTCACCCTTGTCGTGATGGGAGGCGTGTTTGTGTCCTTTATCGCCTTTCTCGCCGTGTTCTTCGTGGTGGTGTCCGTGGTGTTCATGGCCACCCTCTTCGTCGTGCTTGCTGCTCTTGCTGGAGCCGTGGCTGGAAGCTGCTACAGCCAAGTCATCATCTTTGAAGGATCTAGCCGTAACGGTGGCTACGACCACAAATAAACCGAGACAGAATAGGAATCCCTTCATTTTGCCTGCTATCACCACTCGAAGTGATGGAAGAGCACTGTTATCTGCACCATTGCTGCACTAGTTATTTATACCGCTTTCGTTTTGAAACCATTTTGGATTTTGAGCAATACGACTTGGTCGACTTTTTTTCGGGCGATCATGAAATCGATCTAGGTGTTCGTTTTTTGCGGATTTCTTATGTAAGTGGGGCTTTCTCTGCTAGGTGTTGTAGCCGTTATCGGTCCATTGGCCGCGCCATTGTGCAACCAGGTAAGAAATCGCGACATTACGCGGGCTTGTTGCGGTTACGCTCCGTGCAATTTTACGTGTTAGTTCCGACGATTTGATACGTCATTTGTGCAATTTGATAATAATATAATCGTCGGCTAAGACTAATGGCTGCATTAAGGAAAATTACAAGAATTTCGGACATGGGTGCACAACACCCATTAACCCATAACGACATAACTTTATTCTAACCGATACAAGTATAGGATTTTAGAAGAATTTGAAACATCAACGTTCAATTTGAATAATACTAAGACGACAAAGCTGTCATGTTGATGTCGAACGCTTCTACCACTACAAATTCTTGTACATGCATCTATTATACTCGATATTACTTATTAAAGCATATTTTAAAACTTATAGGCATTTAGAAACAATGTTTAAACCAACTCAAGATACATACTACCTTAAACTAGTACAATTCATATTAAATTAATATTAATATTTCTTGATATCCAAGAATAGTGTTCTCTTGTGCAGGGTCAAAATAATTCAGTCAAAGTTCAGAATCAAAAAAGTTTAATATTTGTCAATAAATAAGAGTGAAGACTAGAATAGAACTGTGATGTTATTAATCATTTTCCATGTATATAAAGTGGTTTAATTACTCCTGCTGTAGTGTTTTGCGTTGATTTAGCATTTTAGGTGTGTTTGCTGAATGTGTGGTGTGTCTTATTCTCTATATATATAGCAAATTATTCGGAACAATCGACGGACCGAATACGTTACCGCCGCCGGTGGTTTTCCTTCCACGTTGAATAATGGTTCTATTTCTTGCGATGTCTTAGAAACGCCTCGCCAGCTCTCTCCTGACTCGACACAAAGCCATTTTGTCCCCGTACTGGTTGTCATTACGATCCCCTTTGTCTCCGAGCTTTGTTGTCGATTTTTCTTATATACCGTTTCCGGCTCTAGTTTCCCTTAGTTTAAACAATACAAATCGCTGATCCTTGCCTTTATATATAACAGCATTATACAAAATATACTACGGTATTCTGCAAGCGTTGCGTTGGTAGAAGGTAGTTAGAAATTTTGTATTAATATCCCATGCGAAATATCGCGTTACAAGAGACTGCGGGGCTGTTGGGGGTAATTTATATGATTTACGTGTTGTGGGGTAATCGATAATTCAGGTATTCTGGCAAACTGATTTATTCAACGCCTTCAAATATCGCCTCGTAGCTTGGTGGATTTCGTGCCTTGAGTTTCCTTCCAGACCGTCGAGCATATTTCATCATTCACAAAACATTTTAACGTCAGAGCGCGAGCATACATTTATCGCTGTTAATTTCTACCCCGCCGTTCGATCAATTACACCAATGATTTCCTAACTTGTTTAGTTCACCGTCCCTATTTTTAAAAATATTTATAGTTCGCACAACCTTTTACACTCTGTATATGGTCTGGACTGACTCTCATATGGTTACTCAGATTACTGTCCTAAAATCCAATTATAAACATAAACACGTACTGCAAAACTGTAGATAACTAACGAAAGTGCTAATTAAAGATTGACATTTTTCAAAGATTGTTTAATTGGATAAAAATTCACCCATTTTATAGGTCATTAGACAATTCCATCGCACAACCTTTTACACCCTGTATATGGTCTGGACTGACTCTCATATGGTTACTCAGATCACTGTCCTAAAATCCAATTATAAACATAAACACGTACTGCAAAACTGTAGATAACTAACGAAAGTGCTAATTAAAGATTGACATTTTTCAAAGATTGTTTAATTGGATAAAAATTCACCCATTTTATAGGTCATTAGACAATTCCATCGCACAACCTTTTACACCCTGTATATGGTCTGGACTGACTCTCATATGGTTACTCAGGTTACTGTCCTAAAATCCAATTATAAACATAAACACGTACTGCAAAACTGTAGATAACTAACGAAAGTGCTAATTAAAGATTGACATTTTTCAAAGATTGTTTAATTGGATCAAAAATCACCCATTTTATAGGTCATTAGACAATTCCATCGCACAACCTTTTACACCCTGTATATGGTCTGGACTGACTGTCATATGGTTACTCAGGTTACTGTCCTAAAATCCAATTATAAACATAAACACGTACTGCAAAACTGTAGATAACTAACGAAAGTGCTAATTAAAGATTGACATTTTTCAAAGATTGTTTAATTGGATAAAAATTCACCCATTTTATAGGTCATTAGACAATTCCATCGCACAACCTTTTACACCCTGTATATGGTCTGGACTGACTCTCATATGGTTACTCAGGTTACTGTCCTAAAATCCAATTATAAACATAAACACGTACTGCAAAACTGTAGATAACTAACGAAAGTGCTAATTAAAGATTGACATTTTTCAAAGATTGTTTAATTGGATCAAAAATCACCCATTTTATAGGTCATTAGACAATTCCATCGCACAACCTTTTACACCCTGTATATGGTCTGGACTGACTGTCATATGGTTACTCAGGTTACTGTCCTAAAATCCAATTATAAACATAAACACGTACTGCAAAACTGTAGATAACTAACGAAAGTGCTAATTAAAGATTGACATTTTTCAAAGATTGTTTAATTGGATCAAAAATCACCCATTTTATAGGTTATTAGACAATTCCATCGCACAACCTTTTACACCCTGTATATGGTCTGGACTGACTGTCATATGGTTACTCAGGTTACTGTCCTAAAATCCAATTATAAACATAAACACGTACTGCAAAACTGTAGATAACTAACGAAAGTGCTAATTAAAGATTGACATTTTTCAAAGATTGTTTAATTGGATAAAAAATCACCCATTTTATAGGTCATTAGACAATTCCATCGCACAACCTTTTACACCCTGTATATGGTCTGGACTGACTCTCATATGGTTACTCAGATTACTGTCCTAAAATCCAATTATAAACATAAACACGTACTGCAAAACTGTAGATAACTAACGAAACTGCTAATTAAAGATTGACATTTTTCAAAGATTGTTTAATTGGATAAAAAATCACCCATTTTATAGGTCATTAGACAATTCCATCGCACAACCTTTTACACCCTGTATATGGTCTGGACTGACTCTCATATGGTTACTCAGATTACTGTCCTAAAATCCAATTATAAACATAAACACGTACTGCAAAACTGTGGATAACTAACGAAAGTGCTAATTAAAGATTGACATTTTTCAAAGATTGTTTAATTGGATCAAAAATCACCCATTTTATAGGTCATTAGACAATTCCATTATATGTGCAAAATGTGCATACGCGTCTAAACAAGTCACTTGACACGTCCGGTGTATGTACATACATACAACACATGTCGTGTAATCTCCTGATACAAAAGAACGCGTCGCTTATCAAAAACTACCCGTATGCACGTTGTTATACCTTTACACGATATGACACTCGTATATGTCGTATCGTCGCTCAGATACCGGCATCAACCGGATACGGAGAGTCGAGATTATCCCCATTGCAAACACAAAGGTTAATGTTGCGGATGAGGCGCGCGGAACAAAACAGGCACAGGCACTTGCGGCCCCCTCTCCGCCACCGCGCCCCAATGTTCTTGATAATTAACCTATACGCGAGGGGCCTCAATGACTGCTACCACCACCGCGTTCGAATGATATTGTAAAATAGCATTCTAAGGGGGTTTTTACTACCCGTACGGCGGTCGGCGCTCCCCGACGGTAAACGCAGACGTTCCGCGATGGTAATAGGCCACTTCTTATTACATCCCACCCGCTTTTCTCTATGCAGATTACCGGGAACACGTATCTGCTGGAGTTAGCGTTGAGGCGACTATTCCCAAATGGGAAAACGGAGGTGAGAATTTATTACACACAAATACCTACACTTTTCTCTGTAAAATAGAGAATATGATGTTTGGTTTAAGTGATTTTATAGCTTGATAAAAGACTTAAATTCATTGACGTTTACTGCAGCGGGTTGCAAATGCAGACCGTTCATTAAGTCCTTCAGCTTAAGGGTCGTCATTCCGGACGGTATAAGTGAATCGAAGAGCCGAATTTGACAATCCTAGTCTCGCTTAACGATACTAATCTGGCCCTGATCGGCTAGCTATTGATCTTGGCTGGTTCCACGAGGTGGAGCTGATCTGTCTGCTTTGGCAGGCGGGTCCATCTGAAGCCATTAGTCCCGTTCCTTGTTAATCAGCCGGGAGAGCAATCGAATTACCCGAAACGCACACAACAACAAGACCCAGTACACACATACCAGTAACCGCTCTATAGTTTAGTATAATGGATACACATAACACACTGGATACTGGTATACACCGAATAGCCTTTGATAGTCTGTGATTCACAAAAAATAAATTGAGAGATTCCATAAAAGTATAAAATCCATCATTTTATCTAAAAGATTTACGACGTGATGTGAATCTGAGGTTAGGCACTCTGTCGGATTATAATGTGACTAATTTAAAGGAGGAAGACGAGGAGGTAAACAAGGGGAAGGTAAACAAGGGAACTGTAAGTTCTTCCCTCATTGAAGGGGTCGTGTAATAAATGAGAGCTGATTAAAGTAAGGCCGTGGGCCGCGTAAAGTGAAGACATCGCGAAAGAAAACCTCTCACCAAGTATAGAGGGAGGCGGGCCGCTTCACTCGAGGGGTAGTAATTTGTAAATACGCATTGTTTCCCTAAAGCAAACACCACTCTAAGACGCCGGAACCACTCGAAAAGTCATTTATTATCGACCGATCGAAAACGACGGAAGAAATTGATTGATGGATTTTAGCAATTTATAGACATTATTATGTCAAGTAAGTAAGCACTTACTTTTTTATAGGCAGGAAAGCAAGCATTCCTTGTTATAATACCGTTTTAAACTTGAAACTATTCCAATTCCCGTACACTCGTTAGAAGAGGAAGTTTTGCACTTTTTTTTTACTTGGAGAGCCTCTTCTTTATTCCTGGTCGGCTGGTGTAATAGCCGGGAAAGTTTTCTAGATAGTACTTTGCTCGAACTTATTAAAATTGCAAGCAAATTGTTTTCACGAGTGCAACAGGATTACATTACCACCACACAGTGGTCTCTTTTTTTTCATAATCCAGTAAATAATAAATCGGTTACATGCAATATTGCTCTTTATCGCATATTTTGGTTTAGACTATACAGGGTGTAACAGGTTTGAGTTCACAAACTTTGAGAGATCATAGATTTTGAGCTACTGAACATAAAGTTCTTATAAAAAATTACTCAATTCTTTATAATAACTGATATATCAAAGGACAAAGTTACGCACTACAATGGTCGTGTCATATAATGAACTGGAGTTTCTTTAAATATTACATAGCAAGAAAATATAAAAACAAAGTCTTCCTACTGTTGGCCGTGGAATTGTTTCAAAGGTATGCAGTTTATCAATAACTGTTCCAAAATCATTTAAAATCCATTTTATCGCTATAGCCATTAACCATGTGCGATACTCACACAATGTTTTCCTTAACTTCAACCTTTGATATTTCAGTTATTAAGAAGAATAGAAAAAATTGACATAGGAACTCTGTTATCAGTTAGCCAGAACCTATCATCTATAATAATCTGAATTAATTAGATATTTATACACACGGTTCTTTCAAAGTAAACGTCAGTATGAAAAGTTTTTTTTGGGTTGGATATTTTCTTGGTTACTTCTGGGTCTCAATATAAGTTTCCCCAACCCATCTAGGGGGTTGGGGGTTAGCTAATATTAGCCATTCAGGTCGGTGTGAAGCAAACATTGAACCTAGAGCTTTTGGTTAGAACGAACGAGAGAGAGAGAGAGAGAAGGAGCGTTACTGCTGCATCCTCGAGGTCCTGCGTTTGTGCAAATATTAAATCGGCAAAGTGAGACTTGGAAGGCCGAAATCCTTTAGCCAACAGTGGCGGACCGTCTTGCCAATTAGCGTAACGCGCGTCCCGATATTAATCCGTTAATGTCTGCCATTCTCGGTATCCTGCGGCGTCACGGGGGGCACGTCTCGCTGTTTAACCAGCCCACCATTATTAATGTAAAGAGAGGATTAGGCGTCTCTGATATATTAGGACGAACCGGCGGCTCAGAGAATTTTAATAGGATCAAAGATCCGCGGAAGGATTCATTGCGGAGGCGATGATAATTAACACTATCCGTCAATGACATAGGGAAGGACACCAGACACAAAAATGTTGCTATGCTGTGATCAAAACAGGCATGTCTTCTGTCAAAAGTCAATATAAAGTTTGGCCAAACATGTTCACTCTTGTGTTCACACAAATATTAGAGTTTCTGTACAAATATCTCAAGATTAACAGTCCTACTAATAGAACATGGGTATACATGTCCGTGATTAATTACATAGTTGAAGAGTTGTAAATCAAAAGGGTCTAAGTACCATTTTTATGTTTTTTTGAGGTTTTTGTGTCAATAGGTTCTACAGGCCGCCCACAGTAACAATCAAAAGGATCTATGTCAAAAAAGAATCAATTTGAGTTTAGTCCAGATAGCTGAATTTTTTCTTATCGTTAATAAATTGTTTTATAAACGTTTTGTTTATTTCATGTTCATATATATCTATGTGTAGTTACACAAGTAAATACAACTCTATGATGCTGTTCAATCTCCCAATTGATAAGAGACTTATTTAATTCTAAACATCCGATTTCCTTTGATCTTCCTCACACAACCAGGTTTTTTATTATCGAAAACGGCCGCGGATATATCCGTTATAAGGGCAGATCAGATCAGAGGAAGCCGCGTAATCTGTCTGTGATTTGCCGCTGGCAAATCGGTAGGAAAAGAGCCGAGGCAAAACGGCCAACGATAAATCTCGATAACGGATCTGTTTGGAACTAATTCTAACGCTGATGCATCTATTCGGCTCTCTAGCTCCAGCTCTAGCTCTCCGCGAGCTGAATTTAAAATAGGAAAGAGACCGCTCGGCTCGGGGATCGTAAAGAGGCAAGTGGCGGACTATTTTGCCACCACTAAAAAGGTTAATTAATCTTCGCCAGCATGCAAACCGCATTATTCTTTTAGCTTGGGTGCTGCTGAACTACCACCCAACCCCTGCACCCCATAATACAGTCCGACCCTGCGTTCCCTGCGGGTGCTATTTTACGATTTTAACGAACCGTGTCATGACAACATTTCCATATAGAACGGCACCGCTGGCCGGCATCCCCAATGGAACTTTGCCTCTTCTACAGCTGAACCAATAAATGCCCATTTAAAATAGTCGACGGGTTTTCTGGGTCTCCAAATGCCAAAAGTAAAAAGAAGTACCTTTTAGTTTTGTTGTTCGAGCTTCTTACAGAAGCATATTATGTCTAAAATAACATTAAACAAAAAATATTTTTTACTGAGGATTAAATTAAAATAATTTAACTTATACTATTGAGAACTGGAGTCAATAAAATCATAGTCTCTACAATTCAAACTACAATACAATCCCATTTACCACCTTAGACACCGAGTTTTAAGCTCTCAAACTGCTACATGCACCCTTTTAAATAATTTACGAAAATAGGGAGTGTGGGAATGTGTTAACCCTTAAATACAGGCAGGTCGTATTGAATATTCTAGAGTGCAGCACGTCGTGTCTTATTTCGGTTTTGGTAGGAGTGGTGGTGTCGAGTGACAGCCATTAGAACCGTAGCTGCTGGTGAACTGCTGAAAAATCTGAAAAATACAAGAATCGCACGTACGACTCGTCGGCAGTCGTTTATAAATCGTGTCTCAATCTGTCTCGTTGAATACCCAGTTGGGACGGAAACTTGGGTTTGTAAAAGATAAATTTATTCGAACCCGTTCCTTCGTTCGTTCGAATAAAGTTCGCGCGTTCTCCACCGAATGGATTCCATGCAAAATGGAGACTTGAAAAGTTGCCGGTAACTCAACTTATGCACGGTTACCGTTGCCACTGTGTCCCTGATTGTATTAGATATTTACCACCCCGCTTTTCCTAAAACTTGCAAACTGTCTATTTGTTGAATTGTTTCGAGTGAAAATTCATGCTAAGGTTTCTTATCTGTCATCGTGCTTTACGCAGAAATCCATCTCCTGATATTAGGCGCAAAAGATAGAAATCTCGAACGTATCCCAACGTGTGTGTGTGTGGTTATATTTTACGTTGTTTACTTTTTGTACCAGCTGCTATTCTATAAACTACATCTATAATAGGTGTTACCAAACTTGTAATGGGTCTATAAGTCCTCAGTGGAAGCGGGTTAAGTGTTTGATTTAAGATAAATTTAGTTGATACGTTTTATTTTAGTTCAGGGTTATACTCGCGTTGATAAAAAAATTTAAAGGTTCGAATAAAAATTTAATGATGTGCTGTCGTCCTCGTTGTTGGTTGTTTTCCCGTTTTTCCTATCTCCACAGTTTTCGAGAGCGAGGACAGGTAAAAAATGCCAGAAATCTTTCCTTAACAAACAAGATTGAGCGAATGGCATATCCCCAAGATGTTTGAATATTTATATAAAGTGAAAAATCCCCCTCGCCCACTCGTTGCTCGTCTGTCTCCAGACGAGTCGCTCACTCCCCGCCTCTGGCATACACCGAAAGAACAAGTCCCCCATTCCGAAACAAATGAATCTAGTTCACCTGCCTCCGAGTCTTATTCACGAAAAATTCTCCCCACTTCTCGTCACCGAATACGAACGCGATTGTCTTTTTTTTTGTTTCTCCGCCGATATATATATATATATATCCCTTCCTGTAATACCTCGTTTACATTTTCAAATTAAATCTATTGACATTCGATCAGATGGCAGAACTTCATCACTCTTAGGGAAGATCTGATCCCCCTCGCAGACGCACTTATCACGAGGTTAGATCGTTAGAGGTAAGCCATAGCAATTATATTTATCTCCGACAACTTAACCGTAGATAAATTAAATTTAAATTAATCGCGTCTCGTCGTGAACGTGCTGGCCCAGTTCGTTTCGGTTCCCCCATCTCGCGACGCCACTGCTAAGTAGGCAGATTCGAGGGCCCTCTACGCGGTCGTGGGAGGAACCACTCGAATGTGGAACTCGTTATCATCAGGTCTCCTATTCCGAAAACCTTCGTTTTGAGACTCATACGTTTTATTAGAGTTTTGCTTTACGTCTCTTCCGAAAGGCGGTGGGAACGCCTATCTACTTTTAGATAGATTGTGATTTAATTTGACCTCATTAATGTCTGTAACAAAACAGTCTGGTATCAGAAGTTGTTGTACTGCGGTAATATACATTATAAACAAGGACTAATCACCTTAACGTTCTAAATTTAATCTTAAATTGTGTGTAAGAGGGAGTGGGGAGAAAGGGGGAGACGTCGGGTCTTAGGAGGGACCCAGAAAAGGGGGAAAGGGTAATTAGCGAGTTTGAAATTTATACCGTTTGAACATGGGCTATAAATTTAGCGCGAACATAGTCTGAATTAGAATTGGAACAAGTCCCTATACCATCTTGGTGGAGCACGTTGTCAGTCATGAGAGGCGCTTTCCCATTCTCCCTGCTTCCTAATAAACGGAACATTTACCCATTCCCTCCCCATCCGTCCTTGAGGAGCGAAAATAAATTTATTGAAAGACAAGATGATAATGATAATAAAATTTAATTTAATAAAGTATTTTATTCATTTTAATATAAGATACGTAAATTGCTGAAATTCTGTGTGAAGTGTGGAGATGTATGAATGAAAAAGGATTTGGATAAGCGCGATTAAGAGGGAAAATTTTATTCAAAGTGTAGTTCTACTTCCGTCGCAAACGTACCCGAATTAATTTTAAGCTTTTGGGCGGTTTTGTAAGCGGTTTAAAACGGCCGACGATAATGCCCTTAATTACCGCAAATCTTCCAACACTTCTAAATCAACACAGCCCCCAAAAACCCACCTCCAGATATCCAAAACTCAGGGAGAATGCTCTCATTAAAAATTCGTCTTTATTATTATTAATCTACGACCATTAAAGAACCGAACATAATTATTTTATGTCTTGTTTTACAACAAAATGATTTTGTAACCTTTTGTCAAATAGCCCAAAAAGGCCCTCTGGGATTTGCTGTATAAATCAATTTTCCTAGCTCTCCTATTCATATTGTCCATCATGTCAGATGATGAACGCTCTCATATTCATACTGTTCATCATATAAGATAATGTCTTCGCCAGTAACATCAACAAATGTGTCCAGCAAAAGACTGTTAACGTTTTCATCAAATGCGTTATCCTTATAACAGCGAGTAACTGGGAGTGTTGCTTTTTGAAATTGAAGATAGTATAGAGTCAGAAGTATATAACAGAGTATTTATTCTATTTTTTGCAGTTTTTGACCAACCACATCATTTCTTGGAACAAAAATGGTTTTAAATAATTTTTAGTTTTATCTTAAATCCCTGGAAGCTAAAATTTATAAATGCAAAGCATTTAGAAACGTATCAACGAAGACATTAGGACGGCCCACCAACTTGTTTAAAACAAACAAAATATAAAGCAACGGAGCCGTCGCGTCGTCGCCCCAACCAAAAATTCTTAAATTGTTTTTAATGTAACTGCGAAAAACACTTGGCGCCCTGTCACGTTCCAGCGAAAGAAACTTTTTACTCCAAGTGAGTTAGAAGGGGCGGCGTCGCGCTTGCGAGGAAAGGGGTGCAGATGCCACAGGTAAACACGGCGAATTAAGTCTGTGCGTATTCTGTGGGGGTGAGTTTGCGGAATTTAGCACTTAACAATTACAGCTTGGTATTTTCAACCCCACTCCGCGTTTAGGGTGGGGTCTTATTAATTAATGAAACCTAGATACACGCTGGATTAACGTATGAAATGAATGCCTCTGCACACACTAAATAGTCTCAGGTGTTTACCTCGAGCCGTAATGGCACTCCCCTCTCTATGTTTCGAAATGTAATACTTAAATCAACGGTAATTAACTGTAAGTATGCGTTTATTTGCACAAAAAAAATGTTAAGGTAAAATTATAAGGATATTTTTTTGATTAAAGTAGAAAATATCAGAGCAAGACTCAACAAACCCTATTTTAATTAACCTCTTTAGAAACATGTAATAACATATTCCACTGTGGTGTATACAGAGTAGACCTCGGGTTACCCAGGTTAGTTTCTGAAGCAGTTTGAGGCATGTCTGAGGCGTAAACTTGCCTACTCTTCATGATGATTGGGATTCAGTAAGGCTAAGAACACACGAGGCGGCGCGCGACCAAGCGGCCGCCGATTCGTCTGCCGACTTGACAGACAAATCCATTTGTAAGCACTTGTAGATGACACACGCCTCAGCAGCGGCGCACTTGCAAACTTGCCTACTCTTCATGATGATTGGGATTCAGTAAGACTAAGAACACACGAGGCGGCGCGGCGTTCTTAGCCTAAGACTAAGAACACACGAGGCGGCACGGCGCCGATTCGTCCGACGCTTGCGTGTGTGCAAACGCAGGCGGCGACATTTCGTTGCTGTATTCTGGTTCGACGATTCGTCGCCGCGCCGCTGCTGAGGCGTGTGTCATCTACAAGTGCTTACAAATGGATTTGTCTGTCAAGTCGGCAGACGAATCGGCGGCCGCTTGGTCGCGCGCCGCCTCGTGTGTTCTTAGCTTTAAGTTACATCTTGTATCCTTGGTGATTTCAAGCAAAGACCCGACTTGAGATATACACATTTCATGGTTGGACGTTTAATTTATACACTTTATAATTGACACCGAGCAAGCAGCTTTAATAGCATAGGTCGACGCCGACGCCCGCTTTGCGTGTTTCGCGTCTTAAATAAAGCTAACACCGGCCGGCGTGTAATCGATTAGCTAAACTGAATGACTATTTACCGGTAGCTATCATACAACATACCTTGGTGCTACCTGGTTTACGCGTAGTGAAATATCACGTGTAATCATTTAGTGTTTACGTTCCATGCTGTGTTTACGTAACTTTTGTGCTTTGTCTGTTCTGAACGTAACGTAAAACACACGGATAATTTTCGAACGTGGGTGTATTTTATGAATTTTACTGTTTGCTTGATACAGATTGTTTTTTTTTTACTTTTCTTTGTGCTATATACGGTCATGGAATACTGTGTGTTTTATACAATTCTCTGCTTTGCAATGATTTATTAACCATCGATTTGTTCGACTGTTTTATTTAATCATTAGATAGATTCTTCCAATATGACGAATGTAACTATTATTGATATATTTAGACTGGAGACGTAAAAGTATTGCGTAAAGGATTATAAAAATATCTTGCTTGCTACAGAATAACAACAAAAATTCTTACTATTACACCCATTTATATTTAATTTTAAATAATAGTCCTATAAAACACATTAAAAAAACAAATATTTTTAATCCTTATCATCGGATAAATTAAGAATTGAAGTTATTATCGTTTAAGTCATTTTGTGATTTATTGCTATGGGACGTAGCACTGTGCGCCCCCAATAAAAGTACGGTGACATCACGAACTAGCGGAAATTGTACTATAATAACTCTGTGTTTACCGTTTTCGACCAACCGGCAACTGGGTCCGAAATAGTCCTTCGGCAATTGAAAACACGCCTTTATATACGTGTGGACAAATGAGTCTGCACAAAACGCAGAAAACAAGTAGGAAATTTATTTTGCGCGCACGAATAAAACGGTTATACTGCAAATAGCCTGGGTTCGTATCACATAGGAGTATAATAAAAAAATCTGGGGTGGCTCTCACCCAATTTTTCGACTAAAAGGTGCTGGTGAAGCCAGCATAGAATAACTAACACATAAAGAAAATCAAACTATCTTCATTTAGCCTCTCCATAGTAACTGTCAAGTGAAACGCTTGCTGTCAACTGGTTAACGTCATATTGACAATGCCTAAACTCGTACTACATAAAAGCAAATTAATTCAGTGCAAAAGAATCATCTAACCTAAGACCATGGCGAAGTTCGAAGCGCGCGACGTGTGCGGAATCATACAGTCCTTCAGGGGGTTTCTTCTGGGAAGAAATCACATAAAAGGCCTAAGGTACAATCCCGACGTCCATCCTAGGACTCTGCCCCCCGCTCGCTTACCAGGGGGCGCATCGCACCGATACTTTAAGAATTTCTATTGCCAGAGGGACGGAAGACGCGAAGTCGTCCCACCAGAAGAAATAAAGACTGACGCTCCTAAGATTGAAGGCACCAAGAATACGGGCATTCCCGGTAAGAAAAAAGAAGCTTTCGAAGGACAACCCGTCCCAGGTAAGGTCCATCCTTGGGACCTGAAGATTGTTTAGAAAATATGGTAGGGGATTTATAATGAGTATAAGTTTTTTTTGTCTACTGTTTTTATTTTTTAGATAATATACATTATAAGAATACGTTATACTCTATTATATTTCTTTATTGTGCAGACCATAAAAAAAATTGCTGGTTATACTTAGTATTGAATTTATTATTTGGTATTTTAGTATCAACGAGTTCTCGCATTCGCCTTGTGATTTGTGACACATGTTCTGCCGGGTCTGTATGCGAAATAATAAATTAGTTTTCCCGCTCGTGTCGCCGCTACTTTCGCGCAGAAACTCAACACAATTGATCGACGACGGCCTCTTTCGGCTAACAGATACTAAACAACGCGGGAAAGTAAATTCTAATACGAAAAGTTTGCCCGATGGTGTTCTTCAGCGCAGACACTTTTCTGTGTGACGGTTTTCCGCGCGACCTACATTTTCCGCCGCCTAAATTGTACCGTATTATCGGAAAATTGTCATGCGACAGCAATTTATTCACACTACTGCATGTCGACTCTATATTGAGATTTCATATGATCGACAACAATATGTAAATCATGTACGTACACTATGCATAAGTTTCTTTATTCACAGGTAATTTTGTTACTCCATTTTTTCCATTAATACAGAACTAAAAAAAAATTCAACAAGCTTTATCTCTAGTCCAAGTAGGTGTTAAATTTTTTATCGAACGTTCACACGGACATTCAAGCATCGGATTTTCGATAAAATATTCACGGTATTACACCTAGGAGTTGACCCTTCGTGCGCCTAATTTCGCCAGTCTCTCCACGCTGCATTATTAATGCCCTAGAATACCTAAATAATAACGCCGCAAAGACTAATATTCCCAAACCTGTGCTCCAAACCCGATTTTCATTGAGAATTTATAATTTCTTTGTGTTCGCGGCGCTTTACGTGAAAATTTAATCAAACATTACGATTGGTCGGTGTTCGGTGATAGCTGAGGAAGCCTTTTGTGAAGTATAGTTAATTTCTCGCATGCACGATCGAAAAGGATACGCGTAGGTCCTTAATGGGCGTAAGGCTTCCCGTATAACGTTTCTAGAGGGTTTGAAATGCCCCGAAAGTCGATTCAAGTATTAAATTTTAATTACCCAGATGATCAATATCGGGTTTCGCGCAGTTTATACTTTAATTAATTGAAATTTCACTCTTTATCTTTACCTGAAATTTAAACTTTGCACAAACTGATTATTAACCATGTAAATTAAAGATTCCATCGTCCAAAGTAAAATACTAATCACAGGGCAGGTGAAAAGGCTCTATTAAGCGGGTGGGTCAACTTGTACCATAATTGTTCACTCCGTTTAAAAGAAATTAAACATGCAAATTATTCTGAGCAATACAACACCCAAAATTCAATTTTTAGATATATTGCTCAGTCAAACATTTCTTACTATTTATACACACCGGATTTTTTATTTTTATCACCGCTCATAAACACGCCAAAATATTCTTTCTCCCGGACGTCTGGGTGCCTTAATATTAAAAAGCCGGGAAAAGATGCTAACTCGTAAAATATTATTTCAGCTTTCCGTGCCCTGTATATGTACCTACTAAACAGCCATAATTTACGTGCCCTGCTTTCACCCTTCCCCCCTATATAGCAGAGGGACGCTCGTATATAAAGATGAGTGTGTATACCGTTCAAATTTATACTGTTAAAATGTATAGTGTTAAAATGTATACTGTTAAAAGCATTCCGAAAATAACACAAATCAAGGGGTAAATTTTCACAGTAGGATAACATTAGGGTGTCAGTACGTAGGAATGTAATGAAAGACGGGATCTATCTCTTGTCAGAGAACGGTTGCGAGACAGTTTACTATGTGTGACAGATCACCTTATAGATGTTACGCCTCTGGTGTCGACAAGACCGCAAGACCGCACATAGATCTGTCAACAGCTTACACTGGGAAGTGAAGCAACCTTGAATTCCGCTTTGAATTCGGTTGTACCCAGTTATATTTCACCTTTATATAGTCTATCATTTCGGTAATGCTTCCACATAATCCAATTACTGATTTTACCATTTATTGCTCCTAGTTTATCCAGTCGTACAAAACAATTAAGTTTAGCGCGTCGTTGTCGATTCAAAAGTTGTTGTAAGTGCGCCGATCCATCTTGATATAGCGCGTAAGTGGGCAAGGAATCTAAAGAAACAGTGACATGTGTTCCCTTAATTGAAGCACGTTCCTCGGGAGTATTCTGTAAGCAGAAAATGGCAAATAAAAGGTTCTAGTGCACACACACACGGAGGAGGGTCGCTGGGATATATTGCTACTGTTCCCGAGCCATAAATCTAGAGATATATTTAACCTCCATACTGGCCACTTTTCCCAATCGTGGCGAAATCCAGTGACTCTCTCTCTTTCTCTCCTTGGATTCCACTTATTGCCTACTCAAATCCTACCAGATACAACCCTTTGTTTCGTTTTTTCTTGACCACACAATTGGTGGACACTGCATTTCGACATTGCATGTTTTCGCGGAAACAAATTTTCTATATAAAACCACCACGTTATCGCCGATTCTGGGGGTTGCTTACTTGCTTATAAACTAACCCCTTTAGGTACACATGAACCCTGGATAATATATGCCTTGGATGGGTGTATTTTTTTGTGGTGGCGCCTCGAGCTAGCACCGTAAAAACAAATAAACATCTGTTAGCTGGCAGCAGCGGAATTAGAAGACAAGAGGCAGAGAGATATGTAATGTATTCCCTCGTGGGTTTCCTCCACCAATTTCGTATTTCTTCGTTGTGTGCGTATGCGATGTAAACATACGACGCGACTGTCTAGAGACTGTAGATACTTAATTTATACGAATTTATACGAACAAACATTCGGTTGCTTGTGTTACAGCAGATCAAACGGTTTGTCTACTGTCGCGGTTTTCCGCGCGTTGTACATCCAGATAGAACAATTATTCGTGTTTACGACGGCAAGTTCTGTTTGCGGAGCGAACGGTTCCCTACAGAGTGGCAGGCACTCGGAAACATCCCGATAATTTAATATACTTGCTCAATTAGCGGCTTGCACCAGCCGCCATTATGTCCCGGCTCTGAAGACGACATCCATTATATCAATTGTTCCCATCCGCAAACTCCTCACTACGGAGAAACTTTACTAAAGCTGAGTAATTCTAGTTATTGTACTATTCTACTTTGCTTATTTACCAAAGGAATAAAAGACTCATAAATTGTACTGATACTTATAAAGATTATGTTATAAAATGTCCTGAAATATTATAGAAACTGAATGTTTACTACGACAAACTAAAATTCATGACGATGTTATGCTTACCTTGATGATATTGATGATATTTTGATATTTACTGGGTGAAAAATCATAAGTCCACCAAGAAAAGGGTAATTTTTAAATCCTTAAAGTTCAGTATGTACAAATCTTAAAGAATCTGACTAAAGAACCACTCTAAAGCCATTTAAATTGTAAGAGCAGCAAGAAGCACGCTTCTTACTTCTACCCCTATTCACTCAGAACAAAGCAACTACTAGACCATTTCTCCGCGAATGTCGAATTACACAGCTCTCGTCTTGCATGGAAACCTCTCGAAATACAATATCCTACCCTGTATAGTCGTTTCGCATACGAACGTGGCGTCGGTGGAGTCATAACATGTCCATTGAATGCACCGCGCCGACTAAGACCTGGCTAATCAGCGTGCAAAATGAATTACACCCACACAAAGTTTCAAAGTGTACTCACGTGTTCGTGCCAGCGCACATAACGCGATTATGAACGGGGTTTGTGTGACGAAAAGAGGCCGACCGCCCGCCCATGAGACAGGTGCAACCACGACAAATCATAACTCTTCTCGCCAAAACATAGCTTTTATTTAGAATATTTAGAAAATTGACTTTGTGGAGTCCTTAGACGGTAGAATATCATAACTTTGCCTTATGTCCAATTATGAACAAACTAGTTGAGATAGAGATTATTATTACACTGCCTTAGATAACTGATAAATTGGGTAACCGACCCTCAAAATTGCTAATATTTATCTGCTTTGGTTTGTTCATGAGAATTTTTAGAAACTTGACTGTGTTGTCCTTAGATGGTAGAATATCATAACTTTGCATTATGCCCAATTATGAGCAAACTAGTTGAGATAGAGATTATTATTACACTGCCTTAGATAATTGATAAATTGGGTAACCGGTCCTCAAAATTGCTAATCTCTATTTGCTTTAGTTTGTTCATGAAAATTTTTGGAAAATTGACTTTGTGTTGTCCTTAGATGGTAGAATATCATAACTTTGCATTATGTCCAATTATGAGCAAACTAGTTGAGATAGAGATTATTATTACACTGCCTTAGATAATTGATAAATTGGGTAACCGGTCCTCAAAATTGCTAATCTCTATTTGCTTTAGTTTGTTCATGAAAATTTTTGGAAAATTGACTTTGTGTTGTCCTTAGATGGTAGAATATCATAACTTTGCGTTATGTCCAATTATGAACAAACTAGTTGAGATAGAGATTATTATTACACTGCCTTAGATAACTGATAAATTGGGTAACCGATCGTCAAAATTGCTAATATTTATCTGCTTTGGTTTGTTCATACGAATTTTTAGAAAATCGACTTTGTGTTGTCCTTAGATGGTAGAATATCATAACTTTGCATTATGTCCAATTAGGAGCAAACTAGTTGAGATAGACATTATTATTACACTGCCTTAGATAACTGATAAATTGGGTAACCGATCCTCAAAATTGCTAGTATTTATCTGCTTTGGTTTGTTCATGAGAATTTTTAGAAAATTGACTGTGTTGTCCTTAGATAGTAGAATATCATAACTTTGCATTATGTCCAATTATGAGCAAACTAGTTGAGATAGAGATTATTATTACACTGCCTTAGATAACTGATAAATTGGGTAACCGATCCTCAAAATTGCTAATATTTATCTGCTTCGGTTTGTTCATGAGAATTTTTAGAAAATTGACTGTTGTCCTTAGATGGTAGAATATCATTACTTTGCATTATGTCCAATTATGAGCAAACTAGTTGAGATAGAAATTATTATTACACTGCCTTAGATAACTAATAAATTGGGTAACCGATCCTCAAAATTGCTAATCTCTATTTGCTTTAGTTTGTTCATGAAAATGTTTGGAAAATTGACTTTGTGTTGTCCTTAGATGGTAGGATACCATACCTTCGCATTATGTCCAATTATGAGCAAACTAGTTGAGATAGAGATTATTATTACACTGCCTTAGATAACTGATAAATTGGGTAACCGATCCTCAAAATTGCTATTATCTCCCTGCTTTAGTTTGTTCATGAGCGTTTTTAGAAAATTGACTTTGTGTTGTCCTTAGATGGTAGAATATCATAACTTTGCATTATGTCCAATTATGAGCAAACTAGTTGAGATAGAGATTATTATTACACTGCCTTAGATAACTGATAAATTGGGTAACCGATCCTCAAAATTGCTATTATCTATCTGCTTAAGTTTATTCATGCGAATTTTTAGAAAATCGACTTTGTGTTGTCCTTAGATGGTAGAATATCATAACTTTGCATTATGTCCAATTATGAGCAAACTAGTTGAGGTAGAGATTATTATTACACTGCCTTAGATAACTGATGAATTGGGTAACCGATCCTCAAAATTGCTATTATCTCTCTGCTTTAGTTTGTTCATGCGAATTTTTAGAAAGTCGACTTTGTGTTGTCCTTAGATGGTAGAATATCATAACTTTGCATTATGTCCAATTATGAGCAAACTAGTTGAGATAGAGTTTATTATTACACTGCCTTAGATAACTGATAAATTGGGTAACCGATTCTCAAAATTGCTATTATCTATCTGCTTTAGTTTGTTCATGCGAATTTTTAGAAAATCGACTTTGTGTTGTCCTTAGATGGTAGAATATCATAACTTTGCATTATGTCCAATTATGAGCAAACTAGTTGAGATAGAGATTATTATTACACTGCCTTAGATAACTGATAAATTGGGTAACCGATTCTCAAAATTGCTATTATCTATCTGCTTTAGTTTGTTCATGCGAATTTTTAGAAAATCGACTTTGTGTTGTCCTTAGATGGTAGAATATCATAACTTTGCATTATGTCCAATTATGAGCAAACTAGTTGAGATAGAGTTTATTATTACACTGCCTTAGATAACTGATAAATTGGGTAACCGATTCTCAAAATTGCTATTATCTATCTGCTTTAGTTTGTTCATGCGAATTTTTAGAAAATCGACTTTGTGTTGTCCTTAGATGGTAGAATATCATAACTTTGCATTATGTCCAATTATGAGCAAACTAGTTGAGATAGAGATTATTATTACACTGCCTTAGATAACTGATAAATTGGGTAACCGATCCTCAAAATTGCTATTATCTATCCGCTTTAGTTTGTTCATGAGAATTTTTAGAAAATTGTTTGTTGAGTTGACCATTCCGTTTTTAATATAATTGTTCGATCAGTTTCTGTAGGTTTGCTCCCCAGGTATTGATCGTGAAAAGGGGTCAGAGAATCGAGTTTCGGGGATGTTTTCCCAGTCGGGTTTCATCAAATTTTACGAGATAATTTAATATAGGGTAATCGAATGAAAGAAACTAGTGTGTGAAGGGGTCGCATACTCGAAGGCAGTAAAGGACCCTGCTGCCTCGGGTCGTATTATCCTTTCGGAAGGTCCAGGGCCAGGCGGAGTAGAGTACGGCCATACGGTGGTGGGTCTGCGCACTGCAAAGTGGCGGTCACCGGCGGACAGCTATTATATGGCCGATTAAACCGCATAAACCAGAGAGTCGTTCGCCAGAATATGAACACTCTGTTCCCAGTGGCATAACCGACAAACCGTAGTCAGCGTTTTGCCTTCGCAGACCATTTGTATAAACCTCCCTTAAAGGCAGGACTTGGGTCGTCCATTAGAATCGATTATCGAAAGACATTTCATACCGAAAGAAAGTGTACCTATACACACTATTTTTCTATTCAATATTTCCCTGGGAAGTTTGTGAATGCATAATGCATATCGAGTTAGTAATATCCATAATATATACCGGGAAGGTTTAATATCTGGCTCGCCGGTCGCGCTTCTTTTTATAAATGTCACGAAATTAATCAATATCAAAAAATAAGAAATAGCGAGGGAAGTGAACTCTAGCGTCGTCGGCTGACGACGCGAGGCGTCGCGACGCCGCGGTGGAAAGAAAATCTGACGGCTGCACACGAAAATGCGCATCCAGCTGGAAACGGAGATAAAGAATAAATAAAGACGCCGACCGGGGGTAAATGTAAAATGGGATTTAGGGATTTTATAATGCGACGGGAACAGTTCGCGAAATGCCCCGCGCGCCGCCATATAATGTATATAGGTATAGAGACGTAGCCGGGCCATCTCCTACACCGGAAACGGAAATGGAACCCGATGATTGATAAGGGCGACTCGCAGTCTCTTAACAGCCAATATTCAATACGGCCGCGCTTATCGGTGCGCAAAAATTCAAACGTCAAATGAAAAATTATCTTGTGGGAGATGAGCAATTCATAAAATCTTTTTTGATGACACCCCTTTAGGTATTTTTACTTTCCGGCTAGTATTCTAGAAGGAAAGTATTGTATCGACGGATTTTTTTCCGGATTTTGTTGATTTTGTTGTTAATTGTTCTACACTTATATGACTTTCTTCATTATCCGATGATGGTGGCGTATTAAGGTCTGTTTTCTTCTGATGTTGCGACTCTCCAGTCCACTTCTTCCGCCTAATACGCTTTTCTCTTGCATCACACTCCTTTATACTGTTTATCAGTCCCAGTTCTTTTTTTTTTCTTATGATATAGTTCTTTATTCAGGCTTATATGGCATCTTTTATCACTACATAGTTTTTCTTCATTCAACAAGCGCTAATCACATATAGCATTGCCGATAAGACGCGTATTAAACATACGGTCTCAAAGTGTAACATTAACTACGTAATTGATGTCCAAATACATCCAAATTCAGGAACTTACTAATCAAACATTGGTGTACCGTCGATGATGCTAACTACTGTACCCTACATTGACGCATCAAAGGTTGTGGTGTATAGGTACGGTGACCATTATTTTCTGACAAAAGAACAGGACAAAAGGGCACGGTTTTTCTATATCAATATCAATCCTATATCGCAATTTCTTCAAATGCAGTATTCCACTGGTTTATATAACCAATGCATGTCTTATAAAAATTAGCGACTGCAGATTTAAATTCAGACATATTAATCTGCCCAATATCCATTTCACTAATACATATTTTTTTTACATTTAAAGGTAACAATACCTCATCATTTCGTGTCATTAATTTACATTTTAGATTTTTAATAATCAAAGATACTTCTAGCATGGATATTTCTTGGGATTCAATAAGAGAAATATTATAATGAAAAGTAGCAACTTGACTGTACAAAAAAGCTATACTTCTGAGCATTGATCATTAAAAAATTGTTTCAAAATTATAGGGCATTTCTCCTGGTTTAAGAAATATTCCTTTAAAGGTTTAAATAACTTTAAGATCTTTTCTAATGCTGGCTTAAGTGTTAACCATCTGGTCTTACTTTATCCCAACAACTTATGGTACTCTAAATCAACGTTGTCACATATTTCCTTGAAATTTCTAAAAAAAGAATAAATTTTAACGACTAAATTTTTTATATCAATGGGAAGACATTCTGCTGCTGTTTGAATACAATTATTTAAAATATGAGCGGCACAATTTATACAAATTAATTTGTTTTTATTGCATTCCGTTTTTACGAAAACATTATTCTTACCACGTCTAGCTGCACCACCAATGTTACAGTTTGTATTATCAGCACAAAGGGCAACCACTTTATCTTTTATATTAACAGCTCATAGTATCTTTAATGTAGTTTGAAATTATATCAGAAAATTCCCCTTGCAGTTCCTTAGTTTCTAAAACTTTTACATGAATACTTTGTAAACTCTTATGGTAGATCTGAATTAAATACACTTTTTCTGCTTTTTTGAAATGGCTAAAATAAATATAATAAAAAATCAGAAATCAGGAAACTTCACCAATGGCAGCTTAGCAAGTTGGTGGTATAATCGGGGCGATCACACTATTCAAAATTGGTGGGGGTAGGGAAAATTAATGGCGCTATAGGTCGTATTTTATACTTACATATTCTCAAACTCAATGTACACATTAAAAAACCGTACAAAACAGTACAAAAAATAAAAACCAGTACATTTATGCTTAAAGGGAAAAAAGCAGTACAGCGTCTTAAAAACAGTACTGTACTGCCAAAAACAGTACGAATGGTCACCGTATGTATAGGTAATACATGAATATAATACATAAAAATAAAGCTGTACTGTAAGGACTACGACCTAAGGGCTATCACAACCCCGTAGCTCTGCGCAATTTAAGCATTTGATTTTGCGCTATTAACCGTAATGGGCCTTAATCAAGGTCCCCTCACCTGGGCAATAACATAGACCGGAGGCAACCTTCTGCCGGGAAAGATGTTATTTCTGATTTTAGATTAAATTAAGTGGTCAAAAGAGCGCGCACCTAACGAGTTGACGTGCTCGGCGGCAGTTTAGCCCTGCCGGAACGATAATATAGCGAAATTTACAGGAGTTTTACGGCCGCGGTCTGCTGCGATTAATTTTCGGACCCATAACGCCAAATTACCGGTAATACTCGGTAATTACCGGCGCCCAAGGTGTAACACGTCCGTATTAATGATATGCCGTTCGAATTTTTCGAAATTGAGTGTTCCAAAAGTGTATCATTAAATATTATGATGAATTACGCCTACGTTTATTATGTAATACGTACGCACACTTGAAACTATATAAAGAAAATACAGTTTTATGCTTTCATATAATAGCGGATTGCAATTATCTTTAGCGTCAGTAGCGTGAATACGTGTCTGCGGGCCATATTAACTTTATTGAAAGCAAAATGTGTACGGACGAGGGTGAAGAGTGTAGTGGGGTGGTTCCAATATAATCCAGGATATTGGTTATCGATGCGCCGTCTATGAAAAACACACAAAAGGCACTTAGTGCCCGGCGCGTCGCTCTCTCATCGGCGTCGCGAAAGAAAGAAAAAAATAAAGTCGAGGTCTGTTCTGCCGCATAACTTGTCCGGATTATAACCTGATCCCACCGATCAGACCTTTCGTTTTCAATGGATCAATCCACGCGCGCGTTTCCCGCTCTCGCTTCACGCCATCTCTAAGAAATTGGATGTCATCCGCAGGTTATAGCTTTTAAATTTTGATGCGAACTAAATATTGTTCTTTTTTATAGATATCTTTCCATATATCTTTCGACACTGTAGAATAAGTAATACTTGAATAGAAGTCGGCCTAATGACAACGACAATTTGATTAAAAAACTTCGAAAAGGGAAAATCCAAAAAGAAAACCTGTAGAGATAATTACAATCTCTGCATAATTTAAAGTTAACGCAGCAGGACCTGGTGGCGTCCTCCTCCTTTATTCTTTGAAGTAGTATCAGCGCGTACTCTGATATATTGTGAAACTTTTTTTTGGGTCGGTCGGTCCGCTGATTAAACTTTTCCTTCTATCCGGGCTCCACCCGGAAAATCGCTAAGCAATCTCTCTCTGTCCCGCACGCGGAGCCGTTAAAACGCTATATTAACCGTTGTACGTAGAGATTATACCCCAACCCCCATTAATTCCCTAATAAAAACGCGGTCTTTCGTTCAACGGACGGACACATGACATAAGTTAATCCGGGTCTACACTTAAAACTTTTTTCCGAGCATGAGGAGCCGTTTTGCCTCTGAGAGAGAGAGACTTTTTTTTCATTAGTGGTTTATTTTTCATTTAGCTCACTTGCCTGTATAACATACGCTATTATAATATCCTAATTTATTTATTTATTTATATATAAACACACCACGTATACATACAGGTAGGCCAATAATTAGAACACAAATTCCCTTATGAACGAACGCGCCTTGTTGCACTACCTTGTTTACTACCTACTTGTTGGTACTGAACTAATCAAGAAACCAAATATAATTTATAATAACATACTAGTATGAGTCTCTAGAATATTCATTATAAAGTTGTTCAATAAAATGCTCAGTTCAAGTCAAATTACTTTGAATTTTCTCAGTAGAATCGGGTTAAGTGCTTGATTCAAGTTAAATTTATTTGCAAAGAGTGAATTATTAAGTCACACCAAACAGTCATCAACTACAAAGGACTATATGTAGTTTTGAATGAAACTTTGTAGTATTACTTCAAATATTTAAACAGTTCGACCAAATTAATATTGTTTTATTCCAACCATTGTATGGATTAAAGAGAATAATAATTGTCAGAATAAGTAATTGGTTGTTTTGCTTGGGAAAACAAATGTTTCAGAAAAAGATTTTTAGGTTTGGTTCAACATCTTCTGTGTTCTGAATAGAGTATTTCATTCTCACTGTAAGTAACTATCATTTTAAATGAAATGCGATCAATTATTCAAAGTAAGTATTAGTAATTTACATTCAACATAATATATTGATTTGAGGTGAATAATTTTGTTGTTTTGTTCAAACTATCTACCGGTGCTGCAAAGGGGTAAAAAAGTTCATATATACCAATACAGTAATTTATTATAAAAATAAAAAATACATTCAAAATAAGTACAAAATACATTCCAAAATATAAAAGAATTAAATGTTATCTGATACATTTCAAAGTATTAAATACATATAATAATTTAATTTAAGTGCTTGATTCAAGTTAAATTTATTTGCAAAGAGTAAATTATTAAGTCACACCAAACAGTCATCAACTACAAAGGACTATATGTAGTTTTGAATGAAACTTTGTAGTATTACTTCAAATATTCAAACAGTTCGACCAAATTAATATTGTTTTATTCCAACCATTGTATGGATTAAAGAGAATAATAATGTCAGAATAAGTTATTGGTTGATTTGCTTGAAAAAGCAAATGTTTCAGAAAAAGATTTTTAGGTTTCCTTCTGTGTTCTGAATAGAGTATTTCATTCTCACTGTAAGTAACTATCATTTTAAATGAAATGCGATCAATTATTCAAAGTAAGTAGTAGTAATTTACATTCAACATAATATATTGATTTGAGGTGAATAATTTTGTTGTTTTGTTCAAACTATCTACCGTTGCTGCAAAGGGGTAAAAAAGTTCATATATACCAATACAGTAATTTATTATAAAAATAAAAAATACATTCAAAATAAGTACAAAATACATTCCAAAATATAAAAGAATTAAATGTTATCTGATACATTTCAAAGTATTAAATACATATAATAATTTAATAATACCTCTGGTGAATTTGTTGTCATTGATTTGCATCTCTTACTTTGGACCATGCTATAAAAACACCTTGGTCCATTGTATGCAGTACTGTAGGAACTTTAGTAATGCATCATTTGCATCTGTGGTGAAATATAATATGTACATACATATGATAGATATATACGGTTTCTCACCTCAGATGTTTCCAAATCTAATAGCTTCACAGCTTCCTGGAATGCAATTCGATCTCCAATAGCCGAAATAAGTTCCTTTACTTCTTTCTCTTTAAGTTTTCTACAGTTATTTTATTGCCTTGAAAATATAGAATGTACATCATCGACTTTTGTGAGACTTCATTTCAGGTGTTCCAGACATTGTACACCCTGCGTTTATGGAACTTTTTATACTCCCAATTGCTAGATGGGTTGAATATTTGCTCGGTTTAATTCATTAGAATCGTTAGATCAAAGGGGAGGCGTTACAACAAACCAATTAAATCGCAATTCTCGCCGAATTTTATTTATTCAATTACAAACCCGAGGATCCGAGTAATTTTCCAATTACGGACTGGGGGAGCGTGCCTCTTGCCCCCTCTACACCCCTGCACCCCTGCACCCCTTGCACCCCCTAGTCACTTCAATCTCGCGAGCGCAAATAATATAATAGAAGGCCAGCCGACGAAATGGCATTCGGCTAAAAATATTTCTTAATTGAATCGGCCGGGAATTCCGCAGATATTATATTCAGGAATTGGCCCGGGGGTAACGTTGCAGCGGTAAACTAGCAGCGGAACAACAACAGTTCTCCGGGAAATATGTATTGCATGCAGCAGAGAACATAACGGGTGCAAAAATTGTAGCTCGACCGGAGTTGGTTCGGCGAGGGAGGGTATATGCATAACAAATGCGAACAAATGTGCTCCGTTCCGCTGTTGCGGTTACTGTTTGCAAGGCGCATCAATAACGTAAAGATTGCAAGCGTGTGCACGCCAGCACATTGCGGCTTTAGAATCACATGCATAATTTACACAATTTAAAATGCAAAAGTACTGTTCCTTGTTGCATGTCTATGCACCCGTATTTCAAGCATACACAGAACGAAATATTGCGGATAAATCAACTGAATTTTATATAATATGACTAGACTAGGTAATACCCTGCTTAAATTAAGTTGGTTATTTTAAATACCGGGGAGAAGATAGCCATAATGTTCGAATTTCTTAATAAAACATATGTCAATCGATAGAGCTATTCAAGTAGTATACCCCACAGTTTTCCCACAAAAAATAACCAAGTGTTTAGCAAAAAAAAAAATGATTTAATAATTACCAGCGCGTCATCGAAAATAGTTCATGGTGTCCTCGAATTGCAAATAACGCCATCCGCCGATACCGTAGAACATCGGGGATAACAAATTTGGAATCTACATGAAATACTGCATCTAGTAATGGTAGCAATACGACACTACCCTTATCGTTACACCCCGTCTTACACAAGTAAAGCGGTAAATTGGTGTGCGGCTTATCAAGTGGGTTATATAAATGTTTATAACAATTGCGAAAGTTGATGCATAACTTTGATTAGTACGTCAAATTGTAAGTAATTAATAGGGGTAACTAACCTGAAAAAGTCGGAGTTTTCCCCACTCAATAACACCCCTTAAATGATAATAATGTTGACCTACCCCATAACAAGGGGTCGGTCGGGAGATGATAGATATCCATAACTTTTTTTGTTCGAATTTCTTAATTAAACATATGTCAATCGATAGAGCTATTCAAGTAGTATATTCCAGAGTTTTGTCCACAAAAAGTATCGAACGGTTTAGCAAAAAAATAATATGTCTTCAAATAATTAAATTAGTTATTTTTCCGCATTATTTTTCTCTGTGAAACAACAATACCGTAAGAAATACGTACTACGTCGAGTAATTAAACTCTACTTTGTCAGATTAGCTACAAATTTCGAGAGGAGAACCTCCCGCCTCTCATTCTCGGTCGGTTTTAGGGTCGAAAGAAGTCAAATTGGACTTTTATTTTAGAGGCGCGGCGGGCCGAACTTAGTTCGATTAAAAGTTTTTCAATTAGTTTAACAAGATTTTGAATTAAAAACGTTATCGCAACACGGGCGGAGCAGGAGGGTTGGGGCGCAGTCGGGGGCGGGGGGGAACAACGTGCGCTCGCGGAATAAATTCCAGGTGTTTTGTTAATTTCGGAGATATCTGGAGAAATCTTGCCGCCCCCCGGCCGATCGTAATTCTCGCCTTAATACTCGTTTAATTGGTTGCAAATCTAAATATAACCAACCGGTGGCGGTGGGAACCTAATCGAATTCCCCAACCGACCGACGCCCCGATTTCGGATAGCTTTTGTTCGCGGATTACAATATTTACAAGGCTTGTCGAAAAGTAAGATAAAACGGGCAAATGTTTGCGCTACGATTTCGGTGTTATTAGCTCTGTTAATATTTATTTCTTGCTTTAATTTTGTCGCCGCAAACGAACGAGGTAAAGTGCGGTTTTTAGGTCTCACCCTCGTTTGCTGCGTTGACTTCTCGTGAGTCAGTGAAACTGGGCAGATGGTAGACGTAAACTGTATGGGTCCTGGACAATATCGCACTTTATATTTGTATCAACTAATGGAGCTCTAATTAACTTTGTACAGTTCTTGGTATTTAGCTAGAGTGACGCTCTGATAAAATTAACTCTCCAAAGACGTGAGCTGGAAGCACCTACTTGCTATTGTACTGACACAGACCAGACCTCTCTACCAGATAGAGAGAAAAGCAGACAAGTTCCTACCTACCTACTACTTCATTATATTCTATTTTTAAACTAGAAAAGTAGAGCCCAACGACAAAATACTAGGTTATAAAGCAGTCGAAATAGTAATTAAAACTCTAAAAGGCTTCCAATCATCTAGAATCTAGATGATTGCAATTTTTTCACAATTTTTTCGCGAAAAACGCATCCACTTATAAATTGAATAAAGTAAATCAACATATAGTATAATCAAAGCTGCGACAAATGATCGCGACATGAATTTATACTAATGACTTAGTACTTTTGTTTCTCTTAATCCGAGCAATTTGTGAGTGGAAATCACCTGCACATTAAAAGCGTTCCGCTTTCGACACAACCTCCCCCCGCCCCCTCACCGCCGCAGACAACAAAAGCACCATATCAAATTGACTGATGAGCCGCCAGCATGGAGGGCTGAAAATTCCACACAAGTCCGAAGAATTGAAACATGTAAATCATTGTCGGGCAAGTTTGAACTGGAACCGGGACGGATTGTTTGACTAATTGCGGCCGCCCTAAGGGTTGCTGGGGCGGCTTCAGTTTAAAACAGTGCAGACTGATGGCAAACTTTTAACAAATATTGATTGTTGTTCACCAGTCGTTCACTTGTTTCGGACTTTCCGACCGAACTTGCCGAATGTTTCTAGTTTTAAATTGCACGTCGCGTTCTTGCCTCACCCCAACCAACTATTTCCAAATGTTTTAACGCGTGGTCGTTGAATTTAGGTTTGGCATTATTATTCTATTCCTAAATCCCATAGATATCCGTTAATCGCTTATAATTAGAGATGGTAGGACCGCGTATGACTTTGAATTGAATTAATACGTCGCTAAAGCCAGCAAATGCATTATTATGGCCGTGCTGGCTGCTGCTGCACTGAGAGCTTTGGCCGGAATCCGTTTCTCTATGACGGAGTTCTGCAATTACTGTCGCCTGTATTCGCGTGTCACAGCGAAATGGCCTCGCACTGTGTATTCCGTACCTAATTCCGTATATACTATAGCCTACGTTCGTGTGTATGTATATGGAGATGACACCTCCGCACTAATAACTCAACCTGACCCGTTAATGTCACACGTAATATTATAAAGGTTTATCCGACTTTTGCCCTGCAGAATGGTGACCTATAACTGTTTCCTATATTTATGCGGTTGATTAAATTATAACCGAATTGGAACAACATTATTATTGCATATGTCTTAAATCACAACACATATTAATGGAATTTGATATCCACCCTAGATTAGTGGGTTAAGCGCGGTGCCCTTTAATTTTGAGCTCGCGAGGTGCAGAGCGCTGTCGGGCATTAGGAAGGACCGTTCCCTGAAATGATCAATCTGGTCCACTTTCAATTAAGCTGGATTACTTGTTATCCAATCAATGGTCGGTGGCGGCGCGGCGGTCCGGTCCGACCTCAACACAGCCCTTGCTGTCGCGCTATCGCCGAATTGTGTTAATTCCCGAGGCGTCCTCGGGGAATACCCGGCAGCTAATCGGTCGGAAACACTGATGACCGCTCAAGATGAACACGTTCACAAGAAGCAGCATTATACATTATCTTGTATTGGAACAAAATTCCAACTATCTGATACAACAACAAAAATATTTGTTCCAGATTATATTTTCCTTAAAACTGAAAGTGGAACTCTTGCAACACTTCCGATATCGTCGCTCAAAACACGTACTGACGTATCTGAATAGCCTTTTTTGATGAGACACACAGAATGTCTGTATAACTTAACTTGATAAAATAACACAAAAAAAAACTTGTTTATTCGTAATATTTGGAATAATCTGTTATGAGAACGTATGCACAGAAGACTTAATTCAAGCGAAATATATGACTTCAAGTAAAATGGATCTTAGACCTGTCACAACACTTTGATGACTTGATCTATGAAAAATGATGTTTGGTCAACAAAAATATGTGATTCCTTGTTGTCTGGTTGTAGTACCTTTGTTCCCTTGTGAATTATCTAATTTATAATTGAAATATCGTGTAAGATTTGATATTTCCATATAAACTTAATCCCTTTGGCTGTGTTTAAACAGTTCAACTTTAACAATCCTCCACTTCACTGAGCATACATAGTAGAGGTACTGTGTGTTTGTACTATATATATATACTCAGTAGTAGTGATAATGGGGAAGAATCCATAATCTACTTGGCGATGGGGAAGTTTGTAGAGTACATTGGCGAAAGCTTGTTTGTTCGGTTTTGGGAGCGCCGTCCTCATACTCTGGTGTGGTCGAACCTCCACAGTTGGAGCCTGTCTGCATACTTAGCAATTTAGTTGTTGCGAAAGCACAGTTTATATATTTTGCGCTTTGTTACTTACGACCAATGGGATTTAACAGTTTTGAACAGTTGACTGACTTTCATACTTGCGGTAATTGCATTCCTAATTCTACGAACATTATTTGTTACGGGCCTCGCCAAGTTCACCGAATATTTTAAACCAGAGGTAACCCTTCGTTGTCTGCTACCCTTCTTGCGGCATACCGCACACAAATAGCGGACCTAATGCGAGTTTAACCCAACATTTCGAGCAGTTCTTTTCAACTATTCCAAACATGTCTTCACTTGGGTACAAAATCAAAACACACCGCATAAATAAGCTCGTTCAATCGAACCTCGATTGTCTATAAGGATTACACTATATCCTTATAGACAATCGAGATTGATTTATGTTGGTATTCATGTTCGAAAAACAAACCGACAACAGGACAGACAATTGGCGGCGAGCCGTTTCTGAGTCGATGTCGGGGGTCAGCTGGCGCCCCCTGTTTACCCGAATTGGTCGCGGGTCACTTGACACGTCTCATTTTACGCATGACGGCCGACAATTACAATAACGGCCCACATATACATTCGATTTTATCGCGCTTTTACGGCCTCATCATTCTCTATATCGTCCGAAACTCGGCAAACGCGTGTCGAAGTGAACGAGAACTCTTCTAACTGGTATTGAGCGAAAAATTGTATTGACATTATTGTTTCAGCAGAAAAATAGATAAAATTTGGTAATATTTTTAATAATTTGGAACGTCATATCTTCTAAAATCTTCTAGATAGAGAAACGCCAATGTACAAACAGGTTTTTTAAAAGTTTTCCACACATTTATGCGGTGCCAAGTAAAGTTAAACGAGCGTGAAAGGCGGCATAAAACGGTTGAAGAGCATCGCTTTATATTTAAGTTTTGGAGAGACGAAGAAAAGGCGGTGGTGAATCGTCGCGCCGTGCTCATCTCCCGCCCGCCCCCCTGCTCTCGGACAAGTTTTGATTTAATTAAAGATGTGAGAAGTTCGCGCGCCCCCAAAAGCGGTGTAAATATAAAAGATGAGCGGTAGTTGGGCTGGAAAGTTTGCCGCCTCTCGCCCACCGCTCTGACGTAATATGTGAAGCCTGATAGCCCTTCTTCGTTCTCGCACAACAACAATAATAACGCGCCCATCTTTTGCCTATGCTCGTCCGCCCTGCCTTTGTCTTGCCTTTCCTTTTAAAATGGAAATATTGCTTGGTGGATGGATGGTTAATATAACTTTCTAGGAAGTATCTTACATCCCAGAAATTACTGACGTTCGGTTGGGCTCCAGAGTGGCTGTGGCTTCACGAAATTAAATAATATTAAAAGTGTTTTTAACCATCGACTTCCAATTTTAATAATAGTAAGAAGACGAAGCGGTCATGTTTATGTCGAACGCTTCTACCACGGCAAATTCTTGTATATTCATCTATCATAGTCGACATTACTTATTCAGTCCAATTTTGTATGAAAATTACTATTCAGTTGCTAAAAAAGTGAAGTTGTTCAAGGTTAAGGTTTAGTAACTTTTATAGCAACCAGAACACAATTCTCAATACTGTACATATGGGCGAATTATTCAAACGTTACTATTTTTTATTTTGACAAGAGTTTGCACGCAATATCATGGTTAAAAGTAACTTTGTTAAGCCATTTATAAGCAACGAACGTAAAATAGCGACAGTGCCACTAAATTTTTCTGTTCAATTCATTGAAATCGGTTGAAAAAAGTTTTTATGGCTATCTTTTCTGACTGACTTCTCTCCGTATTCTTCGAGGTGAAATAAAATCGGTAATTCCTAAATCTTAGGGTGACACGTCACATATGATGGGGGATTTGGTTCGGGGGCGGCGGTAGCGGCTGCGGTGTAAAGATTTGCCCACGCACCACGGTTCGATCAATCACGAGAGCCGCACAAACGATGACACGTATTTGTATCGCTATCGGTAGTTACAGCGGTTATATACGAGTGGTACGTTTAGGCGCCGCGTGAGGTCGCGTCGCGTCGAGTGAATATTTGTCCCGCTGCAGTGATTTGTCAACGACAGCCGCCCCCGGAATTCATTACAGGACCCCCGCTCGCTCGCACAGAAATCCCACCGGGGACTGATATATGACGCGATATTGTATCACGCCCGCCAGGATCAGGACTCACCAGACAGGACAATGGTCTCTGGTAAGACTCATAGCACGTTAATTTAGTTTTTGGCGATCGCCATCGTTGCTAATGAGGCATTATTACGACGGCGGCCTCTGGTGGTACAGCGTCAGTCTCATTACTGTACCGCATGGCAATTACTTGGAGCTTTTTCCGTCCTTAATTCACAATGCGCGAGCTTACTTTTGATGTCCATTAGCCGGGAGAGCCACTAACCGCCGCCACCGCGGGGGTTTTCCGTCGATGCGCTGGAACTCGATCGCTGTATCGCTGCGACGCGACCGCCCCGCATGCAATTATTCAAATTTCCATCGCTTGGGAGTGCCTCGTTAGTGTGTCCTTTATTGAGGGTTGGCTAAGTTATTTCAACGGGCAGGAAACATTACACTTTTATGGGTCGCCTAATGGGCAAGACTTTACCATGTACTGGACGATATACCCTTCTTCAAGCCTTTTTAACATTTAATTGCATTATTACCAAAAATAAAAAAGATTAAAAATTGTTCATAGTTGTTTATTCACTTGTTTTAATGACCTGTTTTACACATGCCTGGCGTTTTTTGCACATTTTGCACATACCTAGGAGTACAGTAAACAATAATTTCTATTTAGATCAAAGCATTTGCAATGGAAATTACACTAGTCAACAGTCAAAATGTACATTGGATGCGACTATTTTTTTTATATATACTAAGGCCCTCTAAACTCAAAAATCGCATAAAAATTTTTTTAATGGATACGTTTTCGAGTTATATTTTTTTTTTGTTTTTTTGCGGAAGTAGTTCGACTATTTGGAGCATATCTCGAGTTAAGAACGTCCAATCTGGTCGCCCGGCACTTAAAATTGAAGCTAATTGTATCACCAATAATTGTCACTCATATAGTTTTTCAATCGCTTCAGTAGTTTTAGCCCAATAGGCCACGATATTATAAAAATTTAGCCAAAATAAAAATGGAACATTTACTCTATCACCTGTGAAAAGTAGAAATCGTGGAAATATAGTTAGTTTAATATTTTTTGCGTAGAGTTTGAACTTTTACGAAGAGAACAAGGTATTTACGATTAAAATCTATGCAAAAATAGCGAAGTTGTGGTCATTTAAGATTGATAGGTACCAAACTACCAGAATTCTACTTTTTCTCTGTTTACAAGTTTAATTCATTGTGCTTAGTTTTAATGTGATGTTTTCAATATAAAGGAGATTAGAAGTGAGTTTGATTGCTGCTTCGCCTTATATTCTTGTCGAAATCTGTTTTTCTTATGAGGAACCAGATATAGTTGAACATCATTTTTTCAATCCAAAATCCCTGGTAGCGCCGCTCAATAGTCTTCATTTCCTAGTGAAATCTCTCACCATGCTCGTCACTTACGTCACCAAGATTCTCAGGATGAAATCTTCTCAACTGCTAGCTCCAGGTGTATACCGTATCCCATGTGCTTGTGGCAGTGTCTACATTGATGAGATAAAGCGCTCTGTCAGCGTTGGGGTTTCAGAACATGAACGTTGTACAAGGCTGCGCCAGATCACCAGTTCAGCCCTTGCTGAGCACAGACACAACAATTCTTCTCGACCAAACAAAAGCATCTCCCGGGAATCACGTTATTATCCTCGTAGAATCCGCGAAGCGATCGAAATCTTTAAAGATCCCTCCAATCTCAATCGAGATGACGGTTGGCATTTGCATCATAGCTGGAAACTACTTTTACGACCACCACAGCCAATCACAGCTACCCCAAACCGCCCTCCCAACCAATAGTTGTTTGACTACCTGCGCAGGCACCTGCGCCAGGTACATATAACGTCGATCGAAACACGTACTGACATATCTGAATATCATTTTTTGGTGAGATATGCCACTACGTGTTTTGAGCGACGATAAATACCCTCACCCTTCCACACACGTTCATTCTCTCCGTCCTGAAGATGCCTCTTGCAACAGAGTGCGAAACGTTGACTAAAAGATGCGCATCTTGGTGCGAATCACGTGACGTACTCGTCTTCCGAATGGATCCGACCTCTACCATGCATTTAAACTGCTATAAATGACGAAAAATACAAAATAGAGAAAAGGCCGAATTTTGGTAGTTTCGTACCCATTGGTCATAATTGATCATAACTTCGGTATTTTTTCATAGATTTTCATCGTAAATACCTTGTTCTCTTCGTAAAAGGGCAAACTCTACGTAAAAAATAAGAAACTGAGCATATTTTTACTATTTCTACTTTCCCTGGCGGTTAAATGAATGTTCGATTTTCATTTATACTAAAAAAATTTCAAATTATGGTCAATTGCACTGAAACCACTGAAGCGATTGTAAAACAGTATTAATAACATTTATTGGTGATTCAATTGGCTTTAATTTTATGTACGAACGACAAGATTTGATGTTCCGAACTCGAGATATGCTCCAAATAGTCGGACTACCTCCAAAAAAAATCAACAAAAAAAAAAGAAAAATTCATAACTCGAAAACGTATCCATTCAAAAAAATTTTAATGCGATTTTTGAGTTTAGCGGGCCATGGTATCTAAGAAAAAAATAGTGGCATCTAATGTACATTTTTTTTTTATTTTTACATATTATATTGTGTCGTATGTTTGTATAGTATAGTATGTTTGAATAGTAGTACAACTATACATTCATATACATATCTACATCTTTCGTTTTTTAGTTTATTCTGTGTTCTAGGCCCCCTAAACGTTGTATTTCGGTCAAAAAAAAAAAGTGGTCAACACTTTTATTAATTACAATATATACTTCGCTTATACAGCAATTAAAGCGTTCGGTGCCGAAATATGGGTCACATATAACATCGTAAAAACGAATTTTACTAATTACAAAGGCCGACAGGGGGGATTAGGGCCGAATTATTCCTGTATAATCCACGCGAAGTTGTGGCTGTCAAATATCGATTTACCAAAAATGTCGGACGCAAACATGAAATATTTTCTGTGGGAAAAAAACTGAAATATCTTCAAAAGAAGTACAAAAAAAAACGTTGAAGAGGTCAAAAACTGTATATTCAGAAATAGAATATTGATTTGAGAGTAAATTTGATGTAACAAACCTCAAATGAAGATAAAACCGTTCCAGGAGCACTAGTAACTTTACTAATGTCAATATTTGTCAGTAAATAAGTGCCTTTCCCACAAAATGTTCCTAGTGCAAGTTAATATAAAATTTGTTCTATAATAATGAGAAAAATGTGACTCTTTGATTTTTTAAACACGTGTCACTGTAAAAACAGTTTAGGCTAATGACAAGACAGTTTATAACAGTTTTTATAACAGTTTTCGACTTATTGCTAATACATTCTTGTTGTTACCAACTAATATTTTATTCTTCTTTTTTTAGGTATGTTGTACAGTATATACTGAATACACAAGAGATCTCGTTTCACTGGTGAGTTATTTTGTGTGTTTTTGTTTTGATAATGTTGATAAATTGGTATAATAATGTTGGTTTTGTCGTGTTACCAAACATAGACGTACAATACAAAACCTTTGAAAGGTCGGTGTCGGTCGGTTCTGTGCAATACGTCCATCGTGTCGATCCAGTTCTTCGAAAAGACTTAAAAGCTTTCGTAATTTTACACCGTTGACGCTGCCTGGCTGGTCTCACCGATAAAAAACGAATTGCTCCAGTCACTCCGCAAAGGCGCGTTTATTCCAAAGCCATGAAGTCTAGAACACCAAGCACTTGCACTATGCATGTAAGCGAAACCCATTCAATTTTGTTTAGAACACCTACATAGTTCTGCACCCGTGTAACGCGATATATCCCCAGACAGACCATAAACGGAACCTATGTGATGTATTTTCTAGGAGACCTTTACCTTAGATTTTATTAAATGTTTATGACGGACGTAAAGTACCACTTGACAGAACGAAATATTAGGGATAAATCATCTTTATTTTAATTATGTCTTGCATCAACCAACCAATCTTACTTATTTTGAAGCTCATATTTTACATATGTGATCTTGATTCAATCCAGTGGTTCTTTTTATTAGAATATATAGAATTTTTCAATGCAAAACATTATATTGATGATGTCTGAAACGTTTCTCTGTTTGTAGTAATGTTTTTTAAAACTCACATTCCAAAAAATGACAAACTGAAAATTTTCAAAGCACTTTGAAAAAGAAATTTTAAATACCGAATACCGGTAGCGCAATTTTGGCGTGGTATTGTGTAAGCCCTAGCTGGAACCATATTGAAAATTAAACCCCACTAGAGGGCTGCAAAATTGATTTAGACCGCGACCCGCGCGCACCGTTCAGAATTAATCAAGCGAATCAGAAGTAATTTTAATAATAAACAGTGATCGAGGCCCCTCGTTTCCCATTATTGGCCGATTGCGTCGACAGGGATGCGAAGATCTCACACCATCGCATGGATTGATATAATATGCACCATCAGGTACGACGACAATCGATTAATACAATCAAACCCTCATTTTCCAATGTACAATATACAGTTTTCTACCTCAATATCATCTTTACGTACTATGTAGATGGCGCTAGTAACTACGCACGAGTTCTGGTTGTTCATTTCTTCCGGAAATGTCATGAAAACGAAATTTGTCGCGGAGGGTCGATCGGAACAAAAACATGTTTAAGTCGCGGGGTTACAGAGAAATTAATCGGCTTTTGCGCTGTGGACTTTAATACACGACCGGTACCGCGATGCAATCGCCCGATACAATTTCGGGGCGTCTAAAAACGACCTAGAAAGCGACCGGAGATAATTAACATGCAAATGACTTTGGGATTACTTACGGTGGCCGAAAAGTTTCCATTTTCCACCGACGACTAACTTTTCTTTGTCGCGAAACGGTAAAGAGAAACCATGCTAATCAAAATGACTTTGAATTTCTTGTAAAATACATTTTGTACTGTATAGCAAATGGAATGTTATGAAAGTGTATACAAACTAATTGCCTGGGACATATTACGTGCTCAGTATGTATCAACGTGGATAGGTGGCTCGTAAAAAATAACACAATACCACTCCGGAATGCTAATGATGACGAATTATCTTGCGTAATTAATCAGGTTTATCCGGGTTGAACATCTTGTTTACTGCGGGCAGATCGTGCCCTGCTGTAATCATGCATGATCGAGTGCCATTCTGCTAGGCGATGCGATGCCTGACTGGCTGAACGGGGATCGAACAGCCACAAACACTAACGCAACATCGACGACATCCATCGGAAATGCTACTAGCTATTGTAAGGTACCTAAACTATTTAAAAACTAATCAATTTAAAAACGAAAACATTTAAAATGATTGTTGTTTCTGGGAATCGCTAAACAGACAACGTTATTATTTTTGCTCTGCTCAATTAATTATAAACACAATTAAGTGATTCCACCTGCGGCCCTATCCCGGGAGAACAAAGAGTTTGCTGCGGTTTGTTGGTCTTTGTTTTCCGGGCCGGTATTTTCTCATTAATGCCGGATATCCAGCTGGGGACAAGAGTGTGAAAATTAATACCGAAAGCTCTTATCTCAACACTGTAGCGCGCTCGCCTCAACCCAAACAGAAAAGATTGTTTCTGGTTTCAAACTAGTGAGGAACGCATTTGAATGAAACAGATTGTTCAAAATATTACGAATCGACAAGTTTTTACAAATAATTTTTTTTTGTTGTATCAAAAAGTTGGAAATTTGTTAATCTATTTTTCAAATGTGAAATTAACGGTTACATCCAGGAAACTTATTGTATCATTAAAATCCTTCGCGAAAATCTTTTTTGATAATTTGTGACCTGGATTTGCTGCTGCAGTCCGATGGTAGAGCGTCCGAACGGACGCTATGAAAACCCTGCAGCTATTTTCATTACTAATGAAATACAAACTGGGTAACTGAAAGGAATACATCCTCGTTCGTTTCCCGGTTATCCGGGTGGGAGGTCGACCTTCCTTCCTTTACGCCCTTCAGAAAATCAGAATTTTATACCGTATACACGTTGATTCTTTCCTCGACAGTCTATTTAAATTGCTAATTCCGGTCCTATGGCGTAGAGATCTTATCGAGGTGTTGCGATGTCACTCGCCCTACAGAAACCCCCACGTTTATTACGGCGTGAATCGACATAAATGTAGGACGGTGCGGTTTTAAGAAAATAAACGCTTTTACAGAAAACTAACTATATTGTCTATTTGGTATGTACTTATAATAAATATTGAATAAGTAAGCTTGGATGTTGTCTAGGGTCTCTCACTGGTCACTCGGTATCTGTAAATTGAGCACTACGTTAACACGGGCTTTTTGAAAGAGGTTATACGCGCGTCTTACCACCTTGAATAGTCTAACTCGAATCCTCTCTCTTTCTTGGTACGCTCGACTAGTACAGTTTCCCACTCCTCAACCGACGGTTACCGAGAATAGGCGAATCGGTTCCTACATCTCGTCCATCCTGACAGGTATTCGTCTCGAATACACCTTCATCGGTCTCGGGGTTGACCCAGGGCTTCATGTTGTCGGCGCTTGAAGTAGTCTTTCTTGGTCCAGCATGTTCTCCTATCCTGTCCACTTCATATCTATCAGGACCCATTTTCTTCGTTACCCGGTAAGGACCTAGGAACTTGGGCAACAACTTGGAGAGATTTTGAAATTGTGTTCTTCTAATCGCTACCCATTCTCCTTCTTCATAATTTGTTGCTGGTTTTCTCTTCTTGTTGTAGGTCTTTATATTTTCATCCTGTACTTTCTTCATTTGCTGCTTTGCTTCTATTCGCATGTCTTCTCTTTCCTTGACGAATGATTCTATCAGTTCTTCTTCTATTATCTGTTTCACTTTTATGTCGTCCTTTCTCTTCATTTCTACCCCAAAAAGTAGTTTGAATGGAGTCCTACCTATGCTGCGTTGGTAAGTACTGTTTAGAACTTCTTGCAACTTCCGTATGTGTCGGTACCAATTTTCAGGTTGTTCTATGCATAATTTGGTCAATGCAGGTATTATTATTCTGTTAATTCTTTCGACCTGTCCGTTGCCTCGAGGTACGCCGGTTGTGATCTTCACGTGCTTTATATTCTCTTTCATGCAGTAGTCCTTAAAGTCTTGTGAGGTAAATGCAGTGCCTCGGTCCGAAATGATCGTTGCAGGATTTCCAAATATTTCCTTCTGCTTATCGAGTTTATTAATAACTTCTTTAGTCGACGTGCTTTTTGTTGGATGTAGCCAAACAAATTTCGTGAATGAATCGATCACTACCAATAGATGCTGGTATCCTTTCCCTGTCTTCATCATCGGTCCTAAATGGTCTATGTGATATGTTTGAAGAGGTGCATCGCCTTTCTCTATCGGATTGAGATATCCTTCTTGTTTGCCCATCTTCCTCTCGGTAAGTATACATGGTACACAGTTCTTTATAAATCTTCGTATTTTTTCCTCTAGGCTGGTAATGTAGAACTCTCTTTCGATCAAGTCTTTAGTTTTATTTAAAGCAAAATGTCCATTTTCATGTGCATTTTTTATTATTTGGTGCTGCATCATCGAGGGAATTACTATTAAATCATTTCCGTCCTTGTTCTTATACAAAAGTCCGTTTTTTAGTTCGTAGTTTTCGTGTGGTTGCGTCTCTAATATTTTGATGATTGTCTTAAGGTGGTCGTCTTGTAGTTGTGCTTCTCTTAACTGCTCTATGAATGTTGTTTGAATTACCATTGTTATTGGGTTTCGGCTTAATGCATCACAATGTTTCATTCGGTTTCCTGCTCTATGTTGAATGGTGTAGTCATATTCCTCAAGTAATAATGCCCATCTGGCTACTCTTGTACATAGATCCTTTTTGTTCATCGTAGCTGCAAACGCCGCGCAGTCAGTCAAGATTTTGAAATGTATACCTAGTAGATAAACACGGAATTTCTTCAAAGCTTCAATGACAGCTAACACTTCCAATTCGTAACTGTGGTATTTCTTTTGGGCGTCGCTTGTCTTCCTACTCCAATAATACACAGGGTACAGTTCTCCATCTTCTTGACACTTTTGCAATAAAACAGCTCCAAATCCATCTTGGCTTGCGTCTACGTGTAGCTCCGTTTCGTTAGCATGGTCAAATATTCTTAGTAACGGTTCTGTACTTAAAATTTCTTTCAGCTTCTTAAATGCAATTTCTTCTTCTATCCCAAATGAGAAGTTCTTTTTTCCTTTCAGGATGTCACTTAACGGTTTTGCGATTAGAGCATAATCTTGAATATATTTTCGGAAGTAGCCTGTTAATCCTAGAAAGCTCTGCAATTTCTTCACGGTCGTAGGCTTTGGGAAATTAATAACGGCTGCAACTTTCTCTTTGTTAGGTTTTACTACTCCGTTTTCTATTTCGTGTCCCAAAAACACAACGTTAGTCTTCAAAAATTGACATTTCTTCCAATTGAATTCTAGTCCGAAATTTTCAGCTGTTTCAAGAACTTGTTCCAATTTCTCGATAGCTTCATCGGCGTTCTTCGCTGGTATAATCATGTCATCTATGAACTTTACCACTATGCCTTTTCGAATTAGGTATTTGAAGACATTGGTCACGTTACGTTCAAACACTGCAGGTGAGTTACAAAACCCAAACGGCATTCGCAGGAACTCAAATTGTCCGCTAGGTGTGACAAACGCTGTATATTTAATGCTATCTTCTGCAACAGGTACGTGGAAAAAGCCGTTCTTCAAATCCAACGTTGTAAATATTCTTGCTCCTGATAGCTGATCAATAACGTCTTCGATAATAGGAAGTGGATAACGATCTTTTATTACCTTTCTATTTAGTCTTCTGAAGTCGACGCATATTCGAGTACTCCCGTCTTTCTTCTTAACAAGTACGATTGGGCTGGCATAGTCTGATGTACTTGGCCTTATAATGCCATTTCTGAGCCATTCATCAAGCTGCTTCTCCACTTCGTGCTTTTCCGGAATTGACAACCTTCTCGGATGTTGGTACACAGGTATCTCGTCTTGAAGTATGATCTTTGCTTGAATGTCCATCAGTGGTTCAGTTACTTCTTTCGCCCCGTAATTTTCTATCATACTGGCAACTCTTTCGTAGTATGCTTGGTCTCCTACGTCCAAACAATTGTCGGCGTCAATTAGAAGTATCTCGTTCTCGTTTTCTTCTAAACACTTCTCTGCTTCGGATACTGTTTTACGACTGCTCACTTCAATCTCATCTGTGTTAATAGTCAACGTAACTTCTTCTAAAATAGGTTTTCCAACTATTAGTTCCATAGGTATAGCGTCATCTGGTACTATGTGTACAGCTGTTGTAAAGTAGCACCCATCCACAACCATTCTAGCGTTGAATCGTCCCAAAGTTTTGACTGAATTGCTTCCTATGCCCTTTAGCGTTATTGCGTTCTCTTCGAATTTAGGTGTTCCAATTCGAATATAGCCACTAGCCTTCAGTAGATTCAAATCACTACCGGTATCAAAAAATGCTTGAATTTGGTGGTCGTTCAACTTAACTTGCTTATACCCTGGTAACTGCTCTTTAACTTCGTTGACTAGGTAAGATCCTTTAGTTTCTTCTCGTCTTTCGCTCGTTGGTTTTCTACAGTCTTTGGCAATATGTCCAAAACCATTGCAAGCAAAACATTTCATTCCTCTTCCTTTGTCATGGCAATTTTGTGAGACATGGCCTCTTTTCCCGCAATTAAAACATCTCTCTTCTTTTTTCATATTTTGCTTTCTTGAGTCGCTGTTTTTCACATTTGTTTCTTTCTGATGGCTGCTCTTCTCTGTTGCCTGTTTATTTTTCATCTTTTCATATAATTTCAGCTTTTCTTTAAATTGTTTCAGAGAATGAGTCCCGTACAATATTGCTTTGTTTATTTCATCGTCAACAATGCCATCTATTACGTAGTCGATGAGGGCATCTTCTTCGATACTACCTTGTGCTGCTATTTCCCTCATTCTCAATAGGTACTGTGATAAGGTTTCGTCTCTCCGCTTCTTTCTAGAGCATAACATTTTGTGCAATGCTGCGCTGTTTATTGCTTTTCCAAATTCTTCTTGTAACTTCTTCTTGAATGTAGTCCAAGAGTGTATGCCCTTTTCAGATCTCACGAATAGTAAAGCTTCTCCTTTCAATAACCTTTTTCCATAAATTAGCATTTCTACTTCGGTCCACCCCATCAATGAAGCCGTTTCTTCGAACTCTACAAACCATTTGTCCACTGAACAGGTGTCGCTTCCATCGAATGTAGTAACCGTATCTTCCACGTCTTTAAATGTTAATACAAATTTGGGTATGCTCTTCTTTGATGATATTTTACTTCTATTTGTGCTAGCGATTGAATTTGCTACGTCGTCGTTGTCGTCATTATCACTTTCGTCATTTGAGTTTTTTGCTATGTCGTCATCGTCATCTCTTTTGTCGTCGTTTAGCGTTAGCGGTACCATTTCGTCATTATCGTCGTCGTGGTTGGTTTCGCTTTCGCTTATCAAAAGTTTTACGTCATTCAACTTGGTACATAGCATTTCGACTAATTCTTCTTTGTCATTTGCGTCATTTTCAATGGTCAAAACTTGACAGATTGAATTTAATTCGCCTAAAGTGATGTTACTCGTCGCAAAATCAATTTTCTTCTGTAACTTTTCTTTATCAACGTCTTCAAATTCAAATCCTTTAAATTCGCGTAGTCTTTTGCGATTGTTGCGATCGCCTTCGTTTTCAAATATTAATTTATGGCATGCTTTTATGGCTTTTGTTGAGGCTTTTGTAATATTCTGCCCGATCGGCATAATATTTCCTAAAGTACTGTTCATCTTTTAGTCTTGTAGCAGTTTATTTGCAGAAACCTCTTTGCCAATGCAATATTTGAATAACAATCATGCAACTTATCTTTTTTCCAGTCTTGTTTTTCTTTTCCGTCTTCGTCTTTTAGTCTTGCCGCGTCTCTTATCTCTGTCGTCTAATGGTCAGAACCCTCTTTGATAGTGCCGCCGTGCCGCCACTGTGTCGCGTAGATGTTGTTGACGTTGCCGAACGTCCGTGTGGTATTCGGTCGCCTGTGTGCTCACGTCTTGCACCGCCCAGTTCTATTTTTAGCACAATAGTTTTAACACCGAATTTAACACAAAATAGTTTTTCAATTTTTTCTAACTGTTCATTAGTAATCGCGTAATGAGTTCACAATCGCGGAGTTCACAATCACGGTCGAGCCGCCATATGTAGGACGGTGCGGTTTTAAGAAAATAAACGCTTTTACAGAAAACTAACTATATTGTCTATTTGGTATGTACTTATAATAAATATTGAATAAGTAAGCTTGGATGTTGTCTAGGGTCTCTCACTGGTCACTCGGTATCTGTAAATTGAGCACTACGTTAACACGGGCTTTTTGAAAGAGGTTATACGCGCGTCTTACCACCTTGAATAGTCTAACTCGAATCCTCTCTCTTTCTTGGTACGCTCGACTAGTACAGTTTCCCACTCCTCAACCGACGGTTACCGAGAATAGGCGAATCGGTTCCTACATAAAAGTGACCCAGATTTTTATTTATTAAAGTATAATCAGTAATACATGTTACATAATTGCCATAATCCACAATATTACTAAACAATTATATTAGGCAGTGTGGAAAAAGTCTGCAATATACTGAAAAGGAACAATTTTTGTGTTCCAAAAAGGTACCAAATATTTAGTTCCGAGGAAACTGACAAACTTTATATAAAATTTCGATTTTTTTTTAAAGTAACTAACCAATTATTCTACCAGAAGCCCTGTTGAGAAAATGTGCCCGCAAGTTTTTATCAAAATAAATTTTTGTTTTATGATTTAGTTAGTTAGTTTTTATAATTTTAATTTCAGTGCTGCTAATTAAAAATATTAAAGCTTATTTTTTTACGTTTTTCATCAGTTTTCGAGCAGGTGAATGGCCGAAACGTCGGATTTGTTTGCCTCGATGCTAATTAATTAATATAACTGCGAAAACAATACCCCACGGTCCAGCGGTTATATGGGAAAAGGGTTACGTTCCAATATTTCCACACCAAATATTTATGCGCCATGGCCGTGTTTGCACAGGATAACACCTTTATCCAGTGTGTGCGAGCTTTTATTTTATTAACTCGGAAATCGGAAGAGTGCGGAGGAGAGAGGGGGGGACAACGAGAAGTGATCATTCTACGTTGGCGGGCGTATGTTGCCGCAGAACCGGAGCAGGGCTGGGTATGGCGTTCCGGGCCAGGTGTTTTGGCCATCTGCCCGCGTCCGAGCTGTTAGTTAGCCGTCCGCAGGCCATTTGCAGCACGCACCGGCTCCGGTTCCCGATGCTCGTCCGTTCGGGCCCTATGGGCCGCACAAAAGTCGACCCTATCACGCCAAATTAAGGCACGTGACTCACTCACAGTCCTATACCATCTCACACACTCTCACAATACCTATACGATCTCCTATATACGTTTCTAAACAAAGCTGGCCACGTACTAGCCTTTATCACTTGATTGTGATCTGTCAATTGGTTCTGATAATTTCAATTATATCGTATGTCCAATAAATAAGTCCTTTCTTTTGATTTTTTTTTTGACAACTTAATAAAACACCAGGTAGTCCCCAATAATCAATTAACTTGTCTCAGGAATGTTGTATTTTATGACTAGAAAGAACTTAATTCGCAAAAACCAGATGCAATAAAACAGCAGGTAGTTTTCAATAATCAATTAACTTGACTTAGGTCAGGAATGTTGTATTTTATGACTAGAAAGAATTTAATTCGCAAAAACCAGATGCAGTAAAACAGCAGGTAGTCCCCAATAATCAATTAACTTGTCTCAGGAATGTTATATTTTATGACTAGAAAGAACTTAATTCGCAAAAACCAGATGCAATAAAACAGCAGGTACTTTTCAATAATCAATTAACTTGACTTAGGTCAGGAATGTTGTATTTTATGACTAGAAAGAACTTAATTCGCAAAAACCAGATGCAATAAAACAGCAGATAGTTTTCAATAATCAATTAACTTGACTTAGGTCAGGAATGTTGTACTTTATGACTAGAAAGAATTTAATTCGCAAAAACCAGATGCAGTAAAACAGCAGGTAGTCCCCAATGATCAATTAATTTGTCTCAGGAATGTTGTATTTTATGACTAGAAAGAACTTAATTCGCAAAAACCAAATACAGTAAAACAGCAGATAGTCCCCAATGATCAATTAATTTGTCTTAGGTCAGGAATGTTGTATTTTATGACTAGAAAGAACTTAATTCGCAAAAACCAGATGCAATAAAACAGCAGGTACTTTTCAATAATCAATTAACTTGACTTAGGTCAGGAATGTTGTATTTTATGACTAGAAAGAATTTAATTCGCAAAAACTAGATGCAGTAAAACAGCAGGTAGTCCCCAATAATCAATTAACTTGTCTCAGGAATGTTGTATTTTATGACTAGAAAGAACTTAATTCGCAAAAACCAGATGCAATAAAACAGCAGGTACTTTTCAATAATCAATTAACTTGACTTCGGTCAGGAATGTTGTATTTTATGACTAGAAAGAATTTAATTCGCAAAAACCAGATGCAATAGAACACCAGGTAGTCCCCAATAATCAATTAACTTGTCTCAGGAATGTTGTATTTTATGACTAGAAAGAACTTAATTCGCAAAAACCAGATGCAATAAAACAGCAGGTAGTTTTCAATAATCAATTAACTTGACTTAGGTCAGGAATGTTGTACTTTATGACTAGAAAGAACTTAATTCGCAAAAACCAGATGCAATAAAACAGCAGGTAGTCCTCGATGATCAATTAACTTGTCTTAGGTCAGGAATGTTGTATTTTATGACTAGAAAGAATTTAATTTGCAAAAACCAGATGCAGTAAAACAGCAGGTAGTCCCCAATGATCAATTAATTTGTGTTAGGTCAGGAATGTTTTTTATGACTAGAAAACGCATTTAATTCGCCAAAACAAGATGGTAGTTTGTTTTATATAAATTTAGGTACAACATTACACCGGTAATGTTAGGATAAAATCTAATTATCTTGAAAATTTAGTGAAATACCACAATCACAAGAATATACCGTATACTTAACTAAGTAAAATTTATGTCTTCGATCCTTATCGCTTGGAATATCCATGTCCTCATATTGCCTCGACAGGCAACTAATTTATCTTGTTTTCCACTATCTAGATTTCCTTCTGGCATTTATATTATGCGTGTCGCAGCGGTTAATTGTTGCGTTTCACGTTTTTTTACCCCTCTAGGATAGACGAGATAAATACAGACATTAAACTCACCCTTATAAGGGATTACCCATGCATTTAGGTTAAAAAAATTGAGGTAAAAATACTCTCTTTATACGATATAGTAAAACTTATCATTACTAATACCCCAAGCAATGACAATAGTAGTAAGTAACGCACCATGTGGCATTTGAAGAAAAGGGAAATAAATGTGTTAACGTTAACGTTTCGGGTCCGAATGGATCGTAAAGCAAGAGAGCCTCTTAGAGATGGCACACGCAAACGTGCAGCTGTTCCACAATTTACTGGTGGTCATTTCGATATTTACAGATAATTGCTTGTCGCTACCCATATAAAAGTTATGGCGGTATGTGCTGTCCGTTTGTATCCGTTTCTATATATCCCATCGGGGAACCGCCATCAATGCGGGGGTGTTTGTCAGACGCGTCTGACAAATTGCGTTTTAAATGTGTGAATGGCCAAAGTCGACTGTTGAACAGGAATCGTTGCATACTGTCGAGCTGCTACCCTAAGCGTGTAATTGATGTCGCAGGGGTAAATTGTTCGAAATGGGGAAGTGTTTTCGATTCATTCATTATGAAGGTACACGTAGAGAGAAAAATACTTTACTGAAAGCAGTGTGCTTCTGTCCAAATAAATTGTTTGTTTTTGTATAGCCACAACAAAATATTGCATGAGAATAAAGCGAAGTGGAAATATAATACCCTTGACGATCTGCGAACATATTTTCTTGAAAGCAGTGTAGATATTATTCATTTAGGCACACAATTGCTTGCTAAAATGCACCAGAAATAGTTGACCTTTTGTAGTTTGAACTGAGGCTTGCCACAAAATACCCGCTGGCTGCTGTTGCTGCTAGCAGCACCAGCAGCTAGCGCCTAGTGTGACCGTGGCATTAGTGAGTTCAAACACTTTTTGCCCTCGTATCATAAATAGCTATTCGCAATACTCGGTAACAATAGTAAAGGCTTAAGTATATATATTCGCACGCATTAAACCATCACAATATGCTCGGTATAATGCAGGCTCGCAATAATTGTGAATAGAAAGTTTTGTGTTGAACGTGCAGGCCTGTTGGGTTGGTCAGTGCCGCGTTCGGCGTTTAGTTCGCGGTCGGCTCGTTTTATATTTATCGCGTTGCAGTTCTCATGTAAATACCGATGCATTTCGCGTCCGCGTTCGTGTCCATTTAAAATGTTAATGGTCCCGTCGTCCAGTGCCGTGCGATCGGTACTCTGGCCACCGTACTGTACCGCACCGTCAGGCCGTGTTCTCGAAATGTAAATGTACTCGTTATTAGTCCGCGCACGACTATTCCCTCAGTAAATAGTACCCATTCATGCAAAACTGCAACGTTCGGAATTATTTCATAACGGAAAGAACCGTAGACCGATTTTAGGCTACACAGTAGTAGTAGTAGTAGCACAACCAATTACCCTACCTACTACATGAGGTACAGCGTACGAATACCCAAGGAACCCGGTTTCGTTATAATTGCGGAAGTGGAAATGCCAAATAAGATATTTCCACGAATGTCGGGGAAGTTGGTGGACGGGGTAATTATACTTCCACGTATTATATTATGGAAATCCACGATGGAAAACCAGGGAAAATTTCTCTCAAGTTACATGGTCACAATTTTGCATCAAACTCGTTTGAAGCATCTCACAATTTTATTAATTCAAGAAAAAATAAAATTCTAGCAATCTGCTACCAATCTTCCGTTCTATGGAATTCGTTCAATGGAATTTCACATCTTTGAGGATTGTTTGAATTAGTTACAATCAAAATTTAGTTAGAAAAAAAAAAACTGGACTACATTTTCAAATAAAAGAAACAAACCTAGCGTGAGTCATTCACCCACTTAGTCCTGTCAGAGCATGCCATAGTTAGGGCGCATATCTGATTCGCAAAAGTTCTCGAGACTTGGCGGCGTTCGACGTGGACGTCGACGCTTTAGCAAAATGAAAACTACAAATTAAATTTGAACAAAGCAGCAGTACACGAAACAGATTAAAAACCGATTTGGCGAATGTACATAACACGAAACTAGCGTGAATGTCATTTCGAGAATTACGCATGCAACGGTTAATTTGTCCGGCCAACCGGGGGCGGCTGTCCCACCTAACTGGATGTGTCCTCCATTAAGCTTTATCATTTTCAATTCATCGCGGTCGCGGTCCTTTTATTCCTTTGTTTTGCCTGCTTGTTTGCGCCCGATTTCCACTACAAACTTTTTCGCGGTCAAATTATTTCAGACTAGCTTTAGGCCTGGCGCATACCGCATCGTACGAGCTTTAATGGTTTCAGGTACAGGCATTTTTAGCAATAATAAACTCCTAGACTCATAACATAACATATACTAAATTTCAACCCAGTTTTCGGACAATTTGATGGACTCCACAAAAGTTACTAAATACTTGTGACGTTTGTGTAATGGTTGTTAGAATTTGTGATGTATTATACGTGGAAGAGACGTCCTTGTTGGCTCACGAAATGGGTTAGAGACACAACTGTTGTGTATGTAATATTTATGGCGATGTAAATAAGGAAACATTCTGCAATTTAAACTGTGCCGGCAGAATAGCAAATGATGAACGGATTGGTCGTGTTATTCGAGTCGGGTATAAATGTAAATCTGCTGAGTGGATCGAGAGTCCTGCAGGATCCTTCTTCCTTCCTCCAGACGCGAATCCGGGAATGCACTGATCCCGTAGCACTGAACGACCCACGAAGATTAAAGCCGGAACTACCTCCTCTCCTCCTCGTAGTCGCTGTGATGCCTAACTCCATTTTCAGCATGAATATTTCCCTCTCAATACCCGGTTTCGGTCCGATCTCTCTCAGTAGACCCACCATTACACACGCCAAAGGTACGCCGTCGGTTCACTTCTTTTAATAAGAAAACCGACGGGTACCTTTTCAAGGCCTCAACTCGTCCTTTTACCAGGACTTTCAACAGGACAGTCCGCGGCTTAATGAACTCTTTGAACATATAGCGGTCTCATCGGCCCATCTAGATAGAAATTTAAACACAAAAGTGTAATGATAAAACTTCTAAAAGATGATCATATCATATTAAACCTTTTGCAATACCTGCAGAAGGGTAGGGTAATTCTGTTAGCAGTTTGTTGTTTACTTTCTTTACAAATGAGATACGATACAGACAGATTATATCGCAAGGGAGAAAATAGTACGGCATGGGGCATTAAAACTCCATTACGAATCAATATTCGCGTGTATAAATAGAGCTAAATTGGACATAATGTAGACTAGCGTTTTCACGTTTTGTTTAAATGGGGAAAAAATGGATTAGCTCTTATTCTAGATTAGCACCTACACAGAGAGAAAATAATGCTCAGTTCAAGTCAAATTACTTAAAACATTTCGACCAAATTAATAATGCTTTATTTCAACCATTGGATGGATTAAAGAAAATAATGATTATCAAAACAAGTAATTGGTTGTTTTGCTTGGAAAAACAAATGTTTCAGAAAAAGATTTTTAGCTTTGGTTCAACACCTTTTGTGTTCTGAATAGAGTATTTCATTCTCACTGCAAGTAACTGTCATTTTAAATGAAATGCGATCAATAATTCAAAGTAAGCTACAGTAATTTACATTCAACATAATATATTGATTTGAAGTGACTAATTTTGTTGTTTTGTTCAAACTATCTAGCGCTGCTGCAAAGGGGTAAAAAAGTTCTTAGTAGTGTAGCAGGGATACTTCTAGACCAGTGTTTCCCAACGTGGGGCGTACGCCCCACTGGGGGGCAATATGATTCTCAAGGGGGGCAATTGGAATATAGAAAAATTTTGAAAAAAAAAAAACCTACCTTAAAGTCTCTTTGTACCGTTCATACTGCAACCGTTAATCATATCCTTGAGGCGAATTATTAAATATCTCTACACAATTCTAAATATGAAAAAAAAAAACACACAATAGGGAAAAATTTAATTAAGCCATCAATATTTGTAAAAACGTTTTTAGAAAAATATGTCAAAGATGTGATAGCTATGCCACTTAAGATACATTGTTGAGGAACATTTTGTTGAAGGTAAAAGTAAAAAAATTACTTCAATGTCTTTAATATTCCAATACAGAACATAACATCCTGTACTGCAGACTGTGCTCCTAACATGATGGACAAGAAAAGCGGCTGTTTAAAGATAAGAATCTAGAAATGCTTCTTGTGCATTGTCTAATATAGCTCCATAGGGAAAACTTGGTAACCAAAAATGTTTGTCCAGTTCTCAATGAAGATTAAATTCGGTTATAAAATATGTCAATTGTATCAAAGCTAATGCCGAATGTGACATTTCAAGTTAATTTGTGACGTACAAAATAATTCATACTTTTTATAACTAAATTTAATACTTCATTGAACAAATATTTTTGGCTACCAAGTTTTCCCTGTGGATTACACAATGCACAAGAAGCATTTCTGGATTTTCATCTTTAAACAGCCACTTTTCTTGCCCATCATGTTAGGAGCACGATTGGCAGCACAAGATGTTATGTTCTGTATTGGAATATTATCGACATAATTAATAACATAGTTTTTTAGCTTAGAAAAAATATCTCTGGAGGTCGTGGTGCTTTCTTATGATTTGCAGAATTACATTTCCTCAAAAAAATGTTCCTTATTAATGTACCTTACATAAGTTATCAACAAGGCCTCAGTGCCTCTCACTCTTGCTCATTTTAACCATTCTTTTTCTGACAGTGTTGTTACTAAGGGGCACAGCTATCACACCTTTGTCATCTTTTTCTAAAACCGTTTTTACAAATGTTGATATTGACAGTTTAATTAAATGTTCCCCTATTTTGTGCTTTTTCCAGATTTAACAATGAGCACGAATATTTGATAACTAGACTCAAGGGTACGATTAACACTTGCAGTGACAATTTCAGTTTTAGAGTAAATGTTTAACTTTGTGTTGTTATAATAAAATATTGCAGATTTGTGTTGTATTAGTTTTTAAGTGAATGTTTATTTCTATTTTGTTATAATAGAATATGTAGCAAATTTTGTTTCTGCTAAAATGCTTAGTATTTATTTCAATAATCAAATAAATTATTGTTTTATGTTATTATTTTTATACTTCCAATGGCGCAAGTTTTTCATTACGTCACAGAGAGGAAATTAGTCAAAGTTTGTTAGGCAGAATGTGTACCAATGACTAAATGAGAAACGTACACCGTTCAGAGTAAGGTTCATTTCCAACTCTGTTATAGGTATAAAAAAAGACAATATGAAGTGGGGCATGAGATTTTTAGACCAGCTTCGGTGGGGCATAGCTCAAAAAAGGTTGGGAAACACTGTTCTAGACCATCATGGCTCTAAAGCCATGATGGTATAGAACCGCCAATGGTCTAGATGTATCCCTGCTACACTACTGTTCTTATATACCATTACAGTTATCTGATACATTTCAAAGTATTAAATATATATAATAATTAAATAATACCTCTGCTGAATTTGTTGTCATTGATTTGCATCTCTTACTTTGTACCATGCTATAAAAACACCTTGGTCCATTGTATGCCGTACTGTAGGAACTTTAGTAATGCATCATGTGCACCTGTGGTGAAATATAATATGTACATAAATATGATAGATATATACGGTTTCTCACCACAGATGTTTCCAAATCTAATAGCTTCACAGCTTCCCGGAAAGCTATTGGATCTCTAATAGCCGGAATAAGTTCTTTTACTGCTTCCTCTGTAAGTGTTCTTATGTTTTCCATAGTTATTTTATTGCCTTGAAAATATAGAATGCACATAGTGTATTAACATTTTCATAAAAAGTAGTTATACGCATATACTTACTGTCAAATTTCGGTATTAGATGATCTAATGAGATTGATATTAAAAAAATCAACCACTCTGATATACAGGATGTCAATCTCAAAAACAATTTGCATGAGAAAATATACGTGTTAAGTCCCTGGAAATTCTACCCGATAATGTTTCCGGTTAAACCGGAAACCGGAACAAAGAAGTGTCGGTCCTCTTTGTCCCGTTTAATCATCTAAGACAAAACACCTCGAAAATCGAGTTTCGCTGCATGTTCCCGCCGCTACAAAGAAATGAGAACTCGTTACCAAAACTTTAATTACACATAAATTGACTTACATGTTGTCGTCGTCGAGCAGGTAGTTGCGTTACGACATCAGCGTCGCGCGCTGCGCGTACACTGTCAAGTGTAAATAAGTAAATTGTCTTCGTTCACCTTTGATAAATCCGCACAAAGGGCCGTCGCGTCCTTTGACGCGAAGGAAGCGTTAACGTCGTTCTCGTTACATATCGGTAATTCCTCCTCCAAGGACTAATTACCCTACTGCTAATTATCTACAACGTGTTTACTGATTTTACACTTTGTATCCAGCCGCCGCACCCGTCCGCCCGCCCCACGACGTAACACGGTGTTTGTTATTAACTGATTTGCATATTCAACTTATGTATTAGTTTACCTCTGCCTGCGGTGACGGAAACTTTACTAAACTACACTTACCTATCAAAGGTATTGTGTTTATCTACCTATACTAATTCTAATTACGAACTGTCAAGTGTAGGGCGCGTTCAGCGGAATCGCCCATTTTCGCCGACACTTGCGATCGAGTAGCTGCAAAATTGGGCTTTTCGATATTACTTTTGACGCTCGAATTGAAAAAAGGGCACAATTCCGCTTGGACTGCGCGATATTTTGTAAATTAAATGTGTCAATTTTGAACAAAAATCACGTTTTTGCACCTCTTCGGGTGAAGGCGAACCTCGAAAAACTGTCACGTGACGTCTAGAAATTCCGACAAGCGGATTGATGAACGTCAAAAATTTACATTTTTTATCCGTTCCTGCCGACCTTATAAAAGCCGCTCGCTCTCATGTCTTACGATAAGATCCCTCTAAATACCCTTCGCAAAGAGTTTTGAGCAAAAAAACAGCCTTAAAAACAATTTTCGATCCAAAAAATCGATTTTAGTCGACCCGTGTTTTGCTGCTATTACCACAGTAACGTCAAACCCGAAACGCCCCCTGTCGGACATTCGTAACAACAGTAACAGATAGCAGATAACCTAAAATGTATCCTAAAATGTCCATATTGCAAATGTGGACAGGTGGGAAGCCTTAACCACATATTTCTAGAATGCCCAATAACTAAAATCGAAAATTTTGACATATACACAGAGCTAGTAATATACTAACCTTATAATATGTACTTTTTGTCTATTCCATATATTTCACGGAACAAAAAGTATACACCCGTCCGAAAAACGATACAACCACTGTCGGAGTGTACGACATGATGTATCGCGATTTTTTCGGATATCAGATACCCGTTATATAGCGTTTGGGTGTCCGCGTTCAACAGATACCTTTTTGGTCGTTTTCGCTCGAGCGTAACGGAAATGTTCCGCAAGTTTTGCCCGTAGGATACGTTTTCCCGGCTATGTTAGCCGGGAAAAACGTATCCCGGCCATGTATAGGTATCGGGTCGCATGAAGTATTCATAAATGGGCAGTCGAACGGGCCCGATGGGCCGGCATTAGCGCCTAAATTGTTATTTGGTCGTAAAGTGGGGATTTCATTGGGCCGACCCGGCACTTTACACTCACTCTAAAGCCGAACGCCGAAAAAACGACACTGTTCCGACCAATTTATCACCCTGTAAAAATTCCGTATGGTATAGGGCCTAGTGAACGGTCCGTTCAGATATACTATACAGTGTTGGTTTGTTAAAACTTTTTCAATCATATTCTTACATACTTTAATTCTCAGAGTAAGAATATAATTTTCTTGATGATCTAAGTATTACGTTTTCTTGTTTTACGTATGAAGGAACTGCTTGAAAGGAATTACGTCTGTTTTAAGCGATAGGTACGTATACTTTTGGGTCAAGAAACTGTTTGTTCGTTGAAGCATGTATATTTTTCACCCAATTGATGTAAAACGAACGTCTTACTCCTTTTATATGTAGAAGAATAACATTTTCTTCGTCAGAGCAAAATGTACTCCACATAAACATACTAAACTCTTAAACCGGAAGAATTACTAACCGTTGAAATAACTATAACATATATTGAAATCCTTATTACAATAAAATATTATTTGGATAGCAAAAATATCCTCTTCATCCTACACTATATACACAAAAACATGTTTTCTTGATATTTACATTGGAGACTTCCACGGAGACTCTTCTCTTCGTAGCCGTCTTACTGTTACGTCCTGAAGATGCCTCTTGCAACAGAGTGCGAAACGTTAACTACTTTATCGTCGTTGACGCGGCTTTCTCCCGGAAATCTAGAACTTGTGTTTTCTTGATATCCAAAAATAGAGTTCTTTCTGTGTAGGCTATTCCACTACAATCCTGCTTTTCCTCATAATCCTTGTAAGTCACCCATGAAATAAAACACTCATGCATAGATGTAAACAAACAATATACGAACACTCAATATCGTCGAACTTATATAGCGGTAATAGGTGGCAAAAGACACGAGAAACTGTTAGCGCCACCTGTAAAGTAATTGCAAAACTTTCTATGTATCTCTCAGAGTAAGAATCTTGGGTTTTTTCATTGAAGCATATATATTTTTCGTAGAAAATTTATAGCCTATGCACTGTAGATCGTAGTTAACGATTCCAATAAAATAATTTACTCGGCATATTCTTCGGTAAAAACGTATTTATTCAAATTTTTATCTAGAATCGCGATCGGTGAAGAATTTTGAAAGGCAGATACGATGACTCTATTATTCCGGTAGCCGGCGTAGTACGCGGATTGCCCGAGGAGTCGATTCCCTCTCTGTCCCTGTCCTTCTCTCTCTCTTTCTCTCCTGGTCCTTCTTTCTCTCTCCAATCCTGACTGAAATATCGGATGAAATATCTCACACCGTATATCAAGAGACGGTTTATGAGATATGTAAATACGCGAAAATATGGCCGAATATGAAATCTCGGTCCCCCGGCCGAAACTTAAACAGTGCGAACGAGCGGAATTTATATTGCTAAATGATATATGAAACTGAAAAGTCGAAAAGAAAAACTGAATAGTCGAAAAGAAAAACTGAATAGTCGAAAAGAAAAACTGAATAGTCGAAAAGAAAAACTTAAAAGTCGAAACGAAAAACTGAAAAGTCGAACAGAAAAACTGAAAAGCGCTAGCATATTTTTTTACGTAACACTCTGTATAGTTCTCGATTCGACGTTTCTCAGTTTGCACAAGTGGTATATAAATTAAGAGAGAACGAGGGGCCGCTGGCGCCATCTGGCGAGCACTGCGTAAAGAGTTAAAACCGGAAGAACAGACGATACACCCTCAGATGAACTGTTTTAAGGTTAGGGAGCCGTAAATTTACAACGAACGGGCTCAAATGCGTTCTCCATAAAGTATTATCTTTCTTCGAACTTAGGGGAATTTATTGTGCGGATTTTAAGCATTCTGCTTGGACAGTTTTATTGTAAGCAACTTAAACTCCATAAGGATCACCACATATAAGGGCAGAAGTTGCTTACATTGCTTTGTTTTCTTATTTTTCCAAAATATTTGCCTGAAGCCTAAAAGCGTAACATTTTTTTTACACTATGTTATGCAAAACAAACGTAATACCTTCAAGCAGTCTAGTAATAAGTGAACAAAATATTAGTTTAATAAATAAATAAGAAATATAAGAAACGGAAGTAAAAATTAGTGGGGTTACAAAACCCTAAGGGGCGACATAAAACCGTTATTTGGGCGCGGAACCCATAAAAAGGGCCGGAATTATTTTTGGCAAGTCGTAAAAAAATCACTCAAAAGTGAGGTGGGCCGGCGTAAAAAGCGGGCAAGTTTTTTACGCGACGTGCATAATTTTAATACCTCGCCGCCCGCCGCCGCCGTAAAAAATATGCAACATAACTTCTTCAGAGCTTACCCAAGGCAAGGCGAATTTTCATTTTTACCCCTACACGCACGCCCAGGGGTAGAAAGTTTGCAGAGAACAAGCGTTATTTGAAATAGTTGATAGTGCGTTAAGTTTTCTTATTAAAAGTGTCTTCTGGGCTATAAGAAGGGTATAAAAATTCTATTATATAATATAGGTAGAGAAGTAATGGTTAGAACCAGCGTACTATATTATAGTGTTGGCTCTCTAGTAGAATTCTGGTCGGGATATCGATTACTCAAATAATACGGCCCGTTTATTGCTTCCGATTCATATTGCTTTTATTACCCTATAAAACAACCCTCAAATTTAATGCAATTAAGCCAATGAGTTACTACCCTTGCAGCGGATATTGCTCTATACTCGTATATAGCGGTACTAACGTCGTTTCGCGCAGCCAAGCCAATTCTATAAATTAACACGGAAAAACTGTAATTGCTTACAAATCTTCGTGATGCAATTCGAAACTAACGCCAGAGCCTGGTGCTTGCCGTGCTACGCGCGGGTATTTCGTGCGGAATTATCAATTTGATATGTTTTCACGGCGCGCGCGCTCTGCGGAACCGCGGCCCATACATAAATGCATAAACTCCACGGAAATGTAATCACATTTGCCCGAATATCAACTAAGTTTTAGCCAAGTGGTTGTAACTACCGCTACACACTTGTGTGACGACTGAATCCACTAATTGAATCTGTAATTATGCCATTGGGGAACCAAATAATGAATTACTTTTATTAATTTATACTTATTGATTATTATGATAATTTAACAACAATCGAAATGGAAATAACTGACTCACAAGGTCTTATTAGTACGTAACAGGATTTTAGGAAATATTTTTATTGGAAATGTGTAAGCAACAAAATACGCGTCACCATCCGGCTTGCTCGAAGGCAAACACGGTTAACAAAAAATTGTTTTCGCGAGTTGAGCATGAAACGAATTCAAAGAAATAGCCCACGGACTGGAAATAACCACCAGAAAATACTAAATAAAATCGACATTTTCTACAATTATACCAATAATCCACATTTGATATTATAAAGGATAATAGAAATATACTAATCCAAGAAAATTTAGTCGATTTGTCATTCGATTTCTTTCAAGTTAAGTATGTATGTATGTATGTATACCTATACGTATATGTAATTTGGGCGCAATATAAACTAAATATTTACTTTGGTTACCTCTATAAATATAAATAATCATTTAATCAATCAAGATGTGACGTGACATACACATAAAGATCCTTCCATTTTAAAATATGGTTTAAAAGGCTCGCTACGCTTTGTAAATGAAGACACTGTCACACCTCGTGCGAAAAGATTCCATTCCTGTAGCCTAGAACCCAATAACTCGGTCGTTTCTTTCGATAAACCTCTCTAAGTCTTTATCCAAATCTAAGTCGTTATCCAAATCTAAGTCTTTATCCAAATCTAAGTCTTTAACCAAATCATTCAGTTCGCAATGGTTTATAAGGTGAGGTGTTCATAAAACTTCAAATGGTGCATTTTCACGACTTGCCTGATTTGACAAAGTGATTTCAGACACTCTGTCCAACCAGGCAAGTTTCTTCAAACAGGCGAAATTTCTGCTGTGTCAAAAATCGACGATGATGAAGTGGATGGCGCACTTGGGAGAGGATGGTTCTCTCCATGGGGGATAGGTCGCGATGTTGATGGCAAATTTGGGTATTTTATTTTATGGTTATCCTTTTTCGAATATCCGGAGACGCTTATTGTACAGAAATAGCAATCCTACATCTACATTATTGGAAGGCTCTCGCCACAACATGGGAACTGAATATTCTTTTGGTTCCCTTTCATCCACTTTAAAAGTCCGATCTAACAGGAAATACAACATATACCCATAAGCTGTCCATGGCTTTTCCAGATCTCCAATTCTAAATCCAAAATAGCTGCTTATGCAACCGTATATGCAGTCTAGTCTGGTTACATAATCAGAATAAATTTTATGTTTTGTCAGCGCGTGAAACAACATAATAACGATCAAACATCTGGCCTAAATAAACGCATCGCTACCTCTAACATCTAATTGAAATAGTACCCTACCCCCTATTAGTTTAAAATAAAACCATTAATATTAATTTTATGATCGTATAGTGTCCGGTGACTACTACTAATATTACCATAATAACCAAGGGTTGGGGTGCTATTTCAACCCTCTAAAATTCATTTCCTGTTTACCTGTCCCTATTTTTTGTGCTTCGAATGATATAAATTAGCATCAGTTGACTTCCTGGCACGCGCCCGTGAATCATAACTTTGTGAATTTCGTGCGCGACCTACGGCACGAAGTGTGACGCCGTATATAAGTTTCGAGAAGTATTAGTCAGCAGACAGGGGCGCTGCTATCGTCGGCTATTTTTGATTTAATTTTGTTTCCACGAGTTCCCGCAATATCGACCATTTCCAAGTGCATTAGAGATTACCAAAGTCCGCTTCAAGCTGTCTGGAGTTAACTGATTTTAAGTTCGCGCGGAATGTTTCCTTGTTTCGCTTCGGACGGTATAGTAACTAAGGGTAGTAAATACGGGGGATGGTGGAGAATAGTAGGGAGCAAGGAGAACTGAGAGCTCCTACAGAGCTCCCTCACAACGCCCAGTTTATTGAACTGGATTCTGGCAACTCCAAAGAGGACCGGAAGCAATATCCGAACTACCGGAAGTGCGATCGGATTTGTTAAATGGCAGAAAAGGATTATAGAGGATTTAGAAACTGTGCCGGCACGCTAGACTACCTCCGAATTGAGCCCGATTTCTACGACTATTCTCGCCACAACGATTTCCTCTCATTGTTTCCCAATTGTTTTCTATTACACCCTAAAAGGATAATCTATTCTTGACATTTCATACATACATAATTTCTAATCAGATCTGTGTCAGATAAAACCGGGGATCTTCACTCTATAAAAAATAATATCCCTTGAAAAATTACTGCGCCAAGATAAGCCTACCGAACATGCATCACCACCACCGTAATAATGGCGTAAGTTATGTGCGGTGCTAAGAGGTTGGCACACCTTAATCTCGCACACTGACAGGGTCTCTCTCCCCTGCTTAGGGTGAAGCTCCACTCCTTCACGGGAATGATTTTATGACCCTATAACGAGCAAGTACATACCCCATATAAATCCATATATGTACTATACTGTGAAAAAAACTCATTTTAAACCAAGGGTTTCACTAAAGCTTGTAAATATCTTGATTTCTCATCTTTTTTTACTTTATCATACGTAGTATGACAAAGTATTGTAATCGTGTCGAAAAAAAAATTGAGATTTTAGCGGAAATAGGTCTTTTTGGGCCCCCTGAACATTTTTGACCAAGGTACAAAAAAATGTCTGTGTGTGTGTATGTGAGTGTGTACCCGTTTTTTGTGGCGACGATTCCGGAGAAACTACTGAAGGTATCGAGACGAAACTTCATATTTAGAAGTTTCGTGACTAAACTTAGAGCTGAAAGAAGTTTTGTTCAAAAGGGCCCAAAGGAACTCGAGGTTTACTCTTATCATTTTTCAACGAGTTTGCAAATTAGCCGCCATTTCTGTAATTTCGTCAAAATAGTTAAATAATAAACTATAGTAGAGAAAATTTTGTATAATTTATGTCCATTCCATTTTTTGGAAAAAAAAATTAAATCATAGTAAGCGGATGCCCCTTGAACTTCCAAATTGCCCCCCTAAACATGGCTGTATCGTATGATAAAGTCATGTGCCTGGCCACATCAGATTTTTTCTTTCGTAGTCGACTGTCCAGTAAATTTTTATTTACATTAACGACTGAAAAAAAACGGCGCAACATGGCAAACGTCGCCAAAAACAATGTTATTATCTTGGTAAAATTCGAACGATAACTCACGCTGTTACGTGTCAACGCGTCTCGCCGCCATTGTCGCGCCCCTGCGGACCTTTTCGCATTTCGCAGATTTCCCGCTTATCTGATTAATGGCGCTTTGTTCGAGGACGCCGAGCGACAGGTATCTACTACAAGTAAAATATTACCAAAACGCGCAGGGCTACCATCCTTGACCATTCGCCAAATTCAAGCTCACTCGCATTAGTATTATTGCGAACGGTTTGCATCCTACAGCATAGTGTGACCACTTAACTAAACAAGCAAGTGTTTAGTTGTTATTCACCGAAATAAATCCGCGTTCCGCAAAGATTTTGCTTTCCCCGACGTTCCGGTTAGCAAAATCCAAACAATCCGTAAAAATGTATTCAACACAGCGCGAGTTTTCGGGTTTTGCACCCTAAACCGGGCTCTGTCCGTCGCGCAGACAATTCTATACGTAAAAAAATGCGGACGAGAGAGAGAGAGAACGGGAAAAAAACCGCCAGTGGGCCAGTGTTGGGGTCCGTTTAATTAACATACAGCTTCCGTTCTGCCGGGCATTTCTTCCGGTAAAACCGGAAGCGTTAACGTTCGCGGTGGACCTTTTTATTTGCGCTTTGAAGCCGGCAGAGTGCAGTGGAGATGAGGGACGCAACATTGTACGACGAATGCTGCTAATTAAACAACGGATTTACATGATTTACGCAATTAGTCGCGCGGTAAATACAATAAATGTTACCTACCGAATTAACGGGTGCGGTACGCCTTTGTCGCGCTCTCGGCCCGTCCTTATAGGGACAAACAACGAAGCCTTTGTTTCCCCCCATGGTCTGTTTTTCGTATGTAATTTTGTTCTTGCGTTTCTGTGCAGCTGAATTGTCTATTTTGATAGAAGACTCTATTGAGTTGTGTTAATTTATACACGATTTTGCTTTTAATTCGTGTTCAGCTTTTAATACACAACCCCGAACGGCGGCGTTCATTTTTAATCCTGAAAGTGCTGCATCATGTTTAACTCAATAATTTGTTTTGCAAATGATCCGTCGTCGTCTCAGTATGCCCAAAACCAAGAGGGGGGATCTGGGGACATTCCCGCTGTCATTTATATTTATAACGGCCGGTGAAAAGCGGCCGTTCTTGCTTACTAGCGGAACAGAACGACCGAGAGAGGGAAATTTCGGCGATGATTACGAGAAGTATTCGACAAAGATTTTGCTGTCGTCTCGGTTTTAGCCCCTGAGGCCCGCTCCTTGGTTCGCCCCGTCCTTCCTTGTCGCGTTTCATCATTTCTAAACCCCCCTCCTCCCGCGTGATTATCAGCCACTCTGTAATTTAAGATTTCAATTCGCGCTTGATAAAGTCTTCGACAAATTAATGTCTTTCTCTCCTTTCTCTTTCTTCATCTCTCTCTCTCAGATACTACCTCTCTCTCTCTCTTTCTCGGTGTGTCCATCTCTGTTTAGCTTGATTTCACTGCCCAGAGGGATTTATTTCGTGTTTTCTAAGGCCGGTGTAATATCAGCTCTCACAGTCATAATGGCGCATCAACCTCTTTGATCCGCAATCAATTTTTAATGAATCTCTTCCGCCTAAATTCATTCTCTGAATAAACTTTAATCAGTGTTGCGGGATTATGTTGACAAGACAAGATACTTTCATGTTTTCGTGGTTTAAAGGTACTCGTACAACGCTCTAAAGGAGTCCTCCAAAACAAAACATTTTATTATGACAGCTTGACTGAATATTAAACAATTTTATTGCTTCAAGAAAAAAATTAAACTCAGAAACAGAATATTAATATTTGGTTGGGTTTTTCTTAGATGTAATTACCACACCATGTGTGAGGAAGATCCGCTATTCCTAGATACATATATGTCGATTGGACTGAATTTAAACGTTCGATTTTCATAGTAAGTTCGATTCCTATGAAGTCTCCGCGTGCGGAAATCCCCAAATTTCCATAAGAATGACCGAAAGCCGCTCAGCGCGCCTTCCCTGATAAACTCCTTCGTGTAAGATGTTGTCCCATGAGCGACAGTTCTCCCTGAATACTTGTTGTCTGCCGAGCAACAAGTATTGGTGAGCCACAGCGTCTACGCTTCCAATTTTTGTCACTAAGGTACCATCCATCTTCCCGAGGCCTTAAGTTTCGTTTACACATCGATCCGCCCTTGTAAGCGGTGCGGGTAGAGTCCTCTTCCCGCATTCACTATATTTAGTTATCCCCTCCTTATCCCATCCGAGATAAAATGCGGTAAAACTTTTCTCCCTCCGTATATTTTCGTTCTTTTTTTGGGTCGGTTATTATTTTTTCATTACTGAGCTGTAATGGCGTAAATATTCCACCTTTTTCTACCCTGCTCGTGTATCTATCTACCCCCCACCACCACCCCCACCCCCGGTTAATTCGCACGTCCTTTTAATATTGAAGTACCGCTTGCTGGTGGGTCCACCAACACGGTGCCGGCGTTTTAATTCGTAAAGTGCTGCATCATGTTTTTAACTCTTTAATTTGTTTCGCAAATGTGCTGGAAAACGAATCTGAGGATTTACATATTTATAGCCTGAAGGGGTAACTTTACAAGGGTGCAACTCCTCAATAAAAATAAATCCTAAGGAGGCTTGTATACGGAGATCTGTTAAAATTAATCACGTCCACTATAAAAATTCAGCTGTCCGCAAGTGTCCGTATCCTAGTGCTCGATCGCCTTATTTCTACCACGCATTTCTCTAGAACTACCCGTTAATTGTTCCACACTTATATGACTTTCTTCGTTGTACGATGATGGTGGTGTATTTCGATTCATAAGACTCTTGTCTCTACCTCTAAGGTTTGTTTTCTTCTGTATGTTTTCTTCTGCTGTTGCGACTCTCCACTTCTTCCGCCTAAGTGCGCGGCCATATTGGAGCTTCGCTCCTAGTAGAGAGCCTAGCTGCGCTCCTCGCAACAGAAAAGATTAACTTATCCTTATGAGGATGGCCGTAATGAGTCGCCTAGCGCCAAGTATCTATGCAACGGCGCGAGGAGCGCAGCTAGGCTCTCTACTAGGAGCGAAGCTCCAATATGGCCGCGCACTAATACGCTTTTCTTTTGCATCACACCCCTTTATACTCTTTATCAGTCCCTTTTTTTCTTTTGATATAGTTCTTTATTCAGGCTTATATGGCATGTTTTATCACTACCTTAGTTTTTCTTCATTCAACAAGTGCTAATCACATAGAGAGTAATTAATCACGGACATGTATACTCATGTTCTGTTAGTAGGGACTATTCTACTCTAGACAAAGCACAAAATTAAGGTCATTAATGCTAAGATGTAGAAGAAAATGAATAATATTATCACTTTTTAATTCATTTACTCAAAATGTGATTTATGAAATTTGATCCTAGATGCAACAGTTCAAGGATAACTCAGAGCGCCGATGGGCGATCCATCGGCATCGTTTTGCAAACAAAAGCGTCCGCGTTGTTGTTATTACATACGACAACACATGCACTTAGCCGTAGATAGATGGATGTTGATTCTCGGGGTCCGAAATCCATCATATAGCAATCCCATTAATACCTGGTTGCTATATGTGTGCCTATTCACGTTTGTCGTTCGCTTATATATGTGTATACGCGTGTGCGGAGTCTTGTATATGGGCCACTATATTTGCCATGTAATCGATCATATCCAATTGCTTTAGTCAATCAATGCTGATTGAATTCATATCAAATTGCAATTATATTCGGAGTGTATTATCCACTGAATGCTTTGCATTACATCAAACAATCCTACGTTTGTTGCGCTACGTTTGTCCAACGATTGAATTGTGGTGACCTTTACCCAGGGGTAGTTTAGCTACCTACCCACTCGCATATTGCATAAACTTATTAGATACAACACGATATCTTTGAGTGAAGAATATCACTTGCTTCTATATCCGTTGTGTTCCAAGTATGTTCCAAGTATTACGTTTTCTTGTTTTGGGTTAAGAAACTGTTTGTTCATTGAAGAATGTATAGTTTTCACCCAACAAAATATTGTTGTTGATGTAAAACGAACGTCTTACTCTTTTTATATGTAGAAGAATAACATTTTCTTCGTCAGAGCAAAATATACTCAACATATACATACTAAACTCTTAAAACCGGAAGAATAACTAGCCGTTGAAATAACTATAACATATACTGAAATTTTTATTACAATAAAATATTATTTGGATAGCAAAAATACCCTCTTCATGCTACACTATATATGCAAGAACTTGATATCCAAGAATAGAGTTCTCTCTTTATAGGATATTCCACTACAATCCTGGTTTTCCTCATAATCCTTGTAAGTCACCCATGAAATAAAACACTTATGCATAGATGTAAACAAACAATATACGTACACTGAATATCGTCGAACTTATATAGCGGTGATATGTGGCAAAAGACGCGAGAAACTGTTAGCGCCATCTGTAAAGCAATTGCACAACTTTCTATGTATCTCTCGGGGTAAGAATCTTGGGTCAAGAAACTGTTCTTTCGTTGAAGCATACAGTGTCGGCCAATTCCAGCCGCCGCATTAGTTTTGTGCGAGTGCGAGAGAGAACGTTTGAAACACATCCCCACCAATGCAGGCACCGCGCTAGCACGGCCTCGTGGTTGGTTCATGTCGCTTGGTGGGGGCATGCAGTGACCGCCTTTATATTGGTTTCTTGCTCTCTCTTATGGGCTATACGGCGTCTGAAACTGGCCGACACTGTATATATTTTTCATCCAACGAAATATTTTTGTTGTTGTAAGACGAACGTCTATTTTTTTATAGAAGAATAACTTTTTCTTTGTCAGAGAAAAAATATACTAAACATAAACATAGTAAATTCTTAAATCGTAAGAATAACTAACCGTTGAAACAACTATATTGAAATTCTTATTAAAATAAAATATTATTTGGATAGAAAAAAAAAATCCTCTTCATCTAGCTGTATACAACCAATGTTTGTATTCCTTTAACTCCGATTCTCGACCGTTATTTTCTTAAGGAATTCCTTCAGACGTGAACTCCCTACTGGGTATTTCCACCCTGGTAAATAAAAACAAGTTGGCACATGTAGGGCGCCGCGCAGCAATAGGAGAGGAGAGATCTAGTTGACTGAGGATTGTATCTCCCCGGGTGGTGGCTGCGGCGGTGGGGTTTTTGATCGTCAACCGGGGGCGGTTTTTCGATACATCACTGCGGGGGTTGGGGGTGGGGGCGGCGGTGGCAGCTACCACCATCCGATCTCAATTTACTTCCGAATCCCTCCGCAATCAACAGATGACATTGCGGCTTCGGTGTTGTGGTGGCGGCGGCAGTGGCGGTGGCGGCGTTAGCCACCCTACCCCAGGGAATTATGTAACATCTTTTTATTAATCGATTCCTTCCAGCGTGCGGTCGCAGGGATGTATTGGCGCGCTGGGTGTTGTTCGGGTGATCGCATTGTCAGATGTTATCCGTAACTATTTCGCCGTTACTTTTTACACCAGCCCCTCGGGGTCGTTAATCTAAATCGAAAATTTATCTCTATCGTTTGCCGCCCGCCCGCCGGGCGACTCTCTCCCGATATTGACAACGAACATGTATTTTATTAATCGTGTTGCCAGTTTTATTTTATATCGAAAAAAACAACATTACGGAAAATGTTTCTTCGTCCCTTCTGTAGTAGAAAATGAGGCACGAATATTATCATGCATTTGTACAATTTTAGGAACGGTATTGAATATTGTATTATGCAAAATGGCCGAAGTCGAACCAGCAAGCAAAAAATTATTTTCGTGCAACGTATAGGCCGAGTGGAGAGTATTTCACCGATGAAAAAAGCACTTAACGCTACGGTATAAGTTATTTTCTATGTATTTTTTTGATTGGTCGGTTATTACAAATACTTATTATAATAATAATAAATTATTACAAATAACCGACATACTAGTCGAAAATATAACATATTGTACAAAATATCAAATAATAAGTAGAATTTAAAACAAATCCATTGCTTTAAAGACATGCATTGATCGATCCATCTTTAACAAGGTTTATAGACCGATTAATTTCTATTAATATTCACGACGTGTACCGAAATTTGTTCCGCCAGGCAACAAGTAGCAATAGAAATATAAACCCCGTTCTGCAGCGGAACATAATAACGATTGTAGCCGTAAATATATATATATACGGGTTTATAGGGACGGTTATTTGCCTTCTCGTAATTACTGCACACATTTACGAGCTTTCAAAATGTAAACGATCGAGACGCGTGAAGTGCTGCACGAAAATACGACTTGCCACCTCGCTCACTCGCTTGCGTTTATTTCGGGGAAAAAATGCGTTCTATATCGGATAACTCGTAAATTTCCACGCGGTTTTATTGACTGATAATTGTAAACAGCCCAGAAATTTATTAGGTTAGACAGGAGATAAGTTTTAATGCGCCTTGTTTTGTATTCTGTTTATAGAGTTAGAGTAGAGGAAAAGAGCTGGAGCTAGACCATGTGGCACGTGTGGTATTGTTAGTTAAATTTAAATTTTAGCAATTTTAGATAATGACCATCTAAAATTGCTATCGTCCGGACTGTTTTTGAAGAATTTATTTAAATGTCCCGCCCCTATGGGAGTGGAGTCATCATTTCACCCCTCTATCACCCTATGCACCCACCAGTTTCCCGTTTTGAGTCACATATCTGAATCATACCCCGCATAATAATGACGCAACGACCCCTAGCGGAGAACGTTTTGATTTATATCCATTTGGGTAACATCCCCGCAAAAAAGAACTCAACTCGGGTGCGGCGTAGTGTAGGGTTTGTGCCCGATAAACAAACTTGATTAAATCCCCAGACTAAATTAACCTTAAATCAAACTGAAAATTTTAATTTCCAACCCCTTTTAGCCCGTTTTAAGAGAACCGGTTGCGTTGCAAATCAATTTCTCCTTACTCCTTCCCTCGTTATCCTCGTCTCCTCGCCAGGATTATTACCCTGGCGGGGAGCGGAGACAAAGACAAGAGCCGAAAAAAAAGTTAAGCCGGTTCGATGATCCGGCTTGCTTCCGTTTTTGGAAGTTAACCCCCTTGGATTTGGATCGGTTCGAGTGTTGGATTTATTCTTAAAATCACAGGAGGGAGCTATGGTATTCCCAGAGATTTACCGAAACCGTTCTATAACAGCTTCTGGCTAGCGGACAAGGGATTTTTTTACTTGTGGATTATCGAGAACTTTTAATAGGACAGGCGACTTATTTTCAAGCACGTGGATTTTAATCCGTACACGGATTTGGCCAAATTCGAATGCGACTGTTGCCTAAATACGTTATTGGGTCACACGAATATCTGTGAGTAAAGAATATCACTTGTTTCTATATCCGCAGAAAGATCATTTGGTTGGGTTGGGTTGGTAAGAATAGAGAGTAAGAATATGATTTTCTTGATGTTCCAGGTATTACGTTTACTTGTTTTAAGTATGAAGGAACTGCTTGAAAGGAATTACGTCTGTTTTAAGCGATACGTACATACGTATACTTTTGGGTCAAGAAACTGTTTGTTCTTTGAAGCATGTATATTTTTCACCCAACAAAATATTGTTGGTGTAAAACGAACGTCTTACTCTTTTTATATGTAGAAGAATAACATTTTCGTCGTCGGATAGAAAACATATCCTCTTCATGCTACACTATATACGCAAAATAGAGTTCTTTCTGTGTAGGCTATTCCACTACAATCCTGGTTTTCCTCATAATCCTTGTAAGTCACCCATGAAATAAAACACTTACGCATAGATGTAAACAAACAATACACGAACACTCAATATCGTTGAATTTATATAGCGGTGATATGTGGCAAAAGACACGAGACACTGATAGCGCCATCTGTAAAGTAATTGCACAACTTTCTATGTATCTCTCAGAGTAAGAATCTTGGGTCAAGAAACTGTTTTTTCGTTGAAACATATATCATTTCGTCCAATGAAATATGTTTGTTGTTGTAATACGTACGTCTACTTAACATAAACATACTAAACTCTTAAATAGTAAGAATAACCAAGAATAGAGTTCTCTCACGACATAAAACGTGCGTAAAGATGCACCGATTCGGTCATTGAGCGCCAAACTGGGCTATTTGATCCTTAATCTTGTTTCGTAAACTAGAAGAGTTTATTAATTAGTCGAGATGAAAGTGTGGCGTAGGAATGTGACCGTTTTAATGATTGTTTATATGTCGGTTTAATATTTAGCGGGTAAGCGAGGCAAGCACGAAAAGGCAAACTTTCCCGCAAAACTTTATTAATTGCCACGAAACTTTTGAATCTCCCCAGACTCTTAACACAGTTTTGCGTTAAACCGAGGAAAATGTTTAACATTTTTATCCGAATTTCGCTAAGAGAGCTAGCAAAAATTTTCTATAACAAGAAAAAAATGTCAAGTAAATTTGGTAAGGTAAAGTCACCGCGTCTAACTTGTATCTAATAACGCGTGCATGGCAGATATGCAGTAAATATGGCCCGTAAAACTGTAATGCAAGGCCTTATCGACGCGTTGCAAGCAAGGAACGAAGGTGGCGGACTGGGTCCTGGTTTCGTCTTTTTAGCAGGGAGGCATTCTTCTAAATCAGCCAGAATCGATTACCGTTTTTCCGCCGGTAAATAATTTATTCCGCCCCATGGACTCGGATCTCACTCTTGATTTGGTAAATTATGTTTCACGGTAGAACTGCTCCCGAATAAGGTGATTTTTGCCCGACGTCGCGACGCCCTAGGCTGCCTCTAACCGATTTTCAATCATTTCTTCCACTAAACCAGCAGTTCTCAATGATATTTCGTCCACTATCTTTAAAAAAAAAATAATTCAGTTTTGGTTCAAGTTTTGTCTCATAGTTTTACGACTGAAAGATGTGATTAGTTTGATTACAAAACGTCTTGTTCACATATGCTGAACATGACATGTGTTTTGGGGGCAATTACTGTGAATTATATTGTATATTTGGACGTTGGTTGTGTAATCTCTGTTTCTCGAGATCCCTGTACTATCTACAACTCTAAGATATGATAGTTTTGCCAGATTATGATTATCTGCTTGGTCTAGTATGGTCCGTCTTAATTTACTCCAGTTATATCTGATTTGGTTTATAGGTCGGTCTGTTTATATAGTCAGGGGATATCAGGTTTACAACTGCATCATATATTAGATAGCATACATAATGTGTGTTGGGGAGCTGTTGCTCTGTTACGCTTTTCGCCTAGGATCAATTTGAAAGTGCACCACTAAATGCGCCTAATGGCCCGAGAAAATTATACCAGAGTATATAAATCATCGTGCGCAGTAAACATTTAACGACATCACCGACGCGACGCCTCGGCCAATTTCAATGAATTAACTTTATTGCTCCGAAATATTGATTATTTAATAACTATGTATTGTGCTATACCGAATAACGACTTAGTTATTAGGTTGGTGTTGTTTGGTATTATTTTTATTTTGTGGAGTACGAGTAATACAATGATTAGTTTGTTTGTCAAAAAAAAAAAAATCATTAAAACTACAAATATAGAGTCAATTTCGCTGACGTTAAAATCATTTTAATAAATTAAGTATTCCATCGGCATTTTGGGGGCGGGGTGTGTCGGCTTAAGCTAGCCACAGGGTCGTTCGGAATATTGTTTTTGGCGAGAGATACTGGCCGCGTTTGGATGAAATAGGGTCGATTGTCATCGTAAATTAAATTTTGGGGGTATCGGTTCTGTACGTGCCCGGGAGTGTTGTGCTATGAGACCCACAAACGTCAGCCGCATATTTGCTTTCGTAAATAATAATGTACATAATTAAATCGACGAGTTTCCACTGTCCTATTCTCGCAGTTTAGTTCATTCACGGCCACTATTCATTCCATTTATCACAGCGGCCTGCAGGCCGGTCTGCATCCAGATCCCGATCATTGTAAACACGGTATTAATTCCTAGTCAATTTCATCAGATACGTTGAATTATTACCTAGGGAATAATTTTACGACGTGTTTCGTTTTGATGTGTAAAAAATATTCCAAAATATTCCAGTAATATTACCAGTGACCGATTTATTATTTGCTAGATTATGTAAATTGTCAATTGTGCGTCTGTCAGAAAGGTGCTTTATTTTTCATCTGTCCTCTTGGCAACGCATATAGGAAAATAAGATCAGCGTCACCGCCCCCGGATGCTTCTGAATATAAAGATATATAATATTCAATTTGCTGGGCGACCCTTGGAAAATATTACATTTAAGGTGAACAGGAAAAGGGTGGATTGCCTGCGCGTACAAATTGAGGCATCCCCTAGTCGAAATCTTTGGGACCGGGAGGTCACCCGTCGCCACCCCTAACTCGTGACCAGACTACAGACTTTACTTACCAATATTTTATATATTATATAATATTTCAGTAATGCATACTACCATTTCAGTAATGTACGTTATTTTATTAAATAGGCTATGTTAGTACCAACAATGAAATAAACAAAACGTCAATGAAACAATTTATTAAAGATAAGAACAAAATCAGCTGTCCACAAGTGTATATAATGGTCATTTAATCTTGAGATATTTAGTTTGACAGAAGAGATGCCTGTTTTGATCACAGCATAGCATGGAACTTATATTCTCCCAATACCAGGATCGCTTTTGGTTAGCTGAAGAAGTTAAATGTGTAACACCAACGACCGCAGTTGAGGAAGGTTTATTTTACTACTGGTCCTTTCAATTAACATTGACGCCTCGTGTTGTACCATTGTTGTTACCGAGACCCGCCCGATCCACTGACAAAACTAGCTGAGCGAACAATGCTTTTGGGGGTTAGTAATGTGCGCTAATAAGGACGGTCCGGGTTGTAAAATTTCAGGCCCTTCCCGTCGTAGGGTTAGCCCGATCGTTCCCCTTACGAGTGGGGAGCATACAGGAACTAATAAAACAAATTGAGGTCCGTTATGTGAAACATCGTGACTATCAAATTTTAAGATGCGCGCAGCGTCAATTTTTACTTTTCGACTAGGTCTAGAGTAGCTAAGACTTTAAGAAATTGAACAATAGTAAAAGTGTTTAGACACTTGTGTCAATAATTCAGTGGAAAAGTTGGGTGAGGGACCACCCCGAATTTTTTTAAATATATCTTTCCAAAAACTAATTATAAAGTTAATATAAAAACAACATAGAGGTTTATTGAAGTTGCCTTGGTGTGGGTGAAAAATTTAACTTTAAAATTCATATTATGCACATAGAAAGGTAAACTCATTTTCACCCCTCGTCACGGGGAAAGGGCGGGATCCAATAAATATTATAATAGCTCTTGATGAACGTTCTTCGTTCAAATCGGCGCCTCTGAATCATAATTCTTTATTTTTAAATCAATATAAATCCACCCATTCATTATGGTAATGCATTACGAATTTGTCGGATGTACATGTATATTGCTAATATAAATATTGCTGTTTGCGAGGTTATTAGGCGCCGTTTCTCATGCAAAAATTATACGTTTGCTTATCGGACGAGACGAGATGTAATTGAAATCTGGCGCATAAAAGCGAATTGCCCATGACTTGGCGCGCTGAGCGAACGAACGGCACCGCGCGGTTGCCTCGAATTTTCATACAAACAGTCGGATTTTCCCTGGCGACTACTCACCCCTCCACCGCGGCATGAATTTTCTTGCATATATAATTTTACCCTCATTAGTATGCAAACTGGATGGTCTCCGCACTTTCACGAAACCGCACACTTTTTTCGTCCTCCGTTTCATCCGCTACTCCGTAACCTTCCAACGTCGTAAGAAGTACAGGTCTTTTGTTCTATGCTATAGATATTTAGTTCTATACTATGGATTTTTCCCACCCATTTAATTAATTTTGGTTGGAAAATATTCTATACCTATTTCATAATTAATACAGATACAGTCATACTTAAAAAAACTGAGAAAACTGCAACAATATCAGTTAACAAATTATTATGTATTTTGATGAATCTATAAAAGGCCACCATTCAGAAGGATCGTGGAGAATATCAGACTCTTTCATACTTCTCATATTTTAATGCGCAGAAAGTCTGTATAACTTAACTTTATAAAATAACACAAAAAAACTTCAAAAAATCAATTGTTCTGTTATATGTGTATAATATATAGCGCTCACGTTCTGCATAATATGCGGACACATACGTCGACGCTGGAATAAACGTCGGTTTTGTGCAGTGGCGTGCGGGGCAGTGGCGTTCGTCCCCGCTGTACAAAGTTACACCATACGCGAGGTAAATATTCATGGTTCATGTATATTAAATTGCCAGCCCATATATACATGCCGTATGTATATATTGGTATCAAAACAAATTTATTTCGCCAAAGTGCATTATCTTGCATATTTTATCGGCACACAGACTCGACTCGTGAATCTCAGTAGTGAATATTTTCCCACCTGTGCCACACGACGATGTTTTCGCATCGGAAAACTTTATCGTAATATTTTCTCTTCGAGTTATTCCGCTCCCAACAAAAATATCACCGTTATGTCTTTCTGATTCGCGAGAATATAAATTTCGTATTATAAATAATCCTAAATTACTTGCTAATCCCTCTCTGAAAGGGGGCAAAGGTACCTAAATGTAAAAAGTTGTTGCGCGAAGCACTAAAGAAAGTAATTTGTGCCGTTATTTGTGTTTTTTCCTTTCTCTTCTTACCCCTGGTCGCTTCTTCATTTATTTAAGATGCCCCGGGAAGCATAGTCTTTCCAGCAGCCCTTATTTAAGACCAACCCCTCGCACATAAACATCGCTAAACCTCACCAAAATAATCCTATTCCTAAACATAATTATACAGTGTGGAAAGTCTTGATTATGGATTTTTTGTGTTCTTTTTTCCACACTATGAGTTATGTGTATATATTTATAGTCCTTGTGGTAATCCTGTGTGCAAAACAGGAATATTTCGATGAGGGCGCAGGACGAAACAAATTCGAAACGGTACGAGTTGTCCCGTAAGGCGACATTTACATATTTAACAGAGGAAAAACAGTTTTATTGTGCCCGTATATTCGTCCCGACAAACGTTTTTACGAGGACATGAGCTTTTGAATAAATAATACGCGAGAATGGGTTGTAGTCGACGGTCTGGCATCCGACCCATCCCCCACAAACCACCCCACAGGATAATCCGGTAACTTATGCCCAAAAGAAGAAAAAAAAATGTTTCACACGCACTTAGTTTTATTCCTCTCAGGAGGTCATAATATAAACAATAACTACTTACGCTGTTTTTACTTTTTACTCCTTACCAACTAAAATACGGGTTTTAGTAGACATAGGACAATTTAATAGGCTTTTATCGTAAGATCGATCGTATTTGGCTCTCTGTTGTCTTACGTAGCGTAAAACTTTTGTATTAGCTGTTATTATCAGAATGTCACAGAATGGGGCGTTCTAGCTGGTCATATGTAGTCAAATTACAAAATAGTAAAATCAAGATGGAAAAATATCGGTATTATGATGAGGGCAGTTTGACGGAATCCACAGCCTTCGACGTTGTGCTGCAAATTGTCAGATTTTGACAAACGTCAGTGCCACTGACACGACATGACATTAAATATCAGTATGACAAATGTCATTATATCATAGAAACTGACATTCTGCCCAATGCTGTATCAAAGTTACTAACGTTAGCAACCACAAAAGTTATTAACTGACAGTGACAGTTCCTGAATAAAAACTTTTCCGATGTTTGGTATTCTGTATGTGTCTTTTAGTAACTGAGTGTTTAGAATATTTTATTACAACTGAGTGGATATGTAACAACTGTCAATCTGACAGTTATTAAATGACACTTTCAGTTCTTAAATAACAACTTTGTGGAAAAAAATATATTCTGTATGTACCTTTTAGTAACCAAGTGTTTAAAATATTTAGTAACTGAGTTGATAAGTAACAACTGTGTATCTGACAGTTCCAAAATATTTTCCACTTGTCATCACAATGGATCTGTTGGACGTGATGTCGAATTTTAATGCAATAAATACAATTAACGATGTGAAAATTAAGTATGACTTCAATTAAATATTTCTATTTTTTAACAATTAAAACTGTAGGAGCAATAGAAGTATTTTTTTAGGGAAATTTATAAGATTATTCCCCATTCGAAGTTCCAGCCTTCTTTATGAAACAGTACAGACTGTCGAAAGATCTCGTGATAAATCTAATAGAAGAAATGGGAGAGTTTGTTCAAGGCAGCACCCTAAGAACAAAAATTCCACTCCACCTAAAGGTTTCTTTAAATTTATATATGTATTTACTGTTGGCTGTTACCAAACCAGCATAAGACAAGATATTTCTTTGTCTGTAAGCCAAACGGCAATGAGCAGACTTATCAAAGAAATAAATAGTAGGTATTACTATATCCCATCGATTGCTACCCAGATATACCAAATATTGAACAGTACATGATTTTATAAGTGTTAAAAGAGGTTTTGCATGCTGAAACTCAACTTGTGCTGAAGTGAAATTAGATAGTCTGTTAGAACGCACATTCATATCATCGATAATTAAACAAGCAAATCGCTTTATTTGCGATCTCTAGAGACCGGTGAAATTTTTCGGACGCAGCGCTTATGCGTCAGACCGGAAGTTAGTTTTATGCGGGTAATTTTTCAACTGACCAAAGCTCGGATTTCGATTAAAAATAAAAATTAAAAAACAACCGAACAAAAGTCAACAGAACAGAACGGGAAAAAGGCACAAAAAGCACTGCTGTCTCTCTCCATCTCTCTCATTGTCCGTAATAGATATAACAGTGAAAGAGGCGACCCGGATATTGAATATTTAAATTTCGCACTGGGCGGGGGGAATAACCACCATCGGGGGGCTCACCGCCGGGGTTTCGGGGGCCCCTGTTCGTTCGTAATCGGTAATGATTGCCCCTGCGGATTTCAATTTGGACTGGACGCTTCGCCAGGCGGCGAAGCGGCCGGCGGGGGCGGCGGGTTGCTGCGGCCTTTTTGTCCGGCCGGCGCCTCCAATTACGCCATCCGCGGAGCAGTAAGCCGCCGGAATTAACATGTGTTCGTGTCGACCCGAAATTTGATTTGTGCCCGCGGCGTCACAAACACACTCTCGCATTATTTAGAGAAAAAAAATGAGAGAGGGAAACATAACGCACACAACAACACAAAACGAAATAAATCACGAAACGATCAGGGTACGGACAACCCGGAATTGTCCCTGTTCCGACCCGGGAGTCATAAATTTAATTTTAAATAATAACTGATTACAAGCTGTGTTATGCTTATTATTATTAAAATCATGTAGCTGATTGCTATTTTTGTACAATAAACGTCTCCGGATATTCGAAGAAGAATAAGCATAAAATAAAATATCCAAATTGGCCATCAGTATCCCCCACGGAGAGAACCATCCTCCCCCAAGTACGCCATCCACTTTATCATCTTCGATTTTTGACACCAATTTCCCCTGTTTGAAGAAAATTGCCTGATTTGATAGTGTTTGAAATCATTCTGTCAAAACAAGTCGTGAAGATTCACCATTTGAAGTTTTAGGAATACCTCACCTTATAAACCAGTGCGAATGATTTGGTTAAAGACTTAGATTTGGATAAAGACTTAGAGAGGTTTATCAAAAGAAAAAGCCGAGTTATTGGGTTCTAGGCTACAGGAATGGAATCTTTTCGCATGAGGTGTGACAGTGTCTTCATTACAAAGCGTAACGAGCCTTTTAAATGTGGAATATACATAAAAAACTAAATCAATAGCGACTATTAAAATAAAATCCGATTGAAAATAGAGTATTTCGTGCTGTTATTGTTAATGAGCGAAGCGTGGGGAATTAGTCTCTTCCAAATTGGAATTGTTTTTATCGTTTCTCGATTCAACGTGATACACTCTCGGGCTAATGGAAAAGATTGTAGCCCGCTGCAACAAAAAATAAAAGCGAATGAGAGAGGGAAAGGCAGCATCCGTCCGAAATAAATCCTCTTATACCAACAGGAACGGGGGGTGCGGGATAAAATCCGAAGCAAAAGTGGCACGCTTCCCAACCTACCACTACCTACCCTCTATTAAAGATTTTTTCTCGGCGCTATAGCGAACGGACGAACGGGAAGAAAGCCTCTTTTGCTTACAAAGCGTGTTATTACTCGTTAGGTGCATTCGCGATACCTATCAGAATGGACATCAAAGGATTCTTTACCCAAGAGAGGGTAGGTAGGTAGGAAGCGCCAGGCTCATTTTAAAAATGCTTATTTTGTCTAGCGCGGAGGCTTTGCTGTCGGCCGCGACCTATACTATACTTCTCTATACCTTTTATCTTCTCCTCACCGTGTAGCGTATTCCAATTTACACATTGATACGACATGGTACAAGCGCTGAAATAAAATTGAATAAATTTTCATCGACGCCTACATGCGATACCCCGATACCCTAAGAAGCGTATTATACAGGGCTTCGAACTGAAACTGAAGCTTAAACCAGAAAAACAGAAAAAACTATTAGCAAAATAGCATTTTTGGTACTGTTTCTTATAACACAAGTTATAAGAAACAAGGTTCAAGTAAAATACAAAATTCTCAGAGTAAGAATATGATTTTCTTGATGTTCCAAGTATTACGTTTTCTTGTTTTAAGTATGAAGGAACTGCTTGAAAGGAATTGTGTCTGTTTTAAGCGATACGTACGTATACTTTTGGGTCAAGAAACTGTTTGTTCGTTGAAGCATGTATATTTTTCACCCAACAAAATATTGTTGTTGTTGTAAAACGAACGCCTTACGCTTTTTAGATGTAGAAGAATACCATTTTCTTCGTCAGAAAAAAATATACTTAACATAAACATACTAAATTCTTAAACCGGAAGAATAACTAGCCGTTGAAATAACTTTAACATATATTGATATTCTTATTAGAGTAAAATATTATTTTCATTTTTAAATCCCTACTTATAAGAAATAGGAACTCACGACGGTTAAGCACAATCAAGGACCTGTTAAGTCGTGGTCGTAAGCGACCACTTGGTGGTCGGTTACGACGACCGTCATAAATAATCCGTCATAAATTTGAACTAATTAGCCAGGTCCGTGGGTTGGCTGGTGATTTATGAATACTATGCGTTGCCGTGTGAGGCAGAAATAATAACACTTGATACTTAATAATTAATTAAAACGCGACACGTCGACAGGCCTAAGAGGCGAGTGATTAATCCTTCGCATTTCCTTACTTTCCCAGGTGGGTCCTGCCTACACCTGGTCGAGCTGAGGATACCCAGTCACGCCGTTCGGGATCAGAGCGCCCGTCTGGAGTGCCATTTCGACCTTGATGGAGAGACACTATACTCGGTTAAATGGTATAAGGATGGCCATGAATTCTACAGATACGTGCCAAGGGACAGCCCACCTGTACAGGTGTTCCCTCTGCCAGGAGTCACCGTCGATGTAAGTCCAATTTTTGATTCCATATCCACGAAATAACTATCCACTTCAGCCAAGACAAAATTTTCTCAGTAGAAGCGGGATAAGTATTTGATTCAAGATAAATTTAGTTGCAATGAGTAAATTATTAAGTCATACCAAACAGTCATCAACTACAAAGGACTATATGTAGTTTTGAATGAAACTTTGTAGTATTACTTCAAATATTTAAACATTTCGACCGAATTAATATAGTTTTATTTCAACCATTGCCATTAATTGGTTGTTTTGCTTAGAAAAACAAATGTTTCAGGAAAAGATTTTTGGATTTGGTCCAACAACTTCTGTGTTCTGAATACAGTATGTCATCCTCACTGCATGTAACTGTCATTTAAAATGAAATGCGGTCAATTATTCAAAGTAAGCAATAGTAATTCACATTCAACATAATATATTGATTTGAAGTGAATAATTCTGTTGTTTTGTTCAAACTATCTACCGCTGCTGCAAAATGGTAACAAAAAGTTCATATATACCAATGTTATCTGATACATTTCAAAGTATTAAATACATATAATAATTTAATAATACCTCTGGTGAATTTGTTGTCATTGTTTTGCATCTCTTACTGTCTGGCACCAACCAACCAATTTTACTTATTTTGAAGCTCATATTTTCCATATGTGACCTTGATTCAATGCAATAGTTCTTTTTATTAGAATATATAGTTTACAATGCAAAACACTATATTCTTAAAAGAAATAAGAAAATTTAAAGCAATCCAACATAGTTTTATTTGGAAACAAAATTTTGTCGCTTAAAAGGAGAAATTGTGTGTTTTGTATCAAAAAGCTCTTCTTAATTGAAAATTGAGTAAATTTTGTTGTAAAAACTATTCGTTTCGGTTTGAATCCCTTAGAGGATAATACAGCTATGAAATACGGTGATGTACGATCATCTTTACCCGGCTTAAGATTTGAAATATTAACGCCGTATTTCTCGGATTTAACGAGAGCGTCGCGGCGCCGAATGGATGTCGCCTTGTTTCGGAGATTTGTGATTTAATTTTTTGCGCAAACATCCCCCCTGGCGGCGGGGTAAGTGGGGTAGGCGATGCGCCCCGAGATCACTCCGGGGAGCGCCCGTCAGGTTTCATTTACCGGCACCGCCCAGCGGTGAAGACGTGTCGCAGAGACACCGTGAATATTTCATTCCTTGCGGTATCCTGCAGGATGCTTTATTGTGGTTGAAATATTTAAGCGAAACTGACCCGAAAATAAAAGGAATTCGCGCGGAAATTTTTATCTTACCGGCGCCTCCGCCATAAGTGTTATGCGCCATATCATTATTAAAATGAAGCATGGCCGGTCTTAAACGTAATACAACTTTAAGCATTTAATAACCACTTATTTTAACAGGCCATAAGAAAAAATTAAATAAGCCTTAGGCGTAGTTACAGCCAAGAAATACTGCCTTAATATCTTACCCTGAAGAAGACGCTATGCATCATGGAAGCTATCCCGTAATTGCAGCCATTCCCTTGATCCCAACGACTCGTATTATGCTTTAAATTCATTCATCCATTAACCTATTAATCCTTTAAATTCATCAAATTTCACGCAAACTTTTCGATAATTGTGAAATTGTTTCTTTTTTTCGAAACGAAACATTGGGTCGTTAGCGTGGGTGTGCCACGTGCCCGGCTGTTTAATATAATATTATGTTCGGAGAATCCTGTCAAAATACTGTCAAGTCATGCCATTAATTCCTGGCTCAATATCCTAATCGTTTCTGGTAACTTCATCGTGCCGCACGCCTTGACATTAACACCGGGTCCGCCCACGACTGCTAAGGCGCTCAAGACCCTTTTAAGGACAGATTAAAGGTCACTACAACGCTGTTCCCAACCAGCCGTAACGACAAAATCGACACTTTCAATGATTAGTTTATATGTCGGCAATACATAAACATTTCCATGATGTCAATCGATAAGAAAATGTATCCATTGCTTGTCGGTATATGTTTCAGTTCGATATTTTTATTGTCAGAGCATTAACGTCGGTAAACATAATGCTTTTAAGCTGCTTTTTGATGAATCGATCAAAAGCCACCATTCAGAAAGATTGTGGGGAATATCAAAATCGTTCATAAGACCCTCAAGTAGCCTAGAACCCAATAACTCGGCTTTTTCTTTTGATAAACCTCTCTAAGTCTTTATCCAAATCTAAGTCTTTAAGGTGAGGTGTTCCTAAAACTTCAAATGGTGGATTCACCTGATTTGACAGAGTGATTTCAGACACTCGACATTTTAACGACATCTTCTTTGATCACTTCCCTATTTTAATACACAGTATGTCTGTATAACTTAAATTGATAAAATAACACAAAAAAACTTATTCATTCGTAATAATTTTCTCAATTAGTGTGTTTTGTCTTCCTCTAAACCGAAATGTTACAAGAGGTATAACAAGGGCCATCGCGCAGTATTGGAGGGCGGTTGGAGGTGGGGGCTGGTCTGTTACAGGATGAGGCGGCGGCGGCGGCGGTTGCGGACTTTAGCGCGTTCGCGTGCCTCGTTTCCATCGCATAGCGTATAATATTATTATTTTCCGGATATAACGAAGAAACGAGCGGGGGTGGCGGCGGCGTGAGACGGCCGGCGAGAACTAGAACTCCCTCTGCCCCATCCCGCCCGGTCTACTTTAATATAATTTTTGTTTTTAATATAAATTTAGAAAGGCTACGTCTACTCGCCGCCCCCACGCCATAAAGGGGATTCACGTGAAACTTTACACGGTGTAATACGCGGCCTCCGGAGACCGCGGCGCCGCCGCAACTGAGGAAACGGAGGTGGAGGCTCCACGAAAAGATCTACGATTCCAGAAAAGAACAACTACCATCCCTTGTAATGAATTCTTTGGTCTCATAATTCGTTTTGTTGTAGAGCGAATTGTAGAACGTGACTTTTTTGGGGGGTTATTTTTTTGTATAAATAAATATGCGTTGTGGTTATTTATCATGGCGGAGCAAGGGTACCGATTAGGGATATTATTATATACACACAGAGTCGTATACATACATTAAAATGTCCGCGTACCATCGATTATAAATAAATACCCCTAGGGAGTATTTTATGGGGAATAGTGGTCGGGTGCCATGCGGGACGCGCTTTCGATGAAACATTTGTGTGCCGTCGAGGCGTGTTGGCCGATCAGCGGTGATCGAACGTTGTTATAATCCGGATTACTGTGGACGATACGCAAACACGGATCCGATCATTTTCATATATAATGCATGCGCACTGTATATTTATTTAGGGTCGACCATATAGCCCGCTGTCACGTGCATTGTTCGCAGTTTTTTTTTCTATTTGCAAGCAACACTTGCTGTAAAAAACACATATGTATAGAATTCAATCTTTTTTTTTTCCGTAAACTGAGTGTCCTGTAAATGTACTGACGCATACTAGGGTATAAGTTGCGGTAATTCTAAATGCTGATTTGTCAGGATACTATTCTGATTTATTTATTTTTTTGTATTAAACTGTAGCACGGATAGAATTTTTTTATTAGTAGCTCGTATAATATTGTATTACCCAGTAGGGTATTGCTATTAGCAATCATGATATACTCACAAAAATATAAAGACTGATTTCTTACATACTTGCATCAGCTGTAATGGGTCGGAAACCCATTATTTATTTATTAAGATATGATCAAATTAAGCGAGATATTTGTAAGAACATTCGGGAATGTCGAAGGTTTTTGCTAGGGTTGAACATCTGGTTTAGGATTTGACCGCGTGTTATAAGTTTAAAATTGAACAGTTGTCATTGGCTAAGAAGAAATGCTTCCGGCTTCCTTTGGGGTCGAGGGATGCAAACGAACAGATCTCGCTCTTCTCATTTCAACCAACGTCATGTAAAGTACACGTTTTTATGGAGCGTTCTTAGGCGCTTAAGTTTATCCCTGGTAAGTCTTTTCAACTCGTCTCGCATTTCATTGTAAATTAAATTATTCATATTTCTGCTAAAAGTGTGTCTGTCTAAATCAACTCCTAGGTTTAATTTAAACGTCAATATGTTCAAAGCTTCATTCATTTTTCTATCTAACCTATCAAACGGGATTGTTGATTATTATTGTTAATAGATGTTATTGTTTTGATAAGTGTTTCGTTTCATTTGAGTAGTCTTGCTTTATCAGCCCTTATTAAATGTTAAATACTTAAACGCGTCAGTCAGTAGTCAGAAAATGTGTTCACAAGGTTCAAGAAAAAGAACCCAGTTAGTTTTGCCTTCGAATAAATTGGAAGAGATTTGATGAATTAGAATTTTGACCAGTAATTAAAGCCCTTAAACCGCGCTTGGCCAAATGCTACCATGTTAGGGAGTCGCGGTTGTTCCCGCCATTTTGACCTCCTACACAGCCATTTTGATCACGAAAACTCTTAAGAGTTAGACGCAAAGAACAAAATATTATTTTGAAAATAGTCCGTTCTGATTTTAATATTTTGTTATTTGACTTACGACCAGCTAAATCTCTGAATAACGTATGTTCTGACGTTTGATGTTTTATACGGGCAGTCCAGAACTAATTTTGTCGCGGAAAATTAAATATCGCGCTCGAGGGTACGGAAATCGACAACGCCATTCCGGATGTACGTGCGCTATCGGTCCGAATAGATAATTGCAAAAATTGCCCATCGATTAATTTAAAATTCGGTATGGGAACTGCAGATAGCGAAATGTAAATATGCCGAGAGCAGCGGGTCGAATTTTTACATCAATACCATCGGTTTACAAACGGAATATCGTTCTCCTTCGCTAACCATTGTATTCACTATTAGAACCAGTACTTTACCACGGTTCAATTGGTACAATTCAAAAAAAAAATACATTCTGTGCATTAAAATATGGAAAGTGACCAAAGAAATATTGTAAAAATTCACCAAATAAGTTTTGTTACATGTGAGGTTGTTGTGTAATGACATATCTGAAAAAAATTATCGAAGAGGTAAAAGCAACTTACTGCTGCTATTTTGGATTTAGATATCTCGAAAAGTCACCTAATATATGCTCAAATTCCTGTTCGATCGGACTTTTAAAGTGGATGAAAAGGAAGCAAAAGAAAATGCCGTTTGCAGTTCTCATGTTGTGGCGAGAGCCTTCGAATCACGTAGATGATTGCTATTTTTGCACGATAAGCGTCTCCGGATATTCGAAGAAGAATAAGCATAAAATAAAATATCCAAATTTGCCATTAGCATCGCGACCTATACCCCATGAAGAGAACCATCCTCTCCCAAGTGCGCCATCCAATTCATCATCTTCGATTTTTGTCACAGAAGAAATTTCGCTTGTTTGAAGAAACTTACCTGATTTGACAGACCGTCTGAAATCACTCCGTGAAATCGGGCCGCGAAGAACCATTGCGAACTGAATAATTTGGTTAAAGACTACAAGAGTAGCAAGAGTACTTTTGCATATTCTTGATTTAATATGATTTCTTAACTGATTTTGTCTGATCTGCAAATCTAGACCTGATAGACCTGTTAGACCTAGTTGTTGTAGTTGTTTTGCTGCACCTAGGCCAATTCTTGGCCCTTTGTGCTTACCCATTTTTACATACTGTTTGATAACGACAACCAGAGGTGTGCAACTGGTTGCCGGCACCCACGGTTTTACGCCTCTTGCGAAAGGCGGTGGGACGAGGATCTTCAGCTGATGCCTGGATTTGAACCCAAGACTTCCTAGCAGGAGAGCAGCACTCTACCGCTAGAGCCACTCGCCCCACCTAGTTATGACCTAGTTATATAAGGCAAATATAATCTGAAACAAATAATTTTTTTGGTTGTATCAGAAAGTTGGAAATTTGTTCTCTTGTGTTATCAACTCTAACTAAACGATATAGGTAATCTTGGTAGTTCTGCTAGATAGCGTTTGAGGATTTAATTCGATCTTGCAGGAGTGCATTAAGTTTGCGTGTCGTTAAGTAATACAGCTTGGGCCGTAAATATTTTCCAAGAACGCGGCGTCGTACGCGAATTATTATCAACTGAGCGCGGCGAGGACAAATGTGCAGTTATTACTCTCACTCTGCGCTGTTCTGTTTACGTTTGCTCGGCTGGCAGATACAAGTAGTAGTTCGGCCAGAGGTAGTTCTCGTTCGTAACGTAGCGGAGTTAATGAGATTAGCTCACGGATGTACACTTTGTGCGCGATACAGGCGCCGCCTAGCGTCGTCGAATCGCCCGTTTTCCATTGTTGTGAGAAATTAGAAACGGCGGGGCGCAGTGGCGCAACGGCCGTGTCTTCGACTTACACCATTTTGCACGATCCGTGTGCATAAAGGAAGCAAGCGGGGGCGAACCATACTCCCCCTTGGCATAACTGCACCCGTACCGTATTAATGACGTCTGTGTTTGCTACATAACACGGCGAATGAGGACAACACTACATGTCAGTCTATAACAGAAGAAATTTAATCTTCATAGGTACACGTCATGCTTTACTAATGTCTACCTATTAAGAACTTTCAAGTGTAGGGCGCGTTCAGCGGAATCGCCCATTTTGGCCGACATTTGCGATCGAGTAGCTGCAAAATTGGGCTTTTCGATATTACTTTTGACGCTCGAATTGAAAAAAGGACACAATTCCGCGTGGACTGCGCGATATTTTGTAAATTAAATGCGTCAATTTTGAAAAAAAATCACGTTTTTGCACCTCTTCGGGTGAAGGCGAACCTCGAGAAAATGTCACGTGACGTCTAGAAATTCCGACAAGCGGATCGATGAACGTCAAAAATTTACATTTTTTATCCGTTCCTGCCGACCTTATAAAAGCCGCTCGCTCTCATGTCTTACGATAAGATCCCTCTAAATACCCTTCGCAAAGAGTTTTGAGCAAAAAAACGGCCTTAAAAACAATTTTCGATCCAAAAAATCGATTTTTGTCGACCCGTGTTTTACTGCTATTACCACAGTAACGTCAAACCCGAAACGCCCCCTGCCGGACATTCGTAACAACAGTAACAGATAGCAGATAACCTAAAATGTATCCTAAAATGTCCATATTGCGAATGTGGACAGGTGGGAAGCCTTAACCACATATTTCTAGAATGCCCAATAACTAAAATCGAAAATTTTGACATATACACAGAGCTAGTTTACGATACTATATTTGAAAATAAGTTTTTAAGAAACATTTTGAAAGTACATAGTAGATTTCAGCTGATATTCTTGTGGATTTTAGTTCCTCTTTTTGCTTTGATGTTGCTCCTAAAATTAAGTTTATAGCTCCGACACGTTGTAAATATTAAACAGTCAAACAAATAGTCGATATTGTGTGCTAGCCGCGGAGTCCTGAGCAAATTTTACCGCCGACTGTTTATTTTACGATCATTGCGCCCGTTGCCGGCATCGCGAGCGATACATATATTTGCACGTACCCGCGCTATATCTGTTTAATTACCACAAATTCAGCGTTCACTTTAGGTTAAGACAATATTTCTGCCGCGGATTGGGCATTATACTACGGGCCATGTGGCAAACATCAACATAATAAATCTAAAATACGAGTTCACTGACTCTAATGCCACGGTCACACTAGACTGTTCTATTAGCCGCTAGTTGCTTGTGCTGCTAGCAGCAATAGCAGCCTCGCATAATATTTATAAAACACATTTGAAAAATACATAATTTCTTGAGTTAACTGCTGTAAAACTCTCGCCAACTGGTAAAACAGCGTTGTTGGGTGGTCCACGCTATACTATTAGCAACCAGTAGCAAATAACACGCTAGTAAAACAGCCTAGTGCGACCCATAAACTCACATTTTATTTCTTTAGTTCGGAATACAATTTAGCTTGGGCAATTTGTCAGCATTGCCTGGGATAGGGGTTGCAATAATTCCACATTGGTCTCGACTGGGTCATATTAAAAGTGACTAGATGCCCCCCTTGCCGTCTTAATTTAATTGAATCGTATATCACTTAAGTCTTCGACCTCTCTGGGCTTGCTTTTTCCTGCGGAATTTATCGCCGACCGACGCGACGCGACGTCGGGAACGTATTTGCGTTACAAGGCTTTTAAAACGATCTACTTCCTGTCGTATAAAACCGACCGACCCCACCGCCCCGTCTAGATTATATCTAGACACGAACAAATAGATTTTTGATAACCCGGTGGACGAAACTAATAAGGTTGATGCAAATGACCCACCGCACCATTTTATATAGCGACGCGGTGATCGATAACGACAAAATAAAACGATACTTAGTTCCCAGTGACGGTGTACACTGAAATTGTTTATGAACGATGAAAATAATTTTTTTATTTGAGAATGCTTACAATATCGTTTAGATTGAATAGAAAACCTTCTATTTGTGTCTTCTAATTGCTAAACATAATTGATAATACGGATATTTTTCCAACTTGATTTTACTATTTTAGTTTATGATCGATGTAAATATGATATGTGGAAAAATTTTTTGAAATTCATTATGCCAGAAATTAAGTGAATTAATCAATGCGGGCAAGTTTCGAGCCGCGAGGGGCAAGGGTAACGCGGCGGTGGGGGGTATTAATTAGTTCAAAAGTAGTTCGGTGGAGGGCGCGCACGCCGCGGTATATTTTACTTGCTCCTTTTCTAATATATCTCTATAATTAAGTGTTTCTCATTTGCCGCCGGTGCAATTAATTTCCCCGCTTAGATTGCACGCTCAAGTGAGTCCTTTTACCCAATTTTTGATCGCACCAAACTTTACCCGTTTACCCCTTTAACTTTTTTTGACAGTTATAATTTATTTTTTACTTTATCATACGTAGTATGACAAAGTATTGTAATCGTGTCGAAAAAAAAAAATTGAGATTTTAGCGGAAATAGGTCTTTTTGGCCCCCCTGAACATTTTTGACCAAGGTACAAAAAAATGTCTGTGTGTGTGTACCCGTTTTTTTGTGGCGACGATTCCGGAGAAACTACTGAAGGTATCGAGACGAAACTTCATATTTAGAAGTTTCGTGACTAAACTTAGAGCTGAAAGAAGTTTTGTCCAAAAGGGCCCAAAGGAACTCGAGGTTTACTCTTATCATTTTTCAACGATTTTGCAAATTAGCCGCCATTTCTGTAATTTCGTCAAAACAGTTAAATAATAAACTATAGTAGAGAAAATTTTGTATAATTTATGTCAATTCCGTTTTTTGGAAAAAAAATTAAATCATAGTAAGTGGATGCCCCTTGAACTTCCAAATTTAACTTTTTTTTGACAATTATAATTTATTTTTTACTTTATCATACGTAGTATGACAAAGTATTGTAATCGTGTCGAAAAAAAATTGAGATTTTAGCGGAAATAGATCTTTTTGGGCCCCCTGAACATTTTTGACCAAGGTACAAAAAAATGTCTGTGTGTGTGTACCCGTTTTTTTGTGGCGACGATTCCGGAGAAACTACTGAAGGTATCGAGACGAAACTTCATATTTAGAAGTTTCGTGACTAAACTTAGAGCTGAAAGAAGTTTTGTCCAAAAGGGCCCAAAGGAACTCGAGGTTTACTCTTATCATTTTTCAACGATTTTGCAAATTAGCCGCAATTTCTGTAATTTCGTCAAAATAGTTAAATAATAAACTATAGTAGAGAAAATTTTGTATAATTTATGTCAATTCCATTTTTTGGAAAAAAAATTAAATCATAGTAAGTGGATGCCCCTTGAACTTCCAAATTTAACTTTTTTTGACAATTATAATTTATATTTTACTTTATCATACGTAGTATGACAAAGTATTGTAACCGTGTCGAAAAAAAAATGAGATTTTAGCGGAAATAGGTCTTTTTGGGCCCCCTGAACATTTTTGACCAAGGTACAAAAAAATGTCTCTGTGTGTGTGTATGTGTGTATGTACTCGTTTTTTGTGGCGACGATTCCGGAGAAACTACTGAAGGTATCGAGACGAAACTTCATATTTAGAAGTTTCGTGACTAAACTTAGAGCTGAAAGAAGTTTTGTCCAAAAGGGCCCAAAGGAACTCGAGGTTTACTCTTATCATTTTTCAACGATTTTGCAAATTAGCCGCCATTTCTGTAATTTCGTCAAAATAGTTAAATAATAAACTATAGTAGAGAAAATTTTGTATAATTTATGTCCATTCCATTTTTTGGAAAAAAAAATTAAATCATAGTAAGTGGATGCCCCTTAAACTTCCAAATTGCCCCCCTGAACATGGCTGTATCGTATGATAAAGTCATGTGCCTGGCCACATCAGATTTTTTCGTCTTCATGAGATGAAGATATACGACGTAAGGGAGATTGTTAAGTCATATTTACGACAGAAGACTGTTTACAAGTGCAGTACACTGACGAGCGGTGCCTCGACGACGTGGCAGGGTATGCCCCCTGGCGGGGAAAATGGGAGTTTAATTTGCCAAGCGTGGTTTTCGCAGGCACGGCAACGTCAGACTAACTTGTCATGCATCTCGGGGGGTTGGAGCTCGGAAAAGCAAAGTAGTGTATAATTAGGTTATAATTAAGGGGTAACGTTCTATTTACCGACGAGAGCCAGACGTCAACGTAAAACTTCATCTGCAACGCGGTCACGTGAGCGAGCTTCAACTTTTCTTTCATTTTTTTTTTCGTTTCTATTTACACTATCCCACAACCCCACACAATGAAACACAGCAAAAATGTTTGCCAGTTAACGAACTACTGACGTGCTTATCTGTGTTTTTGATAAGTTGGTGACTGATTGATATCTAGTTTAATTAATTTATGTTTGGGGCTTGCTAAATACAATTGCAGGGAGGGGGCAGATCGATTATTATCCACGTGACTAATCAAATTTCCATTAGCCAGTGCATTAACCGACTCTTGATAAGCTAAACATCATTAAAAATGCGTTAGCTCGGCTTCCTAATATATCCAATGTCAAAAAAACCTTACTCAAATGAGCTTAAGGAAGGAATTTTTCTACAGCTTGCAGAAAAAAATTTCAAAATCATATTTTTTTTTTAAATGAACTTGTATATGTGTGGCGTTACACGAGGTGATCAATTTCTGACGATGGTGTATTCCGAGCCAGCCCTACGGACCAACTAGAATGCCTTGATGTATCACCTAAGGGTTGCAAAGGGTCGAACTATTGACAGAAATTGGAAATAGATTGAATATCGACTTTTTATCAGTTCGCTACTCCATTATGTATTCCGGAAACCGTTATAAAAGTTATACCTACCTCTCCCGACATCTCGACCGCCCTTCTCGCCTCTTACCCGCCCACCTAACTCTTTAAATTGCGACTCAACTTCACTCCCAACGGATGGACGGGAATCCATATCAGTCAGCCTCAATACTCTCTTTTTCGAACTTCATTTTACATATTTATAATCCCTTTATTTGTGTATATTATTATATTATTAAAGTTCTATTCACGTAATAAATTCTTAAGCAATGTACAACACGTTTTCCAGCGGAAAGTTGGTGCAAAATTTAGTAGACAACGTGAGATTAAATTCTCATTGTTGGGGGCGGGGGGGTTGTGTTGCAACAATGGTGCATTGTCCTGTTCTAGCGACTATACATAATAGTACCGGTTAACCAGAACGGCCGTATTATTCAAACGACGCGCGCAAATGATGTTTTGATACTTTAAAATTTTCAGGGCACAGATGTGTCCGCAAACTTCTGTATTCGTTCCAAATAGAAACAAAGCGGGGACCGAACGTAATGAAACTCTCTTTCCACATGCAGGCCACCGCGTTCTTATAGCGATTTTCCTCTACGATTTACAAGTTCTCGGAGAAGCACAATCATATTTAAATTGTATATTATGTCGATTGTTTCAGGTGCACAACTCCACCGAGAGTCAGGTTGTGCTCTCTTCTGTACAACTGTCAACTTCCGGAATATATCGATGCGAGGTCTCCGGAGAGGCCCCATCCTTTCAAACTGTAACCGACCACGGCCCCATGATAGTTGTCGGTAAGTTGAATCACACTTTATATAGATTTTCAGTTAATTGTCATTTAATCTTGAGATATTTGTACAGAAACTCTAATAAGACTAAACGAGTTTGGCCAAACTTTACATACATTTTTGACAGAAGAGATGCCTCTTTTGATCACAGTAAAGCATGGGACTTATATTCTCCCATCGGTAAACGGTGTTTAAACAATTATTACACATCTTCAAAGGACTTGAGAGTTTCTCTTCTCGTCTCAAATTATTGCTGAGGGTGTGTTGAACATTGTTAGTGGAACTTCGTAGTTAGTTGAGTGTAACAAACCCCCTCGAAAACCGGTATCACTCCAGTGGACAGAAAAGGAATTAAACACCTTGGGGGTTGATTTTAACCCTGCCGCCCCCGCTCCCCAAATTAATCAGCGAATTCCGGCACGGGATGCCCACCGGCTATAACTTACAGGATGCGGCGTCCGATAACAACAACAATTAAGCCCTAGTCGCGGACACCTATTTATATTAATGGACATTAGGGGTTGAGGCACGTTGCCGTTTTGCTCATTTAATTGAAACGTTCGATATTACGGGGGTGGGAGGGGATTGACAAAATTTTGTGGTTTTCGTTGATTGAGAATATTGATGATATTTGTGTTTATTTAATAGATAGTCATATTGTCTGTCCACGAACTAACAAATAAACAAAGCATAATAAATATTTTTGTTGTGGAATAAAAAGCAATTTCGTTGTAGAAATATTATTTTTGGTATGTATTTTTTTTTGTCTATGGAGTCAAATAATTTAACGAATATACACAGAGGGAAAAATTTATTCGATACAACACGAATCACTTGTTTCTATATCCGCAGAAAGATCATTTGGTTGGTTCAAGTAAAGCACAAAATTCTCAAAGTAAGAATATGATTTTCTTGATGTTCCAAGTGTTACGTTTTCTTGTTTTAAGTATGAAGGAACTGTTTGAAAGGAATTACGTCTGTTTTAAGCGATACGTACGAATACTTTTGGGTCAAGAAACTGTTTGTTCGTTGAAGAATGTATGTTTTCACCCAACAAAATATTGTTGTTGTAAAACGAAAATTCATATTTTCTTCTCCCAAAAAAAGCAAGAAGAAATATCACTACGTCATCAACACTCCCCCACTTCTAACTAGAAACATTTGAGCAATAATTCACCCGCTCGAATAACGCTACATTTAATCCAATTTCAATTAAGATCGCCTCAGACGCCGCCCGCTGAAAAACTATCACAAAGACGTTACAACCCCCCGTTGAAAATAAAATAGTAAATAAGATCGAGTTAAATTAGTTGGGGAGACCCGGGGTCGGGTCTCCTGAAATGGGGGGAAACGGTTGTCGCGATCGGTTTGCCGCCCCCAGACCTGGGGTGGTAATTACATTTAAGAAAATTGGAGCTCGTAGACCGGAAGTGGGCCGCCCGGAAATAAGCCAACATTCGTTCCCCCCCTAAAGAAAGGGGGGTCTCTCTCTAGGGGTTTCCCCACAGAGGGGGATTGCTATCGGTATTTCAACAATAGGGGGATTGATATTGTACGATTCAATGTGTGTGTGTGTTTGGGAGGGTGGGGGTGGAACTATTAAAAAACGTGCCGCCCAAACACTGGGAATAAGAGGGGGGAAACGGTTATCGGGGCCATGTCACGGAGTTTTGCTGGTAGGAAGTCGGAAGGGCTATAAATCCGGCACGTTTTTTGACTACCAGCATGATTAAGCTAAGGGCGAAATCTCGGGCATTAACCGTCTGAAGAATTTCCAGTTTTCCTTTCTTACTCCGCCCGGGAGATTAGATTTTCCGTTCGTGATAAGCGAACGGTTTGATTTATGGTATTTATTTTTAATTCGACTGCTGAAGCTTTGAAAACGTCTCTGATTGAAGCTTTGAAAACTCCTCTAATCTCGTACGTTATTCACTTGTTCACTTAACTTAATCGCCTTAAAATCTCTCTCGTAAAATGACTTAAAAATTACCACGCTGATCTATTATTTATAGAAACCAAACAGCCTATCGGACATGAGCGGACATTTAGTGGTAAAAAAGTATTTGCGTTTGTGGGAAAATGCGTGCGTACATTCTAAATGACAGGTGATTATTGTTGACCACCATAATTTGCAGAGAAAAATAAAGAGAATTATGGAATAGCCATGTTTACATAATGTGGGAATGCCTTATTTGATCAGTGAAGTATCAATAATACGTCCTTGAACGATAGCGTAGTTATTACTAAAGATATTTGAACTTTGATTTTTTCTATGTGTACACAGAAGGAAACATTTATTTGATACAACACGAATATCTTTGAGTGAAGAATATCACTTGTTTCTATATCCTCCGAAAGATCATTTGGTTGATTTAAGAAAAATACAAAATTTTCAGAGTAAGAATATGATTTTCTTGATGTTCCAAGTATTACGTTTTCTTGTTTTAAGTGTGAAGGAACTGTTTGAAAGGAATTACGTCTGTTTTAAGCGATACGTACGTATACTTTTGGGTCAAGAAACTGTTTGTTTGTTGAAGAATGTATTTTGTATTTTTCACCCAACAAAATATTGTTGTAAAACGAACATCATACTCTTTTTATATGTAGAAGAATAACTTTTTCTTCGTCAGAGAAAAATATACTTAACATAAACATTACTAAATTCTTAAATCGTAAGAATAACTAACCGTTGAAACAACTGTATTGAAATTCTTATTAGAATAAAATATTATTTGGATAGCAAAAATATCCTCTCTGTCCCCCCTAACCAAAAAAAAGAAAAACCTCTCGAAATATCCGTGTTAAATAAAATAATACCGGTCCGAAACTAACGAGCCTAATTTACATTTAAAATAAACGGCGGGCCGGCAGAGATTACGAGCCTTGACTTGAGCGCTTGATGGAGGGAGAAAAAATCGGTCCTTGAATCTGGGGGGTCGGTACCAAAAAGGGCTCTCGCAAAGAACCCCCCGAGGTAATTATTCAATGCCAGGAAAACGCTAAGCTCGCCTGTGTCTTATGTTAATCCAGTCTAATCCTGTCTGGTTAGCTGCATGCTGCTGCCAGGATCTGGCCATTACTCAACGTTGTAACTGGGCGCGTACACCTCACCGGACCGTTATCCTTCCTTCGTCCTTTCGCACTTACTAATGAATGCAAAGTCTTCGCAGGGATTTACTCACTACGTTATCCGTCATAACGCGGGCACATTCCTAACCTTTACAAGTGACATTGATACACGAAAAGGACAATTCTCTAAATTGGCTGAATATCTCCTCAAATAAATATTTATTGTAGATAAGTGTAGACATGTTTAAGCAATAAATGATTTAGTTTAGGGTTGGTAATCTTGCGCACGCGATGTATTACAGGGGAGACAGGGGTGTTCCAGTAATAAAACAGCCCGATAAGAGGGTCGTGAAATTATGACCCAAAATCGTTGTGCCGGCACTGGTTATCTCCGCTCTCGACCGCAACTCAACGAAATTAATTTCGATGTTAAATTTTCTGCGTGCCGGGAGTACATTAATTTATTTAAGATTTCGCGTTTCTTCATAAATCACCAGACACTTTCAGGCGTACAGAATATTAACGATAAAGCATACCCCAAGCCTTCGGCACGATGAACCAACCACTCGTCGTACACTTTAATTTCCTGAGAAGTATCCACAAGCTTAAAGCGCTGGTAATACACCTCTAATTCTATTTTAAAATATGTCTAAGTTTTTAACCAAATCGTTCAGTACGATCTGGTTTATAAGGTGAGGTGTTCCTAAAACATCAAATGGTGAATCTTCACGACTTACCTGATTTGACAGAGTGATTTCAGACACTCTGTCAAATCAGGCCATGCGCGGTTTAAGGGCTTTAATTACTGGTCAAAATTCTAATTCATCAAATCTTTTCCAATTTATTCGAAGGCAAAACTAACTGGGTTCTTTTTCTTGAACCTTGTGAACACATTTTCTGACTACTAACTGACGCGTTTAAATATTTAACATTTAATAAGGGCTGATAAAGTAAGACTACTCAAATGAAACGAAACACTTATCAAAACAATAACATCTATTAACAATAATAATCAACAATCCCGTTTGATAGGTTACATAGAAAAATGAATGAAGCTTTGAACATATTGACGTTTAAATTAAACCTAGGAGTTGATTTAGACAGACACACTTTTAGCAGAAATATGAATAATTTAATTTACAATGAAATGCGAGACGAGTTGAAAAGACTTACCAAGGATAAACTTAAGCGCCTAAGAACGCTCCACAAAAACGTGTACTTTACATGACGGTGGTTGAAATGAGAAGACAAAGATCTGCTCGTTTGCATCCCTTGACCCCAAAGGAAGCCGGAAGCATTTCTTCTTAGCCAATGGCAACACTTCAAATTTAAACTTATAAACACGCGGTCATATCCTAAACCAGATGTTCAACTCAACACCAAAATCTTCGATATTCTCGAACATTATAACCCGTCTACATCGCGCTCAATTTGATCACATCCTAACAAATAAATAATGGGTTTCCGACCCATTACAATAGCGATTGTCTACAACTCTACATGATTAGAAGGCTCTCGCCACAACATGGGAACTACAAACGGCATTTTCTTTTGCTTCCCTTAGATCCACTTTAAAAGTCCGATCTGACATCCGATCTGATCTTTTGGACTAGTCAGAGAGCTTTTTTTATGTGAGATTATCGATTATGTAAGTTATTTAGGAAATGATTCGGACATAAACTAGCAATACGAGAAGAAATACCAGAGTTTAGTATAGAAACGTAAATGGACATTTGGGGGAAGTAATGGATCCGGAGTTTATATACCGGAACAGAAGTTTGCCATCGCGCACAAACGCCTCTCCTCAATTTACGCAAAGCAAGTGAAATGGGCGGCTTACTTCAAAGTGAAACTACACAGAATAGCATAACTTGCACCGGGAAAAGTTCGGGCACCAGCCGAGATATATTCACTCAGTTGAAAAACTTACCGAATCGCGTTTCAATTTCGAACGAATTTCGAGACAAAAGATTATATTATTTTATTATTTGTACCATGAAAAAAAAACAAACTTCGATGTTTTTATGCCGTGGGCCGAGCAAAACATTAAGACTCTCCCTTGAAATACATTTTTTAAAACGGATATTTTAGATTGAAAATTTCCCCGTATGCCGAGACTGTTAGGAAGAAAAAGGACCATCTCCGCCGGGTAACGGAAAAAAGCGTATAGATATCGACGTATAAAATAATGCGAACGCGGTGATCCAGATCCTGGCTAGAATATCGAAAATCAGGACGATATAGCGGAACGCGCGAACATGAAAAATTCAAGACGAGTCCACAGTCCCGGCCGTATTCTATATCCTTTAATGTTTAATGTCGAACGGTCGTGTAGACTGCCACGAAAACAACGATCCGACTATACGAAAACGACCCGAGGATTTACGTTTTTTCTTTCTATGTTTTTCTTTAAATTCTTATGTAAAAGAAGGATACTCTACCAAATTTCATACTATTGATTGCCATGCGATGGCCAAAAACTGTTTGAAAAGTTTCTCGAGGAGCGCATGTGGGAATAAAGGTTCATTTTTCGGATCGGAAAAGTTCTTGGAAAAGTGTGGAGGCGACCCGGCGGAGCGACCGGCATCTCCCAAAATACATTGTTTCTTCCGTTGATTTAATCTGCAGGGTGCCGGTGCTGCCCTCCGCGGAGATACAGAGAAACTTCCAAACGCCACTTCGTACTTATTTAACTTACCGTCTGCAGATAAAAACTTGTATAACTGGTCGGGGGTGGAGGGGAGGCGCGGTTCCCCGGGAAAACCGGATGTAATACAGGTAGAGTGAAAGAAAGAAGGAAAGGAAGCGAAACCACCACCACGAGGGAGCAGCGCGCGGATTCAATCCTCCAGGAGTTTTATCCCTTTTAGAATAATTGAATAATCCGTTTTGTTTGAACTCGCCGGATTTAGTCCCAAACGAATTTACCACTCACGTACGAATGGCTTTATGTTCTTTAAATTATTGGAGAAAAAAAAACACAACATATGCTACTGTTATGTTATTTCATCAAGTTCATCAGCGCTGGTGGTCACACTATGCTGTTAGCAGCCAGTAGCAAATAGCACGCTAGTAGTTCTCGCTCGTTATTCACCTAAATATTTTAAGACGGCCGGAACTCCACCCAGAATTTTCAAATGGACACGGAACGGGTCGGCCCGAATTTTGGACGCAATGATTTATGATTCGGCCCGGCCCAAAATCGAATCGTGTTCGTTCGGTCGCGTTTCCCGATTTTCCCTCACCAATGCCTCGCCACTACCGCGGTCCACAATAAAACCGAAAGTGGCAGCTCGAATAAAAAAATAATTTATTATTACATCTCTTTTATTAGGACGTCGACGGGCAGCGGACGAAAAATTGATTAATGAACTTGTCGAGACTTTGATACGGGACCCATCAAACACGAACATTGATTATGTAGGATTTTTTCCTTGTAGTTTTTTTTATTGCTTTTAAAAGCTTGTGTTGTCGGTATTCTTGCGTATGTAGAGGATTTATTTTCTATCCAAATAATATTTTATTCTAATAGGAATTTCAATATACTTGTTTCAATGGTTAGTTATTCTTGCGATTTAAGAATTTAGTATGTTTATGTTAAGTATATTTTTGTCTGACGAAGAAAAAGTTATTCTTCCATAAAAAAGTAGACGTTCGATCGTCTTATAACAACAAAAATATTTCGTTACACGAAAAATATATATGCTTCAACGAAAAAACAGTTTCTTGACCCAAGATTCGTACTCTGAGAGATACATAGAAAGTTTTGCAATTACTTTACAGATGGCGCTAACAGTTTCTCGCGTCTTTTGCCACATATCACCGCTATATAAGTTCGGCGATATTGTGTTCGTATATTGTTTGTTTACATCTATGCATAAGTGTTTTATTTCATGGGTGACTTACGAGGATTATGAGGAAAACCAGAATTGTAGTGGAATAGCCTACACAGAAAGAACTCTCTTCTTGGATATCAAGAAAAAATGTTTTTGCGTATATAGTGTAGCATGATTGCTATCCAAATAATATTTTATTGTAATAAGAATTGTGTTTATGTTGAGTATAATTTGCTCTGACGAAAACAATGTTATTCTTCTACATATAGAAAGAGGAAGAGGTTCGTTTTACAACAACAACATTTTGTTGGGTGAAAAATATACATGCTTCAACGAACAAACAGTTTCTTAACCCAAAAGTAGGTTCAAGCAGTTCCTTCATACTTAAAACAAGAAAACTTAATACTTGGACATCAAGAAAATCATTCTTACTCTGATAATTTTGTATTTTACTTGTGTAGTTTTCCAAGGCTCCAAATTCCACATACATTAATTACATCATATATTTTCATAGCCTATATTTTATTTCCACAAATTTTATATGCTTTATACGTGCGCATGTATCAGCGTTTTAACGCGCCCTAATAAATGTAATTGTAAATTTTCCTCTGTAAACCCCCTCCGCCCACACCGAACAGGGTTATTGCGGGTTGCCTGGTTAAATTAAAATGTAATTATACGCATTTTATATTACCGTTATACACGAAATTGCTCTATATACATAAAACCAACCAACACAACACACAAATATGACGCGCATGCATCATGCGCGCCAACAAATCATTTCACACGTAAAGTGACTATTAACTTTGTTTAAAATCGACACATTAGTGACATATTACACTACACATATTATACATTCCGATTTAATAATATTAAATCGAGACATCAAAGCGTATAGAAAACAGCAACATAATTAGATAACAAAAAAAGGGTTTAGAAAACAGCAACGCAATTAAATGCGATGTTACTTCATACCGTCAAGTTGGTAGGATCGACACGCTGGAGGACACTGAACAACGCAAGGGACAGAGTCAGGACAATGCCACTTAGAGGCCTGGTAACATTTTCATTCACGTTACAGAGGCCTGCTGAAGGACCCTCGAACGGCGCAGGATGTATTGAAATTTTTAATCTCTTTCTTTTACGCCGTGACTGCGCACAAAAGAGAACATTCAAGGGTGCTTGTAGACTACGGGCTTATATATACACCTTTGTTTAACAATTTTTCGAAAAGTTATTGTAAAGCTATGGTCACACTAGGCTGTTTTACTAGCGTGCCTAGTAACTAGTACAGTGTGTCTACTTACTGTTTTACCAGTTGGCGAGTGAGTTTAGCAACAGCCAGCCCACCAGCGCTTGTTTAACTTTTACAGCAACCAGCATGATTTTTTTTTTTTAATCTACTAACAGAGTTATTTACAAAAGGTCAATATTAAAACAAAATAAACCCCAACCAAATAAAACGAACCCCAACCACATAAAACCAATATTATAACGTTTATATTGATTCTCTATACACAACTCCGAATTTTCTAACTCCACCATCTTTTCCTTTCAGCTTTACCGGATGCAGGTCCGAAAATAACCGGGGGGCGTCCGCGTTATCAAGTGGGTGACACCGTCAGGGTGAATTGTACCTCGGGAAGGTCCAAGCCCGCCGCGCAGCTAGCCTGGTTCATTAACGGCGAACCAGCCGATGCAAGCTTCCTCCGTGGACCGGATATCATAGTGACCGGAAGAGAGGGACTAGAGACTTCCGTTCTAGGTCTCATCTTCGTCGTCAAGCAGCATCACTTCAATAGGGGCGACATGAAACTCAAGTGTCTAGCCACCATAGCCAGGGTCTACCTGCGGAGCAACGAGGAATCCGTTGAGGGGGAAAAACAACCCAGAGCTTCCGTACTGGAGAGTAGAGGCACCGTAGCCCCAGCTGGGTCGAGAGCCGACAGGGTGCAAGGTAAGAACACTTTTGTAGGTTAGAAATTGCAATTTAATAAGTTAGGGAGAGGATATCAATGTTTTAGCTGCTTTGATACATCTTTGATAGAAAGGAAAGAGTGGGGGAATCTTCAACACAGTGTACAGCATAGCACGCGGCACAGAGTTAAACATTTTAATTTATGTTGGGTCTGTCTCGCCTTTTCTAGAGACTGGGTCACCAGGTCGCAGATACTAGGTGATAGATTGCGAAATTTCATATTGCCTAACGCGAAAAATTGTAAATTTCGTCTGGGTAGAAACTGGCAGGGTGGAAAGGGGTGAATGCAAGCGGGCGCGTTAGGGATCTTGAATGCATTAGTGGAACGACGAAGTGCGAAAAGTTTCTTATTATAGGTGACACGTATGAGCTTTATTGGTCGTTAATTATTCGCCGCCTAGGCTGTTATTTAAGTCTTAATGGGGGGACGCGGTTAATTTATGTGGGGAATGTTGAAGGGCGGATCTAAAGGCATCATACATTTCGGAGATTTTCATTTGCTTGATGTTCAAAGTATTACGTTTTCTTGTTTTAAGTATGAAGGACCTTCAAGGAACTGCTTGAAAGGAATTACGTCTGTTTATGTAGAAGAATAAGGTTTTCCTCGTCAGAGCAAAATATACTCAACATAAACATACTAAACTCTTAAACCGGAAGAATAACTAGCCGTTGAAATAACTATTACATTATATTGAAATTCTTATTACAATAAAATATTATTTGGATAGCAAAAATATCCTCTTCATGCTACTCTCTCTGTGTAACAGAGAGATGTTAAATTTGCGATATTTTTTCACACACGAGAAGTGGTACTTTGATACCTAGTGCCGGAGCTACTCGAATATGAATATGTAAATTGGCGTAACGGAATAAAATTTTATTCGTTATGAGATTTAGTCGTCGTAGTTGACGTGACTTCTGCCGCCCCAGTCACGGAGAGTAGATAATAGAGATCCGCGCGCTCGTAGAGGCGATATTTTTAATCCGGTGAATTGGAAGATGGCCCGAATATATACGTTCTCGTCCTTCGAGTATATTAAGCCTTTCCGGCGTGGCTCGAAGCAGCGCAGCCAGTCGTAAGTGAATATTCAGATCGCCAACTGTCCGTACGGTGCATAAAATTTTAGAAGCCATTTTTCACTCGCCCCTAAATGGGTCTATCATCTATAAGGATCGGGCTGAAATTTGGTATACATATTCAGAATTACCGGGAGACGAACTGGATTGCTTTTGGTGACAATCTGACAACCCGAAGTGATAACAGCTCATCCTCCAGTGACTTTAAATATGTATACAAATTTACAGATCAGTGGGATGAACGGTTTAGGCGCTATAAAAGTTTATAGAAGCAGTTTAACAGAATTCGCAGCCTTCGTCGCTGTGTTACGAATTGTCAGACTTTGACAAACGTCAGTGCCACCGATTGTGCCAACAATGTAGTCGGAAAGTAGGGTGCGGGCCACCACTTCAACTTCTGCTCATTTGATATATCAGTTATTATATTCTTTATAGTTATTGTTGCAGTTATTGTATCGATAAAACACGTCTTCTATAATTTGCCTAAGAAAAGAGGCAGAATAACGTCTACCTGAACCCCCGTCAGCTTGGAATTAGGCCCCCTGAATGGCCTAATTCCAAGCTGACTTGTGACCGACATTTCCGAGCCGAAAATGTTATCAGTTCGGCGATAATGCTTTTCGCCCGTACGTCTTCCACGACCTGACGGCACCCTACGTGCGATAGGTCCGGTCTAAAGCCCCCCGATTTCTTTCTATATCTATATATAGGGGCGGTATACCTACCTGAAACGTCTTGCCCTCCGATCGGCAGCGAATTTTTATCACAGGTACGAATGTAGGGGAATCACCTATCCCTTGAAAACCGCAAACGGTTATTGGCTCTTGTAAATTTTGAAACGGATATCCTGACATTGAGATAAGAAAAACACATGTTTTAAAACGTACTAGGTAAAAACTTGATCAAGGTCCTTAATTATTCCATAGGATGTTCCAAACTTAGAGCGCGACGCGACATACGGTTTTTTTTTTTTTTTTTTTTTGATAAAAATTCCTGTCAAAGGTGGCTCGGTAAAGTGCCCTAGAGTAGAGGGCTAATACGCGGTTAATCCGAATAAATGGAAAAGTGGTCCTGGTTTTCCGGGGACGCGCATTAAGCGCTCCGAAAACCGTTAAATAAAGCAAAAGTCAAGTAATCCTCCGGTAAATTTACAAACTGGGAGGGCCAGTAAGTGCTCCTCTGTTTCTTCTCCTGAGAGAAGAGGAGTTTTCCTATCCGGATGAAAATAGAGCGGCAAAAAGATTGGAAAATCTCTGACATCCCATTAGTGGCGGCGGGCAGGCGGTGGCGGTGGCTGCGAGACCGAACAAACTACCCATTTTTATACGTTCGCCGCCCCACAGGAGACGTTCGCGCCCCGTTTGTTGTTATCCGTTACAAAATCGCCCGCTATTTGTAACAATCTTTCATATAGTAATTCGGTTTAGAGCATCGCATCGTCCTGAACCACATTTCAGGACGACGACGCCAGAATTGATTCAATTGTTGAAGGACCGTTTTAGGTTATGGCATCGCCTGCCTTTTCGCCGCAGTACATACCCAACACCGTCATACAAATTTGGTCGCTAAACGAACAAATATTGATTGAGTTTTTTTTCTTTTTCTTTAATTCCTCAAGTACTCATCCACTTTGTATAAAATCACACATAAAATAAGTAAAATGTGTAATCTTTACATTGCTTTTTTGCGCCAAAAAAGTCTCATTATGTACTTAAAACTCTCTGAAATATATATGTTAAGTTTTATTACGAAACTAAAAAGTTGTTTTTCCTAAATTTTAATGTTTTTTAATTTTTTCTTTCAGCTGCAGGTGGTCGTACGATGTTTCTACCACCATACACATCCTTATTGATCATCTGCTTCATGGCTACATCGTTCAGTTTCACAAGGTAATTTCCCCAATCACTGATCCACGGATTAAAAATAAAGGAAGCAACGAGTGGTTACATTGTTAATTAACATGGATAACGTAAGCCAAAAAGACCTACACTCGCGAGTGATTTTCAGTTCTCACTTCTAACTGACCCTTATATCTTTTTGAGTCAATTAAGAATATCGTAAACTCTAGATAAAGTCTTTCGATGGTCCTCAAAAGCATAATTTCTCTCCTTAGCCCATCTCTAGAATGTAATCGCACTATTTTTTATAGGGAAGGACTTTCCTGTTAGTGATGTCGGGAGAGGAATGACAAAACACCCCGAAAGAAATAAACAAAAAATGTGCTCAAGATTTTCGTTTTTTTTTGTTTTTACTGTACCTACTTGAAATTCTTCGTAAATAAATTCATTCCTCTCCTGACAATCACAAGTAATTAATTACTTAAGTAAATTATATGTTACCGATAAGTGATGTACATATCTTCAGTACATAATGTGCAGTGGTACAACCTATTTGAATGCCAAGCTTTCAAAACCAAAACTTTTACATAATAACTCAATGTTTATCTTATATCATCCATTAAGTGAGAGCTTGTCAAATCAGATGTGAGGCAACTGTATCATAACAATAATAGAAATTGGTGTTAAAGACAGACAGAAAAAAACAATCATCTATCTAGTCTTTCTATTATATCAATAAAACAGAGTTGCTTTTTCTCATTATTATCTACTTGATGTACAGCATAAGAGATAATTAAATATAATACAGATGCGTGAGTTTGTTTGTGATTAAATTACTCACTGTAACTAAATATATAAATATTGTTAAGTCTAGTCTCCATACTTTTACGGATATTAATTTTTAGTGTCTATTATAAAACGCAAGTTCTTTGTTAATAATAATAATAATACTTAATGAAGAATTTGTTGATTGAGTTCCATGTACTACTAGATTTTTAACATTGACTGATGAGAAAATGCTAATTTTTAAGAATCTAAGGGAAAAATATATAGGATGTTTAAGCGCTTATTTCGGTACTAACAAAATTTTAACAAAGTTGATTTTAATGTAAATATTTAAACAAACATTTATGTGATTCCATCACAAGATTATTTATGTATATTCGGGCTAGATTTCCCCAAAAAAAAAAGAAAATGGCCAGTATTTGTTATACACTCGTAAACAAAGATTTTGATTTTGACAGTTCACTCTTTCATTTGTCCTCAAAATCTTCGTTAACAGAGTTTTTATAAAATCGAAATCGATTTTTGTAGATATTTATTAGAGACTTTAAAATTTCGGTTTTTAACGAGAATCCATGCTATTTATCGTATATGTATGTGTATATAATAATGAAATGTCTTAAATATATAAAAATATATAACGTCTAGGATTCAAAGCTATAAAAACAAACTTTTTTGAGATTTGAATTCTGTATTTTGATCTTATATGTACTTTATTTTAAAAAATAAAAATTTGAAACTGTATGTATGTGCAGTTATATTTATTCCTACTTTCCTTACAACTCACCCACACCTTAATAATATAACTAAATTGAAGGTAGGTATTATCAGTTTAAATTTTTCAGTGGCAAGAAGTTAGGAAACGTAACACGTTGTGCCTCCGTCTAACATCACGATCAAAATCTTTACTTACTTTTGAGTTTGAATAAATAAATGCTTCATCAATAAAATAAGTTGCTAATTTTTAATCATTTTATTTATATCTAATATATTATATACATTGTGTATTTACTATACACGTGATTGGTGTCTTCGAGTGATTGGATCTAAATAGAAAAAAATAGAATTAGTCAAATTTTTACTTTTAAAACATCATTGCGACCAAAATAAACAATCAATGTTAATGAAATTAATTTAGTTATCTATTAACTAATCTAGAAGGATTCAATAAACAATATAAATGCAGAAATAGGGGTTAAAATGGCGCCAAATTTCAAATAAAACCTTAAAGGTGAGAAAAATTTTCACAAAGTGTCACGGTTTTGGATTTTGTCTCTAGTAACGAATGTAGGTGGAATAAAAATTCTTTCTAAACTGTTTTAGTTCACTGATAGATTGGATAATTAATTCTGAAAATTATAGCCTTCCATCATTCATGGTTTAGACAGAAGAATTTTTCAAAGTTCGCGATTACTAGAAACGCGTAAAACGTCACAATTTTGAATTTTGTCTCTATCAGCCAAAGTTGATGGAATAAAAATTCTTTCTAAACTGTTTTAGTTCACTGATATATTGGATAATTAATCCTGAAAATTACAGCCTTCCATCAGATTTGGTTTAGACAGGGGAATTTTTCAAAGTTCGCGGTTACGAGAATCGAGTGAAATGTAAGGATTTTGTATTTTGTCTCTAGCAACCAGAGTTGATGGAATAAAAACCTATACTATACTGTTTTAGTTAACTGAAAGATTGGTTAATTAATCCTGAAAAGTACAGCCTTCCATCAGATTTGGTTTAGACAGGGGAATTTTTCAAAGTTCGCGATTACTAGAAACGCGTAAAATGTCACAATTTTGAATTTTGTCTCTATCAGCCAAAGTTGATGGAATAAAAATTCTTTCTAAACTGTTTTAGTTCACTGATATATTGGATAATTAATCCTGGAAATTACAGCCTTCCATCGTCTCTGGTTTAGACAGGGGAAATGTTCAAAGTTTGCGATTACGAGAAACGCGTGAAACGTCACGATTTTGAATTTTGTCTCTAGCAGCCAAAGTTGGTGGAATAAAAATTCTCTCTAAACTGTTTTAGTTCAGTGACATATTGGTTAATTAATCCTGAGAAATACAGCCTGCCACCATTCCTGGTTTAGGCAGGGGAATTTTTCAAAGTTTTCGATTACGAGAAACCAGTGAAATGTCACGATTTGAAATTTTGTCTCTAGGAACCAGAGATGATTAACTAAAAATTCTTTCTAAGCTTTTTTAGTTCACTGATAGATTGGTTAATTAATCCTGAAGATTACAGCCTTCCATCATTCCTGAATTTTTCAAAGTTCGCGATTACGAGAAACGCGTGAAACGTCACGATTTTGAATTTTGTCTCTAATAACCAAATTTGATGGAATAAAAATTCTTTTTAAACTGTTTTAGTTCACTGATAGATCGATTCATAAATCCTGAAAATTACAGCCTTCCATCGGTTCTGATTTAGACAGGGGAAATTTTCAAAGTTCGCGATTGCAAGTAACACGTGAAACATCACGATTTTGAATTTTGTCTCTAGCAGCCAAAGCTGATGGAATAAAAATTCTTTCTAACCTGTTTTAGTTCACTGATAGATTGGTTAATTAATCCTGAAGATTACAGCCTTCCATCATTCCTGGTTTAGACAGGAGAATTTTTCAAAGTTCGCGATTACGAGAAGCGAGTGAAATGTCACGATTTTGAATTTTGTCTCTAATTACCAAATTTGATGGAATAAAAATTCTTTCTAAACTGTTTTAGTTCACTGATAGATCGATTCATAAATCCTGAAAATTACAGCCTTCCATCGGTTCTGATTTAGACAGGGGAAATTTTCAAAGTTCGCGATTACGAGAAACGCGTGAAACGTCACGATTTTGAATTTTGTCTCTAATTACCAAATTTGATGGAATAAAAATTCTTTCTAAACTGTTTTAGTTCACTGATAGATCGATTCATAAATTCTGAAAATTACAGCCTTCCATCGGTTCTGATTTAGACAGGGGAAATTTTCAAAGTTCGCGATTACGAGAAACGCGTGAAACGTCACGATTTTGAATTTTGTCTCTAGCAGCCAAAGTTGATGGAATAAAAATTCTTTCTAAACTGTTTTAGTTCACTGATATATTGGATAATTAGTCCTAAATATTACAGCCTTCCATCGTCTCTGGTTTAGACAGGGGAAATGTTCAAAGTTTGCGATTACGAGAAACGCGTGAAACGTCACGATTTTGAATTTTGTCTCTAGCAGCCAAAGTTGATGGAATAAAAATTCTTTCTAAACTATTTTAGTTCACTAATACAATACATAATTGATGCTAAAAATTGCAGCCTTCCGTCATTCCTGGTTTGCACAGCGGAATTTTTCAAAGTTTGTGATTGCAAGAAACTCGTGAAACGTCACGATTTTGAATTTTGTCTCTAGCAGCCAAAGCTGATAGAATAAAAATTCTTTCTAACCTGTTTTAGTTCACTGATAGATTAGTTAATTAATCCTGAAAACTACAGCCTTCCATCATTCCTGGTTTAGACAGGAGAATTTTTCAAAGTTTGCGATTAAGTGAAACCAGTGAAATGTCACGATTTTGAATTTTATCTGTAGCAATCAGAGTTGATGAAATAAAAACTCTTTCTAAAGTGTCTTAGTTCACTGATAGATTTGTTAATTAGTACTGAAATTTACAGCCTTCCATCATTTCTAGTTTAGACAAGGGAATTTTCCATTATATTTAAAAAAATAATAAAAATGAAGAAAAAATTGACTCACCAAATTCTGCACGATCCACTGCCGTTGCTGTTGCTGCCGCTACTGTTGTTGTAACTGTTGTTGTAGCTATTGTTGTAGCTGCTGCTACAAGCTGACATTATTGTTCTTCATAATAGGTCTTCCTATAATTAAGAGAAAATTTATGTGCTTACATTTATCTTTTTTATTGCCAAAGTAATGAAACAATTTCTAGTAAATGATTACTGATGATTACAAGCATAATCCCTAAGGGTTTAATAAGGAATACAATGAAAGTAATAGTGGTTAAAACAATCACAAAGATCAATTTGCAATGTGCAAGAAATGAACAAACCTTTTTTTAAAAATTCATACCTTCCAAAATAATCAAGGAATGTCCATAAAATTTACAACAATTATTCCTGAATTGTAAGAAATATCAAGATTTTGCATTTTGTCTCTAGCAACCATTTGATAAAATCAAAATTCTTTCTAAACTGTTTTAGTTCACTGATAGATTGATTAATTAATCCTGAAAATTACAGCCTTCCGTCATTTCTGGTTTAGAAAGGAGAATTTTCAAAGTTAGAGTAGAGTAAAATGACGAGTAAAATGTCACGATGTCGAATTTTGTTTATAAATAGGTTTTCTAACATATTATTTGTACATCAGAAGGTACGTATACATCCGTTTCATACCACAAACGCAGAGATAAACGCAAATAGTCAATTTGCATAAATAAACACTTCACATTAACAATTCACGATTAAATGTAGCGTGCGCTAATTTAGACTTGTCCCGGCGAAACTAATATATTTATTATAAACAAAGTTTCGGGCGGGATAGCGAACGGCAGCACTGAAAACTTTTATCCGTGGGAGAACAGGACCTTCACCCACATAATCCTTGCGCGCTTGTACTGACTTACGATTGCAAAACATAAGAAACTCCGGGCGGGAGGCATTAAGACCGGCTTAGTCCGGACCAGGACTGCCAACGGCCTCCGTTCCTACTAGTTTTAATTAACCCTAATTGTGGTTAGACCGAAAATCTACGTCTTTGTTTTAATGAATGGTTCCTTTGTACTGTTCAGAGCAGTGGTTACCAAACTTATATGGTCAAATATGTTCAGTTAGATGTAATTATGTTGAGAAAAAAGTAGGTATCACGTTGGACGGAAGCGAAAGAAATGCTAGTAATTTAGCGGTAGGCAAAACAGGTTCGTTCATGAATATGTCAGGACACGGGGAGCGTTATATATAGGTAACTGAAACGCCCAAATCAAAGAAAGTGCACCTAAAGCGAGCCTGCAACCGTCTCCAGCGGCGAGAGCAAGTCGGTGTGTTGTGTTGGGCACGTTCCGAGTGAACAAAGGACCACTTACCTTGCTTGCACTCGGTAAAACCGTAAATTCACGGTTGCATCTAATTTTCCCTCGGTAGATCTGTACCTTGCCTAGACCCCTTACCTTATAAGAAAACATTCCGTACATCCCAGACCTCTGAGCATAAAGTGACCCGTTTTATGCCGTAGCGCACAGAACAACATTTTTACTCTTCTAAATTTCAACCCCACAGAACATTTGTGGGAAGAATTGGAGAGAAGAATCCACACGCATAAAATAAGTAACAAAGATGACTTGAAAGAAAAGCTCTAAGATGAGTGGAATAAAACTGAAACTTCGGTCACGACAAAACTTTTTTCTCCACTGTATATCAACCTTTTTTTTTTTCTTCTAAATTTCAAATCACTGCAGTAGAAGAGGTACCGCACCAGAAGTCGTAAATTGCAAACCGCCTTTTGAAATTTCTTTTAAAATGGGGCAAAGTCACTGTGGGTGGTAATCTATAATTCAGTGGCGTTTTCGGTAAACCGTGCACTTCCTGACCCACGGGATGTGACGTTCCTTCTCGTTGAACGTACCCTCGACCTGGGGGTGGACGGATCGTCCTGAATTCATCCACTCTTCGAGAGCAAGAGGTGAACCTATAACCAGGTTGTCCCTTTTGCTCAATGCACCAATCAAGAAACGCCGACAGTATACAGCGTTGTGTCTATCTCTCTGTGTGTGTATGTGTGTGTCGAATAGCACGTGACCTGTATATCCGATACCGTGGGGGTGACACAATTACATTATGTTTACCACTCCTCTAGAATACCTACAACGTAAACATTTTACAACGGCGGGAACATTTTCCGGGCACACAATACAAAGGAAATGTATCTACGGTACGGTTTATCAAGAGTTTTTATGTCGATTTTTGATGAATAAAAAATAGGAGATTATGTATTGTATTTCGATATTATGTAGAAGACAAATACCGGTTAATAACTAGGGACAACTTGGTTGATATATGAAAATTTGGTGGCAATCATAAAGTTGGGGTCGGTCGAGCGAAATAAAATAAATTCCCTCGGTAACAAGCGTGGAGTTCCGCAGGGGGACAATGGCGGGTTTTCCCCGGTGCCGTAAAATTGGGTCGTCTGCGCTAATTGTACGTTGGAGAATTATTTATAAATGGCCAGCAGGTCCGGGCAATATTTTTAATAGTAGTATTGTGGTCGGGTTGTGTAAGTGGTCTTCATTAATAATCTCGCCGTCGACCGAAATGGACGGCTCCATCAACTACAATGGAGAATGGAGTAGGTCTGGAGTAGGAGGAGGTTCCATTCCGCTAGCCTGTAGTCGAACTTTTGCTCTCCAAGCCCATCCGTTCGACATTATTATTGTCCGATGCAAAATTTACCCTACTCGTCCTCAACATATAATCGTCCCGTCCCAGCTTATAAAGTTGTTATTTATCTTCTCGATCCCAAAAGTTGAAAACTTTACGTAGGACCTAGTAAAAAATTATGACTCAAAGAACAGGGATCACATATTTTTGTTGACCTAACATCACTTTCGCTTGAATTGTTCGGAAATTTGTTCCTGTATTGTGATAAGATCTTTACCTTTAAATCAGTTACTGAAAAGTTTATTAAATTATGAACCGCCACGAAGTGCTACGCGGGCAGGGGTGGTAGGGGGGTGGCGTGCCGTGTCGAGCTCACTCTGAGATATGACCGGCCGTGTCTGCTGTAAACTTTAACCATTATAATTTCAAGACAGTGCACTTCATTTGCCTGGGTGTTAACAGAGTGCAAAGTTACGCAATCAAACTCTCCGGTGTCGGGTTCGTCTCGCGCTTCGCGCCCCTTCGCACTACTCCACTCTATCCGCGAGCGCCGCACCCTCTGAAAGTAAAGCCTTGTACAGAGAATCAGAGAGAGGACCCACGTAGCCAAACAACCGCTATATTTTCGACGTTTACTACACTTCTGAATTACCCCCGGTCTCAACCGCTCCTCGCTATTTCGCCCGACGAAGAGAACGACTTCACATCGTACCTCCTAATTTCTGTAACGTCAGCAGGAGAGAGGAACGCCACCATCATCTAAGTTACCCCCGTCTTTATTATTATAAAATCTGTATTTATCTATAGAAAAATTGGTCAGAAAATTTTATTAAACCCTTTCTGGGGCCAAATGAATCGTCGGACTGAATAAATATTTTCCGTTGGTTTTTAATAAAACGGCGATCTGCGATGTTTTCGTTGTTCGGTTCGTTCCCCGCAAAAATAGACGAGAAAAACAATCGAAATTGGATCAGACGTTGCAATTTCGATGCAATCTAAGGGATGCCGAATCCTGCAGCTGTAAACAAGTTTCCCCCTGCTCCTTGAAGCGCTGACCCCGCACCGACCTTCGACTAGGACGACGACGAAATACGACATCATCTGTCAAACCAATATATCTATATCTATATGTGTTATCTCCCAGCCGTACGCGACTACGAAAACTGATGCGATTACTTTTGACCGACCGGATCCTTATTATATTCTTCGCGCACCCCCTTATGAATTCTATCCGCCTGCCATCTATCATCCCCTCTGTGTCTACTCTTTACCGGATTGTCAAATCGGGTAACCAAGGATGGGAAATCAGATCTTGCAAGACTTCTATCTTTCAGAGAGTGATCGAATAACCCGAAAAATCCCTTTTTCTACTTAGATTTTCACTTTTTTATATATAAAGAAGTCCAAAATTCATGCAATATTCGAATTTAGCACCATTTTAGCACCAATTTAACACCAACAAAGTGTCGCTAAGAACAAAAAAATACAACGTGATGAACAATATTTCAAATTGTCAGAGTAAGAATATGATTTTCTTGATGTTTCAAGTATTACGTTTTCTTGTTTTGAGTATGAAGGAACTGCTTGAAAGGAATTCCGTCTGTTTTAAGCGATACGTACGTATACTTTTGGGTTAAGAAACTGCTTGTTCGTTGAAGCATGTATATTTTTCACCCATATCTTTTTATATGTAAAAGAATAATATTTTCTTCGTTAGAGCAAAACATACTGAACATAAACATACTAAACTCTTAAACCGGACGAATAACTAGCAGTTGAAATAACTGCATACATTGAAATTCTTATTACAATAAAATATTATTTGGATAGCAAAAATATCCTCTTCATGTTACACTATATACGCAAGAATGATTTTTCTTGATATCCAAGAATAGAGTTCTCTCTGTGTAGTTGCGAATCAAGATGTGTCTGTTGAAATTAGTGAGAGAAAAATGGGTAAAATTAAATTAAAAAAGGGAGCTTGTCACGGCATGTTGGAAAAACCGTCGTGTAAAAGAAATCATGCTCTCGGTTACTCTGGGGAATGTAAGTTTTTACTACAGTTTCGAAAACTTGCCAGCGCCGCTGCGACTCGGGAAAAAAATGAACGAATCCCAGCGTGACAAAGAAATTGAAGGCGGCGCGAATGACACTCGTCCATTTAATTTTTTCGTGCTTTTACTTTTACATCCAATCTCGACCTTTTTTACCCTGGAAATATTCTAGAAATCTAGAGAAGACGATGTATACTAAAACCCGGTATTGATACAAGTTTTACGAAATGAAAATACCACGTGATCGTCCATTGTTCGAATAGAAAGTATATATAAAGGCGGCGCACCGGTGGCGGCCGAAGACAGACCATAAATAACACCGCGTAATAAAGTTCAAAAATGGTGGATGCGCCGGGATTATAACCCATAAATAAGATTAATGCCGCCTTCGAAATAATTTAATGCATATTTATTCGCAGCCGAGGTTATATTTTGCATAGTATTACGTTCCCGAGCAATATGTGACCTGTCTTCGAGCCGTAGGGCACAAAAAATAATCCCATATCGGACTGAATTAAGCACCCTTTCCATATTTTTATCCATATAAAGGTTATATATTTTCGTGTCTCGCATTCTCGTAGATGTATGGAAGTGTAATAAAGAACAAAATATCTTTTTTGGGATAAATATACATTGAGCATGCGCAGTAGAATACGTGACTTCTTTGCTGGAGCAAAGCACACAATGTGCTAGTAGATTGGATGATTGTAACAGTTTGGCGATTATACATATAGAGGTCGCTGGTGTAGAGTAGGTCCTTTGTGACGGATGTTCGTTGCCTCCAGTGGCGTACGCTTGGGGGGCGGTGGTGGAGTTGATGCGCTTCTCGCCACTTAATCCCGGCCTCGTGGATTTATTCGGGCAGGTTATCTGGACCGTATATCTCAGTGGATGTTCGCCCCCCCGGTATAGAAGCCACCCTACGGTCTCTGCGGTGGCCGCCCTGTCCGGGAATACTAATAGTAATACTCCGTTTACTGCAGATTCCGCTGATAAATTGTGACCACAGTCAATGTGCGCTATTTATGGCTGGATTTGTGACACCTAAGTAGTTCGGAGCGTAGTTTTAGAGGGCGTTGTCGTGCATCATTAGGGTGTACACTCACTGACGTATCAGTGGGGAAAGTGCGGTTTGTCCCGATAAGGGTAGTCTACGAAATTAGGGCCCTCTGCGCGCGAAGTCCGTGATTGCATACAAACAGATCCTGATTCGTAATTTATAGGGACCGCAAATGTGCACGGGATTGCTGTGCGGTACACTTGTAACGCGCACGACTTTACCTAGCACAGCCAGCACAAGCCGTCGACGTACAATTGACAAATTGCCACTTGAACCGAATGTTAATAAACACCATCCTATACATCATTACATGGTTTTAGATTCCTGGTTTATATTCCTACGCCAAAACGTGCATTTCTCTTACATGGTTATTTAGTATTGTTACGTCTTGATTACGAATGTCACTATATATCTAAATAAACACGCTACCAACAAAAAGATGGATAAATATAGACGTGTCGGCATCTAAGTGGTATCGATAAGAGATAGGAAAAGGGCGTGTTAACGGCCCTGAAACATCGCTATAAACTCGTGCACGCAGCACACACTTCGATCGACATTGGCGCCCTCTTGTATCGGCAGTGGAAGTAATGGACTCCGAAGAGGGACATCATTGTGGTATTTTATTGAGGGCCTCGGACAGGATGAGGTAGGTATCGGCTATACATCAGGCGCTTGTCAGCAGCAGGGTGGGCCACGAGAAAGAGAGAGCCAGACATAGAGCCAATATTGAAGTCACCGGGAGATATCCACTATCCAACGAAAGCGTTTGTTTGACAGTTTAAGTTGCCCCTCAGTCAATATAACCCCCTCGTTCAACAGCCCGTTAGTGTTGCATCTTCCTGATTGAGTTTATTCATCAAGATAAATGATGTATTGCCTTGATAAGTTCATACAGCCTTTGTAGGTGAAGCAATGTGACTATTTATACATTTTCTATTGAAATTGTGAAGTTGTGAAGCCGCTAGTTGCTGGTGCTGCTAACAGCAACAGCAGCCAGCGGCTATTTTGTGGTTACAATACGCTGTTTACCAGTAAAAGTACTGCTTTTCGAACGGCCACTATTCATTATGTGATCAGTATTTTAACAACTGTATAACTCTTTGTAGCCTTCTTTATATATTGGGAGAATATTACTAGAGTATTGGGAGAATATTACTAGAGTATTGGGAGAATATTACTAGAGTATAGCAAATGTTAGAGACTTGGTAAGAATTAAAAATAATAACGGTCTGTTTTCGTTACCAAATGGTGCAGAGAAGATTGTTTGTTCGCAGTAATTCTTCTCGGTATTCAGCATCTTTGGTAAACGATTGGAACGAGGTCTGGCAATCGAATTAATAATTCCTTCTGGGCTTGTCTGTGGGGAGGGGCATGGGTTGGGCAGACGGGAATGAGCGATATCGTTAAAAATGTTCATTTATTATTTGAATAATAGGGGAATGCAACGTTTGTCAGTTCCAGCGGGAGACAATATCGGGAGCAGAGCGCGCGCTTCGTTTCTTTCATTCTTTCCGCGAACGGAGCGGCCGACCGCAGCCATCATTTTTCAAGACAAACAAAGGGACCCGGGCACCGTAGAGGGATAACAAATAAAAAATTAAGAGGGTTTCTCGCGAACCGCCGCCATACAATCGCCCCCGGAAAGACTGTTTCCCGATACTTACGTCCCAATGTATACCGCGCGCACAAAGGAATTTTCTTTGATGATTCAACAAGCTCAGATAACGACGCCGACGCCGACGCCCGAACACAATCCGTTCATAAAATATCACCGCCTCTTTTTCACGCGCCCGTCAATTTTCCAGTAATACTATGTAAGTACCCCCATATGACGATACTATTCAATGTTTCTATCGAAGAAATACAGCTTATTTTCTAGTGTGACGAAATTAGCTGCACAAAAATGTACGGCATGATATTTATTAGTCAATTTTAGGTCATTCTGGTCTACTAAATATGAGAATAATAAAATATTTGTAATTAACTCCGCTTTTTTTTTATATAAAGGCAATCTAAATTAGGAAAACGTTTTGTGTGTGGTTTTCTATTGTGTTTTTGTTCGGGACAGTCCCTTTCTAAGGATCTTTCCTTCGTTATATTGATATACTGCTGAAACCGTTGCCGTTGTTCTTCACTGTAATCACTCAGATTGTTAGGAAATGTATCTAAATGACTATGAAAATAATGTAACTTGGTACTCATATTAGTTTTTCAAAATTTTGAAACATTTTGTCAAGAATTTGTATTGTTAATATGTTACAAAGCTTGTCCATGCTTCAACCTAAGTCATTTGTGGTCCATCAGAGATACCGGCTTCTAATTTTCCTGTATTGAGGCCAGGAAATGATTAACAAATATATTTGGAACAAACATCATTCTTGTATAAAACTTTCATAAACTGTTTAATAAGCCCAAATTTAATATGTAGTGGTGGAAGAACTACTTGTTCTTGACTTATCAATGGTTCATGAACGATGTTAGCTTTTCCTACGGTCATACTTATTCTCGAAGGCCAGTTTTTCCTATACCAATGTTCATTTTTTGCACGACTGTCCCACAGACAAACAAAACAGGGCATTTAGTGTATCCATTTTGCTGACCCAATAAAAAAACAGCAGCAAGTTGTAGAGTAACGTGTTATATTTCAAAAAATTAGTTCAAAGATTGGTTTTGATAAAACTTGCTAGCTGTACGAAAAACAAAAATATTTTGAAAACATTTTGAGTGCATCGTTTATCACGAGAACTGGAGTCAATTCAAACAAACTAATTATACAACGAGTATCTCATAATCATAGTCTATTAAAATTGATTACTAGCTCTTAGGGCATGGTACGACATGTTTATGATTTTTGACGAACAAAAACATGGGTAAGATATAAAACTTTGTATGTACCACGGCCATAATTGATGTTCAACGCTCTCGGGCGAGTAAAAAAACCGTCGGGCTTAAGTATTAATTATGTATTATGCATTACTAGCCTATTCAGGCATGGTAAATACCTTAGACAAACGGATCAGTCCTTTCGCAAATTCGTGCAAGCGAGGTATCAACAGTAAATGTTGCCACCAGCACACCTTGTTAATTTGCGTTTGAAAGCGGCCGTATTCAAGTCTTGTGAATAATCCCATGAGTACCTATTCGGGATTGATCATTCCAAGGGTGAGTGAGAACAACCCCAAACCGCCTGCCGGGGCCACTGACTCCGTGTCAAACAAACCGAGCAATTAGTCTAATTCAGCAGGGTGGAGGTTGTTGCTAGTCAGGTGTATATAGTACACAGTCAAATATATATAGTAAACAAACCCAAAACGTCTCCAAACCCAATCAACGTTCGGTTTATTTAATAATTGTTGTTATTGATTGAAATTGTTAAAATATGTTGTACATAGATTATTACTAGCTCTGTGTATATATCAAAATTTTCGATTTTAGTTATTGGGCATTCTAGAAATATGTGGTTAAGGCTTCCCACCTGTCCACATTCGCAATATGGACATTTTAGGATACATTTTAGGTTATCTGCTATCTGTTACTGTTGTTACGAATGTCCGGCAGGGGACGTTTCGGGTTTGACGTTACTGTGGTAATAGCAGCAAAACATGGGTCGACAAACATCGATTTTTTGGATCGAAAATTGTTTTTAAGGCCGTTTTTTTGCTTAAAACTCTTTGCGAAGGGTATTTAGAGGGATCTTATCGTAAGACATGAGAGCGAGCGGCTTTTATAAGGTCGGCAGGAACGGATAAAAAATGTAAATTTTTGACGTTCATCGATCCGCTTGTCGGAATTTCAAGACGTCACGTGAAATTTTCTCGAGGTTCGCCTTCACCCGAAGAGGTGCAAAAACGTGATTTTTTTCAAAATTTACGCATTTAATTTACAAAATATCACACAGTCCACCCAGAATTGTGCCCTTTTTTCAATTCGAGCGTCAAAAGTAATATCGAAAAGCCCAATTTTGCAGCTACTCGATCGCAAATGTCGGCGAAAATGGGCGATTCCGCTGAACGCGCCCCACACTTGAAAGTTCGTAATTAGTATAGGTAGATATAACACTCGTAAGAATTCCTTATTCCGCAAACATTTTAATTAATTAAATTTAGATTAACTGCAAATTATATTTATGCTTGTGTCAGTTGATCAAATACGCAACGCGGGCGTCGCAAACAAGAATTGTTTACGTATAAATTGCGAACCGGATAGAAAATAGTGGAATCCAGTTAGTTAAGCTTTGATCAGCGTTGTTTGTTAACTTTGTTTGCAGTTGCAGCAGGGAACGAGTGGGTCTGTGGGACAGCGGTCACTAGAACCGCCAGAATGCAAGCATCTGCTTGCATTATTAATAGCAGGCAGCAGGTATCGATCTTCCTTTCCTACCGGCATTTTTACGTCGAGTGCGATATCTGGTACATGTCACTAACGTCATTCTGCTCCAATCTGTCCTAATTGAGGTACTACCCGTAAAACGATGGCACCCGTATGCTATCTACCAAATGCACTCACTCACACAATGAATTTAATCACGCTAAAAGTCTCATGCAATGTACTGCATATGGCAAAAAAAATTTATGGTAATTAAATTTCGATCAGATGACGTTTGTATATAAAATTACTATTATTAAGCTTCAAATATGTATGGAATATGTTTTCTACACAGGTTTGAGTACTTTTGCCTTATAAACAGCTCATTTCTACAGGGTAATTCTTTCATTTTGCTGCTTCCGGTAGCTTAAGGTAGTTTTTTGCCTACACCGCCACTACATGGGGGTCCGGCTTTTCAATTACCTAATTACAAAGTTTTAACAAGTTTCAAAAGTAATTTCGGTGCTTTTAAAAAGATATTACTCATTTAACCAGCTTACGGAGACGTTTGATGGCCCCCATCGCAATTAAAACCATTAATACACACTCAGAGTCCCTGCTGTTAGTCGTGTTTATGCACGAGAACCCTTTTTAAACGAATTTAAACAGGCTACCTCGGTTAGGGTTGTCAGATCGGAAAATTTACTCCGAACAAATCAATAAAGTTTTCAATTAAGAAGACTCAAACCTTTGAAGCGACAAGATTTTGTTTCCAAATAATACTATGTTGGATAGCTTTAAATGTAATAATTATCACCACAGGTGTAGATGATGCATTACTAAAGTTCCTACAGTACTGCATACAATGGACCAAAGTGTTTTTATAGCTTGGTCCAAAGTAAGAGCCCAATGAGAACAAATTCACCAGCGGTATTATTTAATTATTATATGTATTTAATACTTTGAAATGTATGAGATAACATTTAATTCTTTTATATTTTTTAGTGTATTCTGTACTTATTTTGATTGTATTTTTTATTTTTATAATAGATTACTCTATTGGTATATATGAACGTTTTTTACCCCTTTGCAGCAGCACTTCAAATCAATATATTATGTTGAATGTAAATTACTATTGCTTACTTTGAATAACTGATCGCATTTCATTTAAAATGATAATTTCTTGCAGTGAGAATGAAATACTCTATTCAGAACACAGAAGGTGTTGAGCCAAACCTAAAAATCTTGTTCTGAAACATTTGTTTTTCCAAGCAAAACAACCAATTACTTATTCTGATTATTATTATTCTCTTTAATCCATCCAATGGTTGAAATAAAACAATATTAATTTGGTCGAAATGTTTAAATATTTGAAGTAATACTAAAAAATTTCATTCAAAACTACATATAGTCCTTTGTAGTTTGGTGTGACTTAATAATTTACTCATTCAACTAAATTTATCTTGAATCAAGATGAAATTAAAACCTATACTGTTTTCTACGTTTTTGTCTAACTTTCATTTTCCAGTTTTCAGTTTTGGCTACTCTGTGTACAGTGATATATGAAAGAAGTTATTAGTTTGGAAAACTTCATCATCAAATTATCACGTGAATCGTTTAATCCTGCCAAGAGTCCACTTTGTTATCATTGCGCTTAAGTGTGAAGAGGGCGTTAATATAGGGTGCCACGGAAGCTTAAGGGGTAGTCCGTGACGTGTGTGGAGGAAGCCAGAACCCGAGACACTCATCACTGTCCCAAAGTCTTACGTGGGACCTCGCAGACATATAGCCTCCACGTAAACCTTGAAAACGCAGGCGTACCAACGGCCATGGGCGAACGTACTTTTCCTACGAGCGGAGTAAACACAGAGCTAGAGATAAAGTTTTATAATACTATTACGCCGTTATTGCGTTAGCCCGTAAGGCCACTAGGTTTTCTATAATTGCTACCATCAAATATTGTGTCCATTCGTTCCGTTTTACTGCGCGACTTGTTCATTTTGTTTTGTTGACTCCTTTCGTTATTTGTCTTTGGGCGAGCTCGGCTTGCCTATGGGTCGGTCCGTTGCTGTGGCGCGCGGCAAAGCAATAAATTCCTCTGTCTAATATCATATAAAGTTCGGTTTGTTTTACGTAGAGAAAGAGAGCTATTCGGCTTTCGTTCTAATTGAACACGGAATCAATTTGTCGGCGTGTTCCGAGCTCTAGAAGGCAGGAGACCTCAACGTATGGAGGCGGCGCAGCCCTTGAGCTCGCAGAAGACGTCTAATGAAAGTTTATTTATTTTCAGGGCTTGATTATTGCCATCCGTTCTCTAGACTCAACCTCTACGACCCGAGACGGGCATTATAAAATTAAAGCGCCATTTGTTCTGAACAACTTAGCACCAGCAGATGGCTGGTCAGCGGATATAAACCATGTGTAACAATGTCATTAAGCAGGAAAATAAAGTGGCCTGTTAGTTGACATATGTACATGATTTTTCTCTACAAAATTGAAATGGAACGGAATGAAACTTGGTATACTTATTTAGAATTACCAGGAGACAAACTGGATATCAAGAAAAATTATTCTTGCGTATATAGTGTAGCATGAAGAGATTTTTTTTTATGTTAAGATCGAAATGACAATAAAGAATTATCTTACAACATTAAAATATTTCATTGGACAAAAAATATACAGTGTCGGCCAGTTTCAGACGCCGTATAGCCCATAAGAGAGAGCAAGAAACCAATATAAAGGCGGTCACTGCATGCCCCCACCAAGCGACATGAACCAACCACATGCCCCCACCAAGCGACATGAACCAACCACGAGGCCGTGCTAGCGCGGTGCCTGCATTGGTGGGGATGTGTTTCAAACGTTCTCTCTCGCACTCGCACAAAACTGATGCGGCGGCTGGAATTCGCCGACACTGTATACGCTTCAACGAAAAAACAGTTTCTTGACCCAAGATTCTTACTCTGAGAGATACATAGAAAGTGTGTTGCACAGATATTTTACCAATGCGGATTTTGCTCGGTGGGTTTATCTGGTACGATAGATAAGGCGTGCGGAGGGTTAATGTAAACACTAGGGAAAGTAACCTAGAGGCTCGAGAAAAAGAGGCCAGGCAGTACCATAGACTGGCTCTAGGGGTCTAGTTGTGTGAAATGTGTTGTTGCTGCAGTATTGTAAAGTGGCTCTAGGGGTATAGTTGTGTGGAAAGTATTGTTGTTCTTCTAGAATAATATAGACATGGAGTGATATAACTTGGGCTTGTCGTGGAGACATGGAGTTATATGACTTGGGCTTGTCGAGGATAGTATAGACATGGAGTCATATAACTTGGGCTTGTCGTGGAGACATGGAGTTATATGACTTGGGCTTGTCGAGGATAGTATAGACATGGAGTCATATAACTTGGGCTTGTCGTGGAGACATGGAGTTATATGACTTGGGCTTGTCGAGGATAGTATAGACATGGAGTCATATAACTTGGGCTTGTCGTGGAGACATGGAGTTATATGACTTGGGCTTGTCGAGGATAGTATAGACATGGAGTCATATAACTTGGGCTTGTCGTGGAGACATGGAGTTATATGGCTTGGGCTTGTCGAGAATAGTATGACATGGAGTCATATGATTTGGGCTTGTCGAGGAGAATATAGACATGGAGTCAGATGCATATCACTTGGGCTTGTCTATCTTCCTGGGTGCCATAATAGGATATTATGTATGTTCCCCCATGACTTGCACCGGTATATGATCTGGCAATGGCACTGGCTAGTGCATTCCGCTCTGCTTCACTGTGTGTGTAAAGTTCCATCCAGGTTGTGGTTGATTTGGAGTATTTTAGGTGTGATAAGATAATGTGTGCAGATGACCAAGCTAGCCTATGAGTCCAAGGAAATAGACGACATGGACTGGAGACTGAAGTCTGGGGACAGGAGTCCCCGGGTAAGTTAACCTTACACTGTATCGTTATCGCTGTTTAAAGAGGGTATTTCTATATTGTTATATGATACGCGGGGATGTGTAACCGTCCGGTGCCGATCGGGAGAGCCGCGGATTCCTTCCAATAGCGTGATAATCCATTTACCAATGACGTGTCATATCGGTGAGTTATTATCAATCTATTAAGCATGTTGCAGTTTGGTATCAGATGAACCTGTTTTAGTAATTATGAAAAAATGAAGTGCGGCAAAAATCCATAGCCAACAGTTGTGCAATTACTTTACAGATAGCACTAACAGTTCCTCGCGTCTTTTGCCACATATTACCGCCATATAAGTTCGACGATATTGACTATTTATACGTCACGAGCAAACGTCAACAAAACCCTTTCGTTATGATAACGAACGCATTATTTTACGTGTAGGTGAATAAACCAGGCTTTAAAATGATTACTAGGTAACATTAATAAAAATAAACAAACACAGACGATCGGTACCTACAATACAGTCCTCGTTCTGCACATTGTATTAGTTTACGTGAAGTAAATAATAGCATCGTTCGGAACGTGCTAATAAAGATGCTACGGTGCTTTGGCGATCGCGTTATAAATGCACAAAGTGGGCGTCGAAAGGGGTTGTAGTTCATCCCCTAACGGCAATGCGGCATGGCCATTAACATCGTCCCGGTCGGTGGTGTATAAAACAAAGGCAATATCGTATCACTCGCTCTCGGTGCATCGCGTTCTTCTTGGGTCGGTCGAGGGCTGCGGTCGGGCTAGCGAAACCTTCTACGGTCTTCTGCGAGAGTGTAATCAGGGCCTTTCGCTTCGGTCGCCGCCCGCCTGATCTAATTAAAGCACTGAATGTATAATTAAGAAGAATGTTAAATGCCCCGCGCCGATAACATGGCCCGAGATAATATTAAATGAATTCTTTCCCCACCACTACCCTCCCCTACTCACCCTGCTTAAAATCCACCCCGCCGCCCCCCTCCGAGACGTCGCGCTAAAAAGTTCGCTTGTCGTTTTGCCCGCAAAACTTACTTATTAAGAGTGACGCGCGCGAAAGAAAAACCCTAGCCGTATTCGCTTAAAAAGATTAATGGTTTATTGCTTTTTAAGATGGAATTTTCGCTTAATTAAGCGACGTTCTTAAATTAAAATGTATAGAGGTAATAGAGCGTTCCGCCATCTTGCCACCAGCGTGCTTCTGCTAGAGAAAAACTATCGAGGAAAACAGATAAGACAAAGTGACTTTTAGACCTCTTCTACACAGAGAGAACTATATTCTTGGATATCAAGAGAAATTCTTACTCTGAGAGATACATAGATAGTTTTGCAATTACTTTACCAATGGCGCTAACATATTCTCGCGTCTTTTGTCACATATTGACGATAGTGAGTGATCGTATATTGCTTGTTTACATCTATCCATAAGTGTTTTATTTCATGGGTAACTTACAAGGATTATGAGGAAAACCAGGATTGTAGTGGAATAGCCTACACAGAGAGAACTCTATTCTTGGATATCAAGATAAATTGTTCTTGCGTACATAGTGTAGCATGAAGAGGATATTTTATACTGCCCAAGAAAAATTTATTCTTCTACATATAAAAAAATAAGATGTTCGTCCTACAACAACAACAATATTTTGTTGGGTGAAAAATTTACATACTTCAATGAACAAACAGTTTCTTGACCCTAAAGTATCGCTTAAAACAGACGTAATTCCTTTCAAGCAATTCCTTCATACTTAAAGCAAGAAAACGTGATACTTGGAACATCAAGAAAATCATATCCTTACTCTGAGAATTTTGTATTTTACTTGAAACAACCAGATCTTTCTGCGGATATAGAAAAAAGTGATATTCTTCACTCAACTATTGCAATAAGTATTGATACACAAATTAACTAGATATTTTACTAAACATTTAGTCGAAAAAATAAAGTATTTGAACGTAAACTTTCCTATTTAACTTAAACATGAACCTTTTAAAATTAACTACCGCATAGCGTGATAATAATAAATCAAACAGCAGTGTGTTGAGAATTGACAGGGTTTTATTTATTATGTAAAAGCCCCACTCTCGTAATTACTGTACAGGGTGTTTCAAATCAAAGCGTTTTTCTCTTGTGGCACACGAAATAAACTTTAACAAAAAGCGAAGACAAAGGGCAACGTTTCGTAAATATGCAGAAAAAGAAACTCTCTCAAATATTTGTACGGATCGCCCTCATATATAATCCACGGGAGCGACATCAAAAAGTGCGGAATCGCGACTTTCCCGCATAATGCGGTAATTCCATTTCCACAAAAATAAAATAAAAAGATTATGGTGGGTTCACCTCCCAGCCAAACGCGACATATACTTTGTTCCATATTCACCCAAAACGTGCATATGTGGGCCCGACTCGCCCACATCTCTCCAGATAAAGTCTAAACGATGGCACTTTTCAAGTGACATCAGCAGATACGAGAATATCTGATGATACATCAAAAGCTTCGCAACCGCGTAGTCATACAGTCTACTATACACAGTATAAAGTATACTGACACACATACACAACATGACGTACACATACACACAACTAACACACACAAGCATACCAACGTGCTGGGAGATTTTCAGTAGAGATTTGCTTAAATCAGAGGCCGGTGACGCGCGACCGCTAAAGGAAAAACTCAAAGGCCGCATCGTCCTGTCATGAAATACACAAAGGCTAAAGGAGTTACTCGTAGTCCTGCTCACTGCTCCTGTAAGGGCTTTGGCGTTCCTTACCAGGTAAAGATGTACGTTGTCAAGATGTAGTGACCTTTAAAGAAAAACGTCAACCGAACATCACACACGGAATTTGAGGTGCATCCTTTCACTACAAGAATTTCCTTATATTGATTGAAGGATTCGTACGTTTGCCTATCTACGTCACTCCATTTACAGCACTGTTCGCCGTCGACCCGATGCAAAAAGTGCATGGAATACATAAATCTAAATTTTAACGATAGTTAAAACGAATACTTTGGTACAGAATAACAACAAAAATTCTTACTATTACACGCATTTTATATTTAATTTTAAATAATAGTACTATAAAACACATTAAAAAAATATTTAGGATTAAGGAATATCGCTTTTTAAAATATCTGGCTTTCCACATATCACAGTATGTGGAACGTATCACTGTCTATATGAGAAATAGTTTTTCTAAGACTAGTCGTGTTTGTCGATTTGTTAATATTGTTAATAGTCGATATTGTTAATAGCTTGATGATTTCCCAAAATAAAAATTCGATAACTAATACAAAGCTTGTCCATGCTTCAACCGAAGTCATTTGTGGTCCATCAAAGATATCGGCTTCTAATTTTCCTGTATTGAGGCTAGGAAATGATTAACAATTATATTTGGAACAAACATCATACTTATATAAAGCTTTCACAAACTGTTTAATAAGCCCAAATGTAATATGCAGTGGAGGAAGAATTGTTTATTCTCGACTTATCAATGGTTCATGAACGATGTTAGCTTTTCCTACGGTCATATTTATTCTCGACGGCCAGTTTTTCTTATCCCAATGTTCATTTTTTGCACGACTGTCCCACAGACATAGAAAACAGGGATATTTAGTGTATCCATTTTGCTGATCCAATAAAAAAGCAGGAGCAAGTTGTAGAGCAATATGTTATAGAGATGGGCTTATTAGTTCTTTTCAATGAACTAGTTCTTCCGGATTAGTTCACAAAAAGGAACTAGTTCAAAGAACTAGTTCTGAAGAACTACTTTGATCCTGAGACATACTACTTCGATAAACGTGTCTTTGTGTGTTCTAGCACGTTTATATCTCGTTCCAAACGAAACTAGGATCTAGTTTGGACAGAATCGATGTCTGCCTTCCCACTTTGTCTTTTTCTTGAAGAATCGTTATTTTGTTTTGAAAATAAACAATTATTTATAATTATATTGATCGAAGAATCGTTGTCTTATTTTATTTAGGTATATTTCTTAAATATTTATTTAATAAGGCATAAAAGACATATTGCTGCACGTATTTTAGCCATATTCATACTGCAATTTTAGGTGGAATTGGGGTATTATTTATAAATTATAGTATAACTACTGGCGAAACTACTATTAACAGTGTAATCCATTATCCAATAGGAAAAAAAACTATACTCTAATTATATTTTTGACATCCGCCGTTAGGTAAAGAAACAACTGGCGGGCAGGGTGCTATGTCGCTCGTTTGATGTCGCCACAACTCGTTCACTGAATGGGATATGTTTTACCAAAGCAGGACTTTCGAACTAGATTTCATGTCCTTACAAAGTCGTTCACTGAATGAGATATGCATAGAGATATGTTTTAGCAAAGCAGGTCGTTTGCGAACTAGTTCTTTTTATTTTAAAGAACTAGTTCTTTTGTTCTAAGCCGGGAGCCATTCTCTCGGACTAGTTCGTTCACGAACTACCCCCCTCTAATATGTTATATATCAAAAAGTTAGTTCAAAGTTTAAATTACAATAATTTAACATATAATATATGTTGCCTCTGCAAAAACTATGGTAGACTCAGTTCACCATGGGCTTTCCAACAATGTATCGTTCATAGCAATGGAATGACCAACATTTTTCTTGTTGGCTTTTGTTGCTAACTTCTCACCGGTGTAAAAAGGGTGGTCTATGTATTCGCGGACAACATCGCACGGGTATTAAGCAACTCCATAACAACCTTATACAATTAAGTTCGCATTAAACTTGCTAATAGGTCCTGAATTCGTACGGGATTATCCAGCGCGAGTCCGGCTCCGTGTGTTTCGCGTACACAATGTTCTCAACTGTCCCGTCAGGGGGCATAAGCTGCGGAAATTCGCCAACTGAAACCGGTCGGCATTGTTCCCACTTCACGGTACTCTAGGTCTCCATCGCTCCTTGCACTCACTTACCCTTTTGTTCGAGAGTACGAGAGAGCCGCCTCTCACCCCGTGTACCCTTTCCCCCCGCGCGGGCCTCCCCTACGGCGCAAATTAGTTACGGGAGTTTATCTGCATTCATAAACAACTAATGTACTGAACAACAGCGCCATCTGCATGCCGCCGCCCGCGCTCTTGCGTATCCCTACAGAAATCCCACTACCCTATTACGTTCTAGTCAAAGTAACTATATAACTAGTATTGTTTGCTAATGCTATGGGATCCCGTATAACCAGAGTAGTTTAGAATTTATTAAATTTGAGCTTGTATAAAAAAAGTCTGCTGCCACAAGGTTGACTAGGCGGAAAATGTAATAAAATAAAGTGTGCGCACACACACCCATGAAAAAAAAAACTTTTTCACTGTTCATTTTCCGAGGGTATATTCTAATTTTCGCCGCGCTGCTCGACGTTCGTAAAATTTTCTTCGGCGCGTCGTTCTGCGTTATTGCCGCTCGTAAAACTGAGTTAAGTTTGACAGGGAATCTCGTAAAGTGTACAAATCTTGACCGAGTCGTCCTCCATCCGACTCTGCTTCCGCTGCGTCCCTCAGGTTGTCCAATATCGTTGCCTGCTGCCGCCGATCAATTCAATTGTCCTTCTCCGTCCGCTGAAATAACAAAGGAACACCGACCGGTCACCCTAACCAAACTGTACGACGATAAGAAACTTTTTTCTCGAGAGACGGAGTTGGTATTATAGCGAGTAATAAGAATTCGACACTGACATTCAATTAAAACAAGTATCTATGTGATGGAAATAAAGCAAAAAAAAATAGTAAGAAATCAAAAAAAAAATAAAAAGAAATAAAAATCCTTTCTGGACACCCCTAAGATTCCTAACCTCAGCCAAGCTGACATGATTGACACTACCTGCTGTTTTATTGTGGCTGGTTTTAAAGAATTAAATTCTTTCTAGTCATAAAATACAAGATTCTCAACCTAACATGTCCTGTTTCCTTACATCTGATTTTAGTGAATTAAATTCTGTCTAACACCTATCGTAGATGTTAATTCAAAAAATTCTCTTCGTAGCTGTCTTACTGTTAAGTCCTGAAGATGCCTCTTGCAACAGAGTTCGAAACGTTGACTATTTTATCGTCATTGACGCGGTTTCCTCCCGGAAATCTAAAACTTTTCACACGTGACCAGAGTCGTGTGGGGGCGGTCGGATTGTATATTCTCGGTAAGTCGCCAAGGTCAGTTTCTAGATCTAATTAAATCAGGTTGGGATTTGGGGTGGCGGCGTCCGGTGGGTCGGTCGGTTGGAGGGGCGGCTGCTGCTGGACGTGTATTGACTCCGATAATTAACGGTTGCGAGTTGAAGGCAAGGGAGGCGGTTGCGTCCACTCGTTAAGGGTATTAGTTAGGCAAGTGCGCATTGTACGATCAATTAAGATGTAGACCCTCACGATTACTGTCGTTGTCGCCGCCGCCGCCTCCGGGGGCGGCGGATCGTAGCCGCCCCCATCGGCCCGGTGGCGGCTCTATGCGAATGGGCAAATGCAATTACGGAACTGGGGCCCGTCGTCGCCGAGGGCTCACTGTTTGTGTACTGGACGTGTCGACTGTGTTGGAACTGGTCGGTGGCGGTGGCCGCATCGCCGCCGCCGGTTTATTTTACGTCGTATTGACCGAACGAGAAGGGGCCAGATTAAACCACCCAAAGGATTAAGGTGCGCTACGGCCCTTTCTCTCCATTTACCAAACGGTCAACAGAGCCGAACTCGAATCTTTTTCTATTAAGTACGCTTTGTTACGTTGTTTTTCAGAAACGGATGTACCACAAAAGGCCAACCTTTTGTGCATTTTAATCCCTACATTTTATCCTTTTTTTAATTAAATTTTTTGTACAAATCGACAGATTTAGACTATATATAGATGGTTGAATATAATGTAATTTCAGTAAAGAAATATGACGTAAAGGTGCTTTTATTATGGACTCTGTGCCACGTGTTGCGCTGTACAGCGCACTGAAGGTTCCCCCACGCTGGAGTCTGGAATCACCGTTCTCTGTACGTATGTCATAGAACCTAGTTTTTGAGATAGGCGTGCCACTTGAAAATTATAATTTCAAAAGTGCAATTTTTCACCAAATTTTTGTTAGTCGATGAAGAAATCTCCGATTTCGGTTGTGGTCCTTAATGCAGTTTTTCACGCTGTTTCTAATGGTGCTATTTGAATTTATCTACCTTAAACGGTTCGGGAGTTACGACGTTCCAAAGATTGAAAATTGTGTCAAAATAGCTAATTTTCGACATCTTCTCCTTTCGGAGCAAACTGTGTCCAATCTAATCGCACGCTTTGGAATATTCCAACGGTACCGGATAGGAAATTATCTCAGCAATCCATTTTTGAGGACCTCATTGCTCTAAGATCCACCGTTCGCGAGTAAAACGTGAAAAACTAATCAGATGAGACGACCAATTTTGTAAATCAGCACAATCCCGTGAAAAACACACATTTATGAGAATCAGAAAATCAGAAGTCCATTTCTGTAATAACCACTAAATACACCTTAAAGCGGAGGCGGTAAAAATTCTAAAGCGGAAAACAAAACCGCGCGATCATAAAGTTTTCGAAAGTTTGCTACGTGCACTTAAAACCGCCCTTATAGAGGGGCGAAATGGGGCGAAGAGAAGGGTGGCACAACTTCCTGAAAAGTTAAGAACCCGACTTTTTACAGGTAGAAGTGTATAAAATCCGACGGCTAAAGTTAATTAAATTTTTCGTCGACATTATCGCAATAAAAACCCATCTACGAGCTAATCTAGAACCAGTCGTAAACAGAACGCAGATCGACGTGCATGTTTATTTTTTTACCTACTTTTTATGCATTGTTTCAGTTAAAACGTCGGCATTAAAATTTGTTTTTTTTTTTTTTTTTTTTTTTCGGCGAGATAGGCCTAATGGGCAAGTGTTTTTGATTTGGGCCGAAAAGGGGCGATAGGTAAGCCTCTCCAGCACCTTCGAAGCATGGCTCTTTCCATCCCACGTAATCCACAATCCAATCGAATTAAACGTTTATGTTTCATTGAACTCGATTGGTTCTACTCGGCAGTCCGACGTTGGGCTTAACCTTCGCTCTTTTTTTTATTCCACTGGGGGTGGGATTTAAAGTTTAAACCTCTCTCAATCCGGGGCGAACTTAATTAAGAGCAACATTCGTCGGATTAGCGTGGAAAATGTTATTCAATAAATTTGGTTAAGTCCATTGTTTGTGCATTACTTTAGGCATGCTTTTTCCTCTGTGTTTTTGATGGATTTTTCATGGAATTTCTGTTGGGTTGTGTTTGGTAAACGTCATAAATGTTTCAAAGTTTGTCGATCCGTAACTACAGACGAGGAGGGTGAAAATTTTAATTATTACATCGATAAAATTGCGCCGCTCCTTAGCGGTTTGGTCTGTTGACGACTTGCGACGCCTGGGAACGAGAATAAAAACTTCCGAGTTATCAAAGTTAAATTGTTTTATTACAGGAAGTAATCGCAGCTCGGAGAATAGTTTCGCAAGCTCGAATAAAAAGGTTGCACTTTACCAGGGTATACGTATAACCACCAACTCAAGCTAGCTTCTCAGGGATGCATTTTTGTTTTCCCTTTTTTGTTCCGGAGTAGTTTGTTTGTTTCGCAAGCTTGTTCTCGCATAATTAAGTATTTATGGTGAAAAATTAAAATAAAATCGAGTCTAGTATCCGCAGTTTCATCTTTCATTGATATTTCACTAGTAAAAATTCTCTAGTAAAAAAATAAATAAATAAGACTCACCTAATCTTGTGCGCCTTTGTCTGCAAAAGTGTCCTGAACTGCCACGTTTGCTTTTTGGGAATCTTCTGAAATATTTAAGAGAGGTTTCAATAACTAAGACGTCGCACAATGCATTTTATATTTAATTTTAAATAATAGTACTATAAAACACGTTCAAAAACAAATATTTTTAATCCTCATCATCGGATGATAAATCTTCGTCACTAAGCAAATCGAACTGATCGGATAAAGTAAATGAAATATCACTTTCCAAAATATCTGGCTTTCCACATACCGCAGTATGTGGAACATAGCATTCTCTATATCTTTTACATGAGAAGTGGTTTTGCTAAGACTAGATATGTATGGATCTGACCATAGCAATAATATTTTAATTAGATCCCTATTACAATGTATTCTTGATGTCTTTCTTGTTTGACTTAAACAATTTCGTTGTGGGCAGCTTCTAAAGGCTTTGCAGATAAAATTCCTATAGGTAACTCAAAAGAAGAAAGCCTAAGTATCGAAATCACCATTACTGATTTCAATACATTGCTCTAAAAATATCTACATTCATTACTATCTGCACGTTTCTGCAAAAATTATTTATGTGCACAAGTAGTAAAATAATAGAGTCCCAGAGGACCATTTTGGGCTATCTGTCAAAAACTCACATAAAGTTACATAATTTTAATTTGTATACTGCACTTCATAGATAATACATTATTTTAAAATCTTATAGAATGTTTCTCAAAATACGTGTTAGTTTAAATATTGCGTACCCTCTAGATTCGCCTAAATATTAAATAAAAATAAAAAATGCAGACACCAACTATTCAGCTTGATTTTTCAGTAGGAATTTTAGCGGGTAAAATTGGTCACTTTTAAAAGCATCTCGTCTCGCAAAAAAGTAAAAGTAAAAGTAAATATAAAGCACAATCATTGCGAGTAGATAATTGTTGAATACTTTAGCTCGAAGTCAATATATCAGGTGTAATTATAATGTCAGAATTTCTTCAATTTTTGTCTGCTAGAAATCTTCAAGTAATCCCAAACTAAAAATACCTTTCAGAAGTGACTATATGAAACAAAAAATTCTGTTGGATTGGTATAAATCAAAACTGAATGTGTTTTTTCTTCAAGAAGGGCAACAAGGTAGTCGGAAAGTCGGGTGGGGCAAACCCCCGATACATATTTTATTTTGTTTATTAGCAAATATAACTTTGCCGGTTGGGTTGTAACGCGACAGCGTAGTGGTGTGAGATGTTCTGGGGTAGGAGAGGCCTTAACGGGCAAGTTATCCCGCTTCTGATGCGGAGGCTAGGGGTTGTTAAGGGCACGTACCTAGCGACGGCGTTCGGCCGCAAAAATTTCCATCGTTATTGCCTATTATCCTTCATTCCGCCGGTACCTGTGCGCATTTCTCGAGAAGAATAACTTAATTCGGGTTAATACCAAATGGCCCCGAAAGCCCTTATTTACATCGCCCCACCCCCATTTAGGCCTGTACAGATAACCGCAGAAAATTTACAAGGCTTTCTATTTTAAAGTAGATCGTTTATGGCCTTTAGAGGTGGGCAAAAATATATCAATTCGTACTTTTTGATATTCGTTACTTTGATTTTCGCTATTTTGGTATTCGTTACTTTGATATTCGGTACTTTCCCATATTTGAAGTATGTGACACTTAAAAGTATTCGATAGACCTACACAGAGGGAAAAATTTATTCGATACAACTATTCTTTGAGTGAAGAATATCACTTGTTTCTATATCCGCAAAAACATCATTTGGTTGGTTCAACTAAAATATAAAATTCTAAGAATATACTTTCTTGATGTTCCAAGTATTACGTTTTCTTGTTTTAAGAATGAATGAACTGCTTGAAAGGAATTACGTCTGTTTTAAGCGATACGTACGTATACTTTTGGGTCAAGAAACTGGTTGTTCGTTGAAGCATTTATATTTTTCACCCAACAAAATATTGTTGTTGATGTAAAACGAACGTCTTACTCTTTATATGTAGAAGAATAACATTTTCTTATTACAATAAAATGTTATTTGGATAGGAAAAATGTCCTCTTCATGTTACACTATATATGCAACAACAATTTTTCTTTATATCCAAGAATAGAGTTCTTTCTGTGTAGGTGTAGGAGGTCAAAATGGCGGGAACAACCGCGACTCCCTAACATGGTAGCATTTTGGCCAAGCGCGGTTTAAGGGTTTTAATTACTGGTCAAAATTCTAATTCATCAAATCTCTTCCAATTTATTCGAAGGCAAAACTAACTGGGTTCTTTTTCTTGAACCTTGTGAACACATTTTCTGACTACTAACTGACGCGTTTAAGTATTTAACATTTAATAAGGGCTGATAAACTCAAATGAAACGAAACACTTATCAAAACAATAACATCTATTAACAATAATAATCAACAATCCCGTTTGATAGGTTACATAGAAAAATGAATAAAGCTTTGAACATATTGACGTTTAAATTAAACCTAGGAGTTGATTTAGACAGACACACTTTTAGCAGAAATATGAATAATTTAATTTACAATGAAATGCGAGACGAGTTGAAAAGACTTACCAGGGATAAACTTAAGCGCCTAAGAACGCTCCACAAAAACGTGTACTTTACATGACGGTGGTTGAAAATGAGAAGAGCGGGATCTGTTCGTTTGCATCCCTCGACCCCAAAGGAAGCCGGAAGCATTTCTTCTTAGCCAATGACAACTCTTCAATTTTAAACTTATAACACGCGGTCAAATCCTAAACCAGATGTTCAACCCTAGCAAAAACCTTTGACATTCCCGAATGTTCTTACAAATATCTCGCTTAATTTGATCATATCTTAATAAATAAATAATGGGTTTCCGACCCATTACATAGGCTATTCCACTACAATCCTGATTTTACTTATAACCAGCCTTAATCTGCATATATTAATAATAATAATAATAATAACCTAGAAGTTACTACATCATTATTATTTCTTTCTCCAACGATCGTATAATTTTAACCCAGCCGAAGATCGGTATTATAGGAGAGAGGAGGGCCATAATGACGTGCCTGGTAAATCCTCACCTGTCACTATGATTCATATTGTTCCCGTCACTAATACAGGGCGCCCTGTCAGGAGTGCTATCTATCTCAGCCTTACTGACTTACGTCAGAGAGTCCTCATTTTCCCTCATTTTCCCTTACTTCTACACCCCCTCCCTTCTATTATGTTCCCGGATCAAGCAGTAGAATGTTTCCTTTAGAAAACAAAAATCACTAAAATTAGCTATAAGGAATATGTATTTTAAAATCGTCACAAATATGTTCGGAATTAGTTTTTTTAGATGAGACAAATAAACTAGCTGTTGGATGACACCGGTTTTTATTGTGAATTTTAATAACAATAATATAATATGTGTTGTAAACATCAAAGTCGAATACAATTTTTGTAATTTGTTTACGCCGATGAAAATCGTCAATTAAAAAACAAATGCAACAGGATTTTCGAACACGAGCGCCCGTGAAATTTGGCAAATCGAATAGTAACAGTTACGGGTCGTAATGAGTAACACGTTAATTGAAAGGACACCCGTATTGGTTGATATCTAGCGTAATTGACGCTGGCATTTGATGTTGTCGAAACACAATTAATTTCTGTTCAATTATTTCACCGAGTACCAAGCAATAGCAATGTGAATTTTTAATACAATTCGTTATAATTAATTTTTAAATACGCCCTTGTCTAATAGATTAGTCTAATAGATTAGTTACTAATACTTAAAAACTGACAGCATATTACACGGAGACAACTCTATTCTTGGATAACAAGAAAAAATGTTCTTACGTATATAATGTAGCATGAAGAGGATTTTTTGCTATCCAAATAATATTTTGTATAATAATAATCCAGTTATTTCAACGGCTAGTTATTCTTCCGGTTTAAGAGTTTAGTATGTTTATGTTGGGTATATTTTGCTCTGACGATGACAATGTTATTCTTTTACATATAAAAAGAGTAAGACGTTCGTTTTACATCAATTGGGTGAAAAATATATACATACTTCAACGAACAAACAGTTTCTTGAACCAAAAGTATACGTACGTATTGCTTAAATTAGACGTAATTCCTTTCAAGCAGTTCCTTCATACTTAAAACAAGAAAACGTAATACTTGGAACATCAAAAAAATCATATTAATCTTAGAATTTTATATTTTACTTGAACCAACCAAATGATCTTTCTGCGGATACAGAAACAAGTGATACTCTTCACTCAAAGATATTCGTGTTCTATTGAATAAATTTTCCACCCTGTATATGAATGATCTCTACGTAAATCTGTCAAAAAAAATTGTGTGTTATTAAGTAAATATAGACCATCAGGGTGAGTGTGCTTTATTGTCATCGAATGAGAAAATGCAAACAAAACGCCCACCTCCTTTTTGTGACAATGATTAATTATTCGCTGTAATTTAATTAAGGCTTATCTCCGGGCCGGGTCTCTTAGTTGTTTTTTTTTTTTTTTCGTCGGGGGCGGGTGGGGCGGCGCTGTTGGCAGCGCTGTATGTATTTACTTTATTCCGGTCGGCATCAATGAGCATTCTGACGTTGATTTATTGGATCGGCCCGCGGAATTTTCAATTGAATGCTCTGCATACTAATGTACCGCTGCAACGGGGAAGTTTATTAAAAAATGAGACGAAAAAACGAAGAAGAAAACAAAAAAAATGAGCCGTGCTGATTATTAAAAACTCATTTTCCGCAGAGGGGAGTAGTGGTTAGGGGGTTGTTGGCTATTATGAACGAATTTATAATGTAAAATCGGATGATTAGTTATATAACGACTTCAGTAATCGATTTGCAATATTAATGATGTATTTATGCAAATAAATAGAGAGAAAATATCATAAGAAGAAATAAAATATAAGTAGGTATGTGTTGTTGATTGCTGGAGAAAGATAATTCGGTAATGTGCACCCCCATACTATGTCAATTAATTTAGTAAAGCCGACTAACAATAACAGTTGTCGAATGTAAAGGCATAGTGTAGACCCAAGTTGTAATTCGGCGGGCGCGAACTTGCTAATATCATTAGGCAAGAGCAACGTCGCTGTACGCCATCATTTGATTTTACGGAATTTAATCATTTCTAGGGGTGTGTAACAACACTAACTTCCCGGTTAAGCCTCCCTACTATTATTTCAAAGTTCACTTCATTACTGTATTGCTTAATGGGACCGGAAATAACATTTACAACCACTTTGTTGGTACACTCTATTATAGAAAGTTTGTACAGATGTTAATATTTTAAGATACATACACATCATTTAATTCTTTTATATTTTTGAATGTATTTTGTACTTATTTTGAATGCATTTTTTATTTTTATAATAAATTACTGTATTGGTGAACTTTTCTTACCCCTTTGCAGCAGCGGTAGATAGTTATTTATTAAAATTATTCAATTCAAATCAATATATTATGTTGAATGTAAATTGCTATTACTTACTTTGTATAATTGATCGCACTTCATTTAAAATAATAGTTACTTACAGTGAGAATCAAATACTCTATTCAGAACACAGGTGTTGAACCAGATCTAAAAATTTTCCAAGAAAAACAACCAATTACTTATTTAAATAATTATTATTCTCTTTAATCCATCCAATGGTTGAAATAAAACAATATTCATTTGGTCGAAATGTTTAAATATTTGAAGTAATACTACAAAGTTTCATCCAAAACTACATATAGTCCTTTGTAGTTGATAACTGTTTGGTATGACTTAATAATTTACTCATTGCAACTAAATTTATCTTGAATCAAGCAGTTTTTTTAGTCAAAATGGACAATAACAATTGTGTAAAACTAAAAATATAAAAACAATTAAAGATATACTCATTATTACCAACAAATCTATACATACACATGGACGCATAGACATAATTATGAAAATTTGCATGTTTCGGTGTGCGCACGTGTTGCGGAGCAAATTGCTTTTAGCCAGAACACCCACATTTGCTGTGTGTGGCCACACTGTGTCGCTATAATTTCGCGTGTTCAACGAATTAATTTACCATCCCCCGCCGTCCGGACGCATCCCCGAAGCGTCGTTTTTGTCATTCATTTTTTTTTTGGTCCGCGCGCGGTAGTCAACGGTCCAATCTGCAAAAACCGTCCGCACAGTTCATGTCTCAAATGGGCATTAAAGCCCCCCACTGCGGAGGTTGTATGTATTTTCATTTTTTGCGCTTTAACAGGGCGCACTGCATCGTTTGAATTTGCATACAAATGATTCCAGGACGGATATATGATACTGTGTACGTAATATGTATATATGTTACGGTTAAAGTGATAAATGTGGTTTGTATTAATAATTACCGGCTATTATTAATAATAACCACATCAGTTGATCAATGTGATTAGAAACACTTAAATAATCACATGAACCGGCTATTATTAATAATTTCCTAACGGGCACGGTAAAAGTGATAAAAATGTTACTTTTTACAAAAGATCTTTTGTATACAGTCTTCAAAGAAGTTAGCTCAGTTATTTTGATTACTATGTAAGCTATTATATTTATTTACTCGACGCAAATAATCAGTACGGCTACCCCAATGACCAAAATTACGAATAATACAAAACATTGATAATACAGAATGCTTTTTTTGTCTCCCTTGTACTTTAGAAACTACTGGATATAATTGATACTGATATTTGGTATACACCCAAGGACGACTCAATGACGAAAACATAAAAAAGAACAGTTTATACAGAGTGTTCAAAAAAGTTAACCATTTTATTATCAATAACACCCATTTTTATATTTATTGCATGTGGGTAGTTTGTTGTAAATGTACAATTACAATTTATTAAGTAAATTCTCAAATCCTAATTATCTTGAAATGCTGCGCATTTAATAATAATTTTTTCAATATTGTATTTTCATGCAAATATGTACATGCAAGAACTAGACTAGTTTACATAGATGTTTTTACATAAATTGCACCGCACAAGTGATGCAAACATTTTTGTATGGTTCTGTTCCTAACACGGAATTTTTACTTTTGGTGTTTGACAATAATTTTATAAATAAAAGATTAAACATGGTAACAACTTGCCTCATCTTCCCTACATTAGTCCATTACCTATACCTACCCTAAGTATATCTAATATCTCACAGATATATTTATTATAAAAGTGTTTATCACCAACAAAAAATACAAAAAAACAAAAGAAGATGACGTCCTATTGTTACAAACTTTATTTCGTTTTATTTTTACAATATAAATGGTGTCATTGTTGTACTACCACAAAAAATAAAGGTCTAGAAGGACTTTTGTATTCAAAATTAAATATAAAACATTTTTCTTAAGTTTTGTATTAAAAAGATAATAAAGTTACAAATAAAAATATTTTTTTGCCACGAGTTGCAAAATGCAGAAGCACTACGTACGTTTGCACTGGTAAAATAATACAAACCGAGTTTCTAATTTATTACTTACTTTGCTTTTAAGAATTGCGCAAATAAGCATGACCCAAAGAGTTACACACTCGTGCATGCAATTCGTGTGGATTGGCATTTTTTAGTCTCGTTTTGATAATCTTCCTTATTTTAGTCATGAGTAGTAACTAAATAAGTTAGTCAGGACTAACGTCACTAAAGGCCCAACACTGAAAACCCAGTGAATAGATTCGTTGTGTGGCGATTATGTAGATACTAACAGAATTTCAAATCTGAGGCTCCATTATATTGTAGCATCACCTTAATGGAATATCGAACTGAAATATATCACATTGACCACAGCATGCTGGAAATTATTAATAATAGCCGGTTCATGTGATAAATTCTTCACTTTAACCTCGCCACTTGGCTATTATTAATAATAACCGGTAATTATTAATAATAACCTATTTATCACTATGACCGTAACATATATATATTTTTTCGTTAAGTCGAAATTTTAGGTAATACATACAACTAAATTTTGCATTATGGAGTAAAGGTCGATAAAACTTCTTCCTATTAATTTGCGGGGGTCAAATTTGATAACGCGGTTGCGTAAATATAGGTAAATTGGATTAATTATTCTCTGGGATAAATTCGTTAAGACCGGTCCCTGTTCACTTCGATGGAACCCGCGTTCAGGCATCACGAACCACTAATAAATTTTCTTTTTAACCCGGCAGTCGCCCCAAGTGAAACGAAACAGGGTAAAACGACAAAAGAACAAAAGGGTAATTTTCTTTATTACCACCACCTCTGCTCCTATTAGCTCTTTTCCAACTGATCACCGAGTTTGTATAAATTTAATTTATCATGTGAAATATACTCTATAAACAATTCATTGTGCATAACCTCAAATTAAGTCATAATATCTAAAAGCCGAAAGTGAAACTTTTAGAAACTTCATAAAACGGATATAAACGTAACTCTAAGGGGTAAAGTCTTTAAGAGGGCGTTGTTCGGGTGGTTAGGGGATCGGGGTAGAAGTTAAAAATTATCATTATATTAAAGATAACGGGGGGGTAATAAAGTTTGAGTGCGTTATTCAGATTAACGCCTGCCTCTAGGTATATTAAATTAATAGGGTGAGAAGAGAGGCCGCTGTTCCACTGCCGTACCTCAGGCCACCCCCTTTAAAATTAAACTTTTGAAGGTTGAGGAAAGTAACAGCACCTGTCGCGAACCCAAATCGAAGGAATATTGCGCGCAGTCAGCATATTAATGACAATAATAAATGTATTACGAGCGATCGGTTCGTTCGGTATTATTGGTTATTGATTTATTAGTATTTTATGTCCATTTTCCCAAAACATGTTTTATCAATAATTCATTATAGCTGCATATCATTTATTGGCGTGTGCATATTCGAATATCGTATTACTGTAATTATTATTATTAATAACGTACCATGATTTTGGAGAGCTTTTATTTAATTATTAGTAACTCTTTGTTATTGTCTTGTTATTTTTTACCTAATATAATATCATCATATAAAATATTTATTTATTACAAAATTAGTCAAATATTTTTCCATCCACTACGATAATTACTAGAGGAATACAAAATATTTTATAACAACGCTGACCACTTAGCTGATGAAAATTTAAACATCGATATCAATATATTCCATATCGTGTTAATTTGTGTAGAGTATATAATTATACAGTGTCGGATAATAGTCTGAAATGCCTAATTGAACGATCGAAAAGTGCAGACTTTTTTCTAAAAGCAATCTTTATTTTTTATTCTATGATATGTGTGCTGTATGAATTATATTTATATGTAATCTAGACAGTTTCAAGAAGTGTACAGTTGTGGCAATGACTCCTCGAAAAGAAATTTCAAGTGAAATGCGAAACTCGGTATGAAATATAAAAATGAAAAAAAATTTTATAGTTCAAACTATATTCAATGACTTTTAAAATACCCATATGTGTTGAAAATAAATCGCGCGGTGGTCGCCCAAAGAGGCTAAATCGTAGAGATGTATTGTTTATTTTAAAAAAAAAGTGTATAAGAAACCCGAAAATAAAATGCGGAATTTTCGCATGGAATTTGATGCATCTAGAGTAGGAAATTTGGTGTTTATTAAGGGTACTATGGATCGTTATTAATATAAATATAAATCCATCAATATAAACATATTTTGGAACATTTATTAATTTGTCAATTAATTAGTATTAAAAAACATGGAGAATTTATTATGTTATAATTTTTAATAAAAGTCGATGTATAATTATGTATATACATCAGCTGAAATCCATATATACGTTTCTTTATTAACTGCGATCACGCAAAGGGGCAAAGAAACTTGGGAATGCTAAAACTACCAGCCAAAACATGCGAGTTTTTCATGCTAAAATATGGAAAACCATAAATAACCTTCGGACTTTGAAAAAGATTACCGGTTGAATAAAAATAATAACCGATGTTAATACATACATACCGGCAAATCGCTTAGGGTTGCTTGTGCTATTATGGGCTCTTACCTTAACTTTTATCGTATGCGATTTTTAGGGCGGTATTTCGATGCACTATAAAGATTGGTCCACTCATTAGCCACATATTGATTAAAACGTAAAACTCATTTTATTATACATAATATAAATACACACACAAACACACCTAAGGGCGTCCGATTTTACGAGATCACCCCCGTTCGGAATAAAATCTGCCCATAATCTACTTAATGCGTTTCGCTAATGCCTTTTCGCCTACATTTCAACGATCGTAAACAAACAACAATTACAGAAAATGAGGCATTTCATCAACGTACCTAATGGAAAAAAAATAATAAATGAACTTTAGTATTCGCAATTAGAAATACTTACTAGCTCTGTGTATATGTCAAAATTTTCGATTTTAGTTATTGGGCATTCTAGAAATATGTGGTTAAGGCTTCCCACCTGTCCACATTCGCAATATGGACATTTTAGGATACATTTTAGGTTATCTGCTATCTGTTACTATTGTTACGAATGTCCGGCAGGGGGCGTTTCGGGTTTGACGTTACTGTGGTAATAGCAGCAAAACACGGGTCGACAAAAATCGATTTTTTGGATCGAAAATTGTTTTTAAGGCCGTTTTTTTGCTCAAAACTCTTTGCGAAGGGTATTTAGAGGGATCTTATCGTAAGACATGAGAGCGAGCGGCTTTTATAAGGTCGGCAGGAACGGATAAAAAATGTAAATTTTTGACGTTCATCGATCCGCTTGTCGGAATTTCTAGACGTCACGTGACATTTTCTCGAGGTTCGCCTTCACCCGAAGAGGTGCAAAAACGTGATTTTTTTTCAAAATTGACGCATTTAATTTACAAAATATCGCGCAGTCCACGCGGAATTGTGTCCTTTTTTTCAATTCGAGCGTCAATAGTAATATCGAAAAGCCCAATTTTGCAGCTACTCGATCGCAAATGTCGGCCAAAATGGGCGATTCCGCTGAAAGTTCTTGAAAGCATTTGAAAGTTCGTAATTAGTATAGGTAGATAACGCCTACACTATAATATCTTTGAGTGAAGAATATCACTTGTTTCTATATCCGCAGAAAGATCATTTGGTTAATTCAAGCAAAATACAAAATTCTCAGAGTAAGAATATGATTTTCTTGGTGTTCCAAGTATTACGTTTTCTTGTTTTGAGTATGAAGAAACTGCTTGAAAGGAATTACGTTTGTTTTAAGCGATACGTACGTATACTTTTGGGTCAAGAAACTGTTTATTCGTTGAAGCATGTATATTTTTCACCCAACAAAATGTTGTTGTTGTAAAACGAACGTCTTACTCTTTTTATATGTAGAAGAATAATTTTTCTTGATATCCAAGAATAGAGTTCTCTCTGTACAAGAAAACATATGTAATATTTTATAATATCTTGTTCACAGACATACACACACACATAAATAATACAGAAATCATTGCAATCGGTTCATGGGACCCCAAAACGCGTATATCCACCGAAATCTCGAAAATAAATTTTCCGTTAATTGCAATACATATTTTCCTTCTAAGGTACTAGTCTGAAAGTATCTCAATTTACAGGGTCGCCGAATCTGTACAACGCGAAGAAAATAAGAAACCGTAAAACGGTAAAACAGCCCCTGTAACATGAGCATCAAGAATTACAATAACAAAAGATCCGCCGCCCTTCATATTTCCCAGTTATAAACATTCCACTTTCCCGTCGGCGGCGGCGTGCGGCTCTTTTTCTTGTCGTTATAAGAAAGCCTTGTTGTCGGTAGGTAAAAGAAGAATAAGAAGCGCGTTCATCGTGTTGAAATAAGGGCCTTATCGGGGCGACTTGAGTCGGTTTAGGCTCCCTGTTTAATGTGCTCGTGTGTGCGGATCGCAAAATGCCACCGTTCTGTATGGAAAAACGGTTTTAGTGCTTCAGTTCTGCGAACGGGACGGTCGGTAGGGGGCGCTGCGCCGCGCTCCCGGTTTATGGATACATAAAATGTTACCCGTCGCTGCTTTGCTCGGATATATTGCGGGAAAAGAGGGCAACCTTACCTCGCAGAGCTTAGGATGAATGTTCTCAACATAACGGTTTTCTAATCCTGTCGCGCGTTTGTAAGTGCACCTAGTCAGTTTGCATCCAGTTTTACGATTGGGTCATGTTAAATTTATTGTGCTCGCTACTTGGTCTTGACAAATTTATAAAGTAAAATATCAATAATGATTTTTTTTATGTCACTGGTTACTACGTCGCAATTTTTCGATTGAAAATATGTATTATTAATATAAATATTTACGATAGCTGCAGTGGTGGCGAACTGCTGCGTTCTGTGGTGCCGCGGTTTGCACATCAACTATCGATTATAATAATTAATTATTGACGAACAATTGACGTTCATTGGCTTTGTTTGAAGCTGCAGTACTCCAGCATGCCGCATTTCGTTGCCATTATAACCTTTGTGCGCGACCGCCGATATGTATTTTCCATTCGAAAAAAAATTACCTACCATGTTTAAACAATAAAATTACAATCCATAAAGGTATTTGCGCATATGACCGGGTAATACAACATATGAACAGTATTATATTCATAAACGATACTCTTTGCTATGTAACTGCACCATCCCAGTTAATAATTTTGCGTGTAATTTTGATATAATAATTTTCGTTCAACCTTTATTCGTCTTTCAGGAAGCAAATCAGTCAAATTTCTTCCGTATAACCCGTTGGACATTCATTGGTGCAGTATTTGCTTTAAAAAATTGTGTTTGCTCAATCAATTTGATTGGTGTTTGTCCAAAAGCTTCCTCCAGCCTCTTGAGGATTTTTTAATGACTTTGATGAGTTCGGACACTCGTAGGTGCTAAATTTACCGAGGAAGTTGATTGGTGTTTGTCCAAAAGATTGCTTCAGCCTGTTGAGGAAATTTCTTCTGGCGTACAACCCTTTGGACATTCATTGGTGCAATATTTCATTCAAGAAATTAAGTTTGCCTAATAAGTTTGATAGGTGTTTGTCGAAAATATTCCTTTAGCCTCTTGAGGAAATTTTTAATGACGTAGATGAGTTTGGACATTTGTAGGTGATAAATTTGTCCAAGTAGTTGGTGCAGTAGTTGGTGGAGTAGTATTGCTACTCCATAGGTCTATTATTTGTTGCGTTTTATCCGCGGACCCCTGGGAAAGACCCACGGCCCCTGGAGGTCGAAAAAAATTACTTACCATGTTTAAACAATAAAATTACAATCCATAAAGGCATTTGAGCATATGACCGGGTAATACAACATATGTACAGTATTATATTCATAAACGATACTCTTTGCTATGTAATTGCACTATCCCAGTTAATAATTTTGCGTGTAATTTTGATATAATAATTTTCGTTCAACCTTTATTCGTCTTTCAGGAAGCAAATCGGTCAAATTTCTTCCGTATAACCCGTTTGACATTCATTGGCGCAGTATTTGCTTTAAAAAGTTGTGTTTGCTCAATAAATTTGATTGGTGTTTGTCCAAAAGCTTCCTTCAGCCTCTTGAGGATTTTTTAATGACTTAGATGAATTTGGACACTCGTAGGTGCTAAATTTACCGAGGAAGTTGACTGGTGTTTGTCCAAAAGATTGCTTCAGCCTGTTGAGGAAATTTCTTCTGGTGTACAACCCTTTGGACATTCATTGGTGCAATATTTCATTCAAGAAATTAAGTTTGCCTAATAAGTTTGATAGGTGTTTGTCGAAAATATTCCTTCAGCCTCTTGAGGAAATTTTTAATGACGTAGATGAGTTTGGACATTTGTAGGTGCTAAATTTGTCCAAGTAGTTGGTGCAGTAGTTGGTGGAGTAGTAATGCTACTCCATAGGTCTATTATTTGTTGCGTTTTATCCGCGGACCCCCTGGGAAAGACCCACGGACCCCTGGAGGTCGAAAAAAATTACTTACCATGTTTAAACAACAAAATTACAATCCATAAAGGTATTTGAGCATATGACCGGGTAATACAACATATGAACAGTATTATATTGATAAACGATACTCTTTGCTATGTAACTGCACCATCCCAGTTAATAATTTTGCGTGTAATTTTGATATAATAATTTTCGTTCAACCTTTATTCGTCTTTCAGGAAGCAAATCAGTCAAATTTCTTCCGTATAACCCGTTGGACATTCATTGGTGCAGTATTTGCTTTAAAAAATTGTGTTTGCTCAATCAATTTGATTGGTGTTTGTCCAAAAGCTTCCTCCAGCCTCTTGAGGATTTTTTAATGACTTTGATGAATTTGGACACTCGTAGGTGCTAAATTTACCGAGGAAGTTGACTGGTGTTTGTCCAAAAGATTGCTTCAGCCTGTTGAGGAAATTTCTTCTGGTGTACAACCCTTTGGACATTCATTGGTGCAATATTTCATTCAAGAAATTAAGTTTGCCTAATAAGTTTGATAGGTGTTTGTCGAAAATATTCCTTCAGCCTCTTGAGGAAATTTTTAATGACGTAGATGAGTTTGGACATTTGTAGGTGCTAAATTTGTCCAAGTAGTTGGTGCAGTAGTTGGTGGAGTAGTAATGCTACTCCATAGGTCTATTATTTGTTGCGTTTTATCCGCGGACCCCCTGGGAAAGACCCACGGACCCCTGGAGGTCGAAAAAAATTACTTACCATGTTTAAACAACAAAATTACAATCCATAAAGGTATTTGAGCATATGACCGGGTAATACAACATATGAACAGTATTATATTGATAAACGATACTCTTTGCTATGTAACTGCACCATCCCAGTTAATAATTTTGCGTGTAATTTTGATATAATAATTTTCGTTCAACCTTTATTCGTCTTTCAGGAAGCAAATCAGTCAAATTTCTTCCGTATAACCCGTTGGACATTCATTGGTGCAGTATTTGCTTTAAAAAATTGTGTTTGCTCAATCAATTTGATTGGTGTTTGTCCAAAAGCTTCCTCCAGCCTCTTGAGGATTTTTTAATGACTTTGATGAGTTCGGACACTCGTAGGTGCTAAATTTACCGAGGAAGTTGATTGGTGTTTGTCCAAAAGATTGCTTCAGCCTGTTGAGGAAATTTCTTCTGGCGTACAACCCTTTGGACATTCATTGGTGCAATATTTCATTCAAGAAATTAAGTTTGCCTAATAAGTTTGATAGGTGTTTGTCGAAAATATTCCTTTAGCCTCTTGAGGAAATTTTTAATGACGTAGATGAGTTTGGACATTTGTAGGTGATAAATTTGTCCAAGTAGTTGGTGCAGTAGTTGGTGGAGTAGTATTGCTACTCCATAGGTCTATTATTTGTTGCGTTTTATCCGCGGACCCCTGGGAAAGACCCACGGCCCCTGGAGGTCGAAAAAAATTACTTACCATGTTTAAACAATAAAATTACAATCCATAAAGGCATTTGAGCATATGACCGGGTAATACAACATATGTACAGTATTATATTCATAAACGATACTCTTTGCTATGTAATTGCACTATCCCAGTTAATAATTTTGCGTGTAATTTTGATATAATAATTTTCGTTCAACCTTTATTCGTCTTTCAGGAAGCAAATCGGTCAAATTTCTTCCGTATAACCCGTTTGACATTCATTGGCGCAGTATTTGCTTTAAAAAGTTGTGTTTGCTCAATAAATTTGATTGGTGTTTGTCCAAAAGCTTCCTTCAGCCTCTTGAGGATTTTTTAATGACTTAGATGAATTTGGACACTCGTAGGTGCTAAATTTACCGAGGAAGTTGACTGGTGTTTGTCCAAAAGATTGCTTCAGCCTGTTGAGGAAATTTCTTCTGGTGTACAACCCTTTGGACATTCATTGGTGCAATATTTCATTCAAGAAATTAAGTTTGCCTAATAAGTTTGATAGGTGTTTGTCGAAAATATTCCTTCAGCCTCTTGAGGAAATTTTTAATGACGTAGATGAGTTTGGACATTTGTAGGTGCTAAATTTGTCCAAGTAGTTGGTGCAGTAGTTGGTGGAGTAGTAATGCTACTCCATAGGTCTATTATTTGTTGCGTTTTATCCGCGGACCCCCTGGGAAAGACCCACGGACCCCTGGAGGTCGAAAAAAATTACTTACCATGTTTAAACAACAAAATTACAATCCATAAAGGTATTTGAGCATATGACCGGGTAATACAACATATGAACAGTATTATATTGATAAACGATACTCTTTGCTATGTAACTGCACCATCCCAGTTAATAATTTTGCGTGTAATTTTGATATAATAATTTTCGTTCAACCTTTATTCGTCTTTCAGGAAGCAAATCAGTCAAATTTCTTCCGTATAACCCGTTGGACATTCATTGGTGCAGTATTTGCTTTAAAAAATTGTGTTTGCTCAATCAATTTGATTGGTGTTTGTCCAAAAGCTTCCTCCAGCCTCTTGAGGATTTTTTAATGACTTTGATGAGTTCGGACACTCGTAGGTGCTAAATTTACCGAGGAAGTTGATTGGTGTTTGTCCAAAAGATTGCTTCAGCCTGTTGAGGAAATTTCTTCTGGCGTACAACCCTTTGGACATTCATTGGTGCAATATTTCATTCAAGAAATTAAGTTTGCCTAATAAGTTTGATAGGTGTTTGTCGAAAATATTCCTTTAGCCTCTTGAGGAAATTTTTAATGACGTAGATGAGTTTGGACATTTGTAGGTGATAAATTTGTCCAAGTAGTTGGTGCAGTAGTTGGTGGAGTAGTATTGCTACTCCATAGGTCTATTATTTGTTGCGTTTTATCCGCGGACCCCTGGGAAAGACCCACGGCCCCTGGAGGTCGAAAAAAATTACTTACCATGTTTAAACAATAAAATTACAATCCATAAAGGCATTTGAGCATATGACCGGGTAATACAACATATGTACAGTATTATATTCATAAACGATACTCTTTGCTATGTAATTGCACTATCCCAGTTAATAATTTTGCGTGTAATTTTGATATAATAATTTTCGTTCAACCTTTATTCGTCTTTCAGGAAGCAAATCGGTCAAATTTCTTCCGTATAACCCGTTTGACATTCATTGGCGCAGTATTTGCTTTAAAAAGTTGTGTTTGCTCAATAAATTTGATTGGTGTTTGTCCAAAAGCTTCCTTCAGCCTCTTGAGGATTTTTTAATGACTTAGATGAATTTGGACACTCGTAGGTGCTAAATTTACCGAGGAAGTTGACTGGTGTTTGTCCAAAAGATTGCTTCAGCCTGTTGAGGAAATTTCTTCTGGTGTACAACCCTTTGGACATTCATTGGTGCAATATTTCATTCAAGAAATTAAGTTTGCCTAATAAGTTTGATAGGTGTTTGTCGAAAATATTCCTTCAGCCTCTTGAGGAAATTTTTAATGACGTAGATGAGTTTGGACATTTGTAGGTGCTAAATTTGTCCAAGTAGTTGGTGCAGTAGTTGGTGGAGTAGTAATGCTACTCCATAGGTCTATTATTTGTTGCGTTTTATCCGCGGACCCCCTGGGAAAGACCCACGGACCCCTGGAGGTCGAAAAAAATTACTTACCATGTTTAAACAACAAAATTACAATCCATAAAGGTATTTGAGCATATGACCGGGTAATACAATATATGAACAGTATTATATTCATAAACGATACTATTTGCTATGTAATTGCACCATCCAAGTTAATAATTTTGCGTGTAATTTTGATATAATAATTTTTGTTCAACCTTTATTCGTCTTTCAGGAAGCAAATCGGTCAAATTTCTTCCGTATAAACCGTTGGACATTCATTGGTGCAGTATTTGCTTTAAAAAATTGTGTTTGCCCAATAAATTTGATTGGTGTTTGTAAAAAAGCTTCCTTCAGCTGTATTTTTTAATGACTTTGATGAGTTTGGACACTCGTAGGTGCTAAATTTACCGAGGAAGTTGATTGGTGTTTGTCCAAAAGATTGCTTCAGCCTGTTGAGGAAATTTCTTCTGGTGTACAACCCTTTGGACATTCATTGGTGCAATATTTCATTCAAGAAATTAAGTTTGCCTGATAAGTCTGATAGGTGTTTGTCGAAAATATTTCTTCAGCCTCTTGAGGAAATTTTTAATGACGTAGATGAGTTTGGACATTTGTAGGTGATAAATTTGTCCAAGTAGTTGGTGCAGTAGTTGGTGAAGTAGTATTGCTACTCCATAGGTCTATTATTTGTTGCGTTTTATCCGCGGACCCCCTGGGAAAGACCCACGGACCCCTGGAGGCCGAAAAAAATTACCTACCATGTTTAAACAATAAAATTACAATCCATAAAGGCATTTGAGCATATGACCGGGTAATACAACATATGAAGAGTATTATATTCATAAACGATACTCTTTGCATGTAATTGCACCATCCCAGTTAATAATTTTGCGTGTAATTTTGATATAATAATTTTCGTTCAACATTTATTCGTCTTTCAGGAAGCAAATCGGTCAAATTTCTTCCGTATAACCCGTTGGACATTCATTGGTGCAGTATTTGCTTTAAAATATTGTGTTTGCCCAATAAATTTGATTGGTGTTTGTACAAAAGCTTCATTCAGCTGTATTTTTTAATGACTTTGATGAGTTTGGACACTCGTAGGTGCTAAATTTACCGAGGAAGTTGATTGGTGTTTGTCCAAAAGATTGCTTCAGCCTGTTGAGGAAATTTCTTCTGGTGTACAACCCTTTGGACATTCATTGGTGCAATATTTCATTCAAGAAATTAAGTTTGCCTGATAAGTTTGATAGGTATTTGTCGAAAATATTTCTTCAGCCTCTTGAGGAAATTTTTAATGACGTAGATGAGTTTGGACATTTGTGGGTGATAAATTTGTCCAAGTAGTTGGTGCAGTAGTTGGTGGAGTAGTATTGCTACTCCATAGGTCTATTATCTGTTGCGTTTTATCCGCGGACCCCCTGGGATAGCCCCACGGACCCCCAGGGGTCCGCGGGCCACAGGTTGGGAAACACTGGTCTAGAAATTTAAATTCAGGAGCGATACCCGTATGTAGGAAATTGCGATTCAGACAAAACATATTGCCATATATTCGGGAAGGGGGCTACAAAAGAGAAATGTTTTCGGTAGGTGTTCCCGCAAGCAAAGTCGGCCAAATCAGGCGTCGGTCGGACGACTCGAAGCGTGAAATATATATAAAGGGCCCTGATCGTTCGCATATATCATTATTACCAGATTGAGGCGGCTATCTGTCTACGGCAAGGTGTCCCCCATGTTCCTGTGCCTGAACAGGAAGCTAGATAGATACTGAAATTTTAAATTCACCTGGACGACCATTCTTGAGACAATTCGCTCTGAAACGTATACGCTCACGATAATCCAAATTTAAATGAATAAAAACAGCGGAGTTATCAATAAAGAGCTTTGAATTTATTAAGCTGTGTAACTATCAGATTTGGAAACATCTGAGGTGAGAAACCGTCACTGAAACTGCACGTTAAAAACATTAACTGTTAAACGAATGAGTATACCTAAGCGTGTACGTTTCGTTAGCGAATGCTCAAGAATGCCAACCGTTGACCTTGAATTCAGCGTATAGTCAAGAATAGTGGCTGTAGTCTGCGCACGGAAATTTTTATCCTTTTCAGCGCACAGATGCCACACAAAACATCATAAATTCATGCACGATGCCGATGTCGCTTTTTTTTTTCGCGTCTCGTTGAAAATCGAACGCGAATTGAGATTTATTCGCGACGACACAATGGAGCAAAACGAACGATGAACATGAACTATTCCGAACGATTCACCTTTTTTATCAGACTACCCATCCAGATGATCCTTGAAAGGATTACAAGATACCTGCAGTCTATTCAACACTTCTATCCTCCACTCCTCCAAGTATTACAGGATTATTGAATATAAATCTTTCGATTTTGGTATGTATGTATGTATATATGTACATACGTTAGTAGGTAAATAGTAGGTAAAAAATATAAATGTCGACTTCAGTGATTCATACTAAGTATACCGTTAGTTGTATTTTAAGCATTGCTAGTAGCCACTAGTAAAGTAGTAAAGTGAAGGGATTAATTATATCGGGAATTTCACTGTATACAGTTGTCAAATTCTAAATTCAAGACAGTTTGGTTACTGTTTTCGACAGAGCAATAATAATTTCAGTTCCGCCGTACCTCTGTGAACACTTCTCAAACAAACAACTTTCTGCATAAACACGTTAATAATGATTGACCTGCATACATATTAACGGAATAACGAACGGCATGATCAAAGGATTTCCAAAACCAGCAACGTCGGCACTGCAAGTAATTGAATAGCGCCGGTCCACCAACGAAGCTAATTCTATTTAGAGAACCCAATGCCCAACGTCCAGTGGAACCGGTTCGCAAATTCAGGGCACAATTTCTAGCATTCAAAATCTCTACATCAAAGCGATATTGCAAACACAGAGATAGTTCGAGTCTCGAACTTACGAAAATTATATACAAGGTGTCAATAAATTCTATCAATTCATCAAAACAAGAATAGTAGATAACGTGTACTTTCAGACTAACACCCCGTTGGTCGCCTCTAGTCTTTCTTATTCGACGGACGTGTCAGTTAGTGTGAAGATAACGACGTTTTCGACATGATGACAGCAAGGAGAGGAGGCTAGGAGGCCAGGGGAAGTAGGAGTGAGCCCCCTGGGGGGGCCATCGACAAGAAAACTTGAGAACGAATTTAATCTAGCTGCCGACCGGCACGCCAGAGCGGGCTGGCGTTGCTGTAGCCAGCGCCGGCAGTAGCTCATGTGTTTGTGGATTTTCAAGTAGTGTTTATGTATTCGGAGGAAGTCGGTGCCGTGTCTCATCAGCAAGACCCGCGCACACCCCCACGGAAAACTCCATTCCGGGACTAATGCTCGACCAGCTCCATCTCTCGGCCTCGTAACGAACTCGGACAAATCTCGGTGATTTTCTCAGTGTTCAAACTGGTCGTTCTTTTTGTTTCAAACGTAATTATCTACCATGCTGGATTAGATAACTTTACTAAGGGTCTGTATTATCAATGTGGTTACAGACCTTTAAATATAGAAGAAAAATTAAACTAAAGATTATAACTTCTTTGGTTGGTTGTGTACATTTAACAAATTGTTGCTTTACATTATTTATTATAATCGATGGTTGGTATTTTCTACAATGCCCACATTTGTCCTGAGCCAGCAGCGCAAGCGGCTAGTGGAAGCTCAACATGTTCAACTTTACAAGCAACAGCCAAAACCATTCGCCGGCATGCAAAAATAGCGGTTGCTGAGTGGTCACACTATGCTGGTTAACTAATAATCTACAGCAAGCAGCAAATACTAAAAACCACCCCATATTTTGCATTTCAATCAACGTTGCAGCATAATTTTTCATCCGGCGACTATTCATTATGTGATCAGTATTTTAACAACTGTATCGCTTAAAGCCCTTTTTATTATATTGGGAAAATATTACCTCGCATAATATTTATAAAACACATTTCAAACATACATAATTTCCTGAGTTAAAATTCACGTTGGTTGCTGTAAAAGTTAACAGCCAGTAGCAAATGGCATGCTAGTAAAACAGCCAATAGTGTGACCATAGCATAACCAAGAGGTACAAGTGTCCAACAGGTGTTTGGAGCTGTGTGGAACGGCCCATTTAATCGAATCCAATTAATTCCGATCGTCGGCGGTCCGCAAAAAGTTTAAATTCAAAGAGGCATATTTGAGGGTCTCTTGTGCAATTCTGGGGGTGAAGACAAAGCCCAAGCCTGGCGCTGCGGGCGTGTTGAAAAGTCGCGGCTCGTGGCCCGGTAAAAAAATCCAATTAAAACACGACCAAAGTTTTAATGGAAGGCGTATACATGAGACAAATTGGAATATAAGTAGAAAATCCGCAAAAATCATATATTTTTATCCATTATATGTAACTTTTGTGCGTCCTTGACATTTTGCGGCATGTAGAGCCCGATTTGTCGCGTACGTATTTGGGGTACTTTTTTTGTGGGACAGATGGGTTGGGGGGGAGAAATCCCTGCGCTATCGCGGGTCTACCCTCGTACCACCCCGATATATGTAGTGTATTTTCCGTTCAGAGCACGTTGATTTTATTATCGTCGGTCGAAATGTTGAACAGTCACGTCATACCTCCCGATTTATTCATGTATGCATATGTATTAATGGAATCTGAATATTTTATTATCTGTATGCTCGGCCCAGTGCCGTTCGAGTGAGATAGACCGATATAGCATCAGATAAACGGACACAACACACGAAATTTTCAAAAGTGAACCGAGAGAACCGAAATACGCTTACGCAGGATACACAATTTGCTTTCGAAGTATGTGGACTTTTCAAAGGCTTTTTAACACACGGTAAAATAATTTATGAAATGCACCATTACAGAGAGAAATTTTGTATGAAAATATATAATTTAATTAATAATTAAAATAATTTTGTTAATAATATCCATTGACTCTTCAACTAAATGCTTCTAAACTATGGAATTTCTAATTTTATTGTCATTGTGGCTTTGCTTATGTTATTTACACTCGTGTACAGTGCTTTCAAAATTTACGTACTCAGATTCAAGGCAGGTAGTCAATAAAATCCCACAAATTGGTATCAAATATGAAATATTTTATGGTTGCGACGCCTTCACCTGACAAATGACAATACATTGTCTCACTGTTGTATGTAGAGATGATTTCAACTAAGAACGTCACGTCACGTGACTTCCCGCCAAGTGCGCAGTAGACCACTTTCCATTCAGCACTGTAGATATATGGAGCTATTTATCAACGTCGTTATTTTCCCGCCGCGCAGGTGTACTGGTGGGGGAGTGACGTTCTTAGTTGAAATCATCTCTACCTACCTATGTGACGTATAAAATGCACCAGAAATAGTTGACCTTGTAGTTTAAACTGAGGCTTACTGGTAGTAGCCACCAGCGGCAGGAGTACTTTTACTGGTAAACAACGTAGGTAATGTGACCACAACATAGTCAACAATTTAGTCGGAAAGTTGGATGTTAACTACCATAGATATTCAAATAAATAAATACCGTATTTGACCTGTTCTAAGAGAAAGACATTTTGGCGAGTTGCGTCCTGATAACAATGTCGACCTGGACTCGGAGGGCAAAGAACAATGAACGTAGACGGAACCGGTGCTGGCACAAACACCCCGCTCGCCGTTCGTTATTACATCAGCATTGTTTTCTTTGATAAATGAGCGTTTCGGCGGCAGGCCGAGATAAAGCCGTCAAAGAAGAAAACGGTAAAAAGTTTGACAAAGTCGCGTTGGTTACCGCCAACCAACCATCACCAGAGGCGCGGACATCAAACGGAATGAATTTATCACAAAAATTCGGGAGGAATCCAGAATGCGGCCTGCATAACCCATACCCTTTTTCAACGGTCAGGAATTTCCGCCCTCCCCAACGCCTAAAGGAAAAATCTTTCGACGCCGAGATTCAGGATTTAATTCTTTGATTTAATCGTTAGGTAGACGCTGAGAAAAGAGGTGAATTTAATTAATTTTACTCGGAATTCATTCAGCTTTCGCTTTGAGACACGACAAAAATATTGTTAAGGAGTTGGTTTGGAAAACGTAGCCTGATTTGTGAAACAAGTGACGCATACCCGCAAATCGCCTATCCTTTTTTTATTTTTTAGAGGTGGTACCGTATTAGTTTAACATCCGCGGCTTTGAAATTCGCGCTATTCAAAAATTTACGACCTGAAATAGGGCGACAATTTTACATTCGCGAGGTTGGTACGCTTTCATATTTCGATTGAATACATAAAAGTGTAATTGGAATACATCGATACGTGTGCTTCGCGCCACTATAACCGGCGTCCCAAAAAAAAAAATACGCGTCGATTTCATTTTGCGTTCGCTCATTCGAAATAAAGTTGATAAAATCGTCGGGATTTGACGTTTTATTTCGTCCGGTGAAACCAAGCACTTATCGGCCCTGATCTGTTTTACACTGCTTATAACTTATAAGTGTATGTTCAGCATAAAAAATATTTAATTTTGACTAGTCCGTCGGCGGACAGATGCCGGAAAAAATAATTTTCCTGCACCGGAACGGCGCACTAGGCGTAATATATCTTCGGTTAGCGGAAAAGTTTGGCGTTCGCTGACGGTTTAGGTTAAGTTGAAGTTTTTGAATAGCTCCATCGGTATGATATATTGCCCGGCTACGTTCGGCAAAGAAAAAACGAACCGACGCCGCAGAGGATATTAGAATTGGCAGCTAGAGCAAAATTTAATGCTGCCGTAAAGTTTCAAACAGGTGCTGGCCGTCTAGCTCCTTCATCCACCACGTACCGTAATGCATAAGACAAGATTTTGTTTTAAAATAAAACTATGTTGGATAGCTTTAAATGTTTAAGAAACCCTCACCCTCAACAATGCAGCAATTTAAAGCAGGCGAACGCAGGGGTAGGCAAGTGTGTCAGGGGGGAATTAAAGTTAGACCTCGGGGAAGTTTCTTTTCAATTAAATAAATAAAACATTCCGCCGGCCGTGCGGCCTGTTTGAAAACCGCTCTGAGCGTGTAATGGTGGCAAGTACAGAGAGTTGTACCTCGGACAGTGCCTGGCAAAGGAAAAGGCAATAAAAAGCGAATGGAAAAAGTCCTCGTTCGCGGTTGTAAAGTTTCATTACGCAGGACAACGGCGCGCCGGCCCGCCGGAAAGAATAAAAAACGACGTAGCGTCGCGTCGGTAGCCAGGAGAAAAATAAAGGAACCGGCGGCCGGTAAAGTAAAGCCGGCTAGCTTTACTCCCGGCAATTTTCATGTTAATTCGCCTACACGTTGTCTTAATTCGGGCGGGCCATCATCGCGCTGACCGAGCAATAACAAAGGCCACGTTGGATTGTTTTACCCGAGCGCGCGTTCGAGGGAAAAATTGCTTTTTTTTTTCTTAATGGAATTTTGCGTACGCTACTGAAAGCGGATTATATTTTTTTCTTAAGGTCGTTTCCCAACCAATCAAAATTCATTCATAATCTGTCGGTACCAACCAAATAAAAAAGTTGACGAAGAGAATCTCTTCTCTTCGTAGCTCTCTTACTGCTACGTCCTGAAGATGCCTCTTGCAACAGAATGCGAAACGTGGACAACTTTATCGTCATTGACGTGGTTTCCGCCCGGAAATATAGAAATCATAAATCAGGTATTTTACCAAATTAAGCGTCAGCTACTCTTATACTTCAATAAGAAAGGTATATTACCAAAAAATACAAGGTATTTGTTTATTGGTATTGGTTATGCAAATTAAAAGTTCTCTCGGATTAGGTCTGAATTAAAGTGTTTAGGTTCGGCTGGCAAGTATGCGGTGCTTTGGTGAATACTGTTGTAATGGGTCGGAAACCCATTATTTATTTATTATGATATGATCAAATTAAGCGAGATATTTGTAAGAACATTTGGGAATGTCAAAGGTTTTTGCTAGGGTTGAACATCTGGTTTAGGATTTGACCGCGTGTTATAAGTTTAAAATTGAAGAGTTGTCATTGGCTAAGAAGAAATGCTTCCGGCTTCCTTTGGGGTCGAGGGATGCAAACGAACAGATCTCGCTCTTCTCATTTCAACCACCGTCATGTAAAGTACACTTTTTTGTGGAGCGTTCTTAGGCGCTTAAGTTTATCCCTGGTAAGTCTTTTCAACTCGTCTCGCATTTCATTGTAAATTAAATTATTCATATTTCTGCTAAAAGTGTGTCTGTCTAAATCAACTCCTAGGTTTAATTTAAACGTCAATATGTTCAAAGCTTCATTCATTTTTCTATGTAACCTATCAAACGGGATTGTTGATTATTATTGTTAATAGATGTTATTGTTTTGATAAGTGTTTCGTTTCATTTGAGTAGTCTTGCTTTATCAGCTCTTATTAAATATTAAATACTTAAACGCGTCAGTTAGTAGTCAGAAAATGTGTTCACAAGGTTTAAGAAAACGAACCCAGTTAGTTTTGCCTTCGAATAAATTGGAAGAGATTTGATGAATTAGAATTTTGACCAGTAATTAAAGCACTTAAACCGCGCTTGACCAAATGCTACCATGTTAGGGAGTCGTGGTGGTTCCCGCCATTTTGACCTCCTACACTGTGAACTGGCGGGTGGGCGTGTTAAAGACGACCCATGGTACTTTTTGCCATGTAATGCCATCTTCTGACGAACTCAACCCGAATTGATATTGACATTGATCTTTTTGATTGTTACTGAGGGTGGCCTGTAGAACCTATTGACACAAAAACCTCAAAAAAAACATAAAAATGGTACCCTTTTGATTACTTAAGGTTAGACCCTTTTGATTTACAACTCTTCAAATTAGGGATATGATCGATTTCTATACAAACGGCCTTCTCAAGGAACATATTTCAGTTGTACTTTTTAAATCTGTCATGAATTTTAGTAGGGAATGGCACGCCAGGTCCCGCCATCTAGGCGGTTACAGGCAACCCTTGGCAAAATTTAATAGCAAACAGTTTCAGGCCGGTATTGAATAAATCATGCCCTCCTTCTTGTCGTGTAATACATTCGTGCAGATTGTATGAATATCTATTACTGCGCGTTTCCCTTCACTGCTCCTCGCCCCGCGAGCTCCCATCTCCTGCCATATACATTCCAAAATTACCGTCGTTTATATGCATAAAATATATTGCGAAATTGTATTTTAGGAGGCCCGGATGACTCTACGCGGCCTGCCGTAAGTATTGAGACCGTATTCGACGAATATTATTAACTATGCACTAAATTTTGTATTTATTGACTGGCGATGTCCCCCTTCCTAGCGAAACGTTTCGTACGTGACTCGGAATAATTTTTAGAAATCGTTCGATACGTTCGCTGCATTTGGACTACCCATCATCATAATCTATCTATAGTTCAGTAGTTAAAATCAAATTTAATTGAAAAATATTCCTCATGGCTTCACAGCTATGAGAACAGATCAAAGAAGATGTTGTAAAAATTCACCAAACAAGTTTTGTTACATGTGCGGTTGTTATGTAGTGACACATCTGAAAAAAATTACGGAAGAGGTAAAAGCAGCTCACTCCTGCTATTTTGGATTTAGAATTGGAGATCTGGAAACGCCATGGACACCTAATATATGCTGTATTTCCTGTTAGATCAGACTTTTGCCATCAGCATCGCGACCTATCCCCCATGGAGAGAACCATCCTCTCACAAGTGCGCCATCCACTTCATCATCTTCGATTTTTGACACAGAAGAGATTTTGCCTGTTTAAAGAAACTTGCCTGATATAACAGAGTGTCTTCACAGCTATGGGAACAGATCAAAGAAGATGTTGTAAAAATTCACCAAACAAGTTTTGTTACATGTGCGGTTGTTATGTAGTGACACATCTGAAAAAAATTACGGAAGAGGTAAAAGCAGCTCACTCCTGCTATTTTGGATTTAGAATTGGAGATCTGGAAACGCCATGGACACCTAATATATGCTGTATTTCCTGTTAGATCAGACTTTTGCCATCAGCATCGCGACCTATCCCCCATGGAGAGAACCATCCTCTCACAAGTGCGCCATCCACTTCATCATCTTCGATTTTTGACACAGAAGAGATTTTGCCTGTTTAAAGAAACTTGCCTGATATAACAGAGTGTCTTCACAGCTATGGGAACAGATCAAAGAAGATGTTGTAAAAATTCACCAAACAAGTTTTGTTACATGTGCGGTTGTTATGTAGTGACACATCTGAAAAAAATTACGGAAGAGGTAAAAGCAGCTCACTCCTGCTACTTTGGATTTAGAATTGGAGATCTGGAAAAGCCATGGACACCTAATATATGCTGTATTTCCTGTTAGATCGGACTTTTGCCATCAGCATCGCGACCTATCCCCCATGGAGAGAACCATCCTCTCACAAGTGCGCCATCCACTTCATCATCTTCGATTTTTGACACAGAAGAGATTTTGCCTGTTTAAAGAAACTTGCCTGATATGACAGAGTGTCTTCACAGCTATGGGAACAGATCAAAGAAGATGTTGTAAAAATTCACCAAACAAGTTTTGTTACATGTGCGGTTGTTATGTAGTGACACATCTGAAAAAAATTACGGAAGAGGTAAAAGCAGCTCACTCCTGCTATTTTGGATTTAGAATTGGAGATCTGGAAAAGCCATGGACACCTAATATATGCTGTATTTCCTGTTAGATCAGACTTTTGCCATCAGCATCGCGACCTATCCCCCATGGAGAGAACCATCCTCTCACAAGTGCGCCATCCACTTCATCATCTTCGATTTTTGATACAGAAGAGATTTTGCCTGTTTAAAGAAACTTGCCTGATATAACAGAGTGTCTTCACAGCTATGGGAACAGATCAAAGAAGATGTTGTAAAAATTCACCAAACAAGTTTTGTTACATGTGCGGTTGTTATGTAGTGACACATCTGAAAAAAATTACGGAAGAGGTAAAAGCAGCTCACTCCTGCTGTTTTGGATTTAGAATTGGAGATCTGGAAACGCCATGGACACCTAATATATGCTGTATTTCCTGTTTGATCAGACTTTTGCCATCAGCATCGCGACCTATCCCCCATGGAGAGAACCATCCTCTCACAAGTGCGCCATCCACATCATCATCTTCGATTTTTGACACAGAAGAGATTTTGCCTGTTTAAAGAAACTTGCCTGATATGACAGAGTGTCTTCACAGCTATGGGAACAGATCAAAGAAGATGTAAAAATTCACCAAACAAGTTTTGTTACATGTGCGGTTGTTATGTAGTGACACATCTGAAAAAAATTACGGAAGAGGTAAAAGCAGCTCACTCCTGCTATTTTGGATTTGGAATTGGAGATCTGGAAACGCCATGGACACCTAATATATGCTGTATTTCCTGTTTGATCAGACTTTTGCCATCAGCATCGCGACCTATCCCCCATGGAGAGAACCATCCTCTCACAAGTGCGCCATCCACTTCATCATCTTCGATTTTTGATACAGAAGAGATTTTGCCTGTTTAAAGAAACTTGCCTGATATGACAGAGTGTCTTCACAGCTATGGGAACAGATCAAAGAAGATGTTGTAAAAATTCACCAAACAAGTTTTGTTACATGTGCGGTTGTTATGTAGTGACACATCTGAAAAAAATTACGGAAGAGGTAAAAGCAGCTCACTCCTGCTATTTTGGATTTGGAATTGGAGATCTGGAAACGCCATGGACACCTAATATATGCTGTATTTCCTGTTTGATCAGACTTTTGCCATCAGCATCGCGACCTATCCCCCATGGAGAGAACCATCCTCTCACAAGTGCGCCATCCACTTCATCATCTTCGATTTTTGATACAGAAGAGATTTTGCCTGTTTACAGAAACTTGCCTGATATGACAGAGTGTCTGTAATCACTCTGTCAAATCGGGCAAGTCGTGAAGATGCATCATTTGAAGTTTTAGGAACACCTCACCTTATAAACCAGTGCGAACTGAATGTTTTAATTAAAGACTTAGATTTGGTTGAAGACTTAGATTTGGATAAAGACTTAGAGAGGTTTATCAAAAGAAAAAGTCGAGTTATTGGATTCTAGGCTACAGGAATGGAATCTTTTCGCACGAGGTGTGACAGTGTCTTCCTTTACAAAGCGTAACGAGCCGATTTTAAAATGGAAGGATCTTTATGTGTACGTCACGATGTTGAGGGTCTTATGAACGAGTTTGATATTCCCTACGATCCTTCGGAATAGTTTTCTTACGAAGTCATTGACGTAACGGGTAGTTACGTCCTTGATGTCAATGACTTCGTAAGCAAATTGTTCCATTCGTGTTCGCCAATTTGCCGTAGCATAGCCCAGAAATCGTTCTGACGTTCAGTTTACGACATACGTATATAGTGCGGATATGTTCCACTGTCTACGTATATGTATGTAGAATCTAAATGGCCTGAACGTGTAAGTGTGTTTGTTTTTGGGGGTGAGCGTGTCACGCTAGCACTAGTATCGATTGCAACACCACTGCGGCAATCTTCCGTACTATATATACATATATATACATACAGCGCCTACCCCACACTTGTTAGTAAGTAGATCTCTTCCCTAAACTAGAATATGTTCGTTGTTGGTTCGCCGGATGCATTGTTTGAATGTACATATCACTTTGTTTAATTAAAGGACGTTGGATTGTATGGGTTACTTTCGTTATTGTTAAGAATAAATTGGGAGTTAAAGGGATAAAGTAAAAATAAGAATTCTCATTATTATTCAGTATTAATACCAATTGATTGACAAAAAGTAATTGAGCAATATATTTAATGCTAATAAATATGATATTTCGCATTAAAACTGAGTTTTCTTTCTAATACGACTGGTAGAATTTCAGCAAGCTCTTCACCGGAAGTATCGACTGTTCTGAATTATGACCGCCGGGAGGACAATTGTCCAAAGTGGCTTTAGCGTCGTCGGGGAATAACAGACTCCCGCCGAAATACCTATTATTCAATAGAATACCGTCGATAAATCAACCTAATACCCACTCATAAAGGCATATTGCGGCACTCGGGAGCACATGCAAAGATTTTATCTGGCGGGGCCGGCCGCGGGGCGAAAAAAAGATGAGTGGGTCTCATTTTTTAGTCCGTAGTGCGGGCGAACGCCGCCAGGGGGGAAAGCGGAGAATGAGATGTCCCCGGAAAAGCCACACGCACGCGGACATTTACATAAATATGGTGGTTTTTCTCGTTCCTCGTTCTTAGGTCGCGTCGCGCTGTTAAATATTTTACTGGTAAAAGTGGTATAAAGCTAAAGGATGGAAGTCGAGTTTTATTTAAATTGCATTAGCTTATGGCGAGACAGGGATACGTCAGAAGTTTTAATGTCTGCGTGAAGTTTCGCGGGGCAAAGGTAAGAAAATGTCGCCCATGAGTTCCGCGAGAGACGTCTACGCTAACGAAAACTTTCTCGGTCGACTTTGAGCAACAACTAATGTCACCGGTATTCCTTATGCGCGCGTTCCACAGAACTTTACAAAACTTTCCAATTCTTCCTCACCCACAGACCAAGTATTTTACACATAATGAAGTTCCTTCTTAGTCAATGAACAAATAATTATACGAAAAATTCATTATTTTATCTTGTTTCCTTGAGTAGATAAAAATAAATATTGTAGACACTTTGACGTTTATTCATTTTGTGTTGTTAGTTAAACTTAACTGCAATTGAGCAAAGGATTATAAATTATAATCAGGAATGAATAAGTCTAGGCCTTGCCCATCGTTAATGTCGAGCCGATCCAAACGAAATAATCCAACAACTGAATTAAATTGCTTACTAATCTTTGATGATTATAATTCATTACTTTGTAATGGGTCGGAAACCCATTATTTATTTATTAAGATATGATCAAATTAAGCGCGATGTACACAGGGTAGGACATTCGGGAATGTCAAAGGTTTTTGCTAGGGTTGAACATCTGGTTTAGGATTTGACCGCGTGTTATAAGTTTAAAATTGAAGAGTTGTCATTGGCTAAGAAGAAATGCTTCCGGCTTCCTTTGGGGTCGAGGGATGCAAACGAGCAGATCTCGCTCTTCTCATTTCAACCACCGTCATGTAAAGTACACGTTTTCGTGGAGCGTTCTTAGGCGCTTAAGTTTATCCCTGGTAAGTCTTTTCAACTCGTCTCGCATTTCACTGTAAATTAAATTATTCATATTTATGCTAAAAGTGTGTCTGTCTAAATCAACTCCTAGGTGTAATTTAAACGTCAATATATTCAAAGCTTCATTCATTTTTCTATGTAACCTACCAAACGGGATTGTTGATTATTATTGTTAATAGATGTTATTGTTTTGATAAGTGTTTCGTTTCATTTGAGTAGTCTTGCTTTATCAGCCCTTATTAAATGTTAAATACTTAAACGCGTCAGTTAGTAGTCAGAAAATGTGTTCACAAGGTTCAAGAAAAAGAACCCAGTTAGTTTTGCCTTCGAATAAATTGGAAGAGATTTGATGAATTAGAATTTTGACCAGTAATTAAAGCCTTAGACCGCGCTCGGCCAAAATGCTACCATGTTAGGGAGTCGTGGTGGTTCCCGCCATTCTGACCTCCTACAACTTGACAATAAAAAAAAGAAGGACAAAATACTAAAATTAGAAAGAAATTTGCAAACCTGACTGAGTGTATCTCATTGAAGCATATTCATTTCGCTCCCTCTGTGGACTACTAAAGTTGGTCCTAATTGGGCACAAACCCAGCCCGCATGCAAACAGGATCGCACGGCTGGCAAGTAGCATGCATTTCGTACGCGGTCGATGGAAGTTTTCCCTCCAGTGTAGTTCGCCAGCCGAAACTTTAATATTTGTATATTGATTACTAAATTATGAACTTCTGTTTGCCCGGGGCAAACTTGTTCGAACTGAATCGGCCCTTTAGCAGATACCGAAACCCTACCCCGTCACCGCATCGACACAGAATTCCCACTTGCTAGTATAAATTGGTAATAGTGCAGGAATGTATGAACTGAACTATATGTAAACTATAGCGTTTTCTGTTGAGAAGATAAGGTGTACCAGTGTACACACAGAGAAATGTTTAAGACATTCGTTCGACATTCAAGCGACAAGATTTTGTTTCCAAATAAAACTATGTAAGATAGCTTTAAAATAGTTCTTATGAGTTCTTTTAAGAATATAGTGCTTTGCATTGTGTTCCCACTTGTTAGTATAAATTGGTAATAGTGCAGGAATGTATGAACTGAACTATATGTAAACTATAGCGTTTTCTGTTGAGAAAGTAAGGTGTACCAGTGTACACACAGAGAAATGTTTAAGACATTCGTTCGACATTCAAGCGACAAGATTTTGTTTCCAAATAAAACTATGTTGGATAGCTTTAAAAATGTTCTTATGAGTTCTTTTAAGAATATAGTGCTTTGCATTGTGTTCCCACTTGTTAGTATAAATTGGTAATAGTGCAGGAATGTATGAACTGAAGTAAACTATAGCGTTTTCTGTTGAGAAGATAAGGTGTACCAGTGTACACACAGAGAAATGTTTAAGACATTCGTTCGACATTCAAGCGACAAGATTTTGTTTCCAAATAAAACTATGTTAGATAGCTTTAAAATAGTTCTTATGAGTTCTTTTAAGAATATAGTGCTTTGCATTGTGTTCCCACTTGTTAGTATAAATTGGTAATAGTGCAGGAATGTATGAACTGAAGTAAACTATAGCGTTTTCTGTTGAGAAGATAAGGTGTACCAGTGTACACACAGAGAAATGTTTAAGACATTCGTTCGACATTCAAGCGACAAGATTTTGTTTCCAAATAAAACTATGTTAGATAGCTTTAAAATAGTTCTTATGAGTTCTTTTAAGAATATAGTGCTTTGCATTGTGTTCCCACTTGTTAGTATAAATTGGTAATAGTGCAGGAATGTATGAACTGAACTATATGTAAACTATAGCGTTTTCTGTTGAGAAAGTAAGGTGTACCAGTGTACACACAGAGAAATGTTTAAGACATTCGTTCGACATTCAAGCGACAAGATTTTGTTTCCAAATAAAACTATGTTGGGTAGCTTTAAAAATATTCTTATGAGTTCTTTTAAGAATATAGTGCTTTGCATTGTGTTATATATATTTTTTAATGTATTTTGTACTTATTTTGAATGTATTTAACAAAATTATTCACTTCAAATCAATACATTATGTTGAATGTAAATTACTATAGCTTACTTTGAATAATTGATCGGATTTCATTTAAAATGACAGTTACTTGCAGTGAGAATGAAATACTCTATTCAGGAACCAAACCTAAAAATCTTTTTCTCAAAACATTTGTTTTTCCAAGCAAAACAACCAATTAAAGCAAAGAAATAAAGAAATAAAGCAATATTAAGTGTTTAGTAATTTTTCAATTCTGTCCAAGAGGTTGATATCTGGATGTCTCAGGTGTGCTAACATCAGGTAGTCACGGGGGTGGTTTTCGGATATTGTTTGATCAGCTTGAAAGCTGAAGCGAAGACGGGGTTTAACAAGTAGCGCGGCTGCATTATTGCATTAGTATTCAGTACATCAGCAGTCATGCACTATAAATTTCTGGGGGTGCAGATAGGGGTGAACGGCAAACATCCCTGGGTACACACACGCCGACCTGGGTCTGGCAGACTCTGGCACCGCTCCTCGCCTTGCACTTCTATTAGATTTAGTGCAGGTTCTTGCTATTCATGTCACCGAAAAACAGGATAAGCCGTCCTCAGAGTCTTCAGACTGTAGGTGTATCAAAACGGGCGAGACAGGTCTCGATACTGCGAGTATTTGTATTTAAATAAAAGAGGCGATAAGCAAGGCGACAAAATGTAACAAGTACGGTCACGTAGTGTCGTCGGCATTCGTGTTGCCGTACCTTTCGTACTGCGCCACACCGCTCTCGAGTAATGACGACACTCCCAAGCAGTACGCTTCGCAGCACACGGACGAGCTGCCTGGGTACCCCGAGGAGGGCAGGAAGTGTCTACAAAAGTGAATTTAATCGCATTACGCTGACATCGAAGTCTTTACTGATTACAAAGTGCCTCTCGTTTCGAATTTACGAAACAGACAAGGGAGGGAATCATTTCCACCATTTGATGCTTTCAATTCAAGCTTCATAATGGTCAAGACTAGATAATAAGTGTTCTAACTAAATTTGGTTGTAATTCAAACGGTCCCCAAAACAGTGAAAACTAGCATATTTTAGTACAAAAAAAGTCTCCATACGATATCTAGGAATATCGGATCTTCCCCACACATTGTGTGGGACATTTTTAAATTGGAATAAGAATGCATGAACATTATGTATTTGGTATGCTCAAAAATGAATTGTGAACACACCATCAAGTCAGTAATAAGGCAACATTATCCCGCGTTGAGCACATAAATTTTTAAATTTTGCAAGTTTGTGAGAGGAAATTTATCGCACATCTGCTTATAGTTTATACAGTGTTATGAAGAATACTCCCCCCGCCACCGGTTCCGTTCTGCAGTTTCGGCTACCAATAGCGGTGGAAGGCGGAGGGCGGCCAAGTTGGCCGGCATAAATCATCGAAGGGGAACTTTGTTTTCGACAGTGGCTTACCCGGGGGCGGCGGCCGCAGCAGGCCGAGTTTAAAGCAATATAAATTACCGAAATAGTACATTGAAATTCATAAAGCAATACGGAATTACAGTGACCATTCGGTCTCCTGAATTATGTCAGTATCGGTCGAATTTATGTAGCATGGCCGTTACGTCCAAATGTCCCCCCATAGTTTCGCCCCCAAGTTGACGGTAATCCGGCACAGCCCTTGATTAATAACGCCCTCTTCACCAAGCAAAAGCCCGATTCAACCTATTGAATATTACTGCTTGCACCAGCTATAATTTTCAACAGATTTTAGGTTATGCCGAACCGAGGAAATGTACAAAGTAGAAAGATCATTTGGTCGGTTCAAGTAAAATACAAAATTCTCAGAGTAAGGATATGATTTTGTTGATGTTCCAAGTATTACGTTTTCTTGTTTTAAGTATGAAGGAACTGCTTGAAAGGAATTACGTCGGTTTTAAGCGATACGTACGTATACTTTTGGGTCAAGAAACTGTTTGTTTGTTGAAGCATGTATATTTTTCATCCAATTGATGTAAAACGAACGTCTGACTCTTTTTATATGTAGAAGAATAACATTTTCTTCGTCAGAGCAAAATATACTCAACATAAACATACAAAACTCTTAAACTGGAAGAATATCTAGCCATTTCAACGGCATTTCAACGGCAACAACTATAACATATACTGAAATTCTTATTAGAATAAATATTATTTGGATAGCAAAAATATCCTGTTCATGCTACACTACATACGCAAGAACATTTTTTCTTGAGCATACATTTTTTCTAGCCGATTTTATTTCCAAGATATAAAGTGTTAAAAAGTTATGTACTCGCAAAATCACTTGTATTAGAATTCATCGACACAGTTCTTGGTGTCACCTCTCAAAAACATTGTAAAGTCGTTTTATTTTTTAAATTGCATAGATAACAGAGATAGATGGCCTGTTTATTCGATATTATGTGCATAGTTTGGATAATTTATTTGCGAATACATTTCAAGAATTTAGGAAATTGTTTGCAATGGAATTTAATAGAATTAATTTGTAGTGATACTAATGATCAGTGAACGATAAATAATACACGGCCGCTAAACAGAAGCATAAATACAATTATTAACAAATGCGTAAATCGTATTGATTTTTAATTAGCATACATCATCATTTTAATGGGATTTGGAATCTGTCCATACTATCTATGACGCAACGACCAAACTATAAAACTAGGGCATTTGTTCAATTTTGGACATAAGAGGACCAGTCGAACATCTCTTCTGTCAAAAATCAATGTAGAGTTGGGCCAAACACGTTTACTCTCCTGTGTGAATGTAGTGTTACACTGTAATGGGTCGGAAACCCATTATTCATTTATTATTAAGATATGCTAGGGTTTTTGCTAGGGTTGAACATCTGGTTTAGGATTTGACCGCGTGTTATAAGTTTAAAATTGAAGAGTTGTCATTGGCTAAGAAGAAATGCTTCCGGCTTCCTTTGGGGTCGAGGGATGCAAACGAACAGATCTCGCTCTTCTCATTTCAACCACCGTCATGTAAAGTACATGTTTTTGTGGAGCGTTCTTAGGCGCTTAAGTTTATCCCTGGTAAGTCTTTTCAACTCGTCTCGCATTTCATTGTAAATTAAATTATTCATATTTCTGCTAAAAGTGTGTCTGTCTAAATCAACTCCTAGGTTTAATTTAAACGTCAATATGTTCAAAGCTTCATTCAGTTTTCTATGTAACCTATCAAACGGGATTGTTGATTATTATTGTTAATAGATGTTATTGTTTTGATAAGTGTTTCGTTTCATTTGAGTAGTCTTGCTTTATCAGCCCTTATTAAATGTTAAATACTTAAATGCGTCAGTTAGTAGTCAGAAAATGTGTTCACAAGGTTCAAGAAAAAGAACCCATTTAGTTTTGCCTTCGAATAAATTGGAAGAGATTTGATGAATTAGAATTTTGACCAGTAATTAAAGCCCTTAAATCGCGCTTGGCCAAAATGCTACCATGTTAAGGAGTCGTGGTGGTTCCCGCCATTTTGACCTCCTACAACACGTAGTTCACACAAATATTAGAGTTTCTGTACAAAAATCTCTAATATTATTTATTTTCTTCTACATCTGAGCATTAACTGCCTTAACTTTTGTGATTTTTCTGTAGAATAGTCCTACTAACAGAACATGGGTATACATGTCCGTGATTAATTATACATAGTTAATTTCTTTTTTAATAGTTATTTTCATTTAATGCAATTCTTTGTCCACCACTTTTGTGTCATTTCGGTAATACCAAGCTTGGCATGTGGTTACCTATATACCACAACCTTTGATGCGTCAATGCGACAGAGAACGATATCATAAGAAAAAAGAACTGGGACTGATAAAAAGTATAAAGGAGTGTGATGCAAGAGAAAAGCGTATTAGGCGGAAGAAGTGGAGAGTTGCAACAGCAGACGAAAACATACAGAAGAAAGCAGAGCTTACATGTAGAGACAAGAGTCTTATTGAATCGTAATACACCACCATCATCGGAAAATGAAGAAAGTCATATAAGTGTGGAACAATAGTTCCAGAGGAATGCGTGGTAGAAATAAGGTGATCGAGCACGAGTTTTCTTTTTTTTGAGCACTGTTTTTGTTCTTTTTTTTTAATCTTTAATAAATTGTAAATCGTACCTTACCGAAAGGGCAGTTTGTATTACCGAAATGATGTTATGAATTACTGAAATGATTTTTTTAATTATAGAAATATTAAATAAATACTTTTCACAATTAAGCAAGTACTTGTGAGCCGAATATTCGACATTAATTGCGTTAAATTGCCGCCCACACTAAAGAATTCCAGCAAGTGTAGCGCCACCTAGACATAACCGCAAAAAGCTCGCACTGCAACGCGTAATTGTAGGTATGAGGGTGCAATTACCGGACGGCGCAGTAATTGTGAATAATGAAGCAGCTTATTATAATAAAGGGGACGGTCTGGTACAGTGGCGTGCTAAGTAGTGTGAGGTAGTGTAGAAGGAGGGGGCATGAATATGAATGTGTGGGGGGCTAGGGGCGAAACCGACCAGAAAATCAAGCAGCCGCCGAAACGAGCATCCCCCCAGAGAGCGCGGAAGGCCTTTCTGCAGCCACACCTCCCTTGATACCGGCCGACGTTGACGGAGGACCTTATTATGCGGATTAACCGCCCCACGGTATGCAACTCAGACCTAGAAGAGGAGCGGCGACCGCCAGATAAAGTGATCAGTTAACTCGCCATCATACCTCCCCACTATACGTCCCTTTAATCTATTTTTCGAGATGTCTCTTTTCCGCTTTTCCGGACCTATCTACTTTTAGCCGTTCATTTTGAAAACTGTGCAATGCTTATTTTTAACATTTCTAGCATTTCTGGAGAGAAAGAATTCAAATTATGAGCAAAACTGTAATAATTGTGGGCAAAACTCTAATTGTGAGCAAAACTCTAATTAATTGTGGGCAAAACTCGCCATCATACCTCCCCACTATACGTCCCTTTAATCTATTTTTCGAGATGTCTCTTTTCCGCCTTTCCGGACCTATCTGCTTTTAGCCGTTCATTTTGAAAACTGTGCAATGCCTATTTTTAACATTTCTAGTATTTCTGGAGAGAAAGAATTCAAATTATGAGCAAAACTGTAATAATTGTGGGCAAAACTCTAATTGTGAGTAAAACTCTAATTAATTGTGGGCAAAACTCGCCATCATACCTCCCCACTATACGTCCCTTTAATCTATTTTTCGAGATGTCTCTTTTCCGCTTTTCCGGACCTATCTGCTTTTAGCCGTTCATTTTGGAAACTGTGCAATGCTTATTTTTAACATTTCTAGTATTTCTGGAGAGAAAGAATTCAAATTATGAGCAAAACTGAAATAATTGTGGGCAAAACTCTAATTGTGAGCAAAACTCTAATTAATTGTGGGCAAAACTCTAATACATATGTGATATTGATGGTATTCACGGATACGCTGTTAATATAATAATACGCAGCTTTGCCTGCAAATGTGTCTTGAACTGGTACGTTGGTTTTCCGGCAACTATTTCCTGAAATATTATAGAGAGGCTTCAATAACTAAGACGTCTTACAAAATTATTCAGAATGACATTTAATGTTTCAGTATTAATTTTAGCGATTGAAATTTGTCACTTTTAAAAATATCTCGTCTCGCAAAGAATTAGGTAATTGAAAAATAAATGAGAACGGATTAGATATGATCATTCATGATTATTCTTGGATATCAAGAAAAATTATTAGTTTTACATCAACAACAATATTTTGTTGGGTGAAGAATATACATGCTTCAACGAACAAACACTTTCTTGACCCAAAAGTATACGTACGTATCGCTTAAAACAGACGTAATTCCTTTCAGGTAGTTCCTTTACACTTAATAAAACAAGAAAACGTAATACTTGGAACATCAAGACCATCATATTCTTACTCTGAGAATTTTATATTTTACTTGAACCAACCAAATGATCTTTCTGCGGATATAGAAGCAAATGATATACATTTTTCCCTCTGTGTAACAACTAAATAGTGTTACGAACATAATAGAAGCACTGGGTCAGGCGATGTTCGGGAATGCGTCGCAGAATGTCAAAATCGCTTTAGTTAGTTTTACACAATCACCTGAACAGTTCTCAACAGAATGCAGCACTTATACAATCGTTTATGTTCCGTTCGGAGGGAACAATTTTCGGTCTAGTGCATGAATTTTTCAAATGGTAAGCGAATAAATGGGCCTTGCGACGCGTCGTTCGCTACCTCCATCCGTTTTATTCCGAGCACAAAGTGGCCATACTTTAAGCGAATATTAAAATATTGAAAATAATGGCGCGCGCCATTCACTTAATAACACTTTATCAAAGACCGCCGCCTCCCCCGCGACCCCTGAGCGTTCATGCGAGCCGCCTTCTCAGCCAAATGGCATTATCCGATTTTATGGAAATGAAACAATTCGCCGAACAACACGCACAATAACGACAGGATCGAGTTATTCACTCTAAGCACCTCTAAGGAGTTTGCCGGCATTTTGCTGACATGACTTCAGCGCCATTAGCCACCGCTCGGGGGGCGCCACTCTACCAAACCGACGGGAAAAACTGAATATTTTAGGTGACGGGCGCTGAAGGTCTGAGGGGTGGCCCACCCCCGCAAATGTAAATCTGTTGCAGATGTAAATGAAATCCGCTACTACCTACCGCTTGACAGTTCGGATACAGTTCATGCCCTCAGGGAAAATCCAGATACATACTTAATCGACCATGTTATATTGAGGAAAAAAGACACAAATTTTCGGCTATCTACTGTCAGACTACTTCCATGAACGCGTCTAGAAAACCTGCCTAGAAATTTTGCAAAAGATCATTGCAATTGATTCAGGAGATCGCAAAATGAAAAGTAAATATCTGGGGTGACCCTCACCCAACTTCCACCAAAAACAATCCAGTTCGTCTACTGGTAATTCTAAATAGGTATACCAAATTTCAGCCCGATCCGTTGTATCGTTTGGACGCAATCGTGTTCACAGCCATACACACACATATATACACATATTTTCCAGAAATCATCGCAATCGATTCAGGGGACCTCAAAACGCGTATTTCCGTGGAAATCTCAAAATGTCATTTTCCGTCGATTACAATACTTTCCTTCCAGGGTAGGTACTAGTTGGAAAGTAAAAAGTCTCGGTGGTAATGATTTAGGAAGAGCAAGGCGAGTGAATTAATCTGGGGCTATCAATGTTTCATAATACCAACTTTGAAATAATATTCAATCGACCCACCACTCACTTCGGGCTCGAGCTTGAACTTTGCCGCCCCCGTCGAGTGGAAGATGACTTGAATTATTATTAAAATAAAATTATCGCCCGGAGCACTGCGCTGGCGCTGCTAGAGTTCAACTTTTCGGAGTCCCAATCTAGAGACTTTAATTAATGTAAGAGAATTCTTAATGTAAATTTTCAGCTTGGAGATTATATTATATGGGTTAAAATAGGAACTATTTTAAATTCTACTCGTCTAAAACCTGAAAAAAAACTGTCTCGAAGCTGAATTTATAATGCGGTCCCTGCCTGACAATCTGATTGACAGACTATAAGTCCCATGCTATGCTGTGACCAAAACAGGCACCTCTTCTATCAAACATCAATGTAAAGTTTGGCCAAAATTTCGGAAGACAATGTCTGAAGCTGATTTTGAGTAAAAACGGAGAAAAGACCGAGAATGATATCATAAGAAAAGAGAACTGGGACTGATAAAAAGTATAAAGGAGTGTGATGGAAGAGAAAATCGTGTTAGGCGGAAGAAGTGGAGAGTCGCAACAGCAGAAGAAAATAGAGCTTAGAGGTAGAGACTAGAGATGGGTTTATTAGTTCTTTTTAATGAACTAGTTCTTCCGGATTAGTTTACAAAAAGGAACTAGTTCAAAGAACTAGTTCTGAAGAACTACTTTGATCCTGAGACATACTACTTCGATAAACGTGTCTTCGTGTGTTCTAGCACGTTTATATCTCGTTCCAAACGAAACTAGGATTTAGTTTGGACAGAATCGATGTCTGCCTTCCCACTTTGTCTTTTTCTTGAAGAATCGTTATTTTGTTTTGAAAATAAATAATTATTTATCATTATATTGATCGAAGAATCGTTGTCTTATTTTATTTAGGTATATTTTTTAAATATTTATTTAATAAGGCATAAAAGACATATTGCTGCACGTATTTTAGCCTTATTCATACTGCAATTTTAGGTGGAATTGGGGTATTATTTATAAATTATAGTATAACATATACTGGCGAAACTACTATTAACAGTGTAATCCATTATCCAATAGAAAAAAACTATACTCTAATTATATTTTTGACATCCGCCGTTAGGTAAAGAAACAACTGGCGGGCGGGGTGCTTTGTCGCTCGTTTGATGTCGCCACAACTCGTTCACTGAATGGGATATGTTTCACCAAAGCAGGACTTTCAAACTAGATTTCATGTCCCTACAAAGTCGTTCACTGAATGAGATATGCATAGAGATATGTTTTAGCAAAGCAGGTCTTTTGTGAACTAGTTCTTTTTATTTTAAAGAACTAGTTCTTTTGTTCTAAACCGGGAGCCATTCTCTCGGACTAGTTCGTTCACGAACTACCCACCTCTAGTAGAGACAAGAGTCTTATTGAATCGAAATACACCACCATCATCGGATAATGAAGAAAGTCACAAAGTGTGGAACAATTAATGGGTAGTTCTAGAGGAATGCGTGGTAGAAATGATCGATCACGAGCATACAGACACGACAGCTGAATTTTTTCTTATCTTTGTTCCAATCTATGTTCCAATAATACTCATCGGTTTTGTCGCCTAATACGGCAAACTAATCGTTCTAATTTCCCCAGAACGAACTGCAAGCTGTCACCGTGTGACCCACAATCCAACAGTTAACGCCCGCCAAACAAAGTATAATTAAGTTGTGCAAAACCGCGCGGACCACTGTTTAGTTAGTCAATGTTTAGTGCGGGGGGTTGCAGGCTGTCGATCGTCCGGTAAATTGTAGCCGATGTCGTGGTCGTCGGCGAATTTAAATATTAAAGTACGGTGGCGCCGTGGTGCGGCGCGCCCCCCGTACTATAATTCGATGAAAACCGCAAACATACATTTGGGAAAACCGTCACGAACCGCGATCCGATAACAAATAAAATATAGTTCGGACGTGGCGACCGCCCCCATAACTCATCTATATATATATACGCGACGCCCGGCCGGGGCCCCTATACGTGCGAAATATGGATACTTAAACCAATTTCAAAACCGAACGAAAACCAGCCTAGCCGAACACAAACACCCCCCTCACACCGCGCGCAGTTCGCCCCATTTTCCGATGTTTGTTACGCCACTGTCGTAGTTTTTTTGGGTGATAACCCCCATCCGGTGATTTGTAGCGTCTGATTTCGTTTTGCTATGTACGTTTCACACTTGAAAATCCGCTTTATCTAGATTTAGCTGACTCAGCTATTCAAATGGTCAGTTTTAGTTCTTGCGTACCCCCAATTTTTCGATGCACTCTCGAAACGAGAAGTGTATCAAGTAAGGATTTACACCCGCACCGACCCCTTGAAAATTTAATCCCCAATATTTCGTTTTTTGCTCATGCTAGGGGCGTCACTCTAAAACTTATCTGCTCGAGCTTGGCGCTCGTAAAATTTTAAGCTTTCGCCGCGCGCGCTTACGTTAAAATAAAGCCATACCAGCCACGCTCAAAGGCATACATGCACGTACCAGCTTCATCCAAACACCAAGGACAGAACTGGGGTGGAACTGGGTATAAACAGCACTCCTTATCTCCATCCATGGACCTTGTATGTACATATATACATCCATATATACATATATACAGTCCTACCCTACAATCCTCTCCTACAGTCCCATCCTACAGTACTATCCTACAGTCGTATCCTTATAATACATTCAGAGCCGGTTACAATTGTCACATTAAAAGTAATCAAGGGGGCCGATGGGGCACAGATAGGGGGGTCTACGGTAGTCCGAATTAGCGTATACCGTATACGCCCCATATGTAAGGATAATCCCTGGTGTAATCCTGTGGATGCCCTACGGGTGCCTCTTGGCCGATAAGACGTACTGTTATAGTTTGCGGTGCGGTTGCCCTAGGTTGGGGTTTACGGAGCGCCATAGTCGTGGTATCTTCGGCAAATATGCACCGCGGTACCCCGCAAACAGTCTTAATAGTAATTGGCGCGTTCCTAGACGACCGCAAAGACCTTCTTAACGCAAATTACAGGAGCCGTCGCGTCCTGGATGTCCTTCGTACGTTCGTTGGCGTCTTCTTAACGTAGCTAAGACAGGATAATCTACAAGTTGTAAATTGTAGAGGATATTTTTTGCATTATAAATATTATATAGTAAAGAAAACTCTGATACTGTTTTATGTTGACTTGGTTAGTAAAAAAATCAAAGAATTATCAGTAATTTTGAGCCACAAATTGAAATTGAACGAACATTCCGGAAACGTAATATAGCATGGACTGTTCCGCTAACATAAAATGAGTCGGGTATTATTCAAAAGCTTTCTCTATCTAGCTTTTGTACGAATACCAATCTATAATTTAATCATTCCTGGAACTAAGAGCAATTGATCACGGACAGTCTAGTGATTCTACTGTATGAAATATTACCAACTTGGACTTTAGCCAAAAGGTTTTGAGGATTGTTTGGAATGCCAAGCCAGTAAGAGTTATTAAAGTTATTAATGGCTGACCTTACAACACATTAAAATTGATATTTAGGGACTACGTCTGTTTTAAGAGATACGTACGTATACTTTTGAGTAAAGAAACTGTTTTTTTCGTTGAAGTATGCATATTTTTCACCCAACAAAATATTGTTGTTGTTGAAAAACGAACGTTTTGCTCTTTTTATATGTAGAAGAATTGTAATGGGTCGGAAACCCATTATTTATTTATTAAGATATGATCAAATTAAGCGAGATATTTGTAAGAACATTCGGGAATGTCAAAGGTTTTTGCTAGGGTTGAACATCTAGTTTAGGATTTGACCGCGTGTTATAAGTTTAAAATTGAAGAGTTGTCATTGGCTAAGAAGAAATGCTTCCGGCTTCCTTTGGGGTCGAGGGATGCAAACGAACAGATCTCGCTCTTCTCATTTCAACCACCGTCATGTAAAGTACACGTTTTTGTGGAGCGTTCTTAGGCGCTTAAGTTTATCCCTGGTAAGTCTTTTCAACTCATCTCGCATTTCATGGTAAATTAAATTATTCATATTTCTGCTAAAAGTGTGTCTGTCTAAATCAACTCCTAGGTTTAATTTAAACGTCAATATGTTCAAAGCTTCATTCATTTTTCTATGTAACCTATCAAACGGGATTGTTGATTATTATTGTTAATAGATGTTATTGTTTTGATAAGTGTTTCGTTTCATTTGAGTAGTCTTGCTTTATCAGCCCTTATTAAATGTTAAATACTTAAACCCGTCAGTTAGTAGTCAGAAAATGTGTTCACAAGGTTCAAGAAAAAGAACCGAGTTAGTTTTGCCTTCGAATAAATTGGAAGAGATTTGATGAATTAGAATTTTGACCAGTAGTTAAAGCCCTTAAACCGCGCTTGGCCGAATGCTACCATGTTAGGGAGTCGCGGTTGTTCTCGCCATTTTGACCTCCTACAAAATAACATTTTCTTCGTCTGAGAAGAAAAACTAGCCGGTGCGAGAACAATTTTTCTTGACATCCAAGAACATAGCTCTCTCTCTGTGTAGGCTATTCCACTACAATCCTGGTTTTCCTCATAATCTTTGTAAGTCACCCATGAAATAAAACACTTATGCATAGATGTAAACAAACAATATACGAACACTCAATATCGCCAAATTTATATAGCGGTAATATGTGGCAAAAGACGCGAGAAACTTTTAGCGCCATCTATAAAGTAATTGCACAACTTTCTATGTATCTCTCAGAGGAAGAATCTTGGGTCAAGAAACTGTTTTTTCGTTGAAGCATATATATTTTTCGTCCAACGAAATATTTTGGTAGTTTTTAAGAGGAAGTAAGGTAAGAGGAACGTCTACTTTTTTATACAAGAATAACTTTTTCTTCGTCCGAGAAAAATATAATTAACATAAACATACTAAATTCTTAAATCGTAAGAATATGTCCGGATTTGTATCAAATTCGAACTAGAACATTGTAAACAGGGTGATATAAGCCAGAAAGTGCAAACATATCATCATTAATAGTAAGTATAAGCAATAACAATTTTAAGCAAACTCAAAATTTTGTAAGCGAGCTACCTCCGCTTGCTTAATGAATTTTTCTGTTAGCAAAATCAACATGAACCCAACTACAGTTGGTAAAGATTGAAAAATGATAACGTAATAATACTGAAACATAACTTACAGTCGATAAACTTATTAAGCATTTAATATTATCGTGAAACTTAAACTAAAACTGTTTATTGCGTCCTATCCATGATAGAATTAATCCAGGATGTATTAACTTCATCGCTTTCTCTCGCTCACCCCTCTCCCCCCAGATAATGCTAACAGGAAATTAAATCATCGACATAAAACAAAATTACAAGCTTCAATATTTTAGTCACGTCTCGCCGAAGCTATCGAATAAATGCAAACTAAGAGATGTTCTGTAAGTAAAAAAGTAAATTATTTCATCAAGAACACAACGATAACTCGACTGATGTTTGCAGATGAAAGACTGATGTGTACAGATTAAAGACTGATGCTTGCAGATGTTAGCGCTCGATGTACGACTACGATATTTCAATCAGGACTTTTGCTATTGCCATGAGAGGGTGAGAAGACTATGAATACACTAGGGATTCGTGGAGGAAGGTAGCAAAAACTATTCGAAACGTGATACAGAGAGATTACGGCCGAGAACACCGTTACAAATTGCTAGTGTTGTTAGCGTGGATTCGAAAACTGGAGGGAACGGATTTCAGGTGCCAAGGGGCGCGACGTGCCCGGATAACGGGCGCCGCTGCTTTATGGGCCAGCTAATTGGGATTCATTACGTCGGCCACCATCGGCGCATCCTCGCGAAGACTTATTCATCTCACTTACCTAGATTTATTCAGTTATTTTGGGTTCTCGACCCCCAACTGCCCAGGGTACCTATTCCTGAGACCTTTCACTTTGAAACGTATACGTTTCATTGCGAACAGTCGAATGGTTCAAACTTCTTTATGAAACAGTACAGACTGTCAAAAGATCTCGTGATAAATCTAATAGAAGCAAATGGGGGAGTTTGTTCCAGGCAGTACCCAAAGAATAAAAATTCCACTCCACCTAAAGGTTTCTTGTAAATTTATATATGTATTTACTATCGGCTGTTACCAAACCAGCATAGGAGAAGATATTTCTTTGTTTGTAAACCAACAGGTAGTGAGCAGACTTACCAAAGAACTAAGTAGGTATTACATTTTTCATCATTTGCTGCCCCGATATATTAAATATTCAACAGTACAAGATTTTATAAGTGTTAAAAGAGGGTTTGCATGCTAAACTCATTTGTTACCATTTTGATTGTATACAAGAATAAAATAATCGTTTTTTAGGTTTATGAAAAGCCAAATTTCCCTAATGTAATTCCGATTGCAACACCGATTTCAATCACATTCAAGCAACAAAAAATAGAAATAAAGATACCTGCAGTTCGGAATTTAACAAATTTGCTGACAACTCTTGTCAAAATCAAAAATAGTAACGTTTGAATAATTCACACATAAAGAATTGACAATTGTGTTTTAGTTGCTATAAAAGTTACTTGAATATAAATGCTATTGAATATAAATGCTATTGAATACAGTTACATGCAGTGAGAATGAACTACGCTATTCAGAATGAACCAAACCTAAAAATCTTTTTCTGAAACATTTGTTTTTCCAAGCAAAACAACCAATTACTTATTCTGATAATTATTATTCTCTTTACTCCATCCAATGGTTAAAATAAAATTAATTTGGTCGAAATGTTTAAATATTTGTAGTTGATGACTGTTTGGTGTGACTTAATTTACTCATTGCAACGAAATTTATCTTGAATCAAGCACTTAACCCACTCCTACTGAGAAAATATTGTCTTGTTTTGATAAAATTTGGTCAATGGTCAAGAATAGAACTCCAGTTCAGTGATGACGCAACGTCACTTTTCCCTCAGTATCAAAGTTTAGAGATCCTCATAACTTTAACCGTTAACTTAGTAAAAGCAAGCACTAACTATACAATAACAACAGTAACTTGGAGGAGTAATGGAAATTTTAGCATTAAATTGTAGGCGGTTTGAGCACAATAACATCTAAGCGCAGTGGAAAGCGTACAGTCATGCTGATGATATATACGAAAAGCCCGCTAGCTGTGGGAAATTTGCGGGGTTCCCCCATTATTTTAATGTGTCGTTACGAACAATGGCGCGGAGTAATGAAAACACCTCCCCTTTACGTTCGTAACTCCGCTTGAACTGCGTAGAATTGAAATATATTTTATAGTAGTCCGATTTTCTATAAAGCGATTTAAATGATCTGTAAAAGCCGCAATACATTAGAGGCCGTTGAGCACAGACCGCCGCAGCAGGCAGCGCCGAAAGTAGATTAAAGCAATTTATTTAAAAGTGCCGCCTACGAACGCGGTACTATACTGCAAGAAGGAATTTTTACCGCGCGCATTTCCACCGTAATATTTTCCGTTTTGTAGAGAGCACTCAGGACACGGTCCGCTGAGTACGGCCCTGTGAAATAAAAGAGCAGTTCAGCAACTAGGTGCCGAATAATGGGACCAAATAGCGCGACTTTTCTTTCTGGCCGCACACTTATTTTCGAATAACGATCTATAGACTATATTCTACTAGAGTTTCCAGCGAAGAGCTGCTTGTGGTCACATTACGCTGTTTACCAGCAAAAGTACTGCTGCCGCTGGTGGCTACTACCAGCAAGCCTCAGTTCAAACAACACGGTCAACTATTTCTGGTGTCATTTAATTTTAATGTCACAAGGTAGGTACATACAATAGTGAGACAAAGTATTGTCTTTTGTCAGGTGAAGGCGTCGCAACCCCAATTTGTGGGGTTTTATTGACTACCTGCCTTGAACCTGACTACGTAAATTTTGAAAGCACTGTACGCGAGTGTAACAGACATAAGCAATGTCACGATGGCAATAAAAATGAAATCATTATTTCAATTATTATTAATTAAATTATATATTTTCACAAAAAAAAATCTCTTTCAGGTCTTTAATTGTTTCCCAGTATATTTCTAAATAACTAAATAATATTTTTTTCCGCACTGTATATCAGGTCAAATTTATAGGAGATCACTATCGGTCTAAGGATAATTTGTATTACCGTTCATAGAAATTAGGCATGCGAAATGTGTCGCGGTTGGTCTACGTGATCAATCATACGCTATGTAATCGGGCGGTAGGTGGCAGCACTGTTTCGTTTCGAGCTGGTGTTCCATGCTCGTTCGTAATTGTTAAGGCCGACGGCACTATTAGCTCTGATTTTCCCTAAGTAGGCTGTTGCGTGAGCCCTACGCAACAACTTTTACCCGTTATTGAATATACATCCGGTTTAGGCAACATTACACCTAAATCGGTCAAATTAAAACAGTGATTATTAAAGCGCGCTATCAGAGAAACAATTTATCTGCAATACTTTTCTATTCCTATGGTTTTTTTATCATTTAAGGAAGAAAAAGAATAGTAGTACATTTTGGCGGAGGAGCCGGTTATATCCTATTATAAACATTGCATTACCAATTTTTACTCCGATTTCCTTTTTAGGGTATAGGAAACGGACCACGCATTATACACGGTACATTTGCCATCATCAATTCTAAATTTTTTCGGGTATACGTACGCAACTCTGTCCCGCGTCACAGTTTCCTGGAAAAAAAGAGAGTAGGAACGTGACATCCGCTTGACACGTTGAAACGTAGGAAAGAGGGCGAAAATTTCCGGTGAATCGGTATTCTCGTATATGCCCCAGTTACACATTGCCTATATTAAGTTACACTGTGAGAAAAATTACCCCCGATGACATATGCAAGGTAGTACGGCCCCCAGTAATATATATGCACGTAGGATGCAATCTCGCATCGTACGCCTATATTGTCCCATGTTATATTACAGTTCGTTCGCAAGTCAGATAACAAATTGTCACGGCATACAAGCAAATTTTATATCTACACATTGGACATAATATGAAGGTAATTTTGTAGAGTTTTTTAAAGTCAATTTTAACTTAATTTTAATAAAACCTACACCAGAAAATTTGTTAATATAAATGATAGAAAAAGGGGTATAAGTCATATTATTTTTCCTGGGTTTGAGATTGAATTATTCAATCGAAGAAGAAGAAGAAGAAGAAGAAGTGGTCCTGTGAGGTGAGATCGCTCACCAACAGGACCAGGGAAATATTTAATAAATCAAATTCAAGCGTCCGAGTTTCCCACTTTTTCAATACAATCAATTACACCCCTTTCTCGTTTTTCTACACGAACTCCGTTCATGAATATCTGCGGATTATAAATCGGTCCATTTTTATAAATCTTAAACCGAACAGGCGATTTGCAATGGCCATATCTTCCACTAGCTAGCCTGTCAAAGTTTTTATCGTAACGTCGATCTGATCGAAAAATTTTCCTATGCAGAATTGACCTTTCGCTCAATTCAAGATATTTTAAATATAAACGCAAAAATTCTATTTCTGGTTATTAATTTACTATGAATTATTAGTATGGTGATATCTCTGTGCCATGAAGACAAATTAAACAAAGTATATCTTTGGGATGGCGGTCTTTACGCCGCAAAAAAGTGTTTCCCGGGTCTCGGCTTAGTGGAAACGGAGGCCGGAAAGGCTCTGTTTCGCCGAGACAACAATGGAGAGGCAGTCATGTGTCAAACAAGTGCCGAGAATAAATTATTATTCAAATCCTGCGACTAGACTAATTGCAGTAAGCAAGAAAGCGGGCATCAAGAGGGAAACCAGCCAGCGACCGCCTCGGAATAGTGGAGAACACAATGGGGGTAGAACAACCCCCTCCTCAACCAGCGTTGGCTGGTAAGAAGAATAAATTACAACCGGGAACTTGTACCAGTCGTCTACAGCATACTAAATCTTAGTTTGTATAAACATATTATACACAATCGTGGCGAAGATTTTATTATTAAAGGAAGAATAGCAGAGGTTGACTTTATAACTAGTTACAAGAAATGAAATTAGATCCGACTGTTGCTGATAACTATTATTCTCTTTAATCCATCCAATGGTTGAAATAAAACAATATTAATTTGGTCGAAATGTTTAAATATTTCAAGTAATACTACAAAGTTTCATTCAAAACTAGATATAGTACTTTGTAGTTGATGACTGTTTGGTGTGACTTACTTCTACTGAGAGCTTCTACTGAGAAAATTTGCCTTCGCTGAAGTGGATAGTTACTTCGCGGATATGGAAATCAATCGTTGTTTTGATTCAAAGTGTATGGTACGTAGTCGGAAAATAAAAAAGGAAACGTGCTAGTGATTGGCGTAAATCTTCGACCAATAACCTATCTAGCTACTAGGGTGTATCACTTTTCTCCCTGAAAGGTACACCATATAGAACATCTGCATACATATGATACGAAACTTCGTACCTATATATGCGAGAAGATTTCCAATTTTAAAAGTTTGATGCAACCCGCAGGCTCGTCGGAATACACCGCGTAATGGGAAATTCAAATGTTTTCCGTGTTATGTGCATTTTATTCAGCCAGTATCTACATAATTACGCAATATTGCGTCGAGAAAAAGATCATTTTGAACGGACCAGAAATAACGTGTTATGACTGAGGAAAACTTTCCTGGAAATCATTTATTGAAAATCACTAATACGCAGTGGAAATCTAGGATTGCTAGAAGGACCCAGGGATGATTTAAGGGAACCCTCTTGGACGCTAGGGGGCTGAAAATGCATTAGTCATTTTACCCTGCCGCTGACAGCAACCACCCTGACAAGATATTGAGAGCTGCTTACGGCTTTTCTCAATACTCGACGATTTCCAGATCTTGTAAGTGGTTTCAGCGGCTATTTTATTTTATTTACTTCACTAACCGTACACATGTTACCGCTAATACCCAAAAATACGTTAAAGCTGCTCATAAGGCCACTGCGCGTCTGAGGAGTAACTGTCAAAAATGGACGTTTTCACTGTGTCCTGTAAGCTTAAAAAACAACTCTCGGAACCCCGTTTTTCGACGAGTGGGACAATTCGACATTGCGGAAGACGACCCAATCAAGAAATTAATCCGAAATACAAAATTTAACGAAATATGAGCCACAGTGTGTGGCATAAAAAAGACAGCGTCCAACAAATTAATTCAAACGTTCACTGCAAGATTGTTGTTACTACGTAGTTTATTATGGGGTTGAAATACCCTCAACAGATCTGGTACAAACCAGGCAACAAACAAAATAAAGCCGAGACAACTATTTCTTCAAAACGTCAATCAATTTATCATCCTAACATTACCTTATAGTTTCGATGCCTCTCCCCGCTGTTTAAGTTGTTTCACAAGCACAATATTTACACAGGTTTGGTACAAATTTGAAGTAGGTAAATAGTTTAACACACCGGAAATTTCAAAGTGCATAAATACATACGTATACGCTATACACCGGCTATCAACAATGAACTGCTTTCCTGAAACCAGATGATTCGCGAGCAGCGTTGAGTGTGATCTATGTTTGTCCATCTGTCGGCCTACGGTAGAAAGAGATGGACTGCTCCACACGAAAAATGGAAATTCCTTAGTTCGCTAGCAGGTTTTTTGTGTAATTGTAGTATAGAGTAATAGTATATTACTAGTGCACTGTTAGCCGAGACGCAAACCGGCGTGATTTTGGGTTGGGTTGGGAACAGCTGACCGGTCGTAAAATTTCTCAAGGAAAATTCCCGAAGGAAAATTCCTTCCCTCAAGGAAATTTCCCGAAGGAAAATTCCCGAAGGAAAATTCCTCAAGGATTCCGAAGGAAAATTCCTCAAGGATTCCGAAGGAAAATTCCTCAAGGAAATTTCCCGAAGGAAAATTCCCGAAGGAAAATTCCCAAAGAAAAATTCCTCAAGGAAAATTCCTCAAGGAAAAAATTCCGGAAGGAAAATTCCTCAAGGATATTTCCCGAAGGAAAGTTCAAGGAAATTTCCTCCTTCGGGAAATTTCGAAACAGTAGTTAAAGAAAATTCCCGAAGGAAAATTCCTCAAGGAAAATTCCTCAAGGAAAAAAATTCCCGAAGGAAAATTCCTCAAGGATATTTCCCGAAGGAAAGTTCAAGGAAATTTCCTCAAGGAAATCTGTCGTGTCTGTAACCAAAAGATTGGATTTCATCAGATTTGTTCGAAGTTCGAGAAACGAGTGAATGTCACGATTTTGTATTTTGTTTCTAGCAACCAGAGTTGATGGAATAAAAAAAATAATAAATAAATAAAAAAACTATACTATACTGTTTTAGTTAACCGAAAGATTGGATAATTAATCCTGAAAAGTAGAGGCTTCCATTAGATTTGGTTTAGGTAGGGGAATTTTTCAAAGTTCGCGATTAGGAGAAACGAGGGAAATGTCACGATTTTGTATTTTGTCTTTGTTATTTCTAGACGTCACGTGACATTTTCTCGAAGTTCGCCTTCACTCGACAATGTGAAAAAACGTGATTTTTTTCAAAATTAACGCATTTAATTTACAAAATATCGCGCAGTCCACGCGGAATTGTGTCCTTTTTTCAATTCGAGCGTCAAAAGTAATATCGAAAAGCCCAATTTTGCAGCTACTCGATCGCAAATGTCGGCAAAGATGGGCGATTCAGTTGAACGCGCCCTACACTTGAAAGTTCGCAATTAGTATAGGTAGATTATACAAGTTTTATAAGACATCAAATTGACGCATGAGTTGTTTGGGGTACGAGGAGCGCCAGCGACGAGTGCCCCAAATGAACGAATGCGCCAATATGTCTTATAAAACGAGTGTAATATACTATTTTTTCTACTTTGCGTCATTAATTTTATAAAAATTTAGAAGTATATATTAGGTAAAATTCCAATCTAGAGTATTTATGGGTGCAACCGTTGGTAACACTGTCATCTGTCACTTAAATTCAAATATCTGTGAAAAAGTAATTATTGATAATTATTATATACCATCATATACTAGTAGTACGAAACCTAGGATGCAACACGCATGTTTAAATATGTATAAAAATATACATATTTCGCAGTTTGTGCGATTCTAAAAAATCAGTTTGTGCTTACTTTTGTGGTTATGTGTATTTTCGTTTGACATGCATTTGATATCAATGTCACCAATCTTAGAAAAAAGTTACTAAAAACGGTGTTACAATTTGCTAATTGTAACACCGAAAACAGTGTTACAATGTATGCATTGTGAATGCAAAGTAGAAAATAGTATATTATTATACAAGTTTTATAAGACGTCAAATTGGCGCATGAGTTGTTTGGGGCACGAGGAGCGCCAGCGACGAGTGCCCCAAATGAACGAATGCGCCAATATGTCTTATAAAACGAGTGTAATATACTATTTTTTCTACTTTGCGTCATTAATTTTATAAATTTAGAAGTATATCAGGTAAAAGTCCAATCTAGAGTATTTATGGGTGCAACCGTTGGTAACACTGTCATCTGTCACTTAAATTCAAATATCTGTGAAAAAGTAATTATTGATAATTATTATATACCATCATATACTAGTAGTACGAAACCTAGGATGCAACACACATGTTTAAATATGTATAAAAATATACATACTTCGCAGTTTGTGCGATTCTAAAAAATCAGTTTGTGCTTACTTTTGTGGTTATGTGTATTTTCGTTTGACATGCAGTTGATATCAATGTCACCAATCTTAGAAAAAAGTTACTAAAAACGGTGTTACAATTTGCTAATTGTAACACCGAAAACAGCGTTACAATGTGTGCATTGTGAATGCATAGTAGAAAAATACATACGTATACGCTAAACACCGGCTATCAACAATGAACTGCTTTCCTGAAACCAGATGATTCGTGAGCAGCATTGAGTGTGATCTATGTTTGTCGATCTGTCGGCCTACGGTAGAAAGAGATGGACTGCTCCACACGAAAAATGGAAATTCCTTAGTTCGCTAGCAGGTTTTTTGTGTAATTGTAGTATAGAGTAAACGATATGTTTTGTTATGTACTGGTACTTTAAAGACCTTGCTAGAATTCGTATTTACACATCTTTATTCTAATTATATTTTACATTTAATATAGATATGTACGGTCTAACCATTTTAAATACGACCAATTCTCCCATAAGAAAACCGGTTATTTACACGATCAAAGTGTTGTGGCAGTATTTGAAGTCATATTTCGCTTCAAAATATTACGAATCAACAAGTTTTTTGTGTTATTTGACAGCTGATCGAACAAAACTACAGTCAAGTTCAGAATTCTAGCCCAAAAAATATCATAATTCTTTACTTTTTCGGGAAAAAAACGCAGTCGAAAACAAACATAAATTCATTTTGGCTGCTACGTATTGTGCCCGCGCACCCGTACGCGAAATAATGGTTTTTACAAGAAGAACAAGACTAGGCAGCTGCTAGTTAACATGATATTACGGCCCGCGGAGCCAGTGTTAATGTATGCTGAAAGCCCATCCGCTCATGTTTTCTATTTTGCCTGCAGGGCCGCGACGTGGCGGTGTCGGCTGCTGGTTAGTTCTATTTTTTGCCGGCTCAAATTTTTCATTTTCTGTTTATCCGCCGACGCACATATCCTACGAGTAAACGTTATTAACCCTCTCTGTTACTAATTACCCACCCGTATCATATTTTTAGCCAGCAGATCGAAAAGTGTCTGACCAAAGTAAAATAGTATATTATTATACAAGTTTTATAAGACGTCAAATTGGCGCATGAGTTGTTTGGGGCACGAGGAGCGCCAGCGACGAGTGCCCCAAATGAACGAATGCGCCAATATGTCTTATAAAACGAGTGTAATATACTATTTTTTCTACTTTGCGTCATTAATTTTATAAAAATTTAGAAGTATATTAGGTAAAATTCCAATCTAGAGTATTTATGGGTGCAACCATTGGTAACACTGTCATCTGTCACTTAAATTCAAATATTTGTGAAAAAGTAATTATTGATCATTATTATATACCATCATATACTAGTAGTACGAAACCTAGGATGCAACACGCATGTTTAAATATGTATAAAAATATACATACTTCGCAGTTTGTGCGATTCTAAAAAATCAGTTTGTGCTTACTTTTGTGGTTATGTGTATTTTCGTTTGACATGCATTTGATATCAATGTCACCAATCTTAGAAAAAAGTTACTAAAAACGGTGTTACAATTTGCTAATTGTAACACCGAAAACAGTGTTACAATGTGTGCATTGTGAATGCAAAGTAGAAATAATTCATTTTTACTTTCGGTGAAAAAAAAAACACTCGCCCGGATAGAAAACCCCCTCAGGGAGTGGGAAATTAGCAAGTTGAAAAGTTCGATTTGAAATCCAAAAGGATTTGCGCTAATTAACATAATTAAATGCTTTAAAATTACCTTTTGGGAGCCCGTAGGACCGCAATGTCTGCGCGTTCCGAATAAAAAAAAAACCGAATGGCGACCGATGGCAGATGAAGTAGCTCTCTTATCAAGTGAACGTCATTTGAATATTCATAAATAATAATGGATCCGACTGTGGTCGTCCTATCTACCTTATGAAAGTATAATTTTTGCGATTATCGGTTCTTTTTTGGTCATTTGATTTCGAACTTGTCAAATATAGATTCTCTGTGACAATTGGTTACTACGACCACAAAAAACTTACATATCAACAGATTTCAAGAATAACTGTCATACCTATGCTCAAATATTTGAGAACTGTTAAGGATTTATAAACAGCAACCAACAGTAGATTCGTTTTTCTTTTTTATAAATGGGGTAGGAAGTATAGAATTTCTTGGCTTAATTACAATTTCTCGTATTTGCTTTTTCTTGTGGAAGCCGCACAAGGGCACTCGGCGTCCCGGTGAAAATTGGAAATAAATTTTCGAGCTTTTATCTGAAAGTTTGGTGCAGCGAGACGATTCGCGGCGCCGAGGTTAGGAGTTTTAAAATTAATTAACATTCTTGTTATCTATCCGGCGAAATGGAATAGCGTCTCATCACGGTTTCTCCTTTTTCTTACAACCGCCGGATTTACCGTTACCTTATAAAGTCTTAAACTACTTGCTTTGAAATCGACTTTTAAAAATATTATTTTCACCGGATTTTTATTACTTTATATTGCAAATTCTAAATCCTACCTTATGCACGCGATGTCTGTTCCTCCTCTTGGTCATTTAATTTTTACTACGTGTAGTTTGGTCCATCAAAAATACCATAACGAATATACTGGTTGAGTTTGTTGAAGACGCGCAGCGCCATCTAGGGTTATTTCATTGAATTGATAGTTGACATCTCTGCTACAAGACGGCGCTTGGTGTTATTTGGTGGTATTGTTCTGAACAGGTTTTTCCCTAATTAAATTTAAGTTTAAAGTTGTTCTTTGTGTTTTTTTGAATTAAAACTCTAATAATGGAGCGTATACGATCTGAGATAGTTTCTAATTTAACAACCCTACAAGAAGAAGTACGGGATATAACAGCACATCTCGATAACCTCATCGAACAGGTAAACAACCCCAACAAAAACCGAAAAAACCAACAATTATTTTCGTGTGTGGTGTTTGGTTTCTTGCAGAACGCAGCAGTGGTCAAAGAATTAGAATCGATCACCCCGAAAGATCTATCCAGCAAGCGTAACTACTACTTAAAAATAACGCAACAACAGCACGCAGCCATTCAAAAACTCCTAACGGTAAATCTAGAATTAGAAGAGCACCTGACAACAAGTCACATCGAGAATGCAGACTCCAACAGCGATAAAGGTAATAAAAAATGCGAGACAACATCCTCGAAAGTTAGTACTCCGGCTGATGATTCATTGAGTGAATCGAGTGACAATGAAAAGGGGTCTTCTGATGGTGGAAACAAGGCTGACAATTCTGATATGGCCAGTGATACCGGAAAAGCTAAAGTTACAGTTAACGATAAGTTAAAACGTATGAATTTATTGAGTCGTCGCGAACGATATGAAAGAAGCTTACCGAAGGTTAATATGCCTGATTTATCGTTTAAAAAGAAGACGACATCTAGCGTGAGTAGTGGATCGAAGGGTGTGGTAAAAAATTCAGCTAAGGAGAATATTAGACAGGTAGAAGATATAAAACATCAAGGTTTGTTGGTTTTTTGTTAGTATAAACATGCAGTTTTGATATTTGTGTTTAGTTTTTGCAAGAGAAGTGTCACAAGAAGTGGCAAAAACTGATCCAAGCATTAAAGTTTAGATAAATTGTTATTTTTTGTTAATTTATAACGAAAAAAAAAAGACTTAAAACTTCCATATTTTGTTAAGTCAGTAAAATGGAAAAAAGTCACACATGTTTTACTGTAAATATGGTCATACAGTTATAATAATTCTTATAGTTTTGAGGGAACCCCCAGAATTGACACTTGGTCTATTGTGCTTCATATCGTACATAAAAAGCCCTTCGGAATTTTACGTCAACTATGTTGATGATAACATCCAGAAACTCGAAAAGTACGTACAACATACAGTTTCCTATGTTATTTATTACTTAATATTTTATTATAGAATATCTCAGGAAGCGTCTGGTCTTTATAATCCTTCTAACTCACCATATAAAAGTAAAAAAGAAGCCAAAAACATATTAGGTGATTTTTGTTTATGCTATTTTGAACATTGGGAGGTCTGGTATAGAGTAAAGGTCATTAATTGGCGTATGGTAAGTTTTTGTCGATTTTGTAAATTTCCTGAAGACAGGAAATCATGATTTTCTCTCGTAGGAGACTTTGGGCGACCTAGAGAAAAATCTAACAGTTTTTCTGGTGGATTACGGTCATACTTTGGAAGTTCCATACACCTGCCTAAGGGAACTCTTAGAAAAACACTCTGAAGTCCCTCAGTATGCGATAAAATGCCATTTTGCTTATGTACGTGTTTTCCACAATTTTTTTCCATTCAGTTCTATTAAATAATAATAATAATAATATTATTAAACCTTTTTTTTATTAGTTATACCCACCTGGGTCTACACAGGAAAAACCTTTGGTAGATTGGCCTTCAACCTCAATAAAAACATTAAACGACATAATACAAGCAGAAGAAGAAATCATTTTCCAAATTGTGTATTTTCACAAAGAGTTAGTAATTTTTTTTTGCACAACCATGCATTTTTACACCGTATACCTTACAGTAATTCTTCTTACGCCGTTGACCTGGTAATATTCGGACTGGAAGATGATGAATCAACAATCGGGCAAAAATTAATCGACGAAAAAGTTGCAGTCGAAATTTTTGGGCCTTTAAACGCGGAGAACGGCTTTATTGCCACACAGATTCGAACGGCGCAAGGTATAGCGGGTGTCGACTCCGGCATGAACGAAGAGGAATTGCTGGATGTCTTTCTAAAGAATATCGACACCGAAGAGTACGGAAATTTGGACGAAGCCGTTACAGGCGTCCAAGCAAAAGACGAAGCCAGAACGTGCAAGTTATCACTTAGGAATGGCGTTTGCAATCGGAGGAATTGCAAGTGGGATCATGCCCCATTGAGAAAAGGTAGGAATGTTTGATAAAATATCTGTAAACAATTGTTTTGTAAGAAAAAACATTTTTTAAATGGACAAGAACGATAAAAATGGACAAAAAAGCATAAAATTGATAAAATATTCGATAAATTTTGTTCTTAGAGTAGTTTCAAACTAAGAAGAGCACAGTTGTATATGCAACCAATCATACCCAGTGTATGGTTTATAAATTGCCTGTGTATATTTGGTTGCATATACATCTGTGCTCTTCTTAGTTTGAAACATCTATACATAGTCTATTTTTAGATGGGTACACAACTGATAAGCATGAAGTGTTCACTGGCTCTTTCAGTTCCATATCTTTACCTAATTCAGGCTCTACCATAACTATTTGCATCACCAGCATACAGAAGGTGAATTTATGGTACGGGCATCTCTACGAATACGTTGACGGTACGATATTTTAACCGGAAATCATTTCGTTCGTTACGCATTATTTTTTTTTTTTCAGCTTACGCCCAACTTAATAAACTCCTAAACGCGACCAAAACCAAACTAAAACCTCTACAAATCTTACCTAGCCTCGGCGAATTAGTAATCGCAAAATACGACGACACCGAAGCCGGCGATTCGACGTATTTCCGGGCTATGGTGAAAGACGTTTGCCAAACTATCGAAAATCCTGAAGCATTAGTTCAGGTATTTCTGGTTGATACCGGAGATACGATAGATTTGAAATTGTCAAATCTGCGTGGTATAACCAAGGAATTACTGGTTGTGCCATTCTACGCTGTTGCCTGTCGATTGTACAAGATCAAAGAAAAGGAGGGTGTTGATTTTGAGGAAGTTGTGAGGGTATGTGAGAGTCGGTATTTGAATGAGTGGTTGCATGCTGAAATTGTTAGCGTATCGCCTACGCGATTGACTGTAGATCTTGAGCAATACGAAGGACAAAGTATATCAAAGGAGTTGGTGAGATTAGGCTTTGCTGAAGAGTTGGAAAAAGATTTTGAGCCTTTGTCAGCAGAACATGATTTGGTTGATTAATTTTAAGACTACTGTATACTTTATTATCGTGACTAAGCTAATTTTTATATATATATGAGTTGTGTTATCATTATTGATTGTATAAATGTTAATTAGGATTAAATAAAAAGCAATTTTCTAATTTTATTTGAGTGTTTTTTTTTTTTGTTTTTCGTTTCAATACATAAATAAATTAGTCCCCTTCCTTTAAAATTTTATTCAATGTTTAGATAAAAATACAAAAAGAAGGAATAATTCTTATAACTAAAGTGTATATAAAATATTACGAAAAAAGTGTTTTAACTATTTATATGTTTATAACTCCCTCCTATATAAATTGTACAGTGAATTTCTTTTCTTAATTAAACACGAACACAATAATCTAATCACTAAAATTTGTACGGATAAAAAATTACTACTGCAGAATAGCGTCTAATAAACTTCAGTTTCTTTTGGTGTACTTCTATCTTCCTCTTCGTCTACGTCTTCAGCACGCATCCTCTCTTCTTCCGCCTCCCTTTGTAATCTATAGAAAGAGCAATCATCAATTTCTGTACAAGATTGGTGGCCCTCATAGTTTTATTGCATCTGGTTCTTACGAATTAAATTCTTTCTAGTTATAAAATACCACATTCCTCATCTAAGATATGTTTACTATTCAAACTATTTTTGTTTTTGGAAATTATGATTAGTTCAAATTGTATTTTGAAACGGTTATTTTAGAGAGAAATAGTTTAAAAAGTTGTTTATGTTGTAGTGGATGCCAATAATGACAATGTTAACTTTTTATATGCAAGAAATACATATGAAGAGAGCAATCATCAATTTCTGTACAAGATTGGTGGCCCTCGCAGTTTTATTGCATCTGGTTCTTACGAATTAAATTCTTTCTAGTTATAAAATACCACATTCCTCATCTAAGATATGTTTATTATTCAAACTATTTTTGTTTTTGGAAATTATGATTAGTTCAAATTGTATTTTGAAACGGTTATTTTAGAGAGAAATAGTTTAAAAAGTTGTTTATGTTGTAGTGGATGCTAATAATGACAATGTTAACTTTTTATATGCAAGAAATACATATGAAGAGAGCAATCATCAATTTCTGTACAAGATTGGTGGCCCTCACAGTTTTATTGCATCTGGTTCTTACGAATTAAATTCTTTCTAGTTATAAAATACCACATTCCTCATCTAAGATATGTTTATTATTCAAACTATTTTTGTTTTTGGAAATTATGATTAGTTCAAATTGTATTTTGAAACGGTTATTTTAGAGAGAAATAGTTTAAAAAGTTGTTTATGTTGTAGCGGATGCTAATAATGACAATGTTAACTTTTTATATGCAAGAAATACATATGAAGAGGGCAATCATCAATTTCTGTACAAGATTGGTGGCCCTCACAGTTTTATTGCATCTGGTTCTTACGAATTAAATTCTTTCTAGTTATAAAATACCACATTCCTCATCCAAGATATGTTTATTATTCAAACTATTTTTGTTTTTGGAAATTATGATTAGTTCAAATTGTATTTTGAAACGGTTATTTTAGAGAGAAATAGTTTAAAAAGTTGTTTATGTTGTAGTGGATGCTAATAATGACAATGTTAACTTTTTATATGCAAGAAATACATATGAAGAGGGCAATCATCAATTTCTGTACAAGATTGGTGGCCCTCACAGTTTTATTGCATCTGGTTCTTACGAATTAAATTCTTTCTAGTTATAAAATACCACATTCCTCATCCTAGATATGTTTATTATTCAAACTATTTTTGTTTTTGGAAATTATGATTAGTTCAAATTGTATTTTGAAACGGTTATTTTAGAGAGAAATAGTTTAAAAAGTTGTTTATGTTGTAGTGGATGCTAATAATGACAATGTTAACTTTTTATACGCAAGAAATACATATGAAGAGAGATACTTTAATTAAGGAGGATATATTTTACACTTCTTTGTTCAATGGTCATTTCCTGTTTCCTGTTAGATCGAACTTTTAAACTGGATGAAAGGAAAACAAAAGAAAATGCCGTTTGCAGTTCCCATGTTGTGGCGAGAGCCTTTCAATCATCTATATGATGGCTATTTTTGCACAATAAGCGTTTCCGGATATTCGAAGAAGGATAAGCATAAAATAACATATAAAAATGCATATTTTAAAATGGAAGTTGAAAATTTGTTCCCTTGTGCTATCTAATGCATAAAAACAGATTTATACCTTTTCTTTTCCATTGTGGATGAATCGAAATCATAGTCATCGTCATCATCTTCCTTGGACCGTCTCATCCTTTGAACAAACTTATAGGCGATAAAGACCAACACCAAAATCAAAGGCACTATTATGCAAAGCACTATAGCTGTTGTATAACCAGCAGTTCTGGACGAATATTCCTGTTGACCTATGTGTGTCGATTAAAAGAATTAGATTTTTGGTGTTTTCAGGATTTTCTTATACTGTGGAATGGATAAACTAAGAGAAACACGCAAATGATCCATTCCACAATATAGGAAACTTAAACCAGAATCAACAAATAACTATTAATTGAAATGAATCCTTTGCCTTACATTTCCTACCCTGCGAAATGGACCATTTTCCAGACGAATGAAAACTTTTGATTAAACTTTATTACGAAAACAACTTACTAAAAAAAAAAACTCACAACACAACTAAGTATAAATTACACCAATAATAAAAAAAACTTAAACATCTGTCACTAAATTGCTCTGACTCCTCATCATTCTATCTCTTTCCTTTTTTGACTTATCAACAAGACTGTATTCAGGGTCTGCCTCTACAAAAGTCGGTACAGGTGGAGGGCTTCCTTTCGGTGGCGACAAAGACCTCTGGGGACTCTTCTGCAAAGTTGGCGTCACCATATAAGGTTCAGAATACTCCGGTCCAGAAGAATCCCTAAATTCCGAACTCAATGGGGACTCTAAATCCCATGGTTTCTCTTCAAATTCAACCTCTGGCAGCCCCACCAGCGGTTCATGCGTCCTATAACTCTTATCGTAGCTTCGACGTTTTTGCGGCAAAGTATCAACACTACTCCTGTCGCTCATTACAGGACTCCTGTACGTGTACTCGTCATATTGTGGTGACCCTGGTTCAGAACCTATATCATCAAGCTTCATACGACTGGCTGAACGCGATGGAGGACCGTACAACCACGTGTTGTCGTTGTTTTTATTGCTTAAGCGGCGGTACGTTTTTATTATTAAGTAGGTAAGGCAAAGGATTATTGGTACTATTATGCATAGTATTATTGCAGTTGTTACACCTGCTGTTCTAGAGGAATACTCCTGTTGGCCTGTTTTGGACAAAATTATTTAATTATTTGGTGGTTCTGGTTTATTTTTATAAGGATTGCGTGCAGCGTGTTGTACTGTAGGTCGTGCTCAAGTTTCCCCCACTCCAGAATCACGGTGTGTCGCTCCGTCAGAGACTCTGGAGAGGGGGGGTATTAAGCACGTCGTATGGCACACCACGCAGCACAGAGTTGATAATAAAAGCCACTCTAACGCTACATACAAAAATACAAACAATACAAACAAAAATATAAAAGAACTCACGTAAGCATTCGGTATAACCATAAATAGGGGTGTCCCATTGTCCATGTGATAAGCATTCCCGCCTCTGATCACCGACCAAGACGAAGTTTTGGTCGCATTCGAACATCACCGTGGTTCCAGGTACGAAATAGAACGTGCTCTTCCGTCCAAATCGCGGTGTTGGTAAGATACCACACGTGACAGTCCTCCGGTTATTGGTACTCTTCATGTTGATGATCGAACTGTAGTAATTATGCGAAAAGTGCGCCATGTGTCGGTCTAAAGTCATGGCGTAGTCGTATTGGCAATGGTAATTTTCGTGGCAAAATTCGTAAGCCCGGTCTCGATGTATTGATCGATTTTCTGGTATTAAAACCGTTAGGTCCGTTCTGAATTCTGGAATGAACGATCTGTTGTTGTACGTTGCTGATGTTCTGCCGAATTCTCGATGGAATAGAGCGCCGCCTATCTTAGGGTCCTCACGATCTTCCAAGATCCAGTGCATGCCGAAGTCGGTGTAGACACGCGCGAAGTCGTTTAGGTTTGTATGAATGGCGATCAGTTGACCATCTGGTGTTTGGAAGTCGTCTGTCATATCGAAGCTCCAATTACCAAAGAGGCCTCTAGTTTGATTCTATACAAGAGTTATGAAGGTTTTTAATGCCACAATCACACTAGGCTGTTTTATTAGCCGCTTTTATTAGCATTCTGTGGTTTACCAGCAAAAGTACTGCTGCCGCTGGTGGCTACTACCAGCAAGCCTCAGTTCAAACCACAAGGTTAACAATTCTTTACTTTTCAAAAATACATAATTTCCCGAATTAACATTCATGCTGGTTGCTGTAAGCGTTAAACGAGCGCTGGTGGGCTGGCTGCTGCTAAACTCACTCTCCAACTGGTGAAACAGTGAGTGGCCACACAGTTAGCAGCCAGTAGCAAATAACACGCTAGTAAAACAGCCTAGGGCATAAGTAAGTTGATAAACTCAAAAAAAAGTACTTACAATAAACGTCCAAGGCATGAAAACTCTAGCTGTCACATGTCCTCTATTCTCGACTACCTCAACACCGGCACCATTGTCGAACATCATGATAACTTCAGACTGGTTGAGGATGTAAGTCGGGGTATAGACAGTCACACCTTCAAGGAAGAAAACGACCGATTAACAATCACCAAACAACAAAAATCAACAAACCAGAAACCACAAAGGTCTCAATACAACATACCTGGGAAATGTTGGAACTTCAGTGAAGGCCTATCAAAGTACACCCTCCTTCCATCAACGATAACATCCAGCCTATATCTCCATCTAGCTTCCTCCGGCCGCCTCCTAACCTCCACGATGGTAGAGCTATTACCCCTTGCAGCTACAGATGTTAGCTGAGTCGCGCGAACCTCGCCATATAAATTCATGGGCATCTGCTCGAACCTTCCTTGGATATCCAGTTTGTTATCATTGGTCTTCACCCTGACCAGGACGAATTCACCCTTGCCGTTGAAAGTATAAGCCAGATCATCAAAGGTGATGACGTGCGGGTCACCAAACACGCCACCAATCGAAGGAGCTTGGTAGGAGACGCAATCCTGCGACGGTCTTCTCTCAAAACGTAGAGTTTCACATCCAACGGCTTGTTCTGATTGCCACATGCAGCAGAGATAACGTGGTACCATATCATTGAACCATTGGGATAACGTCGGGACTTTAGTAGCTTCGGTCCAAGGGAGGTACCCCAAGTTATGGGCACGTCTGGGGAAGGACCCCCATTGCTGATCATAAGACAACATCAAATAATTCATTTTGTCATAGCAGCATTGCTGTTCAGTTCCATCCAGCGTTGGTACACCACTTCTAACGCAGTGCATGGCACCTCTGTTATACATACATAACGGATTTGAGTCCTTATCGCAGTCAAAATCAGGATAGAACCGTCCTTTATCGTTGAGAGCATGATCCAAGGTGCAAGGGCATTGATGCTGGAGATGCGCAAAGTTCTTCAAGTACCTGTCATGTCGTAACCACTCATCACAAAGCGCTTGAGGCCATCTAGACCCATACAGTCTCTCCCATTGTGCCGAGAAGTACCAACCCAAAGGAATGGGCCTACTCCAGATCAATGGAGTCACGGAGTAACCATTAGCTGCTGTGCTACCGTTGATGCTTAAGGGTTCGGTCAAATTGATCATGAGGAAGCCGAATTTGATGTTGGATAAGGCTAAGTTGTCACGATTCCTGAATTGACTCGGAACTATGGTGTACTCCCCTGTGTTTGTTATTCCTTCAGCTATCAGGTCGATATATAAGAATTCTGGACGAATTGTGGTCTCCCTGTAACCCCATAGGGAGATTCTGATTGCAGAGTTGTCGTTTGTGGTTAAATTCTGTTTCACCCATTTTATTCTGACCTCGGCTGGGCTGGCTTGATGGACGGAGTTGTCGTCGAAGAAGATTTTCTCTGCTGCACTCGCTGGTGGTTCTGTTGTTTGTATATAAGTGTTAGTAGAGTGCATAAAACATGTTGATAACACAAGGGAACAAGGGTCCAACAAGTGTTGTGACAGGTCTAAGATCCATTTTATTTGAAGTCACATATTGAAAGCAGTAAGTTGTATCAGAAAGTTGGAAATTTGTTCCTCCCTTGTGTAATCAAAGTTTCTACTTAAAAAAAAAAAAAACACTTACCGACGAAGTACTTTCCCTTCCATTTGAACGCCTCATTGTTAATAGCAATTTCAAATCTAACATAACCTTCGGCGTACATTCTTGGCTGGATGCAGATAGCCCTGTTGGAATCCACAACAATACCAAAGACTTCGTCGACGATATCAAATTTGCACCGGATCTTATCGGTCGGTCTAAAACATGGTCCGGTGATGTTCACAATGGTTCCTCCCAACATATTTCCGCTCTCAGGTGCAAAAACCAAAGGCAAATTAGCACCATCGATATCCTTATTGCAGTTTCCCGGTAAGATGTTCTCGTCTATCCTGAAAATATGCCGACCAGGGAATCCATTGGTCCATCCACGTCCTGTCAAATCGCGGATTGTAGGTCCTTGACTGTACGGGAAGTATTCATAACTCCTTGTTCCGTTACCAGCGTTGAAACCCACATAAGCTGGTACACCACCTTCTCCTTTGAGGGTGTCACCACCAGCTTCGGTATGCGCCGTCCATTGGAGGTTGAGATAGTTAAACATGCAATAAGTCATGACTTCATCAGTTGCCAAGACCACTTGGAAGGTGTTGGTCGTGAATAAAGACTGGCTGATACCACCGGCGAAGGTGATGTTCTTCCATGTGACAATGACCATGTGTTTTGGATCAAAGTTATCAGCTCCAACCACCCCTTCTCTGATATCCCATTTCACTCTTTCGCGAGCTTCGACGCCAAAGACGTCAGTTCTGAATTGCAAGTCCCTCTCCATCCTAAAATACACTCCCGGTCTTCGCTGGTCTACATCTTCAGCTCGAACCTCACCAATACGACATTTGCTCAGGAAAATACCGATGAAACTTGGGTCGTTTCTTGCTGGCCAATCCTTGATGGGGAACACCAATGGATATCCACCGTAATTCTCTGGGGGATCTGAGAATTCTAAGTAGCCGTTCAGAGAAACTCTGGTGTAGTTAAACCGGAAGCCGAAGAACGGAAGTTGGAAGTTTAGATTCTTGTGGATCGTTTGTGTGGACGATTGGATGGCACGTTGGTAATCGCCTTCGTTATCGCTACCGCCCATATCGAAGAACCAGTACATGAACTCGCTTCGAATTTCGCGCAAGCGCTGCTCGGTAATGACGTATGGGATTCCCCCTTGTCTTTGCGACGTTTGCGTTGGTGGTGCAAACCTTGACTTCAAAGAATCTATAATAAAACGGGCAAATGTAGAGGGCGCTAACATCGGCGCATTTTTTCATAATTTATTATTTTAAAAACCTTGTTGCGTTTTATTACTAAGTTGATATCAATATATCCACTTATATTTGATAAAAATCCAGCAATAAATTTAGCCATCAATATAGCTAATATCATATATTTGCACAATGACAATATATATGTATACAACCTTTTCATAAAAGCATGATAAACTTAATCTTATGTACACAGTAATCACCATCTGCTATCTAATCTGAAATACCTGTATGATTTCAAAGAAATACGAACAAAGTGTTGATTCAGAACGAATTTATCGAGAATTTTCAGAATGTACAAAAATGTTTGATTCACCCTATCTTACGAAATAGTTAGTCATCATTGTTAAATACAAAATAAACTTACCGTAGTTTGTATAGTCGACATAATCTAGTAAATTTCCAGACTTTTGTGCCTCTGTATCGATAGGTTCTGTTATTTCTATGTCATCGGAGGGTGGGGGGTCATTTTGTGGATCTTCAGCTATAGGCTCGTCTTCAGCTATAGGCTCGTCTTCAGCTATAGGCTCGTCTTCAACTATAGGATCTTCCGCAGCAGGTGCTTCTTCATCCCCTTTAAAAAACGGTTATTAATAAACCAAATATATCACATCAATTCATTTTTATTTGATAATATTATGTACTACATTTCAGAGAACAATAGACAAGACTACATCAAACAAAATTTATGATTGAGATCCGCCATTTTGTTATAAATTATAACGCATTTATGAAAACACAAAATACTGTAGAATTACCCAACCAGACTGGTTATCATTAAAGAGTAAATAATATTAAGTTTGTCGATAAATTTCAAGCATCTCTATAAAATTAATTAATACATCTCTGGCAATATAATATCTACGCCTATATAGCGCCATGTTGTTTATTAAAAACATGAGTCACGCCTTGAAAACGCCCCAGAATATTAAAATCCACAAAACAAAGGTTTGATTATTATAAACTGGAATCATTACCATCTACTGGTGTTTCTTGTACATCGTCAGCTGCAGGCTCTTCTGGTATAACTTCAGCATCTTCATCTTGGGCAGCGACAAAACTTATCGCCAAAACGGCGATAAAAAGTATTTTCCACAGATTCATTGTCCACGCAACATTTGCGGAAAAAGAAACCTTAAACTATTAATCTAATAACAATCTAATAACACTTCTCAATCTAATAACAATTCTCAATGTAACAACACTTGTTTGAACTTGTGTTTAGAACACCTTACTACCAGAACAAATTTGCTCTACTGGCTGGTAAAACTCATCAATATTAGGTTATCTTTACCTCTGATAAACAGAGATAAGCGCAGAATTGGGTTGAGAAAAAATAAATAGATAAGACAGGTGTTGTTCACTATGTAGGATTTATGTATTGGTATAAAATGTAGAGATAAGGTTTCGGAAATGATTTAGTCATAGTTTATTTTTATCGATTTGCGAATTATATACCTACCACTACTAGAAAGTGGAGTAAAATAATATTTTTAATTTATATCTTACTCATCAGTCATCAGTCACTGATGCATTTGAAGATTTCATTGGATTTCACTGGAATTCTAGTACTGGAATCGAAGAAAACGATGAAAAGTAGGATGTTACCATATGATACATGCCTAAATTTTCAGCATTCCAACAACTAACGCCAAAATTGCAAGAACTATCTCTATATTTCGAGTATTACCTCACGTTTTTGGTGATAACAGAGGCGTTAAGTATCCAGTTTTTGTTCGTTTTTTTATCAGTTTTTTTTACCCAACCAACCCTACATATTTTCTAAGAATTATTTGTGACAGGTCTAAGATGCATTTTTCTCACAGCAGATTGTTCAAAATACATTACGAATCAACAAGTTTTTTTTGTGTTATTTTATCAAGTTAAGTTATACAGACATTCTGTGCATTAAAAGTAAAATATTGGAAGTGACCAAAGAAGATGTTGTAAAAATTCACCAAATAAGTTTTGTTACATGTCCAGTTGTTTACTGGCTGCTATTTTGAATTTGGATTCCTGTTAGATCGGATTTTTAAAGTGGATGAAAGGGGAAGCAAAACAAAATGCCGTTTGCAGTTCCCATGTTGTGGCGAGAGCCTTCCAATCATCGAGATGATTGCTATTTTTGCACGATAAGCGTCTCCTGGTATTCGAAGAAGGATAAACATAAAATAAAATATCCAAATTTGCCATCAGCATCGCGACCTATCCCCCACGGAGAGAACCATCCTCTCCCAGGTGCGCCATCCACTTCATCATCTTCGATTTTTGACACGATTTTTGAAATTTCGTCTGTTTGAAGAAACTTGCCTGATTTGATTTGATTGCCTGATTGATTTGAGTGTCTGAAGTCTGAAATCACTCTGTCAAATCAGGCAAGTCGTGAAGGTTCACCATTTGAAGTTTTAGGAACACCTCACCTTATAAACCAGTGCGAACTGAATGTTTTGGTTAAAGACTTAGATTTGGATAAGACTTACAGAGGTTTACTAAAAGAACAAGGCGAGTTATTGGGTTCTAGGCTACAGGAATGGATTTTTTTTCACACGAGGTGTGACAGTGTCTTCATTTACAAAGCGTAACGAGCCTTTTAAAGCATATTTTAAAATGAGAGGATCTTTATGTATACGTCACGATGTTGAGGGTCTTATGAACGAGTCTGATATTTCCCATGGTCTTTCTGAATGGTGGCTTATTATCGATTCATAAAAATACAACTTGAAAGCAGTACTTTTGTATATTCTTTGAATTTATATAATTTAACTGACTTTATTGCAGCCTGATTTAATTTGATTGCCTGATTGATTTGAGTGTCTGAAGTCTGAAATCACTCTGTCAAATCAGGCAAGTCGTGAAGGTTCACCATTTGAGGTTTTAGGAACACCTCACCTTATAAACCAGTGCGAACTGAATGATTTGGTTAAAGACTTAGATTTGGATAAGACTTACAGAGGTTTACTAAAAGAACAAGGCGAGTTATTGGGTTCTAGGCTACAGGAATGGATTTTTTTCACACGAGGTGTGACAGTGTCTTCATTTACAAAGCGTAACGAGCCTTTTAAAGCATATTTTAAAATGAGAGGATCTTTATGTGTACGTCACGATGTTGAGGGTCTTATGAACGAGTCTGATATTTCCCATGGTCTTTCTGAATGGTGACTTATTATCGATTCATCAAAATACAACTTGAAAGCAGTACTTTTGTATATTCTTTGAATTTATATAATTTAACTGACTTTATTGCAGCCTGATTTAATTTGATTGCCTGATTGATTTGAGTGTCTGAAGTCTGAAATCACTCTGTCAAATCAGGCAAGTCGTGAAGGTTCACCATTTGAGGTTTTAGGAACACCTCACCTTATAAACCAGTGCGAACTGAATGATTTGGTTAAAGACTTAGATTTGGATAAGACTTACAGAGGTTTACTAAAAGAACAAGGCGAGTTATTGGGTTCTAGGCTACAGGAGTGGATTTTTTTCACACGAGGTGTGACAGTGTCTTCCTTTACAAAGCGTAACGAGCCTTTTAAAGCATATTTTAAAATGAGAGGATCTTTATGTGTACGTCACGATGTTGAGGGTCTTATGAACGAGTCTGATATTTCCCACGGTCCTTCTGAGTGGTGGCTTATTATCGATTCATCAAAATACAACTTGAAAGCAGTACTTTTGTATATTCTTTGAATTTATATAATTTAACTGACTTTATTGCAGTTAACAAAAATGTACTTACCTGAATCTTTTTATGGCGTCTATTATATGATTTTAACTTTCTATAAACTGTGTAATAATACAGCGGCCAGCATTGTTTGGAGATTTTCAAAGTAAGTTTATTAAACCTTAATTATATAAAATCACAATTATTGGACTTAAAACCTACATATCTTGGAATTCACCGCTGCCATTCAGCATAAGAATATTCGGATTTTCCTTCTCAAATTCCGTCGGTTCCCGTTCCCTATCCTCTTTCCCCCACTCTCCAAGCGAAGACATCACATCAGGTTCCTTCTTTTTCTCTTCCTCTTCTCTCTACAACCACGAAATTTAACAACAAAAACACAATAAAACACCAAAAAATCAATCGGTACACAATTTATTTATATATAATATAAAAAAATCTAATTAAATTCAATCATTCTACACAATACATTAGTTATTAATTTAATAAATCGCCTTCTTATCGTATAAAATCAATCAATTCCCATTCACCTGCGTGTCCATTTTCGCAAACTTATCAAACATATTCGCATAGATCTTCTTCTCCTTCTGCAATTGCTCCTTCAACGTCTTATTGCAGATGGCCAACTGACTTTTCGCAGCAGCATTATTCGGTTCCACACTCAGCAAGTGGTTAAAGTCATTCGCCGCCAATTGGGGCTCTGCCAACGCCAAGTAAGCCTGCCCCCTTCTAAATAACGCCTTTTCATTATTCGGGTCCAACTCTAGAGCTGAGGTTGCGGCCCCTTTTGCCTCAAACGGCTCGTTCAATTTCAAATAACATAACGCTATGTTTAGATTCGAACTTAACACCAGGGAATTCTTTTCTTCAGTATTGCCTTCCCCTATTTTAGTAGAAAATTTGGTTTGTGAGATAAATAAATACTGTTATGCTGGCCACACACGTTCAGTTTAAACTGACAATTTGAACTGTTCAGTTCAACTGTACAGTTTAGTAATTGACCATACAGTTGAACTGAACAGTTCAAACTGTACAGTTTAACTGACAGTTTGAACTGTTCAGTTCAACTCTACAGTTTAACTGATAGTTTGAACTGTTCACTTCAACTGTACAGTTTAACTGACGGTTTGAACTGTTCATTTCAACTGTACAGTTTAACTGATAGTTTGAACTGTTCATTTCAACTGTACAGTTTAACTGATAGTTTGAACTGTTCAGTTCAACTGTACAGTTTAACTTAACTATAGTTTAACAGTTTAAACTATACAGTTTAACTGACAGTTTGAACTGAACAGTTGAAACTGTACAGTTTAATTGACAGTTTGAACTGTTCAGTCCAATTGTACAGTTTAAGTAACAGTTTGAACTGTACAGTTTAACTTAACTATAGTTTAACAGGTCAAACTGTACAGTTTAACTTAACTATAGTTTAACAGTTTAAACTATACAGTTTAACTGACAGTTTGAACTGAACAGTTGAAACTGTACAGTTTAATTGACAGTTTGAACTGTTCAGTTCAACTGTACAGTTTAGTAATTGACCATATAGTTGAACTGAACAGTTCAAACTGTACAGTTTAACTGACAGTTTGAACTGTTCAGTTCAACTCTACAGTTTAACTGATAGTTTGAACTGTTCACTTCAACTGCACAGTTTAACTGACGGTTTGAACTGTTCATTTCAACTGTACAGTTTAACTGATAGTTTGAACTGTTCAGTTCAACTGTACAGTTTAACTTAACTATAGTTTAACAGTTCAAACTGTACAGTTTAACTTAACTATAGTTTAACAGTTTAAACTATACAGTTTAACTGACAGTTTGCACTGAACAGTTGAAACTGTACAGTTTAATTGACAGTTTGAACTGTTCAGTTCAACTGTACAGTTTAGTAATTGACCATACAGTTGAACTGAACAGTTCAAACTGTACAGTTTAACTGACAGTTTGAACTGTTCAGTTCAACTCTACAGTTTAACTGATAGTTTGAACTGTTCACTTCAACTGTACAGTTTAACTGATAGTTTGAACTGTTCAGTTCAACTGTACAGTTTAACTTAACTATAGTTTAACAGTTCAAACTGTACAGTTTAACTTAACTATAGTTTAACAGTTTAAACTATACAGTTTAACTGACAGTTTGCACTGAACAGTTGAAACTGTACAGTTTAATTGACAGTTTGAACTGTTCAGTTCAACTGTACAGTTTAGTAATTGACCATACAGTTGAACTGAACAGTTCAAACTGTACAGTTTAACTGACAGTTTGAACTGTTCAGTTCAACTCTACAGTTTAACTGATAGTTTGAACTGTTCACTTCAACTGTACAGTTTAACTGATAGTTTGAACTGTTCAGTTCAACTGTACAGTTTAACTTAACTATAGTTTAACAGTTCAAACTGTACAGTTTAACTTAACTATAGTTTAACAGTTCAAACTGTACAGTTTAACTTAACTATAGTTTAACAGTTTAAACTATACAGTTTAACTGACAGTATGAACTGAACAGTTGAAACTGTACAGTTTAATTGACAGTTTGAACTGTACAGTTCTCAGTTCAATTTGGAAAGCCATTGAACAGAGAACTGTGCAGTTGAAATATTGAAACTTGCCACATACATAGAGGTTAAATTGTACAATTGAACTGAACATTTGAAACTGTCAGTTCAAACTGTACGTGTGTGGCGTCCTTTATAAAGTGTAGAAATTAGAAATTACCGTTTTCAAATTCTAAAAACGAGATGACTTTCTTGTACATTTTTATGGCCAACTGCAGCTTGCCACCTTTGAAATAGTTGGTGCCTTTTTCTTTGTAAAGTTTGGCCTGTTGAAGTTTCTCTTCTGCATCTAGGGACCAACTTTCAACACCCTAACAAAAATTAGATCATTTGCTACCTTATTTTGATTTAAAAACAAGCAAAACAGTCAAAATGGTCACTCTATCCGACTGAATTTTCTTCTTTTTATAAAAAAATGCAAGAAAAATCAAAATTACCTTTTCGAAAGACTTCAAAGTGACAGTATATTCAACAGTGGCATTTCCAGGGATTCCAAATTCCGTACAACCTCCGTCACCAAACGCAAATTTGGGCTTGATAATCAGTCTCGATGTCTCTCCCTTCTTGAACTTCTCAAGGGCTCTCTCAATACCTTCGCAGACGTTAATATCGCCCCCTTCGCCCAAGGAGAAGGAAACTTCGCGTTCATCGAAAATCCTATCTTCAAACTTGCCGACGAGTTTTATATCGACCATTCCCCCATCGTTAGGATTAGTGAAGCCATCTCCTGGCGTCACCTGGAACTTCTGTATGCTCCCATCACTATTTGGACTTAGGTCTTCACCTTTCCAACTAATTACTTCCACCTGAGAAAAAAAAAGAAAAATATACACTCAGAGTCGAAAAATTATAAAAATTCTTACATCAAATTTCAAAGTGGAATCCGGTGGGATATTTGGAGGGCTCCCCTGTTTCCCATAGGCGTATTCCGGAGCACAGGTCAAAATGGCTTGCTCCCCCTTCTTCATAGTGGCAACCCCAATATCCCATGCTTTTATAACGCTACCTACAAACCCACAATATAAAACATATAATTTTAAATAAAAAAATACCTAACCTTTTCCCAGGTCAAATTCAAACGGTTGATTACGATCCCTGCTCGAATCAAATTTGGTGCCGTCCAGTAAGGTTCCGGTATAGTGAACCTTAACCTTGCACCCTGCCGGTGGAACTTCGGACCCCTCGCCTTCTTTCAGTATTTGCTTCAAGACACCACCGTCTTGTTTCGGCGAAATATCAACATCGGCGTTTGCCATTTCTGTCGGAATTGTACGTAGAATTGTATTTGGGACGAGTGGATTCGCTAATACGCGGAATAAATCGATTTAATCGGTTATTTATCGGTACTTGCGGTGTAGAAACCTCGGAAAAATCGAGAATGAAGACCAGTTTCCTGTTGACAGCCACTGACTTGCGTGAAGTATAAAAAATAACTGAATCGTGAAGGTGTGCGCGCGCTGTGTACATGTTCCTATGGTGATTTCCAGAAAGTTCTACGAGTTTATTAAATCGATAATTCATTCAGGAGATTATAATACATTATTATTCACGAATTTCGTATATATCAAGACGTAAACAAAATTAAAATCCTTCAAAAATTTGAATTATTTATCCGCAAACATGCGCATGAGGAATAAGCGCCCTCTTGCAGCAAACCTCAGAACCTCATCTTATAACCTAACAAAATAGAAATAACCCTCAAAAAATGTCAATTTATTACAGTGGAACCTTTACAAAATCGGCTGGGGTAATCAGCGCGATCGTAAAGCAACTCAAAAAGGTTAATTTAAAACCAGTGAAGAAGATTCAGGTGCAATTTGACCCGTTCCATGAGAAAGCGGTGACAGCCAGGTATTGACATAACCTCAATCTATTATTGATCGGTCCTGTATTTAAAAATAGACGCAGGCTGACTTACTCAATAAACGCCTTGTTCCAGAGAGTTCCTGAGGCATATCAGCGCACCAAAAGTCGTCAACACAAATCTGAACTGTGTCATAAAGACCAATATTGTCTGTGATCGGAGTGAACCGCAAATTAAAGTTGACTTAGTAAACAATAAGTAAGGATTGCTGTATACGCTTAAGTCTTGTCTTATTGTGTGGTATATTTTAGGAGTTTGCGGTTTCTAGGGGATAATTTATCGGTTTTAGAGATATTGCAACACTTAAATAAGCATTTAGATCCGTTGATTGAGAAGGAAGATACTACGGTAATACCGGCTGTTAAAGCGAAGATACAACAGAAGCTTAAGCATAAATTGCACGGGAAGTAACATGGCTGTTAAGCACAACTCCAAGAACTACCAGCTTAAGCTCATCGAGCACGTTTACAGCCAAATTCCCGCTTTTACCGATGTATTTACGGAGGAGACTTTTTATATAACGGCTACGTGTTTTGTTGTGATTACTATAGCGACGGTTTTTGTCATATCTAGATTTGTTACCATTAGACCTGTTGAATAATATTTATTAAAAAAATAAAGAATGTATTCTTAACTCTAGCTTAAATTAACACCTCCTGTTTTCTAATATTGCTCCTACTATTAAAAAAGAGCGATTTTCACACATGTTTAACTAGATAAAATTGGGCTAGGTCCTAAATGTTGAAGTTTATAACTAGAAATAACTTAATTCAAATGAATGTTTAGTCAGAAAAATGTATCCGACAAAGAACTCGATAAAAAGACAAGTGTAGTTATTCTAAACACTTCCCTTAGTTTAGGAATGTTGTACATATTTTATAACTGGAAAGAATTTAATTGACAAAAGCCAGTTGCAATAAAACAACAGGTAGTCCCAATAATAAACTTGTCTTGGGTCAGGAATGTTGTATGTTATGACTAGAAAGAATTTAATTCCCAAAATCCAGATGCAAACAGCAGATAGTTCCAATAATAAATAAACTTGTCTTCGGTCAGGAATGTTGTATTTTATGACTAAACAGAATTTAATTCGCAAAAAACCAGATGCAATAAAACAGTAGGTAGTCCCTATAATCAATAAACTTGTCTTAGGTCAGGAATGTTGTATCTTATGACTAGAAAGAGTTTAATTCGCAAAAAACAGATACAATAAAACAGTAGTCCCAATAATAAATTAACTTGTCTTAGGTCAGGAATGTTGTATTTTATGACTAAACAGAATTTAATTTGTAAAAAACCAGAAGCAATAAAACACCAGGTTTCTTTTTTATATAAAACAGTAAATAAAAGACAAACGTACAGAAATATTAATATAGATTTTATTTGAAATATAATCTTTTTTTAAAGTACATTAGAATCTATAATAAATTCATTGCTTGGCAAAAGAAACTAGATGATACACTAAACAAAAATAACAAAGACGGTGAGAGTTAACTATCTTTGTTAAAGGTTTTTTTTTTAAAAAACTTAACAAATGGAGATTTACCAGAGTTATAAAATATGTTCAATAAAAAAAGCTTTAGGAATAGACAGATCAAACATCAGACTTGTCAAGAAAGATTTAACTAACAAACAACAAGACTGTTCAATTCTAATCTTAAAAACTCGCGGAATGACGCAAAAAAGAGACTACAGGTTTCTTTTATCAAACATACATTACAATCTCATTGCTTTTAAGCATTAGTAATTTTGTCTCATAACTCTTTGGTGGCATCGCAGAGAATATCAATCAAATATATATTTTTTTTTTTGGGTGATTCACAATAAATTACTGTACAACGAAAACAAAAAAAATTGCGAGTAAATTTCACATCAACAACACAAATTAAACAGTGAGTAGAGGCCTACTACATATTTTGCAAAATACAACATTGCACTCGAACAACGATCTTAGAATCCATAAAAACTATCAATTATAATAAACGTACAAGTAAGGTACAATAATAAACACAAAAAATTGTACGTGGCTTCTTAACGATTAAAAAAAAAAATTAAAATAGTAAGTAGGACAATAGTGTCGTCGTCGTCGGTCGGAAAACAAGTCTATTTCACGAGAAAAAATAATACCTCACAACAGAAACGAAAACGTCAATAAGTTAAGGAGAGACCAAGAAAAATAAAATGCAAAATATATTGTATGACAATTCTTTTATATACCGATACATTATTTCTTCTTTGTGTTGGGCTGTGACGTGACACGTTGCGGGGTCGCCGGGCGACCCGAATTCGTACCCTGGTACTGATACTTTGCCTTCTTCTCAGACGGCTTCAAAATCTACAAAAAAAAAATTGTCAGAAAAAAAATTCTGACAAAAATGTTTGTGTCAGAAATCTATTCTGACACATAAATTGTTGTCAGGAAAAAAAATTTTTCAGAATTTTCCTCAATCTAACCTGAAAAGAGCACATGAGTGTCTCGTCGACGCTCATCATCCCGCCGGCGTTGTCAAACTCGCCGCAGTAGTTCGGGGCCGAGAACAACGTGACTAGCTGCCGTTTGGCAAAGAACTCGTAGCCGTCCTCGACGACTTGATGCGCGCGGCAAATCAAGTCCAGGTCGTGACGGTTCAGGAATTTGCTCACGACGTCCGCGCCAAACGTAAACGACACGCCGCGGTCGTTCTCCCCCCATCCCTGAATGTCCTTGTCCGGGTCCGACCACAAAAGATCGCACAAAAGTCCTAAATTACCAAAGAAACATAAAAAAAATGCAGAAAATGTTTGACAACGTTAAAAGTGTGGACACAGCTTTACATATTGTTGTATAGTGTGGACGCAACTTAAATTTAAATGATTGATCTGTTCCTGTAATAAAAACTAATTAAAAAAAATATTTAGGTATGAATCAATCAAACACTTCAATGTTATCAAAATATGTGCCAGGTATTTAATAGGTATTACTAAGTTATTTGGCTGTTAAAAAATGGAGCAAAGTAAGCAAATTCTGACCTGTATCTGGTACGTCTGTTGGTCGCATAATCCTCCTAATCTGTTCCATACCCTGCAGGTCGGGGCTTAGCCCCCCGTGACAGCAGAAAATTTTCTCGTCTATAATAGCCGCAATCGGCAAGCAGTTGAAGCAGTCTGTGAATGTCTTCCACAATTTTATATTATAACGTCTTTTACCTAAAAAAAAAAAAGCATGAAATATGTATACCAAGATACAGAAATGTATCTAGAAATGTAAAAAATACACCCAGAAATATAATACATAATATACAATATAAAATTTGCCAAATGTTAATCGTCAATAACTTTTGTAATTTTTTATGGATTCTCACGATTCTTTCAGCAAATTATAGTCAAATTCTTCAAAATTACTTGACACTTTTTAGAATTTCAACAACTCTACAACTTAAACTTCTACGACTAAGAATTACAAGGTCTATGGTCTATGTCAGAGTCAAATTTACAAGAGTGCAGTTAAAACAATATATCTTCTTTGAAAATTAAGATATCAAAATGAAACAAACACCGAAACATTGCTAATCAATTCGGTTTTAAAACTGCGTAAGCAAAAACTTGCAACAAAGGTCCTTAATTATCCCAGAGTGTTCCAAACTTAGAGCGCCAAGATTAAACAACTTATTGGTCAAACTTTTTTGTAGAATAAAAAAGTTTTTTTGTAGACTGAAAATTTTGTTACGTAGATCAAAAAATGACTGGGAAAAATTAAAATGTCCACTTACATTCGTCGTAAAAGCCATAGATTCTGTTGATTGAGGCGCACTCGTGGTTGCCGCGCAACAAGAAAAAGTTCTCCGGATACTTTATCTTGTAGGCCAGCAGGAGGCAGATCGTCTCCAAGGACTGCTTGCCGCGGTCTACATAATCACCCAAGAATAGGTAATTTGCCTCGGGGGGAAAGCCGCCGTACTCAAAGAGGCGCAGCAAATCCGTGTACTGTCCATGAATGTCACCTGTATTACATCATTATTATTATTATTATTATTATTATTATTATTACTATTATTATTATCATAACGCATTTATTGATTGTTTTATTGCAAGCATCTTAACATAGAAGTCTACCCCGTGATATAGGACTTGGATACACAGAATAACTATTTTAATTATGTTTTTTGCTTTATTTTGCTTTTTCTGACACTTGCTGTGCTTTTTCAGCATTTTTACCTTTCTTAAAAATGGACAACCATTTTTATCTTTCTTGTCAATTTAAAAACCATCTTTTCTTTCAAAACAATGGTTTTTGTTTTAATTTGATCATTTTTACTTCATACATCACTGTTCTTTAAAAACACTACATCCAAAATTAGATTATCAGACAAAGTTACTATTAAAATAGGTCATCTAGAATCCACTCATTTCTAATTACTCAAATCTTCATAATATAATCTGATATAGTTTATCAAACACTTCATCAAACACAACAATAATCGAAAAAATTAATTACTCACCGCATGTAGTAGCTATTGAACATTTTTTTTTGTAGATATTTATCTGATGTTATCATACATATACAGGGTGTAACAGGTTTGAGTGAACAAATGTTGAGTGATCAAAACTTCAGCTCATTTATGTGACATAAAATAAACAAGTTATGTATTACAAGAATTTTATGGCTAGTAGTCCAAAATCTATAATCTATCAAAGTTTGTGTACTCAAACCTCTTACACCCCGTATATATACTCTCTTTTTCTCTCACTTCTGTGAGGGTATACCAAAATATGAAACCTAACTTCTAACAAACATGCAAATAATAAACGCTTACCACAAATTTTGAGTGGTGCTTCTAGTTCGAGTAAAATAGGTTGCTGCAGAAAGATCTCCCGCGACTTCAAGCATAAGCCGCGCACCTCGGCTTCGGTCATTTGCACAGACTTTCCGGGACGACATCCTCGTACTAAAAAATCCACAAGAAACCGAATCGTAATCGCACAAGCAAAATAAACAAACGGGGGGCAACTAGCGTCGTAGCTATTTTAAGAGTAACAATAACTACATAAAATCGAGCTCTGCATATACGTGTAAAATATTATCTACTCTACGGTTTTGGGTAGTTGGTGTGTTTCCTTACGTTCCGTTGAGAAAAATGCTTTGAATTTAGTTTTCTTCTTCGTGTCATAATTGGCCTGTTCCACGGGAACTTTATATACTGTAATTGTTGGGTCGCAGCACAGAACAAAACAAAGAAGGATAATTGCCCGAATATAGTGTTATATGGGTGTGTTATGTGTGAAAAAATCGAATTTGTGTTATTCAACATATCAAAACATGAGCGAGAATGAGTGATAGTTTGACAGATGAGTGTGTGCGAACTGTACGAGGTCTATCAAATAACACGTACGGACTATATGGAATTCGGATTGAATGATTATAAAAAAAATCATTTACGTTACCATCTAATAATCTCTGAATTAAATTGTCGACGTTTAGTTCTTGCTCCGCCATCTTCCAATTCGTTATTTGACGTTCATTTCACTAAAACTTTAGCAAGAAAATCCCTAGTAGCGCCGCCCGTCACCAAGTCCCGATAGAATTTTTGAATATTTTTTTACAGCCTATACGCCGCACCTTATGAGCCCATCTTGGCGTGGATTTGTCCTGCAGCGACCCACAGTCGATATCCGTACATTTGCGGGTTGATCGGTTATCAATTAGTGTACGATTTGACGGGTGACATTTTGATAGAGACTATTTCAAAGTTATGGCGCCAAATGAAGAATATTCAAAACCAACTCGAAACGCACAGCTTTTCCACCACTAAATAAACTCGCACAACCTTTGCCGTAATGATTAATCGGGAAAAATGTTCTCGGCAAACGACAAAACACTTAAAATTCCCACTTTTACTGACGTTTGCAATACAAAACTTGAACACGTTCCAATCAGTCGCTTGCAAATATCACTGGATCACTATTTTTTATTACCCTGTTATATTACAATCAATCAGTTGATGAAGTAAATGTATAATAAGCCCTATTTAAAATAATATACGCTATTAATTATTAATTATATATGATTCAAAATTCGTATTCAACAGTTTGTGGTTGGTAGTGTCGCGGTGACCTAGTGGAATTTCGTTTTACGTCTTCTCTCTTTCTCTTGCAAATGTCAACGTCTTCCTTCGTCCTTCTTTTTCGGTAGACTGTCTATCTATACGCGTCAAGTGAGTATTTTTCTTTAATAATCTCGCAAATTAAACCCCATCGAGTAAGTTTTTATCCATTTTCCGACAAACAAATCCTAACTTTTCAATCATCCGTTGTTATTTTCACAATTTTGACCAAAACAACCCGACACAAGTGTTCCATCAAAAACATAACCTCAACACCATAATGTTTGACTGAGTTTTAGGAATAAATCTAATACGTTGCCCGTTACTTTTTTTAGGATGTTGATGCCAAAAACCAACAGGGTCGCAATTTACGAATCCTTATTCAAGGAGGGCGTTATGGTAGCCAAGAAGGACTACCACGCACCAAAACATCCCGAATTGGAGAACATCCCTAACCTAGAAGTAATCAAAGCCCTTCAATCATTGAAATCCAGAGGTTACGTCAAGGAACAATTCGCGTGGAGGCACTTTTATTGGTAAGTTAGCTTGGCTGGCTAAGTAGCACATAAACAATAATATCCTAACCTCAAAATACTAACTGTCTGCTTTTCCGTAGGTATCTGACAAACGAAGGTATTGAATACCTGAGGACATACTTGCATTTACCCCCGGAAATTGTACCGGCGACACTTAAGAGGCAAGTTAGGACCGAAAGTGCGCGCCCCAGGGCTGCCGCTGTCAGGTCCGAAGGATCAAAGCCTTCAGAAGACCGTGCCGGATACAGGAGAGCACCAGGTGGCGCTGGCGGCCCAGATAAGAAGGCCGACGTCGGTGCAGGAAATGCCGATGTTGAATTTGTAAGTTTTGTTAATTTTTGTACATTTTCTGGTAACTAATTTTGGTTTTTTGAATTTTCAGAGAGGAGGTTTTGGACGTGGGAAGCCCCAATAATAAGTTAATAACTTTTGTATTATAAGTACATAATGGATCAATAAATAACGTTGTTATTGGTCAATTTTTCGTTTTATTTTTTTTTATTGGTTGTTTTTCTGTTTATTTTTGTATATGTTGATGACTTTATTTGGGTTGGGTGCTTGTTTTATAATTTATACTTCCTTATAAGACTTATAAGGAGTTTAAAACGGACACAGTTTGCTTTGAAAATACCCCAAATATAAGGAATTGCTATTTTTGCACTGGTTTAACAAGTTTGGGACGCCATAACTTCCAAACCGTTTGAGTTACAGAAAATCCAAAAGCATCATTGTAATCAGCGTGAAAAACTGCATAATGGACTATAATTTAAACTGCATCGGATTTTGCCAACTTATCAAAATTTCATAAAAACATGAAAACGTGTATGTATTTAGTCTTTCACGTTTTACTCGCAAACTGTACATCTTAGAGCAACGAGGTCTTCAGAAATGAATTTCTGGGATAATTTCCTATCCGATACCATCAAAATCATCCACATTGCACGGTTAGATCAGACACAGTTTGCTCTGAACGTAGCACATGTAGCGAAATAGTTATTTTGACATTATTTTCAAACTTTGGAACGCGATAACTTTCGAACCGTTTAAGATAGAGAAAATCCAATAACACCGTTGTAATCAGCGTGAAAAACTGCATAATGGACTATAATTTAAACTGCATCGGATTTTGCCAACTTATCAAAATTTTATAAAAACATGAAAACGTGTATATATTTAGTCTTTCACGTTTTACTCGCGAACTGTACATCTTAGAGCAACGAGGTCTTCAGAAATGGATTCCTGAGATAATTTCCCATCCGATACCATCAAAATCATCCACATTGCACGGTTAGATCAGATACATTTTGCTCTGAACGTAGCACATGTAGCGAAATAGTTATTTTGACATTATTTTCAAACATTGGAACGCGATAACTTTCGAACCGTTTAAGATAGAGAAAATCCAATAACACCGTTGTAATCAGCGTGAAAAACTGCATAATGGACTATAATTTAAACTGCATCGGATTTTGCCAACTTATCAAAATTTCATAAAAACATGAAAACGTGTATATATTTAGTCTTTCACGTTTTACTCGCGAACTGTACATCTTAGAGCAACGAGGTCTTCAGAAATGGATTTCTGGGATAATTTCCCATCCGATACCATCAAAATCATCCACATTGCACGGTTAGATCAGATACATTTTGCTCTGAACGTAGCACATGTAGCGAAATAGTTATTTTGACATTATTTTCAAACATTGGAACGCGATAACTTTCGAACCGTTTAAGATAGAGAAAATCCAATAACACCGTTGTAATCAGCGTGAAAAACTGCATAATGGACTATAATTTAAACTGCATCGGATTTTGCCAACTTATCAAAATTTCATAAAAACATGAAAACGTGTATATATTTAGTCTTTCACGTTTTACTCGCGAACTGTACATCTTAGAGCAACGAGGTCTTCAGAAATGGATTTCTGGGATAATTTCCCATCCTATACCATCAAAATCATCCACATTGCACGGTTAGATCAGATACATTTTGCTCTGAACGTAGCACATGTAGCGAAATAGTTATTTTGACATTATTTTCAAACTTTGGAACGCGATAACTTTCTAACCGTTTAAGATAGAGAAAATCCAATAACACCGTTGTAATCAGCGTGAAAAACTGCGTAATGGACTATAATTTAAACTGCATCGGATTTCGCCAACTTATCAAAATTTCACAAAAACATGAAAACGTGTATATATTTAGTCTTTCACGTTTTACTCGCAAACTGTACATCTTAGAGCAACGAGGTCTTCAGAAATGGATTTCTGGGATAATTTCCCATCCGATACCATCAAAATCATCCACATTGCACGGTCAGATCAGACACAGTTTGCTCTGAACGTAGCACATGTAGCGAAATAGTTATTTTGACATTATTTTCAAACTTTGGAACGCGATAACTTTCGAACCGTTTAAGATAGAGAAAATCCAATAACACCGTTGTAATCAGCGTGAAAAACTGCGTAATGGACTATAATTTAAACTGCATCAGATTTTGCCAACTTATCAAAATTTCATAAAAACATGAAAACGTGTATATATTTAGTCTTTCACGTTTTACTCGCAAACTGTACATCTTAGAGCAACGAAGTCTTCAGAAATGGATTTCTGGGATAATTTCCCATCCTATACCATCAAAATCATCCACATTGCGCGGTTAGATCAGACACAGTTTGCTCTGAACGTAGCACATGTAGCGAAATAGTTATTTTGACATTATTTTCAAACTTTGGAACGCGATAACTTTCGAACCGTTTAAGATAGAGAAAATCCAATAACACCGTTGTAATCAGCGTGAAAAACTGCGTAATGAACTATAATTTAAACTGCATCGGATTTTGCCAACTTATCAAAATTTCATAAAAACATGAAAACGTGTATATATTTAGTCTTTCACGTTTTACTCGCGAACTGTACATCTTAGAGCAACGAGGTCTTCAGAAATGGATTCCTGAGATAATTTCCCATCCGATACCATCAAAATCATCCACATTGCACGGTCAGATCAGACACAGTTTGCTCTGAACGTAGCACATGTAGCGAAATAGTTATTTTGACATTATTTTCAAACTTTGGAACGCGATAACTTTCGAACCGTTTAAGATAGAGAAAATCCAATAACACCGTTGTAATCAGCGTGAAAAACTGCATAATGGACTATAATTTAAACTGCATCGGATTTTGCCAACTTATCAAAATTTTATAAAAACATGAAAAGGTGTATATATTTAGTCTTTCACGTTTTACTCGCGAACTGTACATCTTAGAGCAACGAGGTCTTCAGAAATGGATTTCTGGGATAATTTCCCATCCTATACCATCAAAATCATCCACATTGCACGGTTAGATCAGAAACAGTTTGCTCTGAACGTAGCACATGTAGCGAAATAGTTATTTTGACATTATTTTCAAACTTTGGAACGCGATAACTTTCGAACCGTTTAAGATAGAGAAAATCCAATAACACCGTTGTAATCAGCGTGAAAAACTGCATAATGGACTATAATTTAAACTGCATCGGATTTTGCCAACTTATCAAAATTTCATAAAAACATGAAAACGTGTATATATTTAGTCTTTCACGTTTTACTCGCGAACTGTACATCTTAGAGCAACGAGGTCTTCAGAAATGGATTTCTGGGATAATTTCCCATCCTATACCATCAAAATCATCCACATTGCACGGTTAGATCAGACACAGTTTGCTCTGAACGTAGCACATGTAGCGAAATAGTTATTTTGACATTATTTTCAAACTTTGGAACGCGATAACTTTCGAACCGTTTAAGATAGAGAAAATCCAATAACACCGTTGTAATCAGCGTGAAAAACTGCATAATGGACTATAATTTAAACTGCATCGGATTTTGCCAACTTATCAAAATTTTATAAAAACATGAAAACGTGTATATATTTAGTCTTTCACGTTTTACTCGCGAACTGTACATCTTAGAGCAACGAGGTCTTCAGAAATGGATTTCTGGGATAATTTCCCATCCTATACCATCAAAATCATCCACATTGCACGGTTAGATCAGAAACAGTTTGCTCTGAACGTAGCACATGTAGCGAAATAGTTATTTTGACATTATTTTCAAACTTTGGAACGCGATAACTTTCGAACCGTTTAAGATAGAGAAAATCCAATAACACCGTTGTAATCAGCGTGAAAAACTGCGTAATGGACTATAATTTAAACTGCATCAGATTTTGCCAACTTATCAAAATTTCATAAAAACATGAAAACGTGTATATATTTAGTCTTTCACGTTTTACTCGCAAACTGTACATCTTAGAGCAACGAAGTCTTCAGAAATGGATTTCTGGGATAATTTCCCATCCTATACCATCAAAATCATCCACATTGCGCGGTTAGATCAGACACAGTTTGCTCTGAACGTAGCACATGTAGCAAAATAGTTATTTTGACATTATTTTCAAACTTTGGAACGCGATAACTTTCGAACCGTTTAAGATAGAGAAAATCCAATAACACCGTTGTAATCAGCGTGAAAAACTGCGCAATGAACTATAATTTAAACTGCATCGGATTTTGCCAACTTATCAAAATTTCATAAAAACATGAAAACGTGTATATATTTAGTCTTTCACGTTTTACTCGCGAACTGTACATCTTAGAGCAACGAGGTCTTCAGAAATGGATTTCTGGGATAATTTCCCATCCTATACCATCAAAATCATCCACATTGCACGGTTAGATCAGACACAGTTTGCTCTGAACGTAGTACATGTAGCGAAATAGTTATTTTGACATTATTTTCAAACTTTGGAACGCGATAACTTTCGAACCGTTTAAGATAGAGAAAATCCAATAACACCGTTGTAATCAGCGTGAAAAACTGCATAATGGACTATAATTTAAACTGCATCGGATTTTGCCAACTTATCAAAATTTCATAAAAACATGAAAACGTGTATATATTTAGTCTTTCACGTTTTACTCGCGAACTGTACATCTTAGAGCAACGAGGTCTTCAGAAATGGATTTCTGGGATAATTTCCCATCCTATACCATCAAAATCATCCACATTGCACGGTTAGATCAGATACATTTTGCTCTGAACGTAGCACATGTAGCGAAATAGTTATTTTGACATTATTTTCAAACTTTGGAACGCGATAACTTTCTAACCGTTTAAGATAGAGAAAATCCAATAACACCGTTGTAATCAGCGTGAAAAACTGCGTAATGGACTATAATTTAAACTGCATCGGATTTTGCCAACTTATCAAAATTTCATAAAAACATGAAAACGTGTATATATTTAGTCTTTCACGTTTTACTCGCGAACTGTACATCTTAGAGCAACGAGGTCTTCAGAAATGGATTTCTGGGATAATTTCCCATCCTATACCATCAAAATCATCCACATTGCACGGTTAGATCAGAAACAGTTTGCTCTGAACGTAGCACATGTAGCGAAATAGTTATTTTGACATTATTTTCAAACTTTGGAACGCGATAACTTTCGAACCGTTTAAGATAGAGAAAATCCAATAACACCGTTGTAATCAGCGTGAAAAACTGCGTAATGGACTATAATTTAAACTGCATCAGATTTTGCCAACTTATCAAAATTTCATAAAAACATGAAAACGTGTATATATTTAGTCTTTCACGTTTTACTCGCAAACTGTACATCTTAGAGCAACGAAGTCTTCAGAAATGGATTTCTGGGATAATTTCCCATCCTATACCATCAAAATCATCCACATTGCGCGGTTAGATCAGACACAGTTTGCTCTGAACGTAGCACATGTAGCAAAATAGTTATTTTGACATTATTTTCAAACTTTGGAACGCGATAACTTTCGAACCGTTTAAGATAGAGAAAATCCAATAACACCGTTGTAATCAGCGTGAAAAACTGCGTAATGGACTATAATTTAAACTGCATCGGATTTTGCCAACTTATCAAAATTTCATAAAAACATGAAAACGTGTATATATTTAGTCTTTCACGTTTTACTCGCGAACTGTACATCTTAGAGCAACGAGGTCTTCAGAAATGGATTTCTGGGATAATTTCCCATCCTATACCATCAAAATCATCCACATTGCACGGTTAGATCAGAAACAGTTTGCTCTGAACGTAGCACATGTAGCGAAATAGTTATTTTGACATTATTTTCAAACTTTGGAACGCGATAACTTTCGAACCGTTTAAGATAGAGAAAATCCAATAACACCGTTGTAATCAGCGTGAAAAACTGCGTAATGGACTATAATTTAAACTGCATCGGATTTTGCCAACTTATCAAAATTTCATAAAAACATGAAAACGTGTATATATTTAGTCTTTCACGTTTTACTCGCGAACTGTACATCTTAGAGCAACGAGGTCTTCAGAAATGGATTTCTGGGATAATTTCCCATCCTATACCATCAAAATCATCCACATTGCACGGTTAGATCAGAAACAGTTTGCTCTGAACGTAGCACATGTAGCGAAATAGTTATTTTGACATTATTTTCAAACTTTGGAACGCGATAACTTTCGAACCGTTTAAGATAGAGAAAATCCAATAACACCGTTGTAATCAGCGTGAAAAACTGCGTAATGGACTATAATTTAAACTGCATCAGATTTTGCCAACTTATCAAAATTTCATAAAAACATGAAAACGTGTATATATTTAGTCTTTCACGTTTTACTCGCAAACTGTACATCTTAGAGCAACGAAGTCTTCAGAAATGGATTTCTGGGATAATTTCCCATCCTATACCATCAAAATCATCCACATTGCGCGGTTAGATCAGACACAGTTTGCTCTGAACGTAGCACATGTAGCAAAATAGTTATTTTGACATTATTTTCAAACTTTGGAACGCGATAACTTTCGAACCGTTTAAGATAGAGAAAATCCAATAACACCGTTGTAATCAGCGTGAAAAACTGCGCAATGAACTATAATTTAAACTGCATCGGATTTTGCCAACTTATCAAAATTTCATAAAAACATGAAAACGTGTATATATTTAGTCTTTCACGTTTTACTCGCGAACTGTACATCTTAGAGCAACGAGGTCTTCAGAAATGGATTTCTGGGATAATTTCCCATCCTATACCATCAAAATCATCCACATTGCACGGTTAGATCAGACACAGTTTGCTCTGAACGTAGTACATGTAGCGAAATAGTTATTTTGACATTATTTTCAAACTTTGGAACGCGATAACTTTCGAACCGTTTAAGATAGAGAAAATCCAATAACACCGTTGTAATCAGCGTGAAAAACTGCATTAGGGAGTATAAAAATAAAACTCGATAAAGAAATAATACTTTGTATATTAAAAAATTTCTCGCAACTAACATTTAAAAAAGTCTCCAAAAATTTGATATATACAAATAAAATACACTTAATTATCCACATTTCGTAACACAATCGATATAACTCTTACGAGATTAAAATAGGCATAACGTACAGGGTGCTCGAGTCTCTTATTCCGTCAAGAGGGTCCTGCTCGTACTGTAATTCCTGCATTGCAGGAGAAGTTTCCGAAATATCCTTGTTGAATTGATCATTGTATTCCTCATCCGGAAGAATCGTCTCGACATTATCCTGATCTTTATGGTCGTCTTTATTACCCGACGCCTCACCAGGTCTACCGCGTTTCCTGTTATGGGTCAACATATGCCTCTTCATATCTGAACGTACCCTAAATCGTTTACCACAAGTATCACAACAATGAGGTTTTTCACCTTAAAAAAAAATTATATATATATATATATATATATATATATATTTAGTAGCTTTTATAGTTTTTTTTACTACTTGAACAAACCTGTATGTATCCGTCTATGATTTTGTAGATACGACGAAGCCCTAAACGTTTTGGAGCAAAATTCACACTTATAATTCTTTTCTCCTGTGTGGATTCTACGGTGAACTATTAGGGAATATTTTCTGGCAAAGTCTTTGCCACAAAAATCACATTGATACTGTTTATGGTCAGAATGTATTGAGACGCAATGGTACTTGAGGTCCCCCCATTGTCTAAAATATTTCCCGCAATACTCACAGCAATATGGCTTGTCACCTAATGCAAGAAAACAATTAGAAATCCCCAGTGAAAACTAGACAAAACGAGACAAAGATTTAAGACATACCCGAATGTAGCCTTTGGTGTACTTTAAGGGCACTAGCGGCGAAGAAACTTTTACCGCACTGGTCGCAAGTGTGGGGTCGGACGCCAGTGTGACCTCTCATGTGGTAGACAAGGGAGTTCTTGTGGTTAAAGACTCTGGGACATTCGGTACATTTGAATTCGACAACTTTTTTCTTGCTTTTCTTTTCGGCTGGAGGAATTAAATGTTTATAATAAGGGATTAATTAAGTTTAAAATGTTTAATTTAAAATGTAAAAATTAGGTTTGGAGATACAAACTTTTTACTTCGATGGTGTCTAGTTCTTTGCACGTTAGGGAGTGTTCGTGGAGTTCAGCTCGCATCGCGAATTGTCTCTTGCAAATGTGACAGACATAGTCTTGGGCTTCTAGTTCCCTTAGGTCTTCTTCTGTTGCTTGTAGTTCATCTTCTCTGTGGTACCTAAATGAGAGGAGATTTCATGTAATATTAGATCATTAATTTTGTTCTAACACGACACAATTTGGCATTTTGTGCTTAATAACCAAAGTTCACGGAATAAAAATTCTTTCTATATTGTTTTACTTCATAGATAGATTGGTTAATCAATCCTGAAAATTACAGACTTCCATCATTTCTGATTTAGTCAGAGGAATTTTCCAAAGTTTGTCTTTACAAGAAATAACTAAAATGTAACGATTTAACAATTTGTCTCTACCAACCAACATTGATGGAATAAAAATTCATTCTACACTATTTTAGTTTACAGATACATTGTTTAATCAATCCTGAAAATTACAACCTTCCATTAGTTCTGGTTTAGACAGGGGAATTTTTCAAAGTTTGCTATTACAAGAATCAAGTAAAATGTAACGATTTAGCATTTTCTCTCTAGCAACCAAAGTTGACGGACTAAAACTTGTTTCTATACTGTTTTACTTCATAGATAGATTGGTTAATCAATTCTGAAAATTACATCGTTCCATCATTTCTGGTTTAGTCTAGTTAAGTTTATCTTTACATGAAACAACTAAAATGTAAAGATTTAACAATTTATCTCTACCAACCAATATTGATGGAATAAAAATCCTCTCTACACTATTTTAGTTTACAGATACATTGGTTAATTAATCCTGAAAATTACAACCTTCTACTACCTCTGGTTTAGACAGGGGAATTTTTCAAAGTTTGCTATTACAAGAATCAAGTAAAATGTAACGATTTAGCATTTTATCTCTAGCAACCAAAGTTGACGGACTAAAACTTGTTTCTATACTGTTTTACTTCATAGATAGATTGGTTAATCAATTCTGAAAATTACATCGTTCCATCATTTCTGGTTTAGTCCAGTTAAGTTTATCTTTACATGAAACAACTAAAACATAAAGATTTAACAATTTATCTCTACCAACCAATATTGATGGAATAAAAATTCTCTCTACACTATTTTAGTTTACAGATACATTGGTTAATTAATCCTGAAAATTACAACCTTCTACTACCTCTGGTTTAGACAGGGGAATTTTTCAAAGTTTGCTATTACAAGAATCAAGTAAAATGTAACGATTTAGCATTTTCTCTCTAGCAACCAAAGTTGATGGACTAAAACTTGTTTCTATACTGTTTTACTTCATAGATAGATTGGTTAATCAATTCTGAAAATTACATCGTTCCATCATTTCTGGTTTAGTCCAGTTAAGTTTATTTTTACATGAAACAACTAAAACGTAAAGATTTAACAATTTATCTCTACCAACCAATATTGATGGAATAAAAATTCTCTCTACACTATTTTAGTTTACAGATACATTGGTTAATTAATCCTGAAAATTACAACCTTCTACTACCTCTGGTTTAGACAGGGGAATTTTTCAAAGTTTGCTATTACAAGAATCAAGTAAAATGTAACGATTTAGCATTTTCTCTCTAGCAACCAAAGTTGATGGACTAAAACTTGTTTCTATACTGTTTTACTTCATAGATAGATTGGTTAATCAATTCTGAAAATTACATCGTTCCATCATTTCTGGTTTAGTCTAGATAAGTTTATCTTTACATGAAACAACTAAAATGTAAAGATTTAACAATTTGTCTCTACCAACCAATATTGATGGAATAAAAATTCTCTCTACACTATTTTAGTTTACAGATACATTGGTTAATTAATCCTGAAAATTACAACCTTCTACTACTTCTGGTTTAGACAGGGGAATTTTTCAAAGTTTGCTATTACAAGAATCAAGTAAAATGTCACAATTTTTTAAATTGCCTCTACCAACCAATACTGATGGAATAAAAATTCTCTCTACACTATTTTATTTTACAGATACATTGGTTAATTAATCCTGAACAAAAAACTCACATAATGACTTACCATTCTTTTGTGTCTACGACAACAGGCTGTACCGAACTATTAACATCAATATCCGACATAAGATCTTCCGGTTCGCTAAATTCTTGCAGTACATCCTTACTATGGAACTCTCTAACATGGGCCTCAAACGTTTTCTGCCTCCTAAACGTTTTATTACATTCCAGGCACGTATTAATAATAGTCGACATTATGTTCTCTTGCTGCTTTATCGGCGTATGTTGTTTGTATTGATTTTTAGGCTTTTCAACCTAAAATAATCAGTTATACATTTTCTTAATTACAATTTTATTTAATACTTACAACAGTCATCGTCTGCTCTACGAGAATATTCGGCTCATAATGTTCTTTCAAATGTTCGAAAAACCTCAATTGGTCTTGATAATTTGCACTGCACAATTGACAAGTGAATAAAGCTTGATTTATCGGGGTTATGGTCGTCTGACATAAGCTCTGATGCGTCGTAATTTCTTCATTATTATTAAAAACCTGTTCGCAGAGGGAGCACTTATAAATTTTACGAATACTTGAACTATTTTTTCGTAGTTTCCTCGAGATTCTTTTCTTATGAGGTAAGCTTTTCTTTAAGGTACGGCTGTCAGATTTATGTTCCCCATCCGAAGCGGCTAATTCGATTTCCTTCTCGGATTTAATCGACAAGATTTCTTCGTTACGATCATAGACGTCCCCCGGGGTAAAGTCCCGTGAATCAAAACATAATTTCGGTATCAAATTTTGTTTGTAGATGTTTTCTGAGTCGACGATGTGAAGGTCGGAGCATAACGGTTGTATTCCATTTATCATAACGTTACCTTCAGTCGGTAAGTGGTGTTTTTGTTGTTGACTGAGTTGTACGGCTACTAAAGCAGCCGCTAAATTTCTGTCTTCCTCGGTTAAATCTTGAGGTAATAACTCTTCGGATCCATAAGTTACCGGGATAAAATCTCCAGCACCTAGGTCAACAACCAACCCCGTATGATGTTGTAGCAACTCAGAACTCAGCAATTGTTGGCTATCCATCCTAGGAATTGGCTGAATCATATATTGGGAACCGCTCACATCGCTAATTGTAACCCCGTCCAATAATTCTTGACTTTCATTTTCCATTTTTCAAAAATACCGCCTGTATCGCTATTCCGGATATGTAGTTATTATCGGTATACGACGTTTCAAGGTCTTTGTTATGTACGACCCAAACAATGGAATTTTAACGTTAATTCACGTCTTCGCCGCCATTTCATCTTACATAAACACCATCCGTACTTCAATCGTAACAATCACTGCTTAATTAAGGGAATAATTAACGGATATAGTTCAATAAATATCTCGCAGACTTGTATACACAAACAGAAAAGTGACAACACCGCGACAGATGAGCGGATGCAACCATCTTACCTTAAGCGCCCTCTACCGTTCGATAACTTCAAACGTAACACCGGGATTATTCAAATGTCTCACAAATAATATGCAATGTTGGTTTAGTTAATTTATTACATGAAGACAGTGCTACAATTAATAAGTTAAAAATAGGGCTAAACCGGCTGTAATCCATTTGTTTTTCGCCGATGGCTCACAAGGGATTTGAAGAGACATCAGCTGTTTCTCCCTGTTGGATGTTATGTATAAAGGTAAGCGTAAAACTTTTTCGTTCATAATGGCGGATTTCTGTAAAAGTAAAAATTGTACAAAATTGGGATTTGTTTATTATGTAAAACCCAACAAACCTTATCTATAAAACTCAAGTAGCAATTCGGTACTGAATTTACACTGTCCGTGTTGCTAGTGCAAGAATTTAGGATGAAACCATCGAATATCGCGCCAGATATTAGCAAATTTTCGAGAATCAAAGCGTTTTGTACCGGTTTCCAATTGGTTTGTAACGTTAGCTGATCCAATGGAACCTTTTGTGTTCTGTAAATATACGGTCTGTTATCTTCTATCTTCTACCTATACTAATTACGAACTTTCAAGTGTGGGGCGCGTTCAGCGGAATCGCCCATTTTCGCCGACATTTGCGATCGAGTAGCTGCAAAATTGGGCTTTTCGATATTACTTTTGACGCTCGAATTGAAAAAAGGACACAATTCCGCGTGGACTGCGCGATATTTTGTAAATTAAATGCGTCAATTTAAAAAAAAAATCACGTTTTTGCACCTCTTCGGGTGAAGGCGAACCTCGAGAAAATGTCACGTGACGTCTAGAAATTCCGACAAGCGGATCGATGAACGTCAAAAATTTACATTTTTTATCCGTTCCTGCCGACCTTATAAAAGCCGCTCGCTCTCATGTCTTACGATAAGATCCCTCTAAATGCCCTTCGCAAAGAGTTTTGAGCAAAAAAACGGCCTTAAAAACAATTTTCGATCCAAAAAATCGATTTTTGTCGACTCGTGTTTTGCTGCTATTACCACAGTAACGTCAAACCCGAAACGCCCCCTGCCGGACATTCGTAACAACAGTAACAGATAACAGATAACCTAAAATGTATCATAAAATGTCCATATTGCGAATGTGGACAGGTGGGAAGCCTTAACCACATATTTCTAGAATGCCCAATAACCAAAATCGAAAATTTTGACATATACACAGAGCTAGTTTTCAGACAATTTGGTATTTTCTGTTGTGTAAATATCAGATTTTTACTTCCCGACTAGTATAGATGTTTCAAACTAAGAAGAGCACAGTTGTATATGCAACCAAATATACACAGACAATTTATAAAGCATACACTGGGTATGATTGGTTGCATATACAACTGTGCTCTTCTTAGTTTGAAACTACTCTACCATAGAAGGAAAGTATTGTAATCGAAATACGCGTTTTTAGATATTTTCGATTACCTACCTTGAGCAATGTTGTTTAAAAGCTGCTAAGAAAGCTTCTGGTCTAAACAACAAAGACATATTTAAAGCCCCCTTTAGAAAAACATCCAAAGGATCGTTCTGCCAATTTCGTATCTTGATGGTCTTCACTATAAGATGCCTCAGATATTTATTGGGATCTTTCGGGCCATCCCACATCATTTTCCAAGAGTTGGGTACTTTCTGATTTAAGAGACACGTACCCACATCAAAAGTCTCTTTGTCAGGACTCAAGTTACTCCTTAGAGTCCTGTTCAGCAACGTAAACTTCTTATGGATGAGTTGTATCAAAACCAAAGCGTTATGGAGTTCCTCTTGGAAGAAATCCATGATGGGAGACTCAGTTTTGCCAGAGTTAAGACCACTTAGGTTCAATTTTACGAAATCCTGGCCTTGGTTTAATTTCTTCCAGAGGTTGATGTAAGGCGCCAACCCTTTTTGCCATAAATCCTTATTGAAATTCGAGTGTAATTCTTTGTATTCTCGCAAGGCTCTCAGCTCTGAGATAATGCCTTCTGAGGTATTTTGCTCCCATGACCGATTTATATTTTCCGGCAACCCAAAATACTGGGGTAAATCCCTATTTGGTAACTGTTGTATCAAATTGATATATTCCTGGATGTTACTAGTCATTGGTATCGAATTACTCAACCCAAATGGTTTCCAACGATTACTAAGCACTTCGTCGTTCAAATATTGCTCCAGATAACTCTCCAAGATCGCGTTATCCTGCATATTATCAATCCTTCCGCCATATACAGCATTCAGGCATAACCCCTTCACAAACTTCCAAGGAATACTACTCGATTGACCAGTCCAAACCTTCTCGCAAAGTCTAACAGCTGTATTCAGATCAACATCAGCAAATTCGTACCACTTCGACCAACCTTGTGGTATGTATATCCGTCTCTCTTGTAACAAAGCATGCACGCAAGTTAGGATGAAGAAAACACGAGCACCACTAGGCGAAAGACTGCTTAAATATTTCAAATCCCAAGTGGCGTACGTCCTTTCTATGTTACTTTTGATACCAGCTGGTGCTTCGTAAGCAATTTTTAAACAGTTCTGTGCAAGGACAGGACTGAACGAAGTATGGGGTTCAGTAATCAACCATAATCTAAAGTCAGGATGTGCGTTGATGTGGTGAATCTTCTGGGATAAAACTGGTAACCATTTCGTGACCAGGTGAAGGTTTTTTAGGGTTAACCAGTGGCCCAATTCCGCAGATTCTGCAAGTTTGGAGATGGCGATTGACTCCTGGCCTTCCCCCATGGCTATTTCCGAGTATTTCTCCAAACCGAGTTTACTTTTGGCCAACTTATGTATCTCAGTTGATGGATCATTTCCTGTTGTGGTTAGCAGTAAGATAGGTTCTGTTGATTCGCTTAAAACCTCTGATAATTGCAGGACTTCCAAGTTGAGGTTTTTCAATCCTGAAATATGCATTACGAACTGGATCAATGCTGAATATAAACGGTCTGGACGTAAGGTTTGCACCAGCAAAACACGTTGGAACTCGCGAAGCTTGCAGTGTTGTGGAAGCTTATTTTCACAGTCGTTTGAGTCCATGAATGAAGCCCAAATGGTTCTCTCGTTTAAGTTGAGAACTGAATATAACTCCGGTTGGTTTAGCTGAAGGAACTGCACTTTGCTGATTATGTGATCTGGTAACCAAGATGGCGGTTGGTCATCGAAATGTTGGTTTGTCTTAGCTGACGAAAGAGACAACCCTATAAAGGTGCTCCACTCATCTTCCATTATTTGATTTGGGTAAATTTTCTGCACCAAATGGAGAATGAACTTTAATCTATCAGCTTTGAATAAACCACGACCTATGAATTGATAGACGGATTGCAGCAAGACCCGTTGATGAAAACCAGGCGTTGAAGCAATACCTTGCGTAGACGATATAGATTTCAGGAATAATCTTGTATATGAAGAAATTGAGATGGTGTATAGAATGTTAACTTTAGAAAACTCCAAGATGGCGAAGTACAACAAACTACCAAACGATGATATTTCTTTGTACGCATCGTATTCCTCCTGTAACTTGCTACGAATTTGTTTGGACTCGCTTAGAGCTAAAGATATAGCATTAGAGCTTGCTTTAGTTTCATTTAGCGAGTCAAGAAGTGACTTATTCTCTAAGATATTCCCTGTAGAATTAGCTAAATCCTCAAGTAGCTTATTCTGTAAATTAAACTGCTTTTCCTCCAGTTCTTCCCTGTTTCTCAACAACTCCTTTCGCCGATTTTCCATTTCTGGATTCTGCTGTCTTATAGCACTAATCAGCAGCTTCTCTGTTAATCCTGAATGGGTTATATTAAAATTAACCACCGTTACGACCGATTGTAACTCAGATGGTAATTTTAATCTCGTATTTCTCGTATTTAAGATCAACTGGAAATCTTGGTGGTAATCTATGAGTTTCCCGAATAACGACACCATTTTCCTTTCACCTTGATGCACAAATTCTTGCCTCAACACGGGTAATAACTCAGGAGGAATACTCTCGATGTCTTCTAGGATTAACACTTTACCGAATCTTATGGCTAGTTCCAGAGTGTTGGAGAACTTTGGTGAATGCTCGGTGATTTTATCTATGGTTTTTGTGTGGTAATAAGCTTGGAGGAAGTTGATTGCAGAAGTTGTCGAATCGATTATCAAAGGAAATGTTTTAGTCTAAAAGTTTGGCAAGTTATAGATCTGTTTATAGATCTATGAACAGAAAACTTAAAGTTTAAGTTTTCTGTTCATAGATCAAGACAACTTACGTTTAGAATGACTATGGCGTTTTGTACTGAGAGTTGATCAGACCCAAGACCTTCACTTTGCCATTGTAGTTTTTGCCTTTCCGTGGTCAAAAAATCTTCTAAACTAAAGGAGGTATTGGAGACATCTTCTAGAGATTCCTGCCACACTTGTTGAAGTTTGCTGAAATTTAACATGAATCAAATGCGTCAATCTTCAGGACGTAACAGTAAATGATTATGTTTTGAGTTAAATTATATTAGCTGGTAGAAGTAAGCTAAGTAGAAGGTCTTAGCACATTGCCTCCGCCAGAGGAGGTAGCAAGTGCTTTCTATAATAAATTTGGGGGACTTACAGCCTCACATCTTCGGGTTCTGACGCCAAATAAACAATAAACCCAGCCGCCATTAAAGCATTCGCAGCGAGACGTCCCAATTCTTCAGAAAACCCTTTCAGCTGATCCTTCCATCTTTGGTACTCATCCTCAAGCCGATCCACCAAAACTTGCGCAGCTTTTAGCGTATCCTGGACGCTCCTTAAGCCAATTTCAATCTCTGCTCCTTCTTTGGTATAAGTGGCCAACTCCTCCTTCAGCTTTTGGACTGTGGCATCGACATCAAACAATCCAGCGCTTAGCGCGCCTAGCTGATGTTTGGACTGTTCCAAATTCCTCATGAGTTTATTCTTCTCTGTGGTGAGTGGTTTGATTTTATCTAGAACGTGGCTGTAGCGGACATTAGCTGTTACCCAAGCTGCAAGAGGAACCGCTGCTACCGAAGCACGTTTGGCCACTGCTGGATCAAAAGAATCAGCTTTGTTCCTCATGAGTCTCTCGACTGCTTGTCGACTCTCAGGTTGGATTCTGCTTGCTTCAAAAGCCTTTATATCTTCTTTGACGCCTCGTTTTGCAAGAAAGGTCTTCATGCTGTTCCATGAAGTATCCTGGATGCCCATTAAGCGTAAAACGCCTTCTAGGATATCGCGGATTACATCTGGAGGAGCTCTTAGGGATCTTATCTCTGATAAAGACTCAGTTTTTATGTTGCCAACTGCTGCGCTTGCTTGTTTTATCAATGGTTCGACTTCAGCTAGTTCTGCTTCTATGTCCTTTTGGCGTTTCTCGAGCAGTACATTTTCGTTTTCTGTGTCTTTTTTCAAAGTTTCCATCTCCTTCTTTTGGGTATTGGCGTCACGCATTGTATTGCTGATCATATCCAAGGCCGAATTGGCCATTGTTTGTTTCTCAGCTAGCTTTTCTTGTTGCTCGGAAGCTTTTAGCTTGAGTTCAGCCACGACTTGTCTGGCTTCTGTCAATTTTGCAACACCGGCCTGAAACAAAAAAAAAACAGATTTTTGTTTACGAATCCTAACAGTATTATAGCAGAGACCTGTAATTTTGATTCCTTCGCAGTTATTTCTTCTTTCTTAGCCTTGTATATATCAAAATATGTCTTCAACAATTGTATATAACGAAATGGCGTGTTGTTCACTTTGATACTCTTATGTATCTCCACAAAATTACGACTTAACTTCGGTTCTAGTTGATTTTGTAACAGTAATTGTGGTACTTGTTCCATTGTGTTTTGTTCCCATTGACTCAACCAAACGATATCGCATTTTTGGTACAGCGTAGGGCAATCAGAGAAAATATCCCAAAGATTTGTATTATCCTTGTCCAAACACATAACAATATGCAATCTGTTCCGCACACCTATTGAAAATATTAGAAGAAATATTATATTTTTGACACGCAAGAAAAATATTTACGTTCAGTGAAAAAATTTCGAAGATTTCCTTCGTAGTTTTCTCTAGAGGCCTCGTCTGCCAAACCTGCCAAAATCGATTCTAACTCAGCATCGTTATATAGACCAGGAATCTAGAAGAGATATTGTTATGGAGTTGTTAGTATTTAAAGAGATAAGTACCTCTCCAGAGCATAGTAATGTGTTGACCATATTTAAAATTGTCTCGTTATTCATTATGTGATCTTCTAATAGCAAATGAACGTGTTCGCCCTGTATACCAGTCTCTTGCATTGCCTAAAAAATGAATATTTGAGGATACATGTCCCAATTTTACCTCTATACTTACCAATTTTATATCATTTGTAAAGGCAGATATTTTGGTAGATGTAGGTACAATTAATTTTGCGTTCTGTAAGGAAGATATTATTCTAACAGCAGAACGTCTACCAACACCAACCGACCCAACTAAAACCAAATTTCCACCGTCCATGGTCATAGTTTTGCTTATAACAGAAGCTAAGTACAATAATTCTGGAATTAGTAATAAATTCAATTTGTTTCCATCGCGTTCTGAAAGATTTACAAGAGTTATTAAGTCGAAATTATTCTCTAACTTTATATCATCAAAAATACCATAAAGCATGATTCCTTTTTTGACTAAAGTCATCCAATCGTTCAGTTCGATCTTTGACAGCGTTTGTTTTACCGAGGAAATAGAAAATGTGGGTACGTAGAACGAATTTTGAAGCTTTTCGGAAAAGTTTGACACCGCCCAATCGTTTAAGAATGCGTTGTTTAGTATTGTGTCTATTTTGGAACGATCCTCCGCGGTTGTTATCCTGTTTGCAAACGTTCTTTGAGCTTCAACGTAGACGATCTAAAAATATGAAAGCCCAGAAATTGATTGAAATATTTTTCTTGTAAAAAAAGACACGAACCTCAAGAACAAAAAGTTCAAATGCTGTGTTACTGTCATTCGTGTAACTCAATAGATTTCTACATAAACTCGTCAAGTTATTTGGGCTGAAGATATAATGGGGTGAATCATTTGTTGTAAATGTTTGTTTCACCTTTTGATAAATTGAAACTATGGTATTCGTTAACTTTGTTATCTTCTGATTGGTCCAAGTGTTGTTGTTTTTAGGCAAAATAACATTTAAGACGTCAGCTAGCTGTGTGTTGCATATCACTTTCAAATCATCAGATTCTGGTAACCTAAATTGATTCATTCAATTAGATTCATACCTATACGATCAATCTATTGGGATAATATACGTTATTTTATTAAATGTTAATACCAACAATTAAATAAACAAAACGTCAATGACTGAAGTGACACAAAAGTGGTGGACAAACAACAGCATTTAATGAAAACAACTATATAATTAATCACGGATGTTTTTGGACATGTTTTTCTATGTTTTATCAGAAAAATCACAAAATTAAAGTATATACTTATACAAAATTTATTTTGGAACATAAACACATAAAATAATCAAAACCCAAACGTGCAAAAGAACAAAATACATTAAAATAACAAATCTCGACCATTTCGATCTGCTAAAGTAGATACAAAATCTTGCTCCTACGCTATCCAAATGTTTGAATTTTCCAGAGATGTCCCGTGGTCCCGAAAAACTACTGTTTTGCCTTTCATTGAATAAATCGTTATAACGACTTCTGATTTTCTCCAATTGTAAACGCAGTACATTCTTTTCGGTGGACATGGTGTCCAAACATTGTTGTTTCTGAATTAACGTATCAGTTAAAGATTGCAACCTGTTGTATAAACTAGTATTATCCGCTTGTGAAGCTTGGAATTTCGATAATTCGACTGTTAGTGCATCCAGTTTGTCTTCGTTGTTCTGTTTCTCTTGTTCAAATTGTATTCTCGAATTTCTCTCTTTATCCAACGCATTTTGTAGGTATTCTATTGCAATCTTGTTCGAATTTTGAAGGGTTTTATACTCTTCTTGTAGGTTACTTAGATTACTAGTTAGATTTTTTACCTCTGCAGTTAAAGCTTTATTTAGTTCTTGGTATTCTACAATTCTATCTTCAACGTCTTGATTCGTATCCATCTTACCAGATCTATTTTTAAACTCTTCCATTTCATTCTCAACTGATAAAACACATTCCTTGGCGTGCTTCAACTGCTTCTTAACACTCTGGTTTTCGAATAGCAGCTCTGAATGCGTATGTTCCAAATTTAACAATTGCTTGTTCAATTGATCGTTTTCATCTTCTAAAATCCTCATTTTATTCTCGTAGTTAGTATGAATCGTATCGATTTGGTGTTTGTACCATTCGTAATTCGCCTCTTGCGCTTCGTTTTGGTTTACCTGATCATCTGGTATAGTAAAACAATCTTCAGGTATTGGAATATCAGTAAAAGCATCCGGATTTGTGGCCATAGTTTTGTTGAAAGCAGAATTTGCGGTTTTGTCGATTTTGTTGAGAATATGTTCGGTCCTATTAGCTAGAGATTGTAACCAAGCCATATATTCTTGTCATCAGGTTATTATTCAAACTAAATGACATATTAATGACTCTTGACTCATTCTAACTACATTCATGTATAACAGGGATGTCAATGGGTTATAATATAAGATAAAAGACAGAGAGATTCTATCAAAACCATGGTAACTACTTGTCAGTGTATACAAACATGGAACTTACCCGATGCAGTATACATTCACAATGGAGGAAAATCTAATGGAAATTCTATTGGGGACAGATAGTGTGCCAGTTACGGTGACATTTTCCAAGCCGACCCATTCCAGCTGCTCATCGAAGAAGCCCTTGTAGGTTATGGCCTGCAACAAACGTGGAAATGTTTGTCAAAATTTGGACTCTCCCATGGCCCTGTATAAATTTGGAATTACCGTCGCGGTAACAATCTACCTCCTCCTACCATTGTTCTTCCTCGGGAAATACATCTACAAGGAGATGACTGGACCATCTCCACCTCAAAAACCATTGAAAACAAGCAAGGCGGTCGAAACTATGAAAAATGAACGTTCCAGTTCCAGCATGACCAAAGCAATAGAAAAGATCGTCGATAAGAAAAACATGATAGATATTCTCGAAAATTACGAATTTACCATTATGAGGATAATCGAGGAACACAAACTCTTGAAGCAAGAGAGAGATGAACTCCAGACTTCGCTGACGTCGATGGAGCAAGCTTTTAGGATCATTTTGCTCAAGTATGAGAAAGCTAAGGTTATTATAGAAGGATTACAAGCCAACGAAAAGAACTTGAACGATCATTTGGAGACATGGAGGACCTCCTTGGAGGAGATAGAACATAAATACAACATCCTAAGGGACTTTGCCGTCAGCAAACTGGAAAAGGTCAACCATAAGTTGCCCAAATCTGTCCCTAAACATATCGAGGAGGAAAAATTGAAAAGTGACGTGTACAAAAGTCAAGCACTGCGGACACTTGACTTGAAAAACGTCGGTTGCAAAAACCTAAATCCCGAGTATATTTTCAAGCCTTTAATTAGTCGTATAAATTGATGATAACTCGGAAAGCTTATTGCAAACATTTCGGGAAAATAATGTATGTATAAAACTTTTTTAGTGAACAATGTCGCAGAGTACAAAAAATTAGTTTGTGTTATAAATTATAGGGTTAAAGTGGACCATTATAAAAAGTGTTTTATTATAGAGAAATGCTACTGTAATGATGCTGTTGAATAAAGTGATGTTACAGTGTCTAAAAACCTTTTTATACTTCATAACATAACAATCATTAACATAACTACCCCGTGATATAGGACTCGTGTACACAGCATAACGGCATTCGTTTTCCTGGGAAAAGTTGAAAATGTATTATAGATGTTTCAAACTAAGAAGAGCACAGTTGTATATGCAACCAAATATACACAGGCAATTTATAATCCATACACTGGGTATGATTGGTTGCATATACGACTGTGCTCTTCTTAGTTTGAGACTACTCTACCACAGCGTTTTGACTAGTGTACAAAAAAGTGTTAGACAGTATTGGAAAGTTATTGAGAAGTACCCAATTTTAATTTTAGCCTTGAATAAATATGTCAAACTTAGGCAATTTTTTACACTTTTCGTAAGCGTGTATTTTTGTTTCATTTTGGTCTGGGGGAAAGTTGACCACTTTCCGGTATAGACACATTCGTGGGCATTAACGTGATGCCCAACATATACCGTAAATATGTTTTGCAATGGTACAAAAGAAATTAGTTTGTTAATAAGTAAGTCCATTTCTCAAAGGTTTGGATGTTGGTGATGGAATAAAAAGACCTCTTTGTTCCTTTGAAACCTTCAAAGGAACAAAGAGGTCTTTTTATCCCATCACCAAATTAGTTTGTGTTATAAACCTACCTGTTGCAGAAATTCTACCAACATATTCGTACCCCACTTGTCTAGCTTTAACAGATGCATATTTTTGAAATGGACCACCAAATGTCCCTTTTTAGGCTTGTACACTCTTCCTTTATTACTACTCACTATTATACAATGCTGAAATTAAATAATAACTCGTTATAACAACAGTTTCGTTGTCGACAATGTCGACAATACCTGTTTTAATTTGTGGATCAAATATTGCGGAGTGATATACGCACTACAATGGACTGTAGTCATTTCTGTGTCAGATCTTTGATTGACTAATCGTTCCAATATTAAACTGAAAGAAAACAGGATTAATAATAAATTTAATTTAATAGTAAATTTAATTTAATAATAAATTTAATTTAAGTCTTACTGTTTTCCTGAACCATGTGGACCAACTAGCAAGAAATGTTGTTCCTTTCCTGGAGTTAACCACTTCTCCAAGTTAAGCATGGCTTGAGCAACTTCAGGTGTGTAAATTAGATCACCATCCTCGAAGAAGTTACGTTTCTGATTCGGCGTATTACCAAAGTTTTCGATACATCCTTGCTGTTTATTGTAGTATAGTTTAGTCAACACGTTCGGTTGGACTTCCTCGGTCAATTCGAAAATGTTCTGCGCCAAACTTTCCTGTGAATCTTCGTCCAATTGGCAACACAATCCATTGATTAAATTCACAGCAAACTCCGACTTATTTCCTGAGTCCATAACTTGAGATAACGCTGTTTTTGCAACACCAATCTTAGATCTGGGCATAACCTGTTCCGAATTTTCCAAAACCCAGTCTACACCTTTGATGAGATAATCATTGACGTAAGTCTCTAAGATGGTAGACGCATCTTTAGCAATCAAACATTCCATCACATCTTTCAAGTTTATATCAGCCTCTTCCAAGTAGACAATACCCATCCTTGAAATGGTTGCTGGGGAAGCATTTTTTAACTCGTGGGTCTCAAATATGAAGTTAACATTTGGCCCAAACTGAATCCTCCAACCGGATGGTAATGTCAAAAGGCGGTTATCATCCAGAACTGAATTTAAGGATTCCACCCATTCAGGATCAATGTCTCCATCGCATATAATCCAGGACCAAATATCCAAGGGTTCCGATGTTACCTGTAAACTATACATCGGGAGAATCCCATCTGACCAATGTCTGGTATCCACGTCTATTTGACCGAGGAGCTGCGACCTTGATAGTGATTTTGGATTGAAGGTTTTTTGTTTGAGGGATTTGCCCATTTTGTTTAAAGCCTTTAAATACGAAAGGAAAGGGTGTTTGAATAAGCCAAAGGGTTTGAGATATTCATAATACATAAAACATAATACCCACGTGGAATAGCATGCTTCTGATGGCTGTTTTTCCTGAGGATGACGGACCAACTATGGCTACACCCATTCGTTGACGAAGTTGTTGATAGAGTTCAATACATTTCTTAAGCTAAAAGGAACCAATAAAGATGAAGAATCAATAATGTCTTATTATACAAACTTGTCGTTTATTGACGTATAATCCAAGCTCTTTAGCACTTTGTTCCAAAGCTTGCCATAACACTCCATGGTCACCAACATCAAAGACCACATCAGGAAAGACATCCTTAATCAAAGCATCGAATTTCTGGCTATCACCAAGCGTCAATTTCGACACTGTATCCATTCTCAAAGCACCTACCACCAACTCAAATTCTTTCTCGCCATTTATCCCTTCCAACTTGCATTTTCTCATCGACTGTCCACAACCATTCAGCACAGTTTTCAAAGCCCTAAGTCCCCAGTCATAGTGATGCTGTTTGCTCAACAACCGACTCGCTAGATTAAACACCTCGACCAGTTTAGGAGCTATGGCATCAGCATGTTTATATCCATCGCAATAAAGCAGAGTCTTCGCGATTTGCTCATGGTCTGGATGTGTCATCACCACTGGTCTAAACAATTGTTTAAGGTTATCTGGTAGCTTGTTCCTACCACCATAGCTCCCACCAGCTGGGTTTAACGTTACAAATATACCGCAGTGGTTGTTGAGTTGGATTTCTTGGTCTAGTATGGATACAGTGGTGTTTTTTTGCTTAAGAGCTGATTGTATGGGTTGGATATACATGGATATTGTGGATAGGGTTGCTTCGTCTAGTCTGTTGAACTCATCGAAGCAACCCCATGCACCAGTTTTGGCCAAACCCATGAGGATTCTGCCCATTGAAGAGGCGTCAACACCCTCATCGCAGTTGAAGACTAAGACTTGTCTGCCCAAGAGGCAACCTAGGGCTTTAACGGATTCGGTTTTTCCCGTACCAGCTGGACCGTAAGGATTACCACCCATGCCCAGAAACATCCCCTGAAACATTTGAACCAAACATCGAACCAGTTGGCGCAGAACGTATTTTTTTGGCGAAGAAATACCTGTGTTAAAGTCAAGAAGCATTGCTCTGTCAACGGTGTCCTAACCAATTTTGGACTATTCCCCAAATATTCATAAGAATACTCCATTACGGCATTGACCATTTTCATGACAATTTCCCCTTTTTTGTCTGAGTAATACCTCAATTGTTTCTGCCATGTCCAATCCGATGATTTAGTCACGTTGTCGCTTATTAACTCCTCGATTACGGAAATATGGTGGATGGTGTCCAAAACCAAAGACTTTAGTTTTAGATCGAGGATGTGACTCTCTGAGTCTTGCAAATTATCATTTTTGATTTCCATGGAGGTGTAGTAGTTTAGTTGGGACTAAAATTTAAAGTTTAGAGATGAATTGCGAATGATTATATTTGGGAAAAAACCTTGTAGTTGGTAAGTAATGTCTGGAGTGTCATTGATGATATGGCTTGCTCGCATTTTGTCGTGAATGTTACAGAATTTGCTAAACATAATATTTGCGAGGGGTACTTCCATGGGTCTAGGTTTTGGCCATCCACCAGGCAATCAAATAGTAACTTCTTCAAAGTTTCTTGCATCGAAGTAACCAAGTTGTTCATCCATACCTCTACAGGCTTCTCAATGTTAACGAAATGATTTAACTTGACAACTTCCCCTTCCAGAGAACATATGGCTACTATATTTCGTTCAGCATCATCAAACTGAATACTGTGGATTCCAGCAAATAATTTCTTGAGATGCGTTTGGATTACGTTCTTTTTTGATGATTGGCCAACCACCTCCAACAAATCATCATCACCCAAGAATAGGAAACGAGGGAAATGATTACGTTTCTCCTACAACACAATGATTATTTTAGAACTTTTAACTAAGTTCCTGTTTGTTGGATTGGATTGGACTCATTTATACTCACCGTTAGGAAGTTGTCTAAACTTTTTTGACACCTCCCCAGTTGGTCTTGTAGATTTTCAAGCACCCCCCGAATGTTGCCATACCTACACAGCGCCGAGACCCGAGAATCATTCTGGATAAACTTCAAAAGATTTCGAAAATCGCGATCAAGCCTCTCGAATCTTGATTTTTCATGGACCAATGTACCCAAACCAAATATCGGCTCTAAATACACCCACTTCCTCTGTATGTGGGACAAATTGGTCAGATAGTAGTCCAAATCTGCCAATTTGTTCTCCCATAATGACGCACGCTCGAAAAAGCTCTCAAAATTAGCTGCATTCTTAACTGATTGTAGAAGACTTTGGTTGTCACCGATTCTATTCAGAACTTCTTTGAAATCTTTGATCAAAGATACACTTTTCTTATGGGAATCTATGTGTTCAGTTAAGACCAAGTGGGATTGGACCTCCCATTGGTCTAACTCAGCTAAAGCCTGGCGCACAATTATTTCGCTTGCTGCCTTCTTGCAAATTGCCTGTAAATCCTTGGTTCGCGTTTCGAAATTTGGTACCGATAAGAAATCTTTGAGACACAAGGTTTCTAACGGTTTTGGAATTATACCCAAAACTGAATACACCTCCATCCAGTGGGTATCAGTAAAGTCTTCACCTTTAGTGTACTTCAACGCTGGTACAAACTCTTGATACTTCTGGATCTCCTTTAATAACCTAGTCACCAAAGCAGAGGGTTCCATCTTTTGGAGTTTCGCCTGCCATTCAAACAGAAATTCCTCGAATTTATACATCTTCTTCCTGAAAACAATCCATTCCTCTGCGCTTAAACTCTCCAACTCCACATAAAACTCTTCAAAAAGTCCCCAAGTCTCCTCTAGATTCTTCAAGTCAACCTCAATGGCTTCACAATGACCAAAATCAGGTTCCTCCAAGCTAAATTTCCGATGGTCTTCGCGTATCTTCGACTGTTGCTCGATAAGTTCGTTCCATTGGTTTCGTTTTTCTTTAATATTCAGCAAATATCTGTTTAAATCAGCCAGGGAATCGGTGGCTATTTGACCTGAGTGCGGTCTGGGTTTGACCTGCTCCCATTTCGCTTCAAACCTTTCGATTTCTTTCAGTAGATTGTCACTTGCTATGTTTAACGTCGCCTTAACGGTTTCTATCTGCTTAGAAATTATATGTTTGTGGTTTTCTAGAAGATTGGAGAGTCTCTCCCAAGCTGCTTGGAGCCTATGGACGGAGTCAATCTGCTCTCTATTCCAAGTAGCTAAGGTCTTTGACTTCATACACATTCCTTGGTGGAGCTCTTCCATCTGGAAAAAAAAGATTGATGATTAGCTTTTTGCTAGGGTTCCTGATTTTATTTGCTAGTCTTCTTAGATTTGAGACTTCCTGGGTTATTTTGGAGTATTTACCTCTGGTCTATCTTGGAGAATATTAGCATGTGAGGCATCAGCTTCACCAATTTGCTCCATGGTGACTGGTTGCCTATTCAGAGCAGCTGTTGAGTTATCAACGTACAACTGGAGTCTAACAACATCTTGAACTATGGAGTCTTTTAGGGACACAGTTAGAGAATCCCAGTAACTCCTGTTGTGTGATTCCAAGTCAGAACGAAGCCTGGTTAGACCAACTATGAAGCAACCAACGCGTTCTTCGGTGCTGCAATAAAATCAGATCAGTATCCACCATGTTCTAGAGCTCACTCACCTCCTAAAGGTAAAAGGAATTTAGAACCATGAGTGATGAAGGCATACCTTGGTAGTTTGGCTATTTCTTGTCCAAACGTTTTCGAAGCCCGAAAATGCAGATCCCAATCTTGCCATTTCGTCAATTTACTACTATCCAATGGTTCCAGAGTCAACCATGACTCCCAATGCTTGCTGACAGACTTCAATTGTTCGAAAAGATCTTCAGTGTTTTTGTTGACTTTGTCGATTTCGTATTTTGACCTCTCTATGATGCCAGCAAAAACCTCCACGGTTTCTGAAATACCTCGGAAATTTCTTGGGATGTCCAGGAATCTTTTCAACTGTGACTCGTATTTTTCCCTCAATATCTTTTGGTCAGGTGAATATTCCAAATGGTTTCCGCGAAATATAAGATCGGTATAGATTTCTGGGAGATAGAGGTGGACTGTATTCAGGCTTTTTAGATATTGGAGCTCTAAAATCTTTCCAAGATGCTTGTCGAGTTCGATTTTCCATGATTGCATGGATTTGAAACCTTTATTTTGGACTTGATAGACTATATCTCTTATTGACTTCGCTGTGTCTTTCCACTTTTGGTAATGTTTAATCAAATCGACAGATTCCAGATGTTTTATCTGCAGAAGAAAGTTTATATACGACAACATACTCGTACAATATTTATAATTTTATTTTATTCATATCAGATAGTTGGAAATTTGTTCCCTTGTCTAATGTGTGCTGTAATCTTTTTACCTTTTCTATTATTTGTAGGTGGTAGTTGGTCAAAGTGTTATTTTCAGAAGATAGCTTCTCAACGGCTTCCTTCAACTTTTCTATGTATTTCTCAACTGCTGATGTCTCTGCCCAACAAACCACTTCTTCTTCTTGGACTAGCTTCGACAAATTCACAGCACTCGCGAGCATAAGTGGTCGTTGCGCTGGGATCATTCTATCCCCAATTGTATTATGGAAATTTGCTATCTAAAATCGACCAATTTGATGACTGATGATGACTCATGACTCATGACCTTACCTGTTCCAAAATCTTGGCAAATTTCATAAACTTTTTAGCTAATTCTGTCGTATTCTCAATGTTACTTGGTATTCTGTACCCCATTGCTGACAACTGTCTAACTTCAGCCACCAAAGTCACCAATCTTGGAGAATAATTGACCCTCATCAGTTTATTATTAGAAAAACTGATGACTGGATCATTTTCCTTTAAACTCAAAGTTTTATTTTTGATCTGGTGTGAAACATCACTCGACCACCCATCAAATAAATCGTTATGTTGCTGTTTTAAATTCTCTAAGAGCTCAACAACCAAATTATTCAACTCTTCGTACTTTTGCAGGTCAGATAATAACTTTTGCGAGATCTTTTGTACTTCGTTGAGCTTTGATTCGTTCTGGCGCACCATGGAAATCTCCAAGATGATTTGGGGTGTATCGTATTTAACATTAGTAACGAATTTTTCCGTATCTTGGTGCGAAATGTTTTTCACGTAATCGATTAGAGAAACTAAGAGGTAGTGCCGTTCAGATTGAAGACTCTGCTTTAATATTGGTCGAGATATTAATTCAGAATATCGCCCAAACTCGTGTAGAAGCTGTCTTGTATTAGCGTTTATACTACTGAATTGTTTCTTCAGTTTTATTGCTACTCTTTGCTCAGCTGGTAAAACTAAGTATTCGAATTGTTTCTTAGCTGTTAACCACTGATTTTCGGAGTTTGGACCATATTTAAGTACATCCAATTCTATTAATAACGAATACATGTATAGATCAGTATAGATGTTTAAAACTAAAAAGAGCACAGTTATATATGCAACTAAATATACGCGGGTCAATTTATAAACATACACTGGGTATAATTGGTTGCATACGTCAGGGTACTCTTTTTAGTTTAAAATTACTGTACTTACCTTCAAATGGCTGAAACATATTGTCTGTATTGAGATCATTCTGCTCGTTTGCAGTTAACAATCTCGTTAATTGTTTATGTACCGTTCGAATGTTTAAAACTTCTTCTAAACCATTTATTACGTAGGTTAAATTTAAGGGAACGAATCCAGGACCGGACCAAGCGTGTAGCGAATAATTGGGCCAGAAAATCTCAGTTAGTTCTTTACAGGTTGTGACCCAACGTTTGCCAGTTGTTATACAAATATCCAAGATATCACAAGCTGTATTATAGTCCAAATTCCATAGGTCTCTTTTGGATATTTCTTTACTTATACAACGAGTGACATCTGAGGCTACAAAGTTAAATTATCATGAAAAATATTAGTACATAATGACAAAGGTGGGATTTTTATATACCAACTATATCCATTAAATTTTCCATTCTAGCTTTTGGATACGGTGGCTCATGTCTCCATAGGTCATCCAAAACGTTGTGAGCATTTTCCAAAATATCGTCAATTTCTATTATTGGTAAGGCATCTATAACACTACCCCAAAAATGTTCAATAAAAGCATAGAAGTAGAGTAGTTTCAAACTAAGAAGAGCACAGTTGTATATGCAACCAATCATACCCAGTGTATGGTTTATAAATTGCCTGTGTATATTTGGTTGCATATACAACTGTGCTCTTCTTAGTTTGAAACATCTATATAGAATAGAAATAATACCTGAAATCCTTTGCTAAAATTAGTAAAATATCACGTAAGTCGTTATATTGGGTTTTCAATTCCTTAGTTCTTGCATTGCTAATGGCGTTATTCCAAAATTCCACCTCATTTTCGAGATTTAAAATAACTTTTTAGATGAAAAAAAGAATGAATTATTAGTATAAAATCGACATATCTATACAATTGTCCTGGAAATTGTTATAACTTCAAAAATAACTATCCAAACCTAATAAAACTAACAATAATTATTGCCAAGAGTCTAATGAATAATATAACGTCAAGAACTGTTGTTGAAACCGTATATTATTTGCAGAAATAACACACACAAATTGCAGGACACTACAGATATAGGTCGTACCATTTAAGCCAATTCTGTCCACGTTATTTAAAGGATCAGAATCCGGACTACCGGATAAAATTGTTGCACGTAGCCCAGCTTGTAGTTGTAGCAATTGTTTTTCGATATTGTTATGAGCAAGACTTTTTCTATTGGCCTTGTTCAGCATTGGTGCAAAAACATTGTTCAAAGTGTGATAAAACCCTAAATTACTAGGGCCTTTTATTGACACAATCTGTACTGATTCCGTTAAATTTTCATCATTTAAAACAACCGGTTTTAATTTGTAGAAAACAACGAGTGTATTAAATTTATCATTGTACTAAAACAAATAATTTTAATAATAATATACGCTAATTTCTACTAATTTCCACCTCGGTATATAACTCGATCCTTTTTATCTCATCAGTGTTGACGATACAAGCATATAAAACCATGACATTCTCGTTATCAAGAAATACCTTAAGTTGTTCTTGGCGTTTTAGATATTTTTCGGACTCTTCGAAAAGATCTAAGCCGGAATAACAACCTAAAAATTAAGAAATTAACCGAATTTACCGAATACAATGATTATAACAATAATTACCCAAGATATTTATAAAATATTGTCGCTTTTTATCGTCCATCTTGCTGAAATATGTTGACGTAAAGTTTGAATTAACCGTTGCCTAGGCAACCGCACACATGCGCATATGCGGATACCCTAGGCTACATATTTAACCATACCTAGACGTGTTTTTAATTATATTAATTAATTGGATGTTTGAAAATTACTAAACAAATTACTAATTATCAGAACATGTTTCTATCTTTTGACGTTAGCAATTCGGTTTCTATGAAAAGTTTTGTTATGTTTATCGTTTTCAAATGTAATTATGACATTACAAGACAGATCGCTATCTTATCAGCAAGATGGTCCTCAACAACATAACCTCTACATTCGAACTTTTTCTAGAATATGGAAGAAATTATTAAGTGCCTGTCGCGTATTACGTATTGTCAGTGACGATAATGTATCACATACGACGCTGCTTACGTTCCTGGAGTAATGTTTTGCGAAATCGTCGCAAAAACTTCCACCGTTCTTCATCACAATCGGTTTTAACTTCGTTCGGTGAAAACAGTAAATATTGGGATGAATTCGCTAGGAATAGGTGGTGGAAGGGCTCTGCCCCGGTTCTTTGGACCATCGGTTTGGCCGCCGTGTACTGTGACCCCGTAAATAATGGAAAATACAACGAGAAAAGGTTCTTTCGGTCAGTACAATACGGCGAAGAACTTGACGTTAAAAGGATACTATCAGCGCAGAAAGTTGATGTAAACGCTAGACATAAGTTAGGCTGGACTGCGCTGATGGTTGCCTCTGTTAACGGAAGGGTCGATATTTGCAAATTACTATTGCAAAACGGTGCTGATCCTAATGTAGGTGATTTGTATATAAATGCCTCACGAACTGCTAGTGAACAAGGACTACATTCTTTAGAAGGTAAAGGAATATTGTTTATTTTGAATTTTGTTTGTTTTTTTTTTGTATCTCATATTTCATTTGGATTATGTTTGGTCTCTTTTCAATAAAGCAATATTATTATTATTTGAAATTTCATCAAATTTGTCTATTTTTTTGTAGTTTTAATGATGCGTGACGAAGAATTTTCTAGTAAATTAAACAATAGGGCGACGTTTCTTGGTTTTACTGCTTTGCATTACGCCGTTCTTGCTGATAACACTGAAGTGGTTAAATTATTACTGGCGTCTGGGGCAAACCCCCTTATAGAGAACGACGCCGGTCATTCGGCTACGCAATATGCAAAAGACAACGAGATCAAGGCTATTTTGCAAGAATATACAGAAAAGGTGAGTTTAGTATTTATTGTGTTCAAGATAAGGAGTAATAATGGTAAGTTTTAGTTTGAAAAATTGAAACAAGAACAAGAATTGGAAGAACGGAGGAGATTTCCTTTAGAGGAGAGGTTGAAACAGTTCATTGTCGGACAGGAGGGGGCTATCACTACAGTAGCTGCAAGTATGTGATTTTTTTTATTTTATTTAGATAATCTGTTGTTTAAAAGTTTGAATTGGACATTTAATAACGTATTTGTATAAAAAACATTGTTTTAAAAATGTTTTAAAACATGTTTTTTCTACTGTTACTGTTTATTTCCTAACTACATTCAATAGAATCATTTAGAGATTGTTTTAGGGTTGTTTAAAAATAACAGTGTTAAAAACCTTTTAAAATAAATAATAGTAAATAATTGTTTTGTATTAAATCCAACTAACTACCCGTGAGGTATTCCCCTAAACATCAGGGAATCCCATTACAACGCCAAATGGAACAGAGAACCCACTATCATCTCAAGACATTTGTAAAAGGATAGATTTTATATTATTCTTAAATCTCCATGAGCATCCCTTTATATTCGAAAACAATAATTTATTTTTTTCTGACACTTTGCCTTGAAAAGTAAAAAAACATGTTTTAAAACACATTTTAACAAAAAAAAAACTGTTGTTTTTGTTTTAAATTAAAAAAAAAAAACGTTTTTTATAACAACCCTGGTGAAAATAAGGTCCAAAAGAAATTACTGCCTCCTGGACTATCTAGAAAAATCACAAAATTAAGGTACTGACTAAGTTTGACGTGTTTAATTTCCAGCCGTCAGACGGAAGGAAAACGGTTGGGCGGACGACGACCACCCCCTAGTTTTTCTATTCCTCGGTTCATCGGGAATCGGAAAAACCGAATTAGCCAAACAATTGGCCGCTTACATCCACAAAGACAAACCGGCTGGTTTCATACGCCTAGACATGTCCGAGTATCAAGAGAAACACGAAGTATTACAAAAATTTTACAATTGTTTCACAGTAAAACTAAATATAAAACTTATTTAGGTAGCAAAATTGATTGGGGCTCCCCCTGGCTACATAGGCCACGACGAAGGGGGCCAACTCACAAAAAAACTCAAAAAATGCCCTAACGCCGTCGTACTCTTCGACGAAGTCGACAAAGCCCATCCGGACGTGTTAACCGTTCTCCTACAACTATTTGACGAAGGCCGTCTTACGGACGGCCAAGGGAAAACAATCGAATGTAAAGACGCGATTTTCATAATGACTTCGAATCTAGCAAGCGACGAGATCGCCCAACATGGGATCGAACTAAGAGCAGAGGTGGAGAGAATCCGTAACGAACGGTTAAAAACAAAACCGGATAAAAAGAATTTTTCCGAGAACATAGTCATCAGTCGAAAATTCAAAGACAATACAGTAAAACCGATTTTGAAACAGCATTTTCGACGGGACGAATTCTTGGGTCGTATCAACGAAATCGTGTATTTTCTACCGTTTTCCAGGGGGGAATTGATACAGTTGGTCGATAGGGAGCTCCAATTATGGGCGAAAAGGGTATTTCTTGGGGAATTTCTTTGATTTTTTGTTTTGTTTAGAACTCGTTTTTTAGGCTCAAGAAAAGCATAAGATCGAGTTGAAATGGGATAGAAGTGTAGAATCTGCTTTGGCTGATGGTTACGATGTAAATTACGGTGCGAGATCGATAAAATATGAGGTGGAAAGGCAGGTTGTTAATCAGTTAGCTGCCGCTCACGAGAAGGGAGTTATTGGGACAGGGTGTACTGTAAAGGTTTCTGCAAGTTGTAAAATACCATCGGATACACCCATGATCAGGTTGGCTGTGAGGCAAGATGGACTGAAGGACTACATAGAGATAGACCAAGCCTCGAGGCCCCTGAAGAATAAACGGAGCGGGTTCTTTTGAAATTTCGTTTATTTAAAATAAAACACGGTACATGCTTTCTGTGTTGTTGAGATGTAATAATAATAAAATATTTATATGAATAATCAAGTTTTTGTTGATTTAATAAATAAATTATTAAATTTTGTTATTTTGTCGTTTTACTGCTATCACAGATAACCAAGAATAAAGAAATTAAGGTTATAATGGGAAATATATACTCAGTGCCAAATAAACTGGTGGATTTTGTAATTCTTTCAGTAATTAAGACGTCAAAGTTTATTGACAGGAAGTCAATTGTTTTTTTTTTTAACAGGAAAGTAAACTTCAAAGTTTTTGAGAATATGTGCTCAAAAAAATTTTGAAATTGTAATAAGAATGGATGAAGCAAAGTAATTTTTCGATATGTTGGTTCACTGAATGCGCCCATTTATTTAGGTACACTTTTTTGACACTGAGTATACCTATATAATACACACAAATAAACACCGGTAAAAATTTTGCCACGTATTTTGTCTTTTCATCCATAGAATTCAAAGACATCTTTCGATATCAATAATTATTACCCAAATAATCCAAATAATTTATAATACTTTTTATCCAGGTACAGTCATTTACAACAATAACACACATTTATCATTAGGTACATTGGTTAACTAAACTGTCATTTGGTTGAATGATTTTGAGCTCAATATTTGAAAATAAAGCTCTAGGATGGTGTACTTATTTCCCCTTTTTTAGAAAAAAAATGCTGATTTCGTTTATTGTTGAAATTGAGAAAAGACAAGATAACAATATATTTGTGTGGGAAAACATATTTCGTTGATCATTTTTCATCATTAAATTTGGTTATTTTGTCGTTTTACTGCTATCACAGATAACCAAGAATAAAGAAATTAAGGTTAAAAACGAGGTTATAATGGGAGATATATACTCAGTGCCAAATAAATTGGTGGATTTTGTAATTCTTTCAGTAATTAAGACGTCAAAGTTTATTGACAGGAAGTCAATTGTTTTTTTTTTAACAGGAAAGTAAACTTCAAAGTTTTTGAGAATATGTGCTCAAAAAAATTTTGAAATTGTAATAAGAATGGATGAAACAAAGTAATTTTTCGATATGTTGGTTCACTGAATGCGCCCATTTATTTAGGTACACTTTTTTGACACTGAGTATATATAATACACACAAATAAACACCGCTAAAAATTTTGCCACGTATTTTGTCTTTTCATCCATAGAATTCAAAGACATCTTTCGATATCAATAATTATTACGCAAATAATCCAATTTATAATACTTTTTATCCAGGTACAGTCATTTACAACAATAACACACATTTATTAGGTACATTGGTTAACTAAACTGTCATTTGGTTGAATGATTTTGAGCTCAATATTTGAAAATAAAGCTCTAGGATGGTGTACTTATTTCCCCTTTTTTAGAAAAAAAAAGCTGATTTCGTTTATTGTTGAAATTGAGAAAAGACAAGATAACAATATATTTGTGTGGGAGAACATATTTCGTTGATCATTTTTCATCATTAAATTTGGTTATTTTGTCGTTTTACTGCTATCACAGATAACCAAGAATAAAGAAATTAAGGTTAAAAACGAGGTTATAATGAGAGATATATACTCAGTGCCAAATAAATTGGTGGATTTTGTAAATTCTTTCAGTAATTAAGACGTCAAAGTTTATTGACAGGAAGTCAATTGTTTTTTTTTTAACAGGAAAGTAAACTTCAAAGTTTTTGAGAATATGTGCTCAAAAAAATTTTGAAATTGTAATAAGAATGGATGAAACAAAGTAATTTTTCGATATGTTGGTTCACTGAATGCGCCCATTTATTTAGGTACACTTTTTTTGACACTGGGTATATATAATACACACAAATAAACATCGCTAAAAATTTTGCCACGTATTTTGTCTTTTCATCCATAGAATTCAAAGACATCTTTCGATATCAATAATTATTACGCAAATAATCCAAATAATTTATAATACTTTTTATCCAGGTACAGTCATTTACAACAATAACACACATTTATCATTAGGTACATTGGTTAACTAAATTGTCATTTGGTTGAATGATTTTAAGCTCAATATTTGAAAATAAAGCTCTAGGATGGTGTACTTATTTCCCCTTTTTTTAGAAAAAAAATGCTGATTTCGTTTATTGTTGAAATTGAGAAAAGACAAGATAACAATATATTTGTGTGGGAAAACATATTTCGTTGATCATTTTTCATCATTAAATTTGGTTATTTTGTCGTTTTACTGCTATCACAGATAACCAAGAATAAAGAAATTAAGGTTAAAAACGAGGTTATAATGGGAGATATATACTCAGTGCCAAATAAATTGGTGGATTTTGTAATTCTTTCAGTAATTAAGACGTCAAACTTTATTGACAGGAAGTCAATTGTTTTTTTTAACAGGAAAGTAAACTTCAAAGTTTTTGAGAATATGTGCTCAAAAAAATTTTGAAATTGTAATAAGAATGGATGAAACAAAGTAATTTTTCGATATGTTGGTTCACTGAATGCGCCCATTTATTTAGGTACACTTTTTTTGACACTGAGTATATATAATACACACAAATAAACACCGGTAAAAATGTTGCCACGTATTTTGTCTTTTCATCCATAGAATTCAAAGACATCTTTCGATATCAATAATTATTACGCAAATAATCCAAATAATTTATAATACTTTTTATCCAGGTACAGTCATTTACAACAATAACACACATTTATCATTAGGTACATTGGTTAACTAAATTGTCATTTGGTTGAATGATTTTGAGCTCAATATTTGAAAATAAAGCTCTAGGATGGTGTACTTATTTCCCCTTTTTTTATAAAAAAAATGCTGATTTCGTTTATTGTTGAAATTGAGAAAAGACAAGATAACAAAATATTTGTGTGGGAAAACATATTTCGTTGATCATTTTTGGACCCGTTTGGCTTATAAATAGAATTCGTTACTAACAAAAATTTTCGCAAAATCAATAGCAGCTTTATTTTCAAAATATCATAAGTCAAAATTCTTACACTCATCATATATCCACATAAGTTGATTTCTTTAAACATTAACAGTAACACCAAATAGATAACGTAGTATATATTTTATTTACTCAAATATTGATCTCAAAAAAGCGGTCTCAACTTTATAGATAGATCAATCGAGTAAATAAAACTGTCAGAGACATATATATTATATAAATAGAATACGTATCGGTATAGCCCCTTAAATAGTAAAATAGGTACATCGTCGTTCAAAAACATATAATCTCCATATTACTGTATAATATATAATCATTTTTTTTATTTGTTCTTACATTATTAGGCTCTAGACATACATATAGAGATAATATACAGTGTGGAACAAAAGTTTGGAACACCTATATGTTCCAGACTTTTTTCTACACCGTATTTATAACAATATAATAATATATAAGTATATATTTAATCATAAGTTTTCTTTATCCGTTTTATGGGACGTGACACGATATGATAATTGTCTTTTTTTATACAATAATAATGATAATAATAAATATGTAACATCCCTGATAAAAATGTAAGCGTTTCAATTTTTTTTCGGGTATATTTCTCATAAGGTTATATTTTAAAATATCACTAGAAATTCCATTTATAGAACATCGATATAAGTTTTTATAAATATTGACAGCTTACGCCCGCTGGAAAATTTTCAAAATATGGTTGACCAGAACTATTTTTTTAGGTAGTAAAAATTGATATACAAGTATTTTGCAACTTGTCGGCAAAAAGAAACGAAATGATTGTCTAATATACGTTCAAGGACACACATCATAAGCATTTTTTTTTAATCAGTTATTCTTTGATTTTGAATAACCTTCCATATATTAATTATTTCTAGTACTTAAATGGCTCTTTGCGCGCTGTAATATAAATTCGTATATGCGATAATGCCGATAATATAATATATTTTTATACATATAAGTTTGATGCGTTATAAGTATGTAAGAAACATCGATTTGTTTTATATTGGGTGTAAATACTACACTTTACACACAATTACAGTTAAATTCGTTTAAGGTTACGTAGAATATAGGAAAAGAGTTGACTTAGTAGTAGTTTTGAAGTAAGAGCATCGTGACATATGCAACCAATTATACCCAGTCTATGGTTTATAAATTGACCCGCGTATATTTGGTTGCATATACAACTGTATTCTTCTTAGTTTGAAACATCTATAATAAGACTTTTAGATAAAGTAATAATAAAACTTTTAAAATTTGGTAATGTTAACTTTGATTCTTGATACAACTTGAGAAACATCTTTTGATATCAAACATTTATATTCGTACACATCTTTAGCACATTAAGCAAAAGCCGACATCCAGTTCAGGCCTGTATTAGGCCCAAATTTCATTGTTTTTTGTTGTTGTTAGTTTGAGCAAAACATTCCTCTTAAATTTACCGTAAAGTATGCCATCCGGCTACAGCTTTTCTAGGACTTTGCGTCATATCTAACCAGTGATCCTTTTCAGGACCATGTTCCCTAGGTCCTATCAAACAACAACCCAACAAAGGGTTACTTCCGATATAATCATTACCTTGGTCAATAATGCAAACCTGAAAATAATAATATTTTAATTAGTAGATATAATATGAGATTAATATTGAGAAAGGCTGTTTAAAAAATGGTGTGTCTGACCTCAATAGCGGCATTTGATAGATTAGCCGATGATAAGCTAAAAGTCAAAGCTTCATTCCAAACTGGATTACAATTAGCCTTCCTGACAGCTGTTTTCTTCTTCTTTATCCGTTTGCCATTAACAACCAGATAAACTTTCACAAAAGGGTCTAAAACATCAATAATATAACTAAACAACTAACAAAAAACAACCAAAACTAACCAATATGTTCTTTATCTTGCGGCAGAAACAAATTTCTCGCTTTGATCAGCACAACTGTCAATCTTTCCGCAGAAGGCAAGTAACTCAAAGACAACAACACTTCTTGCATCTCTTCTGGTGGTTTTTTGTTCTTGGTGATGACCCCCCAGACTTCTATGCTAGAAGTAACGTCAAACTCGTCCATACTCATTGTAACTTCACCGATTACGTCATTCCTGGAGAACCTATCATAATCAAAAACCTGCAAAACTAAAGTTTTCGATTGCAGATCGTCATGGGAGACTGGGAACTTGAAACTTTGGTCGAAAAACGGATTTGGGTCGTTCCTATGGATTATGGTTTGTCTTTTTCTGGTGTCGACCTCTGGTGTGAGCGAAACTCGGACATAAGGGTCATTGAAACCGCCTTGGTCGCTTCCGGCTAGGTCATGAGCTAAACAAACAAGAAAACATAGAAATAGAAACATACTGATGTAATTTGAACCCTCGCACCTTCTATCAAATGCACTACCAAGTCACTCCGGTCAAAATCGTACTTTAGCCTAAAATGCAGGCGGCCTAAAGTTGGCCCAAGCTTTGGACTACCTCCTATGAACAGAGGTCCATCTTGCCTGGTGTACAGATCTGGTTGGATGGCCCCCAGAGGGCTAGCAGGTGGAATCGGTATACTTACATCTGGGGTATGCCTATTGAACAATAAATTAGGGTTATGCAGTACAGGTGTGTCACAGAACTGATCAATTACATTATTACAAGTTTCGGATGAGTCGACATTTTGTATAAATACGCAACAAACTAGCATACCTAGTTGGGATATGCAATGGCGATAGGCATCTGCCTAATCCTGCAGTTCTTGGTGATGCTGGAGCTGGGGAATTACAAGTTGAACTGGCTGAACCACCTGTTAGGGATGTGAGACTGGATTGTGAAGGTGAAGGTGTTCTTAGTTGGTCTCCAGCTATGGATGTCCCAGGAGATGAACATCTTATGTCTAAAGACGCAGCTCTTAGAGGTGAAGGCGATCTGCTAGCGTTCCTCAATGGGTAACTGCTTGAATGGGTTGCCTCTTGATGCTGTAAGGATGTTGTTCTTCCATCTGGCGCGAAAGTTCTTATTTGTGGTGAAGAACCACGATGTCCCTATTATACAAGATTAGAAGATAATATATAGATTATAATGAGATTATAATGAATGGTGCAAAGAGGTGAATGGTTTGAATGATCTTCCTTCATGGTGACAGCCTGGTGGTTCTTGTTTTCCAAATAATATTAATGGGTACACCAAATAAGCAATATAAGACAGTTTACAAGTCTGTTAAGTTCCTCAAGAGTAACTAACAACATTCAGGAAATATATTTGTATGTCAAGTTTGATTCCTTGTACAATTGTTGTCTTTAGATGTTGAATGATCTTTATTATATTGAGTAATGAGTGAGAATGAGTTAAAACTGTGACAAACCTGTCTAGATGCTCCACTTTCCAGGCTACTTTGCGAAGATACACTGGGTGTTCGACAAAGTTGTGGTTGACCGCCTGGATAACTTCTCGACTGGTGCTGTAACTGCACACCGCTGGCGCTGTACGTATTTGAACACACTTCTAATGGCGTTTTCATGAATTCAGCTGTCATAGATTGCCCTGCTGTGTTATGCGGTGGTTGGATGACCTGCTGTTCCTTGGTCATATTGTAGGAAGGGTTGAAATCCTGCATACAAGCAATGAGTACTTCCCTTAATTGTTTTACGCCTAATTTATGTTTTTAACACACATGATTTGTAATACAAACGTTATTTGGTTAATGTGCCTATTTAATTAATTGTGTCGATATGAACTTGGGCCCTTGCAGAAGGGTCTAAAAGTACCATCAGCCGAGATAATCAAAATGGTCCAACTGACATCAGAACCTACCCACGGGCTATGTACCACATCATATAATTTCAAACATAAATCAGGTATATTTAGATTGGAGACTTCCGTGGTCAGAATCACTAAGTTTTAGATTTCCGGGAGGAAATCGCGTCAATGACGATAAAGTTGTCGAAGTTTTGCACACATGTTTCACCAGGCATCTTCAGGACGTAACAGTAAGGGAGCTACGAAGAGAATTTCTTCTCTTCTCTTCGTAGCTCTGTTACTGCTACGTTCTGAAGATGCCTCTTGCAACAGAGTGCGAAACGTTGACAACTTTATCGTCATTGACGTGGTCTCGCCCTGGAAATTTAGAAATCATAAAGCAGGTATTTTACCAAATTAAGCGTCAGCTTCTCTTATACTTCAATAAGACCTTTATTAAGACACTTAATTCAGTATTAAGCAAACTCTCCGATAAGATTCGAATTAAAGTGTTTAGGTTCGCCTGGCAAGTTTGTATATGCAGTGCTTTGATGAATACTGTGAACTGGTGAGTGGGCGTGTTAAAGACGACGCGTGGCACTTTTTGACATGCCTTTTGATTGTTACTGAGGGTGGCCTGTAGAACCTATTGACACAAATAACTAAAAAAACATAAAAATGGTACTTAGACTCTTTTGATTCTTTAATTTTAATAGAAGCACTTGCAATAAAGGACTGTTATAGAGTTTTGTTGCCTGGAGAGGAGGGAACTTTAGCACGTCGCGTGGCATAGCACGCAGCACGAAGTTGATAATAAAAGTTAAAAGAATACGAACTTAATGTGAACGTTACATTAGAAGTGAATAACTTTTTCGCTTGGAACTGCACTGAAGTGCCTCGACTTAAGTAAATTGGCTGTTTGTTCTTCAAGTTCTGTTTTCCTAAGAGGCGGTAATATTGAAATTAAATTGCCGGAGTTGCAAAGAAAATATAAAACTTCAAACTTGCTACATATTAAAAATTAATGAATGCTAAGTCTCTCAGGTCCACTGAGTGTTCTATATAAATTGACCTCCCTTTCATATCAATTCTGGATCGGTAATATACAGGACTGACAGTATACAGGAGTGGCAGTATAGCGGAGTGGCAGTATAGCGGAGTGGCAGTATACAGTACTCGCTGTATACAGGACTGGCAGTATTCAGCTACATTGATGTGGCTTCTGCTGGGCTAGTCATCTCAGTGATCAAAGATGGTTTCGCCTTTGCAAACAACATTTATAATGAGAACAATGTTGCCTGCTTTGCAGTCGACTACCTTTGACATTTACTAATTAATATGTACTGGTAAGTTCTATGGAACTGTAGGTATACAGTGTTGACAAAAAGTCTGAAAGACCTGATTTATCTTCAAAAGGAGTTATTCCAACCAAAAAAGGGGTCAAAAAATGTTAATCAAATAAATTTCTGGGGTGGCCCTCACCCTACTTTCCGACTAGGTCGTTGGTACAATGAAATATCTAAACACTTTTGCAATTATTCAATTTTGTAAAACCACAGCCACTCTGGACTAGACCCTATCTAACATCAGTTTCTAGGAGATAATGACATTTGCCACCCTGACATTTAATGTCATATCAGTGGCACTGACGTTTGTCAAAATCTGACAATTTGCAACACCGTGACGCGACGAAGGCTGTGGATTCTGTCAAACTGCTTCTAGAAACTCTTATAGCGCCTAAACCGTTCACGTCATTAATCTGTTGTAATTATACATATTTAAAGTCACTGGAGGATGAGCTGGAATCCATCAGAATAGGCATGTAACATTTGCATCCCTCATTAATTAATTTAGAATTAATAAATATGTACATATACCAAATTTTAGCCCGAGCCGCTGGTCCGTTTGGTCGCTATCGTGTTCACAGATATACAGACATAGCCACATAAATACATTTTCCAGAAATCATTGCAATGGATTCAGGGGACCCAAAACGGGTTACCAAAATTAAATTAAATATTACCAAAATCCCAAAATATGCTTTTCCGTCGATTGCAATACTTTCCTTCTAGTGTACTAGTCGGAAAGTAAAAAGACCTCAAGATGATATATTTAGGCGTCTTTGCTCCAAAGACATCATGTGGTGTTTCGAATTTATTTTCCTTGAAGGGTTCTTACAGAAATAGCTTGTTAAATATCCTCTGAATATATGTTACATCTTCTCATGTGCGGCCTACGTATGTTACGTCTACATAGAACCCCTTAGCCTATAAATATAGTCCTTATTTCCTTAAAAATGTTATATAACTCGTATCTCGAATGCTTTATTTGGTTTCTGAATAAGTCTTTTCAAGCAGACACGTTGTAGATTTTACACAATTTATTTACTATTTATAATGAAGAACATATTACGATATGAGATATACAAAACTGAAAGATTATGAAAAACTAGAAAATCAATCATAACATAGTAAAACCGCGTTTTTTAATACAACTTGCGAGTACAACAAATTATCGATCTGTATCCGCCAAAGGCACTACGCTTTCGTAGCCATGACGTCAGAGTTGCATAGCGAAACTAACGTAAATAAGAACAACAAAAGAGGCAGGTGTCTAGGAAAAAGTTCCTTTTGGTGTCTGTGTGCTAATATAAATATACCTCAAGGCTGTTATTACTGCTATTACTGTTGCTACCATTTTCGCTGGAGTTATTGTTATGTTTAGGTGATGTAGTGCCCATTGCCCTCTCTTTTGCCGCTTTAGCCCATGACTCTAGCCGCTTATGCGTCAACCAACAACCAGCAGGTCCCAGACCGGACATTTTCATCTTGGTCAAAACTCAAAAAACACTTTTCTTCTTCGGCGTTTCGAGCACTTCACTAAGATTTTCCTTCGGATTCATCCCCTAACTTGCTATTCTACAACGGTTTCTAGCCCCAAAAGCTCTCCCAAACGATTCTACAACTCAGTTTTACAACTCGGTGCAACAAAATCAGCGATTCAACTCGCGATTTTGCAGTTGTACGTGAACACAGCGGCTTGCAGAGGACTGAAACGCCTCGCGGTCTAGGCCGGGGTTTCAACAGGTTGCGGGGAGGGGGGTCGAGCATTAGGGGTGGCGGAGGGTGTCGCGGGGTGCGGGGAGAAATTTCTGATGCGGGGCGCGCGCGATTCCGCACCCCTGGGCAGATATTCTTGACCCTTCGCTAAAGATTCAAGGTCACTCGCTTGTATATATATATATATATATATACATATATATATATATATATATATATATATATATATATATATATATATATATATATATATATATATATATATATATATATATATATATATATATATATATATATATATAAGGCTAGTGGAATACTAATAATATTCAATGTAACAAAAAATGGCGGAGGCGCCGGTTAGAAAATACAAGATTTAAGAAATTGAGTGCAAAAAGCTACTTACTAAGCTAGAAAACAAAAATAAAGTAATAAATCAATATGAAATGTACTTAATTAGAATTTGATAGTATTTTTTGCTAAAAATGGTTTCACCTTTGAATACAAGCGGTGTTTTTTGTACAAACAGTACTCTCTTTAAGTTTGACCGTCGATATTTCAATTATTAACAAGAAAATATCCATTCGATATAGGGACTTTGTTATCAGTTAACAAAAATTTGTTTTTATCCTTCAGAAATTGTGCGTTATATATATATATATATATATATATATATTTATATACAGTGCTATCTTTCGCAATGAAACGTATGAGTTTCAGAGCGAATGACGCCAAGAATAACACCCCCGGCTGCTGTACTGGCCTCCCCACCCCGTGCAATTTTACGTCGATTGTGAAATTGACAAGTTACAAGTGGGGTGGCTAGCCCCCTCCCGCTCATCCGCCGACAACACCTATAGCGGGAGGCTGTGATTTATTGATGGAACATGTGTGTATGACTGTCTGTCATCAATTTTGGGAGAGGGGGTAGCGCTGAATTATATTTATATATAGATATGAATTATATAAATTATGGTTTTTGTTTTTTATGTTTTATTAGGCAGATAGGATAAACAACGGTATATATCCTTTGTTATTCCCAAGCAATAACTATTTAAAACAGTTATTTTAATTATTTATTTTGATTGACCCAGTGAGGCTGGTGAAGGCTAGTGGAATACTAATAATATTCAATGAAACAAAAATGGTGGATGCGCCGGTTAGAAAATACAAGATTTAAGAAATTGAGTGCAAAAAGCTACTTACTAAGCTAGAAAACACAAAAATAAAGTAATAAATCAATATGAAATGTACTTAATTAGAATTTGATAGTTTTTTTTTGCTCAAAATGGTTTCACCTTTGAATACAAGCGGTGTTTTTTGTACAAACAGTACTCTCCTTAAGTTTGACTGTCGATATTTCAATTATTAACAAGAATAGATCCATTCGATATAGGGACTTTGTTATCAGTTAACAAAAATTTGTTTTTGTCCTTCAAAAATTGTGCGTTCAAATCATATAAGGTATTGTAGGACACTAGACGGAAAATGGAAACGTAGTTCACCGTTCGTGTCGCCATCTAGGAGCTGCTTCTTCGTGTCCAAAATGCCCTGGCCACACTAGACTGTTTTACTAGCTTTAATTATATCAATTGTATATTAAATTGTATAATTATATAATTGTATATTATATTTTAATTAATAAATTGAACGGAAAACTGATTGAATGACTTTTGTGTTTGTTAATATAAATAAAACATTAAATATAAAGTAGAAACTAAATTACGGATGAAAGCAGTAACTTTTGAACAATTTGTTATTTAGAAATATAGTGGGAAACAATTGAAGACCTGAAAGAGATTTTTTAATGAAAATATATGATTTAATTAATAATAATTCAACTAAATACTTCTAAAAAATAGAATTTTATTGTTATAGTGGCCTTGCTTATGTTATTTACATTCGCGTACAGTGCTTTCAAAATTTATGTAGTCAGGTTCAAAGCAGGTAGTCAATAAAACCCCACAAATTGGGATCAAATATGAAATATTTTATGGTTGCGAAGCCTTCACCTGACAAAAGACAATACATTGCCCCACTGTTGTATGTGCCTACCTGGTGACATATAAAATGCACCAGGAATAGTTGAACTTGTAGTTTGAACTGAGGCTTGCTGGTAGTAGCCACCAGTGGCAGCAGTACTTTTTCAAACTACTAGACTGTATTTACGCGAATTTTAAATGAACGTAACACAACTAACATCTATTATTATGCATTCTTACACGTCCACTTTATGAAGAAACCTAATAACCGCTAAATACAAGCAATATACAGCGCTTAATGGGACGTAAACCGTGAAAAATGTTAGTTCTAGGGGAAAATCCAATCAACTTCGCCCACGTGCTGTTGTAATGAGAATACAGACCAAACTAATTACCTTATGTGGTAGCGGATATACAGACTTGAGCGGTTTCCTCTGCTGGAAAATTTCATCTTGCAAAGGCATGCGATCCAAACTCCCCCAAAGTTTGCTACGCCTTTTCTGGTAGTAGTATCTATAAATCACTATCGTCAACCCTACCAAAAGAGCCATCCCTGTTCCAGTTGCAGCTCCTAATACCGCAGAAGCTACCATTTCGGTTCTCCCACAATCTAAAAAAAAGGAAAATCCTTACAAACTTTGAAACTCTAAAAACTTGTTAATAAATCTAATATCTAGAGAAAGATTTTTTTTTAAAGTATATTATTATACAAGTTTTATAAGACGTCATATTGGCGCATGAGTTGCACTCGTCGCTGGCGCTCCTCGTGCCCCAAATGAACGAATGCGCCAATATGTCTTATAAAACGAGTGTAATATACTATTTTTTCTACTTTGCGTCATTAATTTTATAAAAATTTAGAAGTATATTAGGTAAAATTCCAATCTAAAGTATTTATGGGTGCAACCGTTGGTAACACTGTCATCTCTCATTTAAATTCAAATATCTGTGAAAAAGTAATTATTGATAATTATTATATACCATCATATACTAGTAGTACGAAACCTAGGATGCAACACGCATGTTTAAATATGTATAAAAATATACATACTTCGCAGTTTGTGCGATTCTAAAAAATCAGTTTGTGCTTACTTTTGTGGTTATGTGTATTTTCGTTTGACATGCATTTGATATCAATGTCACCAATCTTAGAAAAAAGTTACTAAAAACGGTGTTACAATTTGCTAATTGTAACACCGAAAACAGTGTTACAATGTGTGCATTGTGAATGCAAAGTAGAAAAATGTTATTATGTCACAGACACTGACGTTAGGTAGGGTACAGAGTGGCTATACTATTTTTTCTACTTTGCGTCATTAATTTTATAAAAATTTAGAAGTATATTAGGTAAAATTTCAATCTAGAGTATTTATGGGTGCAACCGTTGGTAACACTGTCATCTGTCACTTAAATTCAAATATCTGTGAAAAATTAATTATTGATGATTATTATATACCATCATATACTAGTAGTACGAAACCTAGGATGCAACACGCATGTTTAAATATGTATAAAAATATACATACTTCGCAGTTTGTGCGATTCTAAAAAATCAGTTTGTGCTTACTTTTGTGGTTATGTGTATTTTCGTTTGACATGCAGTTGATATCAATGTCACCAATCTTAGAAAAAAGTTACTAAAAACGGTGTTACAATTTGCTAATTGTAACACCGAAAACAGTGTTACAATGTGTGCATTGTGAATGCAAAGTAGAAAAAAGTTGTTATGTACGTCTATGAATAATTTATTTCAAGCGAAACACATTAAAATGCATCCAGCATTCCAACGGCTTCGTGGAGCGATCTGGTATACACAATTAAATCGGTTCCCATGACGACCGGGTCTCATTGCCATGCAAACACGATGTTTTCATCATCCCGTTTCCAATGGAGATTTTGTGTTCTGGTGCGCTGATCTGCCTCTATTGAATTGTCTGCTGCAAAATGTTTTATTCCGCCAGTGCTAGGCAATAATAGGGTGATTGTAACCCTATATCTCCGAATAACAGAGTAACCGAGTAGTTTACGATTATGTATGTAATTAGCAAAGCTGAATTTGTTGATAAGCGAAAATAATTTTAGGGTTATATGGTCGATGTGTCAAAGCTTGCGTGTGGTTTTATATGGGCGAATTATACGAGTGGATTATATGAGGTATAATGGGCTAATTGAAGCCAATCATTCTGTGAATTTAGAGGTGAAATATCATGTTTATTATTTAGGTTTCCATGACGATATACCACAATACAAATATTGAGAGTAACATAGAAAGTTGTGCAATTACTTTACAGATGGCGCTAACAGTTTCTCGCGTCTTTTGCCACATATTTCCACTATATAACTTTGACGATATTGAGCGTTTGTATAGTGTTTGTTTATATCTATGCATAAGTGTTCTATTTCATGGGTGACTTACAAGGATTATGAGGAAAACCAGGATTGTAGTGGAATAGCCTACACAGAGAGAACTCTATTCTTGGATATCAAGAAAAATTGTTCTTGGGTATATATTGTAATAAGAATTTCAGTATATGTTATAGTTATTTCAACGGTTAGATATTCTTCCAGTTTAAGAGTTTAGTATGTTTATGTTGAGTATATTTGGCTCTCACGAAGTAAATGTTATTCTTCTACATATAAAAAGAGTAAGACGTTCGTTTTACAACAACAAAAGTATACGTATGTATCGCTTAAAACAGACGTAATTCCTTTCAAGCAGTTCCTTCAAATTTATTTTAAGCAGTAACAATACGTCACCCAAAAACGATCTGTTGTCGTAACACTTGTTATTACCGAGAGGCACACAGCAAACAAAACTATCTGTTATCCGCTCTTGTTACAATAATAGATAACGCATTTTTCTAAATCGATATTTTGTCTATGCAAAAGCATACGCATACCAAATCATATTAAAACAAGCGCACCCAATAAGCAAAATTAAATTTTTAACCACATCAGTTCCAAAAATTTCCCAAAAAAAGGCAACATTCGAACAACAACACTTACTATGACCACTTTCGCCGTTGAGTTGACCTTGGACCTCAAATACTTTCCCCTCAAATTCTCAACAGCTGTTAACGCCGCACCGCTCGGTGGTTGTTGTGTTTGAATTGAGGGTAGCTGGTCTGACGTCACGCAGCCGTTCACAACCGCCGCGTTGTTGCAGTTTGAATGAACTTCTATTTGTTTGTTGGTTCGCCGCCGCCGACGTCGTCTAAGCTTTCGTTCAAAGTCGAGAGCTTTCGTAGCCGAATACGCGACGCGATAAATTTTAATCGCGAAAGCCTTCACCCGACCGATAACACTTGTTTACTTGAGAGAAAACACGATTCCGAGGGTTCAAATGCTAATTTTATGCGAGACAAAACGATTTTGAGTGGATTATGGCTTGTTTTTGTTGATGATTTTGACTCGTGACGTGAAATAACGAACTATAAGTCGTTTTTAATTGCCAAAGCAATCGTTTCTTACCAGTGTTGAGTAGTATTTTTGCTAAACTTTTCGATTTTAAGGTTATATATTTCTTAAAAACGCTTATCAAGAGGGATTGTACAGTCAGTTGGTGTTCGGGATAAAATTTCAATATAGTTGTTTCATCGGTTAGTTATTCTTACATATATTTTTCTCTGACGAAGAAAAAGTTATTCTTCAATAAAAAAGTAGACGTTCGTCTTACAACAACAAAAATATTTCGTTGGACGAAAAATATATATGCTTCAACGAAAAAACAGTTTCTTGCCCCAAGATTCTTACTATGAGAGATACATAGAAAGTTGTGCTATTACTTTACAGATGGCGCTAACAGTTTCTCGCGTCTTTTGCCACATATTACCGCTATATAAGTTTGACCATATTGAGTGTTCGTATATTGTTTGTTTACATCTATGCATAAGTGTTTTATTTCATGGGTGACTTACAAGGATTATGAGCAAAACCAGGATTGTAGTGGAATAGCCTACACAGAGAGAACACTATTCTTGGATATCAAGATGTACTGGCGACGTATACAGTGTAGCATAAAGAAGATATTTTTGCTCCAAAATCCAAATAATATTTTATTGTAATAAGAATTTCATTATATTTTTAAGAATTTAGTATGTTTATGTTGAGTATATTTTGCTTTGACGAAGAAAATGTTATTCTTCTACATATAAAAATAGTAAGACGTTTGTTTTACAACAATATTTTGTTGGGTGAAAAATATACATGCTTCAACAAGCAAACAGTTTCTTGATCCAAAAGTATACGTACGTATCGCTTAAAACAGTCGTAATTCCTTTCAAGTAATTCCTTCATACTTAAAACAAGAAAACTTAATACCTGCAACATCAAGAAAATCATATTTTTACTCTGAGAATTTTATATTTTACTTGAACCAAGCAAATGACCTTTCTGCGGATATAGAAACAAGTGATATTCATCACTCAAAGATATTCGTGTTGTATCGAATAAATTTTTCCCTCTGTGTATAGTGTGTATACATCTAAAAGTGAATGCTCTGCAGAATAGACATCCAAGGGAGCGGAGTCAAGTGCTATTTTAATTTTTAAGGGATCGCTTCTCGCTAGAGCATGCGCGGTGACACTTCACCTTGCCATTACACTAGGCAGACTTCAGGAGAAATCGCGACTCATTCGTAGTTTGTCCTGAAGGCAGATGCACATCCCCTGGACATGCCAAAAGGAAGAATTTACGAGAACCACAACACAAGATCTTCGCAGAAAGTAGATTTTTATTCAAAGGAAGAGGTTAGAAAATGATTGATCGACAGAATCAACCGTAACTTGTAACTAAATTTATCAAACACGATACACAAGCAGGTATATCAGCTCAATTATTAATAATTAAGGTAAGTTTTCTATGTTTATTCCTTATATATTAATAATTTATTATTATAATTGATACAGGTTAAGAATAAAATAGTTTAAATTGCTTAATACGCGTAAATTAGTCGAGTTTCACTTTTGGTGGAGGCGACGGTTTTTTTTATTTTTTTTTTATTTGCTGAAACAAAAGATGCGGTGTGGGATGGTATTTGTTCTCGATGATCGTTCTATGCGTGGGTAGTATTGAAACCAAGGATACGCTATCGATATTCGTACCTGTTTGTCCACAAAAACTGTGGTATCCAATGCAAAAGAGGATACACCAATATGTTTTTTCAGATGACTATCGTACACGCAATTATGGCAATACTATGCGTCATAGCAATAGTCGCACTGGTGTTATTCGTGCTATGCAGATCCATGAACATGGTGGACTATGTTGCCGCTTGGGTACATTCCACAAAAGAAGAAAAAGTTGGCCTAACGCGCACCAAAGGACACTATAACGCGAACGGATATTTGGTAAATATAATTTTTTAAATTTAATTTTATACTGGAGCATTATTTTATAATTTAAATACGTCTAATAAGATACAGAGTTTTGCAAAGCAAAATAAAAATTATGTCGATCTGGGACCCAGTTTTTGATATAGGCGTGCCAATTGAAAATTATAATTTCAAAATTGCGATTGTTAACGAAATTTTGGCGTGTCAACGAAAAGATAACTATCTCGGATTAAGGTAGTTACGGTCCTAAATGCAGTTTTTCACGCTGATTCCAATGGTGCTATGGGATTTTCGCTATCTCAAACGGTTCGGAAGTTATGACGTTCCAAAGTTTGAAAATCGTGTTAAAATAGCTATTTTACGACATTTTCTCCTTTCGGATCAAACTGTGTCCGATCCAATCGCGCGATTTGGACGATTCCAACGGTACCGGATGGAAAATTATTCCAGAAATCCATTTTTGAAGACCTCGTCGATCTATGATGAACCGTTCGCGAGTAAAGGGCTCTATTTTCGCAAAAAAAAACGTATTTATCAACACATAAATGTTGAAATCGGGTATTCACGATATTTCCAGTTCATTCAACACTGCGGACCAGGAGTTAATTTTACCAGTTGAATATGCAATTCGCGTATTGAGTTTCAGGCTGAAATTCGATAATTATCGCCACTCGCGTCCCAAATCATATCTAAAATTACCTATGCGGTTTCAATGCCATTGTTGAGAACAAACAGTCGATACTGTTGGTCTACAGTTTCAGGAGTGTAGATACAGCCAACGCAAATATACATTATTGGTTCATAGTTCAGTTTGCATTGATGTTGTGTGTGTCAGTTACAGTGTTTTTTTTTTTTTGTTAAGAGCTTTGTTCGAGCAGTTACACTGAGGGAAAAAATTATTCGATACAATACGAATATCTTTGAGTGAAGAATATCACTTGTTTGTATATCCGCAGAAAGATCATTTGGTTGGTTCAAGTAAAATATAAAATTCTCAGAGTAAGAATATGATTTTCTTGATGTTCCAAGTGTTACGTTTTCTTGTTTTAAGTATGAAGGAACTGCTTGAAAGGAATTACGTCTGTTTTAAGTCCAATGAAATATTTTTATTGTTGTAAGACAAACGTCTACTTCTTTTATTGAAGAACAACTTTTTCTGCATCAGAGATATCTAAGAATAGAGTTCTCTCTGTGTACTATTGAAATATAGCTTTTTCACTTCCTCATAAAGACGCAAAAAATAGCCGGAAGTCACGTTTTTCTCTGAATGAACCTTGAATACCAAGTTTTCAATAACAATTTTCAGGTTAATTCTGAATCTGACATACAGCTGGGTACATCCGGCAGTTTCAAAAGGTTCGACCCCGTGGACAAAGACGTGAGTGTCACAATGGAGTCGACCAGCTTCAATGGCGAATGGCCATGCTTGGAAATAGACCGTTCTTTGTCAAACGATGGCCACTTGGGCTCGTTTTCCATTTCAAGGGAAGGCGCCCTCATACCGGACGCATCCAGTGCACAACAAGAGCAATCAAGGTAGGACGTGGGCCCTCTTTCGCAAACTTAATTTTGCTCGTTCACCCACTCACCGCCTACGTATGCTCTTTGATGGAGTACGAATATTATTAAGTTGCCATACAATGGTAACAAGATTGATGATGCCACGAAATTAAATTATAACCTGTTTATTGGTGTTCGTGTATAGTTGCACTTTAGAGTTTGATTAACTTATACTTTAGAGATTGAGTAAACATATTTTGGAACATAGTTTAACATAATTTTGGAACATAAAAGCATCACTCGATAAATTATGCTTTGGAGAGAGTTGGATTTTTCAACAAGACACATGGTTGCTTTATAGATGTTTCAAACTAAGAAGAGCACAGTTGTATATGCAACCAAATATACACAGGTAATTTATAAACCATACACTGGGTATGATTGGTTGCATATACAACTGTGCTCTTCTTAGTTTGAAACTACTCTACTACGCTTCACGACAATTAACTCACCACCTCAGAGCCCCGACTTAAATGTTATCAAGCACGTTTGGGTACATTTTAGAGCGTAATATAAGACAACATTCCATTACAAGTGTTCCAATTCTAAAAGAGAAACTGCAAGAGGAATGGCAACGAATAACGCCGATTAAAATAGAAAATTTAGTTGTTTCAAAAACCCAGACGTTTGCAGGCTATTTATTGATATCCGTAGTTGGCCAACCAAGTATTAAATAATAATGTTGATTAGTTTTTAGTACCTTAATGAAGTCTTTTCTGTCGAGTTAAAAAAAAATGATATTTCGTGTATAATTTTAGACAAGAGCAATATAGGAAAGGTGAAACATCTATATGTCCAATACCCAGACCGATGTCATCAATAAACATGGCCGATCTAACACAAGGAAATCTAGATTTTCCCCTAGCATCGGCTTTCCCCGCCCAATCGTTTGAAAGAAAACAGATTTCGCGACAGTCTACACTCCAAAGTCAAGCCAGTAGTGAAATTGATGAAGAAAATTTGCCAATACCAATTCAAAAAGCTGTTTCTTGTGACACAATCTGCTCTGATACTTCAGTCGCCCTAGACGACTTAGAAGACCTGAATATAACTGGGAATTTATGTATTGGTTTTGAATATGACGTGTAAGTTTATTTATTAATAATTTGTTATGCTATCTATGTACATAATTGTGTTATAAAACATATTATAGAACATAGTTTTTCTAGTGATTATGGCGAGTTGATAGTCAATATTCTTGAGGCAAAAGATTTGAAACTGCCCCCTCATGAAAATGGCGAAGTCGAGACTTATGTCAAAGTTTTCTGCATGCAAGAAAACGATGCTAGCGTCCAAACAAAGACCTACAGATCTGCTGGAAGCCCTTGTTATAAAGAGAGATTCATATTCCCTCTAAACCCGAGGGACCAGCAGTTGAAAACGTTGTCGTTTCAAGTTTTTGGTGTGGAAGAATTTGGACATTACCTCATTGGTGAAGGTGACATCCGGCTAGCTGATGTCAGCCTAAGACAACCAATCACTACATGGGTTACTCTAACAGACACAGGACAACAGGTGACTAATTTGGAAAATTATGGAAGATGTTATGTTATGTTGTTGTTTTCTTATACAGATCGATACTAAATATGGCGAGTTATTGTTTTCTTTGAGTTATTTGCCGACAGCTGAGAGACTAACTGTTGTTGTTGTAAAGGCGAGAAAATTGAAATTTGAATCAGAAATCGGTGATTCATTCGTCAAGGTATAGATGTTTCAAACTAAGAAGAGCACAGTTGTATATGCAACCAAATATACATAGGCAATTTATAAACCATACACTGGGTATGATTGGTTGCATATACAACTGTGCTCTTCTTAGTTTGAAATTACTCTAAGTTCACATAATTGTTGCTTTGAAAATTGTTACCCAACCCAAATTGTTTAGGTGTATCTAATGCAATATGGGAAAAAGATTTACAAGAAAAAGACCTCGATCAAGAAATCAGAATCTAGCCCAATATTCAATGAAGCCATGATGTTCAGTGTCCCAATACATACCTTACAGGTAACTTAACAAACCAATTAAAATTACTATTTTTGTTTTGTGCTATTTTCTATTTAGGCAATTCAACTAAGATTGACTGTAGCCACAACAAAACCGGACACAGACAACAAAACATATTCCCTGGGGCATGTTATCATAGGTTCTCAAGCTACAGGGCGATCGCTAAGCCACTGGAACCAGATGTTGGTTGCACTGAGGAAACCAGTCGCCATGTGGCACCCGTTACGAAAATAAATTTCGATTTTTCTCTGGAATGTACGGCCTCTAAATATTGATATAAATATATAAAAAAATTGTTATAACTTCAAATAATAAACGTGTTATATGTCATGGTATGCAATAAGGAGATGTGATCATTCTAAAGTCTGTTTTTCTTACAAGGATTTATCAATAAAGAACAGACTTTACACTCGCGGATGAAAAATATCGCTTGTCAACGTCAGAAATGACATCCACGTCAAGAATACTAGATATTAGAGTTGATTTTACTAATGTAGTCATTTCATTGGTCTATTTTAAATCGCCCGCGATTTTGGTTGTCAATCTTGACAGTTTGATGATGACAACATTACCGACTTGACAACAATTGCGCAATCTAGTATTCTTGAAAGAAAAAACTACCCCACTTTCTATTGTATAACAAAAATATCATTGTTTAATATGTTGTGATATTACTGTAACGAGCAAATGTACGTAATCTTGGCCTAATTGAAAATATACACTTGCATCGAAATTGTTGGAGACACAAAACATGTGTATATTTTGAAAAATGCGTGTGTATTTTTTTTAAAGATGAGGTCTTTGCTGTATACCTATTTCATGTATGTATACTTTACGACTTTTTCTGAAATGACTGACTATTTATGTATACAACACGTAATACTAATATTAAAGTTTTGTTGATAACTGACTACTATATTTTGGTAGGTAAGTGGTAGTCCCCTCTTTGTAGATAATATGTGTTTTTTGTAACGTAAAATGTGTAAAATTTCGCTTCCATTGATGTGATATATGGCCTTCATCCAAACTTGTTACAAACCTCATCCTTGTTAAATATTCATCAGACACACCTAAACTGTTATGCTACTCGGCATTCAATCTTTATAACATAACAAATCTAGACGTTCGGGCATTTTTACATATCAGAAAAATTGGGTACAGTAGTTTTAAACTAAACAGATCACCGTGCCATATGCAACCAATTATACCCAGTGAATGGTTTATAAATAGACCCACGTATATTTGGTTGCATATACAACTGTGATCTTAGTTTGAAACATCTATAATAAAACATTTTACGTGACATCTGTGGAATTACCCAATCAAAGAAACTTTTTCTTTGTACGTTTCTTATATGTACTCTTGCTATGACATCTTTTTTCGGAGAAAATCCAAAATTTGAAAAAAACGGTAGAATTTTGGATTATCTTCTCATTCAGACAATAACACACTACAATCTTTATAACATAGAAGCCTAGTTGTTATTGCTTAATTACTGTGATACACCTTGGGCACATATACCCCCTAAACAAAAAGAATATGAAAAAAACGTTACAAATTTACTGAAAAATACCACGTGAATAATTAATACTACTTATATGTATTTTTGTTAGTTGTTTTACCCCCCTTGATGGTGTCTTACCTTTAACTTGAGCACAGTAAATAAATAAATAAATAAATACAAAAAATCTACAAAACAGAGTTTTATTTTATAATTTATAATTTCGAATACAGGATATTAAAAAAAAAAAAACTATACACAGAAAAGCTTTAAATAATGTCAAACAAGATGCATTCAGATGAAATAATATGAATAATTTTAAATATCTTTTGGCCTATAATCTAATGACCATACCTGTAAAAAAAAACACACAAAATATACATTAGTTTTTTGAGCAATTCTCAAATCTGTATCAAACTTACTTTTGGAATTCCCATTCTCTATTATCCAGAGGGCAAACCTGCCTAGTTTTCAACCATCGCGAGATGCAATGGAAATGAAAAGCGTGCTAAAACAACAAAACAAAAATTTAACCTCCGAGATCAAATAAAACTAAAATAAACGTACATTACACACTCCCCAAGCTACGGTGCATTCCTCGCTAGTTGCAGACGCTTGATTTGCTTGGCATTCGATGCACAAGTCCATGATGTGGTTGCGACAGATAGCACAATTATCGACGACAATATCTACAAGATAACCCATCGTATAGTTGATTATTATGAAATTAGTACATAAAAATATCAGTGTTACTTACCCCAAGCCCATAAAGCAACGGCGTTCCACTGCAAAAACGAAAATAAACACGATAAACTATAGGTTAAACAATGGCCTGGTTAGGTTATGTTTCTTTGGGTTACCTTTTTGACTTCGAAACGTTTCTTTTCCCCCTTGGAACTGCTCGAAGTTGGGACCTCAACCTCTTCCTCGTCTATATCCATTGCTGATGCCATTTCTTTCGGTTATTTATCGAGCTTTGTTAGCGAAAATGCAAGAAATGTACACCAAGAATGACAGTTCTTTTCTAAACGCAGCTAAATTCAAGTTATAGAGCTGTATTTATAATTTAGGTTGATTTCGATAATTTCTTCTATAAATTGGCGAAAACAGGCGATTCAATATTATAAACATCAGGCAATAATGCTTTGAAAGTTTTATATTGCAATATCAAAAACTGCATTGACAGTATAACGATTATTTTAAATTTCCCGCGCAGTTGAGTTCCAACATCTACCACCCATAATTGCCCATGAAATATATCAATTTTGTTTCTTTTATTGGTAATCAACAATAATATACAGAAAATAATTAAAAACTTAATTTATTTCGTCTATATGATAACATAAAAGTAGTTTTTCGTAAATCTAGTGTAACAATCATGTTTTTGGGGCTCCGTAGGCGTCTGGCATTCTTTCGATGGTATATCTATGTTGTGCGACGTACATTATTGGAACACCCGGTATTTTTCTAATACGTCTCTTCAAATCTTTGTCATTCGTAGCCACGATGTAACACTTATGTTGCGTAACCCTCTGTACAAGACAGTCATCAGCGTAAGTCCCTTTATGCACGCAAGGAATACGTTCAAACCTTGGATCTTTTATAATCCGCAAAGCAACTTTATATTTAGCCCCCAATTTCTCCAATTCGGCCAACACGCAATCGGTGATATACGGTATACATTTAGCGTATAAACAATCCATCATATTCTGCATAATATCCAGTTTATTTTTGATTGAGAAATTGATGAAATTTGTATCCAACAATATGTGATATGGTGGACCTAATTGCGTGTTGTACTGGAAGAATAGAGCTGAACTGATCTGGGGGGCGTTGTGCACTTTCATTTCGTGGGGATCCTCGGGCTTTTTTCGCTTTGGGGCCGCACGGTGAGTTGCCTTTATGCGTGGATCACTCGGGCTGATCATTTTCTTCATTTTAGCGAAACGTTTCTCGACGATTTTACGAGTTTTCTTTGATTTACCCTGAAAGAAGATAGTGTTAATTTACGAGAAATGATTATTATCAATAACTTACCATTTTTTAAGGGAGAATATATGATATATCGATAAAGAAAATCTGTTTTGTTGGTCTGTTATGGCTACATAACCTCACTGTTTGACATGTGAGTGGTGGGTACTCGCCACCTGGTGGCTGTTTTCATAACTAGCGCCTCTGATGCAAAATTTATTCAAGGTGCGTTCACACTGGTGATGTAAGAATGTAAAATTGATATAAAATGTTGATGTAGTCAAATAAAAATCAATAATAATACTTTTTCTATTTATTTTGATAATAAATACAATGTAACTAATACAAACATTTGAAAATAAATAACTAGCGCCTCTGATTTAAGATGGATTCAAGGTGCGTTCACACTGGTGATGTAAGAATGTAAAATTGATATAAAATGTTGATGTAGTCAAATAAAAATCAATAATAATACTTTTTCTATTTATTTTGATAATAAATACAATGTAACTAATACAAACATTTGAAAATAAATATAAAATAATTTCAGATCATCAATTGCTCAATATATTTGCATCTATAATGATTGCACTTTGTACTAGAAAACCGTAAAAAAAGATTTTTAAAAAACAGGGTACAAGTGTAAGAAAAAGTAAAAGTAAGAGAGAAAAACTACTATAAAATTAAGTCTAGGTTGATATGGCAGTGAAAAATTAACACCTTAAATAGAAAAAAAAAAATACATGCAAGAATTAAAACAAAAAGAGTGCGTGCACAGAACACTAGATATGCGTAAAGTACTTTATATAAAATTAAATTAACGTTAATTGATAAACACACTCCAATCACCTAACAATAAATAAAACATTTTCCTTAAATTTAGGCAATCTTAAAAAAAAATTCATTCAGATACTATAAGTAGTAAATGGCATAACATTACAATAGATCAAACAACTATCTCAAAATATCAGACTTACAAATCAAAATAAAACATTTGATTTAAGGGGGTGAATGCGAAAAAAAAAAAACGTAATAAACCGTCAGACATTACGCGTGAACAATTTTTAAACATTCACCCTACATACTAACATCTAAAATCACTGGAGTTTTGCGATATGGTTACTAACACTGTGTTACAGTGCAAAACAACAGTTGCTTATGCAACCAAAAGTGCACCAAGTTTCACCAACTTAATACAAGAAAAACATAACCAATTTCTATTATTTTAATTTGTAACACAGCGCAATCTAAAAAAAAAAAAAACTACGATTCTTCTCACTAAACCCACACGCCGTGCGGGTTTTTATTGGTCGGCACGGCGTTCTCCAACTGTCTCGGGGACCCGATCATTTTTCTGGTACTCCCCACTTTATTTGGACCCTCGAAGATATGTTTTAGCTCCTCTGGTGGCGCAATTGTTAAACTCTGCAAGTTTGCCTCTTTCATCTCAGATACGAGACGTTCAACTTGCTTTTTCTTTTCGATTATAGCACCTTCTAAGTTGGCCACCTCTTTTTTTAGCGTGTCTGCTGTAAATTGGTGCATATCTGTACCTTGCTTTGCTAATTCGATGTCGTGCTGTAACCGTTCCATTTCAGCTAGGAGGTTACGTTCCAGCTGTTTACGGGACTCGCTGCGACGCGATTGGGCACGTTGTTCCATTTGTAGTTCGTCCATGACCAATCTAAATAAAATTTTTGTTAGGAAAACTTGTAAAAAAAAAGATGAGATATTTGTACCTGATTTTATTTTTGCACTGCAAAAGTTCGGTTTCGCAATTAGCTAGTTTCGATCGTAGAAGTGTTATTTCGGATTTTAGTGTTTTTTCTTGTTGTTTTACGATCTCTACTTCCTCTTCAACATAGCCTAATGCCTGTATCTAAAGAAAATGGAAGGTATAGATGTTTTAAACTAAGTAGAGCACAGTTGTGTATGCAACCAAATATACGCGGTCTATTTACAATCCATATGCTGGGTATAATTGGTTGCATATGTTAAAGTGCTCTTTTTAGTTTAAAACCATTCTATTAATAGATTCATTTATCAAAATATTGCAAATTAGATCAAAATACCTGCTCAGAATTAATTCTAGTCGCATTAGTCATTGTTACCAACTCTTGCGCAATAAAATCCAACTGGAACTGTTTCTCGCGTTCTTTACCCTCCCAAAATAAAATCTCTGCATCAAACTACAACATCAGGAAAAAAAATGACAATATTAATATTAAAATGGTGCATTTTTTTAAATATTTTTTATTTCTTTACCTTTGTGAGGTCAGCCTGTTGTGAAGACAGCTTCTCCCTTTGGAAATTCACCAAAGACACGAGTTCCCTATACTGAGCGTTGTAATAAACTGGTTCCTCACTTCTACTCATTTTATTATTGACTATTTTATTACACTCCTAAAATAAACAAATTGAAAAATGGCCAAATAAAAATAAAAAATAAATTCTTCTTACCTGTAAAATATCCTTAAGTTTATTGTTATCATTATTATATGATGATACGGGAGGCGGGGGCTCCCTGTACGGAGGCGGAGCCGGGGGATCCTTGTAAGGGGGCGCTATACGCTGACTAGTTCCATCTGAGATTTCCGCAATTTCGGACTGGATCATCTTTTTCGGGGACCCGTAATCGCGCACTTCTAGGGGATTTACACGTGTCTGTGGAATACCCTTTACCACACCAACGTTATCACTGTTCGATTGAAAGTTACCTCTAAAAATATTTTTTAATCTTAGTTTTAAACCAATTAAAAATAAAAAAAACTTACGTTATTAATTTCTGCACCTCCTTATTCTGCTGCTCGTTAGGGTCTACGATAATATTTGGTGTGCTGGGTGTAGGTGATATCGGTGATTGCGGTTTATTTTTGATAAGACTATGATTTTTTGAGCTCTCGCTCCACTGGAGAATAAATTGTACATCGTTCGAATATTCCCCCCATTTCGTCAAAATCTGAAAACAAAATGATTTATTTTAGCAGTTAGAAATGTCAAAATTTAAGGTTATTTTTTTTGACAACCCAAAAAATTACCTTCAAAGGATTTTCATTTGGTGCTAGCTGCCTTTCATTATTCCTCCACCTCTCAATCAAGGTAAACCGTCCTGATTTCCCAGTAGCATGGGCCAAGGCAAAGACTACATCCTAAAATAAAAAAAGTAAACCAAACCTGTCCCTTTATTTTTTGTTACGATTTTGGGTATTTTTTTACCTGGCATGTTGTGGTATCGGTCACGCCGCAAACTATACGTTGTATTCCTTCAACCCAGACTTTCAATTCCATGATAAATCAGAAAAATATTGGGTGTTTTCCGATGAAAAGCGTTACATATTGAGACCACCCTACCTACAGATGTACGTCTTCATAACGGCCGTTTTCGCTTACGAATATGTAACTTTGATATGTGATTAACGTTTTGTTAAGACATGATCCCGCAGAATTGTACGTTTTATTCGAAAAATCGATACATTTCTGAGGTATTTAGCTCATATTTACAAACGTACCATAATGTCAAATGCTGTCAACTGTCAAAATTGTTAGAGACGAAAAAAGGAGTGTTGAGATAAATTCATAAAACGAAAAGTCCCTGTTATAGTTCAAATTTTTGTATGCGGCGAAATTTGACTTGAAAAATAAAAAGAAAAGATATAAAATAAATTGCGCTTTTTTTATGAAGAGGGTAGTAACACAAATTCTGTACGTATTTTTCTGGTTTACCAACATAAATGAGGGATTTTATCTTATATGACATCTTTAGTACAAAAAAATAATAGGACCTTTAGCTGTTAGTATACAGTGTCATCCGTAGGTTATGTTCTCCCAAAAATTCCCGCGCAAAACCAGAAAACCGGGAAACCGCTCAAATTCACACCGTGGTTATTTCGAAGTTTTCGCCCCTACAAAAACGCACAATGGAGCCCTGGTAAGTAAAACTAACCCCTAAAAATCACCCTAAAACGACTAAACCCCTAAATCCCGTCCTCAATTCCAGCATTAACATAAAATCCGAACGAAATATCGATATTGAAATTGTGGTAAACCCCAGCAGGCACGTCCAGGACAAGGAGAACATAAACACCGTTAACATAACCGGTGGGCCCCAAAGTGGGGCCCCCATCAACATCAAACACGAGGAATACCAATATCTCGATCACATCCAAAAAATTATCACTACGGGGACGAAAAGGGGGGACCGTACGGGGGTGGGCACCTTCGCTTTATTCGGGGCCCAAATGAGGTACTCTTTACACGACGGCATTTTCCCGTTATTAACGACGAAACGAGTGTTTTGGCGGGGGGTCGTCGAGGAGCTCCTCTGGTTTATTAGAGGCTCTACAAACGCAAGAACACTTGATAAAAAAAATGTGCATATTTGGAATGCAAATAGCACTAGGGAGTACCTTGATTCGATTGGTTTAAAGGATCGTGAAGAAGGGGATTTGGGCCCCATTTACGGGTTCCAATGGAGACACTACGGGGCGAATTATACTAATATGCACGCGGATTACGCTAATCAAGGGATAGATCAGTTGATGAGCGTTATCGATACGATTAAGAATCGTCCGAACGATCGTAGAATTATTATGTGTGCCTGGAATCCGATTGATATTCCTAAGATGGCTTTACCGCCTTGTCATTGTCTCGTACAGTTTTTCGTGGCTGATAATGAGTTGTCTTGTTTATTGTACCAAAGATCTGCTGATATGGGTTTGGGGGTCCCTTTTAATATCGCTAGTTATGCCTTGCTTACGTATATGATCGCACATGTTACAGGACTAAGGGTAAGAAATGTTGATTAATTAGACTTTTAGCTATAATTATTGTTAGTTTCATTAAGATTGCACAACTATTTTGAAAGTTATAAACGTTTGAAATATCTTTGTCGATATGTTTACCTTCATAAACTGCCCGCTTGACTTTATATTATTTTGTCTCATCTTTATGGTGGTTTCAACCACTACTCTTGATTTTATATTGTTTATTAGACTCTTGGCAATAATTATTGTTAGTTTCATTAAGATTGATTAATTATTTTTGAAGTTATAAACTTTTGAAAAATGTTTGTCAATATTTTTGCCTTCATAAATTGCCCCCTTGACTTTATATTGTTTGGTCTGACCTATATAGTGGTTTCAACCATTACTCTTGACTTTATATTATTCCTTAGACTCCTGGCAATAATTATTGTTAGTTTCATTGAAATTGTTTAATTATTTTTGACGTTATAAACTTTTGAAAAATGTTTGTCAATATCTTTCCCTTCATAAATTGCCACCAAGACTTTATATTGTTTTGTCTGACATTTATGGTGGTTTCAACCACTACTTTTAACTTTATATTGTTTCTTAGACTCTTGATAATAATTCTGGTTAGTTTCATTAAAAATCTTTAATTATTTTTGAAGTTATAAACTTTTTAAAAATATTTGTCAATATCTTTCCCTTCATAAATTGCCCCCTTGACTTTATATTGTTTTGTCCGACCTTTATGGTGGTTTCAACCAGTACTCTTGACTTTATATTGTTCCTTAGACTCTTGGCAACAATTATTGTTAGTTTCATGAAAATTGTTTAGTTATTTTTGAAGTTATAAACTTTTGAAAAATGTTTGTCAATATCTTTGCCTTCATAAATTGCCACCTAGACTTTATATATTATTTTGTCTGACCTTTACAGTGGTTTAAACTACAACTCTTAACTTTATATTATTCCTTAGACTCTTGACAATAATTATTGTTAGTTTTATTAAAATTGTTTAATCATTTTGAAAGTTATAAACTTCTGAAAAATGTTTGTCGATATCTTTGCCTTCATAAATTGCCCCCTTGACTTTATATATTATTTTGTCTGACCTTTACAGTGGTTTTCAACCACAACTCTTGACTTTATATTGTTCATTAGACTCTTGGCAATAATTATTGTTAGTTTCATTAAAATTCTTTAATTATTTTAGAAGTTAGAAACTTTTTTCTTGAACATACTATATTTTTAGTCAAACTTTCTCTATTTATATTTTAGCCTGGTGAATTTATTCACACCTTGGGCGATAGCCACGTATATATAAATCACGTCGACGCCTTGAAGGAACAACTCAAGCGTACACCGAGACCGTTCCCAACATTAAAACTTAAGAGGAAAGTGGAAAACATCGAAGATTTTAAATTCGACGATTTCGAATTAATCGGTTACGACCCGTACCCGGCCATCAAAATGCAAATGGCCGTTTGAATATTTTCGTCTTTGCATTATTGTGTACGTTTTTATTTCTATGTAAATCCGAAATATTAAAATATTACCAAAATCAGCTTTAAAACATGTTGTATTTTATCTAAGTTTTAGTGTAACCATTATTAACATGTATATCTATAGTTTTTAGTTGAATAAATTTAATTTGTTTCGATTTCTTTGTTTTTGTTGGTAAAAGAACAAATTTTGTAAGTAAAAGAACTAATTTTCAGGAAGATAAAAATTCAAATTCTCAATTAGTTCCGGCGTGTTGTAACAGATGGCGCGTTGGAATGAATTTCTTCTGAGCTGTCAAAGCTGCAACATTCTCGTCTAAAAATAAACATGGTACACCTTAGGAATTCGCCTTGTTTTGATTAACAATTCCCTCCGTAGCCCATATGCCGCGATAATTTTTTTTAGTCGTAATTCCTCTCGTAAAGTCATGATTACATACGTGAAATTCGCTACATTCTGAACCGCGGATAACTTCATCATTGTATGGTTTACGTAGTGTTGGAAAGAAGGACGAAAAGTGAAATGATTTGATGCATTAGTCATGTGTCAAGAGTGAGCGTAATGATAAGGCGATGAGTGGTTTTATTGTTGGGTTTTCTCCATGTAAACATGTCGCTTAAAGACAGCATTTGTGAGGGTTGGTTGATCAAGTCGCCCCCGTCCCGTGGTCTGTGGAGAGGGGTAAGTAATCGTTTCAATCAGTCATATGATCCAATAGGATCTTTAAAACATCATAGTGTGCTATTATGATTAATAAATCTTATATATAAATCATATTTTGTTTATGCAGCGGTGGAGACGTAGATGGTTTACGCTATATCCAGGGGAGTTTCCCCAACAATACGTCCTAGCTTATTATACAGATAGAAGCAGGCGTAAACTTAAGGGAACGATAGATTTAAGCCATTGCGAGCAAGTTGATGTAGGTTTCAAATTCGAGGACAAACCATACTCGCATATATTTTCTATAAAAACTGAGCAGCGCACTTATTATTTAGAAGCGGAAACCGAACAAGAATTGTTGAATTGGACTAGATATGTTTGCGATGTTTGCGGGCTCAGACCGACAAACGACGATGAAAGTATGTTAATTATTTCTAGCTTTATAACTTTTTAGTATTTCTTGGTAGTTTTTTAAAAATTATTGTTGTATTTTTTTGTCATAGTTGAAGCTATTAGTGTTACGGAAGAGCCTCATACTATAAGCAATGCATCGCACGATTATCAGAATAATATCGTACAGCTTGAGTTGCGTGGGGCCACGTTGGAGTCGCCCCCCGTTTCTCCTGTGAGTACTAGTCCTTATATACCTATATCCGAGTGCATTACGGGAAAGTCGCCAGTTCTTTTGAACAAAGGAGTCAATGTAAGTCGAACTTTGATCAGAGAGAAAATGTACCATAAGTTCTGAGGGAAATGTGCCATAAGACCTGAGGAAAATGTACCATAAGATTGACGAAAATGTATAATAAGATCTGAGGAAAATGTTCCTTCTATATGTATAATGAGCTTTGCTAAATAATTTGTTTTCTTAGAACCAAACTGCAGTTATAGAACAGGCAAAAATCAGGATTAACTACCCAATCTATCATTAAACTATATAAAAAATTGTGTTTGTGTAGTCAATTTTATTTCTTATAATAGTATGAATAATAAGTCTTGGATCAGAAATATTGTATTTTATATCCATATAAAATTTAAAAAGCAAAAACCAGATGCAAGAAAACAGCAGGTAGTCAGTGAAACAGCAGGTACTCAATAATACAACAGGTAGTTAATAAAACAGCAGGCAATCTCAATTATAAACTAGTGTTAGGTCAGGACTGTTGTATCTTCTGACTAGAAAAAAATTAATTCTCTAAAACCAGTTGCAATACAACATCAGGAAGTCAGTGAAACAGCAAGTAGTCAATAAAACAACAGGTAGTTAATAAAACAGCAGGCAATCACAATTATAAATTTGACCTAGGTCAGGAATGTTGTATTTTATAACCATATAAAATTTAAAAAGCAAAAGCCAAATGCAATAAAACAGCAGGTAGTCAGTGCTACAGCAGGTAGCCAGTGAAACAGCAGGTAATCAGTAAAACAACAGGTAGTCAATAAAACAGCAGACAATCTCAATTATAAATTAGTGTTGGGTCAGGACTGTTGTATCTTCTGACTAGAAAAAATTTAATTCTCTAAAACCAGTTGCAATACAACATCAGGTAGTCAGTGAAACAGCAAGTAGTCAATAAAACAGTAGGTAGTTAATAAAACAGCAGGCAATCACAATTATAAATTAGTGTTGGGTCAGGACTGTTGTATCTTCTGACTAGAAAAAATTTAATTCTCTAAAACCAGTTGCAATACAACATCAGGTAGTCAGTGAAACAGCAAGTAGTCAATAAAACAGTAGGTAGTTAATAAAACAGCAGGCAATCACAATTATAAATTAGTGTTGGGTCAGGACTGTTGTATCTTCTGACTAGAAAAAATTTAATTCTCTAAAACCCAGTTGCAATACAACATCAGGTAGTCAGTGAAACAGCAAGTAGTCAATAAAACAACAGGTAGTTAATAAAACAGCAGGCAATCACAATTATAAATTTGCCCTAGGTCAGGAATGTTGTATTTTATAACCATATAAAATTTAAAAAGCAAAAGCCAGATGCAATAAAACAGCAGGTAGTCAGTTATACAGCAGGTAGCCAGTAAAACAGCAGGTAATCAATAAAACAACAGGTAGTCAATAAAACAGCAGGCTGTAAGAGGTTTGAACCTGGGTCTGTTTTTTATTGGTAGCATGGAAACAGAGCGGTCAAAAATGTAATTTACTTTATATCAAATTCAAATGGAGGACGCGAGAACTTTCTCTCAAACCTTGAGGGTTTGGTATCGCTAGATTTTTAGAAGCCAAAAATAATAGTAAATGACCACAAAGTATAACTTCAGGGTGATTAAAAGTCAAATTCTAACCAAAACAAATATATTTACAAAATGAACAAAAAGATTAAAAACCCTTCAAATCGAGTGTACAAGAATCATTGAACCTCTCGACATTAATGAAAATAGTTGGAGAGAAAACGGATGACAGAGACATAATTACCATAAAAATTACCTAAACTGTTATTGGCAAATTTACATCAGCAGAGATGACATCACGGGCACACACAGAAACAAAACACAAGATAAGGGCCTATTGCCCTAAAACACGTAACGACTACATCTTTCGTCTTCTAAACCACGACCTCGACTGATATTTAAAATATATTTTAAAACCCAAGAAGGCTGTTTCACCCCCACACACAGAACCAAAGTTCGTTATTTTAGCAAAAAATCCTACTTCCGCCCCAGACCTAAGAATGTTAGGAAGCATCTCAACTTCCAGAAAAAGACTCTATTCACAATTCACAAGCAAACTCGAAACAAACCCGATCAGGTCAAAACGTTTGTTGAACAAATACCCTGTGCTATTCTTTGCCATCTGTTGCGACCGTTTATTCTACGCAAACCCAAAGCAAAAGACAAAACCCCACGTATGACAAGGCAATCTCAATTATAAACTAGTCTTAGGTCAGGAATGTTGTATTTTCTGACCAGAATGAATTTAATTCTCTAACACCTGATGCAGTACAACAGCAGGTACTCAATAAAACAACAAGTAGTTAATAAAACAGCAGGCAATCTCAATTATAAACTTGTCTTATGTCAGGAATGGTGTATTATCTGACCAGAAACAATTTAATTCCCTAACAACAGTTGCATTAAAACAGCAGGTACTCAATAAAACTTATCCTAGGTCAGGAATGTTGTGTTTTATAATCATATCAAATTTAAAAAGCAAAAACCAGATGCAATAAAACAGCAGGTGGTCAATAAAATAGCAGGTACTCAAAAAAAAACAACAGGTACTCAATAAAACAGCAGGCAATATCAATCATAAACTTGTACTAGGTCAGGAATGTTGTATGTTATAACCATAAAATTTAAAAAGCAAAAACCTGATGCAATAAAATAGCAGGTGGTGAATAAAGCAGCAGATAGCCAATGAAACAACAGATGGTCAATAAAACAGCAAGCAATCTTAATTATATACGTGTCCTAGGTCAGGAATGTTGTATGTATTTTATACCCATATAAAATTTAAAAAGCAAAAACCAGATGCAATAAAACAGCAGGTGGTCAATGAAACAACAGGTAGTCAATAAAACAGCAGGTAATCTCAATTATTAACTTGTCTTATGTCAGGAATGTTGTATTTTGGTATTTTCTGACCAGAAAACCAGTTGTATTAGAAGCAGATAGTCAATAAAACAGCAGGCAGTCAATAAATTAGTAGGAAATCTCAACTATAAACTAGTCTTAGGTCAGGAATGTTGTATTTTCTGACCAGAATGAATTTAATTCTCTAACACCTAATGCAATACAACAGCAGGTAGTCAATAAAACAACAAGTAGTTAATAAAACAGCAGGCAATCTCAATTATAAACTTGTCTTATGTCAGGAATGGTGTATTATCTGACCAGAAACAATTTAATTCCTTAACAACAGTTGCATTAAAACAGCAGGTACTCAATAAAACTTATCCTAGGTCAGGAATGTTGTGTTTTATAATCATATCAAATTTAAAAAGCAAAAACCAGATGCAATAAAACAATATCAATCATAAACTTGAACTAGGTCAGGAATGTTGTATTTTATAATCATAAATTTTAAAAAGCAAAAACCTGATGCAATAAAATAGCAGGTGGTGAATAACACAGCAGTTAGCCAATGAAGCAACAGATAGTCAATAAAACAGCAGGCAATCTTAATTATAAACTTGTCCTAGATCAGGAATGTTGTATTTTATACCCACATAAAATTTAAAAAGCAAAAACCAGATGCAATAAAACAGCAGGTGGTCAATGAAACAACAGGTAGTCAATAAAACAGCAGGTAATCTCAATTATTAACTTGTCTTATGTCAGGAATGTTGTATTTTGGTATTTTCTGACCAGAAAACCAGTTGCATTAGAAGCAGATAGTCAATAAAATAGCAGGAAATCTCAATTATAAACTAGCCTTTGGTCAGGAATTGAGGAATGTTTTACGTAAAAATTGTGTTTTCAAACAAAATTAAGCTCATATTATGATACTAATTTCCATTTTGATTACATTGTATGGCAGATACCTACTTATGGTAAATTTTTCTCGATGAAAAACACTTTTCCTTCGACCAAAAAAAAATCACCAATCGAATTTTTAGAATCTGAGAAAAGTCTGTGATCCAATAAATCTAAGTAATATATCAAACGTGACGTACGAGCGCCCCACATATCACAATTTCGTAGCCCCACCGATGAGCTACGAAATTCCACGATCTCTCATGCCCAGAGCTAGCAAACCAATGGACGAACCCACCTCAAAGGGCAACATATCCCCCTTGCAGAGCCCCGTCGACTCTGACAACGTTTTCACAGACGATACTTGGTCGCAAAACACATCTTTCGATAAAGGTAAACAAAAATAGAACTACCAACGAAAAGAAATTGGGTAAAAATTTGATTTTTAGGCCCTAGAACGTCCAAATTTTCCGATAGCTCCGCTGATATGGACGCTTTTATGGCGCAGAGATGCGGGAGATTGTCTTTGGACTCGACAAAGATGGATACGTCGCCTACGGTACCCCCTAGGCCCCCAAAACCGGCACATATCAATCACAGTTCTAATTATTTAAATATATCTAATGTCTCCTCAAGTAAAAATAGGTAAGATTATAATTTTTTCTTCTATAACCTCAAAAACTAGCATAATGACATAAAGTATGGTAGTTTCAACCACTAAGTCCAAATTAATTTTAGTATTAGTGGTGTCTCAGAAGAATCAAAAGTATATCCAGTGACAGATGATATGTATGACTTCCCTCGATCTCATCAAGTTGACGTTGACTCTTCACAGCAAACAGCATCAAGGAGGCATTGTTATAACAATGCCGCTCCTGTCCCATGCAATGACGGGTACATATTTCGTTATGATGGCTTGACAAAATCGAGTACAAGCTTTGCAGTAGGTTTTTTCAGATTATTTGTTGAAATAACGTCTTGGAATGTGTTCTTTTGTCTTTTTACAGGACTACTCGTATGATACGGACGCTACGGCTAGCGATGTGCCCCCTTCACCGTCATCTCAATGTTCTTCTGTTCTCTATTCGAATTTACCAAGTCCGGTTTTAGCAGAACAACAGGTAAGAGATTTTATGAAAAAAATGTGGCAAGAAGTTTGACAGGTTTTGATATCGTATAACTTTTGTAATTTTTGGTCGATTTTGATGATTCTTTCAGTAAATTATGCACAAATTCTTCAAAATTCTTCTTGGGTAACACAATTTTTAAAATAATTATTTCTACTGGTCGTTTAATGTGTTTGAACGACATGATGTTTTTGTGGTTTAATTTGGTGAAGTTTGGAATACCCTGTGGGACAATTATGGACCTTGGTCAATTTTTTGTCCAGTCAGTTTTGAAGCCTGATTGATTACCAACACATTGGCGTTTGTATCATTTTGATATTTTAATTTTCAAAGAAGATACAATGGTTTGACTGAAACCTTGTAAATTTCGTTTTGAGTGTTTTAGTTGACTTAGTTATAATGTGTTATAATTTGTAAAGTCATTTTAAAGACAATTTATTGTTAAACACCAAATTTAACACTAATGTATTGTTTATGTGGACTTGGTATCTAGAAGGAAAAAAAAACAGTGGAATCATTTGTTTAACTAGAAACTTGTTAAGAAATGTGACCTTCACTTTTTATGTGTTGTTTTTTTTGTGTGATTCATTTTTCCTACGGTGTAACAAATATTTCCAATGACTAATCAACACGCTGGCAATTGATTAATTTTTTTTAAAAGATAAAACAATAATTGAAGAGTTGTAAATCAATCAAAAGGGTCTAATTTATAAAGTGCCATTTGTAATGTGACTGATTGTAATGAATCATCATATTAGAAACAGTATAGATGATACCAATATAGATGTCGCTAGTAGTCAGATGGGCGGAGACATTGGTATTGCAACATAACCTCACTTTTTTCGAACAATTGCTAAACGTTTTTTTTTTTATTTATTTACAATTTAAGACGTAAATTTGTGTAAAATGTGTAAAATTCTTTACAAACAGCTGGTACCGCCACCCGTTGTGAATAGGGGGTTAAAACCAAAACGAAAATTGTCGGATACGCTGTCGATTACATCGAATCCAGAGCCCTCTTCGCCTAGATTGGCCCCAAATGTCGACAGGAATTTAAAACCACCACTCACTTTACCAGTACGTTTTTTTTTTTTTTTTTTTTCAAACGCTTTCATATAATGGCGACAATTTATATCTTTGTTCTTTTAGACCCACGATCCAGGATTATATACGAACTTAATAACGACAAATACGAAATCTAAAGTGCGTAAAATCCGTGCTGCCCCTAGTCCTGTACCCCCCGTTTTGCGTAGGTCCTTCAGCGATTTGGCAGATGAACAGGTAACGGTAAAAAAATGTGATATTTTTTTATACTTTTATACTAAAATTTATATTTATATATAATATTCTTTGTTTAGATGTCATCAAGTAAAAGTGCTATGCAAGAACACTACTTCAAACTGGAATATTTGGATTTGGATCATGAATTTGGTCTGAAGAGTCTAAAAGTATCCGCTATGGGTAATAATCCAGGTAATATTTCTCCTGGGGAGGATTGTGTCTACAAGAAGGTTGATTTCTTTAAAACTGAAGCTTTTAACGTTACTAAATCTCAGTTGGAACGAGAGCGGAAAAAGTTGGATAAATAAATCTAACGTTAGCAGCTAAATTGGTATTTTGTGATGAGTATTTTACAAAAAAAAAAAACCAACAATTAGATAGTATTTACAACAGTATATTTTTTTCAGTATACACACATACACGCTATCATATAATATTATATCTATAATATCTATATAGCTTTAATTTTATTGTTACTAAAGTTTCTCTTCGGAATAAAGTGGCCATTTTTTATTGACAATTTTATATTTTATATCTATAAGAAATGTATAATTTTATATTTCGTAGAGTTAGCGAAAAGTATTTTACAAACTTAGTACTGTAATTTTAAAACCATAATCGTTCTGTTTATCGCAAACCCGATGACATTGTGAATGAAAACCTGTTATCAAAATTATCGTATGACTGCGTTGTTTTTTGCCGACAAGACGGGTTATTTAGGTTTTTTCCACCGGCAAATTTTACTCTAAATAATGTACGACATTTTTTATCGCTTCATTAGTGTCATTGTATAAATAATATGTACAATACTGTAAGTACAAAACATTAAAAAAAATAATTACGTTATTGCATTTAATAGAATAAATAAATGTTGAAAAATATTAGTTGTTTTCTTTGCCGACACAATTTAGTCTCAAGAAATGGCGTCCGTCATAGCTGACGTTTGATTCCGTCAAAATTTTAGAGGTTAGACTTCTCATGTTCCATCTGTCAATGTCAATTCCTAAAGTGTATAGCCAACTTAAATTCAAGAAAAAGAACTAAAACATAGCACTCTAGTGTTTTTTTTTTTTTTAACATAGTAGAAGTAACCATTGATTTTTTTTGAGATGAATTAGTAAGCTATGACAAAACAAAACTAAAAAATATGTCAAAGTCTAATTACCAACCTAACCTGAAACATCATTTGCCATTTTTCGACCCGCTAGTGCGACACTTTGCTGGGACCTCGTGGGTAAGTACGACATAAATTCAGTAGCCTAGCTCAAAATTTATCTAGTTTAACAGAAAAAACAACGTAATACTGAAATTATCATAATCAATTTATTAATAATCATCGAAAACAATTAATTTGAAATAGTGACAGATCTACAAAAATCGATTTTGACAATATATTTTGACAATATCAATAAAATTTTATAGAAAAAATCTATAGGCAATTATTAGCTGTGAAGAGAGTGCAGGTTGTACAAAAAAAAAATTAAACGAAATAAGCTGCTAATTGCGCCATTTTATCCTTGGGTTGTTTAGGACGGGGGCGCCCTCTACCTCTTCCCCCCTTCCCTCCCCTATAAGGCCTATTACTCCTTAAATTCATCACGGCTTTATGCTTCTCAACTAAATTGACAAATTCCGTTGAACAATAAATACAACCTTTCATATCAGTTTTTCCATCCGGGAGTTTTGTTTTATCCGATTTATATTCAACGGATACAAGTTGGGTCCCGCATTCGCATACATCTTCCTCCACGGTGATTTTATGGCAATCCTCAAACAAGTGAATTATTACATCACATCTGAAAGTTAAGATTTTATTATTTTGGATATTTTTTTGGTAAATTTTGATTTTACCGATTGCAGCCTAGTTTCCATTTGGGCCCCGACGAGGGATCTAAAACTAGGACCCCAAATTCGCACTCAACGCACGTCGACACCCCGTTATTGTTTAAACTTTGCGGGCAAGTAGGGTGGGTGCAGTTGTTGCAACCGTTCGCTTTCTTCATGTCTCTAAAAAACAGAAAAAGAAATAAGATTTTCTTTTTTTGTTGTCTCAACTTCAATATCAACACCAATTTGCCCTCTGGTGGCGCTCGGAGGAACTAAACTTGTCTACATCTTGTATTATTGAAAAAAAAAAAAGTATGGCAAATAATTACTTGAATGGTGGATGGTTAAAGAAAAAACAATAAGATTTTCTTTTTTTGTTATCTAAACTTGAAAATGAATACCAATTTGCCCTCTGGTGGCGCTCGGACGAACTAAACTTGTGTACATCTTCCATTATTGAAAAAAAAAATCATAAAAACTTACTTGAATGGTGGATGATTGAAACAATAGGGACAGAAGGCAAAGCTCTTGCCTTTGTTCCCCATAGACCACGATAATAGTTCGAAATCGTCTAAGGGGCACTTCAACTCCTTGAACAATCGTATATTGCCGTTCTGCGGTAAAGAAAAGGTCTCGTCGCATTGCGGGCAATGAAGACGCATTGGTTTGGCCTGAATCCATCTCATATATCTCCTACACTTACCACATCTAGGAAAGAATTTCAATATTATGTCCAAAAAAAAAAGCCAACCTAAAACTTTGAATGTTAATAACTTTTGAAATATCTGATGGATTTCGATGATTCTTTCACCAAATTGTGACCAAATTAGTAAACTTTCTTCCTGACTAATAGAATTTTTAAAATAATTATTTCTAATACTCATTTGATCTCTGTAACCGATATGATGTTCTTGTGATTGTTTGCAACACTGTTTTTGAACACGTTTGGAGTACCCTGTGGAACAATTAAGGACCTTAGTCAAGTTTTTGCTTATTCAGTTTTAAAACCAAGTTAATTAGTAATGTATTGGTAGTTGTTTCATTCAAAAATGTCAATTTTCAAAGAAGATATCAGTGTTTTAAGTCGAACCTTGTAAATTTAGTTTTTTTTATCATGTCAATTACACTGACCAAATGCATGGAAGAAATAATTTTTTTAAACATTGTATTACCTAGGAGGAAAACTGAAGGATTTCCGTGTAAGTTCCTGAAAGAATCATCAAAATCCAACAAAAATTACAAAAGTTATAAGACATCAAATTTTTCGGTGGACTTTTTTTGCGATGAATTTATCAAAATCATAGATACCTAGAAAATGCTTTCCCTGAAGAACTTAAAGGTGAGAATGAGACCTCAAATAACTGATCCATCCCGTCAATATTCTTCACAAAATATTGAAATTTTAATCTGAAAATATCCACTGTATGTTTCAACACTGCGTTGAAATTGACTTTTCCCATGGCTATCAGGTTGAGTTGCTCTTCCACGGCTGATCTCATTGTTGGCAGCACCAATTCAGGATCAATCTGTATTTGTTTATCGAGAGAGAAAGTATTTTTATAATATTTAATGCAATTTTTCATTATTTGATATAAATTTTCAATGGGCGCGTTCAGCAAACTTGTTTAGTCAGCAAAACAAGTTGTGGTTTTGCTTGCTGTCCAGTAGTTGGGTGTTACCACTTTGATAAGCAATGCTACCAACTAAAGAATTAAAGCAAACAAACATATCAAAACATTGTTTTTGTTGGTGTTATATATGCAACTGTTTGTTGTACATTCACGACATTATGAACCTCTTTTCTTCAATTTTTATTACAATTTGAAATATTTTAAGCACGGATTATTATATATCTGACTTTAAAAGCTCACAACAACAGGGGTAGTGATCAAAAACTTTCTGCCCTTAACTAACTTGAGTTTGCTGAACGCGCCCATTATTCCTACTCGTACCTTTTGATATCCGTGAACTAAAACAATACCAAGTGTGGTGGGTATTAATTTCCTACCCCCACCTACGGTAACATAATTCCTCTGGCAGATATTATTGATATGAACTGGTATAGAAGCATCAGTACCAATACCATGTTTTTCCATTAAAGTAATCAACTCAGATTCGGTTAAATAATCCGGGGGATTAGTTTGATGCTCTGTTAATTTGGCATCTTGTATTGGGACAGATTCATTTTCGGCAATATTTGGTATAATTTCGTTTTTACCAAAAGCCTAAGAATGTTTTTTTTTTCTTTAGTTTACAGTTCTGTGACGACATTACTAATATGTTTACCTGCCAGGTCATGATATTAGTGTAACCTGGATCGATTAAAGTTTTCCCTGTTGTCGAGAATATCTCTTGGTTTATATCGAATGTGATCATTGTTGAAAGATATTTACAATCGCGTGAAACCGTACCGAGAAAATGCCTTGTTATGTAATCGTAAAGTTTCCAAGCGTCGCCGTCTAATTCATTTCTCGTTGCTGACTTCATAGGTGTTATTGGGGGATGGTCGCCTATCAAAATTTTAAGACTTAAGTTTTTTTTTAGTAAAAATATTGTAATTGGTTATCAGTTATGCAATCCCTAGCTGTGATATACCCACAAATTAATAACTGTTATTTACAATGTCTAACTTGAATATGAATACCAATTTGCCCCCTGGCGGCGATCGGATGTACTAAACTTTTAAATTAAAACAAAAAATACAATTTCCAAACACTAATTTATATAAAAAAAGAAACATTACCAGCATCATGTCCACTTTTTGGCCTGTTAATCCCCTGGCTTATAATTTCTGCAACTTCTTTAGACCACTCTGGATTATTAGTTTGTTGTTTCACAGTACCCCTATATAAGAGATTTAATTAATTAATAGACAATGTTAATTAATAGATAGCAAGAATTAAAAGTAAGGTAATAATTCATCTAAAAACACTTACAATAAATCGAAATTCTCCGGATATCTCGTAGTCTCAGTCCTCGGGTAACTTATATACCCTTGCGTGTACAAACGTTCCGCAATCTGCATTGCGTGGTGGGGCCCCATGCCCAAACCCGAACTGGCGACCCTCATCAATTCAACGGTGTTCAAAGCGAGCGGTCGTGCTTTTGCCTTTTCTTTACGCGAAATTCCAGTAACACTACAAAATAAAACATTTTTAACCATAAAAAACACAATTTAAAGCCAATAAAACTACTTACAGTGCATGTTTGACCTCTTTGGCCCTCTGCAGGAAAATATTAGCGATTTCTTTATCAAAACTCCGCACTCTAGCCCAATCCAAAGCAATATCAATCCCATCCTTTGTCTTGACAGTTACCTGCACGGTCCAGTAAGCTTCTGATTTAAAAGTTTGGATTGCGTCGTGTCTCTGAACACAGAACCCCAACGTCGGGGTTTGACAAGGTCCGTAGGAAATTAGAGAAGCGTCTAAATTTCCGTACTTCCCCTGGAAAAATTTCGTTTGGAATCTGGTGAATGCACAACCGATACGCAAATCTAGTTCTTGACGCGCGTCGACACTCCTTGCTTCGTTCTCATTGGGTTTTCCCAAATTATTAAAGGCCGCTTTGATGTCTTTTTCGGTTATAGCCGAAAATTTCGCTCGATATGTCACCTGGTCGCTGAAAACATCACCATTCATGCTATTTGCCACGGAGTTCATTACTTCAAAACAGATATTTTCGCCTTCTTTATCACAATCGAGCCATAAAACTAGATAATCGAAACCTTTAGCTTCCTGGGCAAGAAATGCGGGCATTTTTAGCTTTGGTGCAGCCTCTTTTTTCTCCGTGGGGCAAGAAAACAACTCCACGGGATCAACCCTATCCCAATTGTTATATTTGCTTATGAAGTCAAGCCCCATTACGTGCCCGCACACTGAGGTCATCTTGAATCTAACCTGCTCATTTCGAAAGTTCCCTGACCATTCATGTAGGGAACACGAACCATTGAAGCCTAAAAATCATTATTTTTAGGTTATTTTTCGTATTCTAGCAGGTTATTTTACCTCGCTTCGAAGCGCACTTCCCATTGCTTAAGATTGTCGCTAAAGAAGCGGCGAGAGACGGCTTTTCAGCCACCATAAACACGCCTTTCATGTTTGTGGTCTTTATTTGGGGTTAGCCGCGGACATAACCTAGAAATTCTTTGACAATTGCGTAAGGTTCGTGTCAAGGTTTATACGTACAGTCAAGGCTGTTTTTGTGACGTCACCATAGGTTGCACGATTTTATTTTTTTCATATATAACCAAAACGTTTGTTATTGTTATCTCAGCTCGTCGTGTATACCCAATTGCTCGATAACGAATCGTCCCCGCAAATTAAGATCTAGGCCGTGTTGTTTGCACGCACTTGGACAACCCTGTATGTATGAATCTTGTGTTTACCGGAGAAGTAAACACCAAAGGGCTGTGACAAGTTATACAAGTGGTGAAATTTAATTAAAAACGCCTTAATCGTAATTAGAATTTGTTTTTTATACTTCGTACGATGTGGTTTAAGTAGGAATAGAATGTGTGTATGTTCTGAACGTGTGTATGTTCTGAACGTGTGTAAAAGTACGAGGTAGAAATTGTGCATGTGGTCAGAGGTGTGGGTTTCCCCGGATAAGCTTGGCGCATGCGTTGTTTGTGGTTATCATGGACGTCGTTTTGTGGCGTAGATGTCGGTGCGCGTACGTGTTGACAATAATTTGACGTATTTTTGTTTTCAGTTGTTATCAACCATCCTCATGTGTCAAATGTGTCTCATACAAAATTAATTGTGAAAACCGAATTCATTGGAAAGTGAAGATTCTGCGGATTGTGCGCACCATATAATTCAATAGTTGGGCTGATGTATAAAAGAGGTGTTATGATTCTCACGAATATGTATAGCCTTTTTATTATGTCGCTCTACGTTTTGCTATTCTGTTTAATCAAAGTAGCGTCTTCAATATCCGCTCACGACTTTCTAGCAAAGTTCGATAAACAAGGATGCATTGAAGGTCTGTAAATATTTAACTTATATTAGTAGATTGATAATTTTCTACCGCGTGGCTATTTATGCTCCAGGTACTACTTTGGAAATGGGCCAGAGTGGACAAATAAATCCTGAATTAGTGGAGGATAGTAAAGTCGAAGGTACAGTTTAATATTTCACGCAAGAAATCGTATTTTGGAGTACCATGATCAATATTATTTTTGTAGAAAGTGACGCGCAAGACAACAAAATTTCTGCAAATCCATTATCCACCATACGATTGATTGCTTTATATAATAAGTTAATCTATTACTATTATCTTGAAAACGAAGAGGTAATAATTTTGTAATACTGGAAGTCTACCCCCTATTAAGTCGACTTTTTTCGAGCATCTACTTATGCTAGATGGCGCCACCAAAACAATTTTCAGACTTTACAATCATTTATTGCTCCTACGACAAAATAATGACCATATATAGTATTGTTAACTTGGATTTGGGATTTACATTTAACACATTCAAAGACGAAAAAAAATCATTTTCTTGTACATTTAGGTAATTTTTATGGTTATGTTGTTTTGTCATTTTCGAGACCTAGTACAGAGTCGGTAACCTGCTAGTTCTCCTAGCCACCACAAGATGGCAGCACATCGTAGGGCAATTATTCAAGATATTTTTTCGAAATAACAAAGTGCTATGTTTTGTGCGTTATATCAAGGGGGGGTGGACTTCTACTTTAATGTAAGGTTTGTAGCGTTTAATGGGTACCAAAAAATGGTGTGTTTTGTAGGGTCCGTCCCATAACAAAGTATTTACGATACTACTATCATTAGGGGATGAAAAGTATTTAGGTACAGCATCTAGTATTAAGGAAGCAAAAAAAGCTGCTGCCTCGGAAGCTTTGGCGAAAACGAAATACCTGTTACCTCCGGCAAAAACAAAAGACTCTGAGCACATGTCTACGCCTACTGTTCAACTCAATAGTTTTGCTTATAAGTTAGGATTGAAAGTTACATACCTGTCAGAAGATCAACTTAAGGAAATGGTAATTTTTCCTTGGCCATCTTCTTCGCTGTTTATTTTGTATTATCCTTTAGGATTTGCATATTTTGCAAAAGAAGACTAGCCTCCCAGACGTTAACCGCAAGGATAGCTATCACAGCCGATTGAATAATTCGGTTTTCAACCCTTACACGAAAAATTACGATCTTCCTAAGACCGACAACACTAGGTCGCCGTTTGCCGTTGCTGTTTTGGTCGGAGACCAGAAATTTATTGGCACTGGTTACACGAAACAAGCAGCACGGCACGACGCAGCCGCTAAAGCTTTAGAGACACTAACTAAAATGACCACTGAGGAAAAAGGTTTCTGCCTGGCCGACGGTAAGTACAACGTCCATCACGTTTTACTCGCGAACCGTACATCTTAGAGCAACCAGGTTATCAAAAATGGATTCCCGAGACAATTTCCTATCCACTACCGTTGGAATTACCCACATCGCACGATTAGATCGGACACAGTTTGCTCCGAAAGGAGAAAATGTCGTACAATAGCTATTTTGGTCCTGTTTTCAAACTTTGGAACGTCATAACTTCCGAACCGTTTAAGATAAAGAAAATCTACTGGCGCCATTGGAATCAGCGTGAAAAATTATATTGGGAACATAACCTTAATTCGATTCGAAATGTTTGACTTCCTCAATTTTCCAAATTTCATAAAAAATCGCCATTTTATACCAAAATCTTCACATATCTTAAAAACTAGGCCTCGCATCGACATGGAACCTTCACTATCTTACTAAAATATGTGCGCTGCATCTCTAATAGTTTCCAAGTAGTGTTAAAATTTCTACATCGACATCTAATAACTACTACACGTATGAATTCTAATAGGCACTTGCACTCGTGAAAAAATCAAATCACCGATTTCAATTGTCTACGAGTATGCGCAGCAGAAGCTGCGTCCATCACGTTTTACTCGCGAACCGTACAACTTAGAGCAACCAGGTTATCAAAAATGGATTCCCGGGACAATTTCCTATCCACTACCGTTGGAATCACCCGCATCGCACGATTAGTTCGGACACAGTTTGCTCCGAAAGGAGAAAATGTCGTACAATAGCTATTTTGGTACTGTTTTCAAACTTTGGAACGTCATAACTTCCGAACCGTTTAAGATAGAGAAAATCTACTGGCGCCATTGGAATCAGCGTGAAAAATTATATTGGGAACATAACCTTGATTCGATTCGAAATGTTTGACTTCCTCAATTTTCCAAATTTCATAAAAAATCGCCATTTTATACCAAAAACTTCACATATCTTAAAAACTAGGCCTCGCTTCGACATGGAACCTTCACTATCTTACTAAAATATGTGCGCTGCATCTCTAATAGTTTCTAAGTAGTGTTAAAATTTCTACATCGACGTCTAATAACTACACGTATGAATTCTAATAGGCACTTGCACTCGTGAAAAAATCAAATCACCGATTTCAATGGTCTACGAGTATGCGCAGCAGAAGCTGCGTCCATCACGTTTTACTCGCGAACCGTACATCTTAGAGCAACCAGGTTATCAAAAATGGATTCCCGGGACAATTTCCTATCCACTACCGTTGGAATCACCCGCATCGCACGATTAGTTCGGACACAGTTTGCTCCGAAAGGAGAAAATGTCGTACAATAGCTATTTTGGTACTGTTTTCAAACTTTGGAACGTCATAACTTCCGAACCGTTTAAGATAGAGAAAATCTACTGGCGCCATTGGAATCAGCGTGAAAAATTATATTGGGAACATAACCTTAATTCGATTCGAAATGTTTGACTTCCTCAATTTTCCAAATTTCATAAAAAATCGCCATTTTATACCAAAATCTTCACATATCTTAAAAACTAGGCCTCGCTTCGACATGGAACCTTCAGTATCTTACTAAAATATGTGCGCAGCATCTCTAATAGTTTCCAAGTGGTGTTAAAATTTCTACATCGACATCTAATAACTACACGTATGAATTCTAATAGGCACTTGCACTCGTGAAAAAATCAAATCACCGATTTCAATGGTCTACGAGTATGCGCAGCAGAAGCTGCGTCCATCACGTTTTACTCGCGAACCGTACATCTTAGAGCAACCAGGTTATCAAAAATGGATTCCCGGGACAATTTCCTATCCACTACAGTTGGAATCACCCGCATCGCACGATTAGATCGGACACAGTTTGCTCCGAAAGGAGAAAATGTCGTACAATAGCTATTTTGGTACTGTTTTCAAACTTTGGAACGTCATAACTTCCGAACCGTTTAAGATAGAGAAAATCTACTGGCGCCATTGGAATCAGCGTGAAAAATTATATTGGGAACATAACCTTAATTCGATTCGAAATGTTTGACTTCCTCAATTTTCCAAATTTCATAAAAAATCGCCATTTTATACCAAAATCTTCACATATCTTAAAAACTAGGCCTCGCTTCGACATGGAACCTTCAGTATCTTACTAAAATATGTGCGCAGCATCTCTAATAGTTTCCAAGTGGTGTTAAAATTTCTACATCGACATCTAATAACTACACGTATGAATTCTAATAGGCACTTGCACTCGTGAAAAAATCAAATCACCGATTTCAATGGTCTACGAGTATGCGCAGCAGAAGCTGCGTCCATCACGTTTTACTCGCGAACCGTACATCTTAGAGCAACCAGGTTATCAAAAATGGATTCCCGGGACAATTTCCTATCCACTACAGTTGGAATCACCCGCATCGCACGATTAGATCGGACACAGTTTGCTCCGAAAGGAGAAAATGTCGTACAATAGCTATTTTGGTACTGTTTTCAAACTTTGGAACGTCATAACTTCCGAACCGTTTAAGATAGAGAAAATCTACTGGCGCCATTAGAATCAGCGTGAAAAATTATATTGGGAACATAACTTTAATTCGATTCGAAATGTTTGACTTCCTCAATTTTCCAAATTTCATAAAAAATCGCCATTTTATACTAAAATCTTCACATATCTTAAAAACTAGGCCTCGCTTCGACATGGAACCTTCACTATCTTACTAAAATATGTGCGCTGCATCTCTAATAGTTTCCAAGTAGTGTTAAAATTTCTACATCGACATCTAATAACTACTACACGTATGAATTCTAATAGGCACTTGCACTCGTGAAAAAATCAAATCACCGATTTCAATGGTCTACGAGTATGCGCAGCAGAAGCTGCGTCCATCACGTTTTACTCGCGAACCGTACATCTTAGAGCAACCAGGTTATCAAAAATGGATTCCCGGGACAATTTCCTATCCACTACAGTTGGAATCACCCGCATCGCACGATTAGATCGGACACAGTTTGCTCCGAAAGGAGAAAATGTCGTACAATAGCTATTTTGGTACTGTTTTCAAACTTTGGAACGTCATAACTTCCGAACCGTTTAAGATAGAGAAAATCTACTGGCGCCATTAGAATCAGCGTGAAAAATTATATTGGGAACATAACTTTAATTCGATTCGAAATGTTTGACTTCCTCAATTTTCCAAATTTCATAAAAAATCGCCATTTTATACTAAAATCTTCACATATCTTAAAAACTAGGCCTCGCTTCGACATGGAACCTTCACTATCTTACTAAAATATGTGCGCTGCATCTCTAATAGTTTCCAAGTAGTGTTAAAATTTCTACATCGACATCTAATAACTACTACACGTATGAATTCTAATAGGCACTTGCACTCGTGAAAAAATCAAATCACCGATTTCAATGGTCTACGAGTATGCGCAGCAGAAGCTGCGTCCATCACGTTTTACTCGCGAACCGTACATCTTAGAGCAACCAGGTTATCAAAAATGGATTCCCGGGACAATTTCCTATCCACTACAGTTGGAATCACCCGCATCGCACGATTAGATCGGACACAGTTTGCTCCGAAAGGAGAAAATGTCGTACAATAGCTATTTTGGTACTGTTTTCAAACTTTGGAACGTCATAACTTCCGAACCGTTTAAGATAGAGAAAATCTACTGGCGCCATTAGAATCAGCGTGAAAAATTATATTGGGAACATAACTTTAATTCGATTCGAAATGTTTGACTTCCTCAATTTTCCAAATTTCATAAAAAATCGCCATTTTATACTAAAATCTTCACATATCTTAAAAACTAGGCCTCGCTTCGACATGGAACCTTCACTATCTTACTAAAATATGTGCGCTGCATCTCTAATAGTTTCCAAGTAGTGTTAAAATTTCTACATCGACATCTAATAACTACTACACGTATGAATTCTAATAGGCACTTGCACTCGTGAAAAAATCAAATCACCGATTTCAATGGTCTACGAGTATGCGCAGCAGAAGCTGCGTCCATCACGTTTTACTCGCGAACCGTACATCTTAGAGCAACCAGGTTATCAAAAATGGATTCCCGGGACAATTTCCTATCCACTACCGTTGGAATCACCCGCATCGCACGATTAGATCGGACACAGTTTGCTCCGAAAGGAGAAAATGTCGTACAATAGCTATTTTGGTACTGTTTTCAAACTTTAGAACGTCATAACTTCCGAACCGTTTAAGATAGAGAAAATCTACTGGCGCCATTGGAATCAGCGTGAAAAATTATATTGGGAACATAACCTTAATTCGATTCGAAATGTTTGACTTCCTCAATTTTCCAAATTTCATAAAAAATCGCCATTTTATACCAAAATCTTCACATATCTTAAAAACTAGGCCTCGCTTCGACATGGAACCTTTACTATCTTACTAAAATATGTGCGCTGCATCTCTAATAGTTTCCAAGTAGTGTTAAAATTTCTACATTGACGTCTAATAACTACACGTATGAATTCTAATAGGCACTTGCACTCGTGAAAAAATCAAATCACCGATTTCAATGGTCTACGAGTATGCGCAGCAGAAGCTGCTGAACTTGGAGTACAAGGTGATCAAAGAGGAAGGGCCAGCTCACGAGAGGCAGTACGTGACGCAGTGCATCTTGGGCGATTTGACAGCCGAAGGCGTCGGCCATTCCAAGAAGAAGTCCAAACAGATTGCCTCTGAGAACATACTGAACCAACTGCAGGACATTGAGCCCACCGCTTTGAAATCCACATCAGAGAACTCGATTCAGAAGAAGAAGCGAAAGAAGCGGACCAAAGTGATCAGGGGCACCATGAACAAGTTTGCGCAGGACGCGAAGGACTTGCTGACAAGCACTTATGAGTATTGGACCCAGGGCAAAGACAAAACTGCTACTGCTGCTAAGGTATAAAATTTCTATCACTTGACAATTCTTTTCTATCAACAGAGATACCTGCCTTACTTTACTTTAAGATTCTTTTGAAAGCATACAAAATGGTTGAGTTACGTTCTTTTCTAAACAGGATTCTTTGGTGTTGAATAACAACAACAACAATAACAACAGGATAATTCGGGATAATGGAGATGCTGGCGAATCGACCAATTTTAAGGAGTTGCTGCTGCAAGTGACGCAAGAAAGGGGCATTTCAATCCATTACAGTGACCTTTTTAAGGAAGATACAAAGTACTTTTCGTTGTTACAAATTGGCCTGCATCCCAATTATGTAGGTGTCTTAGAATTTTGACGATTTTATTTGACGTTGTTTTGTATGTGAGGTCAATTTTTGGATATTGTAGGTGTGTTTGGGAGATGGTCAGTCTTTTGAGGAAGCTCGAACGAAAGCTTCTATGCAAGCAATACACTTCTTACACCAGATGGGGTTAGAAAACTTAAGAGTAAACAAGGTGAAGCCGGAGGAGTTATTGTACGTTGGGTTTTTCTGATTGGAAATCCAGTTTTTTTGATTGATTTTTTTTATTGTTGGTTTTCAGGTGGACAAAGTCGCATGAGGAAATTTGTCTGGAAGGAGAAAATTTACACGTGAATACCGAAACGTTAGAGTAGTATTTTCTTTTCCTTTCTTTATATTTGTGTGTATCTAAGAGGTTTGCTTAGCGAAAATTATTTTGTAATAATTTAAAGTTAATTTTTTTTCTGTTTGATATATTAAGGTGGAATTTATTCTATTTTCTACAAAGTGTTTTTATATTGAATAAATTTTTATTGTAGTGGATGATAAGTGTGTGTTTTATTTGGTCCATATGAATAAAAAAAATCGAATGATCTCATCAAATGACATTGGGCGCGTTCAGCAAACTCAATGGTTGACAGCAATTGTCAATATTTTAAATAGGAATTGATTATAAATTGGAAAAACGACAAGAAAACAACGACTTTAATGCAACAACAGAAAATCCATCAAACATTTTCTTCACTAATCTTTTGGATAGACAAAAAAAACAGATAAAAAATTGTTGAAAGATTTAATTCTAAATGAATCCAAATATATGGTGGAATGTTGAACCTTTTGTACAGAGATATGAAGCTGTTTTTGGACTAAAATATCTGGGGTGGCCCTCACCCAACTTTGCGACTAAATTATTGGCACACTGAAGTGTCTGAACAGTTTTGTAATAATTATTCAATTTTGTTAAAACAGGGCCACTCTGGACCCTATCTAACCTCAGTTTCTATGACATCATGGCATGTCAGTGACACTGACGTTTGTCAAAATCTGACAATACCCACACACACACATATCCACACACACCCACATACATACATACATTGAAACCATTACAATCGATTCAGGGGACCCCAAGACGCATATTTCTACTGAAATGCCGAATTTTTAAAAATAAAACAATAAAAAGACTTATTCTTGAACTCCTGCAATTTTTAATAGAATTACTACCATAAAAACCCAATTTATTGATCACTGATATGAATCCTTTATAAAAAGCACAAACTGCTCGAAAGCTTCCGTCTCCCTACACCAGACGGCGCCTTATTCCATGATCTAACCACAAAAAAAACAAAAGATTTCAAAAATGTCAAAAAACTTGTCAAATTAATGTCTCCGTTAGCACAGTCCATGTTTCCCAAGAAGTTGCGTAACAACTTCAAAAATTCCTCGTAGGGGTCATTTCCAAAAAAGGCCGCCATCATGGCTCTGTCTTTAGGACAGAAGCAAGAGATCTACGGCTTCGAAACGCTCTATAGGGAGCTTGGGTACTACATAACAAGGAGAGAACAATATGAACGAGGTTTCCAACCATTCACCAATCGCTAGATCCTATAAACTCAAAATATTCTATTTTAGCTTTGAAGTATTTCGATGCAGCCGTTAACAAGACTCCCGAGGACCGTAGAGGCCTTATGGGCAGGTCCATTGCCCGGGCCAAAGCGGTCCAGTACGAAGGAGCAATGGCGGATATCAATAAAGCATTGGAATTATTTCCGGAAGACTTAGTTCTTCTCGCTTTGAAAGCTTTGAATACGTACCTAAGCTGCGACTTTGAGAATGCTTTGGTACAGAACTTACGCTATCTCCCACGGAGAAAGAAGCCAGATAACTTCTACATGGGTGTCATGCATTGCAATCAAGCGATTGAAAATTGTATTGGTGAACGTGCAGGGCGTCCATTGAGAGACCACTTTAAGATAATCAGAAAACTCGCGTGGAGGAAGGCTTATGAAGCTGAAAATCCTCTGATGTACATCGCCAAGAACAGGAAGAAGAAGAAGAACAAGAAGAAGGGCGATAAGGACAAGATCCAGGTGCTAGAACCAATTGGTTTGAACAAAAGTCGAAAACTGAAGAAGTTGAAAAAGGAAGATAAGCATTACGAATGTGGGAAAGAACCCGATGGTTATGAGGTCGAAATAAGGGAGAGCTTGAGGAGCCAAAGGGCTGAGGATGAGTATATACCGAAGGGTGAGCCATTCCCTTACCGTCCCTTGCAACGATACACAAGCAACATCGAGAACTTCATGGCTGAGAAATACCTAAACTCGATGTATCTAGACAAAATCTTCTTGAATACCCTAAAAGACAATCCAGGAGTTAAAAGCCCTAATAAAGCCGGCTACAAACATATAGTTCAATTGGCCAAAGATGGTTATAAAACCTTGTCGTACAAACAAGAGCTACTAAGAACTAGGAGACCGTTCTACTTCATAAAATTCTCAGAGAATTTATTATCGCCGAGACTTCTTGAGAGGCTCGAGCAAGAAAAGCAATACGTCCGGCATAAAACAGAACAAAAGGCGGATATGCTACTTGAGAATATCAAAGAACACATGTCCAGAAGAGAAACACGTCTTGCGTTAGAGGCAGCTGAGAAACTAAAGCAATTCTGCGATGAAAAACCGAGGAAATTCCTTCCTTATAAAGACGACATCCTGGAGAATGTTTGCGTTTTGGTTGGACAGGCCTATCTAGACTTAAAACGCATAAACCACACTCAGATGGAATGGGAGCAGAAAAAAAGGATCCATGCTATGTTGGGCATGGCTGTGTCACGGGAACCATCCACCGATTCCGTAATGAAACAATTCAAAGGTATTTTCATCGACTGGAGGAAACAGATCTCCATAGCTGAAACTAGGTTGCTAGCTTCGACTTCACAGCTTGAAGTGGCATGGTTGTACCATGATTTAGCGAAATACCATACCGAGTTACGCCAATACGAACTGGCAAGGGTCTACGCTAGGAAGTGCATAGTCGAAGCCAAACAATGCGAGAACATCCCTTGGATTATCAACGCTAAGATGATCATAACACGCATCAACATCTCCCAGCATAATAGAACAGACGCCAAAGCTGAGGTCAACGCTTCAATAGAGCTGGCCAAACAAGTTGACAACCCACCATTGGTGGAATACTTGGAGAGGACCTTAGGTGTCGTTGAAGTTGCTGATTTCGAAGATGTCTTCGGTCTGAAAGTCGTAGAGAAGAGAGAGAAGCAGATTATGAGCATGATGGGAGAATCTGGCATGAAAGAAGAGGTTGCCCATCTCTTCAGGCAGATGGCGGTCATGCCTGCTTCTAGGAGAATGTCCGTGATGCCTGGTATAAGGTTTGCTGATGCCAAGAAAGGAAAGGTAAGCTTTGGTGGTAGTTGTTGTAAGTTCTTTAACTTTTTAAAGACTTAGATTTGGATAAAGACTTGGAGAGGTTTATCAAAAGAAAAAGACGAGTTATTGGGTTCTAAGCTACACGAATAAGGATCTTTACGTGTATGTCACGATGTTGAGGGTCTTATGAACGAGTTTGATATTCTTTGAATTACATATTCTTTGAATTAATATAGTTTGGTAACTGTAAATCTAGACCTGTTACATTAAATCCACTTTCAGTATATAAGGTATAAGGTTTGCTGATGCCAAGAAAGGAAAGGTAAGCTTTGGTGGTAGTTGTTGTAAGTTCTTTAACTTTTTAAAGACTTAGATTTGGATAAAGACTTGGAGAGGCTTATCAAAAGAAAAAGACGAGTTATTGGGTTCTAAGCTACACGAATAAGGATCTTTACGTGTATGTCACGATGTTGAGTCTTATGAACGAGTTTGATATTCTTTGAATTACATATTCTTTGAATTTATATAGTTTGGTAACTGTAAATCTAGACCTGTTACATTAAATCCACTTTCAGTATATAAGGTATAAGGTTTGCTGATGCCAAGAAAGGAAAGGTAAGCTTTGGTGGTAGTTGTTGTAAGTTCTTTAACTTTTTAAAGACTTAGATTTGGATAAAGACTTGGAGAGGCTTATCAAAAGAAAAAGACGAGTTATTGGGTTCTAAGCTACACGAATAAGGATCTTTACGTGTATGTCACGATGTTGAGTCTTATGAACGAGTTTGATATTCTTTGAATTACATATTCTTTGAATTTATATAGTTTGGTAACTGTAAATCTAGACCTGTTACATTAAATCCACTTTCAGTATATAAGGTATAAGGTTTGCTGATGCCAAGAAAGGAAAGGTAAGTGGTAGTTGTTGTAAGTTCTTTAACTTTTTAAAGACTTAGATTTGGATAAAGACTTGGAGAGGCTTATCAAAAGAAAAAGACGAGTTACTGGGTTCTAAGCTACACGAATAAGGATCTTTACGTGTATGTCACGATGTTGAGTCTTATGAACGAGTTTGATATTCTTTGAATTACATATTCTTTGAATTTATATAGTTTGGTAACTGTAAATCTAGACCTGTTACATTAAATCCACTTTCAGTATATAAGGTATAAGGTTTGCTGATGCCAAGAAAGGAAAGGTAAGCTTTGGTGGTAGTTGTTGTAAGTTCTTTAACTTTTTAAAGACTTAGATTTGGATAAAGACTTGGAGAGGCTTATCAAAAGAAAAAGACGAGTTATTGGGTTCTAAGCTACACGAATAAGGATCTTTACGTGTATGTCACGATGTTGAGTCTTATGAACGAGTTTGATATTCTTTGAATTACATATTCTTTGAATTTATATAGTTTGGTAACTGTAAATCTAGACCTGTTACATTAAATCCACTTTCAGTATATAAGGTATAAGGTTTGTTGATGCCAAGAAAGGAAAGGTAAGCTTTGGTGGTAGTTATTGTAAGTTCTTTAACTTTTTAAAGACTTAGATTTGGATAGAGACTTGGAGAGGTTTATCAAAAGAAAAAGACGAGTTATTGGGTTCTAAGCTACACGAATAAGGATCTTTACGTGTATGTCACGATGTTGAGGGTCTTATGAACGAGTTTGATATTCTTTGAATTACATATTCTTTGAATTTATATAGTTTGGTAACTGTAAATCTAGACCTGTTACATTAAATTCACTTTCAGTTTTTAGTTATGTAGGGCAAATATAATATTGTTCTTGTTGTTTTTTCTTGCAGGGTAAGAGAAAGATGAGCATCATGCCCAGTCAGAAGTCTGCTTCAGAGGAAGAAATTCCCAAACATGCTTTGAAGGTCGCCCAGAAGGCAGCCGCTGATGAAAAGGCCGAGGCCAAAGTCGGTTTTATGGAAATGATTCAAGATTAGTTGATATTATATTGTAGATGTACCTTATTAAATTATCTAATACAGTATTTATGATAAGTTCTAAGTTGATGGGGTTTTTCCTTAACTACGGACTGGTAAAATAATGCAAATTCACGAGGGTAGGCAGTAGGCATCTGCAATTAAATCGTGGAATAATTAAAGGCGCCATACGGCCGACTGGGCAACTTTGCCGGGGTAAAGTTGAATTAAGATCCTCGGTTTGTATTTCAACTGTTTAAGATAATTGTTTTGGCGTAAGGGCCTCTGCAAAGCCGTCGATCTCCGCTTGGAGAAATTAACGTTGGAGACATTGGGAGGGACAAAGACGCGGGAAGGGTATAAGAACCGGTTGAATTTCAACCCCTAAAACTTGTGTAATACAAATGGCGAATGCTAGCTAACTTTTGTCCATAAATAACTTGTAGTTCTTACAAAGAAGGCCTCAAAAAGTTTTTAATGGTAAATTCTGGTAACCATTTTGATCAAGAAACACTATACCGTGACGACTACCCGAAATAAATATCGAAATAGATGATCCACTTAACGTTTTACAACCCCCGGAATGATGACGTCAAGGGGGGATAAATTTCCCTCGGCGGAACCCTGGAGAATAAGGGGAATATATCATTTGTTTCCTCCCCTTGGTCTGGTGTCATGTGCCAATCGACATTGGGCTCCCTCATATAAATTGAATCTTGCTCAGATAACGTTTTCGTTCTTGAAGGAAAAACTCGTACAGGCGATGTTCTTAATATATTTTCGTATTATTAATATCAGAAATTGGATCTGTATTCGTGTATAAGTGTTTTATTTCATGGGTGACTTACAAGGATTATGAGGAAAACCAGGATTGTAGTGGAATAGCCTACACAGAGAGAACTCTATTCTTGGATATCAAGAAAAATTGTTCTTGGGTATATATTGTCTTACTCTGAGAATTTTGTATTTTACTTGAACCAACCTTACTTGAAACAACAAACAAATTCTTCACTAATTATCAATTAGCTGGCTCTTCCTAGTCTTCCTCCATTACAGAAAGAAGACTTAGCATTGTATAGGTATTGAGGAATGCATCGCAATGCCAGGCAATGCAGTAAGGTTATAAAGTAGCTTTGAACAGTTCTCGTTCTCATTCTCGTTCTCGCTTCATCGTGATGAAATGTTACAAATACAGGTCGATGCTGTTGAGTCTGCGCTTCGCGCGCGGTTTTGCGTGTTCATTTCCAACTTTAGTTTTCGCGACCAGCTGGTTTAGGCGAACGATCTTACCCACAGCAGTTCCATCTCGCATCTCGTGACGCAACCATGCTCGCTACACGCCACAGTGACTAGCTACAAACACAGATTACCAATAATTAAACGCATTTTATATCTGACCACGTCTCAACTCTTGATCTCTACAAAAGTAAGTTACTCTTAAAGAGTTGATTGATCTTTTTGCTTGGAGTTTTGTAGACGAACACGCAATTTTGTGTTTTGTGGCTTTGTTTTGTTTTGACCAGCATGCTGCTTCCAATAATGATTGAAAAAGATCGGCAAATACTTCTGCGGCCGCTTTGTATTATGTATGTAGTTGCTTAGGAAGATAAATATTTCGTTTTTTTTTTGAGATGATAAAATTGTTTATTGTTGATTAAATGATAACGCGGTGACCCGTGTACTACATACCTGATTGTATGTATGTATTGTATATTGTATACATAACTATAATCCATACTGATTGCTGCATAATGGTAAAGCTATTGGTTAATAATTATTGATAGCGCAGTAAAATTATATTATTATGGCTAGTTATAATTGCAGTTTGCAAACCGTGTTATATGTTGACTAATAATTAATTAATTTCGTAGATAATATCGTTAGATCATGTCAATTTGAGATTACAGTGATATCGCGTGTGACACCGTATTCGCCGAACTACTCAATTGTAATAAATATGGAACTGTACGGTGCAGGTACCAGTAGCTGACACAATCTGACACTATCGTTTTATAAAATAGTATATTTTTGTATTAACTTGGGAAATTGTTTTAATTTAAACCTAATAAAAATATTTTTGCATTTCGTGCGGCTAGCAAGTCTTTAATTATCACTAGTCAACAAAATAATAACAAAAAAATGTACATTAGATGCCACTATTTTTTTTTCTTAGATACCATGGCCCGCTAAACTCAAAAATCGCATTAAAAATTTTTTGAATGGATACGTTTTCGAGTTATGAATTTTTCTTTTTTTTGTTAATTTTTTTGGAGGTAGTTCGACTATTTGGAGCATATCTCGAGTTCGGAACATCAAATCTTGTCGTTCGGTACATCAAATTAAAGCCAATTGAATCACCAATAAATGTTATGAATATTGTTTTATAATCGCTCCAGTGGTTTCAGTGCAATTGAAAGGTAGAAATAGTAAAAATATGCTCAGTTTTTTATTTTTTACGTAGAGTTTGCCCTTTTACGAAGAGAACAAGGTATTTACGATGAAAATCTATGAAAAAATACCGAAGTTATGATCAATTATGACCAATGGGTACGAAACTACCAAAATTCGGCCTTTTCTCTATTTTGTATTTTTCGTCATTTATAGCAGTTTAAATGCATGGTAGAGGTCGGATCCATTCGGAAGACGAGTACGTCACGTGATTCGCACCAAGATGCGCATCTTTTAGTCAACGTTTCGCACTCTGTTGCAAGAGGCATCTTCAGGACGGAGAGAATGAACGTGTGTGGAAGGGTGAGGGTATTTATCGTCGCTCAAAACACGTAGTGGCATATCTTACCAAAAAATGATATTCAGATATGTCAGTACGTGTTTCGATCGACGTTATATCGACCTGGCGCAGGTGCCTGCGCAGGTAGTCAAACAACTATTGGTTGGGAGGGCGGTTTGGGGTAGCTGTGATTGGCTGTGGTGGTCGTAAAAGTGGTTTCCAGCTATGATGCAAATGCCAACCGTCATCTCGATTGAGATTGGAGGGATCTTTAAAGATTTCGATCGCTTCGCGGATTCTACGAGGATAATAACGTGATTCCCGGGAGATGATTTTTGTTTGGTCGAGAAGAATTGTTGTGTCTGTGCTCAGCAAGCGCTGAACTGGTGATCTGGCGCAGCCTTGTACAACGTTCATGTTCTGAAACCCCAACGCTGACAGAGCGCTTTATCTCATCGATGTAGACACTGCCACAAGCACATGGGATACGGTATACACCTGGAGCTAGCAGTTGAGAAGATTTCATCCTGAGAATCTTGGTGACGTCAGTGACGAGCATAGTGAGAGGTTTCACTAGGAAATGAAGACTATTGAGCGGCGCTACCAGGGATTTTGGATTGAAAAAATGATGGGCAACTATATCTGGTTCCTCATAAGAAAAACAGATTTCGACAAGAATATAAGGCGAAGCAGCAACAAACTCACTTCTAATCTCCTTTATATTGAAAACATCACATTAAAACTAAGCACAATGAATTAAACTTGTAAACAGAGAAAAAGTAGAATTTTGGTACCTATCAATCTTAAATGACCATAACTTCGCTATTTTTGCATAGATTTTTATCGTACATACCTTGTTCCCTTCGTAAAAGTTCAAACTCTACGCAAAAAATATTAAACTAACTATATTTCCACGATTTCTACTTTTCACAGGTAATAGAGTAAATGTTCCATTGCGCTAAAACTACTGAAGCGATTGAAAAACTATATGAGTGACAGTTGTTGGTGATACAATTAGCTTCAATTTTATGTGCCGGGCGACCAGATTGGACGTTCCTAACTCGAGATATGCTGCAAATAGTCGAACTACCTCCGCAAAAAACAAAAAAAAAAAGAAAAAAAATTGTAACTCGAAAACGCATCCATTAAAAAAAATTTTTATGCGATTTTTGAGTTTAGAGGGCCTTAGTATATATAAAAAAAATAGTCGCATCCAATGTACATTTTGACTGTTGACTAGTGTTATCAAAACCAATCTTTGAACTAACTTTTATAAACATAATATGTTACTCTACAACTTGCTGCTGCTTTTTTTATTGGGTCAGCAAAATGTCTAAACTAAATATCCGTGTTTTCTTTGTCTGTGGGACAGTCGTGCACAAAACGAACATTGGGATAGGAGAAACTGGTCATCGAGAATAATGATTACCGTAGGAAAAGCTAACATCGTTCATGAACCATTGATAAAGTCGAGAACAAATAATTCTTCCACCACTACATATTAAATTTGGGCTTATTAAAGAGTTTGTGGAAGCTTTATATAAGAATGGTGTTTGTTCCAAATGTATTTGTTAATCATTTCCTGGCCTCAATACAGGAACATTAGAAGCCGGAATCTTTGATGGACCACAAATGACTTAGGTTGAAGCATGGACAAGCTTTGTATAAGTTATTGACAAATTTTTGGGAAATCACCAAGCTGAACTATATTAACAATACAAATCGTTGAGAAAATGCTTCAAAATTTTGAAAAACTAATATGAGTACCAAGTTACATTATCTTCATAGTCATTTAGATAAATTTCCTGACAATCTGAGTTATTATAATGAAGAACAAGAGCAACGGTTTCAGCAGTATATCAAGATAATGGAGGAAAGATATGAAGGCCGATGGTATTGCCATATAATGGCAGACTACTGCTGTACCTTAGAACGGGACTGTCCTGAACAAAAACACAATAGAAAACTTGAAAAATCATACGAATACAGAAAGTACAGAAAGACAAATAACAAGTCCATATGAGACAGACACATTATAGCCCGTTTTTTATTAGTAGCACTCTTATTCGCAGTCGGGCATAAATCTTGGTATTCAACGACGTAAAAGTGACGTAAAAGCGGGAGTAAAAGTTTTCAGATTTTTTTTATAATGAATATTTACGGACCTGGCGGCCGTAAACTCAAACTGACAAAAAGTTTTAATTTACAGTTGAATTAACCCAGCCAGGCTGCCTTACTTACTTCGGTACTTACAAATTATAACTGTCGGAGCCAAAAACAACTCCCCTAAATTCTCTCCTTATAGAAATATCACCCTAACTTTATACATACACACAAATAACGTGTTACTTTATTAAGACTTATTTGTACATTAAGTATAATAAGTATAATAACTAGCTCTGTGTATAAGTCAAAATTTTCGATTTTAGTTATTGGGCATTCTAGAAATATGTGGTTAAGGCTTCCCACCTGTCCACATTCGCAATATGGACATTTTAGGATACATTTTAGGTTATCTGCTATCTGTTACTGTTGTTACGAATGTCCGGCAGGGGGCGTTTCGGGTTTGACGTTACTGTGGTAATAGCAGCAAAACACGGGTCGACAAAAATCGATTTTTTGGATCGAAAATTGTTTCTAAGGCCGTTTTTTTACTCAAAACTCTTTGCGAAGGGTATTTAGAGGGATCTTATCGTAAGACATGAGAGCAAGCGGCTTTTATAAGGTCGGCAGGAACGGATAAAAAATGTAAATTTTTGACGTTCATCGATCCGCTTGTCGGAATTTCTAGACGTCACGTGACATTTTCTCGAGGTTCGTGATTTTTTTTCAAAATTGACGCATTTAATTTACAATATATCGCGCAGTCCACGCGGAATTGTGTCCTTTTTTCAATTCGAGCGTCAAAAGTAATATCGAAAAACCCAATTTTGCAGCTATTCGATCGCAAATGTCGGCGAAAATGGGCGATTCCGCTGAACGCGCCCTACACTTGAAAGTTCGTAATTAGTATAGATAGACTAAATAATGAATTTCTGAGTTCTGTATTCAGTCAAGAGAAGAAGTATTAACCTTTTGAGCTGAGCTCGGCGATAAATTTTGCTTGTCGCGTACATTTTTGGGTTTGTAAAGTTCTTCTGGTCACGTACAGAGGGAGCTAAAAGCGGCAAGTTAAACGTCACGGCCCCATTGGCGCTGCCGCACGAAAAGTTGCGACAAATAACGAGATTCAATTTAGATAAAGGATAACTTTTGGGCGAAAACCCGAACCGTTTTATCCGATGAAATAATATATAGAAAATGTACGAGGAACGTTGAAATTTATCGTTAATGCTCCGGACAATAGATATATTATGTCAAATGACATAAGTTTTGTTGGTTAAAGTTGTTAAAATACTGATCACATAATGAATAGTCGCCGGACGAAAAGTTATGCTGCAACGTTGATTGGAATGCAAAATGTGAGGTGGTTTTTAGTATTTACTGCTTGCTGGGTATTGTAGAAAATACCAACCATCGATTATAATAAATAATTTACAGGAACAACTCATTACTTTTGTTAAATGTATAACTAATAATATAAAATCATAAATATGTGATTTAGAATGCCCCAAGGGCCATTTCACTGCACTACACTTACACTTCGGCAAAAACAGCACCGTCGTCGTCCATCTGCAACAATAATCAAACTAGATATAGCAAATGCAAAATAACAATAGAAGCAGATGCATAGTATATATCTTCACAATGTTTATTAATGTCATGGTCACACTAGGCTGTTTCATTAACCGCCAGGCTACATATTTCTGGTAAACGTTAATTCAGGCCGGTCGCATTCAAAAAAAAAAATCTATAAGGAAGTCATTCATTCTATATTTAGCAATTTTCAACAAGGTCTCATCAAGTCCCGTATTTCTGTTCGTACCGGATAAAATACTTGAGCGTGGACTAAAGACGCTTTTAACATTGGAGTATGGTAGACCTTTCAGGCGAAAGGAAGTGGTATTCCGGGCAATGTTGAGTGTTGCTGCTATTTAGTTATATTCTCGGTATTCACCGCCTCTACTCCACCCTCTTTGCTCTAAACTATATTGTCCTTTTAAGGTCAGTCTTCAGTTTATAAGGGTGAGGTCTTAATAATAATAGTCTTAGTGAAGCTATGAGCGTCGTACACTGTGGTATTTTAGATAATAACTGATTGAATTCATTTAAAATTGTAGTTAAAGTGACTGCCGAAGAACTGCCGTTTTGGTAGGTATTTCTATTAAATATCATACATTGAAAGATTTTTAAATAGAAGTTCCACGTTTACTGATATTCATAACAAAAGAATTGGCTGTTTTTATGACTTTACACACCTGTTGAAAGTATAAGACCTGTTCTTCATACAAAAATTCGAATTCCAGCTGTCACAGTATGTAAACAAGTTCAAACATAACCTAACACGCTCGGATACGTTCGAGATTTCAGGAATTTTATTATTATTATTTAGCAGCATGAATCAATTCAATAATAATTATCTTTTCAGCGATGAATTACTACAGACGTACAGATCTGCTTTATTCAATTCCTATATCAAAACACGTTTCGTAAATGTGTTCCAATCTCCCAACACTCTCCGCCCATGATTGGTAAAATACTCTAGTATCAACGCTCCACTATAGCCTCAGTCTAAGACAGAAAAGTCTATTTAGAACTTTTTTTTGTGTGGTACGTTAGGATTACATAAAACCTTTGTAATTCGGTTTCAATTTGGTCTAGAGGAAGTTTCCGACAAAGATCTACCACCGCGTTCACCCGAACTTTGGACTAAAATATTCCATTACCGTTTCACTTTAGATTCGTCGGGCACAAATCGAGTTTTCAGACATTCGATCTGTGAACGAGAACGACGAAGAAAGTTTTCGAATTTACTCGCCCCAAGCTCAGGTCGAAGGATCCTAATTTCATTTTCTAATCATCCGAACGAAGCAGGAAAAAGTTTTTAACCTTTACGTGAGTGTATGACCACTATTGACCTACACAGTTTTGTTATACTTGAGATGTTGTGCTTGTTTAACTTTTACAGCAATCAGCATAAATGTTAACGCAGGAAATTAAGCAGTAGAACGTTTGAACAATTCGTTATTTAGAGATTTACTGGCAAATAATCGACCTGAAACAGATTTTTTTATGAAAATATAGAATTGAATTAATAATAATGGAAATAATGATTTAATTAATAATTAAAATAATGTTGTAAATAACTAATTGTAGTAGAGCCATTGACTTTTCAACTAGATACTTCTAAAATATATAATTTCTACTTTTATTGTCATCGTGGCTTTACCTATGTTATTTACAATCGCGTTCAAGGCAGGTAGTCAATAAAATCCAACAAATTGGTATCAAATATGAAATATTTTATGGTGGCGGCGCCTTCACCTGACAGAAGACAATACATCGTCTCCCTGTTGTATGTACCTACCTGGTGACATATAAAATGCACCAGAAATAGTTGACCTTGTAGTTTGAACTGAGGCTTACTGGTAGTAGCCACCAGCGACTGGTAAACAGCATAATGTGACCACAAAATACCCGCTGGCTGCTGTTGCTGCTAGCAGCACCAGCAACTAGGCGTGAAGCTGCAATATGGCCACGTACTAAAAACCTCTGCCCCTGCTCATCGATTAAAGCTTTGAAGAGCTTGCCGGACGTCAGTGATGGATGGACAGTGTGAGAAAATGAATAAGTAATGGCTTTCAGTTGGATATTCCCTGGTTTCGAAGCCCCCAAGCTCACAATCCAAAAGCTTTGTGAGCTTTTTCTATACGCGTTAGCAAGCTTTTCCGTTATTTTCACGCCGGCTACACAAGCTTAAAACCGCAGACAAAAAAGCTCACCGCCACATTTTTTTTCATGAATTGTACCCAAGTAAATAATGAAAGGTTTTTTTCACAGTTTGTCCTTTTTTTTTGGAAAATACGCCTTTGGCATATCTTTTTCTACATTTTACATATAAAGTAAAAATAGAAAATAAGGTTTAGTTTAAGTCACGGTATCAAATCATTATATCGTGACTTAAACTAAAGTGATTCATGGTTTAGATAGGTTAAACAATTTTCGAATGTGGGTTGCAATAAAAACCACCCCCAGAGATCGTGTAAAAACACAAGGGTGCGTGTTTAGGATTATTGAAAGTACCTTCGAGCAAAATGACGTGCCGTTGTGGAGTAGTTAACCCTAAACTGTTGAAAACAGTGTTTGTTGTTCCACCACAGGGTGAGTTAACGAGCAAAAGGCTTAGGTAGTTAGCTGCATGTATACATTATTCGAAAACGACTATTTAATGAAGCAAAATTACTTTTCAATTAGTGACTTAATTTAACGTGTTTAAGTACAGCGTTTGCCAAAAAAAAATATCGCATGTGATTCAGTTAGTGTGTATATAAATCCTCGTTGTATACAATTCAGTTCTGCATCAGTGCCACTGCGAAAGCACAAAGTTTCCACGTGGAGTTCATAATTGAATTACTAACTTCAATTTTAACTATTAAAACAGAATTTCGGAGAGTGGGAATTGCATTACGGACTGCAGTTTGTATTTTGAGAACCAGTTTTGGTACAAGCTAACTAAACACACAAGTTTTGGACATATCTGCAACTATTCTCTTTAATTTCAGGTCACCATGAAGGACATCATAGTGATTTTAGCTGGTTGTCTACTTTCGATATCTTCCAATGTCTTCGCTACTTCATACAACCATAGCGACAATGAAATCGACACCTATGGCAGTAATAAATATACTCCGAAACTTCCTGCTACGGTTATGGAAGGTAAGATATCTTTTACAGTACAAAGAGAGGTACAAAGAAACGGTTAGTTATTTTTACGATTTAAGAATTTAGTATGTTTATGTTGAGTATATTTTGCTCTGATGAAGAAAATATTATTCTTCTACATATAAAAAGAGTAAGACGTTCGTTTTATAACAACAATAATATTTTGTTGGGTCAAAAACATACATTCTTCAAGGAACAAATTGACCCAAATCTATACGTACGTATCGCTGAAAACAGACGTAATTCCTTTCAAGCAGTTCCTTCATACTTAAAACAAGAATACGTAATACTTGGAACAACAAAAAAATCATATTCTTACTCTAAGAATTTTATATTTTACTTGAACCAACCAAATGATCTTTCTGCTGATATAGAAACAAAGGATATTCTTCACTCAAAGATATTCGTGTTGTATTTGGAATGTGGAATTTTTAATATGCACTTAACCAGCACGTCATAGCGAAAGGAGAGGGCCATCCAATCCTCTGTCCTGGCTGAAGTGAGCCAGGACTGAGCTGGATATTCAGGCTCTTGGATCTAGGTTGTCTTTGCATTATTAACAATCTGCTTGTCTACCGTGCTAATCTGCTGGATCAAACTCAACCTGTGTTGGGTCATTTATTATTCAAGCAGGTTTAAACGCTTACAACTTGACATCCTTTAGCGTTACGTCAGACTACCAATTGCACTGGTAATTAAAGAAAAACAATGTCACATTACAGAAGAACGTTATATTATATTTCTACCGCGTGATGTTAACTTTTTGAATTTCTCCGTTGTTATCATTAATTATTATAATACCCTTTCATATCGTTGAAATATCCTGAGTAGCAGGATATTGTATATCTCGTGTGACTTAATATTGATTGAGGAACTCTTATTTCCCACTCCATAGGCGTCCCCGCCTCCCGTTAAGCAATAAATTTTCATTAACTGGCGGACACGGGTTTGAATGAACCACTTCCCCGTCTTGGTAAACACTTAAAGTTATTGGTATAAGAAGTTTCCCTTCTGCCAGGCAAGCAGCCAAAGCGCTATAGCAACCCGAGACTATCAAAGAAATGCGGTGGAACGGATAAGGGGACTTCGGCTCTAATTTAATTTCAAAGTTCCCGCTACAAAAGTATGCATATACCACGCTAATTTCGAAAATGTTTAGATAACCAAAATTAAACTTTAACATCGTAAAGTAATGTTGACTAAAGATACTTCTATTTTAGTTTGTAATTTTTTTGATAAATTTATACATATATTATATTATTATAAAACAGAGGGAATATGATTTTCTTGATGTTCCACGTTTTCTTGTTTTAAATATGAAGGAACTGCTTGAAAGGAATTATGTCTGTTTTAAGCGATACGTACGTATACTTTTGGGTCAAGAAACTGTTTGTTCGTTGAAGCATGTATATATTTTTCACCCAATTGATGTAAAACGAACGTCTTACTCTTTTTATATGTAGAAGAATAACATTTTCTTCATCAGAACAAAATATATTCAACATAAACATACTAAACTCTTAAACCGGAAGAATTACTAGCTGTTGAAATAACTATAATAATATTATTTGGATAGCAAAAATATCCTCTTCAACAATCTTTACTAATGTATACTAGAGCAAAGATATTTGGCTTGTTCGCAAGATATTTTATTTTTCCGACAAATGCAGTCAGTTTGTATCTTGTAGCGTTTACTGGCTATATTTTTAGCTCAAAAAGAGTCTAAATTTGTTTCATATACCGACATAAAGGGTCTAAATAGATTTCAAAGGTTCTAAGACATAAACACTGGTTAAAAGGAAAACAGACCTGAAAAACCTTTATCTATTATGTTTACAGTTATTCTACATGCACCTAAAAGCGTTGTTTTTTCATCGCTTCTTCAAAACTACAAAGTTTGAACGCTATAAAACAACATAATAGTTAACAGGAAACAATCCAGATAGGAAATATGAATTCTACCCCACAATCCCACCCCTACTTCCGACGCACGTCAAATTTCGCGGTGTTCAAAACCATCATTCTTCTATTTTAATAAACTCTGCGTATTTGGGCGCAGTATAAATCCGAGCTGGGTTTCTCGCTCTCTTCATTCATAAATCAGAATGTGTTTTCGTATAAAGGACGGGGCGTCGGCGTCCAGGTCCGTCGGCGTCGGTCTACGTCTCGTTTTTTACGCCTCACCAGTACCGAGGGGGAAGAGAAACCTCACGAGCGGCGGCGCACGTACCGGAAATATGTTTATTTATGCCGTTTTTTCAACGCTTTTGATCGCTTTGTGGGTTTTTAATAAAGTGCCCTCGTCACGAATACCTCCACCCCTTGTATTTTATACAGGATGTTTAAGTCATAGAGGGTTTAGTAATTTCTTTACTAGTCAAGATGCATTGTGGATTTTTGCCTATATTATGCAGAAAACTTAGTAGATTACATGGAAAAAAAGCAGCAGTTGTGTATCTGGATTATTTCGGGCGATATTTAATTTTTCCGACAAAAGTCGCTGTTTTTCAATTCTGTTGCTTGTTTGTTCGAGAATAACTTAACCTGTAGTCCAGATGCACTGCTGATTTTTACATATATTATGCAGAGAACTTTGTAGATTACGCATATAACAGCAGCAGTTGTGTACCTGGATTATTTCGGGAGATATTTGATTTTTCCGACAAAGGTCGCTGTTTTTTAATTCTGTTGCTTGTCTGTTCTTGAATAACTTAACCTGTAGTCCAGATGCACTACTGATTTTTACATATATTATTCAGAGAACCTTGTAGATTACGCATATAACAGCAGCAGTTGTGTACCTGGATCATTTCGGGAGATATTTGATTTTTCCGACCAAGGTCGCTGTTTTTCAATTCTGTTGCTTGTTTGTTCTTGAATAACTTAACCTGTAGTCTTGATGCACTGCTGATTTTTACATATATTATGCAGAGAACTTTGTAGATTACGCATATAACAGCAGCAGTTGTGTACCTGGATTATTTCGGGAGATATTTGATTTTTCCGACAAAGGTCGCTGTTTTTTAATTCTGTTGCTTGTTTGTTCGAGAATAACTTAACCTGTAGTCCAGATGCACTGCTGATTTTTACATATATTATGCAGAGAACTTTGTAGATTATGCATATAACAGCAGCAGTTGTGTACCTGGATTATTTCAGGAGATATTTGATTTTTCCGACAAAGGTCGCTGTTTTTTAATTCTGTTGCTTGTTTGTTCGAGAATAACTTAACCTGTAGTCCAGATGCACTGCTGATTTTTACATATATTATGCAGAGAACTTTGTAGATTACGCATATAACAGCAGCAGTTGTGTACCTGGATTATTTCGGGAGATATTTGATTTTTCCGACAAAGGTCGCTGTTTTTTAATTCTGTTGCTTGTCTGTTCTTGAATAACTTAACCTGTAGTCCAGATGCACTACTGATTTTTACATATATTATGCAGAGAACTTTGTAGATTACGCATATAACAGCAGCAGTTGTGTACCTGGATTATTTCGGGAGATATTTGATTTTTCCGACAAAGGTCGCTGTTTTTCAATTCTGTTGCTTGTTTGTTCGAGAATAACTTAACCTGTAGTCCAGATGCACTGCTGATTTTTACATATATTATGCAGAGAACTTTGTAGATTACGCATATAACAGCAGCAGTTATGTACCTGGATTATTTCGGGAGATATTTAATTTTTCCGACAAAGGTCGCTGTTTTTAAATGCTGTTGCTTGTTTGTTCTTGAATAACTTAACCTGTAGTCCAGATGCACTGCTGATTTTTACATATATTATGCAGAGAACTTTGTAGATTACGCATATAACAGCAGCAGTTGTGTACCTGGATTATTTCGGGAGATATTTAATTTTTCCGACAAAAGTCGCTGTTTTTCAATTCTGTTGCTTGTTTGTTCGAGAATAACTTAACCTGTAGTCCAGATGCACTGCTGATTTTAACATATATTATGCAGAGAACTTTGTAGATTACGCATATAATAGCAGCAGTTGTGTACCTGGATTATTTCGGGAGATATTTGATTTTTCCTACAAAGGTCGCTGTTTTTTAATTCTGTTGCTTGTTTGTTCTTGAATAACTTAACCTGTAGTCCAGATGCACTGCTGATTTTTACATATATTATGCAGAGAACTTTGTAGATTACGCATATAACAGCAGCAGTTGTGTACCTGGATTATTTCGGGAGATATTTGATTTTTCCGATAAAGGTCGCTGTTTTTCAATTCTGTTGCTTGTTTGTTCGAGAATAACTTAACCTGTAGTCCAGATGCACTGCTGATTTTTACATATATTATGCAGAGAACTTTGTAGATTACTTATATAACAGCAGCAGTTGTGTACCTGGATTATTTCGGGAGATATTTGATTTTTCCGACAAAGGTCGCTGTTTTTCAATTCTGTTGCTTGTTTGTTCTTGAATAACTTAACCTGTAGTCCAGATGCACTGCTGATTTTTACATATATTATGCAGAGAACTTTGTAGATTACGCATATAACAGCAGCAGTTGTGTACCTGGATTATTTCGGGAGATATTTGATTTTTTCCGACAAAGGTCGCTGTTTTTCAATTCTGTTGCTTGTTTGTTCTTGAATAACTTAACCTGTAGTCAAGATGCACTGCTGATTTTTACATATATTATGCAGAGAACTTTGTAGATTACGCATATAACAGAGAGTTAAAATACGCATATTAACTTTATCAATCTTTACTCGAAAGCTCTGCAGACATCTGTGTAAACAAACGGCGTTGTTGAGCAAACTTTTACCAGAATTTATGCCACCGCGGTTTGTTGCGATAAGTTACAAGGCTACAGTACCTCGACCACTGTTGTACATGAAGGTATATTCCGCTAAAACAGCCCCTAGCTATACATTTGTACGAACCAGCTCACCGAACATTATGTTCTGAAAACTGGAAACTCTCGTTGCCTGCAAAAGTTTCACTGAAATATTATTGTTTGCCACCGGACTGCAAGAGTTAACCGCTAATTTGTACCCTTTCAGCCTCCAACGTTGAACTGAAAACTGAACACGAAACTTCCTTCGTTATATCGAAGTATTGTGAAATAATCCAAGCAAAAATCTTGTAAATTTAACACGATACAAACTGATGATTGCAACTCTCTTCCATTTCAGGTGAAGTGGACATTCTGAAGCTTATAAACGTCTCGTCGAAGGATCAGGGCGTATCCTTGGTGGAAGGACCGATAAAGAGTTTCAACGCTTACAAGTTTCGACTGCCGTACGGGAACGTTCCACTCTCAAATTCAACGAACGTGACCAAGGCGATGTCCGGTCCTAAAGGCTTTACTGTAATCTTTCTCTACAGACAGCAAAAGAACAACCTGGGCACTCTAATGTCGATAAATTCACCAGGACGGATAACGCCCTGGTTTCAACTCGCCTCCAACATGAAGACAGGAACGTTGAGTCTAAAATACAAAGTCAACATGGGCTCGAAGTTGCACCAGGTTGATTGGGTATTGCCTGTACATCATAAAAAGTCACCGATGGCAGGTAAGACTCATTTTGTTAAGGATGCTTATTCTAACAGTTATAATTAGGCTGTTTAAAGCCCTCTACAACTTGGTGGAGAGGTACAAATGGTGTGCTAAACATAGGAGCATATATGTGGGAAGCTGTTTTGGATCAAGTTACCATAGTTTGCGTGACGGGTATGACAGTAATCGCGCGCGTATACAAGCTGTTAATTAAATTTCTGGATGGTCTGATAGCGCACGTTTCTCATTATGGGGTCTATTGTTTTACGGTGTATGTACTTTGAAATGAGGCCGCTTCTCGCAGCACGGATTTTGTAGTTTGCAGGATTATGGTTTTAAAGGGAATCAAATGTTTAAGCCTAGAGTATTTTGCAATATTATGAATTAGGTAGTACATACACAGTTTGATATAAAGCCTACACAAAATATTCAATATCCGCTATATTCGTGGACTCTATGTTTTAATTTCCGTTATATTGGAAATCCCTTTCCCGACTTATTGCTTATTGGAGCACGAAAAAAAAAATACTGGAAGCAGTATATATTGAATTTTGCTGAATTCCTCAAAACTTACTGTAATAAAACGGTTGACAGCCTCTTACAATTGCAAAGCTTTGTAAGTACACATCTACTCGCTGTTTTTATGTGGAGAACACGCCTGTAAACTGAGTTTCGGTTTTGGACAGATCAAATAAGGCTTATGTAAATCCTAATTTCGAATTCAGAGCACGCCTGGGACCATCTGCCCTAAGGCCCTTTTATTTGCTCCCGGCGTTCGGATAATAATTCCTAATTTTATTTTAAAGTACATACATAATACATAGGTATTATACCAAGGACATCGTGTACTGTCGCGCACACTGGGGTATTATTTCGCCGATCTATAGCTGGTCATAAGTCACATGACAAAATAGTCAATGTATCTCCAAAGCGAGCGTCAAAGTTCAAGAACAAGATGTAAAAATGGCCTATGAAGCGATAATTGGAGAAGCTGGCCTTACGAGAGCACAATACAATATTATACGAGCTACTAACAAAAAATTTAATGAATTTTGTGAAATAGTTTGTTACTAGCTCTGTGTATAAGGCAAAATTTTCGATTTTAGTTATTGGGCATTCTAGAAATATGTGGTTGAGGCTTCCCACCTGTCAACATTGGCAATACGGACATTTTAGGATACATTTTAGGTTATCTGCTATCTGTTACTGTTGTTACGAATGTCCGGCAGGGGGCGTTTCGGGTTTGACGTTACTGTTGTAATAGCAGCAAAACACGGGTCGACAAAAATCGATTTTTTTGATCGAAAATTGTTTTTAAGGCCGTTTTTTTGCTCAAAACTCTTTGCGAAGGGTATTTAGAGGGATCTTATCGTAAGACATGAGAGCGAGCGGCTTTTATAAGGTCGGCAGGAACGGATAAAAAATGTAAATTTTTGACGTTCATCGATCCGCTTGTCGGAATTTCTAGACGTCACGTGACATTTTCTCGAGGTTCGCCTTCACCCGAAGAGGTGCAAAATCGTGATTTTTTTTTAAATTGACGCATTTAATTTACAATATATCGCGCAGTCCACGCGGAATTGTGTCCTTTTTTCAATTCGAGCGTCAAAAGTAATATTGAAAAGCCCAATTTTGCAGCTACTCGATCGCAACTGTCGGGGAAAATGGGCGATTCCGCTGAACGCGCCCCACACTTGAAAGTTCGTAATTAGTATAGGTAGACTAGCTCTGTGTATATGTCAAAATTTTCGATTTTAGTTATTGGGCATTCTAGAAATATGTGGTTAAGGCTTCCCACCTGTCCACATTCGCAATATGGACATTTTAGGATACATTTTAGGTTATCTGCTATCTGTTACTGTTGTTACGAATGTCCGGCAGGGGGCGTTTCGGGTTTGTCGTTACTGTGGTAATAGCAGCAAAACACGGGTCGACAAAAATCGATTTTTTGGATCGAAAATTGTTTTTAAGGCCGTTTTTTTGCTCAAAACTCTTTGCGAAGGGTATTTAGAGGGATCTTATCGTAAGACATGAGAGCAAGCGGCTTTTATAAGGTCGGCAGGAACGGATAAAAAATGTAAATTTTTGACGTTCATCGATCCGCTTGTCGGAATTTCTAGACGTCACGTGACATTTTCTCGAGGTTCGCCTTCACCCGAAGAGGTGCAAAACCGTGATTTTTTTTCAAAATTGACGCATTTAATTTACGATGTATCGCGCAGTCCACGCGGAATTGTGTCCTTTTTTCAATTCGAGCGTCAAAAGTAATATCGAAAAGCCCAATTTTGCAGCTACTCGATCGCAAATGTCGGCGAAAATGGGCGATTCCGCTGAACGCGCCCTACACTTGAAAGTTCGTAATTAGTATAGGTAGATATATCTCTTTCTAATCATTATAAATAATTTGGTTCGTACAGATTTCGTTTAAAATTGTTGGCTTTGAAAGCTTCAGAAAGCTTTAGAACGCTGAATGTTTATAAGTTTATCGTGCTGCCTTTGTGAAGAGATTTTATGCCCTTCACAATAGAAAATAGGCGAATTTGAAGCCTGTAAAAGGCCGCGTTCTAGATCGAACGTTTTGCCCACACTAAAAGTTTACAACAGCCGTTTGGACCCTTGAGTACCGTAAAATTTTATTTCCCGATAAAATTTGACCGATTTGGACTTTTCAAAGGTCAATAAAGTAGGTACCTCGAAAATTGAAAATAAATTAGGTTAGAATTGAGCCAGTCCAGCCAACATCCGGTCAAAATATTTTTGTTGGACGAAAAATATACGTATTAAACTGGCTGAACTGTCTCGATATCTATAGAATAAAAGATGTCACTGGTCCCTGTCTCGACTGCTAAATGTATCGGAAATAATATCTATCAGATTTTAGCTACGAGATTGCCCTCGCATCAAGTGAGAATGACGTCATATAGAAAAGTATCCAGCTCATTTCATCAGACATTGTCAATACAGTCGAATGTGTCCAAAGTTTTTCTCTATTATTATACCTTGCATTGATGTCGACGCTCTTTTGTTACAGCGTGGATCTGGCTGTCAGTTAGCGTAGACTTTTCAACAGGAACAATACGCCTGGATCTGGATTGCCAACCTAGTAGGTTCGAGTCACTGACCACAAGAGGAGAGGGCGCCACTATATCTTTACCAGCCGATTCCCTTGTCTATTTCAGACAAGAACCAGGACGAAAAAAGAAATTTTTGGTAAGTATTCTTCTATATAACTAAACAGAGAATGAAATCTCTGTTCTACCCCCTAAAATGTCCGAAACTTTCAAGTTTCAAGACCGCAAGAAGTGTAATTTATAGCCCTACCGAAATTCACGCTTGAATTATATCGAATTATCAAAGTAACCTACCCCCTTGGCGCGTCTTAACAGCCCTAAACTATCTACAAGCTGACGATATTATAGCGTATATTACGGCGCCAGCTTTTGCCCTTTAGCATGGCCTTTCATAAAACACTTTGCCGACCCTTTATAGGCCCTTATAACCGAACCGGGTCCGCAAAATATGAACAGTATTTCATTCACGTGGATATAGGTTACATAACTCGTGTTTTTTTTTCTACCTATACTAATTACGAACTTTCAAGTGTAGGGCGCGTTCAGCGGAATCGCCTATTTTCGCCGATATTTGCGATCGAGCAGCTGCAAAATTGGGCTTTTCGATATTACTTTTGACGCTCGAATTGAAAAAAGGACACAATTCCGCGTGAACTGCGCGATATTTTGTAAATTAAATGCGTCAATTTTGAAAAAAAATCACGTTTTTGCACCTCTTCGGGTGAAGGCGAACCTCGAGAAAATGTCACGTGACGTCTAGAAATTCCGACAAGCGGATCGATGAACGTCAAAAATTTACATTTTTTATCCGTTCCTGCCGACCTTATAAAAGCTGCTCGCTCTCATGTCTTACGATAAGATCCCTCTAAATACCCTTCGCAGAGAGTTTTGAGCAAAAAAACGGCCTTAAAAACAATTTTCGATCCAAAAAATCGATTTTTGTCGACCCGTGTTTTGCTGCTATTACCACAGTAACGTCAAACCCGAAACGCCCCCTGCCGGACATCATAACAACAGTAACAGATAGCAGATTACCTAAAATGTATCCTAAAATGTCCATATTGCGAATGTGGACAGGTGGGAAGCCTTAACCACATATTTCTAGAATGCCCAATAACTAAAGTCGAAAATTTTGATATATACACAGAGCTAGTTGTGTTATACTAAGTTTTCTCATAATTAATTCTGAAACAGTGTGATTCGTAATTTTTTTTGTAGGGATCTATGCAAGTTGCAAAAATTCTTCCGTACGTGGCAAAGGAACGAATGTGGTCCTGTATGAGGATAACGGAATCTCCCTCTAGGCAACATAGGAAGCCCCTGCTACAGTAGACCGAAATAAACAACCCCCTAACAAAAAAAAACACCCTCTTTTCTTGTTTAATACGTACTACAACTACTACAAGCGAGCAGCGCTATGAAATAAGAGTGATATAAATTAATATAATATTTAAAAGGATTATTGTATATTCTATATATGTATAGAAGATATTGTTCATGACAATTTTCGACTATTTTGAGTGATATTATTATTATTATTAGGTATTATTGTATCGATCTGTTTAAAAACTAAAATAATGTTTTTTCCTATTATCGTTTCTTACATGTATTATTATTAAATAATTAAAAAACGGTTTTTATCTATTGATTAAGTAATAAATTATTATGGAAATGACAGGAAGAACACGTCCTGTAATTTGTTCTGGAGACTCTGTATATTTATTGTTTGTAAGTACTTGATCAATAAAGAAATTATAACAATACTGTTTTGTTTTAATATGTATAAAGGCTTTATTGTAATCTTTCTCTACAGACAGCAAAAGAACAACCTGGGCACTCTAATGTCGATAAATTCACCAGGACGGATAACGCCCTGGTTTCAACTCGCCTCCAACATGAAGACAGGAACGTTGAGTCTAAAATACAAAGTCAACATGGGCTCGAAGTTGCACCAGGTTGATTGGGTATTGCCTGTACATCATAAAAAGTCACCGATGGCAGGTAAGACTCATTTTGTTAAGGATGCTTATTCTAACAGTTATAATTAGGTTGTTTTATTAGCAACTAGTAGCTGGTGCTATTTTGTTTACTACCAGCAAGGCTCAGTTCAAACTACAAGGTCAGCTATTTCTTAACGCCCTCCTTATATATTGGGAGAATATTATCTCGCATAATATTTATAAAAGACATTTAAAAAATACATAATTTCCTGAGATAACATTCATGCTGGTTGCTGTAAAAGTTAAACAAGCACTGGTGGGCTGGTTGCTGCTAAACTTACTCGCAAACTGATAAAACACCGCTACTGACTGGTCACACTATGCTGTTAGCAGCCAGAGCTCAAGTGGGCTCGCTTTTCCAGAAGTGGTCACCCCTTTTAAATGATTACAACCTCCCCAATCTACCCGCTATTAAAGCCAGATCGTTCAGGGAATTGACAAGCGGATACACCATATTCGACACGTAGCATTCTAATATTGATTGACAGCTTGTCTCGCTTTAAATATATTGATTTATGGTCCCGATTTTACGAGAATCCCTAAAGGCTTGTTCGCCAGTTTTAGAGGGAAGAGAAAGAGGGGAAAAATACATTTTTTATCGTAGGATTGTAGTATATTTATTGAATATTTACATAAATAATCTAGGTAACTAATATGGTGTACATAAATTACAAGTACATAAATTACAAAACAATAGAACTTGCCCAAATTTAAGTAGACTAGCGCTGGAAAACGCAACTCGAAGATACTTTGGTTACAAAATTATCTAAATTCCCTTAGTAATAATAATAAATTATATACAACTGGAGAACTTATAAATTATAAAAAAGAGAGCATAAATTATTAACTATAATATATTTCACATGGTTTTATTATGTCTCTTTAAGTCTGTCTTTTGTTTTAATGGCAACATCACACTTTATTCTTGGAAAAAAAAATCACTCAGTAGTTCAACTTTTTCCCGTCGTGGAACTGCTCGTTGTTGATTCCAGACTTCGATTTCTTTGCACACTCACAGGCGTTACTATGGTTATAACCTGTGAAATAAATAATGCATCAAACAATGGAGATTTCCACAAAAAAAAAAAAACTACGAATGAAGAAGGTACATTCTAAAAGAGATGTGCATCAATCAGGGGCCATCAATACAGGGTCTTCCATGCAATAGGTTTCAGTCAAAATTAAGTTCTAGCACACCTAGTTTTTATCTAAAGATGTTCTCAGCTTAGTCTCCACAAATTTAGTCCACTTCCGGTAAAACCGGAAGTAGACTAAATCTTTGCTATTCTAAAGGAAATGGTATAAGACAACGAACAACTACAAGACAACTTACGAAAATACCGGCTACCTACAATACTTGCTAGATATGATTGAATAATACTTTGTCATGTACCTGTTTTCGTTTGTTAGTTAGTAATACCTTTGAGTGACCAGAATACGTCTGAATTGTCGAATTTTCTGGTGGTATATACGAAGATAAATCCATCAAACCGAACAATGGATGAGCGCTTGTCGATTTTTCGCTAGTTGTGGTCTCCAAGTTGTTGACTAGAAGAATTAAGGCAATATTTAGAAGAATTAACACAAGAGGCCAAAAAACTTACTTAGATGTGGCCAATCGCTAAGAATTAACCTCAAATTATTATTGTAATCATCCTTAACTTGTTTGGCGGTCTTAACTTGTTTACCACCAACTTTTGGAGGAAGACTGAACGCTATAGTCGATGACGTAGTCGTTCCAATCAAAGGTTCCGGCGTGACAACGTAAATCTTCTCTTTACTAGAAGTTATTTCGTTCTTAGAGTCCCAACTACTCGCAGTGAACCCTTCCGTTGCTTCTGTAGCCTCCGGCACATCAGTCGTCGTACTTTCATCAGTTGTCGTACTCGGAACATCAGTTCCATCAGTAATAATAAAATTACTCTCAAAATCATCAACGGTGGTCAACTTGTTCTCGTTTTGCTGCGACCCAGCCGCTTCATGGTCCACAAAGTATTTTGGTGTCGTCGACTTGGTGAAGTTATAAGCCTTCGTTATAAAGAAATCCCTCGGTATTTCTTTGGAATGTTGATTTTGAGAAATTTGAGAAACCGTGGTTTGTTTGAGATACTCCTGCTTGCTATTCGAGTATTCTTGTGCAGTCCAATCGTCAATGTTCTTCTGGAAGCTCAAGACGTCATAGGAGGGTTGCTTCTCTTTGTTCAACAAGTCTTTTAGGTTAGGTTTTTCGGTTGTTATCTTCTGCGAGTCGTAGAAATCCGTATACTTCATCCATTCCGACTCAGTCGTCGGAGGTTGAGTGTACAAAGATAATTTCGCATCATACTTCGAGTACGGTGGCACTTTTCGACCTTTGAGTGTTTGCTTAGTCGTATAAGGGATGATAATTTGGTATTGCTTTGGTGCTTGAGGCGTTGTAGCCACCTCCTCCCCCTTACCAGTGTTCACCAACCAAGTTGAGGGACCTGGTGTTGGTGGAACCATCGAAGTCGATATATGCTGACTCGCAGACGGCGTCCAAGTTGTATAATCTAGAGTTTTACCAGTATAATCCACTGTTTTACTCTTATAATCCACCGGTGGTTGAGTATAATCCACTGGTGGTTGAGTATAATCCACTGCTGGGTGAGTATAACCCACTGGTGGTTGAGTATAACCAGGCTTCTCCGTGTTTAAATCCCTGGACTCAACCAACTGATTGATGGTGTTTGGATTTGGTAAGATCTCAGTCACTTCTTGACTGTATGATGGCACTACATCTTTGTGGTTCGTAAATGACTCATTCTGATTCGAACCAGAGGCGAAATTATCATAATTTGAATCAACTATAATTGGATGGTCACTTAGTTTCATTGGGGTGTTACCATAGTTTGTTTGCCCATGGTTTCTTTGATCATAGTTTCTTTGGTCATGCTGTCGTTGATCATGGTTTATTTGATCATGATTTCTTTGATCATGGTTTATTTGATCATGGTTTCTGTTATCATGTCTTTCATCCTCCTGGCCTGGACTAAGAGTAACATCAACCAAAGGAGACTGGATCAAAGTGATGGGATAATCAACAGAAGACACATAAGTCGTAAGAGGTATGCTTTTCACTATCTGCACATCACCACCTTGTCCATTAGCGATCTGATTGACATTTCTACTTTCCTGACTGTCACTTTCGCGGTAAACATCCCCATGGAAGTCTTGAGCCCCATGCAACGGCGCCATGGGATACTGGTTCAAATTCGGCAACGGAATAGGCCCGTTAGGAACAGTCAAAATATCATCAAAACTCTCTAGAGGTATTGTAGGTGTTGGATCAAGCGCCAAGTTGGTCGTATGCGCTGATAAAGCATAATCCGCGTTATCCCCAACTATCGGCGCCCCATAACTATCAGACGGTATTGCCGAAGGCAGCCCAAATTGTCCAAAAGGCAGCCCAAACTGTCCAAAAGGCAACTGACTAGTCGGTGGCACGCCATAATTAGTCACAAAACCATTTAACGGTGGAGGCTTCATACCAATAGGTGTTTGAAACGGTACACCGTAGTTTTGATGCGGCGGTCTCGGTTTCGCCACAAATCTCGGTGGATTGTACTGGTGTTTCGGTGGTGGCGGTCTTACAAAGTTTGGTGGTCTTGGTGGGCCATAACTAGGCCGCGGAGGACCATATTTTGGAGGACCCAACTTCGGTGGACCATAATTTGGTTTTGGTGGGACAAAATTTTGATTTGGTGAACCGTAGTTTTGGTTTAATGGAGCCTGGTGGTTCGGGGGTGGAGGATTTTGATTTGGTGGTGGTCCGTAGCTTGCCTGGGGTGGTGGTCCATAATTTGGGGGTCTTGGAGGTCCGTAATTCTGTGCAGGAGGTGGTGGACCGTATTGGTTTGAAACAGGAGGAGGGTTTAACACGAAATTTTGGGTGGATGTGGCATGATTTTGGTTTAGTTGCACTGGTGGTCCATAGTTTTGATTGGGGATGTTTTGTTGTGATGATTGGAACGTCGGTGGTGGGACTTTTAAGTCTTGTGATATGCTGAGAGGTGGTAAGCCTCCTCCACCATGGATTTCCGCTGGTTTGACAAAACCTATCACGGTATTCTGTCCATAGTTGGTAGCAATGGGTATCCAAGGTTCTTTGTTGCATGGGTCACAGTCTGGTCTCTTAGGGTTGTTAAGATATCTAGGAGGGGGGATATATTGGGGTATGTTATGACCAGCCACTGCTTTATTATCAGGTACGGCATCACTTCCCGGATAAATCCAGTTCTTTATCCTTTGTAATAACGAAGGCTCTTCCACACTTTTCCGGTCGTATGGTTGTGATTTCTGCAGTACAAGCTTCTGCGATGCGTTTCCATCTTCTTCGGCTAGTACAACCAGTATCCACAAGCTTGCGAGTAGTAAGACCTAAAACAGAATACGATTTTCACCTAGTAACATTTTATGGCTTTTAAGAAATCAGTCACCTGCCGTTTGACTAACAACTTTCAATGAGTGAGTGAAATTTTTGTTCAAGTGTTCGAGTTTCTAGTATTGGTATTGAGTGGAATTGCCCATTTGACACACATACTCGACGTATATATATGTACATCTATAGTGTTTGTTCTTAACTCTTGTCGCTCGTTAGAAAGTTCAAGGCCAATACTGGTTGGTCTTCTTCATCAGCGCGAGTCTCTGTTATGGTAATACCGGCGTTAAGTGAAATTGTAAAGAGTTATTATTACAGTTGATTTATAATGCGTTTTTAAATTTGCAAAGTCGTATTAGGCAATACTTTATGTATAAAGAAGCTATTTAAACATTAGAAAAAACAGTAGGAGAGAAATTGACATAGGATTGAACAATATTAATCATTGTGTGACAATTTTGTAATAGTCTGAACGAATTTTGAAGTTGGGAAAGTGACTAATTGGTTTTGGAACAAATTCACAATCTATATTTGACGTTAATTTGCTTCCATATCAAATCTTTCCCTAAAAATTGCGAAAATCTGTCACCAGTCCATCATAGTGAACAATTATCAACTAAATATAACACTTTTTTGACTAATTCAAGACCAATTCGTATCAAATTTAACAGTTGATAGCTCTTCAAAACTGCCACATCTCTCCTACTTTGTGTCTCGCATTTCTATTAGGTAGTTTAGAAATTCCTCTTGGAGATCTATAGTTTCTCTCTTCCGTGGTACCTTCTTCTAATATATGTACGACGAAATCAAAAGTTGTAACTTGTAACCTTATAACCTCCTTACCATCTTCTCACTATTACCATTGACGGTATTCGCTGTACTTTATCCGATGTGTTACTTTGCTATTATACGCGATTTTCTCACGACTTCGAATGCAATGGCAAGGATGAGGAAGTACAAGCGTTAGTTGGGGTTTATAAACTTTATAGAGTTGCGCAGAGAGTATTCTATTCTTGGATATCAAGAAAAATCAATCAACAACATTTTGTTGGGTGAAAAATATACATGTTTCAACGAACAAATAGTTTCTTGATCCAAAAGTATACGTACGTATCTCTTAAATTAGACGTAATTCCTTTCAAGCAGTTCCTTCATACTTAAAACAAGAAAACGTAATACTTGGAACATCAAGAAAATCATATTCTCACTCAGAGAATTTTATACTTTACTTGAACCAACCAAATGATATTTCTGCGGATATAGAAACAAGTGATATTCTTCACTCAAAGATTTTGTTGTAAATTGAACAAAATGATTTTATTGTAAACTTTATAGAGTTGGGTACATTTCTAAACTTGATAGAAATTCTTCTACGTTTCGTTTTAAATCCACACTTGAATATCGAATGATAGAAATTCAAAATTTCGATTTTGTGTCACATTTATTACGCCTACTGAAAGCTAATTGATATGCACCATGCGTTCGAAACGATATGTTGACACCAGAATGAACATCAATTGCACTGTACATAGCAATTTTTACCAACTTTCTTTCACTATCCTTTTTCCAGTTGACATTCAACGTAAATAGGTATGCTCTCTCCATTCCTTACATCCGCAAAATTTCAAAAAATGACCTTATATTCAATGTAAATGAAGCTTGAACCCAAATTTCGTAAATTCCCTAAATAATTTATAGGTTTCTGTGTTGGTAATCATGTTAGTTGGGACGTCATGTGAATTAAAATACGGGCGTGTGGCGGATTAATGCAATAAATTAGGTTAAATATGGTTGTCGAGCCATGTTCAATAATGGGTCGGATAATTAACGTAAAATTTAATATCGGTGTTAATTATTAACGGCCCAACGCTTTGCGTACTGTCGGAATAAACATAATTTACTGAATAAACTTCTATAACCGCCGGGAAATTATTAACATTTTGCTAGCATTTAATATAACTACAAATTTCTATGAACTACACTTGTTCAAAAGTGGATCACTCTTATTTTCTAATTAATCAAGCACATCTACAACTTCAGTGTGTGGTTTATTTTTGCGAAATTAGCAAAAGTGAGACGTGTACTGTTACTCGACTTTCCTGTTCTAGCAGTTAATATTTCTTGGGTCTTATTGCTATGATATCGAAAGTACTGTTGATAATTTGCTTATCGGTCTTAATATCAGCATAGAGATGAAAGTTGTGGTCACAGGATAATATTATAATATTCCAGATACAATTTTTATTGGTTTGAAACAGGAGGAGGGTTTAACACGAAATTTTGGGTGGATGTGGCATGATTTTGGTTTAGTTGCACTGGTGGTCCATAGTTTTGATTGGGGATGTTTTGTTGTGATGATTGGAACGTCGGTGGTGGGACTTTTAAGTCTTGTGATATGCTGAGAGGTGGTAAGCCTCCTCCACCATGGATTTCCGCTGGTTTGACAAAACCTATCACGGTATTCTGTCCATAGTTGGTAGCAATAGGTATCCAAGGTTCTTTGTTGCATGGGTCACAGTCTGGTCTGTTAGGGTTGTTAAGATATCTAGCAGGGGGGATATTAGCAAAAGTGAGACGTGTACTGTTACTCGACTTTCCTGTTCCAGCAGTTAATATTTCTTGGGTCTTATTGCTATGATATCGAAAGTACTGTTGATAATTTGCTTATCGGTCTTAATATCAGCATAGAGATGAAAGTTGTGGTCACAGGATAATATTATAATATTCCAGATACAATTTTTATTGGTTTGAAACAGGAGGAGGGTTTAACACGAAATTTTGGGTGGATGTGGCATGATTTTGGTTTAGTTGCACTGGTGGTCCACAGTTTTGATTGGGGATGTTTTGTTGTGATGATTGGAACGTCGGTGGTGGGACTTTTAAGTTTTGTGATATGCTGAGAGGTGGTAAGCCTCCTCCATCATGGATTTCCGCTGGTTTGACAAAACCTATCACGGTATTCTGTCCATAGTTGGTAGCAATGGGTATCCAAGGTTCTTTGTTGCATGGGTCACAGTCTGGTCTGTTAGGGTTGTTAAGATATCTAGCAGGGGGGATATTAGCAAAAGTGAGACGTGTACTGTTACTCGACTTTCCTGTTCCAGCAGTTAATATTTCTTGGGTCTTATTGCTATGATATCGAAAGTACTGTTGATAATTTGCTTATCGGTCTTAATATCAGCATAGAGATGAAAGTTGTGGTCACAGGATAATATTATAATATTCCAGATACAATTTTTATTGGTTTGAAACAGGAGGAGGGTTTAACACGAAATTTTGGGTGGATGTGGCATGATTTTGGTTTAGTTGCACTGGTGGTCCACAGTTTTGATTGGGGATGTTTTGTTGTGATGATTGGAACGTCGGTGGTGGGACTTTTAAGTTTTGTGATATGCTGAGAGGTGGTAAGCCTCCTCCACCATGGATTTCCGCTGGTTTGACAAAACCTATCACGGTATTCTGTCCATAGTTGGTAGCAATAGGTATCCAAGGTTCTTTGTTGCATGGGTCACAGTCTGGTCTGTTAGGGTTGTTAAGATATCTAGCAGGGGGGATATTAGCAAAAGTGAGACGTGTACTGTTACTCGACTTTCCTATTCTAGCAGTTAATATTTCTTGGGTCTTATTGTTATGATATCGAAAGTACTGTTGGTAATTTGCTTATCGGTCTTAATATCAGCATAGAGATGAAAGTTGTGGTCACAGGATAATATTATAATATTCCAGATACAATTTTTGTGATCCTACATATAAATACTTGAATATATTTTAGATAGAAAACTCGATATGAACAACCTCTACACAGAGAGAACTCTATTCTTGGATATCAAGAATTGTTCTTGCGTATATTGTGTAGCATGAAGAGGATAATTTTGCTATTCAAATAATTTTTTACTGTAATGAGAATTTCAGTATATGTTATAGTTATTTCAACGGCTAGTTATTCTTCCGGTTTAAGAGTTTAGTATGTTTATGTTGAGTATATTATGCTCTGACAAAGAAAATGTTATTCTTCTACATATAAAAAGAGTAAGACGTTTGTTTTACAACAACAACATTTTGTTGGGTAAAAATATAAATTCTTCAAGAAACAAACAGTTTCTTGACCCAAAATTATACGTACGTATCGCTTATAGCAGACGTAATTCCTTTCAAGCAGTTCCTTCATACTTAAAACAAGAAAACGTAATACTTGGAACATAAAGAAAATCATATTCTTACTCTCTATTCTTACCATTCTGATATAGAAACAAGTGATATTCTTCACTCAAATATATTCGTGTTGTATCGAATAAATTTGTCCCTCTCTGTAGATTTCTAACCTTGTAAGGTGACAATCATTGATTGAGTTTGAAGCAGGTTTTTTTTTACGTCCGAGAAAAAATGCTTTCGAATGGTGATCAGGAAAGTTAACTTTTCCCAACATTCTCGATTTTCGAAGATGGAATTGAGGCTATTAGAGTTGACTGGTATAGTCACGGATCAATTGGGTAATTAATCACGAAGTGGCAATTAAAAAAAGTTATTAACCCTCAAATTTTACGAACTCAAACCTCTGTAGTTGCACACCAAACGTATATTTTCTATCAAGTACCTCATTAAAGACCGATAAATTATTTATGTACAAAAAACTCATTAGGAGAAAGCAATTGTCCTTAATCGCTACAATTTTTCTTTCATTTCCGTCAATCAGGATCACGAAAAATGTTTGTCTATATCTTTGTATTTGTCTATATCGTCGTGTTTGTCTATATATGTGTACGAACACAGGTTGATGTCCTCTATCGTGACCTTAATTCCTCAAGTATTTTGACAAGTGTCTATATCATATTTATGCGGATATGGTAATTGATTCGCAAACTTTCTTCTTCGCAAACAACTCTTCGGTTGATTGAAACTTACGAGCTCATCGGAGCTACTTAGTAGTAGGTCAGAACATATGGTACCCGTAATAAAACATGCGATAGATTGAACTATACCGACTAAAGTCGAAAGTTTCATATTTATTGTATTGTTTGAACATTTAAAGAAGAGTTGTATGCACGTCTAACAGGTGTAATAACTGCGAGATAATAATAATAATATGCAAGATAATAATAACTAAATAAAAATAAAATGGTGCAAGGATAATTAGTTTCCTAATCGAATCTGCATTAATCCATCGTGTACTGGTCCCAGGAAGAATAAGAAAAAGAACTAGGAAGCCGTCGCTTCATCTGTGGACCCACTAATCTCATAAAACACATTACACTCGAAAGTTCCTTATACACGACTTTCTCGTGGATTCCCAAGCAACACAAAGCGGAATTGTTTCCTGATGGGTCCAGCCGGTGAAAAAAAAGGAAGGAGGTGTGAAAGAATGGATAACAACAACAGAAGTTCTGAATGGAGAGGTGCATAGCAAAATTACGAGGCAAATTACACCTTATATCCGATATAAACGTACAAAATGTTCTTCATGGGTATTTTACTTCAATATCTATATGTTTTTTGCTTTTGTAGAATGATTTGTTAAAGAAGAAGTGTAAAATTGAGACGAATCAATGGAGGAGATATAAAATTTTGTATGTACCACGAGCTTTACCTGTATTTTGGTTAATTAAGGGTTTTTTGGGTTAACTAAGAGTGTCCAGAATTACCAATTCACAAATATTCGCCCAACTTTTCCATATAATGAAAAAAGGCGATTTTTTTTTAGATTTTTATAATTCTTTCTTTTGGGTTAATTAAGGCTGTCCAGAATTACCAATAACAGAACATTCCAGAAACAAGAACACCAGCACAACCGTGTTTATAAAACTGTATAATTTGACCAAATTTACTCAATATTTAATGACCCAGTTCGTAATAATAATATTGATAATCGTGTAGATCGCAATTACTCGACCATTTTTATGAGTTATTTCACACTCGCGCACATTCATAATGAATATATTCATTATTAATTAGCCACAACACAGAAAGCTATCAATTAAAATAACGTAATAACTATGACCAAATAATATTCGATAATAACACATATCAACTGATTTACGTAAAAAAACACTCTCCAAAAGATAGTTAAGTCAGTCAGTCATGCAGGTACCAATATTTTTAAGGCGACCGTTCGAAATTTCGCAACCAAAACAGAGCGTGGGTCATGCATGAGTAAAAACCGTCTAGTCGATAGTCTGGTCTTGATAACTTACCTTGATTCCGTTCATAATTATCGATGGAGATCCAACTTAGGTCAAGATTCAAGAGCAGTCCTGGCTATCATGTCTCGATCACGCAAAAATCCACGAAAATTGTCGAAAATTTTCTTCCAGCACTATTTACTAACACTTTCAGTCTAGGGTAACACTTTAAAACCGCACTGGAAAAGGTAATGAACCGCAAGATCTATTCCGAACTTCAAGACTCCGATGATAGAAGACCGGAGGAAGTGAAATTTTCTTTGGTACGGATGAAACACCGAAGGCGAAGGTAGGCTAGTGACCGTGTTTAAGCTACTCACTACCAAATAGCTATGGTAGGACTCCGATGCAGTCTTTATATCACTGACCCATAAAACACCACTCTTACCTGTGCAGATTGCTTGGTTAGTGGTAAGGTGGAGAATTTTATCTATACGACTATACAGGGCGAAAATACAGGTTGTTCTCTGTTACTGTATCTAGTTATTTTGTATAGAAAAATAGACAAGCTACAGGATGTGAGATATGTCCATTATTTATTATAAAACCTTGACAAAAGACATCCTGTAGGGGTGAGTAAAACCCCATGACCCAAGGGGATGAATAAAGCCAATACAGGTAGGTAAAAATGTAGGTTTATTCCAATCATTTCCTTGGCTAGACATAAATCCCAGAGAACAATTGCCTCCTAGAGCACAAATTCCAGGAATTTACGTAATGCCCCACTAAATTTTATCATGGGTATGAATTCCTAGAATTAAAGGTAGCCAAGTAAACATAACTTATTTCTTCTACTATATAATGGATGAGGAATTGTCCCTAGAATCTATTTTTGAAGACCTCGTTACTCTAAGGTGTACTGTTCGCGAGGAAAACGCAAAAAAACGCGAAAATCTATTTTTTGGATTTTCTCGATAACATGTAGGCTCTAGTCTAGTTCAAAATATAGCAGATTATACACTTTTTTACGCTGATTATAGACGTATAATTGGATTTTCTCTATTTGGAATGATACAGAAGTTATAACGTCCCAAAATATTCAAATAATATAACAACTATTGACCCCATTACTGCCTGGGCGAGATTATCGAGTATATAATTCATATTCCTGCGATAGCAATTCTAAAAATCATCAGCTTGACTGAATATTAAACAATTTTACCTACCAGGACCCACCAGGACCTACCAGCAATAATACTGTTTTGCATACGGATATTATCTGCAAAATTACGTAAACACACTAACTTAGATATCCACTCAAATTAACGATGCGGTGGATGTGTTGTTTACGTAATTGCAGGTAAAATTACGTACTAGTGCAAAATACGGGCGGGCAAGTTGATAGATGTGCCGGAATTGCAAAGTTCGCCGCTTTTTTTCCGATAAAAAACCTCGTCGTGTCGCGTGAATTCGCTCACTGAATTTCTGAATGCAGTGAAAGCTGCGATGTGGGTTTGAGTGGAATAACTGAACGTTTTGACAATTGAAAATATCCTGTCGCAAGTCTCGTAGAAATCGAATTTTACCTACCAAGCCGAGTTGATATTAGACTTTTATGCTGAACACGAAGTGTGAGGGAATTTGGCTCATATTTCGTACTCTACTTTTACGTAAGTTTGGGTTGGCAACACGAAATTCTTAGTAGAGTTGTAGTATTCATGTTTCGATTGCTATTACTTGTAAAATCAAGACTGAGTGGATTAAAAATAAAATAAAAACTTACCTTAATATCTCTCTGACTAGAAGTTTCACCTGAAACAAATTTTTAAGCATGAAATTTTCGATAAACATTACTACTAGGAAAAAAACATTCTACAGACCAGAGAATATCAAATTCTGCAATTTTCAATAATTTATTTCGAAAAAACTTACAACATATTCATTCATGATAACATATCATACTAGTATTTATGTATTGTTATTGCTAATAAACATTAAATAATTAAATCCAGATATTCCTATGGTACATTGGTATATTTTACGTAAGTCCCATCTATTGGTTCGTCAATGGAAGATGCCGATTTTCTCCTTTCAGATGCAGGAGGAATATCCGGAAAATTCATATCTTTTGGATGTGCCTTTTTCGGATTCATACTGAAAAATATACATTATAACTAAAAAATAACTTACCTACTATATTATGAATCTATATTTACAAATACAAGTGTTTTTATGTAAAATGACACCAAACAGTGTTACAGCAAAAAAAAAATGTTTGCTTGCATATTTACTTTATACAAGGTTGAAACAAAAGTTTTATGGAGTAAAATTGTATATTTTTATGCATTATAAACTTAATTATTTGATTAATTCTTACCTGTAAGCCGGTGTTTTTCGAAATGATAACGTTTTCATTAAACCTGGCAACATTTTGTTACTAATGAACTGTTAGCACTACTAACCACCGTTCAGAATGACGAAATTATTCATATAATGGGGACCGACAAACTGCTTGCAATCTACAATTTGTGTCGTATTTGAAAATGGTATGACTAAGGATCTTATATCTGTACGATGAGCGATATTTTATTATCAAAAGTATGCTTTTATTATTAACTAAGCTATTTGGAAAGTCAAATATTAACTGTGCAAAACCAAGGATAGATTTATTTGTATAACTGCAGTAAAATTTATTTAATATCAGATGTAAACTGAACATTATCTCATAAAAATATCTTAATCTCAATTTGCCTTTTGTGTAGTAAAACTATGGAAAATTCTGCCAGAACTAACATAGTTTCCACAGAGAAATGACGGTTTTAAAGATATTGCTATGTCTGGTAAGTGTTGTCGAAATTGCAGACCAATTATTTTTTTTATATATATTTTTATATATATCTTCCGATATTCTAGCTCTTATTAATTATAAAAAATGAGGCACAAGAATGTATCAAAGCAGGGCAATTCCCTGTACATGGAACTGGATGCAGATCTTACTATTCATGCGTTAGCTCAGGTACAAGTTTCGCAAAATATGAGTACCGTTGTCCATCTGCTAACTTATTCGCGCCAAGAAGGCAAGAATGCGTTCTTAGTTCTGAATACAAGTGCTTGGAAACTGAAATTTGCGCTAGAGAAGGTGTTACAAATCATACATACGCTGATATTAACTCAGAAAAGACACAAAACCCGCTTATCGATTACATAAAATGTTCTAAGGATATTAACGGTGTGATTTATCCTGTCTATCATAGCTGTGGTACTGAGTATGAATTTAAAATTCACTCGAATGTTACTGATGCGATTATTAAGCCGGGAAATTGCGTGATTGTAAGTGGTGGAATTGCAACTACATCTACAACTACGACGGAATCTACAATTCCAACAGAATCTACAATTATAACAGAATCTACAATTATAACAGAATCTACAACTTCAACAGAATCTTCTACTGTAACAGAATCTACACCTACAGCAGAATCAACAACTACAACAGAAGCTACAATATCGAATACTACAATTCCTATTATTGAACCTACATCTCCAATACCAGGACCAAATGTACAACTAATCGAATATATTCGACAATTATTTACACTAATTGTAAATATTATTTTTAGTATCATTGGTTTTGTATAATTATTGCTAGTGTGACAATAAAATTGAAATTGAAGTGACTTTTGTAATTATGTTGGAGGTTAGAATTAATGGAGTAAAATGTTTGAAGAACTAGCGTTTTGGTAGGTATTACTATTAAATGTCATACATTGAAAGATTTTTATTCATGACAAAAGGATTGGCTGTTTTTATGACTTTACACACCTGTTGAAAGTATAAGACCTGTTCTTCATACAAAAATTCGAATTCCAGCTGTCACATTATGTAAACAAGTTCAAACATAACCTAACACGCTCGGATACGTTCGAGATTTCAGGAATTTTATTATTATTTAGCAGCATGAATCAATTCAATAATAATTATCTATTCAGCGATGAATGACTACAGACGTACAAATCTGCTTTATTCAATTCCTATATCAAAACACATTTCATGAATGCGAGCCAATCTCCCAAATACTCTCCGCCCATGATTGGTAAAATGGTCTACTGCGCATTCTAATGCGATACAACTTCACCGTACACTTTTAAGTTTAAATCAACTCTACATACTTTCAAAAAGTTTTCCAAGAACGAACTTGTCTGAATTGAATTTTTTTGACTGGTTGCGCGGATAATATTGTTGATAACATTTTTTTTTTCAAAATATCCACGTATTCCACGTAAAACTAGTGCGACAATACATCCAGAAATGAGTTATAAATAAAGACGTCAAGATTAAAACCGTCACCTTGCTCCTCAAGCATAAATAACTCAAGAACTGACTACATGACGTCGTGACAATATTTACACAAAGATTACTGATTTATATCAATATAAAAGCTTAGAAATTGCAGACGTAGTCCATAGTTACCACTAAAAACTCAAAAATGAAACACCTGTGGTCTTTGATGATACTGGTATGTTGTTTTCTACAATATCACAAGAAAATACTAATATAACTAACTCATAAAATATACTTTTATAGGGTGTTTTGCTCACCGGAACAGCTCAAGGATTCTCATGTCCTGGAATTGGAAGATTTGAGAATGAATATGACCCAAAGTGTCAAACTTATTACTTATGTGATGAGGCTAATGAAGAAACTTTATATAGATGTTCGAATGGTGAAATTTTTGACCCGAAGTTGAAACAGTGTTCTTCAGAGTACGCGTGTACTAAACCAGCATTCAACTGTCGAAACTCTGGTAATTACGCTGATTTAAGTGACACTTCTTGCAGAAGATACTACAACTGCTTTAACTTCTTCGGGTTTTACTTCAAATTTGCTCACAACTGCTTAGCTGGGGAGCAATTTGATCCTGTTGCTAGGGTGTGTTCGAAAAGTTATGATTGTGGTGACTATAAACTGGCGAATGAAGAAGTTCCTACAACGGTTCCTACCACAATGATTCCTACTACATCTTCAACTCAATCTAGCAAAATAAACGCATCTGTTGCTTTGAGTGCACCATATGCTTTACCGATGACTTCGTCTGAATTCGTCTGCACTTCAATGGGGTTATTCCCTGAACCAAATGATCCAAACTGCGCGATTTATTACTATTGTTTGCCCAAAACTGGTGGGACATTCACTAAAAGGCAGTACAAGTGCCCAAACTTTTACGATCCAGAAATTAAGAAGTGTACTGATGAGTACGTATGTCCTTTCATGGTGACAAGTGGTCCTACAACTAGTGAAGGTACATCTACACCAATAACTACACCAAGTACTACACCAAGTACTACACCAAGTACTACACCAAGTACTACACCAAGTACTACACCAACTAGTACAACAACTAGTGAAGCTACAACTTCACCAGAAGATGCTGTATCATTGGTAGGTGACTTTGAAGTCAGTGAGCCAAATGATCATACAATTCTTTCTGAAGGTCCACAAGTTTCTGATGCTCTTACTGGAAGTGTTAAGAACGCAACTACATCTCAATCTTTAGAAGAAACCACAACGTCTGCAATTCTAGATAATACTACAACTAATACAACACTAGACGATACTACAACTAGCACAATCATAGTCAATACTACAAGTGATAAAACAACAGAGTTTATTCCTGAATTTGTCTGCACAGCAACAGGGAGATACCCTAATTCTATAGACCCTACGTGTACTGAATACTTCTTGTGTAGCAGGCTCCACAATGGTACATTTTTGAAGACACCATATACATGTCCGGCAAGTAGTTTCTTTGACCCTGCTGCCAGAAGGTGTTCAAGAACTTATACATGTACCAACGTTATAGAAACAACAACACCATACGCACCTACCTCAACGACTGAAGATGTTATGACCACCCTGGTTGATGTAACTACAGAAAATGCAGAGTTTGTATGCACGACAACAGGTAGATTCCCAGATTCGAATGATTTGACCTGCAAAAGGTATTTCTTATGCTCGAAATTATCGAATGGGACCTTCCTGAAAACGCCTTATACATGTCCTGTGTCAAATTTCGATCCGATTAATAGAATTTGTTCTAATTCGTATGTATGTCCTTATAATACCGAAACAACTACTGTAACAAGTAGTAGCACAACTACTGAGATAGTGATTGATACAACTACTGAGGGTATTTGGGATTTCTCTTGTTATAAAGTGGGAAGATTCAGGAATATGAACGACCACAAGTGCAAGTCTTATTTCTTATGTAACCAACTTAGAAATGGTAGTTTCATCCAGACGGAATATAACTGTCCGACAACTTCTGTTTTCGACAGGAGTATACATATGTGTAGTACACAGATTTCTTGTATGTAAATTAGGTGTGTAAGTCGTGCTGTAGTATACGTACAGTATATAAAGTATATGTATGGTAGATAAAGTATATGTATGGTAGATAAAGTATAGTATGGTATATAAAACATATCGAATGGTAAAGTAAATATGTTTAGGTGATTTCTTTTGCGCGCTACATTCGTCACGTCTGCTGTTAACATTCGTAATGTGTGTCTACTGTTGCCAACGACAGAGTACTGTTCTCGTTTTCTATGGCAATAAAACTTTGTTTAATAATATCACCTTGTTTTCCTAATGAATAATTTAACGATCTGCTATCGAATTTCATTGTTGACTTCATAAAAATGTCTCTTTACTACTTTCTATTCAATGTTCTGTATTTTTTCTACACAGAGAGAATGTTTATGATAAGTATATTTTTCTCTGACGGAGAAAAAGTTATTCTTCTATAAAAAAAAGTAGACGTTTGTCTTACAACAAAAATATTTCGTTGGACGAAAAACATACATGCTTCCACGAAAAAAAAAAACAGTTTTTTTGACCCAAGACTTTGAGAGATACATAGAAAGTTGTGTAATTACTTTACAGATGGCGTTAACAGTTTCCCGCGTCTTTTGCCACATATTTCCGCTATATAACTTCGACGATATAGAATGTTCGTATATTGTTTTTTTACATCTATGCGAAAGTGTTTTTCATGGGTGACTTACAACGATTATGAAGAAAAACAGGATTGTAGTGGAATAGCCTACACAGAAAAACTCTATTCTTGGAAATCAAGTAAAAATTGTCCCAAAATGACCAAATAATCTGTGAGTGGAGTGATATTCTTCACTCCTAAAGATATTCGTGTTGTATCGAAGAAATTTTTCCCTCTGTGTACGAATTCCTAAAACGCCATATCAAACTTGTACCAATAGCTAAACCTGCTAAACAAACAAAGTACCAATAGGTAAAAGTCTTAAGTGCACTTTTATCTGTACCTCTACAGATACGAAGCACTCTAAAATTGATCTAAGTCGGAAAAACTTGCATAACATAACATTTTAACGAGAAAAATTATCAAAGAATGACGTAATCCTGTCCTCTTTCACTTCGGAAGGTAAGTAATCAGTTTTGAACGAAACCATAATTGAGGAAATGCGTAATTGAAAAGAAGGAATGGATGATACTTTCGTAAGTATTTAGGTTCACAATAAGGAACAGTTTTCGCAATTCAGACTTTTACTAATGACAACTGGCTATAAGGAATGTCGTTAGGTGTTTTATTGTAGTTTTAGTGGTGTTTGGTAGCAGGTATTTAGGTAATTCGTGACTTAGTATTACCTTTGACACGATTGTCAAGTTCAACAAGTTCAACTTTCTATGAAATCGATTTGGTAGCTTGCAATCATTATTACACTAAAAAACTTACTACAACAAAAAACAACAAGCATTTTGGCAATTTTTTTATGTAAATAACATTAATAACAATTATGGTGTTGGACCATTACATGTATAACTGGTTTGTGGACCACAAAATACCGTAGATACCACATCAGTGTATCTACAACAACCTTCTCTGTGAGTTTGAAACATATCGTACACAAAACACATTCCACTTCCACAAGTGTTTGATACCACCATATAACGCCCGTTAGACAACACGCATTTGAAATAGTACATCATACTTTGGTCATTAGGATCACCATACGCGTATTTAGGTTCACCCTGTACTGCTAAAGTTGTGCAAATTCCATCCAAACATGTATATCCTTCCTGACATTGTTGGTTTCTAGGGTTAAAATTACTTGTACTGGGGCATGTAAAATTTGTTTGAATGTAGGATGACCCATTCCATGTACAGTGGTAATAGGATTTGCAATTTGAGACTTCTATGGGAAATCTACCAGTTGAGTAGCAGGTTTGTGATGTTGCTTGGGAAAGAATCAAGGCCTAAAATAATGTTTAAGAGTTTATAAATTGTAGATGTAATGGTTTGTAGATGGTAATGGTGGTAGATGGTAATGGTGGTAGATGGTAATGGTGGTAGATGTAATGGTAGAGCAACTTACTAAGGAGAGAATGTTCCAGATCATCTTGCAGTTGTGCATAGTTGTAGAAATAGTACTTACAGTAATGCTGTTAAGTGTTGATGTTGAAATATTATGGTGTTTGCAACAAAATGCGTCAAACTTGAGTAAATATTTTATTATTCCAAATAGTACACTTGCTCTATTGTTTAATTCATAGTGTGTTTGTTACATTGTTGTTCTCGACTGGATCAGTTATGATTATTATATTACAAATTTCCAACTTTCTGATACAACAACAAAAATTATGTGTTCCAGATTATGTATAAACAAATTATATAAATTCAAAGAATATGCAAAAGTACTGTTTTCAAGCTATATTTTGATGAATCGATAAAAAGCCACCATTCAGAAGAATCGTGGGGAATATCAAACTCGTTCATAACACCCTCAACATCGTGACATACACGTAACGATCCTTCCATTTTAAAATATGCTTTAAAAGATTCCATTTCTGTAGCCTAGAACTCAATAACTCGGCTTTTTCTTTTGATAAACCTCTCTTTATCCAAATCTAAGTCTTTAACCAAATCATTCAGTTCGCACTGGCTTATAAGGTGAGTAAAAGGTCAAATGGTGAATCTTCACGACTTGCCTGATTTGAGAGAGTGATTTCAGACTCTCAAATCAATCAGGCAATCGAATCAAATCAGGCAAGTTTCTTCAAACAGACGAAATTCCTTCTGTGTCAAAAATCGAAGATGTTGAAGTAGATGGCGCACTTGGAAGAGGTTGGTTCTCTCCATGGGGGATAGGTCGCGATGCTGATGGCAAATTTGGATATTTTATTTTATGCTTACCCTTCTTCGAATATCCGGAGGTGCTTATCGTGCAAAAATAGCAACAATCTACAATGGATCATCTACATACCTCATAATCTTTTCACTCAAACCTATATGTCTTTCTCTTGAAAATAATTCCAAATGGAATATTTATTTACCTCAAAAGATCGATCTTTATTTCAAATAAAACCAGATTTATTTCATTCAAACGTCTTTCTGCAATTAAACCCAAACAATTTCTAGTTTAGTTTCAAACATATATTCTCCAAAGAGCAGAAACAAATACATTTATTTGATTTTAAATTTCTAGTGTACACTTATACATGTACAATGTACATACATAAATCAGGATATATGTAAACCGATCTCAAACTAACACATAATTATTCAAAAGCATGTCAAATATCGAACTACAACCCAACGCATCAACAAACATAAAAACTACTAAAATATTAATAGAACACATTAATCATTAATCAACTCCTTATTATTAGATAACAAAACTGACTACATATACTGCTATAACCATTCAGAAACGACCAACCGCCTTGAAGTTAGAAATTAGAATCGTGCAAACGTATACTACTGATTAGTTGCTGGTAATTACTCGCCACTGACACTAGCAAAACATCGGTAAATCGTTCAGCCATGACTGAGTACGCTTCCAGATAAGATAACCATGTGCTATCTTGGCACAGATTGAATAATTTTGTGCACAAACGCGAAAACTCGTACGTAAAAGAGTGCAGACGCAGAGTGTGAACGAAATTCCGATAAAACGGCCCAAAATCGATGTAAAACACGTGCGCAAGATGACCAGATCAAAAGAGCGATGATCCGGAATGAAGAAGTTCACCAGCAAGACGGTAGATGGAGTTTAGCGACCACAGCATCTGTTTTCTTAATAGAAGTAAGAATTTTGGTTGAATTTGATTCGAATTTGATTCGAATTTGATTCGAATTTGATTGGAATTTGATTGAATTTTATTGAATTTTAGTTTCTTCTACCTTCAGCCTTGAGTTCTTACGGTGTTTTTTTCGATGAATTCGTTGATGACGGGTATTTTAGTTTTCATGCTGCCCTATGGACGCCTGTTGTTTATATAGCTTCGTTGAACATTGCAAGTAAGTTTTTAAACCAAGGTAAATCTCTCACGATTAATTTATCTCGCTAAAAATAAACAGAAAACCGGCTAGAGGTCATACATAAACAATATTATCTACGATATTATCGAATTAAACAAACTATATGTTTCACGTAGTATTATTTTCGAACAAAAAAAAAAAACAGGAATTTATGTATGTAGGTATGCTATGTATGTATGTAGTTAGCAATGCGTGTGTCCAATATCACAAAGCGTAATTTGCACAAAAGTAGCGATGTAAATAATATGTACGTATATGATGACTCATCGTAACGTAATCTCTTCTTTAATTGTTGTGACGATTATCTAATATCTCAATACCAAAAAGAAAACAATAATGAGTTCCTGTTTCGGATATAGATATTTGTACGTCATTGACTCAACACTAGATACAAGACATTCCAAAATACTTATTATTGAAAACAGATACCTACATTGAAAACAGACGTGTTATACACCTATAGAGGCCACCTGTTGTAATTATTTATAATGACTCTCGACTGACTAAAATACCAATAATGTTCAATAAATAAACCGGCTGCTAATGTGTCATGATTTAATTTCATACTTTTACAGATAAAATGTCACATATAATCTCAACATTACTTTTAACTGCTAAAATTGTCAACAACAATAAAGTTAGTCCAACTGTAACCTCTAAAACTTGGGGAATGGCATAAATCACTCGCGTTTATTTATTTAATGAACATAATTTACAATAATTACTATTGCAATTTCAGATCCATGGGGTAGAAAACTATGCGAACGATTCAAGAACACTCGATATTACATACTGAGAATTTTAATAGCAACTGCGACTATTCTGACTGTTCTGGGACAACTGTTAGCATGTTTCTTGCCAAATTTGACGACCCAAGTACTTCTCTATGGAATTTTAGGAGGTAATAATATGAATCCCGTAGGATAATGCTTAAACATGTGCAATATACCACAAGGGAACAAGGGTCCTACAACCAGAACAGAGATCACATATTTTTGTTGACCTAACAGGTCTCAGATCCATTTTATTTGAAGTTTTTTTGTGTTATTTTATCAAGTTAAGTTATACAGACATTCTGTACATTAAAATGTTGGAAGTGACCAAAGAATATGTTGCAAAAATTCACCAAATAAGTTTTGGTACATGTGCGGTTGTTATGTAGTGACACATCTGAAAAAATATACGAAAGAGGTAAAAGCAGCTCACTGCTGCTATTTTGGATTTAAAGGTCTGGAAAAGTCACCTAATATGTGCTCTATTCCTCGGACTTTTACAGTGGATGAAAGTGAATCAAAAGAAAATGCTGTTTGCATGTTGTGGCGAGAGCCTTCCAATCATGTAGATGATTGCTATTTTTGTACGATAAGCATCTCCGGATATTCGAAGAAGGATAAGTATAAAATAAAATATCCAAATTTGCCATCAGCATCGCGAACTATCCCCCATGGAGAGAACCATCCTCTACCAAGTGCGTCATCCACTTCATCATCTTCGATTTTTGACACAGAAGGAATTTCGTCTGTTTGAAGAAACTTGCCTGATTTGATTCGATTGCCCGAATTGAGAGTCCTGATTTGAGAGTCTGAAATAACTCTGTCAAATCAGGCAAGTCGTGAAGATTCACCATTTGAAGTTTTAGGAACACCTCACCTGATAAACCTTCGCGAATGGAATGATTTGTTTAAAGACTTAAATTTGGTTAAAGACTTTAATTTGGATAAAAACTTAGAGAGGTTTATCAAAAGAATTTATTTATTGGGTTCTAGGATACAGGAATGCCAGTACTTTTGCATATTCTTTGAATTTATATATTTTGTTAACTGTAAATCTAGACCTGTTACAATAAATCCACTTTCAGTTTGTATAGGTAATATTAAGTCTATTCTTTTTGTAGGTTGTGTTACTGGCTTTACAATTTCCATCATAAAGACGTATACAGTCGAAAATTTCCAAGGGAAACCTCGTATTTTGGAGGCAACAGTTCAAATAGCTAAAGCTTTAACATTATTCGTTTTGCCACACATAGTTTTGTTCCTGGTCAGTTACTACAACATTTTCAGAGCTCAAGCTTTATTTTCTGCGTTCTTACTCAATGCCATCCCAATAAGTTTCATAGCTTGCAGGAAGCAAAAGCGAAATGTTGAACCATCATTGGCAAGATATCGCACAGTACCAGGGTGAGTAATTTTCTTTAGTTGTAAGAATCAACCAAACTTTTAACGTGATAAAATATGCAAGGCTATTAAAACTTCAATTCCAGTTACCTTTATAACCAAGATATCGAATTACCAACCATAAACAAGCGTTGTTCGAACGGCATTGTCAACCCAATGGTGGTGAAACGTCAAAATAGCAGCGACGACGACGATGACGACTCATCAACCAGTTCTGAAGACTCGTACACATTCGTAGAAGTAAAAGAAGAGAGTGAACAGATCGCAAATTTTCGTATGAAAACTGACATGGGTGTTGAGATTCTTCCAGAAATTCCGGAAGAGGATGAATCAGAACTGATGGAATCGGAGAAATTAAGCAACGATATAAAAAGGTTAAGCAGAATAAGTAATAAACTAGAAGAAATCATAGGAAACGATGATAAAACTGGGGTTTTGCTAGAAACGAATAATTTGGAACGTCTTGGCTCAAGAAAAAAGCGTCAGTCTTCCTATTTTAGCGATTTTAGGAGGAGAAATAATGCAGAGTGTTGTTCGCCATATCAAAAGTATCTCTTCAGAAAGAGATTTAGGGTACTTGGTGATATTTTATGGGGGTCTCTTATAAAACCTATCAAAATATCGTTTACGAGTTATTATTTTTTTCCGTCCTTATTTGGAAAAGCCTGCATGTCGCTTGCATACGCCATCTACATCAGTACAATCACCCATGTTGCTTTGGTCAACGGAGCTTCTTATAAAGTAGATGTTACTGAAGCTGTCTTTCTACTGACTTTTATATCGGTGGCATGGTGCTTCTTTTTGATCAGTTTACCATGGGTGATGAACATGGCCAAGATTCGTTTGAAAATTCTGCATATCTTCGGACTTTTAGTCACCAGTGGAAGTTTTTCAAGTAAGACCATCGATTAAATGATTAAAATATATCAAAATTAAATCGCATAATCTTATGTTTTAGTGATTTACATATCCCAAAGTCACGATATGATAACACTCAGCTGTCTGGTATTCGGCTTAGGTTATGGCACAATCTCCTTCACGGAAGATTTGGTCTACAAAGAAAGTTTAGGTGTACGGAAGTGGAACGTGATCATAGGAACCCTTGACACATTATCAGGCGTCCTCGTTATAATTATTTATTTCATTATTTATATGTTTAAGTTAAGCATACGAAACTTATTCCTTGTATTTTACGTATTAGTCACAATTAACTGTATATTGTGGATCGTAACACCCTTCTGTCGTTTCCTATGCTTGCGATTACGAAAGAAAAGAAGCGCAGGATTTATAACATAGAAGCTAGATCAATAAATTATTTAAAATTGCAAGACTTGTTTAAATTAAACCGTTCGAATTTCGCGCCCGATGGTTGTCATGCCGCTCGTTGATTGTCATAGCGTCCGTTGGTTGTCATGACGACCATGGCGTGATGATCGTTTTGTTTACCTTATTAAATATGGAAGCGCTAAAAATAGGTTAAGATGTCAAATAGCGACTTCCTGAAGAAATACGATGAAGAAATTGAGAAAATTCGATTAGAGGCGAGGGAATTATCGTTGAGTGAAACGCAGATCAACGAAATATTTCAAGAATGCTTCATAACCTTAAAAAAATCAACTGCCAATTATACCAATTACAATAACAAAGCTCAGCAAATTTTTTACGGCGTTGTCAAGGTGTTGGCTATTCTATTGTTGCTTCTAGTGATTTTATATGTTGTATTAAACGTTCACCAGCCTACAACGAGTATTGTACTTAGGAATGTGCAAGGTTTGATATATCCTGGTTTGAGTTTACTACGGTTTTTAAGTGTACCGGTTATTAAGAAATATCCATCGTTAACAAGTATGTATTAATCTGTTTTTAGAGTATATCATGGTATAATATTGTGGGGTATATCTAATGTGGTTTTAGAGCTATACGATGAGAGTTGCCTATTGGAAAATCCGTATTTTTATGTTTCCGATATGGAATGTTGGCCTTGCCAAAATGTCTATTCTGTTATTGATTTAACAGATTTTGGGAACCACAGTATGTATCATACAGGAATTCCTTACATAATTAAGGTAAAAATCTATTATATATAAATTCTAGTAGTAATATTTATTTATTACGTAATTATTTTAGAGTAATCAACCTTTAGTAACATATGAGGACATTGTAAAAATGTATTTAAAAAACAGAGAAGTGTTTGACAAAGATGCCAACTTAATAAAGTCATTGAACACATCGTTAAAAACAATTGGCGATTTAACAAGGTATTCCCCAAATATATCTCTGTCTTCCGATAATCAAATTTCTTGGAGAATTAACACAATGACTCCAGCTAGAATTGTTAGAAAGTTATTTCAACGACCGTATATTATATCAGAATGGTCGGGGCAAACAATCGAACGGTACATTATGATTGACGAGCCAAAAACAGCCCCATATCAATTACCAAATTTCGAATGTAGTTACATATTTTTAATACAAGGCTCAGGACAACAAACGATAATTTTGAAACCGACAAAAGAATGCAGTGGGGAATGTAGAACAGTTTCGGTTGTTTTAAAACCTTCTTTTGTTTGTAAGTTTTTCTGTTTTTATTTTATAGGAATATTTCTTATGTTTTGTTTGTTTTAGTGTGGTATAACTGGTGGTATTGGAGGCCGATAAGCGTACCAACAAAAAATGCTACTGAAGTATCGATAAGTTATATAAATTCCTACTGCTGATCACGGAAAGAATTTATACAAAAATAAGAGAAATGAAACCAAAGAACTGCCATTTTTATAATCTACAGATGTTTTTATATGTATTTATTCATGTCTACACCAAAGAATTTCATACTAGTTCGTATTGTGTAATTATTTTTATAAGAAATAAAATAAATAAAAAGTACTAATTGCTTTTTTTATGGGAAAAGATTATTAGATTAAAGAAAAAACTCGTTTTGTTGAAAAAAAAACATATTTTTTAAAACAAATATGTTTGTTTTGTATCAAATTAAAACGTTTTTATAACAATCTTGATATAAATATCATAAACCATAATTATCGGTTTGAAATTCGTGTAATTCTGGTTATTACGGTTGTGGCGCCACCTACACGCAAGAAGTGAAACTTTGGTGACAGGTCATCGAAAATGTTAGGTTAGGTCGACCGATTTTATCAATAAATCCAAATATTTGTTAGCAAATTACATAAACCGTCCGAATTTTCACGCAAACAACCTAATCTAAATAACACAACGATAATATTTCTACAATACGTAAGTAAGATAAATTAATCAATCAGAAAAACTAATTACTAGATTTCCAAACAATTGTTTTTAGATATTCCAGACAATACATTAGTGAAGTGGTGTGATTTTTTTACACCTCCTCGCGCAGTCTCGTGATTTTCCTTGTCCTGGATGGTTTCTGGATCGCAAAACACCCAGAAAAAAAATAATACAAAGTAGTGAAGTGTCAAGAAACATATTTCAAATATAGGACAAAAAAATGACAGGCAGACTAGAAATTGAAGGTTATAACATTTTGATACAATCACCCGAGATCTCCTCCACAACCGATATCCTTTACGCCCGCATATTAGAGTACCCCATCCGACATTATTTCGTCCCAAGTGGTCGACGGACATACCGAACCATAAGAGAGATTCAACCGCTTGAAAACATGATCGAACGAGTTCCTAGACCTCCTGTATCTATCCCAACCTGTATTTGTTCTATTTGAATAGTTCCAAAGGTATGTTATTACTTATTTAATTGTTTTTTAGGTCGATCGAGTCTTTCAACACGAACTGGCCTGGTATCTGTCTTAATAATATTCATTTGCTCAATATTCGCCTTGTCTTTGGTGTATGGAAGTTTTCCTAAACTAAATACGTAAGTTTTTATGGGATTTTTGTATTTTATGAGTCGTGTATAGATGTTTGATACCAAGGAGAGCACAGTTGTGTATGCAACCGAATATACGCGGGTCAATTATAAACCATACACTGGGTATAATTGGTTGCATATGTCACTGTGCTCTACTTAGTTTAAAACTACTCTATTTTTGTTTAGAGAGGAGCGTCAACATATTAAATTGCCGTGGAATATAAATGATGCCAAAAATCTAGGTTTAGTTTTAGATAGGTACAAGGAGGACCATTTTTATGCAGTATTAGCCGGGGTGTTTCTTACTTATATATTGTATCCTTTTCTGTGGAATAATTTATGTAACAATTTGTTTTTTTTTGTATACTGCATTATTTTCTTTAACAAATATTACAGTTTACAAACATTTGCTATACCAGGATCCCTATTCCTCTCGATTTTATCGGGTTTTTTATTCAATTTCTACATAGCTCTGGTGATGGTGTGTACTTGCTCAGCTTTGGGTGCTTCTCTTTGCTTTTTATTATCACACCTGTTAGGGAGAAGGATAATTTGGGTTTATTTCCCGAAACGGGCAAAAGAATGGGCTGTAATGGTCGATAAACACAAAGACAATCTGTTCAATTACGTGGTGTTTTTACGGGTGACGCCGTTCCTGCCAAACTGGTTTATAAATTTAACAGCACCTGTGATTGGGGTCCCCCTAGTGCCTTTTGCGTTGGGAACGTTTATCGGAGTGGCCCCGCCGTCTTTTGTCGCGATACAAGCAGGGCAAACGCTGCACAGCATGTCCGCCAGTGATAGCGCGTTCTCGTGGAACTCCATTTTTTGGCTAGGCACAACGGCAGTATTATCGTTGATTCCCATTTTCTTCAAGAAGCAACTTAAAGAGAAATTCCAATGAAGTATTCCTGTATATTTAGATAGGAAATCGTTTTTTTTTTTTTTGTTGTCTTTAGGATAATTGTTTTTTTTTTGTTTTGACCGGAAATTAAGTATGATTAGGAATTTGTTTCTAGTCGATTAACGAGTGAAATTTCAAATGGAACATTATTTATTTATTACTATTGTTTTTAAAAGTGTACCACGTTATGAAGGTTGGTGCTTTTGTTTGTTAAATTATCTGTAATTATTTTTTTTTGTATGAAATAAATTGGTTTTATTTCGATATGTTGCTTGTTTTAATTTCTATGCTGATGTCAGTGGTACGGAAGTTATGACGTTCCAAAATCTGAAAATTGTGTCAAAATATGTATTATTTATGTGCAGTACACAGAATTAAATTATGTAACTTTATATAAGTTTTTGTCAAATAGCCCAAAAAAAAAACCTCTGGGATTTAGTTTTGCACAGCTAGATCAGGCATTTCGACCAGTGTGGATCAGTTTGATTTATTTAGTGACGAAGATTTATCATCCGATGATGAGGATTAAAAATATTTGTTTTTGAATGTGTTTTATGGTACTATTATTTAAAATTAAATATAAAATACGTGTAATAGTAAGAATGTTTCTTGTTAACAACAAGAAGCAAGTATTTGTTTTAACTATCTTTAAAATTTTGATTTATTTTTTTTTTATGGGAGATAACACTACCTGCTTCACCGACGACTTTAACTTTGTCTTATGACCTGTAGGTGGCGACACTCCCTTTGAAATGTTCTCTAATTCGTGCCACTGCAAAATAACATTTCCTGTTTTGAAATAAAAAAAAAGTTTCTCCATTTTTTGGCTAGGCACAACGGCAGTATTATCGTTGATTCCCATTTTCTTCAAGAAGCAACTTAAAGAGAAATTCCAATGAAGTATTCCTGTATATTTAGATAGGAAATCGTTTTTTTTTTTGTTGTGTTTAGGATAATTGTTTTTTTTTGTTTTGACCGGAAATTAAGTATGATTAGGAATTTGTTTCTAGTCGATTAACGAGTGAAATTTCAAATGGAACATTATTTATTTATTACTATCGTTTTTAAAAGTGTACCATGTTATGAAGGTTGGTGCTTTTGTTTGTTAAATTATCTGTAATTATTTTTTTTGTATGAAATAAATTGGTTTTATTTCGATATGTTGCTTGTTTTAATTTCTATGCTGATGTCAGTGGTACGGAAGTTATGACGTTTCAAAATCTGAAAATTGTGTCAAAATATGTATTATTTATGTGCAGTACACAGAATTAAATTATGTAACTTTATATAAGTTTTTGTCAAATAGCCCAAAAAAAACCTCTGGGATTTAGTTTTGCACAGCTAGATCAGGCATTTCGACCAGTGTGGATCAGTTTGATTTATTTAGTGACGAAGATTTATCATCCGATGATGAGGATTAAAAATATTTGTTTTTGAATGTGTTTTATGGTACTATTATTTAAAATTAAATATAAAATACGTGTAATAGTAAGAATGTTTGTTGTTAACAACAAAAAGCAAGTATTTGTTTTAACTATCTTTAAAATTTAGATTTATTTTTTTTATGGGAGATAACACTACCTGCTTCACCGACGACTTTAACTTTGTCTTATGACCTGTAGGTGGCGACACTCCCTTTGAAATGTTCTCTAATTCGTGCCACTGCAAAATAACATTTCCTGTTTTGAAATAAAAAAAAAGTTTCAAATAAAAGTTATTCATTTTGTGATGGAAAACTTCCTACAAGAAGAAAAAAGTTAATAATTTAAAGACATTGATGGCGTTTCTAAAATACAATAAAGACCATACAGGATACTTTCCCGTTCATATGACGACAGTTTTGTTCTGAAACCTGAAACTTTAATAAAATTAACGTAAGCGATGATTATTTTCGCCAATTCCGAAAATCTATTACAACTGCAACGTGGGACAGAACAAAAGCACGCCTCACGCTGTAGCTATTAATACCAAAGAACAACAAACTTCTTTTGACATGTGCCCGTAATTGTACAAACACTACGTCACAGCTAAAATGGGCAAATTCCCAACAATAATTACTTCGCACAATATTCCTGGTTGAATTTCTCCAGCTCGAACTCTTTTGCGCTACTTTTCAATGGCATCTCTAGGCATTAGAGAATAAATCGCACACACCACCCCATAAATAGAATGCGTAAACAAGATAAGTACATCTGGAGAGTCGATAAATTCAAATGCAACTCAATGTTGCTGGCTTATTTCCGCTGGTTCTTTTCTGTTCCTTGGCACGTCTGTTGAGTGCGTGAGTGTTTGTGACGCGTGAACTGAGTTCTGCAACTGCACCAATAACTCGTGTATGCAGGCTATGCCGGTCCGAAAATACTGCACTGCCATTGCATAGCTTTCATTAATTACTGGAGGTCTTAAATTAACTATGGCGAAGAGATGACAACACCTGGTCGAAGCACAGGTGTCCCCTTTAGACATTCACAAACGTACGCCACTGGTAAACATCGTTTATTATAATTAGAATTAATTATTTCGGACACCATTCAGCAGAATCTTCGGCGATGCTGATCTATATTTTTGCGTCTATTTGGAAATTACATTTTTATATTAACTTATGTAAGCTTTTGTCAAGGGCTTTCTTCTTTTGAGTTACCTACAGGAATTTTATCTGTAGAGGAGGCTTTAGAAGCTATTTAATTATGAAGACTTTAGAACACATTTAGGAAAAATACGTTGTAATACTGCAAAAAGGGCGGTCCAGAGACAATACACGCCATAAATATCGTAAAGCTTGGCGAGTAGAAAGAAAAATTGGCAAGCGCGGTGATTTTTCGTCCGGTTTTTTAACTAATTTTGAACGCGACGGCCACCTCGCCGAGTCGATGTCACATTAACATTTTTAAAGCGAATATCTGTCGCCCGACGAACCTTTTTATTTCACAATTATCGACAGGATGTTGTCTACCAAGAAAAACAAGAGAAATATACGACGGACAACTGACTGGCACGATGTCCTAAACACCGCATTTGTTTGTGTCCACAGGACGAAGATTTCTTGTGTTATTTTTACAAGAAAGTCGCTTTGTCATTCGAATTTCTTTAGTGAACTAAACTTTATAATAAAAAACACCCATGAGTAGCTTACCTTGAACCGGTGTTTGAACGCTATAGCAATTTTCTCAAGATAATTAGATAAAAACCGCGGAGAGGTCTTTGCTACTGCAATATGCGGAAGCCATAAAAGTCATTACACCTTGGTACCTGGCTATTGTAGCTCTAATACATTTTTTATGGAAGGAACATAAGCAATTTTAATTTTGATGTTCAAGTCATGGACAAAACAATTTTTGCTGAGTAATTTAAATTTGGTTGTAATTTACTGAAAAAATCATCAAAATCCATCGTCAAACATTACAAAAGTTACTGTTTCAATACATTTGGCCAATACTGTATATAGTTCCAAGAAATCTTTGTTATGGTAGAGAGACATAGTAACAAATAGTGTGCTCAAAAATGTGTAATATATTACTTGCACGGCGTGCAGAGTAACGTAGACAGTTTGCGGTTATGTACCGTGACTTTCAAGGTTTTCAGGACGAATCATTCTCAGAAATTTCCTTGTTTAATTTTAGATATTTGCTATTTACTAGTGCTACTATGCTAAACTTGGTGTTGCTAGCAGCAACAGCAGCCAGCGGTTATTTTGTGGTCACATTACGCTGTTTACCAGCAAAAGTACTGCAGCCGCTGGTGGCTACTACCAGTAATCCTCAGTTCAAACTAAAAGGTAAACTGTTTTTGGTGTATTTTATATGTCACCGGATAGGTACATACAACAGTGAGACAATGTATTATCTTTTCTCAGGTGAAAGCGTCGCAACCATAAAATATTTCATATTTGATACCAATCTGTTGGGTTTTATTGACTACCTGCCTTGAACCTGACTACATAAATTTTGAAAGCACTGTACACGAGTGTAAATAAGTAATATAATTAAATATTATTTAAACAAGTGCTAGTGGCTAATAGCACGCTAGTAAAACAGCCTAGTCTGACCATAGCATTATGATCCCAAATGATATATTTAGGCGAAATGTGTTTCGTCACGTGATGTCAAAGAAGGGGTGATTTACACAAGGGTGCATATTTTAATCCCTGGAAACGGTATGTAGACAACTGACAACAGTAAAACAAGATCGATGTATAAAATTTGTACATAACAGAACATAAAACAACAGAATTTAATGATATCACGCAGTTAGATCCATTAAAATCTAAAGTTAACTCGTTGACAGGCCACGTACTCACAAGATTCTGCTATAAATCTTAGATCAAAAGGCGTTGTTTTGTGTCTCAGCTTTGGTTAATAATTCTAGATTAACGTAGGCAGTGTTACGAAGGAGATTGTTACTGTAATTCTCACGTACGCTTAATACAACTACCCACTATGACCAACTTATGGCTTTACGAGGTGATATTTTAGAATTTCGGACAACTTCCGGCCATCTTAACTAGTCATTTTAAGGCTTATTTGTACAATGCTCACAGTAGTGCATTTTCCAAGCCAGATTTTTAATATGTCATCCACACACTTGATATGCACTGCACTAAACATCAAACACAACGAATAAATATATTTTCCAAAAAAAACCGTTTAGATTTCATAAAATTACAAAATTCTTTGGTAACAATAAACAATCAATTCGACCGATTTCTTCTACTATTTTAATTAGAACGGTTTCAGAGCGAATGGGGTGTTTTTGTCGCGATATTTTCTAGTGGAAATGTCCATTTGACATGCTCCAGTGGACCGCGGAACTCTACGCTACTAAATTCGAAACGAAAAAGCCGCTAAAGCCGGCGAATGGGGCTCAGAACAGCGTGCTACCGCGTACTGAACACAACGCGAAAACCGCTCTTAAGAAAAGAATTCTATAGAAAAGTTTTGTCGATGTTTCTAAAGTGAATTAAGTTGTTTTATTGGTAGTTCTTGATTGAACTTGATTGTGAGAATAATGGGTTTATTTCATAGTATAAAGGTGAGTTTTTAGATTTAGTTAATCCATTTTTGTGATTTTCTGAATGAAGGTTAGTTAGTTAAGTTTAATTAGTCAAAAATTAAAATAACTCGAAAATGGTGACAGTTAGGTCTGTGAGACACCCTGTATCACTGTATTCATGTGTATATTCTACCATACAGAATGCGGAGGTTCCTTAAACAATCTGTCCAATTCTATATCAAAGTTACTAACGTTAGCAACCACAAAAGTTATTAACTAACAGTGACAGTTCGTGAATAAGAACTTTTCCGATGTTTGGTATACGAACAACTTTGCAGAAAAATATGTATTCTGTATGAACTTTTTAGTAACCAAGTGTTTAAAGTATTTAGTAACTGAGTTGATAAGTAACAACTGTGGATCTGACAGTTCCAAAATATTTTCCACTTGTCATCCCAATGGATCTGTTGGATGTGATGTCGAATTTTAATGCTGTAAATGCAATTAACGATGTGAAAATTAAGTATGATTTCAATTGAATATTTCTATTTTTTACAATTAAAACTGTAGGAGAAAAAGAATTATCTCTTGGGGAAATTTACAAGATTATTCCCCATTCGAAGTTCCAGACTTATGAAACAGTACAGACTGTCGAAAGATCTCGTGATAAATCTAATAGAAGAAATGGGAGAGTTTGTTCAAGGCAGTACCCAAAGAACAAAAATTCCACTCCACCTAAAGGTTTCTTGTAAATTTATATAGGTATATTTATTGTCGGCTGTTACCAAACCAGCACAGGACAAGATATTTATTTGTCTGTAAGCCAACCGGTAGTGAGCAGACTTATCAAAGAAATAAGTAGGTAGGTATTACTCTTTCTCATCATTTGTTGCCCAGATATATTAAATATCCAAGTTTTATAAGTGTTAAAAGTGGGTTTGAATTTTTTTCTACAAACAATAAAAAGCGCAATTATTGAGCTTTCGGTTGCATAAGCATATAGTATAAAATAAACTTCTTGCTTGAGATTATCATTTCCACGCAAATTTAACCAAAGAACATATTTCAAATAAACGCAAAGGCTATGCGGAAACTTTCGCACACAACTTGGAAACTTGTTACCAACTTTCAACACATTCGCGTGAATCTGCACGTGATTTATATTGCCGTAACTAGCAGAAGAGATCTTGATAATACCGGAGGAACTTACCATCTCGAGAGATGTCGTTCAACACAACCACAAGAGTTATTACAATTTTTCCAAGCTGTTCAGTCGTTAACGTTATGTAAACTTTCCAAGTATCAGTAATGAATTTAAAGAACGAATTTAAAGTTCACGTTGTTCTTTACAGAATTTCAGTTGTCTTTACAGTTGTTTAAATTGTAATACCTTAAGTTTCTGGAAGTCTGCATGCAAATTAGTTGAAGTTACTTACTTATGTAGATTTGTGGAGGAATTCTAGAAGACCTAATCTGTAAAAAAAGAGAGGGGTGGTGAATATGACAATTGGTTGATAAAACATGTTTAATAATATTTCAACAAGTATCTAATAGTAAGGCTCTAGTAATGCACAACTATGCCCCGTTTCTCCATGTCTTTGTGTCTAGCAATCTACATAATAGGCGAGTGCCCCTTGAAAGAATCTACGTAGAACTGCATGGGAGTACAGAGAACCACTTGACCCCATATAGAAGTTATTTACCATAATAAAGACGGTCATCTGGTGTCTCATACACTCTATACTACGGAACAGTACCATAGTTTCTTTAATTTATTCAGCACAACTCAACAAGGAGTCAAGCCTACTACTTAAGGCCATAATTGATGCAAGAATTATTCAATTAAAAGTTGAGATTACAAGAGTTTGAGTTGATATGAAGAATGTCCTATTCATTTCTTAAAATATAACAATTTTTTGTGCTGAAGTTAATAGAATATTTAAATGAACTTTTAGTTCACCAAATATTAAATTTAATTTTGTAGTCTAAAACCTTATTCATAAGGCATTTCCTATTAACAAAGCACTCTACATGTACGACGCAAATTAAAGGTACACGAGACGGACAATGCATGGCGAAATTGCTTATTAACCTAAAAGCGCCCTCTATAGTAGGGCGAAGCTTATCTATATGCAGGTATGCCATGTTGCCCAAGGGTGCTATAATTTCAGCTTTATACAACACGTTGCGATGCAAATTAAAAACAATAAACAGGTCAGGTGTGAAAATATGCTAAAAATAAGTAAGTAGGGCGTCCTAATTCGCTCGAAAAAAAAAAAGAAGCTACAGAAAACAATTTTCTGGTGGATGCTGATATAGATAATTGGCTGAAGAAATTGTGAAAAGTTATCAGATTGTATTGAAGAAGTTGTATTAAAGATTTTACATTAAACAAGTTCTCCTTTAAGATGTAAATCAGGACCGGCTTAGTTTATATTAAAGACTAGTAAAAATAAACAAATTTCGACCCAGAAATTGTATATTATGAAAAGTTTCCTGGTAAGAAAACGATCGGATGTCCGTACTCGGGAAAATAAACCAAAAAAATATATAATATAAACATGGCTTTCACGCGAAATTTAACGGGATTTGGCACGTGTCAAAACGTATTATACGTGCTTGGTGTGTTCTCTCTGTAGAGACGCATTTTCCAATTATTAGGCTATTTTTAAACAAGAAGGTGACCCCGTGGCCCATGGAAGCAATTAAAACAATCTGTGTCAGCAATTTTCGAGGGAATTTTCGGTGGAAATGTTTTAACCGTACAGGAAACCGGAAGTGCTGAACTTAATTGTAAAGTAAATCTTGTAAGAGGAAATTGTTACACACCACACATTTATTTGCTCGAGTTTATCAAATAGGTTAGCAACGAAAATAGCTTTGTTTGATTTTAACAATCGTGATGGATTGAGTGATGAATTGATGACAGATGACATGTTTTAATTAACGTAATACATTCGCGAACAAGACAAGGTCGGCTGTGATTGTGAAATAAATATACAAACGATAAAGAAGTAGATTTATGTTGAACTAGAATCTAGATCATAAGAAAGAGATTCAAATGAATGATAAGCAAAATGTTGTGCAACGTTTGCCTTGTTCTAGTAATTATTGTTATTCTATACAACTTTCATATACTTAATGTCTACATTTCTTCCAATATTTCATTAATTATTAGTTAATGAAGTTCATTAATTAGTCATTGACTATAAGTCACAACAAATTTTCACTTGTACAAACTGTCCAGTACACAGTATACTGTATACTTGTACAGACTGTCCAGTACACAGCATACTGTATACTTGTACAAACTGTCCAGTACACAGTATACTGTATATCGTACAGACTGTCCAGTACACAGTATACTGTATACTTGTACAGACTGTCCAGTACACAGTATACTGTATACTCGTACAGACTGTCCAGTACACAGTATACTGTATACTTGTACAGACTGTCCAGTACACAGTATACTGTATACTCGTACAGACTGTCCAGTGCACAGTATACTGTATACTTGTACAGACTGTCCGGTACACAGTATACTGTATACTTGTACAGACTGTCCAGTACACAGTATACTGTATACTCGTACAGACTGTCCAGTACACGGTATACTGTATACTCGTACAGACTGTCCAGTACACGGTATACTGTATACTCGTACAGACTGTCCAGTACACAGTATACTGTATACTTGTACAGACTGTCCAGTACACAGTATACTGTATACTCGTACAGACTGTCCAGTGCACAGTATACTGTATACTCGTACAGACTGTCCAGTACACGGTATACTGTATACTCGTACAGACTGTCCAGTACACAGTATACTGTATACTCGTACAGACTGTCCAGTACACAGTATACTGTATACTTGTACAGACTGTCCAGTACACAGTATACTGTATACTCGTACAGACTGTCCAGTACACAGTATACTGTATACTCGTACAGACTGTCCAGTACACAGTATACTGTATACTTGTACAGACTGTCCAGTACACAGTATACTGTATACTCGTACAGACTGTCCAGTACACAGTGTACTGTATACTCGTACAGACTGTCCAGTACACAGTATACTGTATACTCGTACAGACTGTCCAGTACACGGTATACTGTATACTCGTACAGACTGTCCAGTACACAGTATACTGTATACTCGTACAGACTGTCCAGTACACAGTATACTGTATACTTGTACAGACTGTCCAGTCCACAGTATACTGTATACTCGTACAGACTGTCCAGTACACGGTATACTGTATACTCGTACAGACTGTCCAGTACACAGTATACTGTATACTCGTACAGACTGTCCAGTACACAGTATACTGTATACTTGTACAGACTGTCCAGTACACAGTATACTGTATACTCGTACAGACTGTCCAGTACACGGTATACTGTATACTCGTACAGACTGTCCAGTACACGGTATACTGTATACTCGTACAGACTGTCCAGTACACAGTATACTGTATACTGGTACAGACTGTCCAGTACACAGTATACTGTATACTCGTACAGACTGTCCAGTGCACAGTATACTGTATACTCGTACAGACTGTCCAGTACACGGTATACTGTATACTCGTACAGACTGTCCAGTACACAGTATACTGTATACTCGTACAGACTGTCCAGTACACAGTATACTGTATACTTGTACAGACTGTCCAGTACACAGTATACTGTATACTCGTACAGACTGTCCAGTACACAGTATACTGTATACTCGTACAGACTGTCCAGTACACAGTATACTGTATACTTGTACAGACTGTCCAGTACACAGTATACTGTATACTCGTACAGACTGTCCAGTACACAGTGTACTGTATACTCGTACAGACTGTCCAGTACACAGTATACTGTATACTCGTACAGACTGTCCAGTACACGGTATACTGTATACTCGTACAGACTGTCCAGTACACAGTATACTGTATACTCGTACAGACTGTCCAGTACACGGTATACTGTATACTCGTACAGACTGTCCAGTACACAGTATACTGTATACTCGTACAGACTGTCCAGTACACAGTATACTGTATACTCGTACAGACTGTCCAGTACACAGTATAATGTATACTTGTATAGACTGTTTAGTACACAGTATACCGTATACTTGTACAGACTGTCCAGTATACAGTATAATGTATACTTGTACGTTTCAAGCATAAAGAATAACAATCGTCTTTCTTGATAAGCTTACGTACACACCAGGGCGTCAAGATAGTTCTTAAAAATTATGGTGATAAACTGAAAGTAAATTAACGAATTAAGCAAGGGACAAATCTGTAGTTACAACGAACGAAAGAAAACCTCGTTGACAATTTTAAGCATTACAGAGTTTGTCCTGCCAGACGTGGAAAAATGCAATACAATCAATCACATGACGTGTGCTCGCTATATCTATACATCTCGTAAAAGAAAAAAAAATAGCAGAGCGAAATCGTTTCGTGTTCCCTTCTGCTAATGATGTCGTCAACAGAAAGAACAAACGCCCAGAGGGTTGAGTCGCCAGGGTTGTCAATTACCGGATATTCCCTTCTTGTTTTTTCTATGGCCCTTCGTTCGGATTCGGTATATATATATATATATGTATATGACTATAGTGATGCGTTCAGAATGGACGAATGTTCTTGATTGGGTCGCTATTTTACCAGATGTCAATGGAGTTAAACAATACGCTGCAAACAAGCCAATTGCTCTTCATTAACGTTGATGACAAATCAATTTATTCCCTTGATTGGTGACTCATTCACTCAAGTTGAGAGCAATTGTAGAAATCGTGTAAGACAGTATATTTTAGTGGTCGGTGTCACCAAGTAGGCAATATACATTCAACAAGATCCTAAAGACACAGAGAAGGCTTGGGTGGTCTTTGTATCACGCATTTTAAATTCCTCTAAACCAATATAGTCCCTTAACTTTCACTTGCAATTTGAATTCTTACTTGATAATCACATTAATCAATACTATTTTTCGAAACATTCATAACATGGCATACCAAACTTCGCGCTATTAACGGGGTCTGAATTGCGTTACTGTAACATATTTAAATTCTTCCTCGCGCTCACGAGTACGTGGATAGAATACGACGGTAGCAAACAATCGTATAAATTACACCTCCATTATGGCAAAAACCGCAATTAGGCCTTTTGAATAGAGGTGTGACATCTATAAATTTCGTATAACATCTCTCGGTCTTAGTAGCTAGGCAACGCGTACAGGAAGAGCCGCGCAGTCAACACAATAAGGGCCTTAATACGAAGGACGAGTGTTTATTCCTAACGTCTCAGGAGCTATTATAAATTATAGCTTAGTTGGTAGGAGCTACCTCTAGCGGGAATTATTGAAATTACCTCCGGCTTGTTATGTAAATTTAATGCGATTCAGTTCATGTGAGGTATCAACCTCCACACTTACTGAAATATATAATTTATTAGTTTTATTATTGCTTTTTTAGAGTTTAAATAATGACGAATACAAAGATTTGAGTCTAAATCTCACAAAACAATACGAAATAAATTACCACATTCTCTATTCTCAATACACAAAAGTTTAGGTAAGAGCACAAGTCATTAGCATTGCAAATCGGTATTCAATTCTTTAAAATATGGGAAGGTGTGCCCAAATAATACGATAATATCCCTCTAGGTGTACAGGTAGAAGAGATAAAAGCACGATTTCGAAATACATTTTGTTTGAAGTCTGTATAGATTAGATGAATGTATATTTACGAGTTTCAAATGGCATCTCACCAGAGATATGAAAGCTTTTAATGGCTCTCCGAATGCGCTGGAAATAGTATCTACGTGTCGGATATACAGGGTGAATAATTCAAATTTAACAACTTATGCTTTTATATGACAGATATAAGTTGAATTATGTATACAGCAAGGTCGATGTTTTATACTAGCGGAAAGATATATTTTACTTGAACTATTTCTTAAGTTTCACTGAAAAAAAAAAACGATTCTTTTACACCAAATGGTTTTCCATGATTTCCGTAAAGTAGAAATTGTTTGGGTTTAATTGCAGAAAGACGTTTGAATGAAATAAATCTGGTTTTATTTGTAATAAAGTCACAACGGTAAAGGAAGGGTCTTTATTTAAAAAGAACGTAGAGTTCTTGAAACATTCATTTCTTTTGAAAATATTATTTTATTAAATTTAAATTAATTAGCTTTGAATTTAATAAATCTTACCAAAGAAATAATTTCTTTGCGGCAACCAAAGCTGCTTTGTCTAATTGCAAGATTAATTACTAAACAATTTATATGCTCTTTTGGTACTATTCTAAATACTGTTCAAAACACAACAACAGTACCAGTACACAGTATACTGTATACTTGTACAGACTGTCCAGTACACAGTATACAGTATACTTGTACAGACTGTCCAGTACACAGTATACTGTATACTCGTACAGACTGTCCAGTACACAGTATACTGTATACTTGTACAGACTGTCCAGTACACATTTGTTCTCATCGCAAATTCCGTACATACGTGCTTCCATTATTTTTTACTCGTCATGTTTCATAGCACGTTTTCCAATTGGAAACTTTCACCTGAAATTCGAGCAATACTTGAAAAATATGGATCCAACCAGCCGGTGCTACAAAACCGTCAAATTACAGAAACAATTTCACTCGCACCTCACCGCTAGGGGGCGCGGTGATGTTCAGAGTTTCAGACTCCCCAGGGATATGCAAAATTCACGCAATTCTATCGGCCCTTGGTATAAACGGGAACATTCGAATTGAATTCCCATTTTACCGCACGTTTCCGTCCACATTTCTACGTTTCTAATGACAAAATAAAGAATATATCAATTTAACACACATTTTGATGTTTCTTTTTAACAATGACGTCTTGCAAGTTAGAAACCGCGCTGCGACAGGCCATAAGTCACGGGGGCGCGTTAAAAACTGCATCCTTGACACGAAAAATAAACAGAAAATCACAGTCGGCGACTTCTGGCTTATGCAGAAACCGCCTCTGGAACGAACACATGGTCGTCGAGACCGTCTACCCTTTCTATACTATGATTCGGCGTGCCGAAGACCGAAACAAAATACTATACCGGAGGCTCGCTATAGACCAGAAGCCAGAAGCCTAAACAGTCTGTATTTGTGCGTCGGTAGTGTTGGAACGCCTTCGAGTGTGCAGTTGCCAGTTCGTGACTTCGTATCATGACTTTAATACGTTTTTCAGTGAGAAATAATAAAGACTTTGTGGTAAATTAATCTCTTTGGATTATATATACTTACATCTAACTAAATAACTAAACGCAACAAAACGTAAGTTAATTATTTCTAGTTAAAATATTATTGTTCCCGAGCAATTTATTTATTTATGAAACCGTGCTTACTGTGAACTAGAACATTACCTCGGCTTTATTTTAGTTAGAGGTTGTTTGTTCTGTAAATACATGCATATCCGATAATATGAGTCGAGCTTGCAATGCTTATAAAGTTTGGCCTGATTTTCGAAACATTGTTTGCTTGCGGAGCACTCAAAAGAAACTGTTTGTTTAGTTTTATTATTGATCGATGAAGAAAAAGTTATTCTTAAATAAAAATGTAGACGTTCGTCTTTACAACAACAAAAATATTTCGTTGGACGAAAAATATATATGCTTCAACCCAAAAACAGTTTCTTGACCCAAGATTCTTACCCTGAGAGATACATAGAAAGTTGTGCAATTACTTTACAGATGGCGCTAACAGTTTCTCGCGTCTTTTGCCACATATTACCGCTATATGTGTTTTATTTCATGGGTGACACAACGATTATGAGAAAAACCAGGATTGCTAGTATAATAGGCTACACAGAGAGCTAGTTATTCTTCCGTTTAATATGTTTATGTTGAGTATATTTTGCTCTAACGAAGAAACTGTTATTCTTCTACATATAAAAAGAGTAAGACGTTCGTTTTACAACAACAACAATACTTTGTTAGGTAAAAAATATACATTCTTCAACAGCTTCTTGACCGAAACGTATACGTACGTATCGCTTAAAACAGACGTAATTCCTTTCAAGCAGTTCCTTCATAATTAAAACAAGAAAACGTAATACTTGGAACATCAAGAAAATCATATTCTTACTCTGAGAATTTTGTATTTTACTTGAACCAACCAAATGACTCGCATTGTTTTATGTTCACATTATAACCGTATGTGAGAACATGCTATGATAACAGATAAGACGATATTTTGACATCAATTAGTTTCCATAATAATTTCTTGTAATGTAAAAACTGTTTGGTTTTATTGCACAAAGTTGTTTAAATGAAATAAATCTGGTTTTATTGGAGGTCAATATCGCCCTTGAGGCAAATAAATGTTTTATTTGAAACTATTTGATTGATTTGATTAAACATATTGTGTTTGAATGAAGAAACATGCAATTTCTTAAAAATGTGGTGTCTCTAGTCATACATCGGCTTGGTTTGTGGGTATATAAGCTGAGCTATGGAACCTACACCATTTCTCTCAAAAATATAACCGTATGTGACAACATGCCATCTTCAAAATTAATACAAACTTGTATTTAGTTTCTGGCTATGTGTACCAAATATTATCAAAAAAAAACCGTCAATAAATAATTGCCCTCTTCACAAAATTTCTTTATACAACTTTTTTTCTAAAACACTGAAGAAATCTTTGTATGTAATAATGCTTTTATATAACATTATTTATACGTATCTATTTATTTACCTTACTTTTTTGGCAAGAACTCCCTTTACATCAATTCTCTGTATATATTTTTTTCCTTTATCGCAATACTGCCCTTTAGGGGGCAATAACTCATGCCCACACGATTTAATTTCAATAAAACGTTTTCCCTGTTGAGCATAAATCTTTAAAAAAAGGCCACATTGACACAAGACGAGAACTGCGGTTTTCCGACATTCCCCTAGGTGAAAAGTGGCTTCCTTTTCACACTGATTTTCGCACTGTATCCGCACCCAAAAAGCCTTTATTTAGAGGCAATTGAATTAATCCTTTTACTTCACTTCACCATTCTTCTACTTTCGTCGAGTTTAGTTTTTTAGATTTTGGACGTAACTTTACTCCAAGTTCCAATAATGAATTAAAGAACTCATTTAAGTTTTAAGTGTTGATTTAGTATTTATAAGTAAAGTTCGAGATACCGTCAAAGTGTTCATGAATTCGTTAACAGATGAGAGACAGGTCAAAATTATAGGCACAAAGAGAAAGCTTAGCTGCACAGAGGGATCATCATTTGGTTGGTTCAAGTAAAATATAAAATTCGCAGAGTAAGAATATGATTTTCTTGATGTTCCAGTATTACGTTTTCTTGTTTTAAGTATGAAGGAACTGCTTGAAAGGAATTACGTCTGTTTTAATCGATATCTTTTGGGGTAAGAAACTGTTTGTTCGTTGAAGCATGTATATTTTTCATCCAAGAAAATATTATTGTATTTGAATCAAAAGAACGACTCATTTTATTAAAAATTGTGGCGTCTCTAGTCACACATCGGCTTGGTTTGTGCGTTATAAAGCTAAGCAATAGAAACAACACCAGTTCTCTTAAAAATCCAAAATTTGCCAATCAATGTTCATAATCAATCAAATTTCTATTGTTCCAGATGATGCAACCATCAAATCTGTTCTTCCTCCTGCTCATAACTCTATCATCAGCGTCGATATGCGAAAGGGGCAAACAATACTTAGATCACGATCTCCAGAGATGTGTAAACTGCACGATTTGTGATAGTTCAAAAGATATGGTGGTAATGAGGCCTTGCGAGGTGCATCAGGATACTCTATGCGCGCCGCTCAGTCAATTTTCCGATTTGATTATGTCTGGACACCGGCATAGGCATGGGCATACGAATCGGGAGGAACGGCGGAAACACGAAGAGATTGCGCAAGGGTTAGTTGCGAGTCAAGTGCCCTTCTCGAACGTGGAGACCATCATCTGGGATTGGCAGGCGATTGCTCTAAGTTTGGCCGTTTTTTCTTGCATAGCGTTTTTCTTGATAATCTCGATTTACTCGCTACATCAGGCGAGACAGTGGAGGCGACTTAAGGAGAATTTTGAAGCTGGTAAGTTTTTGTTTGTAGTGTTTGATGTTTACTTGTTTATACTGCTTGATATTTGTTGGTTTACTGTTGGTGTTTTAGTTTTTCTAACCCCCTATAGCGATTTTTTATGTATTTTTTTACTATGTTGTTATTTGGGTATAGCTATTTTTGATTTTATTATAGAAGACCCCGGGGGAATAAAAAACGGTAATAAAAACGCTCTGCTTTGAAAGGAACGGACTGTTTTAACGGCCTTTTTTAATTTACGGCCAACTTAGAAACTATAAAATCCACCAAAATGATAATAAACTAAGACTTCGGGAAAATAAACGTAAACAATTTTAATGGATCCGATATCAAGAATAAATAAAAAGGTTTTACTTTTCGGAGATTTGTATGGGTCCTAGTTACTGTACATACAAAGAAAAGAATGCTCAGCTCAAGTCAAATTATTTTGAAGCAAAAATTTTTGTTGCAGTGAGTAAATTAAGTCATACCAAACAGCCATCAACTACAAAGGACTATATGTAGTTTTGAATGAAATTTTGTAGTATTACTTCAAATATTTAAACATTTTGACCAAATTAAGATTGTTTTATTTCAACCATTGGATGGATTAAAGAGAATAATAATTATCAGAACAAGTAATTGGTTGTTTTGCTTGGAAAAACAAATGTTTCAGAAAAATATTTTAGGTTTGGTTCCACACCTTCTGTGTTTTGAATAGAGTATTTCATTCTCACTGCAAGTAACTGTCATTTTAAATGAAATGTGATCAATTCTTAAATAATCTCTCTGGTGAATTTGTTGTCATTGATTTGCATCTCTTACTATGGACCATGCTATAAAAACACCTTGGTCCATTGTATACAGTACTGTAGGAACTATAATAATAAATAAAAATATTTTGAAGCAAAAAATTTTGTTGCAGTGAGTAAATTATTAAGTCATACCAAACAGCCATCAACTACAAAGGACTATATGTAGTTTTGAATGAAATTTTGTAGTATTACTTCAAATATTTAAACATTTTGACCAAATTAAGATTGTTTTATTTCAACCATTGGATGGATTAAAGAGAATAATAATTATCAGAATAAGTAATTGGTTGTTTTGTCTTGGAAAAACAAATGTTTCAGAAAAAGATTTTAGGTTTGGTTCCACACCTTCTGTGTTTTGAATAGAGTATTTCATTCTCACTGCAAGTAACTGTCATTTTAAATGAAATGTGATCAATTCTTAAATAATCTCTCTGGTGAATTTGTTGTCATTGATTTGCATCTCTTACTTTGGACCATGCCATAAAAACACCTTGGTCCATTGTATGCAGTACTGTAGGAAGTTTAGTAATGCATCATTTGCACCTGTGGGAAAATATAATATGTACATACATATGATAGATATATGTATACGGTTTCTCACCTCAGATGTTTCCAAATCTAATAGCTTTACAGCTTCCCGGAAAGCAATTCGATCTCCAATAGCCGGAATAAGTTCTTTTACTTATTATCCTTTGTAAGTTTTCTTATGTGTTATTGTGTTTTTTTTTTTCGACTACACTATGTTTGGATTATAATCAAGGTTCCATGATTATGATCCAAACATAATAATGATTAAATTAAAGAGACTAAACACTTATATGAGCAACCTCTACAGTCTGACTTTCAAAAACTTTGTGGGTATTTATTACGTATGACGGTTAAAAATAGAGAAAGACTCCATTAAAAATGTTTAATAGCATTTCTCGAGTAGTGTGTGTATATAATAGATAATTTTAAAATAGGCCTAGTGCCAAAGTCGTTAGTCGCTTTATGTGGCACAGTACAAAAGGTTCATTAAATAGTTTCAAACACTGCTCGAGTTTAATGAGAAAATGCGCTATTTGCTCGCTTTACACCTATACCCCTGTATAATAATAACCATTACTTAATACACCTAAAATATGCTCTGTCACAAGACTCACAGGTGTCATAATACTCGAAATTCTGTGGTTACTTCTGCCACAAAAGTCCAGCTAAACATTTCTCATAGATTTAAAAATATCCCACAGTGTGGTAACGGTGTCAATATTTATACCGTTCGAAATAAAATTCGCGTTTTGACAATGTTCCAGGGCAACTGTCACATGTAACAAGATAGAAATACGATGTCATTAAAACACGTACATCGCATACTAATTTTTCAACCGTTAATTAAGCGGCGGTATTATTAATTCGTCGGTTATAAATTTGTCCCACCGTCTCACTTCTTAAAAGTGATCATTAGTATACAATGTAAGCCTTTTAATTAGCATATAATTTGGATTCTGCGCTCATATAGTTAGCGGCCGCCATCAAAGGCAGTCTCTGTTTTCGAAATCGAAATACGTGAGAGAATTTTGTGACGAAATTATTTGAAGAAAAGTATATTATCATTGACTGGATATCGTTCATTCTCGAATTCTCGCTACAAAAGAATCAAATCTTACGTTTTGTATGGAAAAGTACGTTTAACGTTGCATGTAATCTTTGTGAAATGCATCTAGAATGTTCACGTTGTACCACACACAAAAATATGTAATATATTGTTGCTCTGCGAACAGTACTAACGTCTGAGCTTTAATAATAGACCTCGTAAATTTCCCTGACACTGCTTGGGACTTTGTAATAAGACAATGTGATAATTACAGTGTATACAGTGCGGATTTTCTTGATGTTCCAAGTATTACATTTTCTTGTTTTTAAGTATGAAGGAATTGCTTGAAAGGAATTACGTCTGTTTTAGGCGATATGTACGTATACTTTTGGGTCAAGAAACTGTTTGTTCGTTGAAGCATGTGTATTTTTCACCCAACAAAATATTGTTATTGTTGTAAAACGAACGTCTTACTCTTTTTATATGTAGACGAATAACATTTTCTTCGTCAGAACAAAATATACTCAACATAAATATACTAAACTCTTAAACCCGAAGAATTACTAGAAATAATTGTAACATATACTGAAATTCTAATTACAATAAAATATTATTTAGATAGCAAAAATATCCTCTTCGTGCTACACTATATTCACAAGAACATTTTTTCTTGATATCCAAGAATAGAGATCTCCCTATGTAGTCTATTCCACTACAATCCTAGTTTTCCTCATAATCCTTGTAAGTCACCCATGAAATATGTGGCAAAAGACGTAAGAAACTGTTAGGGTCATCTGTAAAGTAATTGCACAACTTTCTATGTATCTCTCAGAGTAAGAATCTTGGGTAAAAAGAACTGTTTTGTCGTTGAAACATATTTATTTTTCATCCAACGAAATATTTTTGTTGTTGTAAGATGAACGTCTACTTTTTTTTATAGAAGAATAACATTTTCTTCGTCAGAACAAAATATACTCAACATAAACATACTAAACTCTTAAACCCGAAGAATTACTAGAAATAATTGTAACATATACTGAAATTCTAATTACAATAAAATATTATTTAGATAGCAAAAATATCCTCTTCGTGCTACACTATATTCACAAGAACATTTTTTCTTGATATCCAAGAATAGAGATCTCCCTATGTAGTCTATTCCACTACAATCCTAGTTTTCCTCATAATCCTTGTAAGTCACCCATGAAATATGTGGCAAAAGACGTAAGAAACTGTTAGGGTCATCTGTAAAGTAATTGCACAACTTTCTATGTATCTCTCAGAGTAAGAATCTTCGGTAAAAAAACTGTTTTTTCGTTGAAACATATATTTTTCATCCAACGAAATATTTTTGTTGTTGTAAGATGAACGTCTACTTTTTTTATAGAAGAATAACTTTTTCTTCGTCACAGAAAAATATACTTAACATAAACATACTAAACTCTTAATTCGTAAGAATAACTAACCGTTGAAACAACTATATTGAAATGTAGAGTTTATTTTTTTTTTAATACACACTAACCAACAATAATATTACATAATAAATTAACAAAATTAGAGAAGTGCAGTACTAAAGTGTTGTTATTTGGTGTGATTTTTGTGTTGTGCTGTGTGGTGACATACAAGATTAAATGTCAAACTGACGGACAATATTTTACCAGGAACGACGACCGGAAATGAGGAAAATCAACGATACGTCTGGGTATAGAAAAAAAGAAGAATTGCAATATCGTCAAAACCAATTTTTCCTGAACTTTTTTTTGTATAAAACCAATTATTATAATATAACTATATTAATTGTGATTCTAGTCAATAGTTTTTAGGTATTATATTAATATTGTTTTTTTTGTACTATTATGTATTTAAATGTTTAATAAAAAAAATGCCAGTCGGAGCAATTACCCACCCTTTTTTTCATTCGTCATACACACCCCTATACACAACAATAAATCTAAATTAATGCCGCTTTCTTTCAAAACGAGCTCTATACAGCGGGCTAATGATTGACGACATTCGGAAGCTGAGATCGGAGTCACTATGACGGGCCAACAGGCCCAAACGAAAAAAATACACCCTGCTATACTGACTCTCAATTTGTCACAGGTGTGCCCAGAAATAGAACGGGAAAGGTCGAACAAAAACTCTACTACTCTTCAGTAGATCTATTTCCAACACACGTCTAGCATAATATAATACCTACCGCATTTTGATACAGCGCCACTATCGTATAACTTCCGCAAATATATACTAGAACCTAGAACAGTGTTTCCAAACCTATTTCAAGGGCGCACCCCTAGCACGACCTTACCATGACCCGCGGACCCCCAAAAAACTTTTATTTCCGCCCTTAAAAAAAGTTGGGAAAGGCTGCTTTAATGATATAGAAGAGTTTGGACATTCGTAGGTGTTAAATTTGTCGAAGAAGTTGATTGGTGTTTGTCCAAAAGATTGCTTCAGCCTCTTGAGGAAATTTCTTCCGGTGTGCAAGCATTTGGACATTCATTGGTGCAGTATTTGCTTTAAAAAATTGAGTTTGCCCGATAAGTTTGATTGGTGTTTATCCAAAAGCTTCCTTCAGCCTCAGGAGGAGTTTTTTAATGACTTAAATGGGTTTGAACACTCGTTGGTGCTAAATTTGCCGAGGAAGTTGATTGGTGTTAGTCCAAAAGATTGCTTCAGCCTCTTGTGGAAATTTCTTCCGGTGTGCAAGCATTTGGACATTCATTGGTGCAGTATTTGCTTTAAAAAATTGAGTTTGCCCGATAAGTTTGATTGGTGTTTATCCAAAAGCTTCCTTCAGCCTCTTGAGGAGATTTTTAATGACTTAAATGGGTTTGAACACTCGTTGGTGCTAAATTTGCCGAGGAAGTTGATTGGTGTTTGTCCAAAACATTGCTTCAGCTTGCATTTTATCCGCGGACCCCCTGGGATAGACCCACGGACCCCCAGGGGTCCGCGGACCACAAGTTGGGAAACACTGTACCAGAATACAGTATACAAAGGACAGACAGGTATGCATGCGCCAAAATCGGATAGTTTATACAGTGAAAAATTGCACTATTTCCCGGATCGGTGCTTTTTCAGGGATTTATAGTTTAAAACAGGAACAAAACACAATCGGAGTGATGTACGATCGGATTTTTAACGAATCGTTTTCCTCTGTAATTATTCTTTTATACCAGTGGTTCTCAAACTTCCGTTTAGTTTTATACCAATTATTATTGTGTTATAGCTCAAAGAAACGTGTCTTTATTTTTTTTTCTTTATTTAATTTAATCAGTATTTTATTATGTTTGGATTATAATCATGTGAGCTTGATTATAATCCAAACATAGTGTAGTCGAAAAAACACAATAAAATATTATGGTGGACTTATTAGATTAGTTTTCTCCACGGAAATCTTTAGTAAAAACTATAGACTTATTCCCAAATGAAGAGGAACCAGAATACCGCTCGCTTTCCATAACTCAGCTTATATAAACTCAAACTAAGTCAACGTGTGTCTAGAGACTGTCAGCGCCATCTCATAGCCAGTAGACATAGCGATAATTTTTAATGAAACCGCACGTTTTTGATTCAAACACATAATCTTCCCACTCAAATCTATTAATTTTCTCCTCCAAATAATTTCAAATAGAATATTTATTTACCTCAAGACCGATCTTTATTTCAACTAAAACCAAATTTGTTGCAATGAAACGTCTTTCAGCAGTTAAACCCAAACAATTTCTACTTTACGGAAAGTTGTGAATGCGTATAATAAGTTCCATAACCACTGAAGTACCCTGCTGAACTCGAAAATAACTCTGGTTGTTGTATTTGCAACAGTCACGTACGGTGTTTATCAATTTACCCACATGCAATTAAATCGTCATGAATACAGGGCTCGAGTGTCGTTGAGTACTTTGACTTGTGTTAATGAGTGGACACATACAGGGCCGGCTGAGGAATATTCACAGCGTACACAGAGGGAAAAATGTATTTGATACAACACGAGTATCTTTGAGTGAAGAATATCACTTGTTTCTATATCCGCAGAGAGTTCATTTGGCTGAAATCGTAAGAATCATATTTGGTGGAATTAATTCATTTTATTTTATTAGGTTTTGTTTTAAAAAATGTTTTAAGACGAGTTTTTGTAAACCACAAAAACACCATGTCGTTTACACATATCAATTTAGTTGTAGAAATAACACTAGTCAACAAAATAATAAAAAAAAGTACATTAGATGCCACTATTTTTTTCTTAGATACCATGGCCCGCTAAACTCAAAAATCGCATTAAACATTTTTTGAATGGATAAGTTTTCGAGTTATGAATTTTTCTTTTTTTTTTGTTAATTTTTTTGGAGGTAGTTCGACTTTTTGGAGCATATCTCGAGTTCGGAACATCAAATCTTGTCGTTCGGTACATCAAATTAAAGCCAATTGAATCACCAATAAATGTTATTAATATTGTTTTACAATCGCTTCAGTGGTTTCAGTGCAATTGACCATAATTTGAAATTTTTTTAGTATAAATGAAAATCGAACATTCATTTAACCGCCAGGGAAAGGTAGAAATAGTAAAATATGCTCAGTTTCCTATTTTTTACGTAGAGTTTGCCCTTTTACGAAGAGAACAAGGTATTTACGATGAAAATCTATGAAAAAATACCGAAGTTATGATCAATTATGACCAATGGATACGAAACTACCAAAATTCGGCCTTTTCTCTATATATATATGTACCTGGCGCAGGTGCCTGCGCAGGTGGTCAAACAACTATTGGTTGGGAGGGCGGTTTGGGGTGGCTGTGATTGGCTGTGGTGGTCGTAAAAGTGGTTTCCAGCTATGATGCAAATGCCAACCGTCATCTCGATTGAGATTGGAGGGATCTTTAAAGATTTCGATCGCTTCGCGGATTCTACGAGGATAATAACGTGGTTCCCGGGAGATGATTTTTGTTTGGTCGAGAAGAATTGTTGTGTCTGTGCTCAGCAAGCGCTGAACTGGTGATCTGGCGCAGCCTTGTACAACGTTCATGTTCTGAAACACCAACGCTGACAGAGCGCTTTATCTCATCAATGTAGACACTGCCACAAGCACATGGGATACGGTATACACCTGGAGCTAGCCATTTGAGAAGATTTCATCCTGAGAATCTTGGTGACGTCAGTGACGAGCATGGTGAGAGGTTTCACTAGGAAATGAAGACTATTGAGCGGCGCTACCAGGGATTTTGTAAAAAAACGTATCCATTAAAAAAAATTTTTATGCGATTTTTGAGTTTAGAGGGCCTTAGTATATATAAAAAAAATAGTCGCATCCAATGTACATTTTGACTGTTGACTAGTGTAATTGGGGCAAAGCCGGCCCTGCATACCGACATACGCACATTACACAGTGTGAAAACCGGGGTCGTAGACATTATTTGGTAAACAGTTGGCAACTGTTAATTGAGTAAACTCAATTTCATAAAATCGTAAACAGGAAGCTAAGAATAAATATCACTCACATTTGAGTGGGTAGTTCATTATTTCTTCAAATTGTACGCATTGTATATTCTTCGAAATGTCGACACTTCTACACTTATATAGAGGTATGTATACCTATTCCGAAAACTCTATAAAGTGTGCAACAGCTTTCAGCAAACATTTGTGTTTATCGCAACGCATCCTGCCAAGGATAACGGATATAAATTATAAAAATTATAAACAGTCAGGTATAAAGCAGATGCTCGTGTGTTGGTAACAAAAAAAAAACCAACAACACATGTGGCATCAAGCCCATGGCAGTATAAAGGCATAATTCATACTTTCCCCAAAACATTTACCGGGGCAAATATTTGAATTAAACAAAACAAAGCGCGATGCAAAGTATACACACAGCTGGTATCCGAGAACAATATAAATTTCAACATAAACAAACCTATTTTGATTTATGAACACTCGCATAAACAAGTACTTGTTGCTAAACATAGAAAAAAACAGATTCCATGGAAAAATAAAACATTATTCGTATTGAACTCGAGAGTCGAGACAGCAAATCAAATATAATCTGTTGTTCAATGGGCATAGCGAGACTGTATAGCCGGAGAGAAAATTACGCTATTAAATCAATTTATCAGGGCAATTGCAAATTGTCTTCCCCATCTGACAGCTAATAGATACATGACAGATAATAGCTCAATTTATGCAGTGTATATCTACTGAATGTACAGAGTGTTTGTTATTCCTACATACAGAGTGTTCGATAAAGTCTTCCAATCGTGTAGATGATTGCTATTTTTGCACGATAAGCGTCTCCGGATATTCGAAGAAGGATAAGCATAAAATAACATATCCAAATTTGCTATCAGCATCGCGACCTATCCACCCATGGAGAGAACCATCATCTCCCAAGTGCGCCATCCACTTCATCATCTTCGATTTTTGACACAGAAGAAATTTCGCCTGTTTGAAGAAACTTGCCTGATTTGACAGAGTGTCTGTAATCACTCTGTCAAATCAGGAAAGTCGTGAAGATTCACCATTTAAAGGTTAAGGCACTTAGATTTGGATAAAGACTTAGAGAGGTTTATCAAAAGAAAAAAACCGAGTTATTGGGTTCTAGGCTACAGGGGTGGATTTTTTTTGCACGAGGTGTGACAGTGTCTTCATTTACAAACCGTAACGTGCATTTTAAAGCATGTTTTAAAATGGAAGGATCTTTACGTGTATATCACGATGTTGAGGGTCTTATGAACGAGTTTGATATTCCCCACGATCATTCTGAATGGTGGTTTTCTATCGATTCATGTAAATAAAGCCTGAAAGCAGACTTTTGCATATTCTTTGTATCTGTACATCTAGACCTGTTACAATAAATCCACTTTCAGTTTCTAGTTATGTAAAGCAAATATGAACCAAACAACATAAAGAACAAAATAAAGTATTCTCAAAAACCCTGGATGTGGCATTCCAAGTCAGATTTAGATTTACTACTACAGAACTCTTCGAAAGCTCAGACAGTATGGCAACAATTTAGCCACAAGGGAAGACAGATTTAGTCTTGCAACATCTGCCCACACTAGAGGTGTTATTTTCGATATAAGGTCGCGTACATAGTGAAGAGTAAAGTGGAGCAGTAACTACTGATATACAAAACAACAAATATTGTTTTATATGATTTACAAAGTTGATAAAAGCAGTATTACAACAATATTACAGCTCGTTCCTCATGAAACACTATAAATATTAATGATCACTGGACATAATGCCCCAAAAGGCAACTGATATAAATTTATTAATAATTGATATTGTGCATCTGACCATATGTAACTTACAGCCAGACTAAATCAATCGAATTCCTTGTATGGTACAAGATTTCTAGTGACATATTTGGTTAGTAGGTCACATCTCCTACCATATATGGATATTGTTATATACTGACTGCAATTGACATTGTATACAATTGCTCGTATACAATTGGTCACACGTATCACGAGACAATTAATTATGTCATGAAGTAAAAGAATCAACAATCGAATCAAGCAAAACAAACCTTGAAGTTTTGCGTATACTATAAGCGCATAATACAAGGTATTATAGTAAGGAAGTGTCAGTGAGATGAAGAGACGTCACTTCCGCAGCGGCGAGGCCAAACGTCACACGTGTCTTAAATGCAAAACAGGCACTATGACGGAAACAGTTGCAATCTACCATGGCAAGAATTTTGCTGGAAAATATCTCATGCCTTTGCAGCAGCGGTAGATAGTTTGAACAAAACAACAAAATTATTCACTCCAAATCAATATATTATGTTGAATGTAAATTACTATTGCTTACTTTGAATAATTGATGGCATTTAATTTAAAATGACAGTTACTTGCGGTGAGAATGAAATACTCTATTCAGAACACAGAAGGTGTTGAACCAAACCTAAAAATCTTTTTCTGAAACATTTGTTTTTCCAAGAAAAACAACCAATTACTTGTTCTGATAATTATTATTCTCTTTAATCCATCCAATGGTTGAAATAAAACAATATTAATTTGGTCGAAATGTTTAAATATTTGAAGTAATACCACAAAGTTTCATTCAAAACTAAATATAGTCCTTTGTAGTTGATGACTGTTTGGTGTGACTTAATTACAACTAAATTTATCTTGAATCAAGCACTTCACTCGCATAATATATGTAAACATTGACAATGCATATTGTCTAGTAAAAAAGTTATTAAAGACCAACCAGTATACAAAAAGAATTATGCAGGAAAAAGATAAATCTAGGCGATGTTAAAAACAGAATCTTGTCAGATTAAAATCTAAATATTACATCATGAAGAAAGATACCGGAAATCCATCTATATATCAACATACCTAAATAGCACAGGAGGAACGGACAAGAAATAGAAAAATAGAATAAATTAGATGCATATCACACACATGGGGTGTTGGGATGTTTTATTTTTGGATAACGTTAGAGCTTTAAAATAGGAAGGAATACACCTAAAAATTAGCAAAAACAGACTTAATATAAATATTAAGACGCTAATTGCATTTTGCAAGAACTGTTTAATATAAACACGACGAGTCTAGGTTTGAATAAAATCATTTGTTGAATAAATAGAGCTTAAGAACTTTGGTTTAAATCGTTTAAACAAAGGATAAGCAGCTTACAGAAGTCTGCAAATATTGATTGGAGGGTTTAGATGTATAGATTTAGCGAAGAACTTTTGCCCAGTAATCATCGAACCATTTTTCAAACAGAACTCGCCAATTACCGTCATTCGCACTTGCTACAGAATTAATGATGATTACCTTAGCCGCTCTTTTAAGATAAAGAAGAACTCTTTTTCAAATAATTCTTTTTTAATACGTACAAGAACGGTAACTCACTGAGCACAAATACACAAATATAAAGATTTATTTTTCGATGTTAAACTAACATTTTTTCGATGTTAGTTTAACCTTAAGAAATGTCGACGGATTTATGGTATTCCAACGGAACTAGATCCTGGGCTATACAATGAAGTGACGAGAAAAAAAACGGAAAACGTAGGCGTGCATTGTTAATATTGGTTTGGGTCTATATAAACAAGTTTTATGAACTTTTTAAGTGCGTAAGATTTAACTTTAATATAGTAGAGTGCTTTTTCTTGCAAGGGTTTAGATATTTTAGGGATTTCTAGTCGTAAATGTCACCGACAGGGACGACACGTTAATAGTGAAATAAAATTAAGAGTAGACATGCTTAGGGTTGTCTAGTACTTCTTCTTCTCAAAAGTACTTAGTCTGTCTCAACCATAGGTCTCAACTGACTTTAGCAAAGGATGTATAAATTTGTTCTCTACACATTATGCAAAATGCATTGCGATACAAGACGGACACTTGAAATCTCTTTTGTCCTTTAAAATGTAGGGTCTTACGGATGATATGTGATCAAAATAGAAAGTAGACAGTCTTCCTGAGTGGTACCTACTTCAAAAGATACTGTCCCTATTTTCTCTGCGCCCTTTGTTAAATGACAATACATACTATAGGTCCGTAGGACAATATATTGTTTTGAATGAAACTTTGTAGTATTACTTCAAATATGTAAACATTTTGACCAAATTACTATTATTAAAAATTAATATTAAGTTATTGGTTGTTTGACTTGGAAAAACAAATGTTTCAGAAAAAGATTTTTAGGTTTGTTTCAACACTTTCTGTGTGCTGAATAGAGTATGTCATTCTCACTGCAAGTAACCGACATTTTAAATGAAATGCGATCAATTACACTAGTCAACAAAATAATAAAAAAATGTACATTAGATGCCACTATTTTTTTCTTAGATACCATGGCCCGCTAAACTCAAAAATCGCATTAAAAATTTTTTGAATGGATATGTTTTCGAGTAATGAATTTTTCTTTTTTTTTTGTTAATTTTTTTGGAGGTAGTTCGACTATTTGGAGCATATCTCGAGTTCGAAACATCAAATCTTGTCGTTCGGTACATCAAATTAAAGCCAATTGAATCACCAATAAATGTTATTAATATTGTTTTACAATCGCTTCAGTGGTTTCAGTGCAATTGACCATAATTTGAAATTTTTTTAGTATAAATGAAAATCGAACATTCATTTAACCGCCAGGGAAAGGTAGAAATAGTAAAAATATGCTCAGTTTCTTATTTTTTACGTAGAGTTTGCCCTTTTACGAAGAGAACAAGGTATTTACGATGAAAATCTATGAAAAAATACCGAAGTTATGATCAATTATGACCAATGGGTACGAAACTACCAAAATTCGGCCTTTTCTCTATTTTGTATTTTTAGTCATTTATAGCAGTTTAAATGCATGGTAGAGGTCGGATCCATTCGGAAGACGAGTACGTCACGTGATTCGCACCAAGATGCGCATCTTTTAGTCAACGTTTCGCACTCTGTTGCAAGAGGCATCTTCAGGACGGAGAGAATGAACGTGTGTGGAAGGGTGAGGGTATTTATCGTCGCTCAAAACACGTAGTGGCATATCTCACCAAAAAATGATATTCAGATATGTCAGTACGTGTTTCGATCGACGTTATATGTACCTGGCGCAGGTGCCTGCGCAGGTAGTCAAACAACTATTGGTTGGGAGGGCGGTTTGGGGTAGCTGTGATTGGCTGTGGTGGTCGTAAAAGTGGTTTCCAGCTATGATGCAAATGCCAACCGTCATCTCGATTGAGATTGGAGGGATCTTTAAAGATTTCGATCGCTTCGCGGATTCTACGAGGATAATAACGTGATTCCCACAAAAAAACAAAAAAAAAAGAAAAAAAATTGTAACTCGAAAACGTATCCATTAAAATTTTTTTTATGCGATTTTTGAGTTTAGAGGGCCTTAGTATATATAAAAAAAATAGTCGCATCCAATGTACATTTTGACTGTTGACTAGTGTTATTCAAAGTAAACAATAGTAATTTACATTCAACGTAATATATTGATTTAAAGTGAATCATTTTGTTGTTTTGTTCAAACTATCTACAAAAAAAAAACTCTAAATATTACTACATATAGATAAACCAGCGGAATGAAAAAAAGAGTATCTATTCTCACGGTTTCGAAAAGTTGCACCAGGATCTTTTCGTTTCGTAGAAATACGCACGTCATATGAATTCGAAATTAGCAAACGTAATAAATTCTCACGATTTGACTCTTAAAGACAGACATATCAGGCAGACAAGCATGACAAACAATAAGATAGAACATACATCGACTTTGAGAACTGTTCTTCAAGTTTTTATTGTGACCACATCCCAGGTTGTACTTGAGATTTTTTTTTTTTTTGGAAGAATACGATCAATTGCATTCTTCCTAAAAAAATCTGACTTCTTAGCTCATATAACTGTGGAAAACTGAAAAATAGCTATATAACTGTGGAAAACTTACAGAGGAAGAAGTAAAAGAACTTATTCCGGCTATTGGAGATAGAATTGCTTTCCGGGAAGCTGTAAAGCTATTAGATTTTGGAAACATCTGATGTGAGAAACCGTGTATATCTATCAAATGTATGTCCATATTATATTTCACCACAGGTGCAAATGATGCATTACTAAACTTCCTACAGTACTGCATACAATGGACCAAGGTGTTTTTATGGCATGGTCCAAAGTAAGAGATGCAAATCAATGACAACAAATTCACCACAGAGATTATTTAAGAATTGATCGCATTTCATTTAAAATGACAGTTACTTGCAGTGAGAATAAAATACTCTATTCAAAACACAGATGGTGTGGAACCAAACCTAAAATCTTTTTCTGAAACATTTGTTTTTCCAAGCAAAACAAGCAATTACTTATTCTGATAATTATTATTCTCTTTAATCCATCCAATGGTTGAAATAGAACAATATTAATTTGGTCAAAATGTTTAAATATTTGAAGTAATACTACAAAATTTCATTCAAAACTACATACAGTCCTTTGTAGTTGATGGCTGTTTGGTATGACTTAATAATTTACTCACTGCAACAAAATTTTTTGCTTCAAAATATTTTTATTTATTACTATAGTTGCTACAGTACTATATACAATGGACCAAGGTGTTTTTATAGCATGGTCCATAGTAAGAGATGCAAATCAATGACATACTTTGAAATGTATCCTTTGTAAAACTGAAAGCATAACAAAGAAAGATTTGGCGACCATATATTTTAAGTCCACAGACTCATTCTAAAGGTGCAATTCACTCAGCACAGCTGCTAGAAAATATCACAGAAATCTGTACGTCTGGCGAATCGTCTACGCAAAGTATGACGCACCGTCTAAACATCAAAGTGTCTAACAAGACACTTAAATTTTTCACTACGTCGTCCACTTACTGCACATTCCGCATAGATTTTCATTCATTCGCCATCATATCATTTGCACGGCGTTCTCTGTACGAAATAAGACTCACTGAGGATGTAATAGATGTCTAAAGGGTGTGGAGAAGATGTGAAAGGATATGAAAAGGATTTGTAAAAGACATCAAAGGAAAAGTCCTTCTATCATAGTTAAAAACGGAAAGATGCGTTTGATGAGACAGAGAAACGTATACAGAAGGCAAAGAAACATTTATAGAAGACAGCAAAGAGGGTTTCTGCCTTTTACCCAAGGATATTGAGATGAAAATGCCGTCAGATTTTCAAAAGAAGGATTAAAAGGTTTTCGTTCGTTAAAGGGGAAAAGCCTAATGGCACACGCGAGTTGCCACTCTACTCCATTTCTCTGATCTCTAAATATAGCACGAGATGAAAAGATACATTATTTTTTACAGGTGGATACGAAAAAATCATGCATTTAAGGTGAATTCTTGAGTCGAAAGACGTTTTTCTTGAAATTTTGGCCCACTCAACACCTGTTTCACGCACCAAAAAACAAAGCAGGAAGTCAACTATTAGCCACGTACATAATTAGTAACCACAACAGTAATTTAATACAAGTTTTGTGCCGTGAAATCTCGCCATGGCACAAGCATATGTCCAACGCATGTTGCTTGAGTCTTGCGTACCAGAAGGCGATGTTGTGCTATCGTTGTTGTTTATAAGAAAGCGCAGTTTCCCTTCCTATATGGACACTATAGTAGAGGACAGAGCACAAATGCACGTGCTCTATAAAGATTTTTCTACTTTGCATTCACAATGCACACATTGTAACACTGTTTTCGGTGTTACAATTAGCAAATTGTAACACCGTTTTTAGTAACTTTTTTCTAAGATTGGTGACATTGATATCAAATGCATGTCAAACGAAAATACACATAACCACTAAAGTAAGCACAAACTGATTTTTTAGAATCGCAGAAACTGCGAAGTATGTATATTTTTATACATATTTAAACATGCGTGTTGCATCGTAGGTTTCGTACTACTAGTATATGATGGTATATAATAATTATCAATAATTACTTTTTCACAAATATTTGAATTTAAGTGACAGATGACAGTGTTACCAACGGTTGCACCCATAAATACTCTAGATTGGAATTTTACCTAATATACTTCTAAATTTTTATAAAATTAATGACGCAAAGTAGAAAAAATAGTATATTACACTCGTTTTATAAGACATCTTGGCGCATTCGTTCATTTGGGGCACGAGGAGCCACGGTCACACTAGGCTTTTTTATTAGCTGCTACTTGCAGGTGCTGCTAGCAGCACCAGTGGTCACATTACGCTCTTTACCAGCCGCTGGTGGCTACTACCAGCAAGCCTCAGTTCAAACTACAAGGTCAACTATTTCTGGTGCATTTTATGTCACCAGGTAGGTACATTTCAAGTTTGGTGATCAGATTTTCTTAAATTGGAAGCATGCTCATGATTGGTAATAATTTTACTAATGATAGTCGCGAAATTACTAAACAATCGTCTGTTCTCGTCTGTAGACAAATAAAAATAACCAAGACCAATAAAAATATTCTTTTCTTCAAGTAATAAATCAGGTTCTCGCTTGTGTTTGTGCTTTCTTGATAGAAATAATACATCACGTTTACCGACTTGTTAAAATCCGCCTGTTTATAAGTTCTAATTTCGAATTGGAGTGTTTTTATTGAAGTAATAATATACGAAACAATGTTTATTTTGTTTAAATATTTACAACGCACGTACGAACTTTGAGCCGTACCAGCTTTTTGCCTAATTAATGTTTACAGCAAGTTCTCGGAATTTACAAGGTTTTGCAAACATTTTACTGTTATCCAAACACAATATGGTTTATGTTCCGTTGTCTATAAGATTACTGAAAATTCATAATAATAACAATAATAATAATAATACATAATAATAAACCAATGAATTTTTAGTTCTAGAATGAACTGTCATGATGTTAGAATCCACTAGTAACTTGAATGGACGTTGCAATTTCGTTCCAAAAATAACATTCATTCATCTAAATCTTAGTCAGTTATAAAAAGACGTTGAGTAACAGCTTAAGAAGACACAGACTGTAGACTTCCTACACTGAATTTATTAGCCAGTCTGTCAGTATTTTTAAACTGTCTGAAATTGAGCTGCATTCCTTCACAACTATAGTTTCATTCATTGATTTTTGACCCTTAAAACCATTAGATAGATGCAAGTTTTGTACTGTTTTGTAATACACCATGTTTATTGATGATTTGTTTTTCTTATTTCTTCTTTTCTATTATTTCCAGATGTGGAAGAAATGTCGGTACGTCTTAGTTTAATGGCGGCTAGTTGTAACGAAAAAGGCGAAACACTAGAACCGAATTTCGTACATGAAATCAGAGATGGAAACTACCATAACAACAAATGTGTCTATTTGGAACAATTATTGAACGGTAAGTGAAATAATCTATTTTATATTGTCTATATTTTTATCGTAGACCCGTAATGTTAAAAAATTAGTTCCATATACTATCCTTAGACTGTCAAAACAATACTCAACCCATCAAGTCTCGAATCTTGGCGTTGAGTGAAATTTGAGAAGGTATAATATGTAATATTTGTGTAGGATCAAATTTCAAATTTGTTTTGAACTCTAGTAAATAAGTGCCCTGGCGTTATTTCAGGATTTATTTTATACTGTGTTCCAAAATAAATGCTACGTCAAATAGGGTTGCCAGGACACCTTGTATACACCATATTCTTTTGTCAGTTTTCTACATATCCAAAGAAGGAAAATTAACACATAAATCTTTGTAATGTATTTGTTACATGGGCCACACGGTTTGTGGCCAAAGTTTTGGATTTCTTGTGACGTTTTTTCCATAATATGAGCTCATTTCATCAGAAATATGAGCCCTGTCATCAGAAATATGTAACTGTCGATGTATGTGAACACGATAGCGCCCAAACGATACACCGGATCGGGCTGAAGTTTGGTATATGGATTTAGAATTACCAGGGGACGAACTGTATTGTTTTTAGCGACAATCTGACAACCGGAAGTGGCAAATGTCACAGGAATTCTCTTAGTGATTGAACCGATTTTGACCAAACTGATACCAGCTCATCCTCTACTGATTTTAAACACATATGACAACTTTCAGATCAATGGGAGGAACGGTTTGGGTGCTATAAGGGTTTATAGAGGCTGTCTGACAGAATCCACAGCGATAGTTGCTTCAAGAAATGGAAATATTGTTTCGGCGCTTTATTGTATCAAGAAAGTTGTCGGAAAGTTGGGTGGGGGCCACCCCAGATTTTCATTTGGGCAATCTACACAAGCAAATCATCTATTACAGCTAATAAACATAACCTACATCGATTCATAATACCTTGATCATGCGACACATTTCGACAAGCATAATTGCTAATATCTATGTATTTTATTGTGTGAAAAAGCGCGTTTAAACTCGTATTGAGCATTAATACAAAACTACAAAGCATATAACACACGCAGGTCTACGTAAAAACTTGTTGTTTTGTGTCAAAATTTTGAACACACCAGTACATCATGGCCGGCACAACTCGGCCGGACGTTTTTTACATACATGCGTTCTAATGAGTCAAAGTTTTGGCAAATTTTACGCTTACCTTTAGGCTGGCCCGTCGTGGAAATTGTAGAAAATTCATCGGCACAACATTAGGAACACACTAACAACAGTCAAAACACCCGCCGCGAATAAAATCACGCGAAATTTTGCGAAAAAAGCTAAGAAAATTGACGTCAGATCACCTGCATCAAGCGCCAAACCGCACTGAAGTGACTAAAGAGTTACCAACTTTGCAATTGTGTATTTTTCAAGTTAGGATGCGTTCCGAAATATCGCAATTTGAATTGTTCGTATGCTATGTATGCTATTGTATATTGTATATTGTATATTGTATATTGTATATTGTATATTGTATATTGTATATTGTATATTGTATATTGTATATTGTATATTGTATATTGTATATTGTATATTGTATATTGTATATTGTATATTGTATATTGTATATTGTATATTGTATATTGTATATTGTATATTGTATATTGTATATTGTATATTGTATATTGTATATTGTATATTGTATATTGTATATTGTATATTGTATATTGTATATTGTATATTGTATATTGTATATTGTATATTGTATATTGTATATTGTATATTGTATATTGTATATTGTATATTGTATATTGTATATTGTATATTGTATATTGTATATTGTATATTGTATATTGTATATTGTATATTGTATATTGTATATTGTATATTGTATATTGTATATTGTATATTGTATATTGTATATTGTATATTGTATATTGTATATTGTATATTGTATATTGTATATTGTATATTGTATATTGTATATTGTATATTGTATATTGTATATTGTATATTGTATATTGTATATTGTATATTGTATATTGTATATTGTATATTGTATATTGTATATTGTATATTGTATATTGTATATTGTATAATGTATATTGTATATTGTATATTGTATATTGTATATTGTATATTGTATATTGTATATTGTATATTGTATATTGTATATTGTATATTGTATATTGTATATTGTATATTTTATATTTTATATTGTATATTGTATATTGTATATTGTATATTGTATATTGTATATTGTATATTGTATATTGTATATTGTATATTGTATATTGTATATTGTATATTGTATATTGTATATTGTATATGGTATATTGTATTAATTTGACAGCTTAAGCTTTCAAATTAATTTCAAACTGCTTTTGTTTATATGTAATTACTACAGTGTATAGAGGTGCAAAAGGAATCCTCTATTTTTATCCAGTAATAATTTTCTGGGGCACCCTAGCGTGGGATAGACGGGATAAATGATTACCCCGGATGTCCCGAAAGACATTTCTTTCCGGAAACCGATCTCAAACTGTCTCAAACCCACCTCTCCGTTGCTATACAAGAACGGAAACTATTTCTGTACGACTTATTCGTTTTACAGGAACTGAAAGTTGCCGTGTGACTGACATTCAATTGGTTTCCCTTTTCTGTTGCAGTGCGGAAGGACCAGCGGAAATTGGGGAACGGGAAGGCGACAGGGAACGTGTACATCGAAGAAGGAAATCCATCCCAACCTGTCAGCGGTGGTAAAACGTAGCCGTGCGACTTGGGACTCGTTTTTCCTTTTGTGCCCGCGAAAAAAGGGCCCGATGAGCAGGAATGTTCGCAGAATGTGTCGAATGACTTCCCGGACGTGTAGATTTTTGTTTTTTTGGTTGGTAGAGCGAGAAAGTTTTGGGATTTTTGTAGGTTATGTGGTCGTAACGGGTCTTCTATTTATTGCAGTATTTCTACAATAACAAAGATCTAGATGTCGTAGATTTTCCCAAAAAAATAAGTACAACTATACCATATTATAACATAATAATATTTATATTAAATAAGTGTCTATATTACTATAATTATTATTAATTTAAAAACTTGTTGATTCTTTTGTTGAATAATTTATTTGTTGTACAAGCTAAGAAATATAGTATTACTATCGCTATTACGTAAACTATCCATATTAAATCCATATTACGTTATTTTTCTCAAATTAAAAACAAACTTGAAGTAGAATTGCAAATAAGATTCGAAATTATATATATATACCGCCGATTCTTGCCATCCCTTTAGGGTACGACCAGACGAGTGACTTTTATGGTTCACCTCTCACGCCAAAAATAACGCGCAACAAAACGTTGTACGTCTGAGCGTACCCTTATAGCGTAATATAATAAAATTGCAACTTAATGTATATTAGAGTGTGCTCTAGACTAAATATAACCGAAAACATATGGCATGTTGAAAATTCAGCGTAAATTTTCGTTAAATTTAAAACACGTTTTCGTCTTGTTGTGGACGAATGAATTTGGCAAATCTCACATCCGGTGGTACAGATTACCGCAGCGTTTACACGTCAAGTCGTAATTAGAACTAATTTTACCTAAATTTCCTAAACTAAAATTAAATGCTCAAACCCGAAACTGTATACGAATCGAATTTGCAATTTTTCCGCAATTTATTTATACGTTGTAAATAGTGCTCTCTTTTTTTTGTTTAGTAAGTATTTATGATTATTTATTATTAAGCTGTATTATATTAATTTTATGTTACAAATAAAATTATTTATTTTTATTTAGAAGTGGGTGTTTTTTTTTCACCAACCCAAACCAGCAAAAAGCGTAGTTTAAGTAGTTTAATTTAACAAAAAAATATCTATTTATTAGTTAGTATTCACGTAGCAATTTTGTGTGGATTTGTATTTAACCACAGACAACGTTCCTAGTCGAATAACAATTGATTTTATAATAAACTAACAACTGTTATGCAATAAAACGTGTTTGTTGAGACAATACGCCGACAAACAAGCCGGAATGATAATAATAATTGCCGCATATAGTTTGCAATTTACATAAATCTTATTACAATAACTAGCGTCCCAGAAATAAATTTTTCTACTTTGCATTCACAATGCACACATTGTAACACCGTTTTTAGTAACTTTTTTCTAAGATTGGTGACATTGATATCAAATGCATGTCAAACGAAAATACACATAACCACAAAAGTAAGCACAAACTGATTTTTTAGAATCGGACAAACTGCGAAGTATGTATATTTTTATATATATTTGAACATGCGTGTTGCACCTAGGTTTCGTACTACTAGTATATGATGGTATATAATAATTATCAATAATTACTTTTTCACAGATATTTGAATTTAAGTGACAGATGACAGTGTTACCAACGGTTGCACCCATAAATACTCTAGATTGGAATTTTACCTAATATACTTCTAAATTTTTATAAAATTAATGACGCAAACTAGAAAAAATAGTATATTACACTCGTTTTATAAGACATATTGGCGCATTCGTTCATTTGGGGCACTCGTCGCTGGCGCTCCTCGTGCCCCAAACAACTCATGCGCCAATTTGACGTCTTATAAAACTTGTATAATAATATACAATTAAAAATTAACTCCACAATCTTCGATCGAGCGCCATCTATACGTAGTCACCTATACTTTCAACCCAACAAGGTAAAGAAGTATTTATAATTACCGACTCGTGACGTTTCTTACCACCACTGTGAATACATTCGTAAATTCTGCCGCCAAATCAAATATCTTAGGTTATGTTTAGTTATATTCAAACCAATCTGTGTTAAAAAAGTGCTTTCTTAGTTGTAAACCTGGATTATAAACGTTTAAAATATCATTCTGATCACAACATACGACAAAACTCAAGATGACAACGTGTACTTTGAAAGGAATCCCGGTTTCTTTTCCTTACGAGCCCTACCAAATACAAAAAAACTACATGGAAAAGGTGATAGAATGCTTGCAGAATAGTCAAAACGCAGTGTTAGAGTCCCCTACCGGTACCGGAAAGACATTATCCTTATTATGCTCGTCCCTGGCGTGGTTAACCGTAGAAAAAGCACAAATACAAGCGCAATTATTGAGTAGCGTTTTGAACGAAAGCAACGACGAATTGCAAATGTTACAAAACGATCTAAACATGAAAGCAGGGCCTAACGCAAACAACGGTAAAGGATTCTTCTCATCGCCTTGCGTCATATACGCCTCGAGGACGCATTCGCAATTAGCGCAATGCATGCAAGAATTGAAAAAAACCGCGTACAGTCATCTAAAAGCTTGCGTTATAGGCTCTCGCGATCAATTATGCATACATCCGGAAGTTATGAACGATACGGGAAACAAAAATCTCCATTGTAAGATAAAACTCCTAACACGTTCGTGTCACTTTTATAACCGCGTCGAAAGAAAGAAGTTTGATCCTGCCATTCAAGAGACGAGGATTATGGACATTGAAGATTTAGTTAAACTTGGTAATTTACACAAATTCTGCCCATTTTATATGTCACATGAGTTAAAACAAGACGCCGATATTATTTTTATGCCTTATAACTACCTGTTGGATCCGATGATAAGGAGATCTTTAAAGATAGTGCTCAAGAATAAGGTGATTATTTTTGATGAGGGACATAATATTGAGAAAATGTGCGAGGAATCAGCATCTGTGCAATTTAAATCGACTGACATAGCTTTGGCTATTGATGAAGTGACTTTTGTCATGAAATCGATGACGGAAGATAGTATGGGGTTTATGGATAGGGATACGCCTAAGGATTTCACCGCTGACAAGCTTTGTGTTCTTAAAGACTCGTTGTTGAATTTGGAGAAGGCTCTTGATGAGATACCGTTGGGAAATGCGAAGGAAGGGAAGACTTTCGATGGGTCTTATATATTCGAGTTTTTTGCGAAGGCTGGGGTGAGTTTTTTCTTGTTTTTATTAGGGTGTTTAGTGTTGGGTATGTCTAGAAATATTTCAGTTCGATAAAAGCAGTTACAATAGTTTAATTCCCTAAAATCAGTTGCAGTAAAATAAGAGGTAGTCAATAAAACTACAGGTAGTTTTAATTATTAACTTGTCTTGGGTCAGGAATGTTAATTTGATAAGATTCATGGCAATTTATGGCTAGAAAGAATTTAGTTCCCTAAAATCAGTTGAAATAAAATAACAGAAAGTCAATAAAACTACAGGTGGTCTCAATGTAGATACACCTTAATACGTTCCTTGCATATCTTAGGTAACTGAAGAAACGTACCAATCGATCATGGAACTGTCCAGGAAGATTGTTGACTTCTTGCAGACCCCATCAAATCAAGGACCAACAACAAGGAAGGGTGACGGTCTGCAAGTACTACAAGATCTTCTTTCTATAGCTTATATGAATGTCAAAGAGTCAGGGTTCAAAGAAAAAATAAGAGAATGCTACAAGGTTTGCTCATCGGATATTTTATTAAATCTTGTATTGACTCACCCTTGCTGTTAGGTCCATATAGAGATAGAAGATGAAAAGTTTAAAAGGCAGGATAATTGGCTGACAAAAATGTCATCGAAGAAAAGTGCACCATGTAGAGTCCTGAATTATTGGTGTTTCAGCCCTGGTTTTGGGTAAAGTCGAAAATAGTGGGAAAAAGAAGGTTTTAAATTTTGAGTTTTTAGAATGAATATGCTCATCGACTTAGGGGTAAAATCAGTCATATTAACCAGTGGGACTTTAGCTCCTTTGAAGCCCCTGATATCAGAGTTGGGAATAAAAGTCGATATTAAATTAGAAAATCCTCATGTTGTGTCGCACAAACAGATTTGTGTTAAGTTACTGTGCAAGGGACCTGATGGTGAACGTTTGAACTGCAGTTATCAAAATAGGTATATATTTGTTACATTAAAAGAAAACCCTTAAAAAAAAAACTTAAAATGAATTCTTTATAGATCAAATCCAAAGTTTTTATCATCAGTCGGCTCCACAATAGGCAATTTAATCCGATTAATTCCAGACGGTGTCCTGATTTTCTTTCCTTCTTATCCCATCATGAAAAACTTCCAGGACCACTGGAAAGCCAGCGGATTATGGGACACGATATGTCGCACAAAAGTATGTTATGAAACCATCATTATATAAAACTCTCATTATATAAAACCATATTTTCATATTTTAGCCTATTTTTGTTGAACCGAAACAGAAAGAAGCCTTTAACGCTGCTATGAGTGACTTCTACACTCGAATACGAGATCCCTCCAGCAAGGGGGCCATCTTCATGGGCGTATGTCGTGGGAAGGTTTCCGAAGGGATGGATTTTGCGGACGCCAACGGCAGGGCTGTGATAATTGTCGGAATTCCTTACCCACCAATGTTAGACCCTAGGGTTATACTGAAGAAACGGTATCTAGATGCTTGCAATGCTCGAAATAAAATGGTTAGTTCTATTTATAATTTATATATGGTCTATCTAATATTATTTTATAAGAGTGATCTGTTTTATAAACTTGATTTAGTTCAAGAGTGTTGTATTTTACTACTATAAAGAATTTAATTGTATTTTACGACTAGGAAGAATTTAATTTCCTAAAACCAGGTAGAATAAAACAACAGGTAGTCAATAGAACATCAAGCAGTTAATAAAACAGCAGGCATTCCTAATTATAACCTTGTCTTAGGTCAGAAATGTTGTATTTTATGACTAGAAACAATTTAATTCGCAAAATCCAGATGCAATAAAACAGCAGGTGGTCATTAAAACAGCAAGTAGTCAATAAAATGGCAGATAGTCAGTAAAACGTCAGGTAGTCAATAAAACGTCAGGTAGTTAATAAAACAACAGGCAGTCCTAATTATAACCTTGTCTCAGGTCAGGATTGTTGTATTTTGAGACTAGAAAGAATTAAATTCCCTAAAACCAGTTGCAATAAAACAGCAGGTGGTTAATACAACAGCAGGTAGTATATAAAACAGCAGGCAGTCTTAATTATAAAATTGTCTTAGGTCAGGACTGTTGTATGTTATGATTAGAAAGAATAAGCTAAAACCAGTTGTATTAAAACAGCAGGTAGTCAATATAACAGCAAGTAGCCAATAAAACAGCAGGCAGTCCTAATTAAAACCTTGTCTCAGGTCAGGATTGTTGTATTTTGAGACTAGAAAGAATTAAATACCCTAAAACCAGTTGCAATAAAACAGCAGGTGGTTAATACAACAGCAGGTAGTAAATAAAACAGCAGGCAGTCTTAATTATAAAATTGTCTTAGGTCAGGACTGTTGTATGTTATGATTAGAAAGAATAAGCTAAAACCAGTTGTATTAAAACAGCAGGTAATCGTTAAAACAGCAGGTAGTCAATATAACAGCAAGTAGCCAATAAAACAGCAGGCAGTCCTAATTAAAACCTTGTCTCAGGTCAGGATTGTTGTATTTTGAGACTAGAAAGAATTAAATACCCTAAAACCAGTTGCAATAAAACAGCAGGTGGTTAATACAACAGCAGGTAGTAAATAAAACAGCAGGCAGTCTTAATTATAAAATTGTCTTAGGTCAGGACTGTTGTATGTTATGATTAGAAAGAATAAGCTAAAACCAGTTGTATTAAAACAGCAGGTAATCGTTAAAACAGCAGGTAGTCAATATAACAGCAAGTAGCCAATAAAACAGCAGGCAGTCCTAATTAAAACCTTGTCTCAGGTCAGGATTGTTGTATTTTGAGACTAGAAAGAATTAAATACCCTAAAACCAGTTGCAATAAAACAGCAGGTGGTTAATACAACAGCAGGTAGTAAATAAAACAGCAGGCAGTCTTAATTATAAGATTGTCTTAGGTCAGGACTGTTGTATGTTATGATTAGAAAGAATAAGCTAAAACCAGTTGTATTAAAACAGCAGGTAATCGTTAAAACAGCAGGTAGTCAATATAACAGCAAGTAGCCAATAAAACAGCAGGCAGTCCTAATTATAACCTTGTCTCAGGTCAGGATTGTTGTATTTTGAGACTAGAAAGAATTAAATTCCCTAAAACCAGTTGCAATAAAACAGCAGGTGGTTAATACAACAGCAGGTAGTAAATAAAACAGCAGGCAGTCTTAATTATAAAATTGTCTTAGGTCAGGACTGTTGTATGTTATGATTAGAAAGAATAAGCTAAAACCAGTTGTATTAAAACAGCAGGTAATCGTTAAAACAGCAGGTAGTCAATATAACAGCAAGTAGCCAATAAAACAGCAGGCAGTCCTAATTATAACCTTGTCTCAGGTCAGGATTGTTGTATTTTGAGACTAGAAAGAATTAAATTCCCTAAAACCAGTTGCAATAAAACAGCAGGTGGTTAATACAACAGCAGGTAGTAAATAAAACAGCAGGCAGTCTTAATTATAAAATTGTCTTAGGTCAGGACTGTTGTATGTTATGATTAGAAAGAATAAGCTAAAACCAGTTGTATTAAAACAGCAGGTAATCGTTAAAACAGCAGGTAGTCAATATAACAGCAAGTAGCCAATAAAACAGCAGGCAGTCCTAATTAAAACCTTGTCTCAGGTCAGGATTGTTGTATTTTGAGACTAGAAAGAATTAAATACCCTAAAACCAGTTGCAATAAAACAGCAGGTGGTTAATACAACAGCAGGTAGTAAATAAAACAGCAGGCAGTCTTAATTATAAAATTGTCTTAGGTCAGGACTGTTGTATGTTATGATTAGAAAGAATAAGCTAAAACCAGTTGTATTAAAACAGCAGGTAATCGTTAAAACAGCAGGTAGTCAATATAACAGCAAGTAGCCAATAAAACAGCAGGCAGTCCTAATTAAAACCTTGTCTCAGGTCAGGATTGTTGTATTTTGAGACTAGAAAGAATTAAATACCCTAAAACCAGTTGCAATAAAACAGCAGGTGGTTAATACAACAGCAGGTAGTAAATAAAACAGCAGGCAGTCTTAATTATAAGATTGTCTTAGGTCAGGACTGTTGTATGTTATGATTAGAAAGAATAAGCTAAAACCAGTTGTATTAAAACAGCAGGTAATCGTTAAAACAGCAGGTAGTCAATATAACAGCAAGTAGCCAATAAAACAGCAGGCAGTCCTAATTATAACCTTGTCTCAGGTCAGGATTGTTGTATTTTGAGACTAGAAAGAATTAAATTCCCTAAAACCAGTTGCAATAAAACAGCAGGTGGTTAATACAACAGCAGGTAGTAAATAAAACAGCAGGCAGTCTTAATTATAAAATTGTCTTAGGTCAGGACTGTTGTATGTTATGATTAGAAAGAATAAGCTAAAACCAGTTGTATTAAAACAGCAGGTAATCGTTAAAACAGCAGGTAGTCAATATAACAGCAAGTAGCCAATAAAACAGCAGGCAGTCCTAATTATAACCTTGTCTCAGGTCAGGATTGTTGTATTTTGAGACTAGAAAGAATTAAATTCCCTAAAACCAGTTGCAATAAAACAGCAGGCAGTCTTAATTATAAAATTGTCTTAGGTCAGGACTGTTGTATGTTATGATTAGAAAGAATAAGCTAAAACCAGTTGTATTAAAACAGCAGGTAATCGTTAAAACAGCAGGTAGTCAATATAACAGCAAGTAGCCAATAAAACAGCAGGCAGTCCTAATTATAACCTTGTCTTAGGTCAGAGATGTTGTATTTTACGACTTGAAAGAAATTAATTCCTTAAAACCAATTGCATTAAAACAGCAGGTAGTCAATAAAACAGCAGGTAGTCCATATTCAAGGTAACTTGAAATTTTTTTACCATTCGAAAGCATGAGGCTTATAAAATTCTGAAATTAACAATAAAGGCATTAAAAAACACAAATTTAAATTAAGAAAACGTTTTGTGTGTGATTTTGTATTGTATTTTTGTTCGGTACAGTCCCTTTCTAAGATCCAGCAGTAGTCTGCCTCTATATGGCAATACCATCGGCCTTCATATCTTTCCTCTGTTATCTTGATATACGGCTGAAACTGTTGCTCGTGTTCTTCATTGGTAATCACTCAGATTGTCAGGAAATTTATCTAAATGACTATGAAAATAATATGACTTTGTACTCATATTAGTTTTTCAAAATGTTGAAGCATTTTGTCAACGATTTGTATTGTTAATATAGTTCAGCTCGGTGATTTCCCAAACATTTTTCGATAACTGATACAAAGCTTGTCCATGCTTCAACCTAAGTCATTTGTGGTCCATCAAAGATACCAGCTTCTAATTTTCCTGTATTGAAGCCAGGAAATGATTAACAAATATATTTTGAACAAACACCATTCTTATATAAAGCTTCCACAAACTGTTTAGTAGCCCCAATTTAATATGTAGTGGTGGAAGAATTATTTGTTCTCGATTTATCGACGGTTCATGAACGATATTAGCTTTTCCTACGGTCATATTCATTCTCGACAGTCAGTTTTCCTATCCCAATGTTCATATTTTGCACAACTGTCCCATGGATAAAGAAAACAGGGATATTTAGTATTTTAATATCTAATTGGTGCATTCGTCAGATGGAAGGACATTAAAAGTTTTTACCATCGAATAGTGAAATAACAGGTGGTCTATGAACAGTAGGTGCCAATAAAACAGCAGGTAGTCAATAAAACAGCAGGTAGTCAATAAAACAGTAGATAGTCTCAGTTATTGTCTTGTCTTAGATCAGGAATGTTGTAACTTATGCTAAGAAAGAATTTAATTCTCTAAAACCAGCTGCAATAAAACAGCAGGTAGCCTCAATTATAAACTTGTCTTAGCTTAGGATTTTTTTTGTAATGATTCTTAATTGTTGTGTTTTAGTATATTAGAGGCAACGAATGGTATAGTTTGGAAGCAGTTCGAGCTATTAATCAAGCCATAGGCCGAGTAATAAGGCACCAAGATGATTACGGTGCAATTATTTTATTAGACGACAGATTTAACTCACCCAGTATAAAATCGCAATTATCACTTTGGTTGAGGGATAGGGTAGACGTGGTACAATTCGGAAGTATAATTCGAGATATCCAGATATTTTTTAGGGACGCCAAAAGTATAGTAAGTTTTTCGTCAAATACTTTTCTTTATTATTTTATTTTTTTTTTTTAATTTTAATTTACCTTTTAGTTACCTAAACCAAAAGTGTTTGTAAAACAGGAAGAACCAGTTGTAAGACCAGAAGAACTTGTACAACCTGAATTACAGGCATCAAATAGTATTTCCCGAAATGAAAATGTTTCGAATCAAGCAGCAGGTCCTTCTTCTTCGAATTCTTCAACTGGGTTGGTGACAATTCATAAGAGACCAAATTCCGGAGATCTTGAAAATAAAGGCAAGAGGAAAAAGATTGTGTTGATCAATAGACAAGAAACGTCCAAAACTGACGAAAAATCAGGAAAAACTACAACAGGAGATATCGCAGAATTTATTTTGATGGTAAAAAGCAAAATTATTCCTTTATTACCCCACATAATTAGTAAATATCTAATAAAATAAATATCTTTAGGCAAAAAACACACTGAGTAAAGAAGAGTTCCCAATACTTCTAAATGGATTGATGGAGTACAGAAATCAAATGAATTTTGATGATCTGATAAAAGCACTAGACGAAATTTTTGTTCAAAATCACGGTGTGCGTTTTCTGTTGTCAGGTCTATGGTCTTATATAAAGCCAGATCATAAGAATTTATACGCTGAATATTACGCAAAGATGAGGTAGATGTAATGTGAGGGCTCCATAACGTAAGTTTAAAACAATATTTGTCGACTTTGTTATTTTTTTATGATGTGTTAATATGAGTGTTCTTAATATATTTTCTTTATTTTTATATGTGGAAACTAATATAATAAATTAATTAAAAACCATTTTTATTGTGTTTAATTATTAAAAGACAACTTACCTGTCTTTGGTAAAGGACTTGGTTATGAGGTAAGGTATGAAAGAAATAAAACAGTGGTTCAACATTTAAAATACATTATTATTATTATTATCATCGTTGTATCCTGTGGAGGTTACAAGATACACCTGTATATAAATTACACATTTTTTTGTTCATCACTTCTTGAACGTAAAGTTTCTATTTCGCTAGCAAAACACCTATCATTTTTTTTTTCATGTCGTCTAGAGACCACATTATTGTTGTTTAATAATCTCACACTTTTTTGAATATGATATACACAAAAATTATTTATATCTTGGGTGTGTAGGTTTTTTTTTTCATCTTCTTTTCTTTGTATACTGTTTACAATATTATAATATAGAGTATGAATCGATATACAAATTTGTGAAAAATGTGTTTGGTATTTTTTCCATTGCCATATTGTTTGGCAATTTATTGTAATAATTTCTTTTCTTTTGTAGCCTGCTTGGACATGGTAGTCTTAAATATAGTTCAATTGTAGTTGAGCATGTATATAGTATATTATTTGTAATAATACTGATTCTTTTGTACAAAAAATAATAAGTACTTAGTCACATTTTGTTTCTTCGAAAAATGTTTCACAATGAGTATGAGACAATGACTGTTTTGCGGAAACTGTCTCGACCGCCGCGTAATGCCAAAATTTCGGTTCGTCGAGACAGATCCCGTTTTTTGGTTTTTTTTTTTTGGCTTTTTTTTTTAAATTGTTTCGTATCAATACAGCAGGTATGTGTAGACCAAATGAGCCTTTATGATCTGCCACATATTGCTGTAGTTAAACAAAGCATTCATACAATGTAACATACAGTTTATCTTTAATCAAAAAGAAAAACAACTCTAAACATCTCTCATTATTTCCTCCACGTTTAACAACTTAACAAAGAAAACAAACGAATTCTAACAATCAGTCTTTAAAATGCTCACTCATACCTTTACATAGTACATATAAAAAAATATTAATATCTAATATCTCGCGCATTCATACATTTAGACAGCGTTTTAGACGCTATGTTTTCTTCTGTCTCTGTTTCTTTTAGTAAAAATGGTTTTAATATAATAATATTATACGGTTTATTTGGTAGAATCTGTTTAGGAAACCTGTCAAAATGCCCGTATACATATTACGACTAACAAAATAAGAATTTTTTGATATGAACTAATAAAATATATATTTCCTTCTATATCGATGGCTTTTTTGCAATGAATCTTTCTTGTTTTATCGTTCTTTTCAAATAGGATATGTAACATCTATTAGTATTCTTTTTAAATACAATAACTTCCCTAGTTTTATGTTTAACAAAAATAAATTGATGGATGTATAATTTTAGTTTGTTGGACTGCAAAATTAATAAAATAAAACACCGTTTGGCACAAATACTTAGAATCCACACTCCGTAGTTGTTATTTTTTAATTTGGGTAGCATTATAAATGATTTATTGTCAGGCATCTAATTTGACAATCAACCTATTTACAATAAATATAACATGTCATAGTTTTTTTTTTTCATATTTACTTTACTGTGATTTTTCTATATTCTTTCTTTAATTTTTATCGATTGGATTTATGTAAACTGGCTGATTTGCAGAGATGTTATACTTTTTCTTTTATCTTTTAACTTACGCCGAAGTTGTTTGCGATTCTCTATGCAGTGGCGTCACCAAAGGGGAATGTCCCAATTCAGGCGTTACCGCTTCACAATTTGATCCGCTTGGTGTCAGCACAGTCGGTATAAGACTTGCCACTTCAGGACTTGTACTTCCCCCCTTATCTTCATAGACACGATCCTACAAAAAAAATAAATAAAATACTCCATTACAACTGGTCAAGAATTTTTTTGATAAGCCCCATGACAAAATGCAATCTTTATCTCTGCTTTGCTGATTTCGAGCAAACAGCCGCTTTTTTGACGCTCCATGTTGGTCAAAATAAGCTGTGCGACGCGTTGATAACGCGTCTCTGTAATTTCTGTACGTTTTGTACAAAATAATCGCGAATTATACCGAGAAATATTTCCAATAGTTTCCAACACGTGTTTTATAATGTTTTGTGCGCAGTGAAAATTGAATTTGAACAGGTTTTCACCGAATGCAGGATGGGACTTGTATAGATTGTGTTTACAGGTTAGTTTTATTGAATTTCCTACGGGTTTTCGACGAATTTCACGTTAATTGTGTGTTATATTCGGAAATATCGGTAGAAATTTGTGATAGGTGATTTGTGATGCGTTGAGCGGTGTTTTTATGAATTCCTAGAAAAGCTGTTAGTTTCCGAAATTTATGGTGGTTTCAACCACTTTTTGTGACTTTGTTTTGTTGATTAGACCTTTGGTAATAATTATTGTTAGTTTCGTTAAGATTGCTCAATTATTTTGAAAGTTATAATCTTTTGAAGTATGTTTGTCAAAATATTTGTCTTCGTAAATTGCCTCCTTGACTTTATTATCGTTTTGTTTGACATTTATGATGGTTTTTAACTTCTTATTTCAACGTTATATTGTTTATTAGACTCTTAGCAATAATGCTGGTTAGTTTCATTGAGATTGTTTAATTACATTTGAAGGTAGAAACGTTTGAAACGTGTTTTTCAGTATATTTTTCTTCATAAATTGTCCCCTTGACTTCATATGGTTTTTGCTGACATTTGTAATGGTTTCAGCCACTACTCTTAACTTTGTATTGTTCATTAGACTCTTAACAATAATTATTGTCAGTTTCGTTAAGATTGTTTAATTATTTTGGAAGGTATAAACTCATGAATAATGTTTATCAATATCTTTGCCTTCTTAAATAATGGCCCCCTTGACTTTATATTGTTTTGCCTGACATTTATGATGGTTTCAACCACTATTCTTCACTGCGTTTGTTCATTACACCCTTGGTAATAATTATTGTTAATTTTATTAAGACTGCTTAATTATTTTTATATATTTATAAGTTATAAACTTTTGAAAAATGTTGGTTAATATCTTTGTCTCCATAAATCGTTGCCTTCATTTTTTATTGTTTTCCCTCTCGTTTTTTTAGTGGTTTCAGCCCCTACTCGAGACTTTATATTGTTCTTTAGAGTCTTGACTAGAATTCTGGTTAGTTTCATTAGGATTGGATGATTATTTTTGAAGATGGAAACGTTTAAAAAATGTTTATCAATATCTTTACGTTCTTACATTATCCCCTTGACTTTTTATTATTTTGTCTGATATTTATGGTGGTTTCAACCACAACGGTTGACTTTTATTGTTTATTAGACTCTTGGCAATAATTCTGGTTTTTATTGAGATTAGTTAGTTATTTTTCAAGTTAGAAACTTTTGAAAAATGGTTACCAATAAATTTGTGTTCATAAATTGTTCCCTTGACTTTGTATTGTGTTGCCTGACGTTGATAGTAGTTTCAACCCCTACACGAGACTTTATATTGTTCTTTAGCGTCTTGACAAGAATTCTGGTTAGTTTCATTAGGATTGGATGATTATTTTTGAAGATGGAAACTTTCAAAAATGTTTATCAATATCTTTACGTTCTTACATTATCCCCTTGACTTTTTATTATTTTGTCTGATATTTATGGTGGTTTCAACCACTACTGTTGACTTTTATTGTTTATTAGACTCTTGGCAATAATTCTGGTTTTTATTGAGATTAGTTAGTTATTTTTATTAGTTAGTTTATTATTTTTGAAGTTAGAAACTTTTGAAAAATGTTTACCAATAAATTTGTGTTCATAAATTGTTCCCTTGACTTTATATTGTTTTGCCTGACGTTGATAGTAGTTTCAACCCCTACACGAGACTTTATATTGTTCTTTAGAGTCTTGACAAGAATTCTGGTTAATTTTTCTAAGATTATTTAATTAATTTTGAAGTTAGAAACTTTTGCTATATTCGGTTGTATTATTGTTACAGATGAAAGACGACGGTGCTGTTTTTGTGAAGTGTGAGTGTAGTGCAGTGAAATGGCCCTTGGGGCAATGTACTTTCGGTAGTGCGCGTATAAATTCTCTCGAGTAGTGCCAAAGACTTTTTAGTAGTACGCACTTAGCTATACGAGTGCAGTGTTCAGTGGCAGCAGATGTAGATGTGCAAGGATGGAGAACAGGCGACGCGGAGGAGGACCGCAAAGGAGAGGCAGCTTACCGGGATGAAGACATCTAAAGGTAGGTCCAAGGAGATGTCATCCATCGCTGGAGACGAACAAGACGCTATAAGGTAGGATCTAAGCAATTTTTTTTATTCGCGTCGTTTGGTCGGGTTTTGTTACTAAAGTGTGATAGTGATCATGGTGTTCGCAAGTAATTTGCAGTAAGTATGTTTTTGTTTAATCTGTATAAAGAATGTCCGTGTTTTCTGTTTTCAGATTAACTAGAAGAGGACTTTTCATTTCGAATTGGCGCGATTAAAGTTTTCTTCAGTGTAATAAAAAAGTGTAATTATTTTTTTTTTTTTGAGTTTTAGGATTAACTGCAATGGTGAGAATTATGGTCTTCTTCAATATTTTTTTTTAAATGGGCATTTAGCAACGTAGAATAATAGACAACCTCGCAGGAAAACACACGCACCCGTGACAATAGTTATTTGTATCGAGATGTGCCTTGTATTGTCATAATCCCAATATAGTTATTACCATCTTAAGTCATTCGTTTAATTGGTGTTTCATCCTCTCTATACAATCTATACGTTTACTACGTTATTATATATGTATAAAGAAATCATTATTCTTACCTGTGATTTGTCATATTTGAGCCTCTTCCACAAGAACGGTCTTTTATCAGCTAGGACAGCTGCAGGTCCTGTTGGTTCTCCTCCGGGGGTGTAATAATTCGGGTTAGAAAACGTCATGACGCTTCGTCCAGTGGCGTACATGTACTTTTTCTTACTCCTCCTGTAAAATATAGCAGCGGCGAGCATGACGATCGATAGAACTGACACACCGAGCATTGGCGCGAGGGTAAACAGGTAGAAAGAGGTGGACGCCGTGTTGTCTGGAACACCCGGTATAACTTCGTCAAGCTCATGTCCGATGTACGGAATTATTCCGAAATTTTTGAAATCGTCATCATCGCCATTTGGATTTTTCTCGGTAACCCATTCGTCTGGTGTAATCTTACAAGTTTTATCCGGGATATCGGGACATCCGCATGTGTAGTTCGTCAATTTGAAAAGACATAAGTGGGTACAACCTCCGTTATTAACTAAGCAAGGATTCCAACCAGTTTGTCGATTTTCCGTGACTACGGTGATACCCATGGCGCCATCTAGGTTACCACGAACTAAAGCGTAGTGTTCTCCGGTTTTCTTATCGGCTCTCATCAAGGTTTTTTGGTACCAATCAGTCCAGTACATAAAATCGCCGACCAAAGCCAAACCGAAAGGATGTATCACTAAATCTTTATGTTTGGTATACATAAGCTTTATCCTATTCCTGCCGTGTAAATCCGAACTTTCGATCCGATCCCATTTTGAGTCAGTCCAATACAAACGTTTATCGATATAATCGATAACTAAACCGTTTGGGAACCCGAGATCTTTAAGCACGATGATTTGCCTATTGGTACCATCAAGATAAGACCGTTCTATCTTCGGTTCTTTTCCCCATTCAGTCCAAAATAAGCAACCGACTCTTGGAAACACTGCTAAGGATCTAGGCTCTATCAAGTTTTCTTTTACTATCACCTTACGAGAGCTCCCATCAGTTTTGCACACCTCGATCATTGCTGTTTGAGTGTCCGTCCAATAGATGTTATTAGCCAACCAGTCAACGGCCAGACCGTTTGGCGCTGAAGTATTCCCGTAAATAACCGGTTTGATATCGGATAAATTCTTCATGTTAACACTTTGGATCACATGGTTCTTAAAATCCGTAAAGTAAATTGTCTGCTTCTGCCAGTGGTAATCGACGTTGATGATGTGGTTGATGTTATGTATCGGTAAAGTGACATCCCATAATTCTGGAGTATCCAAACTTATCCTCGCCAAAGCTGATCTTGTTGCGAACAATAAATAATTCTCAGGTTGATGGCCACAAGTTGTGGTACTACCATTAACCAAGTTAATACCAGTTGGGCAGTTGCAACTAAAACCCTTCGAGTTCCTCAAGCATAAATGCGAGCAACCACCGTTGTTGTCGCCACAAACGTTCTCCATGATTTCCCCAGCTCTTACGGATCGTACATCCATCAAACCTTCCAGATTACTTCTCATAACGGTTGCATTACTTCCAGTTTTGTCGGAGCGATGGAGTGATCTTGTCTTCCAGTCCGTCCAATACATGTAGTTAACAGTAACCACCAAGCCATAAGGATGAGGCACATCAATCAAGATGGTTCTTCGATCTTGACCATCTAAATCACTAGATTCAATCGATTTTTGCTTCCCATCAGTCCAGTACAGGCGATTCAGTGGTTTATCTATGGCCAAACCGTTTGGCCATGTCAGGTTTTCAGTTATTATAGATCTCCTGAAAGAGCAATGTACAATACTGGTATAGAAAATTGATCAAATTCTTACCTATTCGTTCCATCCATTTCCGCTACCTCAATTTTGGCATGGGCACCCCAATCAGACCAGAACATTAGCCCTAGCTCGTAATGCAAGGTCAAAGCTCTTGGACTGTCTAAATCTGACCAGATCAAGACCTTTCGGTTGCTTCCATCCAATTCTGCAACCTCGATGCTGTCTCTTTCACCATCGGTCCAGTACATCTGAAATGTTTTAGATTATTTTGATTATTTTGAATTAGATTTGTTGTTTTATTGTGTCGTTACACACAGAGAGAAGAATGCCCCACATCCTCGAAATAACTATCCACTTCGGCAAAGACAAAATGTTCTCAGTAGAAGCGGGTTAAGTGCTTGATTCAAGATAAATTTAGTTGTAATGAGTAAATTATTAAGTCATACCAAATAGTAGTTGAATCAACCAACCAATTTTACTTGTTTTGAAGGTCATATTTTACATAGGTGATCTTGATTCAATGCAATGGTTCTTTTTCAAAAAACTAAACATTTCTCTGGGTCTATCACGAAGACTTTTATGGTGTATTATCAAGTAGACTAACCTTTCGTCCAGAGGAATCAATAGCTATAGCATCAACTCTTGTTAGCTCATTGGAGATGACGGTTTCGACTGATTTTCCATCAAAAGTAGCTTTGTCGATTATGCATTCAGCTGTGTCAGCCCAATATACCTCATTAGTTACTGAATCAACATCAACAGAAACTACGTTCTTTAATTGTGGGAACGGTAAGACTACATCTATGACGTATGGGACGTCCAACGAGATCTGCCTTATGTCGTATCTATGGGCTAAGAGTAGAGATTCATTTGGACCCGCCATGCACGTTTTTCCATCAGCTTTGAGGTTTATACCAACGGGACAGGCGCACGAGAAACCCTTGGGTTTCAGGAGGCATAAATGCGAACAACCTCCATTGTTCTTATCACAGCCACTCTTAACGATCTTCCGTTTTCTATGGAAGATCCTGACATCCATTAATCCGGAGATATTCGTTCCTAAGACAGTCCTATTTGCTCCGGTAACCTTATTCGCAGATTCTATATTAGAAGTATGCCAATCAGTCCAGTAGATCGTATTTTCAAAGATATCTAAGCCAAAGGGATGTGGTAAATCACCAATAACCATCTTCCTATCACCTCCGTCCAAATTACAAGATTCTATGGATTTTGTCCCACCATCAGCCCAGTACAACCTCCCGTTCTCATGGTCAATAGCCAAACCATTAGGCCATGTTAGATTAAGACCTATGAGATCACTTCGCATGGAGCCATCCATAGCTGCTCTTTCGATCTTTGGTTTCTCACCCCAGTCGGACCAGTACATGTATCCACCAATGGGGTCCACTACTATATCCCTAGGCTTGTCCAGTCCGTCCCAAATTAGCAAACTCCTCTGTGTTCCGTCAGAATTGGCCACCTCGATGTGAGCAGTTCCAGCATCTGTCCAATAGAGCTTGTTAGTGATCCAATCAAAAGCCAAACCGGCTGGAGACACTATATTAGTATGAACAACGACCATTTGATTACTACCGTTCCAATGGACTTTGTTTATAGTGTCTTTTTCGACGTCAGTCCAAAAAATAGAGTCTTCTTTTGAGTCCCATGCCAGGGCAACTGCTGATTTGACGCCGTCGATTGGCACCACGATTTCATGTTGATGGACTGAGTTTGAATCGAGATGCTTGATTCTAAGGTCCTTCTTCCTGGCGAAAATCAATAGTTTCTCGGGTTTTAGGCAGGATTTTTTGTCATGTGCCAGTTTTTGTCCCATTGGACAAACACAAGTGAAGGAACGGGTGTTCGGGAGACACATATGAGTGCAACCACCGTTGTTTTTCCCGCAACGGTTTTCGTATTTGGGTTGCCTCTGGCTGTGGTAACTGTGGATATCCATGGGGAAGTGTAGATTGGCGTGGATTGTTCGGAATCCGGCACCGGTTGCTTTATTAGCTGTTGATATTGATTTGGTATGCCAGTCGGTCCAGTAGATCGCGTCTTCGAAGATGGTCAAAGCGAAAGGATGCGGTAGACCTTTGCTGATGACTTTTCTTCTATCGGAACCATCGAATAAAGACGTTTCTATCACGTTGTGTTTTGCGTCAGCCCAGTAGATTCTATCTGTGGTATAATCAAGAGTTAAACCATTCGGCCAGAATACTGATTCTGTTATTATGCTTCTACGGTTAGTCCCATCCATATACGATCGTTCTATTTTTGGGGATGGTCCCCAATCAGTCCAAAAGATCAGAGCTTTTCCGGGATGCACAGCAATAGCTCTTGGCTTATCCAAATCATTAGCCGCTATGATCGCTCGTTCTTTTCCATCCAAAGTCGCAACTTCGATCCTCCTCGTTCCGGAATCCGTCCAGAAAAGCAGGTCGTGTATCCAATCCAAAGCTACACCTCCAGGTGACTCCAAGCCCCATCTGATTATATCCTTAAGCCCCGTACCATTGACATAGGAACACTTTATTACATCAATAGAAACATCAGACCAGAAGATCATCTTCTTCTCGTAGTGGTAATCCAGAGCGATGGCGTTGTGTAGTCCCTTCAAGAGTGATGTGTACTTCTGGTTGCTCAAGGAAACCTGCAAAGGAATCTACCATTTAAGACATACCTTCAGTAGTTTTAAAGAGTTAAGGAGTAATCACCTGTCTTATATCGACACGATTCGCAAACAGCAGGGTCGGTGGTGCTCCTAAAGCCTTACAAGATCTTAGGTCAGGCCTCAAGATATAACCAGTCATGCAGCCGCAGGTAAAACTACCGATAGTGTTGTTGCAGGTTTGGGAACACACTGGGTCTGTTTGGTATAAACACTCGTTGATGTCTTCACAGCTAGAAAATAGTTTTTTATGGTTTGGACACCAAACAACTCTTTTGGACATACTTTTTTCCATCACTCGCTAAGTAATAACCTGGTTTGCAAGTGCAAGCGTCTTTTCCCTCATGTGTCACAATGCATTCTTGAGCGCAAGGTGAGCCTTCCTCGCAATCCTTTTTGGTTGGGCAGTTCTTTTCATCGTCTCCTTTCGGGCAATCTTTTTGCCCATCGCATACGTGTTTCTTGTTTATGCAGAATTCCGTCGATGTATCGTTTATACCTATTCCCGGACATGCAAATTTCGACTCGTCGCAGATTATTTCGCATTTTGATTCGTCTTCGCCTGAATTGCAGTCTGAAACTCCATCGCATACCCAAGTTTTCTGAAAAAGACATGATCTGGTTACTCAAGGCTGCTTTGGATATAGTATATCTAAGTTACCAGGATACATGCTCCATCATTGCAAGTAAATTCTTCATCTGAACATTCCCTGATGTGGGTTTCATCGCAATCATTTTCGTCCTCGTTGTCTTCGCAGTCTTGTTGTCTGTCGCATTTCCATTTATCAGGGATGCATTTGCCACTGTTGCATCTGGATTAGAAATGAATTAGTACTAGTTTTTTTTAATGGTAGAACTTGTACATACTTAAATTCTCCTAGTAGGCATGCAGTTTGGGACTTGGGGCATTCATCTTCATCACTCCAGTCACCACAATCATTGTCTCCATCGCATTTGAATTCGTATTTGATGCACTTGCTTGTCCCGCAATGGAACTCACCAGCATTGCAATTGAATTGTTCTAGTTCTATAAAAAGTTTAATATTTTGGTACTTAATAGACAATTTAAGGAATTGCAGACTTTGATTCTAAAGTTTGTCTTTTGATTGAGTTGGACTAACTTTAGAACTAGCCCTTTAATATGTTGTCCATAATGGGCCATGAGGCATGGGTCATGAGGCATGCACCATGAGGCATAGGCCATGAGGCATGGGCAATTGTGGCATGAACAAAAGACATTTACCACACTCATTTTCATCTGAACCATCTGGACAATCCCTCTCTTTGTCGCACTTCCAACTCAACGAGATGCAAGATGAATCAGTACATGTGAACTCATCCTCTGTACATCTGTAACAAACCTAAGCGTCATGTCCACTACCTAAGCACTTGTGACATAACATAGACAACAAAATCGCGATTTATCAACTAGATTTCGAACGGCTCTAGGGTAGATCTTCCACAAACGTTCTTTGGCAGTGCGTCTCCACCCTCCACCCACATAACCAACCCCAATGTAGCCCCACATATTTAGGATTGACAATTTCCGTGGGCGTGCTGCTTTTCTCCTTTGATTCTACACCCTCCCCCCGCGTTTTCTTCAACCCCCCTAACTTCAACCCTCCCCCATCACCACCCCCCGACTTCCAAGAACAGGTGAATCGCGGGATGCTGATACATCCGTAACTATGGCAACTAGCAACACCCCCGCCGAATATCGATCGGACTGCTGCTGCTGCTGCACGCTGCTGCCTTCTTCACCCCACCAACCCCCGTTCATCCCCTCGCCGACACCCCCGCGTTCTAGCAACGCCAACGCTCGAACCCGCCCCGGTTCGTATTATAGGAAAAGTCGGATTCGCTTATTGTTCTACCCTAACGTTGGGGATGTTGTGACGGATTTGTATTTAAGGTAGCCCGCGTCCAACTTTCCGACTACCTCTTTGACATAATCAAACTTGTAATCCATCACGTGTATGTATGTCTGTGAACACGATTGCGCCCAAACGGAACAACGGATCGGGATGAAATTTCGCATAGGTATTTAGAACTACCGGGGGACGAACTGGATTGTTTTTGGTGACAATCCGACAAACGAAAGTGCCAAATGTTACATGCGTTTTCTTAGGGATTTAACCGATTTTGGCCAAACTGATATCAGTTCACCATCCAGTGACTTTAAATATGTATACAAATTTGCAGATCAATGGGATGAGCGGTTTAGGTGATGTAATGGAGAAGTGACGTCAGCTCAGAATAATAGACAACCTCGAAGGAAAACACACGTATACGTGACAGTAGTTATTTGTATCGAGAGGTGTCATCTTACGTCATTCGTTTAATGTGTCAACAGTGTAGTCGGAAAGTAGGACTATATTTATATCATACCCCTATAAAATGAGACCGTCTAAAGAAATGCTTAAGAGATTTAATTATAAATATGAATGGTAATTAGTTTTAGCGGAAACTGTTAGACATGTTTTTCATCCAGTTTCAAGAGCGTAAAGCTTGTAATGTCGTCGTAGCAACTATGTATATCGTCTTGTTTTCAGCATTCCAATTAGGTCGTTAGCAGTAGTATCTAATTATAATTTAAGAAGATCGTCACTACATGTACTGCTTCTTTACACGTATGACCATAAATAGTGCTGGACGTAACAATTTCAACCATTGAGATTTCTATCTATGCAAATCGCTAACGCCGACTGATTAGATCTTGTAAATTATGTAGACTTTAACAGATATAATTATAACAGAAGTCCCAATAGTGTGTTTTCGAAATAAGAAATTTTTTACTTACCCAGATCTTGTGCAATTGCTTTCGTCTGAGTAATCCTTGCAGTCGTTATCATTATCACAAACCCAATTTCTCGGAATGCACAAGCCATTAGAGCATTCAAACTGATCAACTGTACAGTTTACTTTAGCCCCTGGAGATAAAACAAGAAACCTTAGTTTTCGTTGTCCATAATCATACAAATCAAGCACTTACCACAATGTGTTTCGTCTGTATAGTCACCACAATCATCATCTCCATCACACAGCCAATCCTTCAGGATGCATCTCCCTGTTTTCGGGCATCTGGTGTACCTTCCATTCTCCAGATCGTCACACTTCATATGCTTCGCCAATTCCACTGGTCGACACTCAAATTCGTCCTCGCCTTTATCACAGTCTGTTTCTCCATCACATCTATAAATCTCCTTAATGCAAATGCAGCTTGAGGTGCATAAAAACTCCCCTCTTGTACAATCCCCCCCGCAAATATGCTCGTATTCAGGATTACCACCATCATACTGATCCTGCTTCATAATCAGCTGCTGCTTGGACAGCTTCTGCCTTGGCCCATGTGAGTACCCACGTCCTTTGACCTTAGCAATCTCCATCAATCTCCCATTTGGTGGTCTCATTGGCACCCTTCGTCCAGAATATTCTATACGTCCACCGTACAGACCTCCCACATTCCTAGGACTTGCCTGGGATATCTGAGGCGGTAACGGATAGGGAAATAGTGGAAATCCAGCTGCTAAGTCATCTGGTGAGATTGGCAGAGGAAAATGTGAGAATGGCTCCAGGCGTCTATAACCGTTTTGGTGGGTATCCGATGTCGGGTTTGGTTTGGTGAATTTTGGACCATAAGGCTTCGCACCTGGAGGCCTTAGGGACCCCGAACCGTACATCTGCCGTGCCGCCCCGCGGTGCGGAGGCGGCGTCAATGGTGTGGTTGTTTCTACGGAATCGCATTGTGTCACTGAAAGAAAGTTTATGATTATTAGAAATGTATGATGACTGTTATAAGCGTCATAGAAATCACCATAACGAACGAAGCTTTTAATTTGCATTCATTTTTATAACCACATTTTGCCATTAATGCAGTTGGAATTAGTGTTGCATGATAAATAATTTATATAATAATAATAATATTTAATAATAATAATATTTCATAATAATATTTGCGACCAACACTATCTGTGATATAATTTTGATATACAGTAAAATGTAACTTAGGTACAGTGTTTCAAATTGAACGACAGTGCGACGAGTTATTTGGAAACATGCCAAAGGGGCGCATTAATTATAGTAGGAAGTGTCTGTTTGTATCCACTATTTATGGATAATTGTAATTTTGTGAAATAGAAGGGGTTCAAAGTAGATAGTAGTACAACTACTATCTATGATCAGGTGCAAGTCAGAAATATCAAGCCTTTGGTATATAGTAATTTGGTATATAGATATATGTGATCTGGGTGCTAAAATTAAGAAATTATTTTCTGAACTTTTTTCTTGATGACCTTTTCAATCTTCAAGACCATTAATTGGTTCGTTAGTTTTGGGCAATTGAGTTACAGTGGTTTTGCCTGAGCAGCTGTGAAGGACTAATTCGGGAGTGACTTCTTTAGATAACACAAATAAAATCTGGCATTGCTATTTATAATACAGTTGTCATTGAAACATATCTGTCTCATTCTGTCAAATTAATTTCTAGTTTTGCTCACTGCTTGAATTAGTTTTGCTCAATGCTTGAAATAGTTTTGCTCACTGCTTGAAGTAGTTTTGCTCACTGCTTGAAGTAGTTTTGCTCACTGCTTGAATTAGTTTTGCTCAATGCTTGAAATAGTTTTGCTCACTGCTTGAAGTAGTTTTGCTCACTGCTTGAATTAGTTTTGCTCACTGCTTGAATTAATTTTGCTCAATGCTTGAAATAGTTTTGCTCACTGCTTGAAGTAGTTTTGCTCACTGCTTGAATTAGTTTTGCTCACTGCTTGAACTAGTTTTGCTCACTAGTTTTGTTGATTCCGTTAAGTATAATTTTTATACTAGTAGATTCAGTATTTAAATGAAAAGTATATTTTCATAGCATTTTTAAAATTTATACCTATAACTACGTACCCTTGTTTTTTTGTGCTACACGTTCCGCATTTAATTTAAACATGCGTCTTTCACAGTTTGTTTTGTAAGATAAAAATATCGAAGCTTTTAATATTATGAAGCATGTGTTTATATTCTCTGCATTTTGCGTCAAGACTGTTTGCGTTCAGGCAGTGTCCTATTGTATACAGAAAACGTACCTAAACGTTGTAAAGCCCCAAATTTTCGAACTACCTGACATAAAAAGAACAATAGTATTCCTAAACATGTGCCAAACAGTGTTGTTTAGTTACTAGTAGGTATTACGTTCTATAATGATATAGTAACGAGAATATTTAGCAGGGGAAGTAAGAATAAGGCGTATAATAAAAATTGGCGGTGGTTTTAGGGTGTAGTATGTGCTATAGTAAAGCCAAAAAGGAATGAATGGACCCATTCAAGACTGTTAGAGCGCAGGGCAAGCAACAAGGGCATTATATGCGATCGATATTTTCAGTTTGTAGGCGGTATATATATGTATATCTATATATAACATGTACAAAATAAATTTTTAGGCGTGTTACGAATGTATATATGGTACAAAAAATAATGTCTTTTTTATAGGATATTTAATAAGTTATGTTGGCGTTTGTATACTATGTTGTTTAGTTCTTATTTTTTGAAGAAGTAAAAAAAGATAATGAGCAACTTACGTGGTAGATAGACGACGTAGATCAAAAGTATGTACTTCTGCAAGGCTGTTGCCTTCTTGAGTAACTTGAAGAATCTTATCATGGTTCAAATACGACGTTCCCCAAACAAGAAAAATGTAAGCCAGGCCCTTCTAAAGCCTATGGTAAAAATATCTTCTCTTATAACTCATCATATCAATCCAACTGATCAATCAACCCTTTGGAGAATTTCTATAGGGTGTACACCTTGAAGTATGTCGCTAACTTTTTCACATTGGGTCTTTTCACGATGCGTCGCGACGCGTTCTTGCAGATAACACTGTTAACACTATTATACGGAACTGTTAGATTGCACTATTAGTCACTGACTTCTTGAAACCGTCCGTTTATTTTGGCTAATATTCCCGAGAAGCTGTGGAACTGTGGTATCTCCCACCCAACTCAATAAGTAGGATATTTGATGTCAAGACTGCGCAAAATCGTTCTGGTGCTATATTCTCTCGGCGAGGCGACGGCATCTTTAACGAGGAAGCTGGCCAGGCGCCGGCGCCTCTAGCGTCGCGACGACCATACCTATTTTCGATCGAGAAATTTCAAAAATTCTCCCTAACGTACTCTTATCATTTTATCTAACCTAGGGCTTATATTACTTGGTAGATGGGTCAATATTGTCACTGGACAACCCAAATGGCCACTGTACAACCCAAGTAACTAGTTCTATGCTATTTTTCTCAAAAGGTTCTTTAAGAAACAAATTTAGACTTATAAACCAGTAGTTGCTGGAAAAATAAAACAGTTTGTATATTAAATTATTGAAGATGACAGTTCATCGCCACAAGAAATGCATGACAAATAACGCAAGTCTATAAATAGATCACTCAGTGATGCAATGTGTGTTCTTACAAACCGTTCATATGCGCCTGTCATAGAAATGCTCGTTTAATTAATATGAAATAGCAATGTGGGTTCTTCTTTTTATTATTATTATTATCATTATTATTAAAGTCAAACAATCGATATATACTATATAATACTATGGTGCATCTACAATGTTAATAAATTAAAAAAGAAATTCTAATTAAATTTAGAGTAATTGCCCTTAATCTCATAGAAAGGATGTCATTATGTATAAATGTGCTAGTAAAGTTTATTACAAATAAGTATCCGTACGAATATGACAGCTTGACTGAATATTAAACAATTTTTCAGGTTCAGTTTCATTCCACCTATCTTAAAGCTTTTCTTTACTTAACTTTAACTTTAACGGTTACAGTTAAATTTTCAACATTTAATTCCGTATTGGGCTGCCGCCACACTTTTTGTTTGCCATCTGATGCGTGAATATTATATTTGCTATCGTCACTGAAAATTACAGTATTCCATTACAACTTTAATTTTTATATATATGTTTTTTGACATATTGCAACCGTTTCACTTTGTTTACCACTGAAATGAATGGTTTTTTTTTGACATATTCGTCTCGTTGCAAGGAAGAACTAACTGTCCCAATTCATAGAGTGATAGCAAGCTTCCAACACCATGTGTGGGAAAGATCCGATATTTCTAGATATCGTACAGAGACTTTTTTGTACTAAAATATGCGAGTTTTTACAGTTTTGAGGACTGTATGAATTACAACCAAAATTTAGTTAGAACATTTACATTGATATTTAAGTACGGAGATAAAAATCCATGCAGAATTAATTATTTTTAATTTACATATAAAAATACGCCATATATTCACAAAATACCTATAGAAATACCATCGTTCGGAGACTTTTTTGTACCACTGTAGTAATTACCTAAATAAAACACAGTTTTGAATGCAATATTTTTATTCATAAGGATCATCTGAAAAAAAAAAAGACCTAAAACATTTATAAACAAAAAAGACAATCTTTATCAATAAGGAACTTGTAACACACTTTACAAACACTGATTTATTCGTTAGTATAGTTTTCTCCTAGGTATTATAAGCTTTTTAATATCATACAGGGTGTATCAAAAGTAAAAATCGAACTAGTTTCTATTAAATAAGCCATATGTACTTAATATACATCTTGGAAAAAATCGGGAACACATCTTTAAAATGAGCTATTTCTGACAAAACCACTTGAAGGAATCTGAAATTATTATAAATTTGCTGTCTTTTCATTATCCTAAATACAGTGGCGTGCGTATACAGGACTAAAAGGGGTACACTATTTATAAATGACATTAAATTGTAATTAAAAAAAGTGTGTCCCCTTCGACCCTGCAAACGCACGCCACTGTAAACATAGTTCAGGCCTAATATAATGACATTAAATTTATAATAGTTCACAGATTTTGCTAACAGAAATAGCTCTTTTTGAGAATATCTTGGGTGTTATAGACTTTTTCCATACTATATTACTTTTGATTCACTTGTATAACACATTTTTTTTTTTTAGAATAACGTCTAAACGGCTAATTATTTATGATAAAATTTACGATCAGTTATCAACAATAGGTCCCGCTTGTAATACACACAATAAATAACGTTTCATTTTATTTATACAGAATATTTTTAACAAGCTTAGTTTTATTTATTTATTTTCTGGTAAGTAAATTAGAATATCGTTTTAATTTTATATAGGTATTATTTTTTTTTTAATTCGATATTTTTATTTTATAACAGGATGTATAATAATTTAAAACATTCGATATGTTTTTGTGTTTACCAAAACCTAATCTATTAAGGAAGCTATATTTTTCTAAATACAAAAAATGCACAAACAAATTTTTCTAAATACAAAAAAATGTAGCGCGTAATAAAACATGAATATAAAACGTATTACTCAAAGAAATAAAATAACCAGTATCCTGCATTAAACAACATAAACGATACAGGAAAAATAATTCTTGAATACTTGTCAATAACATTGACGTCTTTAATTTTCGGCATCGAAGCTTTTAACGCTGAAGCTCCCTTCTTTATTGCATGCAGAACTTTTGGTTTATGCATGTGGTTACCTAAAAGAACCATATGTCAAGTTACATGTCTGTATGAATGTAAATTAGAAGTTAAAAAAGCAAAAAAAATAGTCAAATATTTAGTCTAATAAGTCTAACTTGGGAGTAGGACTAAAAGTAAAATACTCACTTCTAGTGCCTCTAAATCTCAAGCCTGGCGTCCGATTCATCCCATATCCAGGTGATCTTGTAATCCGAAAACTTGGCGGAAATTTCGATTGATCTAATTCTGCAGTTTTTGACGTATGTCTGTTACGAATCGACGCTATTGGACTGAGACGTACGTCCTGTAACTCTATTATATCTTCATTTTGATAATTTTGCTCGCTAGTTTTGGTCCCTACGAAAAAAAAGCACAACAGTGTTTGGTATTTGTATCTGTAGGGTGTTTTTTTTTACTCCTACCTATTTTTCTATCCTCATCCTTTGTTTTCTTCGTTTTCTTTTTTGCCCTGGCACCCCAATACGTGTAATTCACCGCCGCGTACTCAAGTAGTGCAGCAAATACAAACACAAAGCACATAACCAAGTAGATATCTATCGCTTTTACATAGCTTATCCTTGGTAAGGAGCTCCTAACTCCGGTACTGATTGTAGTCATTGTCAAGACAGTGGTAATACCTGTAAATATATTTTTATAATATGTTCTTCATTCATCTGAATTGTTACCTAGAGCAACCCTGGCGCTTGTTGCTTCATGATTGATCCAGAATGACACCCATGACAACATAACAATCAAAATGCTAGGTAGATACGTTTGAAAGACAAAATAACCAATATTCCTCTGCAGTTTGAACGATAACGAGAGTCGTTGGTAAATTCCTGTAGCGAGCTTTTCCTTTCGATCGTTTGTCTCGTAACCTATGATGGTAAATTGTGGTAATTCGGCTTCTTCTACACCTCTAACAGGTGTGTCCTTCCAATACATCACAACATCCATAACAGTGTAGCCGTCTGTGAACCACAAACAACAAAAGCGATAAAAATATGAGGAGAAGATGGAATTTTGTATGTATCACGGGGCATTACTTGATTTTAATGCCCGTGGGCACCTAAGGAGCCCACGGGCTTCATTACACAAGGGAACAAGGGTCCAACAACCACAACAGGGATCTTTTATAACATTATTCGTCAACTTACAACTTTCAATTTCAACTGTGCAGTTTTGCGAATCCAAAGGATAATAATGTAGGTCCATCATGCATGCTAAAGTCGTGGTAAATCTCATTCCGTATGTTATTGTTCCTTCTCCATTTAACCGGACAAGTTTATTACGCTCAGTAACATCGTGCAGGAAGCTAAAATATAAAATGTGTTGTTATTTGTTGAGTTTATCGAATAAAATGTTGGATAAAAACTAATAAATTCGAAAAAAACAAATAAAATCACTATTTTTGTATATGAATCTTATATGATATACGGTTATATGGATAATAAAACTACCTGTTTTTATCGTTGGCGAAAAATGTATCCGGTACCCATATTTTTTCGGCAAAATCCCCGGAAAGCGTCAGAATTTCCTCGTCATTGCTAAAGGCTAGTCGTTCATCCCTCCAATACTGGTTTAAATATAGAGTTATTGTGTAATCCTAAAAACAAAAACAGTAAGGAGACAACAATAACAAAGAATAGCGTTAGTCGAGGTAGTCGGAAGTTGGGTGGGTCCACCAAACTTCTTTACCACCGCAGTTATCAATCAAGATAGAAATGGGATAAATTATAATCCATACGACAAAATCTAACACAAATGCTAAATCAGCCACCGGATGCATACGGATTCCAGCCGAGCGAAGAGAAATTGCTGCAGAGAGGGCTGTGGAATCAAGCCCTCTTGATTCAAATCATCGTCGAGTAAACCCATCACATTTCGGAATATTGAGATTAAATCGAGTGTGCGATTTAATCTCAATATTCCGAAATGCACCCTCAAACATTCACATTCAAAAGCACAAAATATACAAAGAGAATATTTTATAGATTTATTAGAGTTGTTTTATATTTTATATTACTTATATTATACCTAAAACTGTTATTTCAGGATAGAAATCACTGTTTTGAACTATTTCTTTTGCTTAAATTCCATCGCACGTGTGAAAAACCTATTTTACACGTTTTTCCTTGAACGCTGAGACCTGCGGTTTTCTAGCTAGGGTTGGCAAACTGTAACCTAATGAGAATTCGATCAAGTTGTCGAGGCTTAACTATCAGATGCAAGATCGCCGAGATTAAAATGTAAATTGAATCCTAAGGCTAAGTGTTGTCGTAGCTACGTTACCAAGCGAATGAGGAAATAGAAATAACACGAGTAAATAAATCTACTGTGATTTTGCAATTTCGCGAAGCCACAACCACTCAGGATCCCAACCTAGCAACTAAAACTCAGGATCCCAACTTTTTGCAAAATAGATATTTTGCAAAAAAGAAAACCTATTGTATATTTTCTATGCACTGTTGCGTAATATTACAGATTACTTCATGTAATGCAACAAAATAAAATATTGGATGCATTGAGTGTGCATAAATTTACTTGACAATATATTTCCTCAAAATAGAATATTGAAGAGTCAATACTACACAGAGGGAAAAATTTATTCGATACAACACGAATATCTTTGAGTGAAGAACATCACTTGTTTCTTTATCCGCAGAAAGATCATTTGGTTGGTTCAAGTAAATTATAAAATTCTCAAAGTAAGAATATGATTTTCTTGATATTCCCAGTATAACGTTTTCTTGTTTTAAGTATGAAGGAACTGCTTGAAAGGAATTACGTCTGTTTTAAGCGATACGTACATACGTATACTTTTGGGTCAAGAAACTGTTTGTTCGTCGAAGCATGTATATTTTTCACCCAACAAAATATTGTTGTTGTAAAACGAACGTCTTACTTTTTTTTATATGTAGAAGAATAAAATTTTTTTCGTCGGAGCAAAATATATTCAGCATAAACATACTAAACTCTTTTCGTTTACTACTCGGATATCAGTAATGGTAAAGAAAAATGCAGACAATACAGACATTTTCCGACCCTAAATCCTAAACCCATCACTCATTATCATTCATTTGGTTCACAAAATTCTGTACTTTCCCTTTCTCTACGATTCGTGGTCATTTGTATGTAAAACTACCCAATGGTCCAGGTGAAAGTTTTAACATTCAATCTAAAAACAAATAAAATGCTGGAACTCACCATATTTACTTCAGATATGGCATCGAAGCTGGCTATTGTCAAATCCATGCCGACAAACAACGGGTCTCCTAAAAAAAAAATAGATCATTTGGTTTAAACATTGCAGAATGTACCTAATTAATTAATTTTTTTGTTATTAATTAATTAATTTTTTTGCAAATGAATAGTTTATATGAGGTTTTCTATGCAACTAGGGCATATTTAAAGACCCACTCACCTCCGAAATTTGGCCGTAACCGAATATCGTATCCCTCCAGTAACCTAGATATAGTCTGGGTCACATTTTCAAGCCTATCGGAAACCATGGGTTGCTGGTATCTACAAGTGAACGTATAACAAATCATAAATCATCTCTAGGGAGTTCTACAGACAAAAAGACACAACTTACCCGAAAATACTTCTCGACAATATCGCAAAACAAAAACAAATAAATCGTGCTACATTATTAGAGAGCATAGCTTTCGTTCACTGACGTCAAATCGTGTCACATTTCGCGATTAAATAGTCCAAATCATCACAGAAAGCCTCACACATCTCCGCACTGAACAATCACAGAAAAATTAACGCAAAACTAGATTCGTTAAATTTAAAACATCTCATTATCTGACCGTATAGTCGAATTGATGCTTTCAAATCAGTATTTTGCTTCGGGATTTCGTCGAAGAAATCATAGGACACGCCCCGACGGATTTATTCGTTTACGAGAACGTGAATTTCTTATTTTTCGAGGAATTTTTCCTCATGAAGGTTACGAAAAATAGACACGGATCTTGCTACAGATGCTGCGCTCTGTTATCAACCGGTTCGCAGATGCAGATGTTTGCTACAGCGCACGCGTCAACTTTTAGGCGCCACACGGTACAAAGCGACACCTAGTGGTGAACAAGGGAACAATTTCTATATGCCCCCGAGCGATTCTAAACGGTACATTTGCTAGTATTGTTAGTGATTATCCTCATAATGAGGAAAAGAGGGATTTTCATAAAGGAATACGTATAAAATATAAGGGAGAAGAGAGCAGTTTTGAAAGGAGGATCATAAATGTATGGGGAACTTATAGTAACTGATCCCGCAGTTAGATATTATGAATTTTTTATTATATCACGAATAAAGTGTCATGGTTATGACATCACAAACTTACGTACCGGCACCTCCGCCAAAATGAGAACGATCCGGGACTTTGAGGAACTACAGCAGTGTTTTGCAAAAAAAAACGGACGTTATCTGTCCTACATTATTTTCAGAACATAATTTAACTTTTTCAGTGTTAGATGGTAACATCTAATCGTTACTTTTTCGTAATTACATTTTCTTGTTTCGTTAAACATCAGCTGAGTTATTCTCATTTCAAAAACCATTCTTCCGCACCCTACATCTATGTAGATAGTGCATGATAGAGCCGAAAAACTCGGGGTAGTAGCATGAACAACCCCTTCACTGGAAAACCAAATCAATTTTTATACGTATTTTCGATATAAGTGATTCGTACCGTCGTAAAAAGTGGGTATACGTTCATTCAATCACAGATTTTGCTGGCGTACGGTCCAAATACATGCCCGAGTACATTTCCGAAATAATTTACTTACCCTCTCAAATCTAATGACGGTTGGCTGCAATTGATTTCTCAATTTCGTCCCCTGGAAGCGATTTTAGAGCATCAACCTGTTTGCGACACATTTCCTCCCTTAAGACAGCTAATCTTCAATCTAACCTCGAGGTTTGCAGCCACATATATGCCGTAATAGCCTATTTCGAAATCAAATATACCTCCGAGATTTGCGAGAGTGTGTATTTAAATCAGAAAAAACCGGCCTTCACTCACGGTTTATAAAGTAATTTGAGCTGTGTTTTTTTTTACGATAAAAGTAGATAATTAGAATATGTTGTTGGGGTGTGTTTGTCGGTGGAGGGAAAGTGAAAATTTACAATAATGGATTACAGGGAAAGCCGTTTAGGTTTTCTCCCGGGAGGAAATGTTTTGGGACCACTTATGTCATCCCCACTCCTTGATAAAAACGTATAGAGAGAGAATGTCTTTAGTAAGTATACAAAACTACGCAATAAAAAGTAATATTTGTTTGTTGTTGCTTTATTACATATCTTCGCTGTGTGTAATACTAATAATACAATAGTATGGCGACAATTGCATAAAAACTCAAAAGCAGAAAGCGTGAGCTGGATAACAAATGGCAAATTTGACGTACAACAAGTCTATATTGTTAATATTCACTTCGTATATTTCGAATGCTCGAACCGCGAGCACATGTCGGAAAATAACTAATTTCCCAAACATCAATCATACGTCTAACGGATCATAACCAACCCAGATTATGTATGCTGTGGTCCTGCGATGTCAGGATCACAGGACCTATGCTACGCATCAGAATAACACCCTTCGAAATACGAAATTTATTCCCTGCTTTCCTTATGGTCTTATGAATCTTATGATATGAGAGAGATGTGCAAAAAGCATCAATTTGATACCTTGTGCCACGGTCACACTTATTAACCGCTAGTTGCTGGTGCTGCTTACCAGCAAACGTATTGCTGCCGCTGGTGGCTACTACCAGTTCAAACTAAAAGATAACAACTAACTTCTGGTGCATTTTATATGTCACTAGGGAAGGCCACGATGATAATAAAATTAGAAATTCTATATTTTAGAAGTATTTAGTTGAAAAGTTAATCTCTTTACTACAATTGGTTATATACAGAATTATTTTAATTATTAATTAAATCATTATTTCAATTATTATTAATTAAATTATATATTTTCATTAAAAAAATCTCTTTCAGGTCTTCAATTGTTTCCCAGTAAATTTCTAAATAACATATTGTTCAAAAGTTACTGCTTTCGTTCGTAATTTAGTTTCTACTTTATATTTAATGTTTTATTTGTATTAACTTCAAACACAAAAGTAATTCAATCAGTTTTCCGTCTAATTTATTAATTAAAATATAATATACAATTATATAATTATACAATTTAATATACAATTGATATAATTAAAATCCGATATATTTTATAAAATATATTAGTACAGCAACTTATAAATATTAAAACATAATATTTGCATTGTGTGCATAAAATGCATAAATAAGCATAATCTAGGTTATTCGGTTTTGAAGAAATATTTGAATATATTATTTAAAATAAAAATTATAAATCACATATTGATAATTTTATATTATTAGTTATACATTTAACAAAAGTAATGAATTATTGCTTTAAATTTTATTTTAAGTTAAATTAAATTTTATAATTTATTAATTTTTTTATAATTTTTCATGCCATTCGCCGGCATGCAAAATAACGGCTGCTGAGTGGCCACACTATGCTGGTTAACAGCGGCTAATAATCTAAAGCAAGCAGCAAATACTCAAACAGCCTAGTGTGACCATCCCATATTTTGCATTCCAATCAACGTTGCAGCATAACTTTTCGGCCGGCGACTATTCATTATGTGATCAGTATTTTAACAACTGTATCGCTTAAAGTCCTCTTCATATATTGGGAGAATATTACCTCGCATAATCGCAACATTCATATCTTATATCTGAAATTAGACTGAAACCAGCACTCTGCTCGTTGTTTGTGTAAATTTGAATCAATTAAGCGGAGCTTAGCTATAGTATATATTTACCCGGATGAAATATTATTCCATAAATCCAGCGCGAAGGAAGTAAAAATTACACTGGCAAGAATTAAAAATCCCTTATAATATATCACAGGAGGCAATTACATAAAACGTGGGTTAAACTCTTCCAGCTGCATTGTGTACACTTCCTTTTGGTGTTGGTTTTTTTCTTAGCCATTACTTCGGAAGGTCATTAGTTATTACAGGATATTATTATGCAGGATAAGCAACGGCAAACAGACTTCATAAATTTTATTATATTCTTACGTAACGTCGTTATTTACTATTTATAAAAACAACGTTATTACATACGTTTTTAAATAAAAGAAATCCTTCAAGAAACTTTCGAAATAGACCATTTCGTGGGTTTTTATTAGGTGATATTAGTAGGTTTTATCAAATATTTGTAGAGCTGAGAAAAGGACGGACTGGTGGTGTTATGAAAACCCACCAACCGCAGGGCAGACATGCGCTTTTCGCAGTACAGGACTTTGAAAAGTTGTCCAGAACACGCGCCCTGCTATATTCATTCCGTATAGACATTACAGAACAACACATTTTCCTTTGCATACGCAAATAAAACCAATACAAAGTTAACGGATATTATGTGATAATAGTTTTATTAGTAGACAATGTTTATCAACGTGATTTATCTAATTACAACATGTCTTACGTGAGTATGGAATTTTTACGTTTTTTGTTCAAATGCTATGTAAATATTAATTTTTGTAATTTGTTTTGGTGTTTATATGTTTATTTATTGTTATGCTTATTAATTGTTGTGTTTATTACACAGAGGAAACAATTTTTTCGATACAACACGAATATCTTTGAGTGAAGAATATCACTTGTTTCTATATCTGAAGAAAGATCATTTGGTTGGTTCAAGTAAAATATAAACTTCTCAGAGTAAGAATATGATTTTCTTGATGTTCCAAGTATTACGTTTTCTTGTTTTAAGTATGAAGGAACTGCTTGAAAGGAATTACGTCTGTTTTAAGCGATACGTACGTATACTTTTGGGTCAAGAAACTGTTTGTTCGTTGAAGCATGTATATTTTTCACCCAACAAAATATTGTTGTTGTAAAACGAACGTCTTACTCTTTTTATATGTAGAAGAATAACATTTTCATCGTCAGAGCAAGATATACTCAACATAAACATATTAAACTCTTAAACCGGAAGAATAACTGGCCATTGAAATAACTACATATTATATAGAAATTCTTATTACAATAAAATATTATTTGGATAGCAAAAATGTCCTCTTCATGCTACACTATATACGCAAGAATAAGTTTTCTTGATATCCAAGAATAGAGTTCTCTCTGTGTAATTCTTATGTTTATTAATTGTTATGTTTATTAATCGCCATTTGTGGGCGCATTGTTCAAACAACTTACCTAAAGTTATAATTGATACAATTTGTAACCGTAATGTTGTCCTGTTACCCGGATATTTCACACAAAATGGAACGAAATTCCACCTTGCTTTGTCACAAATATCACTTTGAGTAATTAATCTTGATAATTTTACATCTTACTTTATGAATTTGACAATGTAAGTTTCTGAAATAAATATGTATAGTTTATGAAACGGGTGCTATTCTACAAAATAGATAAATAACTTTTATTATCTGTCAAAATTTCCATTAGAAACAATTGAATTCGCTTAAAATTAAACAACAAAATCTAAAAATACAACGTATTATTCAAAATAAAGCCGTCGAGAAATAGGGTCACAAAATAAAACTCGCACCCCGTTAAAGTGGGACGAAAAGGTCTTCTAATTGAAAGCGAAGAATAAAAATGCTCCACTTAATTATTTAGCTTAGTGCTCACCGTTGTCCACAAAATTGAAATTTATGAGATAAGACGTTGTACCTTAACTATACCCTTTGATAGCCCGCACAAAACCCTTCTTATCTCCGTCGTATTCTCGCCCAGAAAGGACACTCGTCCTTTTCAATAGTTAAAAATACCTGAACGTCATCCTTTCTTATCAAAAACCTTGTATCTTTATATACGTGTAATTCTAAAGACTCTATATCGATATGTAATTCAAAAGACAAGCTATTTTCTCGGGTGTGGGGACAGGAAATTGTGTCTAGGAAAGGTTAACTTTATATTTATGTGTAACCTTATATCTATGAGTAATTCAAAAGACTGTATATCGTAATGTAATTTAAAAGACTTTATATCGATATATAATTCAAAAGACAAGCTCGTTTTTTTTTCCTCGTTGATGAGGGAGAGGAAAATGTGTCTTGTAAAGGGAATATTGATTGGTTAAAGGGGTTAAAACTGCTGGAAACCTCCTATTCAAGTACCTCTTTGGTGACGTCCTTTTTTTTTCAAGGCGACGAAAGATAAAACAAATGCCACCTCAGCACTCCTTTACCCACTTGATTGATTCATTGGATGAAATTTAAATATCATTTATGATAAATTATAACTAAAAGAACCAGAAGGCTCCTCTGCTCCTCTACTCCTCTACTCCTCTACTCCTCTACTCCTCTACTCCTCTACTCCTCTACTCCTCTACTCTTCTACTCCTCTACTCCTCTACTCCTCTACTCCTCTACTCCTCTACTCCTCTACTCCTCTACTCCTCTACTCCTCTACTCCTCTACATATTTAAAATGACTGCAGGATGAGATGGTGTCAGTTTGATCAAAATCGGCTACATCCCTAAGAAAACACTTGTAACATTTCCACTTCCGGTTGTCAGATTGTCACAAAAAAATGATACAGTTCACCCGCTGGTAATTCTAAATAGGTATGCCAAATTTCAGCCCGATCCGTTGTTCCGTTTGGGCGTTTGTTACAGTTGCTGTTTGTTAAGTCTTTCGCTGTGTGTATGTGAAGAACCCTTTAACACTTTCGTTTGTTTTTAGGGTGGTGTTGTCCAAGACATCCCTGGGGACGATTTTCGATCTGAATTTAGGTGCAAATTTAGAGCAGGGTCTCTCTGTCAAGTCTAATGTGGCACACTTCGCCAGTAAGCATCCCAGATCGGATAACATTACTGTAAATAGGAGAACGAAAAGGTTCCCGCTAAATGACGTGGTCAGCAAGAATATTACCTTACTGCTGGAGAACTTGTTGAAAAACTACGAGAGTTCGCAGTTACCCACGCATGGACAAGGTAAGTTTTTACTGAATTATGTGCTACACTACTTACAGTGCTGCGACTTATAACAATAAATCACAAAATGAGTTAAACGATAATAACTTTATTTCTTAAAATAAAACAGTTAAATAACTAACCAAACTTCTCAACTTTTGGATTATTTCGTTTGGATCGGCTCGACATTAACGATGGGCAAGGCCTAAATATTCCTGATTATCGCAATAACGCAAAGTAGTTCGTCGCTGGTTTAAAAGTGAGCTGAATAGTTGGTGTCTGCATTTTTGATTTGTATTTAATATGAAGGCGAATCTAGATTGTATGCAATATTTAAACTAACGCGTGTTTTTAGAAACATTCTATAAGATTTGAAAATAATGTATTAGCTATGAAGTGCAGTACACAAAATTAAATTATGTAACTTTATGTTAACTTTTGAAAAATAGCTATTTTTGTCCAATGTTTGTATTGGGTCGATGCAATGTGCGTTGACCCATTTGGGTATTATTTTTTTACAGATATACATTCACACATGTCTTTGTGAAGAAATGTTTTTGTGTTACAAAGGTTCTTAATAAAAACATTCCAGAGTTGTATTCTATTTCTCTCATCACAGAATTATGCAAACATGAATCTCTATTCGCCCATCTTGTAATCATATATTTAATAAAGCTATTTTTGGAATTATACACTGAATTGTATAATTCCAAATAAGCAATAACAACTCTAGTAAACTCCTAAACCTAATACGTGTTATCATCCACGTGATCTATGACTACAAACACGGTGTAAAATCGTGGTGGAAATATCTGAGGCGTTTCGGGTTGCAAAAGAGATATTTTCAGGATGCCTGAGCGTCCCCCAACTTCAAAGTCCGCGGCCAACTGCCTGAAATCCTGAAATACTCCACGGAGCCGCATTAACAGCAGATAATGCGCTCGCAAAGATTCAAAACACAACGCACTCTCTCCCTTTGTTATGTATGACATTCTAGATACATACATCAAACAACAAGAATTCATTTGAATGTTTGTTTAAGGATTTTAAACTTAAACTTGAAGTTTTTTTTTATTATTTTCAGATAAACCGACGATAATTCAAACTAATATTCTTATACGAAGCATGGGTCCTGTCTCGGAACTTGATATGGTAAGCAAAAGACAAATACATTTAGGTCTTTCAATAATTATTTTAGGAATATTCGATGGATTGTTATTTTCGACAATATTGGCAAGATAGGAGATTGTCGTTCCTGGGACCTATAAAGTCGCTGTCGCTGTCGATTAAAATGCTGGAACGGATTTGGAGACCTGATACTTATTTCTACAACGGAAAAAACTCCTACGTTCACACTATCACCGTTCCAAATAAACTGTTAAGGATTAGCCAAGATGGAGGGATATTATATTCGATGAGGTAGACATTAATTCACATAAATTATACGTGGGGACGTTGTTTGGCAAACGTTGTACTAGGCGAACAGCGCGACTGCAACACGAGCTTCCATAGTAGATAACAAATGGCCTCCATTAATCACAGAATATGTTAACTTTATATCTGAACATAATTGGATATCATTTACTCGCGGAGTTTAAAGCTTTAAAATTAATAATTCCATGAAATATGGCCGTTTTATCTACTGAAAGTAGATAAGTTCGACTACGTTGATACAGTTTAAATTCTCGACTAAGTTAATACAGTTCACCTTAACCCGGCGCATCCGCCAAAATAGACGTTTAGCGAAAAAGCGATTCATAGGTTACACGAGCGGGTTTCAGTACACAGAATTTGAAGGATAATAGTCCTTGACGTGCTAATTAAGAAATTATTATAAATAATAGTACTCTGCAAAAGAAAAACATAAAAAAACACGTAAAAAATCAAACATTTGTAATTTTTTTTAACACATAAGTGGATTATTTGCTGCATATCTCCAGTTAGGAACGACCAATCCGGTCGTTCTATACATCAAATTAAAGATAATTAAACCACCAATATAAGTTATTAATACTGCTTTTCCCTCTAAGTCTTTAACCAAATCATTCAGTTTGCACTGGTTTATAAGGTGAGGTGTTTCTAAAACTTGGTAGTGAATCTTCACGACCTGCCTGATTTGACCGTGAAATATGACCGTTTTATCTACTGAAAGTAGATAAGTTCGACTACGTTGATACAGTTTAAATTCTCGACTAAGTTAATACAGTTCACCTTAACCCGGCGCATCCGCCAAAATAGACGTTTAGCGAAAAAGCGATTCATAGGTTACACGAGCGGGTTTCAGTGCACAGAATTTGAAGGATAATAGTCCTTGACGTGCTAATTAAGAAATTATTATAAATAATAGTACTCTGCAAAAGAAAAACATAAAAAACACGTAAAAAATCAAACATTTGTATTTTTTTTAAGACATAAGTGGATTATTTGCTGCATATCTCCAGTTAGGAACGACCAATCCGGTCGTTCTATACATCAAATTAAAGATAATTAAACCACCAATAAAAGTTATTAATACTGCTTTTCTCTCTAAGTCTTTAACCAAATCATTCAGTTCGCACTGGTTTATAAGGTGAGGTGTTTCTAAAACTTGGTAGTGAATCTTCACGACCTGCCTGATTTGACCGTGAAATATGACCGTTTTATCTACTGAAAGTAGATAAGTTCGACTACGTTGATACAGTTTAAATTCTCGACTAAGTTAATACAGTTCACCTTAACCCGGCGCATCCGCCAAAATAGACGTTTAGCGAAAAAAGCGATTCATAGGTTACACGAGCGGGTTTCAGTGCACAGAATTTGAAGGATAATAGTCCTTGACGTGCTAATTAAGAAATTATTATAAATAATAGTACTCTGCAAAAGAAAAACATAAAAAACACGTAAAAAATCAAACATTTGTAATTTTTTTAAAGACATAAGTGGATTATTTGCTGCATATCTCCAGTTAGGAACGACCAATCCGGTCGTTCTATACATCAAATTAAAGATAATTAAACCACCAATAAAAGTTATTAATACTGCTTTTCTCTCTAAGTCTTTAACCAAATCATTCAGTTCGCACTGGTTTATAAGGTGAGGTGTTTCTAAAACTTGGTAGTGAATCTTCACGACCTGCCTGATTTGACCGTGAAATATGACCGTTTTATCTACTGAAAGTAGATAAGTTCGACTATGTTGATACAGTTTAAATTCTCGACTAAGTTAATACAGTTCACCTTAACCCGGCGCATCCGCCAAAATAGACGTTTAGCGAAAAAGCGATTCATAGGTTACACGAGCGGGTTTCAGTGCACAGAATTTGAAGGATAATAGTCCTTGACGTGCTAATTAAGAAATTATTATAAATAATAGTACTCTGCAAAAGAAAAACATAAAAAACACGTAAAAAATCAAACATTTGTATTTTTTTTTAAGACATAAGTGGATTATTTGCTTCGTATCTCCAGTTAGGAACGACCAATCCGGTCGTTCTATACATCAAATTAAAGATAATTAAACCACCAATAAAAGTTATTAATACTGCTTTTCCCTCTAAGTCTTTAACCAAATCATTCAGTTCGCACTGGTTTATAAGGTGAGGTGTTTCTAAAACTTGGTAGTGAATCTTCACGACCTGCCTGATTTGACCGTGAAATATGACCGTTTTATCTACTGAAAGTAGATAAGTTCGACTACGTTGATACAGTTTAAATTCTCGACTAAGTTAATACAGTTCACCTTAACCCGGCGCATCCGCCAAAATAGACGTTTAGCGAAAAAGCGATTCATAGGTTACACGAGCGGGTTTCAGTGCACAGAATTTGAAGGATAATAGTCCTTGACGTGCTAATTAAGAAATTATTATAAATATTAGTACTCTGCAAAAGAAAAACATAAAAAACACGTAAAAAATCAAACATTTGTAATTTTTTTTAAGACATAAGTGGATTATTTGCTGCATATCTCCAGTTAGGAACGACCAATCCGGTCGTTCTATACATCAAATTAAAGATAATTAAACCACCAATAAAAGTTATTAATACTGCTTTTCTCTCTAAGTTTTTAACCAAATCATTCAGTTCGCACTGGTTTATAAGGTGAGGTGTTTCTAAAACTTGGTAGTGAATCTTCACGACCTGCCTGATTTGACCGTGAAATATGACCGTTTTATCTACTGAAAGTAGATAAGTTCGACTACGTTGATACAGTTTAAATTCTCGACTAAGTTAATACAGTTCACCTTAACCCGGCGCATCTGCCAAAATAGACGTTTAGCGAAAAAGCGATTTATAGGTTACACGAGCGGGTTTCAGTGCACAGAATTTGAAGGATAATAGTCCTTGACGTGCTAATTAAGAAATTATTATAAATATTAGTACTCTGCAAAAGAAAAACATAAAAAACACGTAAAAAATCAAACATTTGTAATTTTTTTTAAGACATAAGTGGATTATTTGCTGCATATCTCCAGTTAGGAACGACCAATCCGGTCGTTCTATACATCAAATTAAAGATAATTAAACCACCAATAAAAGTTATTAATACTGCTTTTCTCTCTAAGTTTTTAACCAAATCATTCAGTTCGCACTGGTTTATAAGGTGAGGTGTTTCTAAAACTTGGTAGTGAATCTTCACGACCTGCCTGATTTGACCGTGAAATATGACCGTTTTATCTACTGAAAGTAGATAAGTTCGACTACGTTGATACTGTTTAAATTCTCGACTAAGTTAATACAGTTCACCTTAACCCGGCGCATCCGCCAAAATAGACGTTTAGCGAAAAAGCGATTCATAGGTTACACGAGCGGGTTTCAGTGCACAGAATTTGAAGGATAATAGTCCTTGACGTGCTAATTAAGAAATTATTATAAATAATAGTACTCTGCAAAAGAAAAACATAAAAAACACGTAAAAAATCAAACATTTGTAATTTTTTTTAAGACATAAGTGGATTATTTGCTGCGTATCTCCAGTTAGGAACGACCAATCCGGTCGTTCTATACATCAAATTAAAGATAATTAAACCACTAATAAAAGTTATTAATACTGCTTTTCTCTCTAAGTCTTTAACCAAATCATTCAGTTCGCACTGGTTTATAAGGTGAGGTGTTTCTAAAACTTGGTAGTGAATCTCACGACCTGCCTGATTTGACAGAGTGATGTCAGACACTCTTCTTCCTTCTTCGAATATCCGGAGATGCTTATTGTGCAAAAACTACATTCTACATAAACAGATTTGTTGAATGTTAATTTTCTATACATTCTAATACATTTTAGACCAACAATTTATATTTTAGACTAACAATTAAAGCCAAATGCCCCATGGAGCTAAGAACATTTCCAATGGATCGGCAATCATGTCCCTTAATTCTTGGAAGCTGTAAGTTTGCTATTTTGTATTACGAAATAACATTACTGAAGAAATTATATATTAACGAAATATTTTTACTAAGTACGAAACATCTTAGTACTAAGTACTAAATATATATTAAATTCCAGATGCTTACACCTCTAGAGAACTAGTTTACCAATGGCAAAACGAGCAAAGTGTCAACTTTGTTCCAGGAATGACGCTTTCGCAATTTGATTTGATGAGTTTCCCATATAGAAATTTCACCTTTACAAGAAGAGAAGGTAAAAAACAACTTTATAAACCTCAACCTCCAACCCACACATACATTTTTTGACAGGTGACTTCTCTGTGTTACAAGTCTCATTCAATCTACAACGCCACACAGGGTACTTCCTAATTCAAGTGTACGTCCCATGCATTTTGATCGTCGTATTATCATGGGTCTCATTCTGGATCCATAGAGAAGCAACGAGCGACCGTGTCGGCCTTGGAATAACAACCGTCTTAACTTTGTCTACGATAAGTTTAGATTCGAGAACAGACTTGCCCAAAGTTAGATACGCCACTGCTCTCGACTGGTTCTTACTTATGAGCTTCTTTTACTGCATAGCTACGCTCCTGGAATTCGCCGGTGTGCATTATTTCACCAAAGTTGGCAGCGGGGAAATCCCCATGGAAGAAGAGGAATGGGAAGACGTTCAAGAGGAATGCGAAGAGGCATTGAGTACAGTCTCCAATGACGTCATGAGCCTGGAGAACCGGTTCTCACCTAGTCATCAGTTGAATAGAAGAAAGGGATCTTTAATATGCCCAGCTTATAATGTTTGTATTGTGCTCTGTTTATTACCATGATATTATTATTGCCATGATAATAACTAGAATCATTCTAGGACCCGTCATTACACTACGAGAACCGTAAGATGTCGCTGACAACCAATGTACAATCAACTCTACAGGCTTCTGTAAAATTGACAATTGAAAAAATGACACAAACTGAGAATAAACTACCGAAATGGCGTCAGTTCTTGTATTGTTTGAAGGGTGATGATAAATTTCGTCGACAAAGACAACGTGAGGCCTCTGGGGCTCATGGTATGTTAAAAAAGTCGAAATAATTCGATTTTTTAGTGATAAACTGTGTTTTTTTTGTAGGAATGAACGAGCATGGTACAAGACATATAAATAGTGTTTCTGATATAGACAGAACGGCGAGAGTTATGTTTCCTGCGTCTTTTGGCGTTTTAAATTTGTGTTATTGGTTATTTTATATCACTTATCAGGACGATTTTAACTGGAGTGATACCAAGTTGCATTCTTTGAGTCATTAGACGATAATCGTATATCCTAATCATATTATCCTAGTTAGCCTACTATAACATATTCATTACACATCTCTACAAATATAACTTTAATAATAAGCTTTAAACATATGTATGTCTAAACATTGTTCATTAGTACAAGGTAGTGAAATAAAAAATCGTTGTTTTAATAAGAAATTGTTGTTTAAATAAACAAAAAATGATAAATAAAGTCATGATAAGCGGTCGGCACTGTGATGGCCATAACAGATTTATTGCATAGGGAACCCCATACTTGAAGTTAGCTACGATACCATCAGCATAATGTGTTGCCTACCCTACATCTTTACATCAAATAATTACGTTATCTTGCCTACAAAACTACTTCCAATCTGTCCATAGAATTCTAAATGCCCTCAAAATTAGGTTTTGCGTTAAAATCTCAACAAATTATTTATAATTTAAATGCTTGGAAACACGTGTTATCTTTTGGATACCGACAGATGATTGCAAGGTGGTTCTGATCTCGGCTAAAACATTATCTGATATGCCAATAATCGTGCTAAAACGGTTTGAATGGCGAAATTTAGGTAGCGAGATGAGCCGCGAATGATTTTTTATAGAGATTCGCGGGTCGCTGTTCAATTTGGGCGTCCATGCGAAATAATATGTAAATAAAATAAAGACCGAATGCTACCTGAACTGCCATGATAGAACCCAAGCGTCTGTCCAGTTTAGAGACAGGTACATAAGTTTTCGTATGATGTGCGTTCTGTGCGATCGAATAGGGTGAAAATCGGCAATCGAACGGTTTATTTAGATGTGCCGGTTCTATTTGGGTGGTTTTCGTCGCGAATATAATTCAGTTTAGTGCAAAAATCGGGGTTTGACGTGTATTCTATCAATGGCTGTTATGGCAGCTAGTCGACAGCCATTGCTTCGCTTATCCCGGAAAAAATGCTAAAATTTCGAGCTGATCTGCGAGCCAGCGAGTCTGAAATTATCGTGTGACTTCCCGGATATCGTATTGTTCACATTAGGTAACATATCCAATGCATTACATCCATCAAATAATCGCATAATATAGTGCGGTTATTGGGTAAAAAAAAAATTATCGCTCCGTTCAGGTACCTTTGTTGTCGGCCTGACCGTTGACCTTGAACGACACCCCGTAAACCTAACCTCACGTTTGTTTACCTTCTACAAACATTTTTTTACCCTTTTTTTCAATTTTTTTTACTTTTAGTGGTTCAGAATGGTTGTTGACTGCTCCTCGAAACCCTATCATAACAAGATGCAACCTGCCGGAATGAACCCCAGGGAATTATCAGAAAACGACGATCTAGCCACCTCTTTAGTCCTGGACCCACATCTCGGGTTCATGACGCACAAAATGAACATACGGTACAGACCGTTACGTGCCAACACCGAGGAATTAAAGAAAATCGTCAGCGAGTTTATACATACGCAGAATTACGAAAAAGCTTACACTAGAATTTCCAAGGGAGAATGGATGCCCCGACCTAAATCAAAGAATCAACAGAAACGACTGGAAGAACATGTACGTATTCAAACGCTTTATGTAATTTTTATGATTTGAGGTTATGTTGGTTTTGTTTACCTTTGAGGTTATGTTCCATTGTTATTGTTCCAGTTTGTTGTTTTTCATAATTATAACGCTTTTGTTTGATATTTATTTGAAATTTTACCGTCAACATAACCTTAAATTTGGGTAAAGTTTACTTTACGGTATGGAAATTTTTGTTGGTATAGTGTGTTCTAATTGAAAGTGTTGGTATTGTAAAAATGTGAAAATAGAGGAAAAAAGATCTGGGAAAGAGGTTTTAGTGACAGGAAAATGTGTTGACAGTTCTCGATTTATAGGTTATGTTGGGTTAATTTTGTTACTAGATTTGGTTATTTTTGGAGGAAACTGGGTTTGATTGACCTCGGTAGGGTTGGGTTGGGTGCCTGAATACGCACACAAACATGAAATTCAGCAAAAGTAACCAAACAGGTGAAATCCAAGTGAAATCAACATAATCTACAAATCGCGCTCTATCCCGTAAAGTAAACTTGAGCCCTCAATTTAGCGAAATATAAGAATTATTTGACATTTCTTTGCGCAGATCTATAGATACCTTCGCGTTTTCGACAAAGATTCAGGCTTCATGATAACCCCATGCTACCGCTATAGCCTCGAGGGTCAAAAAGGGGCAAAGATCACGGCGACTCAAAAATGGTCGAAGAACGACAAAATCGAATGCCTCGTGGGTTGCATAGCCGAGTTAACAGAAGACGAAGAAAAGATGCTTCTCCACCCGGGAAAAAACGATTTTTCGGTGATGTACAGTTGCCGGAAGAATTGCGCGCAGTTATGGTTGGGCCCCGCCGCCTACATAAATCACGATTGTCGGGCGAATTGTAAATTTGTAGCTACGGGAAGAGACACGGCGTGTGTTAAAGTGCTGCGCGACATCGACGAGGGCGAAGAGATCACGTGTTTTTACGGGGAAGATTTTTTCGGCGATAAAAATTGCTATTGCGAATGCGAGACGTGCGAGAGGAGGGGCACGGGGGCCTACGCGAAAACCTCGGAGAAGAAAGAGGAGAACGGATATCGGTTGAGAGAGACGGACAACCGGATCAACAGGACTAAACAAAAATCGCAAAACGGACTTAATATTCAACGTGGCGACGATTCAAAAGTTATCGCTCCGTTAAGTATGAAAGAATTGAGGGAGAAGGGGCTTACTAAATATGATGCCGAGTTGCTGATCGCGCAGGGATGTAAATTCTCCGATATAAACGATTTCCAGAAGAAATCGATGACTTCGGAAATGACACTGCGCAAAAAGCCTGTCTCCAATGAGAAAAAGGCGATTAACGGGGCTGTGGAGAATCCTCCTAAGTTGTCCAGAGCTTCTAGGCTACTAAGGAGGCATGCCAGACAAGCAAATCAAGAATTGATGGAGTTAGGGAACCATAACGTCTCCATTTCGAATTTATTAGACGATTTGCAAAGCAACGCGAGCAGTTCCACCGGATATTCCGATCATGACTTGATCTCTGAGGGGGCCCAAGATAAGAAAAAGTTCAACGATTCCCACGAGAGTGGAAAAATTGACTCAGGTAAGTTTGGAGATTGGTAGATTTTCGTTCATTGTTAAGATATGCTTTCTTGTGTATAAAGTTATAATAAATGTTTTTATTTTGTTGTGGTTCTCCTCTTTTCTTTTATAGGGAATATTTTGACTTATATATTGACTGCTTATGATTATATTAAACTCTAATAAACTTGTCAATGAAAAGTACTGTTGGATTCTCCATCTTAAACGGTTTGCAAGTTATGACGTTCCAAAGTTTGAAAAGGGTGTAAAAATAGCTATTTAAAGACTATTTTCTCATTTCGGAGCAAACTATGTCCGATCTATTCCCGTGATTTGGATGATTCCAACGGTACCCGATGGGAAATTATCCCGGGAATCCATTTTTGAAAACGTTGTTGCTCTAAGATGTACCGTTAACGCGAAAACCGCGAAAATCTATTTTTTGCCTTTTCTCGCCAACCTGTAGGCGCTATATAAAAAGTAATACCATTTTTTAAATAAGCACAGTCCAGTACAAATGGTTATGGGTTTTAACGCAGTTTTTCACTCTGATTCCAATGGTGCTATTGGATTTTCTCCATCTTAAACGCTACGAAAGTTACGACGTTCCAAAATTTGAAAATCCTGTCAAAATAGCTACTGTTCCGATCGGAGCAAACTGTGTCCGATCTAATGGCGCGATTTGGATGATTCCAACGGTACCCGATGAGAAATTATCCCGGGAATCCATTTTTGAAAACGTTGTTGCTCTAAGATGTACCGTTAACGCGAAAACCGCGAAAATCTATTTTTTGCCTTTTCTCGCCAACCTGTAGGCGCTATATAAAAACTAACACCATTTTTGAAATCAGCACAGTCCAGTACAAATGGTTGTGGTTTTTAACGCAGTTTTTCACGCTGATTCCAATGGTGCTATTGGATTTTCTCCATCTTAAACGCTATGAAAGTTACGACGTTCCAAAATTAGAAAATCCTGTCAAAATAGCTATTGTTCCGATCGGAGCAAACTGTGTCCGATCTAATGGCGCGATTTGGATGATTCCAACGGTACCCGATGAGAAATTATCCCGGGAATCTATTTTTGAAAACGTTGTTGCTCTAAGATGTACCGTTAACGCGAAAACCGCGAAAATCTATTTTTTGCCTTTTCTCGCCAACCTGTAGGCGCTATATAAAAAGTAACACCATTTTTGAAATCAGCACAGTCCAGTACAAATGGTTGTGGTTTTTAACGCAGTTTTTCACGCTGATTCCAATGGTGCTATTGGATTTTCTCCATCTTAAACGCTACGAAAGTTATGACGTTCCAAAATTTGAAAATCCTGTCAAAATAGCTATTGTTCCGATCAGAGCAAACTGTGTCCGATCTAATGGCGCGATTTGGATGATTCCAACGGTACCCGATGAGAAATTATCCCGGGAATCCATTTTTGAAAACGTTGTTGCTCTAAGATGTACCGTTAGCGTGAAAACCGCGAAAATCTATTTTTTGCCTTTTCTCGCCAACCTGTAGGCGCTATATAAAAAGTAACACCATTTTTGAAATCAGCACAGTCCAGTACAAATGGTTGTGGTTTTTAACGCAGTTTTTCACGCTGATTTCAATGGTGCTATTGGATTTTCTCCATCTTAAACGCTACGAAAGTTACGACGTTCCAAAATTTGAAAATCCTGTCAAAATAGCTATTGTTCCGATCAGAGCAAACTGTGTCCGATCTAATGGCGCGATTTGGATGATTCCAACGGTACCCGATGAGAAATTATCCCGGGAATCCATTTTTGAAAACGTTGTTGCTCTAAGATGTACCGTTAACGCGAAAACCGCGAAAATCTATTTTTTGCCTTTTCTCGCCAACCTGTAGGCGCTATATAAAAAGTAACACCATTTTTGAAATCACCACAGTCCAGTACAAATGGTTGTGGTTTTTAACGCAGTTTTTCACGCTGATTCCAATGATGCTATTGGATTTTCTCTATCTTAAACGCTTCGAAAGTTATGACGTTTCAAAGTTTGAAAATCCTGTCAAAATAGCTAATTCTCCAATCGAAGTAAACTGTGTCCGATCTAATGGCACGATTTGGATAATTCCAAAGGTACCCGATGTGAAATTATCCCGGGAATCCATTTTTGAAGACGTCATTGCCCTATGATGCACCGTTCGCCAATAAAAAGCGAAAACACTAAGACTAATTTCAAAAATTTTCAGATTTAACTGGAACATCGCAAGGCTTACTTCTGCGTAGCCACCGTAGGTTAACCGAAACAAGCGACATCACACCGGTGCAGAAAAAAATCGCCACATCCGAGGAAGGAATAGACTGCAACCAGAACGGTAAGATTCTAACGCCGGTTGAGAAAAAATCACCCGTCGAAATTCACGATAACGAACAGCCACGCGTTCACACACGCTCCGCCGCCCGTCTCAGCACTGCCACACCGATCGCCACGGATATCGTAGAAGTTATAGTCGTACCTCCGCCACCTTTAGAAACAGACGAAATAAAGACTAGTAATGTTTTAAAAAGCGATGTTTTAAAAAATAGTAGCGATGTTTTAAAAAATAGTAGCGATGTTTTAAAAAATAGTAGCGACGTTTATGAGTTTTCCGAAGAAACCGAGATAAAAGAACAAGTGGAAGCAACACCGACGACCGTAGAAGAAGAAGAGAAACAGAGAACAAAGTCTGAAGACTTAGACGATGACGATAACACTGCCAGTAATACGTTTACGAAAACGGAAAAAACCCCGGAAAAATGTGGCCGTTTAAAGTTGACTTTACGCATGAAACGTAGCCCTGTTTTAGATGAGGTAATCGAATCCGGTAACAGTTTGAGTGAGGATAGTTACGAACCCGAATACGAGGTTTTACGGGTAGAGGGGGTTGAAGGGCATAGTTCTTTCTCGCACAGGAAGAAAAGGCACAAATCCAAAGATAGGAAGAGAGACAAAAGTCGGAAACAGCAAGAGGTGGTCTTGAACCCTCCCATGAAGAGGTTACGACTCATTTTCGGGAACGAGAGCCACACAATTGATATTCCGTCCACTAGTAATGATTAATTATTTTAATTAATTAGGATACGCTTATGTGTGGTTTTCCGGATGAATAAATGGATTAAATTGTTCTGTTATTTGTCTGGAACATCCTGTATATAGTGGAGAGATTGCAGGGAAATGGCATGCGATTAAATTATTGTGAAAAATAATGGATCTGTGTCGCTGTGTTGTTTGTCATCGCCCTGCTTGACAAGTAATGACAAATGTTAACTAAAATTTTTATATTTCAAAGTATTTTTTGTGTGAATCTCTTGTCTTTATGATGATCCTTTTTTTGTATAGCTTTTTCTTTATTGTATGACTATTTGTTATTACTTGATATCCACAATAATTTCTCCTCTATTTTTCATTGTGATAGAATGTCGCAAATTGAGGCTGGTTCTTGCTTCTATCTCTCTTGTCATTCTTGTTTATTTGTGCAAGCGTCAAATTTTTTTAACCGAAACTAAATTTTAAAACATCACCGATTTTATAGACAACGTAGGAAATCTAGTAAAACTTATTTATTTTATCAATAATATTACGATAATAAAAACAATCTGTATAGTAAAATGAAAATATCTCATTTTTGCGACATTTCTGTAAATGTAAATATATATATGACGTGTGTATATATATATAATGCTGTTCAGGATTATTGTGAGTGTGTCAAAAGACGTGTACCTTGTAACACTCTGTATTTTGCAACACTCTGTATAGTCGTTTTACAAGTGTATAGAGGTTTCAAACTAAGAAGAGCACAGTTGTGTATGCAACCAAATATACACAGGCAATTTATAAACCACACACTGGGTATGATTGGTTGCATATACAACTGTGCTCTTCTTAGTTTGGAACTACTCTAGCATGGAGGATGTATTAAAATGTAATTTCGAACTATGTGATATGAAAAACAAATTAAGTAAGCAGTATTGTAGAACGTTTTGCTTTATTTTAGTGTCTACCTTTATTAGTTTTTATCGTATATAATTAATTGTATGTATAATATATAAGTTTGCTTGATCATTATATTTTTATCGTAGACAAATTTTTCTTTCGTGTACATAGTTTTTGCTGCGTAGAAGACTAGACCGTAATTTATATTTATTTTTTATTATGTAATCACAATGATTTTTTTTATATTTTTCTAAGTATGTAATTTTTTTCCGTTCTGTCTTCTGCCGATATGTAAAATTACCTCATGGTTTTAAAATGTAAGATTGGTAATAATAATAATAATAATAATAATAATAATACTAAATAAAATTCTTGTTGATCTTATTACTGTTGAAAATTTTTATAGCGTACATAACTCAGTAAACCAAAAAAAAAAAAAAAACATTTGATGGAAAAAAAACTGTGTAAGTAAATGTATGAGCATGTATCTCCATTTGCTTGTATATATGGACTACTGTGTAATAATAAAAACGATAAATGGTATTTTTTAAAAAGTGTGTTTTATTTTAATATGGGAAATTTTTTTATTATCCATTTCTCAGAAAATTTTGTTCTTTATGAAAGTTGGCGGTAGGTCTAAAATCAAGAATACCATCATAAGATGTTAAAAATAGCGCACCATATACCGGGTGTTTAAAAAAATTTGAAACGGGCATAAGAGTAAAGTACCTAGAATATTAATATTATCGAAAAATTTTATTTGGGAATGTTGCTTAGAATTAATAATTACGCTCAGATTTGATTTATTATTATTATGATTTATTATTACTACTCATACAACATTTTTTAAATAATTGATTGGCGCCCATTGACAATTTGAATGATACGGTCTGAGGTTGGCTGCACGTTGTACATCGAGCGCGAACTAGGTCAAAACCATAGTGTAACTATTTTTACATGGTGGGTCAAGAACTCCCCACTTTTCCGGCAATTCGCAGAGGAAAGGGAAGTGTTGCCAACATACTCTGTAAGGAACAAACATAGGACAGCAATATTTTGCCCTTCAGTTGCATGCGTGCGTGCGAATGCGAGATCTTGATTCCTATTTAAAAAATTAAACCATAATCTTGTCTTTCAACTATTCCAAATACTCAACATTGAATAACTTTGTTCAAACCGCAATGCATGGTAGTTTACAAAAGTTGTCGTTGCTACTATGGCCATCTATGGCTGCTACTCGAAGCTACATAGGTGACACCATTACAGTATTCTATAATAACTGTAATAATTTGTATTCTTTAAATTTTTCTTTCTGTACTACTATGGTCAATACGTCTTACAAAACGAGTGCTACATTTATCGTTTATAAATTTAGTAAATGTGACAGCTATATTGGTTGGTGGATTCCATTGTTACCAAAGTCAGAAGTAAACACTGAGAACTGAGTCTACTGTGGAACCAAAGTAGAAAAATTCGAAATTCTTATTGCGAAAATTTCAAATGGTAAATATTGTTCTAATTGTAAAGCACCGACCTTTGATTAATATATATTAATAATGTTCTGGTGATATTTTCAATACTTGACAAAACTTTCTGGTGTTTTTCCAACAATTGGCAAAATTGGGCTTTCTTAAACAAGGTAGATAGAGACGGACTGTGTTTTTTAAAAAGAGATCGTTGCGTTCTTGGCCCACCATGTAAAAATAGTTACACTATGGTCTAAAATCAAGAATACCATCATAAGATGTTAAAAATAGCGCACCATATACCGGGTGTTTAAAAAAATTTGAAACGGGCATAACAGTAAAGTACCTGGAATATTAATATTATCGAAAAATTTTATTTGGGAATGTTGCTTAGAATTAATAATTACGCTCAGATTTGATTTATTATTATTATGATTTATTATTACTACTCATACAACATTTTTTAAATAGTTGATTGGCGCCCATTGACAATTTGAATGATACGGTGTGAGGTTGGCTGCACGTTGTACATCGAGCGCGAACTAGGTCAAAACGTAAATGTCCCTAGATGACAACAAACGCGAGAGGGCTCGCGATCCGTGAGGTTCTTATCCATTGATTTTTGTGAATGTTTGAGGCGAGGTGTGGTTGTTGTGAAACGGAGCGTCGCGTAAAATAAACATACATCGGCTAGTACGCGCCCCCGAATCGAATGAAATGCGTTCTCGCGTGTGTTTCTGTGTGAAAATGTGTCGTGAATCGGTTTTATTATGCGGACTATCTACGATTATATAGGTTAGGATCGTTGTTTTTACCGTTTAGTGAATAAAACCAGTCGAAATGAGCAGTTGGGCAGCCAGAATGCATAGACGTGCGGCCACTTTTGGAAATGTGGTCACCTCTTGCGGACACCCATCAGGTCCGTACCCTAGAAGGCTGGAGAAAGTCAAATTTGGTGTTTCCCTCGAAGAAGTGTGCAAAAATGACATACCGGGACCATTACTAGTAAGGAATTAAACCATACTTCATTGGAATTGAATAATATTGTAACTAATCATTTTTTAGGTATTAATTCTAAAATTGAATAAGGAAGCTCCGCTCCGAAAGGATGTGTTCAGGGCTCCCGGACATCAAGGTGCCATGAAAAAGTTAACGCACTTTCTGCAGACGGGGAGATTGATCAACATGGATAATTTTAGTGTTTACACGATTGCGAGTGTTCTAAAGAAATTCCTGCGAAAAATTCCCGGAGGTGTGTTCGGAAGGGATATAGAACACCAATTCTTTCAAATCGTCGACATGACGGACCACACAGCCCAAAGGGACGAGATCCACAGGTTAGACAAACCCTAAAATACATTCATATCTTATCTTTCCGATGTGGCAATTTGTTTATTCAATAATGTAAATAAACCACTTATTTGCTGAAAATGATAAGCAACTTTTCGTATATAACACATTTTGCATTGAATAATTTCTTGTATGCATTGCGAACAAATTTTTTAGCATTAAAAGCTTTTATTTTAATCAAGATTTAGTTTGGAATACCTTGTCTTAAGTGTAGTAAATAAAAATAAGGTATTTATAAAATATGGTGTTATCTACGGTGTAAATTCCTTAAAAATTTGCTCTATTGTGTTTTGTTAAGCCTCTTTATCATGTGGCATTGTGTAGTTTAAATTATTATGTTCCTGTTATGTTCTTGGTTCATTGGCATGCTTTGAGCATTTTAACAATTAAGGACTGTACATAACAAACAAAAACTGTACAAATGTCTAAAGATATTTGCAACTATTACTGAAGATATTTGAAATATGATTTTAAGAACATTCAAAAACATTATTGCTTGTACGGTATGTTCTGTAAAGGCGTGACATGCAAAATTAAATTTTATTACTCCTTTTGTTGAAAAATATACTGCGGGACACTCTGTATACGAGTTATTTTTTTATTTATTGATAAAATATACATGACAGGTACATGTAGTGGTTTTTAATGTACCATGGTCTATAATTATTCCTAAACTGATTCTATTCAGCTCAAACTGAATTATTAATTGCATGTATTAATTAACATGTGTTAGTCATGTTTAATTAATGTTATGAGCCTGATAAGTCATCCATTGCTGTTCTGTATGCTGCCCTGGTTACGTGCATACGTACTTGAGCGAGAATTTAAATTAAAGGTGACATTTTTATGCTAATGTCGCGTTTGTTTATTGGATTCCACGCGCGCTTTCGTCTGTCGTGTGCCTGTACTCGATTTAGGATCAAAGTTTCGATAAAATTTCATATTCTTTCGAGATAAAACAACCCTATCGGACGGATGATACCGCGCTGTGTGAAAGGGTCCTTAGAGTTTTTTTTTTATGTGACCTGTTTGTCTCTAGTGTTGGCATATGAACACATGTAACGCTACACCGGGTTTCACGCTTCGTTTGAGACAATACCATATGCCATTTCGGTTCTGCACCCGTTTTATACGCTAGGTAGCGATATTTCGTTTGTTTTGTCAGTCGGAATGCCACAGTTCCGGTATACCGGACAGTTCATGAACCCGGAAACGCATTTAACAATCCGGAAATGAGCACCTTTTTGTTTCTGATAGTGTTTGTATTTATCTATGCATTGTAGATTTACAGATACAACGATATTTTAAAAAAACTGAGAAATCTGCAACAAAATCAGTTAACAATAATAATTTAATTATATAAATTCAAAGAATATACAAAAGTATTGCTTTCAAACTGTGTTTTGATGAATGGATAAAAGCCACCATTCAGAAAGATCGTAGGGAAATCAAATTCGTTCATAAGACCCTCAAGATCGTGACATACACGTCAAGATCCTTCCATTTTAAAAAGATGCTTTAAAAGGCTCGTTACCCTTAATGAAGATACTTGTTACGCTAAATGAAGACACTGTCACACCTCGTGCGAAAAGATTCCATTCCTGTAGGCTAGAACCCAATAACTCGCCTTTTTCTTTTGATAAATCTTAAAAAGTCTTTAACCAAATCATTCAGTTCGCACTGGTTTATAAGGTGTAGAACTAAAACTTCAAATGGTGAATCTTGACGACTTGCCTGATTTGACAGAGTGATTTCAGACTCTCAAATCAATCAGGCAATCGAATCAAATCAGGCAAGTTTCTTCAAACAGACGAAATTTTTTCTGTGTCAAAAATCGAAGATGATGAAGTGGATGGCGCACTTGGGAGAGGATGGTTCTCTCCATGGGGGATAAGTCGCGATGCTGATGGCGAATTTGGATATTTTATTTTATGCTTATCCTTCTTCGAATATCCGGAGATGCTTATCGTGCAAAAATAGCACTGCAGGACCGGGTATATTAAGTCCTATACTGATAGGTCATAGTGATTCATTGTTGTTAATGAAAGAAATTCCTGAAATGTTGGGCGTTACAGACAGTTAATTATAGAAAGAAAGATGAAACTAAAGGTTATATAAGTTTAGCTTGGTTGCGTTTGATATCCAAGAACAAGTTTTAAACCGTTATTGTTATTTCAAGTATGTAATTATATATAAAGCAGTCATTGCGTATAGGTACCTAATACAAATATGTTTCTATTGGTGTAAACCAAACAAAAACTGAATGAGTTTTTAATTCAACGGGTGGAGCAAGTTTGGGAACCACTGGGTTAGAAGAACACAGTTTTGTGTGTTCTCTCGCATGATATTAGTGCAAAAAGAACTTATTACACTATTTTTCTACCTATACTAATTACGAACTTTCAAGTGTAGGGCGCGTTCAGCGGAATCGCCCATTTTCGCCGACATTTGCGATCGAGTAGCTGCAAAATTGGGCTTTTCGATATTACTTTTGACGCTCGAATTGAAAAAAGGACACAATTCCGCGTGGACGCCGCGATATATTGTAAATTAAATGCGTCAATTTTGAAAAAAAAATCACGATTTTGCACCTCTTCGGGTGAAGGCGAACCTCGAGAAAATGTCACGTGACGTCTAGAAATTCCGACAAGCGGATCGATGAACGTCAAAAATTTACATTTTTTATCCGTTCCTGCCGACCTTATAAAAGCCGCTCGCTCTCATGTCTTACGATAAGATCCCTCTAAATACTCTTCGCAAAGAGTTTTGAGCAAAAAAACGGCCTTAGAAACAATTTTCGATCCAAAAAATCGATTTTTGTCGACCCGTGTTTTGCTGCTATTACCACAGTAACGTCAAACCCGAAACGCCCCCTGCCGGACATTCGTAACAACAGTAACAGATAGCAGATAACCTCAAATGTATCCTAAAATGTCCATATTGCGAATGTGGACAGGTGGGAAGCCTTAACCACATATTTCTAGAATGCCCAATAACTAAAATCGAAAATTTTGACTTATACACAGAGCTAGTCTACCTATACTAATTGCGAACTTTCAAGTGTGGGGCGCGTTCAGCGGAATCGCCCATTTTCGCCGACATTTGCGATCGAGTAGCTGCAAAATTGGGCTTTTCGAAATTACTTTTGACGCTCGAATTGAAAAAAGGACACAATTCCGCGTGGACTGCGCGATATATTGTAAATTAAATGCGTCAATTTTGAAAAAAAAATCACGATTTTGCGCCTCTTCGGGTGAAGGCGAACCTCGAGAAAATGTCACGTGACGTCTAGAAATTCCGACAAGCGGATCGATGAACGTCAAAAATTTACATTTTTTATCCGTTCCTGCCGACCTTATAAAAGCCGCTCGCTCTCATGTCTTACGATAAGATCCCTCTAAATACCCTTCGCAAAGAGTTTTGAGCAAAAAAACGGCCTTAAAAACAATTTTCGATCCAAAAAATCGATTTTTGTCGACCCGTGTTTTGCTGCTATTACCACAGTAACGTCAAACCCGAAACGCCCCCTGCCGGACATTCGTAACAACAGTAACAGATAGCAGATAACCTAAAATGTATCCTAAAATGTCCATATTGCGAATGTGGACAGGTGGGAAGCCTTAATTTCTAGAATGCCCAATAACTAAAATCGAAAATTTTGACTTATACACAGAGCTAGTTTAGGTACTAAAATGGACAGAACATGTTTCCTTGTCCAACTACGAATCTCATTTTATATTTATACCCCAGTTATTCAGTTAATTGCGATCTCGATTTTCTAAATACCTTCTGCACATTGGAAAGTAGGTTGCAAAAAAAATGACGACATTGTAAAATGATAGTGGTCGTTATACAAACAAAGATTACTCATGGGTGTATAGAATAACACAATTTGTTTATTGTAATTTGAGACGACGACGTACGAAGGGTCATAAATATATTAAATATTATTCCAAATTATACTTTACTCTCATGACGCCATTAACCAGCAGTTTTTGTTTGCCGAAAAAAGCGATAAAATTTTTAGATAAGCCCTATTTGTCGTCGACAGTGAGAAAAGAGCAACACAAATAGGGATTACAGGTTACTAACTTAACTGTGTGTGTGTGTGTTAGCTCAGGTTCTTTCAAATTTTTTAAACCTTCCGGACAAGCCTTATAAACGCTATTTTTTAAATCACACCCGTACATAAAAATCCTTAAGTCCGGTGCACGTGGGGGCCACCAGTAGAGCTGGTAAAGTATTATTTTTCTTTATCTATAGGACTTCTATCTCTTATTCTAGGATAATAAATTCATTGCCTGTCTACACCCAACGGCTCTTGGTCTTATTATTTGGTACATTCCGTGTCATTGCGTCAAACAGCGAGCAAGCCGGCACCGGAATGACAAGTGAAGCCCTTGGGGTCAGCGTGGCTCCCAGTTTTTTCCACACTTGCGTTAGCGACGGGAAAACGGCCAAGATGGAGGACGTCATGCGTTTCAAGGTAGTTTTTTTTTTAAAGAATTCTCCCATTTTTTGTTTGCAAAATTTGTACACTTGCGGAAAAATTGTAGTGTTTTTTTTTTATTTTTAATTTTTTTCCTCGAGTGTACCTGTCAATAATCAATTTGCTTCACGCTGTACAATGCTTTCTTTTTTGGCAAACACACAGGCTGAGGTCAATGTAAGTTCAACGATTTAATATTTGTTTTATGTAGTTATTTTTATACGATTTTTTTATACAGGGTGGAGAAAAAGTCTGGAACATCTTTTCTGCGAACTTTTTCCACACTATATAATTGCACCTTAAGCAGCATTGCTTGCGATACAATCAGAGTATTAATTGTTGTAATAGATGTTCTTAGTGTTGAGCAAAACTGAGACAAAAAGAAAGACAAAACAAAGACATTTGTGTCATGTTTAAATGCTCGTGGTTTGAATGAACGAAAAATTCGGAATTTAAACACATTGAACTGTTACTAGTTTGTTTACGAACACAATTAGTTTACACTTACATTATTTACGTTTGGTGTTTATTGAACTCGTGTAGTGTAGTTGTAATTCCCAATTTAAAGTCAATGATCTGTTGTCGATGTGTTTATATTGAAATAATTGAATTGGCAACATGAAAAAACCTTGAAGCAAATTGTCAAGTTCTTTAAACTTCGGAGATCCTAAAAAATAAGGTAATTTTTCACTTAATTCCCAGATTCAAAGTTTTAAATCACTTGATTTTCAAAATGATTTGAATTGTGAGATAAATTAGAACGATACAATTATAAGTAGGTAAAACTTAATTAAGTTTAAACATCAAGGACATCTACTGCATATACATGATCCAGAAGTTTTCATGCATGATTTTAGAATTTTTCTAATATTAAATTTTAGAATTAAGATAGAAGTCTACCCCCATGATGTAAGGTACAAAAACATGACACTTTATTATTTCAATTCGTGGGAAAACTAAGTCATGTTTTAGCATGTTTATATACGAACTAGCGCTATCAAAAGATAATATATAGATGACGTACGCCCGCAATTCGCCTGACCCAGAGATTGCACAACGTTTATAGCACTATATCAGAGCCTGGGGTAGACTTCTACCTTAACCTAAACCGATAAATAACAATCAAATAAGTAAAACCCGAATGTGTCTCTGAATTTCTTTTAATATAGGTTGCGACAAGAGTTATGAAGCATCTGATCGAAGAATTCGCATCTTCGGACCTGTTCGGGAGGGACAACTACGAATTTTACGCTAGGGTGACCGGAAGGGTGCTGAGGGTGCAGGGCGAGTGGATCTGTTCGTTCAAATATCCACCTGTCAATTCGAAAGGTCACAGCCAGATCTTTCCGAGCGATTACTCAGCACTGGAACAATATTTGCTAGGTGAGGCGAGTGAATTTCGACATACGTTCTAACCTATAAAAAAAAAAAAAAAACGAAACAACCCCCACCCGTAAAACAGTAATTTAAACCTCCCCAACCCCCACGACTCGAAGTTTTTTGGTTTTTCTTGTGTAGTTCGATTCCCGTTAAATTGTTAATGCGAGTTATTTTATAGGACAAGTCTCGCTAGAGGCTGAGAAAACGTGGTTACAGTGTGAATGCGATCGCTGGCGTTCAAAGTATAGTTTAGAAGGTAAAACAGACATTAAAGTTTACTAAAATACGTATTCCTAATTAATTAATTAATCGGTTAATATTGTTGTTCTTTTTTTTTAACGAGGATTTGTTTTACTAGTATTGTCTGTTGTTAAGTAGCTTTTATTAGCAACTTCGTACTGTCACTCGATGTCTTGAAGGTTTTCCCCTCTCCAGAGTGCTCTGACTCCAGTCACCCATGCCGATACCAAAGCTTGAGTGGGGGAACCTTTTGACACAGTGTACAGCACAACACACGGCACGAAGTCTGTAATAAAATCACGTTTAATGTTGAAGTAGTCGTTTTTTCTTCAAAGTATTTTTTTTATTAGTAATTTTTATTAGTCAGTGTAGTAATATAGTCAGCGCCAAACATTTCTGTATTTATGATAAGTATTAGATTGTTCTATGATAATATTTTTTTTTTCAATTCGTTAGATTGCAACCTGTGATATTTTTATACTGAAATAAATAGATGATTTTTCTTTAGCTCTGCATAGTTTTTATTTTGTGTTTCGTTTGCATGTTTTATGTTTGTGCATGACACCTATTCTTGTTTTGTATCTTGCTTGATTATGACTTGAATTTTAACAAATACTCTAACAAATAGTCTACAAAAACACTTTGTTCGACATTTGTACTTTTTGGATTTATAAGCTAAACAAAAACAAAATCTCGGGTGGTACCCATACAACTTCCCATGTACCTCGTTTACACACTGACTTGTTGAAACATTTATCAAAATTTGCCAATATTAATGCAAAAGCATTACAAAACTAATACAGGTAAAAGTTGTAAGAGGAAACATTAAGCGGTAGGTTTCAAAGCTCATTAACATGTTTAATAGCAAACAAAAAAGGGACAAAAGCACAAAAGAAATCAATTCTTTCCTTACAGCAATGTCTAAAGTTGAGGAATGCCAATCGACACCTGCTTTAGCCGAAGCTGGGCTAAAAACACAAACCGTGAACTCAAGTTCTCTAGGGATGATTGCCGAGCACACTTTACTGGAATCTTGCACTCGCCTATCAATTTCACTAGAACAAAACGGGCTATTCAAGGTATGTATTTGTAAAACTTTTATTTCCGCCCTTGGAAAAAGTTGGGAACGGCTGATTTAATGATATAAACGAGTTTGGACATTCGTAGGTGTTAAATTTGTCGAAAAAGTTGATTGGTGTTTGTTCAAAAGATTGCTTCAGCCTCTTGAAGAAATTTCTTCCGGTGTATAACCCTTTGGACATTTATTTTTGTTTTTATTTATTTTTATTTTTGTTTGCCCGATAAGTTTGATTGGTGTTTGTCCAAAAGCTTCCTTCAGCCTCTTGAGGAATTTTTAATGACTTAGATGAGTTTGGACACTCGTAGGTGATAAATTTGCCGAGGAAGTTGATTGGTGTTTGTCCAAAAGGTTGCTTCAGCCTCTTGAAGAAATTTCTTCCGGTGTATAACCCTTTGGACATTTATTGGTGCAGTATTTACTTTAAAAAATTGAGTTTACCCGATAAGTTTGATTGGTGTTTGTCCAAATGCTTCCTTCAGCCTCTTGAGGAGTTTTTTAATGACTTAAATGGGTTTGAACACTCGTTGGTGCTAAATTTGCCGAGGAAGTTGATTGGTGTTAGTCCAAAAGATTGCTTCAGCCTCTTGAGGAAATTTCTTCCGGTGTGCAATCATTTGGACATTTATTGGTGCAGTATTTACTTTAAAAAATTGAGTTTACCCGATAAGTTTGATTGGTGTTTGTCCAAATGCTTCCTTCAGCCTCTTGAGAAATTTTTAATGACTTAGATGAGTTTGGACACTCGTAGGTGCTAAATTTGCCGAGGAAGTTGATTGGTGTTTGTCCAAAAGGTTGCTTCAGCCTCTTGAAGAAATTTCTTCCGGTGTATAACCCTTTAGACATTTATTGGTGCAGTATTTGCTTTAAAAAATTGAGTTTGCCCGATAAGTTTGATTGGTGTTTGTCCAAAAGCTTCCTTCAGCCTCTTGAAGAAATTTCTTCCGGTGTATAACCCTTTGGACATTTATTGGTGCAGTATTTGCTTTAAATTGAGTTTGCCCGATAAGTTTGATTGGTGTTTGTCCAAAAGCTTCCTTCAGCCTCTTGTGGAATTTTTAATGACTTAGATGAGTTTGAACACTCGTAGGTGCTAAATTTGCCGAGGAAGTTGATTGGTGTTTGTCCAAAAGGTTGCTTCAGCCTCTTGAAGAAATTTCTTCCGGTGTATAACCCTTTGGACATTTATTGGTGCAGTATTTGCTTTAAAAAATTGAGTTTGCCCGATAAGTTTGATTGGTGTTTGTCTAAAAGCTTCCTTCAGCCTCTTGAGGAATTTTTAATGACTTAGATGAGTTTGGACACTCGTAGGTGCTAAATTTGCCGAGGAAGTTGATTGGTGTTTGTCCAAAAGGTTGCTTCAGCCTCTTGAAGAAATTTCTTCCGGTGTATAACCCTTTGGACATTTATTGGTACAGTATTTGCTTTAAAAAATTGAGTTTGCCCGATAAGTTTGATTGATGTTTGTCCAAAAGCTTCCTTCAGCCTCTTGAGGTATTTTTAATGACTTAGATGAGTTTGGACACTCGTAGGTGCTAAATTTGCCGAGGAAGTTGATTGGTGTTTGTCCAAAAGATTGCTTCAGCCTCTTGAAGAAATTTCTTCCGGTGTATAACCCTTTGGACATTTATTGGTGCAGTATTTGCTTTAAAAAATTGAGTTTGCCCGATAAGTTTGATTGGTGTTTGTCCAAAAGTTGCTTCAGCCTCTTGAAGAAATTTCTTCCGGTGTATAACCCTTTGGACATTTATTGGTGCAGTATTTGCTTTAAAAAATTGAGTTTGCCCGATAAGTTTGATTGGTGTTTGTCCAAAAGCTTCCTTCAGCCTCTTGAGGAATTTTTAATGACTTAGATGAGTTTGGACACTCGTAGGTGCTAAATTTGCCGAGGAAGTTGATTGGTGTTTGTCCAAAAGGTTGCTTCAGCCTCTTGAAGAAATTTCTTCCGGTGTATAACCCTTTGGACATTCATTGGTGCAATATTTCATTCAAAAAGTAAAGTTTGCGTGATTAGTTTGATTGGTGTTTGTCCAAAAGCTTCCTTCAGCCTCTTGAGGAATTTTTTAATGACTTAGATGAGTTTGGACACTCGTAGGTGTTAAATTTGCCGAGGAAGTGGATTGGTTTGTCCAAAAGGTTGCTTCAGCCTGTTGAGGAAATTTCTTCTGGCGTACAACCCTTTGGACATTCATTGGTGCAATATTTCATTCAAAAAGTAAAGTTTGCGTGATTAGTTTGATTGGTGTTTGTCCAAAATCTTTCTTCAGCCTCTTGAGGAAATTTTTAATGACGTAGATGATTTTGGACATTCGTAGGTGCCAAATTTACTTCATAGGTCTATTATCTGTTGCGTTTTATCCGCGAACCCCCAGGTTGGGAAACACTGGTATATTCATGGCAATATTGTTGTTTTTTCGTTACTTAGATGTACTTTTCGTTACTTAAATGTACTGACGTTTCTGTTTGACGTTTTATGTCAGTCATGACATAAAACGACATGACACACCAGACAATTTCTTAACATAAAAATTTATCACGCGTTCTTAAAAAATAGGGAAACAACACTTCAAGATCGTCAACTGACAGCGACAGGTCATCAAAAACAAGCCAAAACCATTCCGCATTACAGATGACCTTGGAAGAACTACGCGCTGTCAACAGATACGCGGAGAGCACAAGAAGTTTGAGCTATTTACCACAGGTTTGCAACGAATTAACGACATAACCTCAATTTGAGGTTAAGTAATGACGTAACTTCAAATTTTGAGGTTAGGTCGCGTGAATTTGATAGATTTTGACGTTTAGGTGCACGCGCGGCAAACTGAGAGGATGCGAACTCGATCGCAGTGGTTCTTGGCGCCGTCTGTAGAGTGCGCTAGTTGTGGGGGCTCTTTGGATATTCCGCTGAATAGCGCTGACGTTACGGTGCTGACGAACGCTTTGTTACGTCGGTCGTCTTCAGGAACCATTGGTGAGTCGTGCTCAGGTACATATATTTATGAATCCTGCAATGTTTCTTAGGTTTTTAAGGTTAGTTTTTGTAGTTGAGGTTAGTTCTTGATTTGAGGTTAGTTTTTCAGTGTCGTGTTGTTGTATTCTGTGTAGAAAATTTGTTTAAATTGCAGTTTAGTTCATAATATAAGTATGTATGTATTTTTAAGCATAACATTGTGTGTTTTTGTTTGTTTAGTTGGTGCTGTTGGATTATCGCTGAGTGCTGAATCTATTCAGAAAAGACCGAGTATTAGACGGTCGAACTCGCGTGACAAAAGGAATTATTTACACCGGTCTTCTAGCCGCAGAAATAAAGAAAATGGTTCACGATCAAACAGGTATATTTTCTATTTAACAAACTCGTACTTTGAACACTGGTATTAGTACTGATGGGCTTATTGAACATGTTTTTGTAGTTTTAAAGGTAGAGGTGAAAAGAAAACGTCCAACTCCCGCTCTGGTAGCTTCAAATATAAATACGACAATATGTCGCGTTCTTGCAGTTTTAAAGCGAAGGCTGAACTGTGCACTTGCCCATCCACTGACAAGTTGGCTGATGATGCTGTAGAAACAAAGCCGGTAACACCAGTAAAGACCATCGAGACATTTAGCGTAAAGCTAACCTATAAACCGCGTATCTAGTAAATGGAGAACGGTCTGCAAGACAATTGAACAACGAGAAACGACGCAGCCCAATTTAATTTTTTCTACGAGGTTTATACACTTTTTTACACAAGACACACACACACACACACTTTATACAAGGCTGTGGACTAGACAAAAAGAGAAAACTGTATTATGAGGTTCTGCAAACTTTTTTACAAGGTTTTTACAGGTGGAAAGGAAAGAATTTAATGTTGAATAAAGAAAATCCGTCACTTACAGTACGCTTTACATACATAATGTATTATATATTATGTGGTATTTATGTGTAGTGTATTATTCTACAGGGTTGAGCAAATGTTTGTGTGTACCATTAATGTTTGTACTACTTATTTATTTGATCAATCCTGTATGTATTTTTAAGGAATTACTACTTAGGACATATCCCGGAATGAAATTTTAACCTAGAAACGGTCAGGGAATTACTCATTTGCATGCGACCAATGTTTTTCATTTTCACCGCATGTTAAAATTTAAACCCAACATCACAGAATAGACCAAATATTACCGAATAATAATAATAATAATAACGTACAGCATTCCACATCTTAAACAAAAGTAAAAAACAATATTATTTTGTTCATTAAGTCATTCTTTTTTCATTAGTAAGTTATTTTTGGGTTCCACTGCCGAAGAAAATGACTCAAGTATGTGGTTAGGTTATATTTAAAGAAATAAGATTAGCCGTATCAGATGCTAATGGGACCATAAGATTGAATCGGCATTTGGACATGTTGGTAATCCTGTGGTCAATCGCATGCGCAGAGAGTTTCGCGTCTTTTTATTCTGTGCTTGCACAGACTATACAGAAATGGAACGCGCATTGTAGTTTCGATTCTGTATATTCTGTGCAGTTTCTGCGCATGCGCGATGTCTTTTCTGCAGGCTTACTAAAGATTATTCCAATATTGCTTATATTATTAATTATAGTAATGTGATGTATTTATTTTCGAGTAGTTTGAGTATTTATTTATTTATGTGCAGTTTATTTTAATGTGTAATATTTAGGAGGAAACAAAAGAACTTGATTTAAAGACTTATTATCCCTTAGTTGTATTAAAAAAAGAACAGTATGCATTCCAAGTATTTTTTAAAAGTATTTATTTAATTGATTGAGTTTTTGTTTTTTTTTGTCCCGTACTTTGAACCACCTGTAGAGTATATGTGCGTTTATAATATGTATGTGAATGTATTAAGCCTGTATGTGTTCATATCGGCTAGTTATTTGCGAACATGTAAAATATATATACCATAAATGTTTTATAACACCAAGAAAATTATAATTAATAACGCTATTGATTAAATTTTACAATGTTTTCTTATTATGTATCATAAAAAAAATAAAATTTTTTATGAAATATATATTAAAAAATTCTAAATATAGTACAATTGTTCTTTTAAATATTTTTATACCTAGTTGTTAATTTTTATATATTTAATAATATACATTGTATTTATTACTTATGTATTTTAGGGAACCTGATTTTGTGAAATTATGTGCTGTCCCACCCCACTGCTATTTGCCAAAGATTTGCGTACAGTATTTCTAAAGGAAAATAAGACACATGTATTTGCCAAAAAAAGAGAAGTAATCGGAACTTGAAACAAATAGGACTAAACTATTCGTGTATATAATACCAAATTATGTATATACTGATCTCTATTATCGTCATTTTGTGTTCAAATTATTATCATTATTCGATGTGTTGATGTATCGCAATTTTCAAAATAAATATTATTACATTTTTCTATGTTTCATTCCAATAATCTCCCCATTAATATAATCCAGATATTTTTACGTCCTTATTAATGCTATGATCGCACTAGGCTGTTTTACTAGGGTGCTATTTGCTACTGGCTGCTAACAGCCAAAAAAATATTGGATCACCTGGTACTGGTATTCAGTGTTTCACATTTTTATTTGGACGTTATTAATACAATATTTGTTACAGTTAAGTATTTGCCTAATATAAATTCCTTACAACCACTGTCTACGTGCCTGCATTATTATATTGAATACATAATAAAATCCAACGCTGCTACGCTACTGGCCGTAGAATTGATAAATAACGGTAGTGTATGCAACCAAAACTACCAGGTCGCGGTGGCAATTGAGATTGTGCCCACCAGCGGTGACGGTTTTCTACTGCAAGCACGTAAACTGTCCAGCAAACCGGAGGTGTGGGGGTTGCGAAAAATGCATGTGTGACGTCAGAGGATTAGGCAGATAACCCCATACCATAGCATAGACGTATTCTAATAGCTAAATAGGCAATAGCACATGCAACAAATTCGCGCAAAAAGTCTGCCGTTTTATTAGGGTTGTTTAGTGTTTACTCGACCTTCTTGATGGTTCGTTCGGTTAACTACTTCTTAAAAATATGTCGGTTCAAATTTGTAGTATTTACTTAATAACATATAGTAACACTTCATTAAATAAGTCCTTAAAACTGCATTGATATTTTGCCCACCCAATTAAACATATCACGAGCCGCTACTGAGCAACACCAGCAACTAGCGGCTAAAAAAACATCCTAGTGTGACCGTGGCATTAGGGAGACGCAGTTTCTTGTAGGATGTCACTGAGAAATTGGGTAATTAACATTAATACTGCAGTTGTATGTCCCCTTAGGGTTTCTGTTGCATTTACATGCATATTCTACGCGTTCATACAAATGTCTGTTAACCTTGATTGATCCCATGAGCGAGCATGGATGGATAGGTATGGATGGCACTTCACAAATTAATTGATAATCTTCTTACTTCGATTTTAATCACGTTCGAGGGTATTAATGACAGTGGCATGTTCGGGTGATCCACACGATTTCTCTGAACGCGTACAATTCAAAATCCACCCCCCGATGGAGCAATAACTACCTATATTTGTTTGATGTCACGATTAAATAATATAGCATTCAGAATTTTTACATATCGCATCCTCCACCAGCATATAATGAAACATAGGGACCCTTCACAAACAAGATTTGTTTACGCTGATGTTTATGCTGATGTTTACGCTGACGCTTGGTTACTGTAGCGACGAAATATTTAGTTGTCAAGCATCAACAGACCGGGAAACTTCAAGAAAGAATATGCAAAAGTACTGCTTTCAAGCTGTATTTTGATGAATCGATAAAAAGTCACCATTCAGGAGGATCGTGGGGAATATCAAACTCGTTTATTAGACCCTCAACGTCGTGACATACACGTAAAGATCCTTCCGTTTTAAAATATACTTTAAAAGGCTCGTTACGCTTTGTAAATGAAGACAGTGTCACACCTCGTGCGAAAAGATTCCATTCCTGTAGCCTAGAACACAATAACTCGGCTTTTTCTTTTGATAAGCCTCTCTTTCTGTCTTTAAAGTAAGTCTTTATCCAAACCTAAGTCTTTAACCAAATCATTCAGTTCGCAATGGTTTATAAGGGAGGTGTTCCTAAAACATCAAATGGTGAATCTTCACGACTTGCCTGATTTGACAGAGTGATTTGTCCATTCAGTCAATCAGTCAATCTGTCCAATCAGGCAAGTTTCTTCAAACAGGCGAAATTTCGTCTGTGTCAAAAATTGAAGATGATGAAGTGGATGGCTCACTTGGGAGAGGATGGTTCTCTCCATGGGGGATAGGTCGCGATGTTGATGGCAAATTTGGGTATTTTATTTTATGCTTATCCTTCTTGGAATATCCGGAATTCTTTTGCGTCCCTTTCGTCCGCTTTAAAAGTCCGACTGTGATGATGATTATGTTGCATAATAGAAATTAGATTAAAAAAATACAATAAATCGTAATTTATAATATGAGATTTGTTTCGTAGATACGGGCAATTGTATAAATAGCATTTAGTCGTTGATTCCCGCTGTTTTTGTTGTTTTCAATTTGAGTCGCACACCCTACAACGTAAAAATTGAAACAAATCACACCACTAGGGAGGGATCTATTGAAATGGAAGCTATATTAAGGCCAAACCTGACCAGAAAATATTTACATTTTCACTCTCTGAACATTTATTTTCATCTTTTACATTGATCATAGGAATTTTACTGTGTTCTAGTATCTGTACTTTTTACGGATGATATAATTTGTTAATTTGTGACTTTAAACATCAACAAAAATACGAAACCAAAACCAAGATCTTTACTGCATTAAAGTCAACACAATTATTCATTTACTTTCTCTCCCACGAACGCAATAATTTATCTCTTGAAATCATAACCGTCCAGCAACATCGGTTCTTCATTCTGACCAGAATTAAATTACCAAAAAGCCGAATCTCGCGGAATAATCAAATAATAAGTTCGCTCCTTAATTAAAATAGGGGTTGTTTTGACTAATTAATTTTAAACGGTAAAAATAACGGACAAAATCGGTGCCAGGCGAATTTCGGATGAAAATCTTGCGGGGGTTGCTACCCCAGGCGCATGTTCAACCCTGGCTTGCGCCCCCCTATAAAAGACAATTGCCTGCTAGGTATACACAGTTTTGTACTGACCGCGAACGCATTTGAAATTTGAAAAAAAAGGAGAATTGTGCCGAACACATAATTTTCATTTATCGATAGAAATGAATGTTTTAACCGGTGTTTTTTCTTTAGTTACGTTTATTTTGTTATTAATTACGTCTAATAGTCAAGGTTAGTATAATTTTTTGTTATTTTCTACCATAATTTTGTACAACAAAACTTGTATGACAAAAATCGGTTTGACATTTCTTTTTTTCAGGTGCTCCGCAGGGCGATTACAGAAATCGAAATTTAATACCGTTCCCAAGGGTGGGGAGGGGTGGTAGGGATGTCTCCCTTGACATAGCATCTCCAGGTAAATTAATCAACATTAGTTACAGCAAATCCTAACCCAATTACATATTTAATAACGCAATCTGCAACTTTGTCTCTACACATCTCCCTGTAGACTACCCGACCAAATTCGACGAATTTGCGAGCCCTAAAGTGCGAAGAACAGGCACAAAAACCATGAGTACTGGTCTATGGTTTGGCCCTAGGTTGGGGAGAATCCAGAAAAGAAAAGAAAATTATGTGAACGAAGCGATGAGGTACTTGTTACTAAGAGGTATTCCCACAAATTGATTTCTGTATTTTTGATTAACATTGTTAGGGTTTTAATTAAATTTTTGGTTTGGTTTTCTTACAGATTTGGCCTCGTACAAGAATACCCCTAAATATACCCCTAGATTGGGCAGGGAATCAGAAGAATTATTCGGAGATGTAAACCAAAATAATCTGACGAATTATTGATTAAATCAGTGATTTTTTAAATTTCTCGGTTAGTTTTCCGGTATAAACTATTGTATTTTAGAGTATATGGTATATGGTATAAATACAAATGTAGATTCGAGTTTAGATAATAAATAAATGATGCATATATTTAGTAAAGAGTGTTTTATTTTTATTGAGGCAAGTATGGAAGGAAGCCAAGAAATTCAATCAAATAATTTATTAATTATCAATGCTTCCATAATGTTTTATGTAAACAAAGTCTTCAAGCAGTATCCTTTGATATAGCAGCAAAAACTTCGGTAGGATTATCCTCCCCATTCTGCAACGTATCTACACAAAACAAAGTTTAAAGAAACACCACTTAAGACATTACAATTTAAAAATACTACCAAAATTAAAACACTCACCTTGCATTAATAAATAATTCAATAAATTCTCGTTAAGTCCGTAGAGATTCGGCTGCAGTTTTACAAAATCTAAAACGAAAAGCGACAAATTAATTAAAGTCAATTCCACAGCGAGTTGGATAACAAAACCTGATTGGAAGTCGATGTTTTGTAGTGTCCTGCCAGTCCTCATGAATGGCAGTAATCCTTTTGGACCATTTTGTCCTAATCCACGTTTCGGCGCTTTGATGAAACAGAAAAGTTGTCATTGTAATCTGTGTGTTAACTCTGGTATAAAATAAACCTGGTATTTGATATTTTGATACATACATAGTTCATTGTATTGTTCGTTGTTTAATTTATAATCTTCTGACCGTTTTCCTGTCCTGAAAATAGGGGCCAACCTAATTGAAGAACCTATAACAATACACAATTTATTGTAATTGAACATTCGTCAAGTTCATTTTTCACCTTGTGGTAAATTCCAACCCATATCCCCTGCTCTACCAACACGAATTCCATATCTTGCTTCTCTCGTTTCTAAAACAAACAATATCTTCATGTATTTAACAACATTTGTCAAGCAAACGTCACGATTATTTACTTACCACTAGCTGAATGTACACTAAGCACAATAATTCCCAAAAATAACTGTACATAGAGCAAGAGCAACATTTTCCTTTTGATTTTGAGTCTAGACTCTATACACAAGACTTGGGAAGCTAGATGTAGTCGAACTGATCCATACAAGGGTGGTTTTCCCTTTATATAAGACCAGCTTGCGTCGATGCCATGATCAAATAGTGTCACTTTGGTTACAGATTACCTAATTACAGCCTAATTTTGTGCTGGAATGTGCCATTTTAACTCTGTTTTGCGTTTAATTTAGAAGGTAAATAGACGTGTTACTAATTTTCAATTTCCAATGCTTTTTTTGCGAGTATTGGAGATATATTTCAATGTATTTCCATAAAACTAGTGTCAGTTACATGAAGTACGTTTTTATTTGCTAATACCGTTGTATATCACAGCAGCACGTACTGAAATTATCCATATTTGCAGTTTAACTGCAAATTGGTACGTTTCATAGCGTTAATTTGTTTTTATGGATTGTTGTCTGGGATATATGTGTTTAAATAAAGGTAATGGGAAAAATGAAAACAACAAAAATTATTCACACAATCAGTTCACGTTTATTTCTGTAAAATCCTTTCGTTTCAATTGGAATTTGTAGAAATTGGGTTTCTATATTTTCTTGGCGGTGACAAATCTGTCTCTTTTAAACAGATCCTTGTGTACAGACGTAATTTCAAGCCCAAGGGCCGGATTTTCCTCCAAATGAGACCGCAGTAATTCTGGATGCCAACGGTCTACCTCCAGTATTACTTTACCGTCAATTTCCAGCAAACGCGAGGATATCTGTAATACTAACTTAATTAATCTTAGACCATCTGTACCACCGTCTAATGCGTCCATATCTTCGTACCTAAAACACATAGAAAAAAATAACATAATTTAATGTTTGCATTGTTCAAAAACGTGTTTTTTTCAAAGGGCTGTATCTCGACGACCCTTTGCTCAATTTTAACAAAACCTACACCATTCGATTGCCCTTTCCTTGATCTATAAGAATTTTGATGGGTCTGATCCACATTTAGAGAACTCAATGTAGTATTTGCTCCCGAACATCGGCATGTACCGTTTATCTTATGGGAATCTACGTGTATATAACTATGCCAATTACTCGACTATCCTTGAAGATATCGAAATGAAACAAACACCGCTATAACCAGCAATCCTCGGCCAATCTAAAACTTGATAGGTCCGGTTCGAAATATGAGAATTAGTATGAGTAATTAATTAATAACTGATACCAACAATTCGCCAAAATCTCGATTTTTCAAAAGGCTGTATCTCGACGACCCTTTGCTCAATTTTAACAAAACCTACACCATTCGATTGCCCTTTCCTTCATCTATAAGAATTTTGATAGGTCTGATCTAGATTTAGAGAACTCATTGTAGTATTTGCTCCCGAACATCGACATGTACCGTTTATCTTATGGGAATCTACGTGTATGTAACTATGCCAATTACTCGACTATCCTTGAAGATATCGAAATGAAATAAACATCGCTATAACCAACAATCCTCGGCCAATCTAAAACTTGATAGGTCCGGTTCGAAATATGAGAATTAGTATGAGTAATTAATTAATAACTGACTCGATGATACCAACAATTCGCCAAAATCTCGATTTTCAAAAGGCTGTATCTCGATGACCCTTTGCTCAATTTTAACAAAACCTACACCATTCGATTGCCCTTTCCTTGATCTATAAGAATTTTGATGGGTCTGATCCAGATTTAGAGAACTCAATGCAGTATTTGCTCCCGAACATCGACATGTACCGTTTATCTTATGGGAATCTACGTGTATATAACTATGCCAATTACTCGACTATCCTTGAAGATATCGAAATGAAACAAACATCGCTATAACCAGCAATCCTCGGCCAATCTAAAACTTGATAGGTCCGGTTCGAAATATGAGAATTAGTATGAGTAATTAATTAATAACTGACTCGATACCAACAATTCGCCAAAATCTCGATTTTCAAAAGGCTGTATCTCGACGACCCTTTGTTCAATTTTAACAAAACCTACACCATTCGATTGCCCTTTCCTTGATCTATAAGAATTTTGATGGGTCTGATCCAGATTTAGAGAACTCAATGTAGTATTTGCTCCCGAACATCGAAATGTACCGTTTATCTTATGGGAATCTACGTGTATATAACTATGCCAATTACTCGACTATCCTTGAAGATATCGAAATGAAACAAACACCGCTATAACCAGCAATCCTCGGCCAATCTAAAGCTTGATAGGTCCGGTTCGAAATATAAGAATTAGTATGAGTAATTAATTAATAACTGACTCGATGATACCAACAATTCGCCAAAATCTCGATTTTCAAAAGGCTGTATCTCGACGACCCTTTGCTCAATTTTAACAAAACCTACACCATTCGATTGCCCTTTCATTGATCTATAAGAATTTTGATGGGTCTGATCCAGATTTAGAGAACTCAATGTAGTATTTGCTCCCGAACATCGACATGTACCGTTTATCTTATGGGAATCTAAGTGTATGTAACTATGCCAATTACTGGACTATCCTTGAAGATATCGAAATGAAACAAACACCTCTATAACCAGCAATCCTCGGCCAATCTAAAACTTGATAGGTCCGGTTCGAAATATGAGAATTAGTATGAGTAATTAATTAATAACTGACTCGATGATACCAACAATTCGCCAAAATCTCGATTTTCCAAAGGCTGTATCTCGACGACCCTTTGCTTAATTTTAACAAAACCTAAACCATTCGATTGCCCTTTCCTTGATCTATAAGAATTTTGATGGGTCTGATCCAGATTTAGAGAACTCAATGTAGTATTTGCTCCCGAACATCGACATGTACCGTTTATCTTATGGGAATCTACGTGTATATAACTATGCCAATTACTCGACTATCCTTGAAGATATCGAAATGAAACAAACACCGCTATAACCAGCAATCCTCGGCCAATCTAAAACTTGATAGGTCCGGTTCGAAATATGAGAATTAGTATGAGTAATTAATTAATAACTGACTCGATGATACCAACAATTCGCCAAAATCTCGATTTTCCAAAGGCTGTATCTCGACGACCCTTTGCTTAATTTTAACAAAACCTAAACCATTCGATTGCCCTTTCCTTGATCTATAAGAATTTTGATGGGTCTGATCCAGATTTAGAGAACTCAATGTAGTATTTGCTCCCGAACATCGACATGTACCGTTTATCTTATGGGAACCTACGTGTATATAACTATGCCAATTACTCGACTATCCTTGAAGATATCGAAATGAAACAAACACCGCTATAACCAGCAATCCTCGGCCAATCTAAAACTTGATAGGTCCGGTTCGAAATATGAGAATTAGTATGAGTAATTAATTAATAACTGACTCGATGATGCCAACAATTCGCCAAAATCTCGATTTTCAAAAGGCTGTATCTCGACGACCCTTTGCTCAATTTTAACAAAACCTACACCATTCGATTGCCCTTTCCTTGATCTATAAGAATTTTGATGGATCTGATCCAGATTTAGAGAACTCAATGTAGTATTTGCTCCTGAACATCGACATGTACTGATCTTATGGGAATCTACGTGTATATAACTATGCCAATTACTCGACTATCCTTGAAGATATCGAAATGAAACAAACACCGCTATAACCAGCAATCCTCGGCCAATCTAAAACTTGATAGGTCCGGTTCGAAATATGAGAATTAGTATGAGTAATTAATTAATAAATGACTCGATGATACCAACAATTCGCCAAAATCTCGATTTTCAAAAGGCTGTATCTCGACGACCCTTTGCTCAATTTTAACGAAACCTATACCATTCGATTGCCCTCTGCTTAATCTATAAGATTGGTGGCAATCTGACAACCGGAAGTGGCAAATATTACGTGTATTTTCTTAGGGATAGAACTATATACTTAGTATTTATGTTTGCAAATTATACAATAAAATATTCTTACTGTTTAACTTCTGCTTGTAATGTATGTAAATCACCAGTGGGAACATAGGGGGCGTTAGAAACTATGAGTTTAAATTTCTTATTCAAGAAATTGTCAACGTTGCTCTTGTCTATTGTCTTTTGAATGATGGAAATTCGGTCTTCTAGATTATGGATCGCAGCGTTTTCCCTAGTTAATTGACAAGCCTCTTCTGACTTGTCAATGGCAATGCATTTCAGCTAAAATAGATAAAATTTGTTGATCAAGCAATCTAGTTTAAAAACTAGTCATACTCTTTCATCTCCTTTCAGTAAAGCCAAACTTATGGCACCTGAACCGCAACATAGTTCCAGAAACTCTGTTATTCTACGATCTGCGTTACATTCGTGTAAAATCAGGTCAACCAATTGCTCAGTTTCTGGTCTTGGGATGAAGACAGGTTGCTTCATTTTCAACCTCATGTCTTTAAAATCCCATTCTCCTATTATATATTGTATTGGCATTCTAAAAATAAATGTTGTAGTTACCAATGAAAAAAAAACTTAGGAATTATACTGTTTGAGTCTCATTTGGCACATTTTAGTAATTCTGTCCATCTCCGAGAGTGACATTACACGGTCGTCATTGCTATATACATCGTAAATCTGTAAGAGACACGCTGTAGCTTTTTTCCTTTATCGAATCAAGAGACACCCTGTATATGACACATAAAATCCCTCACCTGTTTCGTGTTTAATACATGTGCTACAATATTCTCTATAGAACTTTCCGGCTCGTCTATTCTTTGTTCCGCAAATATCTTTTTCCATTTCTTCAAAACATTCGACAGTTTACATTCGGGGTTTTTTGAATCTGCCGCCAAAATGGTGGCTAGCGATTTTTTTGCTGTGTTATTTTGCGCGGTAATTTTTTGGACGATAAAATTTCTCGATATGGTACTTGAAAGAATACGACGCAACATTCTCGTCGTGACTATTATCTTTTTTTACTACGGGGATATTGTGACAGTGTTGACGGAAGGTATAGATTTTTGTTTACAGAGGTTATGAAATGTGGGAACACATGTTGGCTTACTTGATTACGTATAGCGTTCGAACTGGTTTTAATTTAACAAGATAGAACTTCAACACACAATTCTGCTTGCAATAAAATGGCAGGTAGTTAACAGAATTTGAAGAATGACTAATAGTATAAAAACTACACGATTGAGGTTATGTTTTCTAAAGGTAGACTTGTTTTCTAGAGGTATGCAACACAAATAGCACAACATTTATTTTTACGTTCCGACTTGTACCCTAGATTCCCTAGAAGGAAAGAATTGTAATGACGTTTCGAGATTTCCGAGGAAATACGCGTTTTGAGGTCCCCTGAAACGATTACAATGATTTCTGGAAAATGTATGTATGTGTATGTATGTATGTATGTGTATGCGTGTATGCGTATGGGTGACGTTAAATATGTATACAAAGGCACAGATCAGTGGGATGAACGGTTTAGGCGCTATCTTCTACCTATACTAATTACGAACTTTCAAGTGTAGGGCGCGTTCAGCGCAATCGCCCATTTTCGCCGACATTTGCGATCGAGTAGCTGCAAAATTGGGCTTTTCGATATTACTTTTGACGCTCGAATTGAAAAAAGGACACAATTCCGCGTGGACTGCGCGATATTTTGTAAATTAAATGCGTCAATTTTGAAAAAAAAAATCACGTTTTTGCATCTCTTCGGGTGAAGGCGAACCTCGAGAAAATGTCACGTGACGTCTAGAAATTCCGACAAGCGGATCGATGAACGTCAAAAATTTACATTTTTTATCCGTTCCTGCCGACCTTATAAAAGCCGCTCGCTCTCATGTCTTACGATAAGATCCCTCTAAATACCCTTCGCAAAGAGTTTTGAGCAAAAAAACGGCCTTAAAAACAATTTTCGATCCAAAAAATCGATTTTTGTCGACCCGTGTTTTGCTGCTGTTACCACAGTAACGTCAAACCCGAAACGCCCCCTGCCGGACATTCGTAACATGTGACATAACCTAAAATGTATCCTAAAATGTCAATATTGCGAATGTGGACGGTGGGAAGCCTTAACCACATATTTCTAGAATGCCCAATAACTAAAGTCGAAAATTTTGACATATACACAGAGCTAGTAAGGGTTTCTAAAAGCAGATTGACAGAATCCACAGCCTTCGTCGCTGTGTTGCAAATTGTCAGATTTTGACAAACGTCAGTGCCACTGACATGACATGACATTAAATGTCAGTATGACAAATGTAATTCTGTCATAGAAACTGACGTTAGGTAGCGTCCAGAGATGGCTCTAACTTTACTAAATTAAATAATTCCAAAGTGTTTAAGCACTTCATTGTGCCAATGATATAGTCGGAAAGTTGGGTGAGGGCCACCCCAGATATTTCATTTTCTGACTAGTACCCTTATTTATTTCTAATATCAAATACTTATACTTAAATAAATAAATTATTTACATAAATTATGTACAGGAACAATGTGAGAGATGACAGAGCTAAATATCACAATTTTGTAAATCAGTTTTTGTTCTCTTATGGTATTTCTTGTATAATAATTCAACCGTCCACGTTAATACTGCTAAAGCTGTAATGGAATTGAGTAGGTAGATGCACTTTCTGTAACTACCTGTTAAATCTTTGATTGTTCCTGAAAAAGAAATACATAAATTAAAATAATAGCAGCTATATTTGATACACTTACCAAATAGTGGTCCAGCTAATAAAATCATAACGCCATTAATAGAAAATTGCAACCCTAAAGCAGCTGGGAGTTTGTCTATTGGGACATGACTCGGCGTTACTAAAGACCAATATACCAATCTTGTACCACGAACCATGCCGATAGCCGCAGCACAGAACAGTAACGGTAGGAAGTTATCAGCATATAAAAGCGCTAAAAATCGAATCATCAAATATCGAATTATCAATTCTGCAAAACACTGGAGACTTACAAGACCTGGCAACCATTAGAAGCGTCAAAGAGATGAGTAACATAACTCGTTGACTAAACTTCAAGATATCAGTAAAGTACGGTGCAAGAAATCTAAAGATTATATCAGCAATGGAAAACGTTGACATGAATGTTGCTATTTCCTTTGTGGTTAAACTATAATCTGCCATTATAAACGGCATGAGTATTAGAAAGTTAATCTCTGATAGAAAATCTAAGGATAACCCTATGATTATGTTTACGAAAGTCAGGTCTTTTAGTAGAGCTAAATCGAAAGTTTTGCTGATTGTTCTTAGTATTCTTTTTCCTAGGGGTTTCTTCTTTTGTGGACCAGTATAGTATTCGTCACTAGAATCTGATCCCGCCTCTGAAAGATACTTTTATAATAATCATTTAAGAACAAACAGTAAACATTTACCTGGACACATTGAAGCAGTTTGTTCTGAAATTGAAACCCTGGACACTGCGTGCAAAGATGTCGTAGAATCAGTAAAAATCATAGATAACTTCTTAGGAGTACCATCTTTTTCCAAAAAAAGGTCACATTCTTCATTCATATTATCGTCCATATCATCAATTGGTACTTTCACCATGTGCCATTCGACAGGTTGTAGCAATAAAGCAGCAACGAGAACATTCCCAGCAATAGCTGATATGATGATCATAATAGATCGCACGTCATACTCTGTCATTAAGTATGATATCAATTGAGGCATCAAAATTGGTCCTAGTCCATATACAGCTGATACATATCCATTCACTTTGGATCGTTTCTTGACAAAATAAGTGTTGAGAGCTACTGGGAAAGATTGGAGACCCATTCCATATCCAATTGCTGTAAAATAAACATCAATAAGATAGATCTGAATAAAAATCATTAAAACTCACAAGTTATTATGCTGTAGGTTATGAAGAAATGTTCGAATTTTGTAGCGTACGCTGTAAGAAGTAGCCCAAGTATTATCAAAACACCTCCTATGAACGAGACTATCCTATAGCCGAAGTATTTGATGAGGGGGCCATTCACAATTCCGCAGATATTGCAAAATGCCAGATTTGTGCTTAGAATTATTGTATTTTGTGTACCAGTGAAGCCTAGCTCTTGGAATGTGTCTTTGTAGAGGAGCCCAAAGTTCTGGGCGATGGGAAATATAATAAACTGAAAATGAGAAAAACCAGTTAGATATTAAATATTATATTTAACGACTATTTGTTTTTTGAGTTGTGCTTTTATAACGTCGATTGAAGAAGTACAAAATTAATTTCTGATTTCTTGTACTTTGCTAACTTACAAAATAAAGAGCTACACCGACGGCTATCATGTAGCCCCAACCACCATCCGGAGCTATAAATTTCCTTCTCGATCGAAATAACATTTCCACTAATAATAATCAATAAACAATCACTTATTAATGTTAATAATTCACAACACTATTACGCTTTCACCAAATAATTCTTCGAACATCTTTTGCAATGATTATATCTCTCATATTATTATTAATAGCATTTGTATTGAAGTGTGGAACTGATAATTTGTTATCTGCGATGACCGAATTGTGTAACTTTCGGCACTTGAAAAAAAAATAACACGATTGTGCGAGCAAGAAGTATTTACGACTGCAGAAGTTTTGTGCTTTACTATTTGCATTGCGAAAATTGCATTAAGTGCTGTTGACCCCGACATTATCAAGGATGTGACCCCAAAACGGCAATTTTGGAGGTCGACCTAGAATACCGTTTAATAAAACGGCACAGAATTGCCGTGTCGTTGATAAGATAATAAAGTTTGATTCATCCAAAAGGTGAACGACGTCACAATCGTCTATCTGGCACGTATGCAAATTTATTAGCATTGAAGTGTCAATACATAACAACCGCACATGTGACAAAACTCATTTGGTAGATTTTTACAACATCTTCTTTGATCACTTCCCATATTTTAATGTACAGAATATCTGTATAACTTAACTTGATAAAATAACAAACAAACTTAGATCTTAGAAGTGTCACAACATTTTGATGACTTGACCTATGAAAAGTGATGTTGTGATCCTTGTTCTGGTTATTTGTTCGCTTGTACGCTTCTTGGTACATTAGGAGGACCTCAAAATGGAGATGGTAGACAGCAAAATAAAAAAAAATTTGCAAGAAGCCTCAGAATGTGATAAATCAATTTGTTATTGAATTTGTTATTGGATTAACTTCTTCGAAAACTTTATTTAAGTACGTAACTCATTAGAATCGATAATCAATACTTACAAACCCTAAAATTGTGCCTAAGGCAATCATCCAACCCCATCCGCCATCCGGGGCTAAAAGTCGAAATTTACGTCCGTCACTTTTCATTGTAATCCACTATTATCCAGAATTTTAACGACACTTAAATAACATAATGCGGCCACATAATCACTCCGAGTCAGACTTTCCTCAACTAATAATTATTACTTATTGTTTTTGTTAGCGCGAATCACCACTGAATGTGATGTTAACTGTAGGCATGAACGAAATTTTATTTGATGCACGTGGTTATTAATTTTTAATGTACGTATCGTGTTTCTTTTTGCATAGGAGTTTCAAAATTTAGAAATACCTTGAAATGTTTTAAAGTGCGTGCACGCTATTGCTACATATGTAAACGTAAACTACTATTTATTCCGGTTTATTGAGTAGGTACGTCATTTATTACGCAATTGACTGGTTTGAGTCTAATTTATAGACAGATGTATCTTGTTTTAAATTTGTTTACAGCAATGACTGGGCGTAATATTAGGTTTGCTTTTTATGAGGTTTTCAGAAAACTTACTATGATGTGTAGTATGCAAGTTGTATTTGACATTTTCTAGCATTGCTCAAGTAAGAATTTGGAATTTGAAGTATTAAGTCTTACGACAAATATGTGACTTAATTGATTTGAAAACCAGAAAATGATTTGCAGATAAGTCGATGTTCTGTTTGATTTTCTGTTCTTGAAATTATAGAACTTGGATGTGTATCACACTAGCCTGCTATTTGCTACTAGCTACTAACAGTGTGACCACTCACTGTTTTACCAGCTGTTAACCAGCACAGTGTGACCACTCACTGTTTTACCAGCTGTTAACCAGCACAGTGTGACCACTCACTGTTTTACCAGCTGTTAACCAGCACAGTGTGACCACTCAGCAGCCGCTATTTTTGCATGACGGCGAATGGTTTTGGCTGTTGCTTGTAAAGTTGAATGTCTTGAACATTCATTAGCTGCTGCTGGTTCAGAACAACCTTATTAAATTGTATAATTAATTAATTATATTTTAATTAAAAAATTGGACGAAAATCTGATTGAATTACTTTTATGTTTGAAGTTAATATCAATAAAACATTAAAGCTTACTGAGGCTTACTGGTAGTAGCCACCAGCGGCAGCAGTACTTTTATTGGTAACCAGCGTAATGCGACCATAAAATTTCCGTTGGCTGCCTAATAAAACAGCCTAGTGTGACCGTGGCATTAGGTACAAGCATTTGAATTAACTCATTCATTTTTTCATTATCTTCTCTAGAAATATTTGCTCAAAGATTACGCAAATTTGCACAAGCACCAGTAAACGAAGAAAAAAAAAACGTAAACATTTTTTCTATAAAAATAATATTTATTTAACATAATTATGTACAATAAATTAAAAAAATCTTGATAACAAATTACTCTATTTTTTATCATCATTTATTTTCTACTGTACTGGTATCACTAGCTGCTGTCTTCTTCTTTTTGCAGTGCACATATATCAACTCAACGGTCCACATTGATATCGTCACAAAAGTAACTGCATTGATGATATAAATACACTTCTTATAGCTGCCTGTCAAATCGCGTATAAAACCTGTCAAAATAAAAATTGTTTAATTGCTGTGATTTTATTCCTAGTGTCTGCATAGTATAAAAATAGACTGTGCAAGTTCTTTTATTATAGATGTTTCAAACTAAGAAGAGCACAGTTGTATATGCAACCAAACATACATAGGCAATTTATAAACCATACACTGGGTATGATTGGTTGCATATACAACTGTGCTCTTCTTAGTTTGAAAGTACTCTACCTATAGCTGGTCCACCTAACCATATACAGATTCCATTCACAGTCATTTGGATCCCTAATGCTGATGCTAATCGTTCTATTGGTACGTGGCTAGGCAACACCAACGACCAAAATACTGTTCTAACGCCTTTAGCTATACCTAAACCAGCTGCTATCGCCAGAAGTGGGTAGTAATCATCAGTTAATAACAATGCTAAAAAGAAAAAAAAATCACGTTCAATCTTGTTCTTAATACATAAAAACATACAATAACAACATCGGAAAATATACTTACAAAACCGCGTTATGATCAGCAACCACAACGACAACAAATACATGATTCTATGGGGTTGTTTCAAAACATCCCCAATGAACGGTCCCAAAAACCTAAAGCAGATATCGCAGATCGAAATAATCGACATGAAGGTGGCAGTTTGTGGGATTGTAAAATTGTAATCTCCCATTATAAAAGGTGTTAGAAGCGAGAAATTCAACTCGGCGAATACAGCCAAAGACATGCCCAACATGATGTTAACATATATGGGATCTCTCAATAAATTCAGGTCGAAAGTGTCCACGATATTCTGCCAAACCCTTTGCATCAAAGACGGCTTCTTCTTTTGTACTGTTAAATCGGGATTGTAGACTTTTTCGTCGATCTTTGGTAAGGATGGGGATAACTTCTTGTTCAAGATCTCTTGGTTTCCATGGGATTTCTCGTTAACGAGATGCATCTCGGGTTTTATGCTTTCATCTGGTAGTGAACTCCTGGAGAAAGTTCGTTTTCTTGACGACACTGAAGGTCTTCTCGACGAAGGTTTTCTGTACATTTCTTCATCTGCTAAAGACATCATACTACCAGCTAGTGGGGTATCAATGCCATACATTGCTTCAATTTCGACTTCTTTGCTTAAAGAATTACGCCTGCTTGTGCTTGTACCGTTTTGTTTTACCCTGGCATCATCTGCAAATTGATCAGTCATTTTTTAAAATTGATTTAGCGAGATTTTATTGTTTATTTTATCGTAAAAATATCATTTGTATGAATTATTTCGGACTTATCGATGACTTATCGGTGACTTGTCGAAGGGACATTCCACCTTGTGTAATTTAATATATTTTGTATATCAAATACTATACTATAGTAATATTGAAGTGGACATAGCTAATCTCACATAGTTATCTCAAAGTTGTCTAATCATGCTTATGTGACCAAAATAAATATTAAAGTAATGCTCTAGCGTATGACACATTCATAATGTTAATTGGGATAATTACTGTGGACAACATGGTGCAACCATCTGCCTTTATTAACTGTGCAAACAGACTGGATGATTATTTATAAAATAATATATGGGGTATGGATCGATTGAAAAGACCTGATCTTTCCAATAAGCTAATTTGCAGAAAGATAGGTCCACTACTTTTGAAGTTACAGCTTGTCAAAATGAACATTGTTTGCGACTTCGATGAAAAAGTGTACTTTTTTCTCAAAGTAAAAAAACTATAAGATGGAAAATAATTTCTAAAATAGGTATATACATGGGTCGATAGGAAAAACCTTGATCTTTCAAATAAGCTAATTTGCAGGTAGATAAGTTCACTACTTTAGAAGTTACAGCTTGTCAAAGCGAACATTGTTTGCCACTTCTTCGGTCAAAATATGTACTTCTTTCAACGAACAGTACTATAAGAAGGAAGACTATTTCTCACATGATATGGTATATAGATCGATTAGAAAAACCTTATCTTTCCAATAAGCTAATTTGCAGGAAGATACGTCCACTACTTTTGAAGTTACAGCTTGTCAAAGTGAACATTGTTTGCGACTTCGATGAAAAAGTGTACTTTTTTCTCAAAGTAAAAAAACTATAAGATGGAAAATAATTTGTAAAATAGTATACATGGATCGATAGGAAAAACCTTGATCTTTCCAATAAGCTAATTTGCAGGTAGATAAGTTCACTACTTTAGAAGTTACAGCTTGTCAAAGCGAACATTGTTTGCTACTTCTTCGGTCAAAATATGTACTTCTTTCAACGGATCAGTGCCATAAGAAGGAAGACTATTTCTCACATGATATGGTATATAGATCGATTAGAAAAACCTTATCTTTCCAATAAGCTAATTTGCAGGAAGATACGTCCACTACTTTTGAAGTTACAGCTTGTCAAAGTGAACATTGTTTGCGACTTCGATGAAAAAGTGTACTTTTTTCTCAAAGTAAAAAAACTATAAGATGGAAAATAATTTGTAAAATAGTATACATGGGTCGATAGGAAAAACCTTGATCTTTCCAATAAGCTAATTTGCAGGTAGATAAGTTCACTACTTTAGAAGTTACAGCTTGTCAAAGCGAACATTGTTTGCCATTTCTTCGGTCAAAATATGTACTTCTTTCAACGGATCAGTACTATAAGAAGGAAGGCTATTTCTCACATGATATGGTATATAGATCGATTAGAAAAACCTTATCTTTCCAATAAGCTAATTTGCAGGAAGATAGGTCCACTACTTTTAAAGTTACAGCTTGTCAAAGTGAACCTTGTTTGCGACTTCGATGAAAAAGTGTACTTTTTTCTCAAAGTAAAAATACTATAAGAAGGAAGATAATTAATCTAAGACAATAAACATAGGTCTATAGGAAAAACTCTGATTTTTCCAGTAAGGCAATTTGCAGGTGGCTACGCCCACTACTTTTGACATCACACCTTGTCAAAATGGACACTGTTTGCTATCTCAATCAAAATATATACATAAGAAATACTAACCTAGTAACTGATTTGTCTCCTGTTCTTCTTTGCCTTCTTCTTCCTCCACTATCTCCTCTTTCATATGCCATTTGACTGGTTGCAATAAAAAGGCACTTATGAACGTATGACTTGCAATACCACCTAATATCAACATGGCACCTTGAGCTCCGTACAACGGCAATAACAAGCTAATGATTTGTGGCATGATGACCGGACCTAAACCGGCTATTGTCATTGTATAACCAGCAGCTTTACTTCTTCGTTTCGTAAAGTACGTGTTCAAAGCCACTGGGTAAGAGGACATACCCATACCCATGCCAAATGCTACGAAAAAAAAAACCAAAACCATATTAATGAATCATTACCTACTCAAAGAAAAGAACTTACTAACATGTTATAAAGCCGTACGTGATCATGAAATGGGTGAAACCAGTGGCAAACGATGTCAGGATGATGCCTACTGTTGTCAAAAAGGCTCCACATATCGAGACTTTCCTATAGCCCAAGTGTTTGATGAGGGGGCCGTTTATTATACCACAGAACATCGAAAAGGCCGCATTTGTGTTGAGGAGAAGGGAAATGTCAGTTGCTGTGAAGCCTAACTCGTGAAATTTTGACTTGTAGAGAAGCCCAAAACCTTGCATTACTGGTATCGAGACGAACTGAAAAAAAAAAAAAAAACATTGTCAATTTTATTTCATTGTTTTTTCATTGTTTGAAAATCAACCCATATAAGAGTTTCTAGAATACATATTTTGTAGTTTCTTTTTCTATTGAAATTAACTTTGAGGCATCTTAATTAATGCACAAAATTTAACTTTCATAATATGTCAAGGCCAGGTACTAATAAGACCAATAAATTTGAAATGAATGTGTATGTATTTACCTATTTGTTAAGTTAATATTATTTAAATTAATTGTTATTTGTTACTGGAAATACATACGTTATTTTGCAAATAATAGTGGTATTATTTGCCAACTAATTTACAGGGCTATAAGCGTTCATAGAAGCATGCCTGCGAAATTTGATAAACGACAATGGTAACATTACGCGACAGGGCGACATTAGTAGCTAATTATAAAAACTGCACTGTTATATTATTGTGCGCAAGTGCTATTGATAAAAGATAATAAATAAATCACTTTGTAATTACTAATTGTCGGGTATAATTGCAATTTACCGATAATCCTTGAGCCAAAACAATTATATCATTTCAAAAAGTTTGCTGTTAAAATCATCTAAAAAAATAGTTATTTTGTAGTAAAATTTACGACATTTATGAATTAAACTTTGATTTGCGGAATAGTTATCGCATAACGTACTGAACCAAATGCTTTCTGGTGATCTTGAACTAAAAGATAATACCATTTTTTTGTTATAATTGCATTTCATGATTGATATGCGAAGGCCTGGTTATACGCAGTTAGCAAGGTCACTAGAAATTACTAGTAAAATATATTTATGAAAATACAATACCCTTGCAATTTTATGAAGAAAATATCGGAATTGTTTTGACTGACAACATGTTATTAGGAGGCACAATAGTAAGATCAGGAACAACAACATTATGTACATATAATAACAGATTTTAAACATCAAAACACTTTGAGACAAAATAATATATAAAACCAAATTAGTACATACGTAATTTAGAGAGTAAGCTGCGACAACTAACCACCCCCATCCCCCATCAGGGGGTACTTTTTTCTTCATTATTTGGTTGCTGTTTTAGATCACAATAAATCAAATTTAGTCAGCTATAAACATGTTGAGCTAAGTACGCGAAATGCGGTTTCTTGGACAGCTAAAAATAACAAACAGCGCTCAAACGCCAATAATACAGTAGCAAACACTGAAATTTTCAGTGGTGGGAGAAAATATACGATTGTGCGATCCACTCGAATTGATGACATCTTTGCTGTTTGTTTTAGAGTCATCATACTTTGGGTAATTGATGCCCTATCTGAATGACTTGTATTTTGGAGGCATTGCCAGAATTACTGGATTTTTTATTGCATGAACTTGTTAAATAATGTTTTTTGTTTATAAAATATGCTTATATTAAATTCTATTGAGTCAGTTGTGGTCTATACTTAAGTATGACAATTTTGCCTATAATATGATATAATCTGATATACATAATATGAAACTTATGTAAATTTGAGATGATAAATTGAGAGGTACAGTAAACCAGCTGTGATGTATTCATATAATGATCGAAAAAACGTTATAATAGCAAATAGAGATAACATATTTGCTGGACCAGATAACAGCAATAAAAAATATTAACTATAATTGCACAATTTTATAACAATGAGTCAAAACGTTGGTAGGCAGTTTGCATAGCACACATCTCGTTAATCTATACATCCAAATAAAAATGAATGACTCACATACATAGTAAATGTGTGTTTAACTTTCCGGCTACCTCGTTCTGTCAATCTGTGTCTATAAATGCTTATACCACCTAAACCGCTAATCCCATTGACCTGTAAATTGGTTCCTCATATTTAAAGTCACTGGAGAATGAGCTGGTATCAGTATGGTCACACTAGGCTGTTTTACTAGCGTGCTATTTGCTACTGGCTGCTAACAGTGTGACCACTCACTGTTTTACCAGTTGGCGAGTGAGTTTAGCAGCAGCCAGCCCACCAGCGCTTGTTTAACTTTTACAGCAACCAGCATGAATGTTAACTCATGAAATTATGTATTTTTCAAATGTGTTTTATAAATATTATGCCAGGTAATATTCTCCCAATATATAAAGAGGGCTTTAAGAGATACAGTTGTTAAAATACTGATCACATAATGATAACGTTGATTGGAATGCAAAATGTGGACGCTGTTTTAGTATTTGCTGCTTGCTGTAGATTATTAGCCGCTGTTAGCCAGCATAGTGTGACCACATACATACCTACATACATATATTGTTACTGTTTACGTACATGATGTATGGCATAAGCTGTCATTATGAACCATCCATATGCACCATCAGGGGGAACTTTTCTTATATTTACACCCATGTCACTAATTTTACTCACAAAATTTTATAAAACACTTCAGTAATACTACACTTAATTATTTTATATCACAGATCGAAAAACGAACACATTTGATCACACTGTAGACCAAAGTTACTATGGGAATAAGTAGAATGGAGTGTTCATGATATAAGAATGGGAAAAAGCACTCGAAATGTTGCAATTAGTATATACATTTTTCTGTATACTTCGATCGAATATAGTGAGCTATTATCTTCACTTAATCTACACCTGAAACTGTTTACGGGAAACAGATAACGATGTTATCCATAGATATAACAGATGACCCAATACCAACATAGTAATTTATAACTCAATAAAAAATATTAATAACATGGTAGATCAGAACAGGTCGTCGTGATTTCCATAGTTTAAAAGTTGATTTCATGATCGTATACCAATATCAGTTACATAAGTACATACCAAGTTCAATGTAATATGTGATCTATAAATCTGTAATTGTTAGAAAATTAAAGTGGCCTTCAACGATAAATAATTACTGTCATATTTTAGCTATGTGGTGCTATAAACTAACAATTACTAGAGGAAACGGTTTATTGAAAACAAAATTTCCTATTTATAGATAAAAAATATTGTGGCTGATAATACATTTTTAACAGAGCGTATATAACATCATTTATAATTGTAATCAATCACGGCGCTTCTATGAGTCAACGAGGTATTCGGAACGTTGGTTGGGGGCCACCCCGGGTGTTTTATTTGTAGTCTTAAGTTAACTTTATTTCCTTTTATTAGATAACCATCTTTCTTTGCGTTTGTTTCAAATTAATCAAAAAATGTAAAATTAATTATAATAATTATATAAAATTAATATTAAATATTTTTTATATAATTTCTTGCGTAAAATAACAACTCACATGATTTAATGCGCCGGCTAACATGACAATCCAAGCATACCCCCCGTCTGGTGGAGACATTTTTCTCTCACCCATTGTTACAACAGCACAGTAAAGACTGACTGACACATCTACTGTCTCTGCTCATTTCAATTGCTAAAACTTAAGTACTTCAGCTATCTTTTCGAGAATCGCCAAAATTTATGATAAGATTAGCTTTAGTTTTTCTTCAGAGTTACTTCACCATTCAGCAATGACAAGGTGCGACATATTTATCTTAGGGTAGCTGTGATTGGCAGTGGTGGTCGTAGAAATGCTTGCCAGATGTGACAAAGTTTTGCTTATTGCTTTATAAATCGCTTATAATTGCTTCATATAATAACTTACATGGTGCAATGATCCTGCCAACATAATAATCCAGGCAAATCCACCATCAGGAGGTACCATTTTTTTCTCAACCATCTTCATTACAAGATCACAACAAACACTCAACTTTCACCTCGACTCAATTTTGCTTACTGAAACTGTTAAGTCTTTACTTAAGTAGATGTGCTATCTTACCCAGCATGGCTAAATTCTGTGATAAGGTGATATTTATAGAATTTAACCAGATCACTGGGAGAATTACTAATTTCATATTTCTGTTGACAAATCCCTATATGAGATTTCGCTTCAGGATTGTGACATTGTTTTTTATCTTTCCGTGTGTTAGTTTTATGCAGAGTGTGTATGGTGAGATATTTTGTGCTTGTAATCGTGTACAATTGCTGTTACGTCTGGTTTTGCGAAGTTTCACACACTCCTGTTGTTTTTTGAAGGATTAGTTATAAATTATAGTAATTACGTTGCAGTGAAGCTGTATTTAATTTCGGTGATTCAACAGTATGAACTGGTAATTCTTGGGACATTATACATTGATAATGTTGTTGGTAAAAATGTGATTACTGTGGATGAAAGGGAAGCAAAAGAGAGCCTTCCAATCATGCAGATGAAGCGTCTCCGGATATTCGAAGAAGGATAAGCATAAAATAACACATCCACATTTGCCATCAGCATCGCAACATATCCCCCATGGAGAGAACCATCCTCTTCCAAGTGCGCAATCCACTTTATCATCTTCGATTTTTGACACAGAAGAAATTTCGCCTGTTTGAAGAAACTTGCCAGATTTGACAGACCAGTGTCTGAAATCACGAAAATACGAATCTTTTCGTACGAGGTGTGACAGAGTCTACATTTACAAAACATAACCAGCCTTTTAAAGCATACTTTAAAATTGAAGGATCTTTACGTGTATGTCATGATGTTGCAGGCCTTATGAACGAGTCAAATATTCACCACGATCCTTTCGAAGCTTGAAAGCAGTACTTTTCATATTGAATTTGTATAATTTGTTAACTGATTTTGGTATATCTCCATCCTAATTGTTTGTCCCAATTTAATATAAGAAAACAAAACAGATTGCAGATATACATTATCAAGACATACATTATTATTAGATATTGATAACATAATTACAAAAAAAAATTAAATACTGTTCTTATTTGCTAAAAATATATTTAATCACTTATTTGCCAATGCCCTTCGTTGTCTTTTCTTCTTTGTAAGTATGTATTTTTCCGCCATCCAAGCTACGGCTGTAATATAGGTTAGAATATTCAGCAAGTGTAGCGTAATGACATAATTATGTACGGTATCTCGAATCCACCCTATAATGGGTCCCATTATTAAAAACAATAATCCACTGGTTGCCAGTTGTAACCCAGAAGCTGCAGGTAGTTTTTCCAATGGGACATGACTTGGTATAACCAATGCCATGAAAACAGTTCTTAAACCTTTCCCAAAACCAATGATAACAGCTACTAAAATCGACCATTCGTAAGTCTGGGTGTGCACCAAAACTAAAAATTAATAAAATTATGAAATTATAAAGAAAATTTACACGAAACTTACTGATTCTTCCTGCTGCCATACAAAGGACACCAAATAGGAAGAAGGACCTATTCTGCCAGCCTATCCTGTCTGCTAAAAACGGTACTATAAACCTGACTACGATATCAGTGGCACCCAACAAAGACATAAACGTTGCTATTTGATATCCCTCAAATTCAAATTCCTTAAGAACGAATGGTGTTAAAATCGAGAAATTTAATTCCACGAAGTTAGCAATTGTGATTCCCAACATAAGATTGACGTAAATATAATCTTTGAACAGGTTTAAGTCGAAAAACATGATGAACTTCTCGCAAAAAGTGTATTCTTTATTCGCTTCATCTTCTTGTTCTCGGATTTTCTGGTCTTCCAACGCCTTTTGTCGCCTGGTGTATTCTTCAAACTTCCTCTGCCTTTCAACCGCTTGTATCTCCTTAAATTCCTTATACCTCTCCAATTTTTTAGCAGCTGTCTTCAAAACATCTTTCGAATTCGGGTAATCATCAATTTCCTCGATTTTCGACAACAATAACTTCTCTTCCTCCTTGAGATCTTGTGGTGCTTTTTCTGTTGGGCAATCCTCCGCGTCCAATTCTTGGATTATCGGTTTAGACTGCGTCTTCTTCTTTTTGATTTCGTTCAAGTTCGTATATGAAGGTCTTTTCGACATTGTGACCGAACTTTGGCCTGACTGGATACGAGATTTTGCTCTATTCGATGTCAACGACATTCTAGAACCAACCAAAGATGATTTTCTCGAATACCAACCATCATTAGCGTAGATCATCATTGGTGTTCCAGGATCTACTATGTCAAAAGCTGCACTAAAACGCTCGTCGTCATTTGAGAAGTATTGGCTGGAAAATAGCGATCTGGATTTGGTGCTTTTTGATAATTTCCCTTCTAGGTATGGAGTTTCTGTTCCTTTATTCTTTGGGACTTCCTGGAAGATAAAAATTGGTAATTTTATCAAGTGTGGGCTTCAAAATGTGACTCACATCTCTGAACTGGGTGTGCCATTCGACAGGTTGAAGTAATAAGGCACACATGATGGCGTGTGCTGAGAAGGCAGCAAATATAGCTAGTGTTCCCTCCATGTCGTACTTCTGCATCATCAGGGTTATGATATAAGGGCATATTATAGGTCCCACAGCAGTGGTTGTCCATGATAGGCCAGTGGCAACTCGTCTCTTCACTTTGAAGTAAGTGTTCAAAGCTAGGGCATTGGATGATTGTGTGATTCCCAAACCTGCACCTGTATTAATATAAAAATATATATGTTGTTTCCTTGTGCAATAAGTAAAATATTTCTTACCATAGATTATTGAATATAAGATAAGGTACATCCAAACTGATTCTGCAAAACATGTCAGCGATAGTGATACTGTAATCAACACAGATCCGAAGAAAGCGTACTGCCTGTAGGAGTATTTTCGAAAAACTGGACCATTCAGTAAACCTGTGAAGAAAAAGTATTAATACCTTACGGTACCGCTAGTTAGGCCCTGATGTCACTAGATAAGTCCTTAGATAAGGTTAGAATCAAAACTGTTTCGCAATTGGAATTGGAAATTTCTTTTTGATGTACATATCTTTATAGGACACGTTTGTAATCATGGCAACAAAGCAATAACATTGTTTACCTACATAACAATAATAATAATAATAATAATAAACCCTTTATGGTCAAAATCATGTTCGAGATTTATTTGAAGTTTGTTTTTATTTATCTAAATTAATTAAAGGTGTCATATATCTGTCGTGATGATCTTTAAAGATAGCTTTTTTTGTAGATCTTCTATAACAACCAAAGCAATGGGTTGTCAATAAACAACAAAGTCAACGACTCAGCAACTTTTTGACGTTTAAAACCATAATTCTTAATACATTTCGTGATAAAACTCATCCAATTTATTAATAGTTCGTAAAAAATATATTAAGTAATGAATAAGTGAATAAATACCGCATCAAGGTGTTGATGCAAACCCACCAACGCAAGCGGTTGCAGCTGAATTCAAGTTTATGATCGTTGTAGTTTGTGGATTTGTGAAGCCAAGTCGTTCAAATTTCTCCCTGAATATCAAGCCAAACTGCTGGAGCATAGGAAACGTCGAAAGCTAAAATTTAAAGATGACTTTACATAGATCAAATTTGTATTCAAACTATTTTAAATTTAGAAAAATTGAAGAAAAAATGTACTCACATTACTAAATCCACATGCCACTATGATCAACCAACCCCATCCTCCATCAGGTGCTATATAGTCAGGATCTGTAGGTCTATATCTTCGTCGTTTTGTTTTTAAATCTGTTTCTGTAGTTGTTATACCCATGCTAAAACAAAAAATTACTAGTGTTATCTTGAAAAATGTGATTTTTTTTATTTATTTGGTCTTTTGTACCATGTTGCAATAGTAAAACATGTGATTCGAAGGTCTGTACTTATTGGTGAAGAATTATACACAGTTAATAAGATAAAACTTCATGTTTATTAGTGATGCAATGTAGGCTACTAGCGTATTACATAATCTTAAATTATTATATAGTTTAACAAGTTCGAGGACAAATTTTACTCATATTGCACTAAACTATTACGAGTGCATCATCAATACACATCCAATAAAAATGTTTTATCTATATTGACACTAACAAGAGTAATATCTATACATATACTTATATACACAAGTTGGAAATGCACTAGAAATATGCAATACTAAATATTATAATGTTTACTGTAAAAAATACACTTAATATGTACCTGAGTCGTAATTCCAAATTAATAATTCACTATTTAATTATGTTTTAAAATGGCAGTTTAGATCATAATACAGGCTAGTATCGCTAGCGAAAATCACACACTATCTGGAATAATCGAATTTAATCCACAGTTTGTGTACATGGGGTCATCCGTCATGATAAAATTTTAGGATAACCTTTGCTCATGTGTGGAAAAATTCAGAGCTAGCATATTTAAAATTACTGTGGATATTTATTACAATTTTATAAGCCATATTATCACTGCTAATTTAATAACTATTATGTATTTGTTTCTGTTTTATTTTATACGAAAATGCAGAAAATATCTAGAAAAAAAAAATTAAGCAGACAACTTGAGTGTTTTATTGATGTGACCTAGATAATGAGTCGTAACTAAATACATAACAAAAATAAAAATCTCGGCTATGTTTTATCTAAGTTGAAATCAAAAAATTTACCGATAATGACTATTATTTTTAAATAGGTACATAAAGTTTCAAAGTAGGTTTAAAATTATTCAAAGTATTTATACGACCAATAATAAGAATCTAATATTTCAAAATTTAGGGATGGTGTCAGAAGTAAAAGAGTTTGATGGCCACTGGCCCGAAGATATCTACCAAAAGGTACCTGGGTTCTTGGGAACAATGGAGAAGTATTATCCTAAAATATTTCTGCCCTCTGCCTAGACTCTAGGCCCTAGAGTAATGGTTGTCATGAGGATTGAACATTTAACAAAGAATACATAAATAAGTCTGGCAAAAAAAGGCAAATTTGGGTTGGTCTTCTCTTTTTACTTTCCGACTAGTACCCTAGAAGGAAAGTATTGTAATCGACGGAAAATTACGTTTCGAGATTTCCGCGAAAATACACGTTTTGAGGTCCCCTGAATCGATTGCAATGATTTCTGGACGGAACAACGGATCGGGCTGAAATTTGGTATATATATTTAGAATTACCAAGGGATTGTTTTTGGTGACAATCTGACAATCGGAAGTGGCAAATGTTGCAAGCGTCTTCTTAGGGATTTATGAGAGTTTGGCCAAAGTGATATATCAACGATGTAGTCGAAAAGCTGGGTGAGGGACACCTCAGATATTTTGGCTGAGTAACTTTAACTGGATGAGTTCGTAGTTACCAATAGTATCCTATTAATCTCAATTAACATTCCAGATAATTTAGTAATCACACACTTGTGTAGCAATAACCAATATTTAACATTTCCAAGGACATTTCTTGCTTCACGTTTTAGAAACGTGAACATCCTAGAAAATATCAATATTTTTTTATATAAAAAAATTCCAAAACTCTAAAACTCTAAACTCTAAAATTTGTTGTTTACACTTACGATATAAAGATAACTGTGCCTAATATTTATATTATAAATCAAAACTTCATATCAAAATAACAATAACAATCAATAATCTATTTACTTACCTTGTTTACTCGAGTTGAACTATTGTAATAAGTGACCAATTATCAACATTAGTAGGAAAAAAAATCCTGACTAAAAGATCAATTACAGGCCCAATGTCACACGAGAAACAATAGCAAAAACAGATGCACTCCGGACAAAACTAACTTTGATCAGCTGACTTAAACGACTGGATTTGTACAAACCGATTTTCATAATCAATGAGGCACTAGATTACTTATCTGTCTAGTATCGCTCTAAATTCGTTCAAATTTATAAAATCGGACAAATTTTTCTGTCGCTACGTTGTATACAACATAATAGTTACATTTATATTACTCTATAAAAGATGTGATTATTATTTTATGACTAGTCCATAAAACTATGTCATTGTTTCTGGGTTTTTCTTAACTTCTTTTAGACTAGTCTAGAACTGTCTAGAGCAGTGTTTCCCAACGTGGGGCGTACGCCCCACTGGGGGGCAATATGATTGTTGAGGGGGGCAATTGGAATATAGAAAAATTTTGAAAAAAAAACCTACCTTAAAGTCTCTTTGTACCGTTCATACTGCAACCGTTAATCATATCCTTAAGGCTAATTATTAAATATCCCTACACAATTCTAAATCTGAAAAAAAAAGAAAAAACACACAATAGGGAAAAATTTAATTAAGCCATCAATATTTGTAAAAACGTTTTTAGAAAAATATGTCAAAGATGTGATAGCTATGCCACTTAAGATACATTGTTGAGGAACATTTTGTTGAAGGTATGTTATTCTGTAAATTAGAAAGCATCACAACCTCCGGAGATATTCTTCATAAGCAAAATAATTACTTCAATGTCTTTAATATTCCAATACAGAACATAACATCCTGTACTGCAGACTGTGCTCCTAACATGATGGACAAGAAAAGCGGCTGTTTAAAGATAAGAATCCAGAAATGCTTCTTGTGCATTGTCTAATATAGCTCCATAGGGAAAACTTGGTAACCAGAAATGTTTGTCCAGTTCTTAATGAAGATTAAATTCGGTTATAAAATATGTCAATTGTATCAAAGCTAATGCCAAATGTGACATTTCAAGTTAATTTGTGAAGTACAAAATAATTCATACTTTTTATAACGAAATTTAATACTTCATTGAACAAATATTTTTGGGTACCAAGTTTTCCCTGTGGATTACACAATTCACAAGAAGCATTTCTGGATTTTCATCTTTAAACAGCCACTTTTCTTGCCCATCATGTTAGGAGCACGATTGGCAGCACAAGATGTTATGTTCTGTATTGGAATATTATCGACATAATTAATAACATAGTTTTTTAGCTTAGAAAAAATATCTCTGGAGGTCGTGGTGCTTTCTTATGATTTGCAGAATAACATTTCCTCAAAAAAATGTTCCTTATTAATGTACCTTACATAAGTTATCAACAAGGCCTCAGTGCCTCTCACTCTGCTCATTTTAACCATTCTTTTTCTGACGGTGTTGTTACTAAGGGGCACAGCTATCACATCTTTGTCATCTTTTTCTAAAACCGTTTTTACAAATGTTGATATTGACAGTTTAATTAAATGTTTCCCTATTTTGTGCTTTTTCCAGATTTAGCAATGAGCACGAATATTTGATAACTAGACTCAAGGGCACGATTAACACTTGCAGTGACAATTTCAGTTTTAGAGTAAATGTTTAACTTTGTGTTGTTATAATAAAATATGGCAGATTTGTGTTGTATTAGTTTTTAAGCGAATGTTTATTTCTATTTTGTTATAATAGAATATGTAGCAAATTTTGTTTCTGCTAAAATGCTTAGTATTTATTTCAATAATCAAATAAATTATTGTTTTATGTTATTATTTTTATACCCCCAATGGCGCAAGTTTTTCATTACGTCACAGAGAGGAAATTAGTCAAAGTTTGTTGGGCAGAATGTGTACCAATGACGAAATGAGAAACGTACACCGTTCCGAGTAAGGTTCATTTCCAACTCTGTTATAGGTATAAAAAAAGACAATATGAAGTGGGGCATGAGATTTTTAGACCAGCTTCGGTGGGGCATAGCTCAAAAAAGGTTGGGAAACACTGATCTAGACTATCTAGATTCTAGAATCTAGATAGTTTCGAATATAATAAAACATATAGAGATGCATTATCAAAACTTGTTTTATTCTAATATATAGCAAATACTACAAAGATGGAGAATAATAAATAGCTAATAGTTATTTAATATAAATACAATAATAATATTAACAATAAAAATCACGGTGTATATTTAATTTAAAACCATTAAATATACAATAATGAGCATTATGTATAGCGTGCGTAATGCCTTTTGTTTTTAAAACCGGTACATCACAATTTTTCTAGTGGACAACGATAATAAAAAAATAATAAAAAAATAACACGTAACAAAAAACGAAACATTTTAAAATGACTGAGATCACTTTTTACGATACTGATGTTGACTCTATGCTGATGTCATCCGAACCTGATTTCTTTGGTTTCTTAGATTTGAAGAGATAATTACAAGTCCACAGGATGATACAGAACATTGACAGAGCAGTTGTTGCATGTAACGAATATACATATGAATTGGACAGATCATGCGCTAGACCTGAAAGAAAATAACGGAAAGAATGTTAACTTAATGCTAACTTTCTTATTCTACTTCTATAGATAACACAAGGGAACAAGGGCCCAACAACCAGAACAGTGATAACATATTTTTGCAGACCTAACATCACTTTTCGTAGATCAAGGCATCAAAGTGTTGTGACAGGTCTAAGATCCATTTTATTTGAAGTCACATGAATTAGCCTGATTTGGTTAAAGACTTAGAGAGGTTTACCAAAAGAAAAAGCTAAGTTATTGGGTTCTAGGCTACAGGAATGAAATCTTTTCACACTAGATGTGACAGTGTCTTCATTTACAAAGTGTGACAAGCCTTTTAAAGCATATTTTAAAATTGAAGGATCTATACGATGTTGAGGGTCTTATGAACGAGTTTGATATTCCCCACGATCCTTCTGAATGGTGGCTTTTACCTTCATGATCAAAAATGGGATAAAGACGGAATAAACAATTATTATCCTAAAGTTAACAAGAAATTATATCTTTTTTATTTACCTATAACAGGCCCAACAATCAAGGAAAGGACTCCATTTGTAACCATCAAAAGGCCATTGGCTGCTGCAAGTCTTTCAAACTCTACATATCTCGGAAGGATCAACGATTGGAATACCGCCTTTGACCCTTTCCCTAAACCCAAAGTCGCCACACCAATAAGAACTAAGTTCTTGTCGTGGCAAAATATAGCCATAACTAAAAATAATTATTATTATATTTGGAATTTAACATTTCCAAAAGCAATACTTACTCACTCTACCAATAGACGACATGACCAATGAGAATGCGTAGCACATTTTTGGCGGGACATTTAATTTGTACGTAACAAAAGGCACGACTAATCGACCGACTAGATCCGTACTGGAAAGTAAAGACGTGGCATACGCTAACTCCTGAATGCTGAATCCGTTAAGCCTGGTCAAGACGAATGGTGTCATCAGAATTGTATTCAGTTCTGAAGCGAAGGACACGCCCATTCCAATTGCCAGGATAACGTACGTCGCCTCAGTGAAAAGTTTAAAGTCGAATAGCCTCGTGATGGATCCACAAACATTCTTCTTTGGTTTTATAGGCACAGTAGTCGGATTGTACACTGGCAGCAATTTCTCTTGAAGAGTATTCTACAAAAACCAACAAAAAAGTTATATTCACAAACTTATGCCTAAACTGTAACTACACCTTTTCATCTTTCTCCTCGGGTTCGATAATTTTGGCAACTTCTTTATCTTTATATTCTCGTCCCTTCAATGGTCGCAGCAGGAACGTCGCAGGGAACATATTAAGTGCAATCCCAGCAAAAATTAAGACCGTACCTTGGATACCGTACCTTTGCAGTAAGAAATGACAAATTTGAGGCATAAAAACGCCAACTGTACAAGAACCTGTCACTTGAAAACTTATAGCTAAAGCCAGCCGCTTCTCAAAGTACGAATAGACCATCATGTATGTCGCTGGCATCAAAATACCGTTCCCCACACCTAAAATAACCATCAGAAAATTAAGCGATAACCAAAACTAGTTCGAAACTGGTTTGAAACTAGTTTCGAATTAGTTTGAAACTGGTTTGAAACTAGTTTCGAATTAGTTTGAAACTGGTTTGAAACTAGTTTCGAATTAGTTTGAAACTGGTTTGAAACTAGTTTCGAATTAGTTTGAAACTGGTTTGAAACTAGTTTCGAATTAGTTTGAAACTGGTTTTTGGCAAATTTGACATACCTAACATAACGCCGACTGTAAGTAATAAATATTCGTAAGAATTTGAGAATGCTGTCAACAGGAGTGACAAACAGCTGAGGCATCCGCCTGCCAAAACTATTTGTTTATTGTCGAATACTTTCAGTAGAGGTCCACTGAATAATCCTGAAATGGAAAATAAGAAATAGGGTTTAAAAGTACAAGTTTTTTGGCAATTTTTACCGAGGGCACATTGGAGTGAGTTGTTCAGATGCAGCAAGAATGAAATTTGCGAAGCAGTTACTCCCATCTCCTTGAATGTCCCTTCGTAGATCATTCCGAAGCAGAGCACTATCGGCGCTAACGCAGACTAAAAATAAAAAAAAAATTGGATTAGAAAATATTTTTAACAATTATAGGCAACCGAAATCACACATCTTTGTGTTTTCTTATCAAATAATTGAGTCTACAGTCTACATACGAGATAAAAATAATAATTCCCCGAGACGAGGATGTTTTTATCGTGACAGATGATAATATTTTTGTTTCTAAATGCTTTTTACTCTCCGATTAGTACCTTAGGATCCCCTGAATCGATTGCAATGATTTCTGGAAAATGTATTATGTATGTGGTACTTGTGGTAGAGTAGTTTTGAACTGAGAAGAGCACTGTGACTTCTGCAACCAGTTATACCCAGTGCATGGTTTATAATTGACCCGCGTATATTTGGTTGCATATACAACTATGCTCTTTTTAGTTTGAAACATCTATATGTATGTCTGTGAACACGCTAGCGCCCCAACGGAACAACGGATCGGACTGGAATTTGGCATACTCATTTAGAATTACCAGGGGACGAACTGGTTTGTGTTTGGTCACAATCTGACAACCGGAAGTAGCAAATTTACATGCGTTTTCTTAGGGATTCATCCGATTTTGACCAAATTGATACCAGTTCATCCTCCAGTGACTTTAAATATGTGTATCACGAAATTGAAGCATTACCGGAGGTTTTGACGTGTACTATATACAGTAATATATACAATAATGTATACAGTAATGTATACAGTATCCTAAAGTGACTAAATGAGCATCTAAATATACTTTATATGATGTCTGAGTTGGTCCTGAGTCAGTCCTGTTGTCAGGACAAATTTGACATTAATCATTAAACAGCTGCATGATCTTGTAAGATTAGATTTCATTATATGTACCACATATTTTGATGAAATGACTTTAAAGTAAACATAGCTCTACATGCGTGCAACATAATATTTACACACTAAAGTCCATACATTATTTATTACGGAAACTGATTTACAAACAATGAAATAGGGAATAGAAAAGGTTTTTCGAGAATATGATGTTTGTTTATTGCGTTGATGTCGTTTTAAAACTTCTATTTATATGACATTTAATTTAATTACCGAATGAGGGATTTAGATAACGTACAATTTAGTTTTATACCCAGACTATAATAGATGTAATCTGGCAGGTGCTCATAATAAAATAATAAACCTAGTTTCATTGATGAGTGTGTAAATTTTAAATAAATTCGTTTTCTTGTACTCCTGGATATGCTCTTTGGATACATAACCAAGAAGTGAACTTCCGCCTTTGTTCTAAAGATAAACCAACAAACAAAGCAAGACTTACGTTGATAATAATAATTGCTAACACGACAATCCAACCATAACCGCCTTCTGGAGCACCGCTCCCCCTTTTGGTTTCCTTTTCATCGCTGATTTTCTCGGCCATGTTTCCAAATTATTTACAAAAGAACAAAAAAATAACGAGCACGTTTCTCTGTATTCAACAATTGAACTTCTTATTATTACTGAGTAGTCCTCACGAACATCATCATTGACTAATTGACTAGTTGGAGATTCAATGCGTGAACTAATTCACTAATTCAATGAGAGTGACACTAATTCAATAATTTCGTGTTGCTTGCTGCCTAACTATTAGACAGGTGAGCACACAATACAGAGCGGACACAATATGACCACCAATCGTTGTGATAACGCCTATCGTCAATTATAAAAAAATTACGCAGCTCAAACTTTTTGAATTCAATTGGGTGACAAGTTTTACGGCGACATCTATTGGTCGATTGCCAAAGCTCCCGATGCTAAATATTGTCGGTATTACAGATTTGCTATCTACTGTAATGGCTACCTATTATACCAACGTTTTCAAATATTAAGTTGGTAATAACAATCTGCAGATGACAGTAACTACTAAAATTGTTAATATCTATCTATATAATCTATCTATTACAATATTTATATAATATTATTATACAGAATAGGGTTAGAATTATACAAAATTGTAATAAATATGAAGTATTTTGTAAAACAGGTTATCTTTTCTCACATTACTCAAAATGTTGATTCAATTTTCACTTTAAATAACGAGCACGTTTCTCTGTATTGAACAATTGAACTTCTTATTATTACTGAGTAGTCCTCACGAACATCATCATTGACTAATTGACTAGTTGGAGATTCAATGTGTGAACTAATTCACTAATTCAATGAGAGTGACACTAATTCAATAATTTCGTGTTGCTGCCTAACTATTAGACAGGTGAGCACACAATACAGAGCGGGCACAATGTGACCACCAATCGTTGTGATAACGCCTATCGTCAATTATAAAAAAATTACGCAGCTCAAACTTTTTGAATTCAATTGGGTGACAAGTTTTACGGCGACATCTATTGGTCGATTGCCAAAGCTCCCGACGCTAAATATTGTCGGTATTACAGATTTGCTATCTACTGTAATGGCTACCTATTATACCAACGTTTTTAAATATTAAGTTGGTAATAACAATCTGCAGATGACAGTAACTACTAAAATTGTTAATATCTATCTATCTATTACAATATTTATATAATATTATTATACAGAATAGGGTTAGAATTATACAAAATTGTAATAAATATGAAGTATTTTGTAAAACAGGTTATCTTTTCTCACATTACTCAAAATGTTGATTCAATTTTCACTTTAAATCGTACGTAAATCTGTTATTAACATTATTATGACGTCATTTTTGCCGTTTTTGTTCATCACTTATGTGTTATTAAACTTATATAGCAACTAATCGTGGTTGGATATGTATAGCACAATTTACAAAAATACCTAATAAACAAACTTTTTAACACATCTATGCAAACAGAACACGCTGAAAACATTTGTTTTATTTGTTACCGTCATGTTAAACTAATCATAGTATCGGATGATAGTAATGAAATGTTTATTCTATTATTCTATAATATTCTATATTATTCTACAGTATACAGTATATTTCATGCCAGTTTTTTTTTTGGGATTCCAATTTTGTCGACTTAATCATTAATTTTAGCAAATAACGTCTTCCTTATTTATTTAAAACATTCGACAAACAAATTTATCTCAAAAAAATATTTAGAAATACTTATCTGTCCCTATCTTTATCAGCGCAGTAAATCAGTACATGTCAATGAAAAATCGTCGTTGAATTTCATACATTTGATTGAATACAGAGAAATGTGTCTTCCTCAAGAAGAAATTTATAGAGTTGTCAATATAAGTGATCAGCACTTTGGCACGTGTGGATTGTTTGAGTACTGCTGACCCTCTCTCTAAATATACAGTTGTGAGCGATACAAAAGCTAAAAACGCTCGTCTTTCGGTCTAGTGCGGCTAGTATACTGAGCGACTAGTGCTCAAGCAGTGTACACATCACTGTGGTGGGCTCAAACACACAGAAAAATGTGTACGAGACATAGAAGAACCTAGTGCTCAAAAAAAGACCTTTGTTTCAACTTTTAGTGAATCCTTTATTTATTCGATAAGTTATTTTTTAATTTAAAACTACAGGTGAGTCTTTTTTACACTATTTTAGTATTTTAGTACACTAGTATTTTATTTATTTTGTTTTAAATTTAGTTTGTTAGTACGTGGGTTTTTTTACTTTATCTAAATCCTGGAAAGATTTCAAAACAATGCCAATAAATAATAATAATAACATTGTTAAATTTATTATCACAAAAGTTTATCGAGGTTTTTTTGCTCACTTCCTGTGGTATTTCGCGAAAAATGCTTGACATAGCGGATTCTTTCACATTCTAGATATCCTTTGTTTGACTACGTTAAAGAAAATAACGTATAGAAGCAAATTTATGTTTTTAAAGTGCATTTTTACAGTACATTTTGTTGTTTCTAGCTTATATTTATATTATAATAGATAAAAATATTAATTATATTCAGTTTTTCTATCGTTATTGACTTATTCTGTTTGGTGATTACTTGAATCATTTAATTTGCTTAGTGCTATATAAATATTTCGATAAGACATTCATGTGGCCAGTTTCTAAGAAATGATTAAATTCTTAGAAACTGGACTCTTAAGTATGTACTCGAAAAAGTACAACGTTAAAAAATAGTTTTGAATTAATTTAAGCGAAAAAAAAAATGGTTTGAATTGTGACAGTCCAAAGTTACATTACAATAAAACAATAATTTTCCTGCTAATCCCTTTATTATAAATCCTTGCGCAATAACTTCAATGATTATTGCACAATAAATCAAAAATAATCAAATATATTTTTCGATAAAGATAACGTCAATAAAAATATTTCTTGTAATCACGTCTTGTTTTGACACCTCATTGAATTACTGTATGAAACTCTAGAGTGACATGAAGGAGGGCATTGGTGATAACAGAAGTAATTTAAGATCATATATCTCTTAATTATCGAGAGCACAGCTAAATATTATCTTTATATATTATCAGCGAAGGAATATTTTAAATTCTCTCAACTACTTATGTACATATCGAAAGAAAATTGGGTATAAAATCAAAACAAGCAATGTACTTAATACGCTAATTATTATATTCGCTAAGAGAATTGTTTACATGGATTGATTGTCCCGAAAAAATAGGCTATTTTTAACTGTGTTTGATGTTTAAATTTGATCGTGTTATGTCGTAAAAAAAAGCAAAAACCATATCGAAAATAAACGATCACGTTATCACAGTCTCGTGATGGCATGTGTCCTTAACCAAGCTCTGTGTATATGTCAAAATTTTCGACTTTAGTTATTGGGTATTCTAGATATATGTGGTTAAGGCTTCCCACCTGTCCACATTCGCAATATGGACATTTTAGGATACATTTTAGGTTATCTGCTATCTGTTACTGTTGTTACGAATGTCCGGCAGGGGGCGTTTCGGGTTTGACGTTACTGTGGTAATAGCAGCAAAACACGGGTCGACAAAAATCGATTTTTTGGATCGAAAATTGTTTTTAAGGCCGTTTTTTTGCTCAAAACTCTTTGCGAAGGGTATTTAGAGGGATCTTATCGTAAGACATGAGAGCGAGCGGCTTTTATAAGGTCGGCAGGAACGGATAAAAAATGTAAATTTTTGACGTTCATCGATCCGCTTGTCGGGATTTCTAGACGTCACGTGACATTTTCTCGAGGTTCGCCTTCACCCGAAGAGGTGCAAAATCGTGATTTTTTTTTAAAATTGACGCATTTAATTTACAAAATATCGCGCAGTCCACGCGGAATTGTGTCCTTTTTTCAATTCGAGCGTCAAAAGTAATATCGAAAAGCCCAATTTTGCAGCTACTCGATCGCAAATGTCGGCGAAAATGGGCGATTCCGTTGAACGCGCCCTACACTTGAAAGTTCGCAATTAGTATAGGTAGATTATTTGGATAGAAAAAATCTTCTTCTTGCTACACTATATACGCAAGAATAATCTTTCTTGATATCCAAGATAGAGTTCTCTCTGTGTAGGATCATTGGCATCAAATTAAACCCATACATCGACTAAATACAACCTGATCTTTAATAAAACCAGCTGGGGATAATCATTTGGCTTCTAACTGTCAGAGAAGTGCGTAAACAATTCATTACTACAATGAAAATTGTGCCGGCACGTGATGTCTGATGAGCGGGCCTAAATTGATCGTTAATTGATGACGTCTGGCCTCGTTGTTTGAACAGAAATGCGTAAATAGTTGATAACAAACTAGTATTTCCTTTTTTCGTTGAGTTTTGTGTCATTATACCAATACTCAATGCAAAGGACTTCAAATAATGCTCCTCATTTCTTTTGATAGTTATATTTGGGCATAAAATCTGTAAAAAAAAGATGCGGCACGCTTCATAAGCAAAAGAGCTTTGTCTTTAACAGCTGTGTGGCAACCAGACCGGTACCGGGTATTTTAAATGTGGTGAAAATCAGCTGGTAGTGTGTAAAGTCGCGAACAGTTCGCGATCCACGTGCTCTGCGCGTGATCGTCACGTGATTCCCTGAACCCGTGGGATCGATGTTCTGGACTGGGACGTCCTCCTCCCTGATGTTACCGTCGACATCAGTTGTTTCTATACACCAGCTGGGGCAACGTCACGAGTCATCGTGAAATGTGTATGTATATAGTCAATTAGTCTATTTCGAATCCACGTTTATTCTTAGTTTTAGACTTTAGACGTTGTCTAAGGTTTTGATTTTGGTTTTTGTTTGTATTTTCGTTGCCAAGGAATCTATATTTGACTATATTTGTTCGAGTTGGGATTTCATCTTGTGCCTTCTCGGTTTTATTTTTGGGAGAACGTTTGGTTTTTTGTGTTGAGGCGTGAGACACTTTGTCTACGGGCGGTTGGTCGATTGATGTCATCGTCCTCAAAATGAGGTGGTAGACGGCTGACGGTGCGGAAATTTCCATGGATTCTCCTTTGTGCGTTGCGCAAGTCAGAAACCTTGACCTTGTTCGGGTACTTAGGACCAAGAACTGCACGGATTTCGGAGTTCCGGATGGAACTCCCTACGTTTACAATCAATACGCCATCTATTATTAGGAAAATGATTTCTGGAAACCCCCTAAAGCAATTATAATCGTTTGCTCATACAGGAGTTATTTATATTTCTTCAAAAGCGTGGGTTTTAACGATAATATTTTGCGGTAATGGTCCACAAGCCAAGAATTAATTTACAATACAAGCATGCTCAATCACCCACATTCTGTTTAACAGTCGCCAATAGCGAATTGTTGGCAGAACGTTTGAACACGTGTTAAAATGTTTTAACGTTTTTCATTCAACGTGTGTCCTACACATGGCAATAAATGATTAATACTATCTACCTATACTAATTACGAACTTTCAAGTGTAGGGCGCGTTCAGCGGAATCGCCCATTTTCGCCGACATTTGCGATCGAGTAGCTGCAAAATTGGGCTTTTCGATATTACTTTTGACGCTCGAATTGAAAAAAGGACACAATTCCGCGTGGACTGCGCGATATTTTGTAAATTAAATGCGTCAATTTAAAAAAAAAAAATCACGTTTTTGCACCTCTTCGGGTGAAGGCGAACCTCGAGAAACTGTCACGTGACGTCTAGAAATTCCGACAAGCGGATCGATGAACGTCAAAAATTTACATTTTTTATCCGTTCCTGCCGACCTTATAAAAGCCGCTTGCTCTCATGTCTTACGATAAGATCCCTCTAAATACCCTTCGCAAAGAGTTTTGAGCAAAAAAACGGCCTTAAAAACAATTTTCGATCCAAAAAATCGATTTTTGTCGACCCGTGTTTTGCTGCTATTACCACAGTAACGTCAAACCCGAAACGCCCCCTGCCGGACATTCGTAACAACAGTAACAGATAGCAGATAACCTAAAATGTATCCTAAAATGTCCATATTGCGACTGTGGACAGGTGGGAAGCCTTAACCACATATTTCTAGAATGCCCAATAACTAAAATCGAAAATTTTGACATATACACAGAGCTATTTAATACTATTGTTCTTTAATATCGTAATTTCTTTCTGTTTGTCATGTATGTACCTATTTTGTCTTACTATAGATAGAATAATACAAATGACCTACATTTAAAAAGATATAAAGCGTAGAGAAAAATGCACAATGGAGTACAGTACCCACTCAAGCAACGATAAAAGAATTGTGTCAATTTGCTTTTGTAGTAATCCGTTTAAACCAGGTGACAGGTACATAACAGCTGTTTGCAGGGTCAAGGCTTGTCCATGTGCTAAAAGTACTGTTATTTTCCTCGCAGAATGTTATAGCATTGTAAAGAAGACACCCAATTTTGCGACTAAATCGTTGGAAGTGCCTAAACACTTTTGCACTTTTGCAACAAAACAACTTTAGCACTTTTGCAACAAAACAACTTTAGCACTTTTGCAACAAAACAACTTTAGCACTTTTGCAACAAAACAACTTTAGCACTTTTGCAACAAAACAACTTTAGCACTTTTGCAACAAAACAACTTTAGCACTTTTGCAACAAAACAACTTTAGCACTTTTGCAACAAAACAACTTTAGCACTTTTGCAACAAAACAACTTTAGCACTTTTGCAACAAAACAACTTTAACACTTTTGCAACAAAACAACTTTAGCACTTTTGCAACAAAACAACTTTAGCACTTTTGCAACAAAACAACTTTAGCACTTTTGCAACAAAACAACTTTAGCACTTTTGCAACAAAACAACTGTAGCACTTTTGCAACAAAACAACTTTAGCACTTTTGCAACCTAACGTCAGTTTCAGTGACAGAATTACATTTGTCGTACTGACATTTAATGTAATGTCATATCAGTGGCACTGACGTTTGTAAAACCTGACAACACGATAAAGGCTGTGGATTCTGTCAAACTGCTTCTGTAAAAGCTTATAGCGCCTAAACCGTTCGTCCCATTGATCTGCAAATTGGTATACATGTTTAAAGTCACTAGATGGTGAGCTGATATCAGTTTGGACAAAATCGGATAAATACCTAAGAAGACGCTTGTAATATTTGCCACTTCCGGCTGTCAGATTGTCACCAAAAACACTCCAGTTCGTCCCACGGTAATTCTAAATAAGTATGCAAAATTTTAGCTCGATCTGTTGTTCCGTTTGGGCGCTATCGTGTTCACAGACAAACATACATTTTCCAGAAATCATCGCAATCGCAAGTCGATTGCAATACTTTCCTTCTAGGGTACTAGTCGGAAAGTAAAAATAAAGCAAATATCTATCTCTACCTATACTAATTACGAACTTTCAAGTGTAGGGTGCGTTCAGCGGAATCGCCCATTTTCGCCGACATTTGCGATCGAGTAGCTGCAAAATTGGGCTTTTCGATATTACTTTTGACGCTCGAATTGAAAAAAGGACACAATTCCGTGTGGACTGCGCGATATTTTGTAAATTAAATGCGTCAATTTTGAAAAAAAAAAATCACGTTTTTGCACCACTTCGGGTGAAGGCGAACCTCGAGAAAATGTCACGTGACGTCTAGAAATTCCGACAAGCGGATCGATGAACGTCAAAAATTTACATTTTTTATCCGTTCCTGCCGACCTTATAAAAGCCGCTCGCACTCATGTCTTACGATAAGATCCCTCTAAATACCCTTCGCAAAGAGTTTTGAGCAAAATACGGCCTTAAAAACAATTTTCGATCCAAAAAATCGATTTTTGTCGACCCGTGTTTTGCTGCTATTACCACAGTAACGTCAAACCCGAAACGCCCCCTGCCGGACATTCGTAACAACAGTAACAGATAGCAGATAACCTAAAATGTATCCTAAAATGTCCATATTGCGAATGTGGACAGGTGGGAAGCTTTAACCACATATTTCTAGAATGCCCAATAACTAAAGTCGAAAATTTTGACATATACACAGAGCTAGTTAAACATACTGTATGTCTCCAATATAAACATACTGTATGTATAACAACTCCATATGTAGGCAATAAATTGAAACAATGAGCAATCAATCATTTCAACTAAGGCAAAAATTAGCGATTATAAAGACACACACGTCTATGTTTTTACGGAGAAACGTGCATTTTTGTTTTACGTCGTCATATTTTATGTTACAGGTAGATTTTATAACATTCACACCTTTTATATGCGTAGCCCACACCGATTTTACGATTACGAGTTCGTGCCATAAAAACGTGAAACATTTGTAGTAAAAGACAACTGTTCAGTCTAAAAATACAGACTAATTTGCATACGTTAACTTCTCAATGTTATTTTAAAAGCAAATTTGCTCGGGTAATTTTGCTGTTCGCAGAAATACTAAGTGCATAATTATTAAATAAATAGAATAAATAAATAGAACAATGTCGATGGTGAATTGTTTGTAGGACACATTGTCGACATTGTCAGGTTGTTTACTGACTTTAATTGATCGTTAACTTTTTATTTAACTCTAATCTTAACTGCAATACGCGGTTTACTGCTATTACATAAAATTTCATAATATTTTATGGCAAACGAATTAAAATATGTAATAGTTTGTTTAATAATTGCTATATTATTCAACACCCGCGTGGTTATTGTTATTATTCAAATAAGCTTGTGCGCCTACATGTTTTGTTGCTAAGCACTTAACTAACATATTTGGAAAACCAATTATCAATTTAATAAATCATATTTTATTAAAAATTAAACATAAACCAACATATTTGTGCCACATACATAATAAACTGCGATTTATTTTTATTATGCGCAATAATACAGACGCGCGGTAATAAATACAAATGTTCCTGATTTATACTTACTGATTTACGTTTTTATTATACTGATAGCCGATCAATTACGTCTAATGTCATGTATACGAAAATGGCATTGATATTTTTGAAGTTTGCTGCACATAATGCCGAAATTTGTCACTCCTAGACCACAGTGTCTAATTATAGAATAATTTACATTGTTCTAACATGGTTCTGACAACAATTGCTGTTAAATCTACCTATACTAATTACGAACTTTCAAGTGTAGAGCGCGTTCAGCGGAATCGCCCATTTTCGCCGACATTTGCGATCGAGTAGCTGCAAAATTGGGCTTTTCGATATTACTTTTGACGCTCGAATTGAAAAAAAGACACAATTCCGCGTGGACTGCGCGATATTTTGTAAATTAAATGCGTCAATTTTGAAAAAAAATCACGTTTTTGCACCTCTTCGGGTGAAGGCGAACCTCGAGAAAATGTCACGTGACGTCTAGAAATTCCGACAAGCGGATCGATGAACGTCAAAAATTTACATCTTTTATCCGTTCCTGCCGACCTTATAAAAGCCGCTCGCTCTCATGTCTTACGACAAGATCTCTCTAAATACCCTTCGCAAAGAGTTTTGAGCAAAAAAACGGCCTTAAAAACAATTTTCGATCCAAAAAATCGATTTTTGTCGACCCGTGTTTTGCTGCTATTACCACAGTAATGTCAAACCCGAAACGCCCCCTGCCGGACATTCGTAACAACAGTAACAGATAGCAGATAACCTAAAATGTATCCTAAAATGTCCATATTGCGAATGTGGACAGGTGAGAAGCCTTAACCACATATTTCTAGAATGTCCAATAACTAAAATCGAAAATTTTGACATATACGCAGAGCTAGTAATTCATACTAAATCTACACATCGAGCTGCCTTAGTTTTACCACTTAACCCCAACATTTAACCTTAAAAATCAATAAAGCAATAAAGCTGAGACGCAATAAAGTCAAATTTAGGTTAATATTCTTAACCACATATTTTTAGGTAGGCATGTGCAGTCAAAGGAAGACTCATAATTCCGAAAGACTGATATTCATAGTTATTGACGTCTTAAGTATTTTGTCGTCATGGTAACCAAACGACAGCATCAGCTTTGCAAAATTAACTTCATTGTGAACACTACATCAATCATTCATATTCGTACTTCACTATTTCGGCATATTTTTAATTCATTACACAATGTTGAGTAATGTTTGTCGAAGAATATCACGCATTTCTGCAGGATGTTTGGCCTCTTCGGTCACATTGTTACGTGGTAACTTTATGTATTGATTTAACCGCATATGTCTACCCACTTTCTGTGCACCCACATAACTACACCTGTCCTGGTTACATAAAACTTTACAAACATTGATTTACGTTAATGTTAATGTTACTTATTTTAACTTAGGTATGGCTCAATAAATGGCATTAATAACAGTCAAAACGTAGTATAAAGACATTGAGATTGATTGGCGTAATGTTGTGCAATACGTAGGGTTTTCCAGGCACTTTGGTTCGTTAGAATAATAAAGTGAACATGTTTTTGTATGGTGAATGGGAATATGTGATAAAAAGTATACCATTTCTTTTGAAATAACAAAGTTTAAAGACCAATAAAACCAATAAAAGTCTCAAACAAAACATTTGCGTGGAATATGACTTATAGACAGTTTCAGAAAGGAAATAAGTAATTTATGACCTTTTATAAATAACTCATTGATGCCGTACCAAGCACAATATTGGGTTATAATTTTCTGTGATGTATTTAAAGCCCCTTCGTTTATTTTCAGCAGTTTGGATAGCAAGATGCTTGTCCAACAAACGAAGATGGTACCTCCAGATGGGGGTAGGTGGGCTTGGGTGGTTGTCATAGGAGTTAGCATTGTCAACGTAAGTAATAATAATAAGATAATTATAATAAATTTCCGGGAGGAAACCACGTCAATGACGATAAAGTTGTCAACGTTTCGCACTCTGTTGCAAGAGGCATCTTCAGGACGTAGCAGTAAGCAAAACTTGCAAAACTGTGTGCATAACTTTGGAAGCTGTCGTCATTGACGCGGTTTCCTCCCGGAAATCTAGAACTTAGTGATCGAACCGCGGATGTCTCCAATCCTATAAACATAAATATTACTTCAAACATAAATCATACCTGATTTAGTTATAATACATTTCTAGAAGAATATTGTTGTCGTTGTAATTTATAATTACCTACTTTTATTTTATAATGTTTGTTTGATAATGTCATTGTGTGCCAGATATGTTAATTTGTTATTCTTCTTTGGTAAATTTGACCTCGTCTGATATCAGCTTGTACTGAGTCACACACAAGTATACAATTTGATGTTAAGTACACATTTTTATCCTGTAGAGCCCGAGATAGTGGTTTCCAGTAATTTTAATTAAAAGTTTATATTTATTGTATGTATAAACTAAACATTTTATTTTTAAACCGTAAAATGTGTTTTTTTTGTCTCGCTCAAGGTAATTTATTCCATTAGCCGGTTATTTTTGGCTCTTATTACTTCGTCCAGTAGAAGGCAAACTCATTAATTCTATCGTTTAATAAATTTGATAGTCGTCCAATAAAACATGAACTTGATAGATCAAATCAATAATACCACAAACCACAATGTATAGTTCTACAGCATAAGTTTTACTTCTGTTGCTCTCCTCTAATTTTCAAAACGAAAGTGAGAATCAATTTCAGATTCTCCGTAATTTTTAATACGATAATCACACAGTGCGCCCATGTATTACACCGTTTCCCGCGTGTACTTTTACTTACCTCATCATGAACGTGTAACATGCAAAGTGGCAATGAGGAAATTAACCAACTGTATAATCAAAGCACTTATATGTAACTCGCGAAATAAAATCGCATGGAGTTTTCTAATTTTCACCTCGTGTTTTGTTTCCTAAGTGCTAACCAACAAGCTTATCAATTTTGTGGTTTTCTCCATGAAATAACTATAAAAAATGTGATCTTTTGTTCTAGTTATGTACGAGGTCAATAGAAACATCGTTTGGTCTCCTCTTTGGAGACCTCCTGACCGAATTAGGTGTCAAAACAACTGGGGCATCGGTCATCATGAGTACATTAGATGCCCTCATCAATTTCTCGGGTCTTTTCGTAGGGCCTTTGATCAAAAGTTTATCTTATAGAAAGGTTTCTTTGTTTGGAGCAGCTCTGGTTGGTTTGGGGTTGATATCCACATATCCAGCTCGAAGTATGGCACACATCTTAGCCACCTACAGTATTATAAATGGTAAGTTATTTATGTACAAGTGTATATGATAAGAGAAATGAGCTTTTTTGATGAGAGAACACGTTTTGCGAGGAGAACACTGTAAAGAGCGGTGTTGGAAGAGCATGCCTAATCTTTATTTTTGTTAAGCGAAACCCCTAAACGACTGCGTTCAGTCAGCAAGAATCTTCGATTTTGAAGATCAAGATAAGAAAACAACAAAAATCTTGACTGAAAAATCTGTTAGAGTTTATTTTCGCCATATTGACTGAACAATGTCTTGCTTAAAGTAAACTTTTGGGTATCCAGGACCTGATTTCTGATGGGCCTTGTGTGTTTTTAGGTTAGACGAAGATCAGTCAATCAGATCAAACATAAAGAGTGAACATTTTCAGCTGGGCAAGCGCCTTCTTCTTTCAAAAACTGTGTTAAACTCAAAAAAACGGAAGAAACGACGAGCTACGATACCAGTCATGTGAAAACCTGTTTTTGTTTTTTAGGTCTCGGGGTTGGTTTGACAGCTTCCTCGACATTTGTCGCTTTAAATCACTATTTTGTTAAAAAGCGGGGCCAAGCGGTCGGATTTTCTTTGGCGGGCACCGCGTTTGGAATGATGCTGATGCCGCACGCCGTCAGACTTTTACTTGAAGAGTATAACTTTCGAGGAGCCATCCTAATCTTAGGTGCTTTTGCGTTACACGGACTTGTCGGCTCTTGTCTGCTCCAACCAGCCAAATGGCATTTTATACCAGAGGAGAAGAACGAAGAGGAAGGTGTATACCATCAGGTTTGTAAATATTTTATATTTGGATTTAGGAGTGTAATGATTTGTTAAAATTTGGGCACAGCTGCAAGGAATTTCTTTCTACTTTTCGTCAAGTGAGGTAAATTTTTGATAGGTCACTAGGTAGTTTGCAAAATAATCACAGCAGTGAACATCCATGGATAAAGATAAACATTCGTAGATAAACATCAAATCATAAAATTAATGACCTAAATAGCAGTTTGTTAAGCACGAGTTTCTTCTTTTAGGAGATGGAAACCATCAAAGAGACTGATGATGAAGAAACAGAACAACAAGAAGGCCAAACCTTGATCAATGGCAATGTGGTCATAAAGACGTTAGAAGATCTGGAAAAGCAGAACATGAACATTCCGAATTTAAGCAGAAAATCGACTTTTCCACGCAATTTTTCGACTATGAGTTTTGTCAGTCGTAAGAGGAAAGAATCAGTTGGTTCCATGGCGTCAAGTATATCAAGATTGGACTTTACTGGATCCAGTCTTCTTCTAAATTTACAGGTCATTATCCAGTTATCCTTCAGCTTCAATATCAATATCCTTCAATATCAGGACCAATTCAAAAATAACATATATTTCTAGACTGATACCAACACAAATACGGATAGAATGATGACTAGTACATCGGATGGTTTGCACATGCGTCGAAACATGTCATATCCAGGTGTTCAGCTGAATCCTCATCAGAAAATAATGAAGGAATTACCGCATCCTGCACCGCTGCATATCGTGAAAAAACCGGAGGAAAGCATCTGGCGGAAGATCAGCACATTCATGGACTTGGACTTGCTGAAAGATCCGATCTATTTAAACTTGGTTTTTGGTTTGTCGATCTTCTATGTCGCCGAGCAGAACTTCAAGATGGTTACGCCGTTCTTCTTCACTAACATTGGCTATAATAAGTCTGACATAGCGCTGTTCCTGTCCATACAAGCTCTAACGGACATCTTGGCGCGTCTAGTACTCCCTCCAATTTGTGATAGACTAACCATATCAAAAAGGACGTTGTTCATGGTCGCTATTTTTGTTCTCGGAATCTGCAGATCAGGTAAATATTTCGGTTCTTTGAATTTGTGTGTTATATCTTGCGTGTGTCTCTTGTATCAGTTGGTTTTTGGGCGAGACACGCAAGGATCTTTGTAACGTCAATTGTATGGAGAGAGAGAGAGAGAGAGGAATATTTTACTAAAGACTTTTTTCCAGCCTTTGTCGAGAAATGCTGTCCGTTTTGTTGTTTAATCTTTACTTTTTGACGTGCTGCTGATTTCTTCCTTCAGATGAATTTATTGGTTGTCTGAGTTTGATCCAAATTTTGTTATATTAGATCATTAACCATAAACATTTTGACAGAATTTTGCCTGTTCCAAGAAACTTGCCTGATTTGACAGAGTGTCTGAAATTACTCTATCAAGTCCTGAAGATTCTCCATTTGAAGTTTTAGGAACACCTCACTTTATAAACCAGTCCGAACTGAATGATTTGATTAAAGACTTAGAGAGGTTTATCAAAAGAAAAAGCCGAGTTATTGGGTTCTAGGCTACAGGAATTAAATCTTTTCGCGCGAGGTTAAAATGGAAGGATCTTTACGTGTATGTCACGATGTTGAGGGTCTTATGAACGAGTTTGATATTCCCCACAATCCTTCTGAATGGTGGCTTTTTATCGACTCATCAAAATACAGCTTGAAAGCAGTACTGTTACATATTCTTTGAATCGGAAATTGGAAATTTGTTCCTTTGTGTTATTATATCTAAAATATGGTGCTCTAATAACAACAGATTGTGTTATGTTATAATGTTATGGTTAATAATCTAACAAGAGAATTTCTTTGTTGAGTTTTTGAACTTTGTTTTATATACGATTTATTTTTCCTTATTTTGATTATTCACTTTATAAAACGTTTTTTCTGAACATGTATTCTAATATGTTTATGACTTTTTGTTAGCAGCTGTGATGGAACCTAGCTGAATAGGTAAACAATATCATAGAGACGTAAGCTATTACGATAATTTTGTATAATATAATAATAATAATAATAATAACCTATATAAAGACCGATACAACTAAATTATTAAAAATACGGAACGGCAGGTTTATTAATTTTATTTCTCAGTGGACATTATCGTTATTTAGTTTAATTTCGCTTACAAGTTTTGCATTATTTATTATTATAAAGGGCCCGATTATTTATTATATTTCCTTTGTTCAGTTTATCTTATTTTCCGCACCGAGACAACTTCTAATCTTCTTGCAAACAGCTAATATTGTTCTCTGTTTTTTACAGTATTAGCTGAACAAAGGAATTGGACGAATATCGTTATTTGGTTGGTAATATGCGGATTTTTCCGTGGAGCCGCATTGATAAATTTTACGATAACTATATCCGAATATTCTTCATTGGAAAAACTACCAGCTGCATTTGGACTACACATGGTTGGTAAAGGTTTATTTGTTGTTGCCATTGGACCAATTCTAGGTAAGAATCAAAGTACATATATAAAATTAGGGGTGTTTTATTAATCCATTCTCTTTCAAGGTCTTATCAGAGATGCAACAAACAGTTACTCAATGTGTCTCCATTCTCAAACATTCTTGATAATGTTGTGTTGCGTGGCTTGGATTATAGAATACGTGTTGGTCTGGTGTCGTACCAGAAAAGGAGGAGATTCTGACTCAGACACCACGACCTAATTCCTCATTTTACGTGTAGGTATTAACTGCGAAGTTAATCAAAAAGTATTATCCAGTTTTTTTGGTGTCTTAGATTAGTTGAAATCAAAAAAGGATACACTCCCACCCAAACAAAACACGACTTAGTTAATTATTCTATCGACATACCTATTAGTTATTCTTCCATTTGATATTTGTGTCTTTTCTTTTAACTATTGACTGGCTGTGCTACTGAACCATTATTAAATAACAATAGGAAGACAAACAGAATTAAAATACTAGTGTGAACGTAATTCCTTGTTCTTTTATCATCTTTTTAATGATTATTTCGGTTCAGTAGCCTTGTTATTATTTCTTGTTAAGTTAATTCTTCCTTTTTTTACCGTATTTCTTGTTATTATCGTTCAAACATGTCGAACGAAACATGATAATTGATGATACACTTTCTGTGTGATATTAGTTGTAAAAGACTGAATCCGAGCAGCGTGAATGATGTATGTGTTTAAATATATGTTGAATCTGTATATAGTTGACTGTCTCTTAGTATAGAGTGCTGATGTAATAGCTAAATATTTGACGAAACAAAAAAAAAAAACGATGGTTTTATAAATAAACTGAATATAAAATAACACTTGTTTTTCTGTTTGCAATCAATGCCTTTGTTCTTTCGTTGTGCAATACAAAACACGTGATTTCATATCATATTTTTGTTTTTATTTATGATAGCTCTAAGTATGTATGGTATACATACTTAGAGCTATCAGGGGAAGAACTGGATTGTTTTTTGCCACAATCTTCTTATGCCACAATAGCCTGTTTTATTAGGTATTGGTGCTGTTAGCAGCATACTTTGTGGTAACATTACGCTGTTTACCAGCAAAACTCATTTCAAAAATACATAATTTTCTTAATTAATATTCATGCTGGTTGCTGTAAAAGTTAAACAAGCGGTGGTGGGCTGGCTGCTGCTAAACTCACTCGCCAGCTGGTAAAACAGCGCTGCTTAGTGGCCACACTGTGCTGTTATAGATGTTTCAAACTAAGAAGAGCACAGTTGTATATGCAACCAAATATACACAGACAATTTATAAACCATACACTGGGTATGATTGGTTGCATATACAACTGTGCTCTTCTTAGTTTGAAACTACTCTAGTAGCCAGTAGGCCCAGTAGCAAATAGCACGCTAGTAAAACAGCCTAGCAGGAAATACCAAGAAATAATAATAATAAAATCATTTACCAAACTATCATTTATTTATATAAATTATTAATTTATGCAGAAAGTACAAAAATATGCCTTGATTTTATTAAATTACAGAAGAAAAACGCTTAAAATTAAAAGGGGAAAGCCTCAGTCTTCGAAATGCGTCTGCTCCTGGAAGTGGTGTTCGTAATGTCCAAGCATCCTTTGATTCTTAGGATCGAAAGGACTCTTAAGATGCAGGATGGCAGGATAGCGTTGTCCCATAATTTCAATTTCGTAATTTCCACGTTTTAAGAAGTCGTCGTCGACGTGTTTTCCTTTCGGATGCTCAACGTACCTATAAAAAAGAAGTTTTATAAAAAAAAGTTTAGATCTTCGCCGTGTTTCGTAAGAGACGTCATGCTATTAAGTTAAGCTACTAAATATTCTTAGTAGTACTTACCCTATACCGATGCTTGCGTCCAAGTGATAACCATATTCACCCCTCCTCAAAAACCCGACAATCACGTCGTCCCTCCATATGGTCTCCAACCCATAAACAGTGACCCTCTTGTCAGGAATCGTGAAGAACACTCGTTTCTTCATAACGCCTTCATTCTTCAGCTTCTCGACTTTATCCTTGCCAACGTAGCTCCCCTCTTTTCTGCAAACGAAGCCCAGACCAGCTTCAACTGGGTTGTCATCAGGTCTTAAGTCATGGTTCCACAGATGGTAACCTTTCTCGCAACTTAGGGAATACAGGGCTCTGTAACCGGCGTGTTTCATATCAAAACTCATACCAGCTTCGGTCAGCTTGTTATAAATAGGGATGCAAGACGCAACAGGGATGTGCAACTCATATCCCAGCTCCCCAACAAAGCTTATCCTCATCGCCCTGCATGTATGTCCGTTGATGGTGATCAAATGTGACATCCCCAAGGGGAATCGATCATCTGTGATTGGAGTTTCCGTGATTGACTGCAGGATATCACCACTTTTCGGCCCTTGGATGGACAAAATCCCCAGACGTTCTGTGACATCAGAGATCACAGCTCTGAACCCTTGTTTCTCGATTTCTTTCCTCAAATGGCACGTGGTTTGGTAACCTGAGGCTCCACCGGCTACGATATAGTAACCACGACCTTTGAGGATCGGTCCTACCAATCTACCGATACCCTCTTTCAAAGGCATAACTGTCAGGTCAGCTTCAACACCACCTCTGTCGTTCAAAGCGCAGGTATACACCAGCTTATCAGGTTCTCTATCGGTGTTTGAAGTAAACATCCAGTCGGCAGCTTTCTGGGAGTCGGGACCTGTCAAATATAACTTCGCGAAATACGACAAGTCGAAGATAACTGCGTTGTTACGACATGCCAAGGCTTCTTCTCCTATCTTCACACAAATACGAATTAATAAACAGTGGGTCGAAATGGGAAGGTAAACTTACCAAATCGTGATGTTTGGAGAAGCCAAAACTGTAATCTCCTTCTAATTCTTTGACGTAGCGTTGATCATCGTTGAGCAAGTGGTCGTAATGACCGTACCAATCATAGTTCCTTACTGGTGCTGTCCTATCTTTGACGTAGTAACCAGGACGTTCAAATCCTTGGGCTTGTTCCATAACAGCGCCGTGCGCAACCAAATTCTGAATAGACATAGTATATATCATCAAAATTCCTAGGATATAACTCAAAATATACAAATAATGAATCCCTAACTTTGAGAGTAGCAAATATATGCCCAAACAATGTCTCATCAAACAAGATGTCTCGTCAAGTTTATAAAAAGGCACAAACCTCATGGAAAGGTCCAATTTTGAAGTTCCTCCCCGACAAAAACTGATCATGTGGATACACAATACTATAGTTCTTCACGTAGCTTTCATGGCTGGTTTCCACGATCCAACTTCTAGCACTCCTCATCTGCGGTGTAAACCTCCTTATATCATAAGGGAACATGGGTAATTCTGGTCTTCCCTTGGCCAACCAGATGGCCATTTGTTCTGAACAACCACCGGACAGCATCATCCCAGCTGAATTGAAGCCACAGCAATAGAACAATCCGACCATTCTGGGATCTTCGCCCATTAGTGGTTTATGGTCTGGTGTGAACGATTCTGGTCCGCATACATCTGACTTGATACCAGCTTTTTCCAAAGCTGGGCAGAGTTGGGTGGCGTTTGCTATGTGGACATTGAAGATCGACTTGTCCAAATCGTACAAACCGAATTGGAAATCGCTTGGGATGTCTTTGAGCATCTCAGGGTTGGATTCATAACCCCCCAAGCAAATTGAGTCGCCTTGTATACGAAAATATATGGAGTAATCATGGTCGCGGACATTTGGCATGTTCTTGACTTCTGGTATACTCTCAGTTACCACGTAAGCGTGCTTCATTGGTGATAACGGTATGTCAAGACTGACCATTTGGGAAATATTCCTCGACCAAGCACCAGCGGCGTTCACAACACATCTTGTGTTGATAACACCAAAAGGTGTTTCAACTCCTGTGACTTTTGTAACACTTGTGCTTGGGTCGGTTAAGATGTTGGTTACCGGGCAATTCTCTATTACTTTAGCTCCTTTGCTAGTGGCACCTTTAACCAGAGCCGAGCAGAGCATTGTTGGGTCGATACAACCATCTCCTGGGCTGTGTAAAGCAGCGGTGAAGTTATTACCGTTCAAAACTGGCGCGAGACGTACAGCTTCAGCTGGTGTTAACATTTGACTTTCGATGCCGAAGAAGTGGCCGATCGTGTGGAGTCTTTGGTATTCTTGGACACGTTCTGCTGTTCTGGCTATGAATAGGCCACCGTTCTCTGTAAATCCGGGATTTACGCCTGTCTCTTCTTCGAGATTGGTCAGCATGTGTCTTGTGCTTTTTAACAGCTGAATTTCGACATCGTTTGGTCGCAGCCTCCAGAATAACCCAGCTGTGTGCCATGTTGTACCGCTGGTTATCTTACCTTGTTCTAGAAGAACAGCTTTTATGCCCCGCTTTGCTAGATGGTATAAAGTCCCGCATCCTAGCGCTCCTCCTCCTAAGAAAAATAACGTTGGATGATGAAAATAATATTTTGAACTTTTGAACGACCACACACGCTCAAAAATGAGTAGGTCAGAGATAAGAGATTGGCTATGAAGCTAAGCTAGTATCTTAAGCAAAATAACTTTCGGATTTTGGGAGAAACGAATTTTGATTTAAAATCCCCAATCAAGGACCTATTTTTTTTAAATTGCGTCTTTTTATTTGCTGGATTAATGATAAAACTTACCTATTATGACAACATCGGCTTGTTGTGGCACTGTAACTTCGGAAGCGAATTTTCTTAAGTTTATTCTACCGATGTTTGATTTTTTGTGTTTCTTCAGTAAGATTCGCGAAGAACGAAACATCTTGGTGAGTGAGCTGAAGAACAATGCTACAGGCTCGACGCCGCGCGAGGTTTTAAATTAAACAAATCAACTCCGACGATAAATTGGATGCGATTAGGTCGGCTGTTTATTTATCAAAACATACATTTGACCTCTGTATTCGCCTCATAGTTTCAATAAATTCGATATTTCGTTAATCTACCACACATAACTAGTGATTCCTCAAAATACACGTTTCTATCGAGAATTTTAATTACTAGTTATGCAGTATTGTTTTTTTGATTTTTATCACTACGAGTAATAATGTTGAGCAGAAGAATATTGAGATACGAAATCGTTTAGATTGTTTTCTTTTGAAAAATATTTTGTAACGCATGGATGGATGTAGTCATAATTAATAACATGGAAAATTAATTTCCTTATTTTGTGATATTTAATACTAATATAAATAGTAGGGAAGCGAATTTTGCTTCTACTGGTACCAGCTCATTCTCCAGTCTTCAGTGACATCAAATTGGTAAATTTTGATCAACGTCCACGGTCATTGATATTACGTTGCCATCCCAGAACGATTCAGGCTTTACGAAAGAATTGCTTAAGAGATTTCGATTTTTTTCGACCAATTATTGATAAACGACAATTCGAAACACGTTTTGTTTATCGAATTTATCACAACTACAACCAAAATCTGGTACGTTCTACTTTTTACCAGTTACCAAGTCAAGAGGTTATCGAAGAATGTTATTATTCAAAACCGGTCACCAACGTAGGCCCCCCTCGAAATTTCTAAATTTATCCGGCACTGCGTACAAAGAACAAAAAACAAACAGTGACAAAATAAAACAGAACGAAAGATTAGATATTTATTTAGTAACTTGGTTGACATGTCTAATCTTAAATCATAACAGAAAAACACAACTAGAAATTTAGAATCGTCACAAAAAAATAAAGAAAAAACACCATCCAGGACGAAAAAAAAAGAACATAAACATCTTCTTCAGTAGTTACCAGACTTCATTGGTTTCTTGGGTCTGGTTATCCCTATATATCCCACAACTTCCACAGGACGTGTACCAGGAACTACTTCCTTTACCACTTCTGTCAATTCAGCTTGGAATGATCTAGCGCTTGCAGCAGCTGCCTCTTCAGCATATTCAGGTGGTGCATTGGTAGCTGCTTCTTCAGCAGCACGTACAGCACCTTCAAAAGCCACCATAGCTTCAGCTTTTGCCAATTTTTCAATAGCTTCCATGAGGTCAGTATCTTGTTCTCCTCTTAGTCTACAGGCTATATCTATACCACTTACTGTAGAGTTGAGCAAACCATGATGACTGGGCTCTTGACTTTTTGAGACATTCAGCTGGCTTAAAGCTGTCCCAGTATCAAGAGATACACTCATCTGAGCTCTGTGTTTTTGAAGTTCTTTTTCGCAATTTCGATCAAACCTACAAGGATTTAAAAAGGAATAAAACAATCTCCAAGGAATTCAAAGGACATACCAATTCAACAGTGTTTCTGCTTTCTTCTTAGGTGTACGTGGTGGTGGTGTATAATGCTGAAAAAAAATATTATCACCCATATTTGGTGTTAATAATAAAATGCTTACTTGTGGTTCTTCGATGGAAACATTGAGTTTTGTCTGCTCTAAGATTTCGTCCATATTGTTAGGAGGGATTATTAAATTAATTCACGTGTGATTTCGCTAAATATAACTGAATAAAACTGAACGTGGTGATTCGTACGTATAAAATGTGACTTTTGTGGCATATGACGTATAAAAAACACAACTTTCCAAAACAATTTCCTAACGAAAAAAATTAACGACGGAAAGATTGAAGTTGAGTCAATATTTCGTCCACCTAAAACGTAAAAAAACTATTTTTTAGGATATTTCTCACCAGGACGGATATTCGACAATAACTATTGTAATTTTTGGTGAATTTTGGCCAACAAAAGTCTACATACGATACGACCCCCCATTTCTGCTATCTGACTAGTCCAAAGGCATTACGAAGAAAAGTAATGATGCAAATCCACATCTATTTTATTATATAACAAAAAATAACTTCTGGATAATGACGGGGAAGTACCGTTTGTTTAATATCACGTTCAGGCATTAATTGAAGAGGGGTCTAAGTACTATTTTTTATGTTTTTTTTTGTTGAGGTTTTTGTATCAATCTGTTCTACAGATCACCCTCAGTAACAATCAAAAAGATCTATGTCAATATCAATTCGGGTTTAGTCCGTAGAGATTTATCTTTTATTTTGAAAAAAAAAAGTGGATAAAAAACAAGATAAATTACGGTATATTGGCCTCCGAGCTAGCAATAACATCAGATACGATTGTGTATCCACGAACTGTTCAAAGAACTTTGAACAATAATAGTTTCCACAGCAGAACTCCACACAAGAAATTCCGAAATCCCTCATAAGCTAAACAAAACCGGAAACTTGAATTTGATGCATCTGTAGTAGGAAATTTGATGTGTATTGATAACCATATTTTGGAACATAATTTAAAAGCATAGGTCGATCATAACACTAGTCAACAGTCAAAATGTACATTGGATGCGACTATTTTTTTTATATATACTAAGGCCCTCTAAACTCAAAAATCGCATAAATAAAATTTTTAATGGATACGTTTTCGAGTTACAATTTTTTTCTTTTTTTTTGTTTTTTTTTGCGGAGGTAGTTCGACTATTTGGAGCATATCTCGAGTTAGGAACGTCCAATCTGGTCGCCCGGCACATAAAATTGAAGCTAATTGTATCACCAACAATTGTCACACATATAGTTTTTCAATCGCTTCAGTAGTTTTAGCGCAATAGGCCACGATATTATAAAAATTTGGCCAAAATGAAAATGGAACATTTACTCTATCACCTGTGAAAAGTAGAAATCGTGGAAATATAGTTAGTTTAATATTTTTTGCGTAGAGTTTGAACTTTTACGAAGAGAACAAGGTATTTACGATTAAAATCTATGCAAAAATAGCGAAGTTATGGTCATTTAAGATTGATAGGTACCAAACTACCAAAATTCTACTTTTTCTCTGTTTACAAGTTTAATTCATTATGCTTAGTTTTAATGTGATGTTTTCAATATAAAGGAGATTGGAAGTGAGTTTGATTGCTGCTTCGCCTTATATTCTTGTCGATATCTGTTTTTCTTATGAGGAACCAGATATAGTTGCCCATCATTTTTTCAATCCAAAATCCCTGGTAGTGCCGCTCAATAGTCTTCATTTCCTAGTGAAAGCTCTCACCATGCTCGTCACTGACGTCACCAAGATTCTCAGGATGAAATCTTCTCAACTGCTAGCTCCAGGTGTATACCGTACCCCATGTGCTTGTGGCAGTGTCTACATTGATGAGATAAAGCGCTCTGTCAGCGTTGGGGTTTCAGAACATGAACGTTGCACAAGGCTGCGCCAGATCACCAGTTCAGCGCTTGCTGAGCACAGACACAACAATTCTTCTCGACCAAACAAAAATCATCTCCCGGGAATCACGTTATTATCCTCGTAGAATCCGCGAAGCGATCGAAATCTTTAAAGATCCCTCCAATCTCAATCGAGATGACGGTTGGGATTTGCATCATAGCTGGAAACCACTTTTACGACCACCACAGCCAATCACAGCTACCCCAAACCGCCCTCCCAACCAATAGTTGTTTGACTACCTGCGCAGGCACCTGCGCCAGGTACATATAACGTCGATCGAAACACGTGCTGACATATCTGAATATCATTTTTTGGTGAGATATGCCACTACGTGTTTTGAGCGACGATAAATACCCTCACCCTTCCACACACGTTCATTCTCTCCGTCCTGAAGATGCCTCTTGCAACAGAGTGCGAAACGTTGACTAAAAGATGCGCATCTTGGTGCGAATCACGTGACGTACTCGTCTTCCGGATGGATCCGACCTCTACCATGCATTTAAACTGCTATAAATGACGAAAAATACAAAATAGAGAAAAGGCCGAATTTTGGTAGTTTCGTACCCATTGGTCATAATTGATCATAATTTCGGTATTTTTTCATAGATTTTCATCGTAAATACCTTGTTCTCTTCGTAAAAGGGCAAACTCTACGTAAAAAATAAGAAACTGAGCATATTTTTACTATTTCTACCTTTCCCTGGCGGTTAAATGAATGTTCGATTTTCATTTATACTAAAAAAATTTCAAATTATGGTCAATTGCACTGAAACCACTGAAGCGATTGTAAAACAATATTAATAACATTTATTGGTGATTCAATTGGCTTTAATTTGATGTACAGAACGACAAGATTTGATGTTTCGAACTCGAGATATGCTCCAAATAGTCGAAGTACCTCCAAAAAAATTAACAAAAAAAAGAAAAATTTATAACTCGCGGGCCATGGTATCTAAGAAAAAAATAGTGGCATCTAATGTACATTTTTTTTTTATTATTTTGTTGACTAGTGTAATTTATCGACTGATGCTTTTATATGGAGGAAGTTGGATTTTTCAACAAGACACATTGTTAATGAATTGTTGCTTTACTACTCTTCACGACAATTAACTCACCACCTCAAAGCCCCGACCTAAAAGTTATCAAGCACGTTTGGGTAGATTTTGTAGCGTAATATAAGACAACATGCCATTACTAGTGGTCCAATTCTAAAAGAGAAGCTGCAAGAGGAATGGCAACGAATAGCGACCATTGAAATAGAAAATTTAGTTGCTTCAATAGTCAAGTCGTTTGTAGATTTTGGTCATTGCCAAATGGCAATTTATACTGTTAAATAAAAACAATTCTGCATGTTACTACAAAACATCATGTTAGTTTCAAAGATCAAATGAGTTGTCGGAGAATTTATTGATAATTTGCTGAAAGAACCATAAAAATCCACCGAAAATGACAAACGTTATTGGTAGTCAAATTTTCTATGTATAAAAACTTACATTGTGTTCGTTCTTATACTTGAAAAGAAACTTAGTGACATCCTTAATCGGAAATTTTCGTGTATTGCGATTACGAAGAGCCTTTATCACTTCCTGCACGAATATAAGGAACATGGCTACATTCTCGAAACCTTGTATTTTGGTGCACTGAATTCGTATATAGATAGCTGTAATTTGCGAATACCCTAAATAGATATATTTCTTTACGAAGATAGTAAGCGTTTCTAACGTCCTGCCAATCAATTCCTTGTTCTCGATGTTATGCAAATAAAGATACTGCGTCAAGATGTCTTCGAATTTTGAAGACATTCGAATTACACTGGAGCTGTTAGATTTCAAACATAACTGCATCAAGAGCAACGATTTTCTAATCTTTCTCGCATCAGCTCCCATCAGAATCTTCGTAAAATCCACCTCAATCGGATTTGTGATTTTAAATTGGTATTTTCTCTGTAATTTCATCAACAATTCCATCAGGCCTAGCGAATATTCCGAGAGCTTTTCATTGCTAGTCGATGCGGCTTTAGAAATTGTTAAAATGCAAGTGTTATTGCTAAAGAAAGCCCTTATTATATCCGGTTTGGCCTTGAAGTGTCGCAACAACTTATGGCTGTAAAAGCAACCTCCTGTAAACGCTTGCGTATCAGTTAAACCAGGCAAAACGTCTGCCATCATTCGACAGTAAAATAAGCCAGCTTCGTCGTCTTTTGGTATACCTGGGTTTGCTTGTAACAAATGTCCTAAGGTCTGCGTATATGCCAAAGATTTTGGTATGTTCCTCATGAGGACTATTGAAATTTGTGGACTATTGAAGTTACTGATTATTTCAGCGGCTCGTCTCTTTATACCATCTTCGTAGTCGTTTAGAATAAACTTAATTAGGAAATGATACGTCTGTGCATCTTCTAACACTTTCAAGAAGACATGATTGTTACTGTTGTGCAACAACCATAAGTAAATAGACCTCAGTTTAAGCACATTGTTACCATGGCTTTGAAACCAGGCTAACTGCTTCGGTTCATAGGATATTATTTGTTCTAGATGTCGGTACTTTTGAACAATGTTTATGATGGTATTGTTCAAGACTTGCGAGTGTTCAGAATCTCTAACATACATCGGATATATGTAGCACACAGCTTTCAAAGTAGCAGGTGAAAATTCTGTTGTCGAAAATGATTTTCTCGCTATTAATTGAGATACCTCAGCTTCGTCTAGTGAACATTTTGCGTAGACTGCTTTTAGGTAATTGATTATTAATTCTAAATCAGTATTCAGTATGCATTGACCTGCGTGCGTTTCAGTAACAAATAGCTCGTTACAGTCAAACCTTGGGATGGCATTCACATATAATAGGTCGTTAAGAATTGCGAGAACTATATCGAAAGCCGGTTTCCATAACGTCCCGTTTTTTAAATATTCCGCGAAGATGTGAATTTTGCGTAAATATATGTTGGTTAATTTGGTGCTATTGTAATCCTTTGTTCCAAAGGCTACCACCAAGCATTTCAAGAATTCGTATATCTCTAATTCATTTGTCAACTAAAATTTTACCGGTCACATAACTCACATATCAAATATTACAACAAGAAATGACTTACATCGTTCAAAAATTCCGGCACATCATTCTCAATCCAGTAATACAGCAAATTACTGCGAGATATCGGTGTTCCCGGTTTTATACTACACAAAAATACATTATTATAGTTTATTTATTAATCATTGCGTATACACGGTGTTAGAGTAGTTTCAAACTAAGAAGAGCACAGTTGTATATGCAACCAATCATACCCAGTGTATGGTTTATAAATTGCCTGTGTATATTTGGTTGCATATACAACTGTGCTCTTCTTAGTTTGAAACATCTATACAATACCTTAAGACCGACGTGGCAAATTTACACAAATCCGTAAACTGAGTGTTGTCCCTAAATTCAAAGAAATTATTGACGCATAATTCGAAAATATCACTCTCGCTGTAAAATAAATCGTTGATGCTAAAGAGCTCAGTCAAAACAGAAATGCAACTCTGCTTAAGCTCTGGATTATTCAGCGATATTCCATGAACAATATTACAGATTCGTTCGGGGTTTATTTCAATATTAAGCTGCTTCCTTGTATATCTAACGCTCACTAACAACGAACATAAGTAATTTAAAAATGCTCGCTGTAGCTCAAATTGGTCGCTACTCAAAAACGTCAAATTGGTTAAAACGAATTCTAAACTCGACGTAACGCAATTATTTTTGTTACTAAGGAAATTATTGTTGTTAAGGAAGCATTCCAAAAGTTGCAACAACAAACTAAAAGTAAATAATTTAGACCGGTTTGACGTGTATAAAAATTAGGTATACGTACCTTAAGGTCTCGTGATTCCTGTTGTCTATCAACGATGAAAACGGGAAAAAATCGAAAATTCGATCCACAATAAAAAAATAACGGCTGTTTTCTATATCTGGGTTGTTACCATACTTATTTAAAGCGGATAAAACGCCTTTTAGGGCATCGCTGTCATTAACGTCTATGTAGGAAGCCATTTTTAGTTAAACTAAGTTTACTTGCGAATTTCAAGGAGCTCTTGATTTAAAACAAAACTTCGGGTAGGTAGATCAAGAGTTTTGCAAAAATAATTTTAACACAGGAAAGATTGTAGTAATTAAGAAGATTGTGGAAATTAAAGACTTTAAGAAGATATTTTATATTACATGATTTCAATTTTGAATTATTTGCGGTTGGAAACCCGCCGGTTTAGGTTACGCTAGAGATTTTTACGTTTTCATGTTGGTGTCTGCGATGTGTCAAAGAACGGAGGAACCCAACCTAACCAAACTTTTTATTTTTATGTAAACAAGCCTATAATATTTGCGTTGTCATGAACAATTTTGTCCCATCTTTGAATGCTATGGATGCTAGGAAAAAATTGCGTAAGTTTGACATATTTATTCATTGTTAAAAATTCAAATTGGGTACTTGTCGATAACTTTCGAACACTGTCAAATACGGTATACCTCAAATACTTTTGTTACTTTCCGACTAGTACCCTAAACCTGCTAGTACCCTATTTTTACCAAACTAATACCAGCTCATCCTCCGGTCACATTAAATATGTATACAAATTTTCAGATCAATGGGATGAACGGTTTCGATGGTATAAGAGTTTATAGAAACAGTTTGACAGAATCCACAGCCTTTGTCGCAGTGTTGCAAATTGTCAGATTTTGACAAACGTCAGTGCCATTGACATGACATTAAATGTCAGTATGACATATGGCATTATGTCATAGAAACTGACGTTACTTAGAACCGAAGTAAGTCTTTAGACAAACTTAGACAGTTGTTGATACTGTACTTTAGACATTTGGCCAGAGAATTTAAAATTTGGTGATAGAGAATGATTGCAATTTGTTTATTTTTGTCCGTAATAAATATTGCTATTATAATGAAGAATTTACAAGCTATTGTGAACTAGCTTACTAATGGTATCAAGCTGAATTATAAACTTGTTAAATTTCAAGAATTTTTTAAAATAATTATCTATCTATAGAGATAGATAAAGTGTTTTGTACGATTTGAGCTTAATAAAACAACTTAATAAAATAACATTTCACTCATTTATTAATAATGAAATATTTGTTTACAATTAGTACTTAATTTCTTATAAAAATTATAGTATAAAACTAATTGATTACAAAACTAACGTTAAGTAAGCATATACATTTGGGTGTACAGCACAATTTTCCACAGTAAATGAAACAGTGGATAGTCTCAATTATAAACTTGTCTGGAGTCAGGAATGTTGCCCTTTATTTCTGGAAAGAAGTTAATTACCTAAAACCAGCTGCTATAAAACAGGAGGTAGTCAATAAAACAGCAGGAAGCTCATAAAACAGTCAATTATAAACTTGTCTTAGGTCAGGAATATTGTCTTTTATTACTAAAAAGAAGCTAGTTCTCAAAAACCAGCTGCTATAAAATAGCAGGTAGTTATTAGAATACCAGGTAGTTAATACAACATATTTAGTCAATAAAACAGCAGACAGTTAATAAAACAGCAGGCAGCCTCAATTATAAACCTGTCTTAGGTCAGGAATGTTGTCTTTTATTTCTAGAAAGCATTTAATTACCCACCAGATTACCAGATACTATAACACTAAAATAGCAGATAGCTAATAAAACAACAGGTAGTCTCAATTATAAACTTGTCTTAGGTCAGGAATATTGTCTTTTATTACTAGAAAGCATTTAATTACCCAAAACCAGATACTATAACACTAAAACAGCAGGTAGCTAATAAAACAACAGGTAGTCTCAATTATAAACTTGTCTTAGGTCAGGAATATTGTCTTTTATTACTAAAAAGAAGCTAGTTCTCAAAAACCAGCTGCTATAAAATAGCAGGTAGTTATTAGAATACCAGGTAGTTAATACAACATATTTAGTCAATAAAACAGCAGACAGTTAATAAAACAGCAGGCAGCCTCAATTATAAACCTGTCTTAGGTCAGGAATGTTGTCTTTTATTACTAGAAAGCATTTAATTACCCAAAACCAGATACTATAACACTAAAATAGCAGGTAGCTAATAAAACAACAGGTAGTCTCAATTATAAACTTGTCTTAGGTCAGGAATATTGTCTTTTATTACTAGAAAGCATTTAATTACCCAAAACCAGATACTATAACACTAAAACAGCAGGTAGCTAATAAAACAACAGGTAGTCTCAATTATAAACTTGTCTTAGGTCAGGAATATTGTCTTTTATTACTAAAAAGAAGCTAGTTCTCAAAAACCAGCTGCTATAAAATAGCAGGTAGTTATTAGAATACCAGGTAGTTAATACAACATATTTAGTCAAGAAAACAGCAGACAGTTAATAAAACAGCAGGCAGCCTCAATTATAAACCTGTCTTTGGTCAGGAATGTTGTCTTTTATTACTAGAAAGCATTTAATTACCCAAAACCAGATACTATAACACTAAAACAGCAGGTAGCTAATAAAACAACAGGTAGTCTCAATTATAAACTTGTCTTAGGTCAGGAATATTGTCTTTTATTACTAAAAAGAAGCTAGTTCTCAAAAACCAGCTGCTATAAAATAGCAGGTAGTTATTAGAACACCAGGTAGTTAATACAACATATTTAGTCAATAAAACAGCAGACAGTTAATAAAACAGCAGGCAGTCTCAATTATAAACCTGTCTTAGGTCAGGAATGTTGTCTTTTATTACTAGAAAGCATTTAATTACCCAAAACCAGATAATATAACACTAAAACAGCAGGTAGCTAATAAAACAACAGGTAGTCTCAATTATAAACTTGTCTGGCTCTTTTATTACTAGAGAGAAGGCAATAGTTATAAAGTATCCAAGTCAATCACAACAGAAACAAGAAGATACAATGATGTGAAAACTTCTTTTTTCATCGTTCAAGGAAATGAAAAACATACCTTCAAATCAGCGGCCGTCAAGCACCTCCTATCGCAACAAGTACACGTAAACGGCTTCTCTTCTTCTGATACTAATGGTATCAAGCTGAATTATAAACTTGTTAAATTTCAAGAATTTTTTAAGATAATTATCTATCTATAGAGATAGATAAAGCGTTTTGTACGATTTGAGCTTAATAAAACAACTTAATAAAATAACATTTCACTCATTTATTAATAATGAAATATTTGTTTACAATTAGTACTTAGTTTCTATTTCTTATAAAAATTATAGTATAAAACTAATTGATTACAAAACTAACGTTAAGTAAGCATATACATTCGGGTGTACAGCACAATTTTCAAAGTTAAGCACTCAACTAATACTGCGGATTTAACGTATGTTCACCTAGTTCGTTAAAAATACGATATAAATCCATTTTAGAAATCACATTTTCGCTTGCAAAATTTAATTTTAGTAATACCACGATTTACGATTTATTTATTTAACAAAATATCACAGGGTAACAAAAATTTTCTTTCTGCGGCATCAGTTTGTGTGATCAATTTTGATATACTATGATTATGAAGTATTCATTGTATAATTAGTTACCTCGTGCGACCAGCAAGTCTTTATTTACCAAAACCAATCTTTGAACTAACTTTTTAACATATAACATGTTACTCTACAATTTCCTGTTGCTTTTTTATTGGGTCAGCAAAATGGATACACTAAAAATCCCTGTTTTCTTTGTCTGTGGGACAGTTGTGCAAAAAATGAACATTGGGATACGAAAAACTGGCCGTCGAGAATAAATATGACAGTAGGAAAAGCTAACATCGTTCATGAACCACTGATAAGTCGAAAACAAATAATTCTTCCATCACTACATATTAAATTTAGGCTTATTCAACAGTTTGTGAAAGCTTTATATAAGAATGATGTTTGGCCTCAATACAGGAAAATTAGAATCCGGTATTTTTGATGGACCACAAATCACATGACTTAGGTGATGAAAGTATGGACAAGTTGTTGACAAAATGCTTCAAAATTTTACCATATAATGGCAGACTACTGCTGGACCTTAGAAAGGGACTGTCCTGAACAAAAATACAATAGAAAATCACTAATTCTTTTGTTGTTAATTTCAGAATTGTGTAATACGCCTCATGCTTTCAAATGATAGTTCCCCTGTGTAATAATACAGTCTTTTTTTTTAAATAAACACTACAAAGAAATAAAATAAATTATTTACACTATACACACTTTTTTCTTCTCAATTCTTACAAATCAACATACATCTTCTTATGGTTTTTATTATGCGCGGACAAATCCGAAGACGTCGTGAATCTCCGATCGCAAATCGTACAACAATACGGCCTCTCCCCGGTATGTATCCGCATATGAACCTTCAACGACGAACTCTGCGTAAATTTTTTCCCGCATTGGTAACACTGGAACGGTTTATCCCCCGTATGCGTCCGCATATGCTTCTCCAAATACTGATGCCTCGTAAACTGTCTATCGCATATTGTACAAGTCGATAAATTCTCTCCGGTATGCGTCCTGGTATGTTCGTGTAAATAAGCGGCGGTCGTAAACTTTTTATCGCAAGTCGTGCAAGAAAATTTCTCTCCGGTGTGTTTCATAAGATGCGTTTGAAGTTCCGAAGCGTAATTGCAGACCTTATCGCAGATTGTGCAGCGGTACGGTTGCTTGCCGGTGTGTTCCCGCATGTGGACCGTCAACTGGGAGGAATGGGTGAATTTTGCATCGCAAACTTTGCAGGAGACCTTTTCGCCGGTGTGTTTTCGCATGTGGACGTTCAAATGCGACGATTGGGTGAAGGTTTTGTCGCAAACCGCGCAGGAGTATGGGCGTTCGCCCGTGTGCGTTTTTATGTGAGAGTTTAGGATGTACGTGGAGGCGAATTTCTTTCCGCAGGTGTCGCAGCTGAAGGGGCGTTCGCCCGTGTGCGTCCGCATGTGTACCTGTAAAAAAAATATAAAGATGTAGTCTTCAGATTAAAAAGAAAATTGTAGAGTAATGTTTTCAACTTGTGAAAAAAGAAAAATAGAATACACGATATCGATAAAAGACATGGCTGCATTGTAATGTAATGAATAGGGCAACCAAAAGTATGCAATAATAATGTTTATTGCAACAAAAATGGTCATTAACTAAATTTCCAAACATTTATTTGCTAATTGACAAATTCTACAAGTATTAGCTCCATAATTTGTTCTATCAAAGGTTAGCTTAAACATGGATACAGCAGGTAGTTAATAAAACAGCGGTCAGACAATTTAATTACCTAAAACCAACTGCTATAAAACAGCAGGTAGTTAGTAAATGAAACAGTGGATTGTCAATTATAAACTTGTCTGGAGTCAGGAATGTTGCCCTTTATTTCTGGAAAGAAGTTAATTACCTAAAACCAGCTACTATAAAACAGGAGGTAGTCAATAAAACAGCAGGAAGCTCATAAAACAGCAGGCAGTCTCAATTATAAACTTGTCTTAGGTCAGGAATATTGTCTTTTATTACTAAAAAGAAGCTAGTTCTCAAAAACCAGCAGCTATAAAATAGCAGGTAGTTATTAGAACACCAGGTAGTTAATACAACATATTTAGGCAATAAAACAGCAGACAGTTAATAAAACAGCAGGCAGCCTCAATTATAAACCTGTCTTAGGTCAGGAATGTTGTCTTTTATTACTAGAAAGCATTTAATTACCCAAAACCAGATACTATAACACTAAAACAGCAGGTAGCTAATAAAACAACAGGTAGTCTCAATTATAAACTTGTCTTAGGTCAGGAATATTGTTGTCTTTTATTACTAAAAAGAAGCTAGTTCTCAAAAACCAGCTGCTATAAAATAGCAGGTAGTTATTAGAACACCAGGTAGTTAATACAACATATTTAGTCAATAAAACAGCAGACAGTTAATAAAACAGCAGGCAGCCTCAATTATAAACCTGTCTTAGGTCAGGAATGTTGTCTTTTATTACTAGAAAGCATTTAATTACCCAAAACCAGATACTATAACACTAAAACAGCAGGTAGCTAATAAAACAACAGGTAGTCTCAATTATAAACTTGTCTTAGCTCAGGAATATTGTCTTTTATTACTAAAAAGAAGCTAGTTCTCAAAAACCAGCTGCTATAAAATAGCAGGTAGTTATTAGAATACCAGGTAGTTAATACAACATATTTAGTCAATAAAACAGCAGACAGTTAATAAAACAGCAGGCAGCCTCAATTATAAACCTGTCTTAGGTCAGGAATGTTGTCTTTTATTACTAGAAAGCATTTAATTACCCAAAACCAGATACTATAACACTAAAACAGCAGGTAGCTAATAAAACAACAGGTAGTCTCAATTATAAACTTGTCTTAGCTCAGGAATATTGTCTTTTATTACTAAAAAGAAGCTAGTTCTCAAAAACCAGCTGCTATAAAATAGCAGGTAGTTATTAGAATACCAGGTAGTTAATACAACATATTTAGTCAATAAAACAGCAGACAGTTAATAAAACAGCAGGCAGCCTCAATTATAAACCTGTCTTAGGTCAGGAATGTTGTCTTTTATTACTAGAAAGCATTTAATTACCCAAAACCAGATACTATAACACCAAAACAGCAGGTAGCTAATAAAACAACAGGTAGTCTCAATTATAAACTTGTCTTAGGTCAGGAATATTGTCTTTTATTACTAAAAAGAAGCTAGTTCTCAAAAACCAGCAGCTATAAAATAGCAGGTAGTTATTAGAACACCAGGTAGTTAATACAACATATTTAGGCAATAAAACAGCAGACAGTTAATAAAACAGCAGGCAGCCTCAATTATAAACCTGTCTTAGGTCAGGAATGTTGTCTTTTATTACTAGAAAGCATTTAATTACCCAAAACCAGATACTATAACACTAAAACAGCAGGTAGCTAATAAAACAACAGGTAGTCTCAATTATAAACTTGTCTTAGGTCAGGAATATTGTTGTCTTTTATTACTAAAAAGAAGCTAGTTCTCAAAAACCAGCTGCTATAAAATAGCAGGTAGTTATTAGAACACCAGGTAGTTAATACAACATATTTAGTCAATAAAACAGCAGACAGTTAATAAAACAGCAGGCAGCCTCAATTATAAACCTGTCTTAGGTCAGGAATGTTGTCTTTTATTACTAGAAAGCATTTAATTACCCAAAACCAGATACTATAACACTAAAACAGCAGGTAGCTAATAAAACAACAGGTAGTCTCAATTATAAACTTGTCTTAGCTCAGGAATATTGTCTTTTATTACTAAAAAGAAGCTAGTTCTCAAAAACCAGCTGCTATAAAATAGCAGGTAGTTATTAGAATACCAGGTAGTTAATACAACATATTTAGTCAATAAAACAGCAGACAGTTAATAAAACAGCAGGCAGCCTCAATTATAAACCTGTCTTAGGTCAGGAATGTTGTCTTTTATTACTAGAAAGCATTTAATTACCCAAAACCAGATACTATAACACCAAAACAGCAGGTAGCTAATAAAACAACAGGTAGTCTCAATTATAAACTTGTCTTAGGTCAGGAATATTGTCTTTTATTACTAAAAAGAAGCTAGTTCTCAAAAACCAGCTGCTATAAAATAGCAGGTAGTTATTAGAACACCAGGTAGTTAATACAACATATTTAGTCAATAAAACAGCAGACAGTTAATAAAACAGCAGGCAGCCTCAATTATAAACCTGTCTTAGGTCAGGAATGTTGTCTTTTATTACTAGAAAGCATTTAATTACCCAAAACCAGATACTATAACACTAAAACAGCAGGTAACTAATAAAACAACAGGTAGTCTCAATTATAAACTTGTCTTAGCTCAGGAATATTGTCTTTTATTACTAAAAAGAAGCTAGTTCTCAAAAACCAGCTGCTATAAAATAGCAGGTAGTTATTAGAATACCAGGTAGTTAATACAACATATTTAGTCAATAAAACAGCAGACAGTTAATAAAACAGCAGGCAGCCTCAATTATAAACCTGTCTTAGGTCAGGAATGTTGTCTTTTATTACTAGAAAGCATTTAATTACCCAAAACCAGATACTATAACACTAAAACAGCAGGTAACTAATAAAACAACAGGTAGTCTCAATTATAAACTTGTCTGGCTCTTTTATTAGTAGAGAGAAGGCAATAGTTATAAAGTATCCAAGTCAATCACAACAGAAACAAGAAGATACAATGATGTGAAAATTTCTTTTTTCATCGTTCAAGGAAATGAAAAACATACCTTCAAATCAGCGGCCGTCAAGCACCTCCTATCGCAACAAGTACACGCAAACGGCTTCTCCCCGGTGTGGGACTTCATGTGCATCGTCAACTCCCCCTTTATGGTGAACCGTTTATTGCAGACCGCACATTGGAACGGTTTTTCACCTGTGTGCCGGCGAATGTGCTCGCGCAAATGCGACGAGTGATAGAACCTTTTCTCGCAGTATTTACACTCGTACGGCTTCTCCCCTGTGTGCGTCCGCATGTGAATCCTCAAATTCGCATTCTTCCTGTAATTCTTCCCGCAAATTGTGCAAGTGAACGGTTTCAGCTCCGTTGTTACAGCGTCCGCGGACGTGGGAGTCGGCGGACGCACTTGAATCCCCGTAGTACGCTTAATAACCTGTCTTGGAGCCTGAACTTGGATTATTGTCGGTTGTTGTATGTCGGGTTGCGGATATGCCTAATAAATAAGTTTACTTTACGGTATGGAACAATTTTTTGGTATTGTGTGTTCTAATTGAAAGTTAGCGTTGTAAAAATGTGAAAACAGTCAAAAAAAGATCTGGGAAAGAGTTTTTAGTGACAGGATAATTCTCAATTTATAGGTTATACGACATAACCTACAAATCGCGGTCTAGTTTTTCTGCTACCAAACGAAAGATACAAAAAAAATTACCTGCGTAGTAGGCTGTATATCACTCGTTTGTATCTGTTGATGTTGAATATGTGTGATTGCGGGATGTAGCGGCGTCTCACCGCTAAATTGGTCGCTATTCTGTTGTTCAGGAGTGTTACTACGTGGGGTACCGACATCCCCTAACCCGTCATTCTTTGTTAGTTCCTCATCGTTATCCAAGAAATGTTTCAAATGTAAATATTCTTCGGGATTTTGAGCCTCGATTATTCCGGGCAATTCAGGTGTCGTTTGCGGAATACTAAATTCAAACTTTGTGGGCGTATTCAGCGGTCGACTGGTTACTATAACATGTTCCGTCTTTCCCTCGTCTTGCATTTGGGATATATACCGCATCAATGTTTGGTCCGATTGCAGACAAACGTTTCTAAAGTCGTATGCCACTCGTAGTCTATCAACGCATGTTGAACAAATTACGGAGGGTAATCCTTCTTTTAACCACATCTACAATAATCATACATTAAAATAATGCTAGATGATTCAAGCGAACTAGACGTACAACTTCTGAGACGCAAGCTTCAAGTTTGTCGCAGTATTTTATAGTGTCCGCGTCAGGGGAACTTATCGGTGTCAGGGAACATTCAATTCGTAAGCAGGCCCTACAACAATCAGCAACGTGAAAGATATTTTCCATTGCGAGTCCATTTGGACTCGATCTTTCATGAAAAACAGTTTGATTTGACATAAGGATAACCTTATTTGCAGTGTTTATAGACAAAAATCACAGGGTAGGGCGTGCCAACCTGAAAAACCTAAAATCGAGTTGTTCTTTACTTTCTTTGGGGTGGTACAGTGATGGTAAGAATCGAATTTTTATGAATTTTCTTTTTTGGTAAGAAGGTTTATAATAATATTGATAATTGAAATATAATAATCTGAAATACAAGGCTGATTTAATATATATTTAATACAGTCCATAATTTTTTAGCTTTGAATATGTTAAAGTTATATAAAATAGATTCATACATAAAAAACGCGCTTTTTGTTTCATTCGTTATGTAAAATGTTAAATATATTGTTAAATTAAAAAATATATCAAATGATTATGAATGGGTCAGTCAGCTGCTCAGTAGTGACATCTTTACAACTCGTAACACGTTTTTTTTTGTCGCGTCCTCTAAATTCTGTCCTAATTCATGTACGTAAGTAAGAATATTTCACGCTGTACATAAAACAATTTGGTTTATTTGCAACGTATACGTATTTGATATAACTAAGTCCTCATTTTTTAAATAATTACAACAATCAAGAACGCCTGCTAGCGAAAATCCAATCATCAAAACATAGGTTATATTTTTATTATTATTGTTGTCACATAGCTTACGTTGCCGAATTATTAGATGCCGATAAAGTCGGTATTTTCTTGCGTGTCTTAGTACCGCGATTGATCATAGATGTCGCTACGTGTACAGCACGGCAATTTGACGTTTCTTCATTACCACGCGAGATGTCGGGTTAATCGCGAATTTTCCGTGTAATTCAAACCTTTTACGGATAAAATTCTTTCAGAATAATGTCGGGAAACGTAAACCAACAGGATTACTGGGGTGCAAGTCCTGATTATTACACCCAGGGACAGGAGGGTAGTTTCAACTTTGAAATACCCGTTCAGCAGGAACAACAGTTTGGCCAAGAATTGTAAGTATACCGAGGCGTGTTAAATTTCGGTAATCTCTTGTATCTGGGTGAATTAGGGGACGGGGTAACTGTAATTGAGCCACTCGGAAGTAACGAACTCGTCGACAATTGTCGAGTCCCTGCCACTGCCAAGTTGATTAGTCGGAATGTTTAGTAAGCCCTTCTATAGTCGTGTCGTTTTATTCTTGCGTCTTTTACTAGGTCCTTCCAATCGTTCGACGCGACTGCAACGCCCCCTCTGCAAGATTATCCGAATGTTTACGCCACCAACCCTTACCTCAATCCTAACGATGCAGCTGGAAATATGTATGGGGCTGCGCAAAGTGGAGAGCAGCATAAGTACGAAGGGGAATTTGAAGATGAACCACCGCTTCTAGAAGGCAAGTGTAGCTTATTTTTAAGAATCTGTCTGCTCAAAATCGAATTGTTGAATGTGGGTGGACTGTGCTTTAGTATATATAACTAGCTCTGTGTATATGTCAAAATTTTCGACTTTAGTTATTGGGCATTCTAGAAATATGTGGTTAAGGCTTCCCACCTGTCCACATTCGCAATATGGACATTTTAGGATACATTTTAGGTTATCTGCTATCTGTTACTGTTGTTACGAATGTCCGGCAGGGGGCGTTTCGGGTTTGACGTTACTGTGGTAATAGCAGCAAAACACGGGTCGACAAAAATCGATTTTTTGGATCGAAAATTGTTTTTAAGGCCGTTTTTTTGCTCAAAACTCTTTGCGAAGGGTATTTAGAGGGATCTTATCGTAAGACATGAGAGCGAGCGGCTTTTATAAGGTCGGCAGGAACGGATAAAAAATGTAAATTTTTGACGTTCATCGATCCGCTTGTCGGAATTTCTAGACGTCACGTGACATTTTCTCGAGGTTCGCCTTCACCCGAAGAGGTGCAAAAACGTGATTTTTTTTCAAAATTGACGCATTTAATTTACAAAATATCGCGCAGTCCACGCGGAATTGTGTCCTTTTTTCAATTCGAGCGTCAAAAGTAATATCGAAAAGCCCAATTTTGCAGCTACTCGATCGCAAATGTCGGCAAAGATGGGCGATTCCGCTGAACGCGCCCTACACTTGAAAGTTCGTAATTAGTATAGGTAGACTAGTGCACCGTTAGCCGCGACGCAAACCGGCGTGATTTTGGGTTGGGTTGGGAACAGCTGACCGGTCGTAAAATTCCTCAAGGAAAATTCCCGAAGGAAAATTTCCCGAAGGAAAATTCCTTCCCTCAAGGGGAATTTTCTTCGGGAAAATTCCTCAAGGAAATTTCCCGAAGGAAAATTCCCGAAGGAAAATTCCACGAAGGAAAATTCCCGAAGAAAAATTCCCGAAGGAAATTTCCCGAAGGAAAATTCCTTGAGGAAATTACCTTGAGGATATTTCCTTGAGGAATTTTCCTTCGGGAATTTTCCTTGAGGAATTTTCCCGAAGGAAAATGTCACGATTTTGTATTTTGTCTCTAGCAACCAGAGTTGATGGAATAAAAAAAAAAATAAATAAATAAAAAAACTATACTATACTGTTTTAGTTAACCGAAAGATTGGATAATTAATCCTGAAAGTACAGGCTTCCATCAGATTTGGTTTAGACAGGGGAATTTTTCAAAGTTCGCGATTAGGAGAAACGAGGGAAATGTCACGATTTTGTATTTTGTCTTTGTTATTTCACCAAAATCATCGTCACCTGACATTTTCTCGAAGTTCGCCTTCACTCGACAATGTGAAAAAACGTGATTTTTTTCAAAATTAACGCATTTAATTTACAAAATATCGCGTAGTCCACGCGGAATTGTGTCCTTTTTTCAATTCGAGCGTCAAACGTAATATCGAAAAGCCCAATTTTGCAGCTACTCGATCGCAAATGTCGGCAAAGATGGGCGATTCAGTTGAACGCGCCCTGCACTTGAAAGTTCGCAATTAGTATAGGTAGAGATAATGTTCAGGAGAGGCGATTGTAGAGTAGAGTAGTTCTCGTTCCGAGTAGCGGCATAAACTAAGTAGATTAAGATGACATAAGCGAAATTTAAATATCTGTAAACGTTTTTGGCGGAGGTCGTCAAAGTGGCGTACTTTTCCAATTCGCGGTCGTAAGACGCATCGCGGTTCAGTCAGTCGGTAATTGGAGTGTTTTCCTCGCTCGAAAATCGCTGATTCTTCGCCGCGAATAATCGAGAGGATCGATTCTCGAACCCTGCTTGCGTAGAAACGGGTAGAAACGAGTTCGTCGAAAACTGAAAAAGTCGACGATTTACTGTACCATGCATAACGACTGTACGATTTTTGCACACGTTCCCTCCCCTATTCTATTTTCTCGACGGCTTTAAGGGGAGGTTCTGGCGATTGATAACTGATAATGGTAACGTTCCTATTGCTATAGGAACTGTTGTTTAATTTCGTTACGGTTTGAAACAAACTAAGAAATATATCATGTAATCCCGTAAAAAAGTCAAACAGAACAACAAAAAGGCACTATCTTAATTCACAAACCCACACGTGTCCTCGGCTGAAGTGTCCCCAAGAAAAAAAGGTCTTCATATTTTCGTTGGGGCAACAAGAAAATTTAACTTTAAGATCATGTTGCTCGCTTGGCCGTATCGAGGGCGCTGCTGTCGACAGGCTCCGTGAGCGGCCCCTTAAACAGGATATACGGGGCTACATTTCAGGATAAACACGGCACACATAAATAAACAAAGAATTCTGGGGCTAGTACGCCCACCCTCAACGATCGCACTACAACTGCAGTTGGCAACCCTTGCTAGGGCTCGTAAAGCCTAATAAAAACGCTTTTCTCCAGACGAAAGAAAATTGACGCCGAATATACTAGGGAATTTCAACAGGGCAAGACTTTTTGATACTAAACTTATGAGAAACGAACAAAATTTAGTCATTTAGTCAAGCTGTATTTTGATGAATCGATAAAAGTCACCATTCAGAAGGATCGTGGGGAATATCAAACTTGTTCGAAGGACCCTCAACATCGTGACATACACGTAACGATGCTTCCATTTTAAACCATACTTTAAAAGGCTCGAACCCAATAACTCGGCTTTTTCTTTTGATAAACCACTCTAAGTCTTTATCCAAATCTAAGTCTTCAGCCAAATCATTCAGTTCGTACTGGTTTATAAGGTCAGGTGTTCCTAAAACTTGGTGATTCTTCACGACTTGCCTGATGGTGATTTCAGACACTCAATCAGGCAATTTTCTTCAAACAGGAGAAATTTCTTCTGTGTCAAAAATCGAAAATGATGAAGTGGATGGCGCACTTGGGAGAGGATGGTTCTCTCCATGGGGTAAAGGTCGCGATGCTGATGGCAAATTTTTTATTTTATGCTTATCCTTCTTCGAATATCCGGAGATGCTCATAGTGCAAAATGGCAATCATCTACATGATTGGAAGGTTCTCGCCATCACAACATGGGAGTGCAAACGGTATTTTCTTTTGCTTCCCTTTCATCCACTTTAAAAGTCCGATCTAACAGGAATTAGAGCATATATTAGTGACTTTTCCAGATCTCTAAATCCAAAATAGCAGTAGTAAGCTGCACTACATCCCATATTTTAATGCACATAATGTCTCTATAACTTAACTTGATAAAATAACACACACAAAAACTTCTTGGGTCCTAAAACAAGCCTTTTGGGACCCATTCGGAATGTAAAAAGGACGATTTTGTTCAGCGACTAGTAAATAATCCCATAGTTTAGTATGACGATGACGTGTTTCTGCTCTCAGTGTTTCCCGAAATGTTGTTTAGTGCAAATGGAAGTGTCATGTTCGCGGGGGGCTGCGGGGTCGGCCCGGATGTGCAGTCAGAATGATTAATTTCTAGCCGGGAGTTCCCCGGTTTCTGTTGGATTACATCCCTGGATCTCCAAAGTTAAGAAGTATACGATCCAGAGAGCATTAGACTCCGACTAGAGACCCTTTCATACTGTACGGATTGATCCGCACGACAAAAAACAACCGCACGAAAAATAATTGCGCATTACCCAAACGCATCGCTTGGGTAATGCGCAATTATTCTCACAGTATGTTAGTACGATTCTATTTCAAATCAAATCAAATCAAATCAAATATATCTTTATTCACTAAATACATCAACACATTAATGTGCAGTGAACATGTCAAAGAGATATGTTATGTTTGGGTTTCAGTTCCCATTGACCATATTAGTGAATTCTACCATGCTGTAGAAGGCTTCGTCCAGGAGCAGTTTCTTCAGGTCTCTTCTAAACTTATTGGCGGGTTTCCTGAACCATTCGTCTGGAAGGTTGTTCAGTAATTGATGGTGGCTGTGCTGGGCTTGGGTAGTTGTTGTTCGATGGAATGGAATGTGGATTCTTGAATTTGTTCGTAGATCTTTCCCTGTTTTCTCTTTCCTTGTTTGGGTAGTAGGCATCTCTTCCCTAGCAGACAAGAGTTGCTGGTAGATGTATGTTGCAGGTTGCGTCATAATCCTGAGCTGTGTAAATAGTGGCTTCGTAAATGTAAATTTGGAATGATATAACCTAATAAATACGGTTTTTTGTGCGGGCGAACATCCGCACCGTCTTAAAGAGTCCTTTGTCGGGCGTTATCCTGTTTTCAGCGCTGCTTGGCCAGCTCGCGGATTTACAACTAACAAAACAAACCATTTAACGTTGACTGTGCCATCGCCTAAGCTTGTATATGAAGCAGAAAGCGCGCCGGTCTACGTAACCGCAGTCTGCCTCTAACTCTAACCGAGTGTTGCTGGATTTAGATATATTTTCTAGAGAATTTCAACCCCCCTCCCACGCTCTAACTCTCTGAGAGTAATGCATCTCCACTCTGGCGTGGATAATCCTGAAAAGTTTAACACTAAGTGCTTACGGTTATGGCGCTGTAATGATAGGTTTCTGTTTGGGGCGTTGTTGGGATGTGCCAAATTAGAGATTAGGGTGTGAGCAGACGAGTGGCGTTTTGTAGAGCGATAGTAGTGACGCACTGTTTGATATCACTTTAGAAAACACTTTAGTAATCGATTTTTTCAATCAATTATATATTATAGAACAAGGTTTGGTCTAAAAGAGGCTAAAATGTGGAGAGTAATGCATCTCCACTCTGGCGTGGATAATCCTGAAAAGTTTAACACTAAGTGCTTACGGTTATGGCGCTATAATGATAGGTTTCTGTTTGGGGCGTTGTTGGGATGTGCCAAATTAGAGATTAGGGTGTGAGCAGACGAGTGGCGTTTTGTAGAGCGATAGTAGTGACGCACTGTTTGATATCACTTTAGAAAACACTTTAGTAATCGATTTTTTCAATCAATTATATATTATAGAACAAGGTTTGGTCTAAAAGAGGCTAAAATGTGGAGAGTAATGCATCTCCACTCTGGCGTGGATAATCCTGAAAAGTTTAACACTAAGTGCTTACGGTTATGGCGCTGTAATGATAGGTTTCTGTTTGGGGCGTTGTTGGGATGTGCCAAATTAGAGATTAGGGTGTGAGCAGACGAGTGGCGTTTTGTAGAGCGATAGTAGTGACGCACTGTTTGATATCACTTTAGAAAACACTTTAGTAATCGATTTTTTCAATCAATTATATATTATAGAACAATGTTTGGTCTAAAAGAGGCTAAAATGTGGAGAGTAATGCATCTCCACTCTGGCGTGGATAATCCTGAAAAGTTTAACACTAAGTGCTTACGGTTATGGCGCTGTAATGATAGGTTTCTGTTTGGGGCGTTGTTGGGATGTGCCAAATTAGAGATTAGGGTGTGAGCAGACGAGTGGCGTTTTGTAGAGCGATAGTAGTGATGCACTGTTTGATATCACTTTAGAAAACACTTTAGTAATCGATTTTTTCAATCAATTATATATTATAGAACAATGTTTGGTCTAAAAGAGGCTAAAATGTGGAGAGTAATGCATCTCCACTCTGGCGTGGATAATCCTGAAACGTTTAACACTAAGTGCTTACGGTTATGGCGCTGTAATGATAGGTTTCTGTTTGGGGCGTTGTTGGGATGTGCCAAATTAGAGATTAGGGTGTGATTAGACGAGTGGCGTTTTGTAGAGCGATAGTAGTGACGCACTGTTTGATATCACTTTAGAAAACACTTTAGTAATCGATTTTTTCAATCAATTATATATTATAGAACAAGGTTTGGTCTAAAAGAGGCTAAAATGTGGAGAGTAATGCATCTCCACTCTGGCGTGGATAATCCTGAAAAGTTTAACACTAAGTACTTACGGTTATGGCGCTGTAATGATAGGTTTCTGTTTGGGGCGTTGTTGGGATGTGCCAAATTAGAGATTAGGGTGTGAGCAGACGAGTGGCGTTTTGTAGAGCGATAGTAGTGACGCACTGTTTTATATCACTTTAGAAAACACTTTAGTAATCGATTTTTTCAATTAATTATATATTATAGAACAAGGTTTGGTCTAAAAGAGGCTAAAATATGCCAACGAGGTATTTATTTGAGTGTGAAAGCTGGTTTTGGGCAATATTCAATATTGATAATGTGTACTCGCGTAATTTTCGCTAAAATTGTCCTGTAAGATTGTAGTCGTAAATTTTACTTTAGCGACGTTTGCGTAATTTTAATTTCCTGTTTCTCCGTTATCCGTTTCAGAATTAGGGATCAACCCGGACCACATCATCCAAAAGGTAAGCTGTAAATAACTTGTTAAGTACTACTGCGAAAGGCCTCCCTAAACCCTTGGTTCTCTAAAGCCCTTGCGATAATCAAGCGATTTATTGAAGTGGACTAATTTCAAAAGCGAGTATTCTCTGTCCTTCTCCCAATTTAAAATAAACGTGAGATAAATTTTCGAATTTTAAAGGGTTTTGTATATATAAGTATATATATATATATATATATATATATATATATATATATATATATATATATATATATATATATATATATATATATATATATATATATATTTGTATTTGTAAAGCTCAAACATTCAAACAGTGAGCAAAACTTTGCGTTTTTCCTGTTGGATAAAAACCACCTTAAAATTCTACAGTGTGAATCGAGAACAACCCAACAAAGGGTTTCCCAAAGTAAACCGCTTTTAAAAATCGGGACGGTAGAATATGTCCGGACAGAGACAAAAGTAGAGTGGCAGCCACTTCCCTTACAGTTCACAGAGAGCAGCATCGCGCGCCTTTCTAATGCTGTTTTGTTGTTTTCGATTGAAAGCCTCTGTCTCTTCGTATTTTTTCGCACCGTTTCCGGTTTTTACGGGTTTTGTTTTTTTTTTGCGGAGTACGCCACCGGCGGCGTTCCGGCACCTCTTCAAAGGGCAAAAAGACGGACCTGCATAAGGGAACAGTTGAAAGTTTGAGTTTATTTGCTGATCGCGCGCTGTACGAGAAATCGAGTAAACCGAAATGCACTTGGAAATTTACATTTTGCGAGCTTTTGTGAAGTTCCTCCCTCGGTATGCGCGGACTCTTGATATTGCACGAGCGGCCAATTTGTCTTGAGGGAATAGAAAATATATCTCTGATATGTTTATATATTCCACAAATAGAAGTATCTTCTTTGCAGTAATCATAAGTTATATGATTTAGTTTATTTAGCCAATGTTTCTACTATAAAAAGCAAGAGCGCTTAACAGCTTTGGTGCAAAGCGGTTTTAGCCTCATGGGATGGAACGCTCCATTCAAAACTCTGCTGTGAAGTTGGCGAGTTTGGTGTTCCGTGTTTAGGCGTGCATTTCAAGCAGGACCCAACGCAAACGTCAGGCCATTAGTTACGGCTCGAGCAACTGAAACAAGACAACGTAGATTTCGTCTAGTTAATTAAGTACCTCAGGCGGGCTGAGCTGTCGGCTGAATAACGTGTCATTAGGCTGATGTTTCGAAGACCCCGCTGCCCTGTAATCAATCGTCAGCCATAGAAAAACGTACCTAATTTCTCATCACCTAGATAAATACGAACGTGCAAAGTTTTACTTCATTTTGAACTGATCTATAAGCAATACAAGGAAACTTGAAGGGTTATTGGTTGATGGTAATCACTTATCGAAGATAGAGAGAAAAAAAAAACGATAAAGAAATATTGCTTTGTTCAGGAGTTAAAGAAATAAAAGTGGAGATAACGTAGTTTCTTATACCACGGTCACACTTAGCTGCTCGTTGCTGGTGCTGCTGGTAGTAACAGCAGCCAAAAATACATAATTTAGTTAATATTCATGCTGATTGCTGTAAAAGTTAAACAAGCGCTGGTGGGCTGACTGCTGCTAAATTCACTAGACTATAATTGGAAATTGCATTTCTATTGTAAAAGAGCAACACAAAATTAATAACTGTCTTTACTAATGATTTGTAAGACCCGTCCAAGGGTTGTTATTTCCCTTATTTCAAGTAGATTTGCATAGGAAATGAAGGCAACTATCAAGTTTGCGTCTTGTTACGAAACTAAATTGGCGTAATTAAAAGTTGGACCTTGCTCGTCTGAGGAAAAAAAATTAGTTCGGCCTAAAGTATGTTTTGGCCGGGAAAACGTTGGGTGTATTTCTCGTGCGCCGGCGAGACAATATCTTTACACGAAATTAATTTTAATTACGTTGGATTCTTACAAGATGTTTTCATCTGCATATTCCTCGGGAAAGTTTGACAAACTTTTAACGTAAGTTTCGCGAAGTTACGGACGACGGAAATATGGAATTTAAACTACTTAAGTCGCTAGAAAACGGGAAAAATCTGCTCCTTGAAGATTATTCCTCTAGAGTCTTAATTGCTTGAAATTACATTATCTCTCTGACGCCGCGCGCCGCTAAGAAAATATCTGATTAGCGAGCGAAAACAACTCATCGCCAGGCGAGATTTTTAAAAGTTTCTGATTAAATTCTACGGTGTTTGCAGACGCGAACCGTTCCTAGCAATTTAAGTGATTTTTAAATAGGTTTTGTAAAATCGCGATTTCATTTTAACATTAAAACGATCGATCAGTCACAAATACCGACACAAGTTCGAAGAATACGTGAAAAAAGGAAGGTTTTAAAACTTAACCTATAATCTCATAACGTAAAATCTCTTTGTTAGGCTTATACTTAGCCTTGTGACGATTCGTCAAAATTCGCCCTCCGATTTTAGGTGATCTTAACGAACTGCTCGTCGAATATAAGTGAAAAGTCAAATACGGGACGCCGACGTCGACCGCCTGGATTTCAGAACGAAACGTGGCGTTGGAAGTCGAATCGTAAATTCCTAAAGTTGTGTTTATTTTGCATATTTTATTAATCGTGAAATTGGACTGTAAGACGTGACGAACTTTTTTCGGGGGTTTTACCCGAAAAATGGGGGAGGAATGAAAAATATCGCCGTTCTTTTGTCGCGGATACGTTGATTCCTATCATTTTTCAGTGAGGCATAGCTTAAATCAGACATCCCTAACATTCAGCTGTCCGCATTCCTCTAGAACTACCCGTTAATTGTTCCACACTTATATGACTTTCTTCATTGTCCGATGATGGTGGTGTATTTCGATTCAATAAGACTCTTGTCTCTACCTCTAAGGTCTGTTTTCTTCTGTATGTTTTCTTCTGCTGTTGCCACTCTCCACTTCTTCCGCCTAATACGCTTTTCTCTTGCATCACACTGCTTTACACTATCTATCAGTCCCAGTTCTTTTTTCTTATGATATATCTAATATTTGTGTTGCACAGATATTTTACCAATGCGGATTTTGCTAGCCAGGGTTTATCTGGTACGATAGATAAGGCGTGCGGAGGGTTAATGTAAACACTAGGGAAAGTAACCTAGAGGCTCGAGAAAAAGAGGCCAGGCAGTACCATAGACTGGCTCTAGGGGTCTAGTTGTGTGAAATGTGTTGTTGCTGCAGTATTGTAAAGTGGCTCTAGGGGTATAGTTGTGTGGAAAGTATTGTTGTTCTTCTAGAATAATATAGACATGGAGTCATATAACTTGGGCTTGTCGTGGAGACATGGAGTTATATGGCTTGGGCTTGTCGAGGATAGTATAGACATGGAGTCATATAACTTGGGCTTGTCGTGGAGACATGGAGTTATATGACTTGGGCTTGTCGAGAATAGTATGACATGGAGTCATATGACTTGGGCTTGTCGTGGAGACATGGAGTTATATGACTTGGGCTTGTCGAGGATAGTATAGACATGGAGTCATATAACTTGGGCTTGTCGTGGAGACATGGAGTTATATGACTTGGGCTTGTCGAGGATAGTATAGACATGGAGTCATATAACTTGGGCTTGTCGTGGAGACATGGAGTTATATGACTTGGGCTTGTCGAGGATAGTATAGACATGGAGTCATATAACTTGGGCTTGTCGTGGAGACATGGAGTTATATGACTTGGGCTTGTCGAGGATAGTATAGACATGGAGTCGTATAACTTGGGCTTGTCGTGGAGACATGGAGTTATATGACTTGCGCTTGTCGAGAATAGTATGACATGGAGTCATATGACTTGGGCTTGTCGAGGATAGTATAGACATGGAGTCATATAACTTGGGCTTGTCGTGGAGACATGGAGTTATATGACTTGGGCTTGTCGAGGATAGTATAGACATGGAGTCGTATAACTTGGGCTTGTCGTGGAGACATGGAGTTATATGACTTGCGCTTGTCGAGAATAGTATGACATGGAGTCATATGACTTGGGCTTGTCGAGGATAGTATAGACATGGAGTCATATAACTTGGGCTTGTCGTGGAGACATGGAGTTATATGACTTGGGCTTGTCGAGGATAGTATAGACATGGAGTCGTATAACTTGGGCTTGTCGTGGAGACATGGAGTTATATGACTTGCGCTTGTCGAGAATAGTATGACATGGAGTCATATGACTTGGGCTTGTCGTGGAGACATGGAGTCATATGACTTGGGCTTGTCGAGGAGAACATAGACATGGAGTCAGACGTATATGACTTGGGCTTGTCTATCTTCCTGGGTGCCATAATAGGATATTATGCGGGTTCCCCCATGACTTGCACCGGTATATGGTAGCAATGGCACTGGCTAGTGCATTCCGCTCTGCTTCACTGTGTGTGTAAAGTTCCATCCAGGTTGTGGTTGATTTGGAGTATTTTAGGTGTGATAAGATAAAGTGTGCAGATGACCAAGCTAGCCTATGAGTCCAAGGAAATAGACGACATGGACTGGGACTGAAGTCTGGGGACAGGAGTCCCCGGGTAAGTTAACCTTACACTGTATCGTTATCGCTGTTTAAAGAGGGTATTTCTATATTGTTATATGATACGCGAGGGATGTGTAACCGTTCGGTGACGATTGGAACAGCCGCGGATTCTTTCCAATAGTATTTACCAATGACGTGTCATATCGGTGAGTTATTATCAATCTATTAAGCATGTTGCAGTTTGGTATCAGATGAACCAGTTTTAGTAATTATTAAAAAATGTAGTGCGGCAGAAATCCATAGCCAACAAGAGTAAACGTGGGGCGAATGGCTCTAGTGGGGCGAGTGGCTCTAGTGGGGCGAGTGGCTCTAGCGGTAGAGCTCTGCTCTCCTGCTAGGAAGTCTTGGGTTCAAATCCAGGATCAGCCGAAGATCCTCGTCCCATCGCCCTTCGCAAGAGGCGTTAAACCGTGGGTGCCGGCAACCAGTTGAACACCTCTGGTTGTCGTTATCAAACAGTATGAAATGGGTAAGCGCAAAGGGCCAAGACTGGCCTAGGTGCAGCGGAATAAACCGCACCCAACTATTACATATAAAGCAAGAGTAAACGTGTTTGGCCAAATTTTACATTGATTTTTGACTGAAGAGATGCCCATTTTGATCACAGCATGAGATTTATCCCAAATGTTCATAACTTGATGAACATATTCGGTATAGACCAAAATTCAACTGCATCATCAAAACTAGGACATAATCGATTGTAAATTGTGCAGAATTTGCGGTCGAATATCGGTTCTTGTGATGTGTACGGGTCCGTAATCCACTGGTCTGGCTCCACTATCGTTGTCTTCATATACATAGAGACGCATTACGTACCTATGTAACCAGTAGGTACATAGGTTGTCAGTCTGTCGTAGGGTATTTGTACGTTCTCTGCTCCACCGCGCTTAATACATAATGCAAACAGCACTGCTCTATTTGCGATCAGTAATCAGTAATGTACTGTAGAACGTTGATAGTAAAAGCGTTATTTAGAATGTAATAAATCGAATTTTTGACACTATAAACTAGCCTATAGATTTTTATAATTCGTGGTTTGTTAAAGTTATTAAAAACTCGAAATACCTGTGCATATTAACTTGAAACTAACATCTAATTACCTTTGCAGAAGCGAATTTTTACGTGTTTCTTTTGCTATTTTATGTTTCTTATGCAGTGAACCACTTGTTAGGGAAGAAAGGTTACCGTGAACATAGAAAACATCCCCTTTTGTTCCCGCTCTTGGGATATCTGACCAAAGTAGATTTTCGAAAGCAGTAAACGGCGCATTCACAGTAATTGGTAAAAGCCGGGACTGGATAAGATAACATCGGCGAAAGAGGGTAAAAAAAATGAATCTCGCCATGTCCCATACAATCTTTTTAATGACACCATTTGCATTTATTCCACCCTTTGCGCAGATGGCCGACTAGCACATTTGCGGAACATTACTTTGAAGGGGGCGCCACAGTGCTACGTCCCATAGCAATAAATCACAGAATTATTTAAACGATGATAACTTCAATTCTTGTGGGGCGAGTGGCTCTAGTGGTAGAGTGCTGCTCTCCTGCTAGGAAGTCTTGGGTTCAAATCCAGGCATCAGCTGAAGATCCTCGTCCCACCGCCTTTCGCAAGAGGCGTAAAACCGTGGGTGCCGGCAACCAGTTGAACACCTCTGGTTGTCGTTATCAAACAGTATGTAAAAATGGGTAAGCACAAAGGGCCAAGAATTGGCCTAGGTGCAGCGGAATAAACCGCACCCAAAACAACTACAACTTCAATTCTTAAAACACGGCTAAATAACTAACTAAACACGTCAATTGTTGGATTATTCGGCTGTATGCATTGTCGTTTATGCTGTGAGATGAAGCAAGAGGCTCTTACTGAGCTAGGGGGGTGTGGGGGGAAGAGAAAACGAGGTTCCGGCATGCACAATGAACGACACGAGGCACATTTTTCACAAGTGAAATGCGACCCAAGTGTTGTTTGCTACCAACGGCTCGGCGCGCCTGAAATATTGCCGCAAAGAAAGATGTACAAGAAAAATGACACCAGTAACCCAGATTTTTGGTCGGAAATATGCTCAAATTGCCGGAATTACGCCCCAGAATAGCGCATTTTACTCCCACTAGGGTCGAGAACACTGATTTTTCTTTCACTTATAGTTTGTTATACATCTATTTAAACATATATTTATAATAATAATAATAATAATAATAATAATAATAATAATAATAATAATAATAATAATAATAATAATAATAATAATAATAATAATAATAATAATAATAATAATAATAATAATAATTATTATTATTATATTACTACATATCTTGACTGTCTTGATAGATTTACTGGGTGATGCCATATAGGCATTGCTATCGCATTTACAGTGACCCGAAGAGTTAGTAAAATAAAATTGAATCTACGACGTTGATCTAGCGTAGGAATGGGCATTGCGCTGAAGTTTATAGATGCCTGGAAAGTGGCGCCCTCTTGAGTCCTGTGCCGGAGCGTAATTCAATGGAAAACTCAGGTGAGCAGAAAAGTAGTAGCGACGTTGCTGCTACTTCTTTTATCGCGTGTAATGACGTTTGCACCCTCATCAGAAACTTTGATTATACTTTTATTGCGCCACTACACTCAGTTTGATGGGCGCTGTTGGAAGAATCGATATCTTTTTCTTGAGGGACGACAGCGACAGTCCCCAGGGCAAGAAAAGACTCCTCTGTATCGTTTCTTGGCGAACTTCTTATTGATTATCGAGTTATATTATTTTTTGGGACTATTTTCATGGCTACAACAACTCTACAAGAATCCAAGCGAAATTATCAGTGCTGAGTGTCCCATAGCAATAAATCAATAAACAGCTAAATAACTAAACCAAACGATGGGCAAGGTCTAAACTTATTCATTCCTGATTATCGCAATAACGCAGAGAGGTGTTTGTATTATTGATTTTTTGATTGAGGCGAATCTAGAAGGTGTGCAATATTTAAACTAACACGTATTTTTAGAAACATTCTATAAAATTTTAAAATAATGTAAACTGTCCAATATCCGATAAAATCATCCACAAAACAAAGACTTATAACCACCCCTTTGACCGTTTCGCCATAACAAAGCCTCCTGAACTGAAAAAATCGAAGTGGACGCGGAAAAACCGCTACATGGACCGACTACGGCGTCACAAGACAGTTTTAATAAGGGCTTTGATAAAATACAGCACCGTTGACGGTTAGGGGTAGCCAACTGGTCGCATAAATCTCGCAGAGGGTGCTCGTGTCTGGCCTGCCAAAGGCACGATCCTTTTCCCCTCTCTCTCCCCCAATACTTCTTTATCATTTGCCCGCCTGATGGCCTTCCGATAAATAATCGTCTTGGCCTGAGAGAAAACCACCTCAATCGGAATAGCTACGTGTGGAAAATAAGGAAAATATTTGGATGGATATTAGGGTAGGTGGAGGGCACTCGAGACCAGACTGTTTGAGTGAGCTCCTTGATGGAAGTGGTCAGGGAAATTTTCGGATGAAGATGAAACGTTTGATACTAGACTTTGTTGACTTTTTTCTCTTCGTATTATACTACAACTTTGGATGCATAAAATTTGATATGTCAGAACGCGCTCTGAACTGTCCGGACAGGAACATCTGGTTGCGTTGGTCAAATTTGAGCACATGCGCTGGACGTACACGCTCCAGTTGTGTGACTGCATCAAGAAGGTGATTGATATGTTGTGATTGTTTTCTTGACTATTCCCTAAATTTCCCGTGATTTTTCCGTGTGATGTGACTTGTGACCGTTGTTGGTGTTTTCCACGAGATGTGGCGATCATTTTTATCCCATTTCCAAGACTGTGCAGCTCAAAGGTAAGCCTAAAATTCATGACATAAGCGGTCGCGCTGCACCATCCATGTTTGTATGTTATGTGTGTTTTCATGACAACCAGTGAAGTGTGTATATAACAATACATTCTGACTGGGTAATATTTGCTTTCTGCATTGGTTTTCTGTGTAAATCTAAAGAAATAATTGTTCGACGAATCTTTCTGGACGAAATATATGGCAGGTGTCTCTAACGTTGTTTTCTGGGCGATGTGTGAGTGCGACATGGCGTGTTGCAACGCCCAGAGCGCTGTATGCTTGTCGCGAGTGCAAGAATGCGGTTGCACCCAACATCGTCAAATGTACAAAGAAAAACCGTTGTTTGATTTTGTTTCTTGCTCATCGTTAATGTCGAGCCGATCCAAACGAAAAACTCCAACATTTGGTTAGTTATTTAGTTGTTTTTTAAGAATTTAAGTTATTATCGTTTAAGTCACATTGACAGTTGTTACATATATCTATTCAGGTGTAATATATTGTAAACACTTAAGGTGGCTCCACACGCAACGGAAAATCCGAAGGTCTGCCTTGAGGCGCTAGGCCTCGAGGAAAATAGGGGGGTCTCCACACACTATGGTATATACGAAGGCCAGCCTTAAGGCATTCCAGTTTGTGCTCGCGCAATGATGCTCTTGCTGTTGTTGATTTATTCTAGCTATAGAAAGTAATAAAAGGCCTCGAGGCCTACCTCACATCCCTCCACACAGTCCGGTCGGCCTTAGAGAGACGCATATAAGCAGAGGCAAGCCGAATGAGATTTTGTATTGAGATTTCCGGCCTCCGGGCGTCAGATCCGCAGGAATACCTCTACAAACTTCTCCATACACACATAGAGGTTTTCCTTGAGGTCTTGCGCCTCGAGGCATGCCTTCGGGTTTTCCGTTGCGTGTGGAGCCGTCTTTAGTTACTCTAATGCAGTTTTTTTGCTGATTTCAATGGTGCTCTTGGATTTTTTTTTTCAAAGGTTACAAATGTTGCCCTAATAAGATGTGTACCGTTCGTGAGTAGAAGTAGAAATGATAAAAAATGACAGTTAAACCTGTCTATAACCATGTTAAATGTGTATACCGATAAGACTCATTATTCCCCTTCCACAAACACACAACACCGTGTTTAGAAACTCTAATTAAGTCACGGCAGCCAACCTCGAATCCATAACAAACAGCCCATTATCTCTCACCTATAGCTTATCACCGGTTCATACGTTTATCTCAGCTCGCACGAACACGTGCACATCGGCAAATAGCTCCAAACACTGCGAATAACGCCTCGTGTTGACGGCGTGAGGGACAAAAGTCGGTACGGAGATTCGGCATCAATTAATCATTGGATCCAGGGGGGCTCCCACGGGAAGAACGGGAAGACAGGGCTTAAATAAAATCGGAGATGCGAGACGACTTCAAGCTCCTCTGTTCCCGTATTCTTTAATTACACATTAATTAATTACTTTCGGATATCCTTGGGAGGCAGGCTCGTAGTCCTTGATGAGCTGAACGATGTAGAATTCCCGGTGCCTTTGGACGAGGGAGGAAGGATATATTCTTGAGAGTTTCAAGTTCCCTGGTACTTTAAAGAGTTGGTTAATTAAATAATTTCGATTAGAAAACTTTTATAAAAATGTAATTATAATACCTAATTAGAAATACAAACCTTCTCGTTTGATAATAACTCTCTAAAAGAGCATAATCGATTAAAGGTTAAGGGATCTGGGGGTATAATAAAGTGAAAAATCCAGGAGCGATCTCTTTATAATAATAAAATCCAATCCGTTGTCGATAAAGGGGTTTGATAGAGAGGAAAGATAAAAGGGTAGTTCGGGGTGAAGGGTTCGAGGAAGCAGTTCCTGTAGACGGCGCCCGAGGGCAAGGGCTCTTTGCTCGCGCTCACATCGGCACGCAAATGAGTGTCGGTGCCACTAAATCTCCCCCTCTTCTTGTTACCCTTCTTCGCCCAATCAGACACACAAAGAAGTTATTTTTATTCTCGGGGGTTTGCGACGCCGAGAACCTCTTATTCTCGAATTCTGGCGGCGGGGAATTTGTTTTTGATTTCGAATCATCATTTGTTCTGCCCCGTTGAGTTTAATTTGATCGGATAGAGGGTCTCTTCCGACCACTTCTGTAAATTGTCGGATCAGATTCTTCAATTTGCTTCCTAAACCAGAATTGTTTCTAGCAATTTATAAATTTTTAGCAATTTATTTCGTTTGTAAATATTCATATTAAATACCACAAACAAGTGACATAAATTACAATTATAAAGAACACGGTTGACACATTGTTCTACGAACACTGTCGATGTTTGGGGTGCCTATGCTGGGCCGGGGATTCCACAAACCGCTGTCGGACCTTTGATTATGACATAGGGGCTCGGTCTAGTCAATTAGCGAATGTCGCCATAGCGAACGCCAATGGTAATAAGTCACGATTCTGCCCACTATACGTGATATCTTGAACACGTGCCACTATATGTGTGCGGCGTCGGCATTATTGTGCCGAACCGTCATCCCACTTGGTATCCCTCGGGGATACAATGCAACCGAACATGGGATAGAGCTAATTTCGTGAAACAAGAAGAAAAGAGTCATCATCGGTCATATTATTGTTTGCATTGTTATCTTGTGTTTAATGCCACGGTCACATTAGGTTGTTCCATAACTTTTTTGTTCTAATTTCTTAATGAAACATATGTCAATCGATAGAACTATTTAAGTAGTATACCCCAGAGTTTGGCCCACAAAAAAATATTACCTCGCCATAATATTTATAAGACACATTTCATGCAAATGTTTTCGTGTATATTTTCATTTCCGGTTATTTTGATTATCGATTTTGATAATTTTGCAGGTTTGTGAATAAAATACGTAGACGATAAATTAAAGTGGGGAAAATGGGGGGATAAATTCGGGGTTGGTAAACGGCTGCGCGTATACCTGCCGACAAAAACGGTCGCAATTATACACCCTTTGCAGGCCTGCGTTACTGAAACAACTGAAACAAGAAAAACACATCCGCACAATGGGCGACCGTATTTCAGGGCCTGACACTGTGACCATTGTTCGTGTAATTGCTAATTTCCTAAACATTTTTAACTGGGCTCGCAGTGAGGCGCTGCACATTGCGTTATTTTTTATGTAAAGACGAAGGACTGCATGTTACACAGGGCAACAAAATTTCGCGAAACAAGAAGAAAAGAGTCATCATCGGTCATATTATTGTTTGCATTGTTATCTTGTGTTTAATGCCACGGTCACATTAGGTTGTTCCATAACTTTTTTGTTCTAATTTCTTAATGAAACATATGTCAATCGATAGAACTATTTAAGTAGTATACCCCAGAGTTTGGCCCACAAAAAAATATTACCTCGCCATAATATTTATAAGACACATTTCATGCAAATGTTTTCGTGTATATTTTCATTTCCGGTTATTTTGATTATCGATTTTGATAATTTTGCAGGTTTGTGAATAAAATACGTAGACGATAAATTAAAGTGGGGAAAATGGGGGGATAAATTCGGGGTTGGTAAACGGCTGCGCGTATACCTGCCGACAAAAACGGTCGCAATTATACACCCTTTGCAGGCCTGCGTTACTGAAACAACTGAAACAAGAAAAACACATCCGCACAATGGGCGACCGTATTTCAGGGCCTGACACTGTGACCATTGTTCGTGTAATTGCTAATTTCCTAAACATTTTTAACTGGGCTCGCAGTGAGGCGCTGCACATTGCGTTATTTTTTATGTAAAGACGAAGGACTGCATGTTACACAGGGCAACAAAATTTTTTTTCCTGCGGCATCAGTTTGTGTAATCAATTTTGATAGACTATAATTATGAAGTACTCGTTGTACAATTAGTTCGTTTGAGTTGACTCAAACGACCTAATAGAAAAATATTTTTGCTTTTCGTGCGGCTAGCTAGTCTTTATTTATCAAAACTAACTGTTATAAGTATAACATGTGACTCTACAACTTGCTGCTGCTTTTTTATTGGATCAGCGAAATAGATACACTAAATATCCCTGTTTTCTTTGTCTGTGGGCAGTCGTGCAAAAAATGAACAGTGGGATAGAAAAAACTGGGCGTCGAGAAATATGACCGTAGGAAAAGCTAACATCGTTGATGAACCATTGATAAGTTGAGAACAAATAATTCTTTCACCACTACATATTAAATTTGGGCTTATTAAGCAGTTTGTGAAAGCTTTATATGAGAATGGTGTTTGTTCCAAATATATTTGTTAATCATTTCTTGGCCTCAATGCAGGAAAATTAGAAGCCGGTATCTTTGATGGACCACAAATGACTTAGGTTGAAGCATGGACAAGCTTTGTATCAGTTATCGAAATTTTTTGAGAAATCACCAATCTGAACAATAATAACAACACAAATCGTTGACAAAATGCTTCAACATTTTGCAAAACTAATATGAGTACCAAGTTACATTATTTTCATACTCATTTAGATAAATTTCCTAACAATCTGAGTGATAACAATGAAGAACAAGAGCAACGGTTTCAGCAGTGTATCAAGACAACGGAGGAAATATATGAAGGCCGATGGTATAGCCATATAATGGCAGACTACTGTTGGACCTTAGAAAGGGACTATCCTGAACAACAATACAATAGAAAACCAAACACCAAATTTGTGGGTTTTTAATGCTTTTATCGTATAAAAGGAAAAAGTATTCTGTATGGTCTTTATTACATTTCAGAAGCACCATCAATGTCTTTTAATTGCTAAGTAAGTTTTTCAAAGGCCGATGGTATTGCCATATAATGGCAGACTACTGCTGGACCTTAGAAAGGGACTATCCTGAACAACAATACAATGGAAAACCACACACCAAATTTGTGGGTTTTTAATGCTTTTATCGTATAAAAGGAAAAAGTGTTCTGTATGGTGTTTATTACATTTCAGAAGCACCATCAATGCCTTTCAATTGCTAAGTAAGTTTTTCAAAGGCATACATTTTTTTACCAGCATACTATTCTCCATGACAAAATAAATAACTTTTATGTGAAATATGTTTGTTGTTGTAGAAATTTTGATAGTGAAATTAAGATTAAGTGTGATTATTATTACCCTCTAGATTTGACCAAATAGCCACTGTGGAATAGATGTAAAGAAGATAGTTACACTAATCAAATGAGTTTTCTTTAGATAAAACCGAAAAATTTCGATTAGTATTCCCTGTAGTATTGATAAAAGATTTCTTGTAACTTCTTCGGCTATTGATTCGTATCGTCCAGTCGTGCTCTGTATTTCGCGCCCGACATAGAATAGAATCGTCCTTGTTTCGTGTGGAAAGTTGGTCCTCCAACGGGCATCGGCGTAGTTGAGGATCGTGAATGGTTCCGGTCGCTGTACCGGAAGTGATTAGATGTGTCCGGTGGGAGGTCTCAGGACGGCGACTCCGTAGTTTTACACCTTAATTCCCATGGCGGCCGGTAGAGGCTACGACGCTACGACGTCGACGGCAAATTGTCCCCGACGGCAGATATAAAGGAGGCCAGAGTGGCCTTAGTTGCCGTCTAGGTCCAAACTGCCCTTATCTTCTGTACACACCTACCCTAAACACACAATTACAAGGGGACGTTATTAGATGCTACGTCATGGTCGGTCTCCGAACTCCTATCAACTACCCCCCTGCCCCCAACGCCCCCCCGACGCCACTGTCTCTCAGTATGTACGTGGTACGTGGCGACCCACTTCCGGTATACGCGTGTCGCGGACAGTTTGATATTACTATAGGGAAACTTTGGGCATCGTGACAGTTTTCAGACACCTACCAAAGTTTCAGGAGTGATTTCTAGTTTGACCGTGTCCGGTTTTTTTGTGGTCCCAAAAGGCCTTTTGCATCACACAGAGAATGCTCTATGAGTAAATTATTAAGTCATATTACTTCATATATTTAAAGATTTCGACCAAATTAATATTTTTTTTTATTTCAACCATTGGATGGATTAAAGAGAATAATAATTATCAGAATAAGTAATTGGTTGTTTTGCTTGGAAAAACAAATGTTTCAGAAAAAGATTTTTAAGTTTGGTATTCTGAAAATTTCATTCTAACAACCCCGTATAACACGCACAAGACTGCTAACTGCTATATCGCATTGAGTTGTTAACGTTGACTGGAGAATGTGTGGTAAAATCCCTTATAATGCGTATCAAAAAGCTTTTTTTACTTGTTTTGAAGCTCATATTTTACATATGTGGTCTTGTTTCAATGCAATGGTTCTTTTTATTAGAATATATAGAATTTTTCAATGCAAAACACTATATTCTTAAAAGAACTCATAAGAACATTTAAAGCAATCCAACATAGCTTTATTTGGAAACAAATTCACAGACAACAGATGTCTTTAACATTTCTCTCCATGCATATGCAGTGGGAACACGGATTTTATACAAATTTCGAGTTTGATTTCCCACCATCATTTTCCACGAAAGTACTATAATGCTTTTAACACCAACTTCTAATTATTATTAAATCACCGCGCCATAAAATTATATAACCAAATCATCCTTTGATCAGGACGAAAATTGAATAAATAGGCCAATTCAATTTCGATAAATTACAAACTTAAGTGTACTCTCTCGCTCCCTCTCTCTCTCTCTTGGACACCAATGTTCTCCTGTGATCTTCGATGGGCCTTTTAGCAGTATCGCCCAAAATCTAATTAATTACGGGCTAGTGACGTTGAAATGTACATGTGCGCTGTGCCGATCTGCTAATTGAGCAGGTGGTAGTACTGTGCGTCTGCCACTTTACCGTCAAACGAACGACGGTTGGCGTAGCGGCGGCGGCGACCCTTGTGAATCGCACGATATCGAATTAGAGGTCTCGGCGACGCTGCTGTTCGAATTTACCCTAAAGAGACGCATCCACGCGATGCTAATTCGATTTTATTCACAAACTATAGGTATAATGGAAAAGTGACATAGTGACTGATGAAATGTGATAGTTTTTTAAAATAAAAATGCAGGGAAAAAATCCTAGATAAAACAATATTTCTGGATTGTTTGCGTGTGAGTTACAATGAAAAAAAAAAGTTTGTTTTTTTTTTATGAAAACTCTGGTGCATTTTAATTCGACGTGTAAAAAATATGTTAACCAAAGCTTGATTGTTAGGATGTAAATTGTTTTTACGTGTGCGGTTTTATTTGGGACGAATAGCGTTGTCAAACTATATTTGTTGTTTATTTTGTTGTACGTTTTTTTCTTTGTGTAACTAACTCATTCATTACCGTTACCACATACATATAAAACGCGTTGTGGTTTTGTACAACCACCATAATTTAAAATTTAATGGTTTATGTGGTTTAAGTAATTAAATGGTAGTAATATTTTGATTCTGTTAGCTCTGAACTAAACATTATATGCCCTTCTTACACAGAGAAAAAAAAATGCGTCTTCTTCGGGATGTAATAGTAGGATGGTGGGTTCTTGGAATGTGATTAGTGCATGACAAAAAAATGTTCTAAAACATTTAAAGTCAAACACCACGACCCCCCAAACACAAGCCACCACTATTATTGCTCTTACACTCGCTCTGCACGTGAGTTCTTGCAATGGGACCAGTGCAGCATTTTAGCAGGCAAAACTAATTAATTGATATTTAACTCAAAGGAAAACACTTCTCAACAAAATAACAAATTTTAAAATTAAACAAACACAAAAATGAATGAATAAAAAATATAAAAGAGACACTTAATTCATCCTTAAAATTACCATCTAGAGGAGTTGTTAGATTTCCGTAAAAATACAAAGAAGTGAAAACACAAAGGAGGAAATAATAATCAGCTTACCATTTACAAAACACAAAACACTACACTAAGTTACATTATAAAAATAAATGAAAAAAGACTACATCTTAAGTAGAATGCCGAATGTCGGCTGTTAATCTCGACTGTTCTCTACAGAATATTTTTCTCTTCATCTTTTTGTCTTGAACTTATACCTCTCATGTATAAACTATCTCGGTCCACGATACCATAATTTATAATTAAGCAAATAACACACCCACAAAATATCAAGACACAAAGCACTTAACGAAAGGGCCCTACTGATTTGGGCCATAAAAAAGAAAGATTTACGAGTCTTCTAAGTTGAAAATATAACAAATCATACCCATGCGTGTGAAAAGGTCAGACAGTATCACCATTCACATATCCGGCATCACATACAATTTATTTCAAATTACAATGAACAAAATATGTATGCAACTGAAATTCCCAATTATTACAGGGATTTATACGATTTTGATAACTAATATCAACTCATCCTCCAGTGATTTTAAATAAGTATACTAGTTTAGGCGCTATTAGCTTTTATAGAAGCGGCTTGACAGAATCTACAGCCTTCGTTGCTGTGTTGCAAATTGTCAGATTTTCACAAACGTCAGTACCACTGACATGACATCAGTGTGACAAATGTTATTATGTCAGAGAGACTGACGTTAGGTAGGGTCCATTGGCTGTGGTTTTACAAAATTGACTAATTAGAAGATTAACTAAAAAAATTTATACAGGGTGTAACAGATTTGAGTATTCAAACATTGAGGGATAATAGATTTTGAGCTACTGAAAATTATGTTCTTATAAAAAATTATTAAATTCTTTATAATAACTGATATATCAAAGTGTATCAAAGGATTAAGTTATTACAAGATTAACTAAAAAAGTTTATACAGGGTGTAACAGATTTGAGTGTTCAAACATTGAGGCATAATAGATTTTGAGCTACTGAAAATTATGTTCTTAAAAAAAATTATTAAATTCTTTATAATAACTGATATATCAAAGGACAAAGTTATTACAAGATTAACTAAAAAAGTTTATACAGGGTGTAACAGATTTGAGTGTTCAAACATTGAGGGATAATAGATTTTGAGCTACTGAAAATTATGTTCTTATAAAAAATTATTAAATTCTTTATAATAACTGATATATCAAAGGACAAAGTTATTACAAGATTAACTAAAAAAGTTTATACAGGGTGTAACAGATTTGAGTGTTCAAACATTGAGGGATAATAGATTTTGAGCTACTGAAAATTATGTTCTTATAAAAAAATTATTAAATTCTTTATAATAACTGATATATCAAAGGACAAAGTTATTACAAGATTAACTAAAAAAGTTTATACAGGGTGTAACAGATTTGAGTGTTCAAACATTGAGGGATAATAGATTTTGAGCTACTGAAAATTATGTTCTTATAAAAAAATTATTAAATTCTTTATAATAACTGATATATCAAAGGACAAAGTTATTACAAGATTAACTAAAAAAGTTTATACAGGGTGTAACAGATTTGAGTGTTCAAACATTGAGGGATAATAGATTTTGAGCTACTGAAAATTATGTTCTTATAAAAAAATTATTAAATTCTTTATAATAACTGATATATCAAAGGACAAAGTTATTACAAGATTAACTAAAAAAGTTTATACAGGGTGTAACAGATTTGAGTGTTCAAACATTGAGGGATAATAGATTTTGAGCTACTGAAAATTATGTTCTTATAAAAAAATTATTAAATTCTTTATAATAACTGATATATCAAAGGACAAAGTTATTACAAGATTAACTAAAAAAGTTTATACAGGGTGTAACAGATTTGAGTGTTCAAACATTGAGGGATAATAGATTTTGAGCTACTGAAAATTATGTTCTTATAAAAAATTATTAAATTCTTTATAATAACTGATATATCAAAGGACAAAGTTATTATTACAAGATTAACTAAAAAAGTTTATACAGGGTGTAACAGATTTGAGTGTTCAAACATTGAGGGATAATAGATTTTGAGCTACTGAAAATTATGTTCTTATAAAAAATTATTAACCGAACTTCATGTCATATAAATGAACTGAAGTTACTTTAAACGGTCATAGCAAACATTTCAAAAACAAAGTAATAAATAACATATGATACATGCGATACTCAAACAATATTGTCCTTAACACCCTATATATTTTTCTTTTTATAATTTATATTCAGTGCGGAGCGTTGCGGAAAAATATCGGACAGGATTCCTACTCAACATTTTTCCATGCGTGTTACTCGCTACTTCTTCCAATACTTTCCATTCCTTGGAGATTTATAGATCGTTAACTTCGCGTGGATATACGATTTGTCTATTCAATTTCTAATAGCTTAAAGTATCCATTCCTTGATCCGGGAGTGCTTTTACGTAATCGACGGAATTTATCGGCAGTACCGACCGACTGAGGTCTCTTAAGGCGGCTCCACACGCAACGGAAAACCCAAAGGCATGCCTCGAGGCACAAGACCTCAAGGAAAACCTCTATGTGTGTATAGAGTATTTTGTAGAGGCCGGAAATCTCAATACAAAATCTCATTCGGCTTGCCTCTGCGTATATGCGCCTCAAGGCCGACCGGACTGTGTGGAGGGATGTGAGGTAGGCCTCGCGGCCTGTTATTACTTTCTATAGCTAAAATAAATCAACAACAGCAAGAGCATCATTTGTTGACGCCATTGCGCGGAATACCTTAAGGCTGGCCTTCTTATATACCGTAATGTGTGGAGACCCCCCTATTTTTAGGTTTTCCTCGAGGCCTAGCGCCTCAAGGTAGACCTTCGGATTTTCCGTTGCGTGTGGAGCCACCTTTAGCAGGATTCCAGTCAATAAAACACCCACCGAACTTCGACGGTCTTCGCTACTGCTACTACTGCTGCTGGTCGGTTTCTCTGTGGCGTAAGTTGTGGTTATGACTGCGGGCCTGCTTATAATCTGCTTGCTGGCCGTGGCTCTCCTTTAATTTATTTTTAATTAACGCGCCGAGTGGTGGTGAAGAGAGGGAAGGAGCTTTTGGGCAACCGGCCAACTTCATGTCCTCGCCACAACCACATACTTCGATATTTTCACACCACGAATGTTATACAGCGCTGTATTCGATACCTTTCCATGCCCAGAACACGATGTTACGTGTATGTACACTGTACAGTGCCAGTGGTACAAACAAGTCATCATTTTATTAAATACGTATTAAATTTATTACAAATAAGTATCCGTACGAATAAGACAACTTGAATATTGAATATTGAACTGATATTCCAGTTCTGCTTGGAGCTTTTCTTTCAAGTCATCTTTGTTACTTATTTTATGCGTGCGGATTCTTCTCTCCAATTCTTGCCACAAATGTTCTATGGTTGAATTACAATAAAAAAATCTAGGCATAAAGAATTTTTAATTTAACTAATATGTGAAATAAATAAAAAATGTATAGCTTTGTATGAAGTTTTCTGGGCATTATTTTCTGTTGAGTACCGTACTGTGTTGATGTAGAGTGTGGTGCCACGTATGCACTAGTCTCCCACCACCACTCAAATCCGCCTGTATAGTCCCGTAGGAAACTTTAGTAATTACGACGGCTGGCAATGGAGGGTCCACAAAACTTGTTCATGCCTGTCGGGGAGCCGCCGTTCCCGTCTGGAAACGTGTCAACGGCGACAGCATTCCTGCCGCCTCCAGTCGAATATCGTTCGTACGGTCTAAAGACAACGCGGCCGAAAAAAAAATGGCGCCTGGAACCGGGGGGGTCACGTGACCTCTGCCCACTTCTCGCACGAAGAATTTAATTAAAGGAAGCGACGGGGAAAACAATCAGAAGCTATGGCGGAGGGTCTGCGGCCTTCCAATGCCGTTTGTCAACCATCGGGAAATTAAGAATCACGGAAGCATTTTTTTCCCTCGTCCGGTTCGGGTTTTGCCGGGAGAATAAGTAATAAAACTTTTCTTATATTGGTGCGTCTGATAGGGAGAGCTTCCACTTTCAGAACTGTCGGTTAAATCAACAATCTTGACGCCTTTTGTCCGATGGATAAGATTCACTCAGCAAACTGTTTACATATGTGGTTCTGGCAAACGCACACTTGTTTCTATATCCCATAATTCTCAGAGTAAGAATATGATTTTCTTGATGTTCCAAGTATTACGCTTTCTTGTTTTAAGAATAAAGGCACTGCTTGAAAGGAATTACGTCTGTTTTAAGCGATACGTATACTTTTGGGTCAAGAAACTGTTTGTTCGTTGAAGCATGTATATATTTTTCACCCAATTGATGTAAAACGAACGTCTTACTCTTTTTGTATGTAGAAGAATAACATTTTCTTCCTCAGAGCAAAATATACTCAACATAAACATACTAAACTCTTAAACCGGAAGAATAACTAGCCGTTGAAATAACTATAACATATAGTGAAATTCTTATTAGAATAAAATATTATTTGGATAGCAAAAATATCCTCTTCATGTTACACTATATAAGCAAAAACATTTTTTTCTTGATATCCAAGAATAGAATCCTGGTTTTCCTCATAATCCTTGTGACTCACCCATGAAATAAAACACTTATGCATAGATGTAAACAAACAATATGCGAACACTCAATATCGTCGAACTTATATAGTGGTGATATGTGGCAAAAGACGCAAGAATATGTTAGCGCCATCTGTAAAGTAATTGCACAACTTTCTATTATCTCTTAGAGTAAGAATCTTGGGTCAAGACACTATTTTTTCATTGAAGGATATATATATTTTTCGTCCAATGAAATATTTTTGTTGTAAGACGAACGTCTACTTTTGTATGAAAGAATAACTTTTTCTTCGCCAGAGAAAAATATACTTAACATAAGCATACTAAAAACATATTAAATAAAAATATCCACCCATCATTCTGATTTAAATGAAGATATCTCTTCCCCAACGCTACCACCTTTGAAGCGATGAATAACCTAGTGACGAAAGAGTAAAGTATAATAATAGCCGTGGGGTTGCCTCTTACCTGCGGGCCCTGCGGCGCCGTGGCCCGATGGTAAATCTAATAAAGGGGAAAGGTCTTAATCGGGGTATTCGTAATTTGAAGGTTGTATTTCACGCGGTAGAGGCGCTAGTGGCAAGTGAAGACCTTGCACCGTCCCGCCTCATTTGCACTATTCCCCTATACCGGTAAATGCTGGGTTTCGCCCTGCTAGGGCGACGGTTAGCGCTAGGCGTGTAGCCAGAAAACGTTAACCAAGAGAAATGGTCGGAATTACGTTTGAGATTTATAACGAAACCTGCAAAATGATCTCGAAATTTCGCAGGGAGAAAGGGCTAGAGCTAGAATGGAGTCTTCACCTCTACATTTCGACCAGTAGAGCATTATTGGTCTTTCTACTGTTTTATTAGCCGCTAGTTGTTGGTGCTACTAGCAGTAACAGCAGCCAGCGGATATTTTGTGGTCACAATATGTTGTTTTATCTGTCACCAAGTAGGTACATACAACAATAGACAATAGTCTATTGTCGTAGGTGAAGGCGTCGCAACCATAAAATATTTCATATTTGATACCAATTTGTGGAGTTTTATTGACTACCTGCCTTGAACCTGACTACATACATTTTGAAAGCACTGTATACGAATCTAAATAACATAAGCAAGGCCACGATGACAATAAAATTAGAAATTCTATATTTTAGAAGTATTTAGTTAAAAAGTCAATGGTCCTATTACAATTAGTTATTTACTAGCTCTGTGTATATGTCAAAATTTTCGATTTTAGTTATTGGGCATTCTAGAAATATGTGGTTAAGACTTCCCACCTGTCCACATTCGCAATATGGACATTTTAGGATACATTTTAGGTTATCTGCTATCTGTTACTGTTGTTACGAATGTCCGGCAGGGGGCGTTTCGGGTTTGACGTTACTGTGGTAATAGCAGCAAAACACGGGTCGACAAAAATCGATTTTTTTGGATCGAAAATTGTTTTTAAGGCCGTTTTTTTGCTCAAAACTCTTTGCGAAGGGTATTTAGAGGGATCTTATCGTAAGACATGAGAGCGAGCGGCTTTTATAAGGTCGGCAGGAACGGATAAAAAATGTAAATTTTTGACGTTCATCAATCCGCTTGTCGGAATTTCTAGACGTCACGTGACAGTTTCTCGAGGTTCACCTTCACCTGAAGAGGTGCAAAAACGTGATTTTTTTCTAAATTGACGCATTTAATTTACAAAATATCGCGCAGTCCACGCGGAATTGTGTCCTTTTTTCAATTCGAGCGTCAAAAGTAATATCGAAAAGCCCAATTTTGCAGCTACTCGATCGCAAATTTCGGCGTAAATGGGCGATTCCGCCCATACACTTGAAAGTTCGTAATTAGTATAGGTAGAAGATAAAATTATTTTAAATTAAATGCTGGTTAACAGCGGCTAATAATCTACAGCAAGCAGCAAATACTAAAACAGCATAGTGCGACCACTCGACATTTTCCATTCCAATCAACGTTGCAGCATGATATTTATAAAACACATTTCAAAAATACATAATTTCTCGAGTTAACATTCATGCTGGTTCCTGTAAAAGTTAAACAAGCGCTGGCGGGCTGGTTGCTGCTAAACTCACTCGCCAACTGGTGAAACAGTGAGTAGTCACCCTGTTAGCAGCCAGTAGCAAATAGAACGCTAGTAAAACAGCCTAGTGTGACCAGGGCATAAGACACTCCAGTCCCGGTAATTCTAAATATGAATAGCAAATTTCAGTCGGGTCTGAAAGTAAAAAATTCAGGTTTAACTATCAGTAAAGTTTGATGTATTGCTCTTTTATTAGCGATACATTCCGGCCGAATTTGCTTCGCTATTAAATTCGCTGGCGGTATTTGGATTTGCGTCCGTATTTTCATATTCGCATAAAATATGGCCGTAATGGTGTTTATTTGTTATCTGTGTGCCTTATTGCCCATTACCGCGCGGAATAGACACGAAATAGGCGGGGATTTAAGTCACTAAATCGTATTTATTTCTTTCCAGAAATCGTCCTATTAATAAATTTATTATTTCGATGGAATTTATGATATCCATTTCGGTTTTTCATTCCAGATTAAACGAAGATAGTTTACAATAAACTAATCTTATGCGTTTACACATTATTGTGTCGCTTGTATGCTTGTATCCACTAGTATTGTCTCACACTATAATTTGTTATATTAAACATCTGAATTACTATATTTCCTAAAATTGGCTACTTCCGGTTGTCAGATTGTCACAAAAAACAATCCATTTCGTCCGTTGATAATTCTAAATAAGTACACCACATTTCATGCACACTAATAGACATCATTATTGTCAACTGTGCAGAAATGTTGGCCACCTTAATATCCGTCTACGTGGTACTAACGTCATCGAATGAAAGGGTTGATTTGATTATGAAGATGCCAGGCCCTTGTGTCATGATTATACCTGAAATAGCTTTTATAATTTAATTGCGAAACCGAAACTGTCGCCTATTTCGTTTATGAAACGTATAGCGTTGTCTTTGAGTGAAGCGGAGCGGAAAGGGACGGCCTTTATAGGACGGTGGCGCACTCTACTACGTAGTCTTTACTCAGCACCGTAGAGGGCGCTCCTGGAGCACATCGTACGTGATTTTTGCTCTGTTATTTCCTGCTCCTCGGGGCTCCTGTCCCCAGAACATATTATTTACTTGATTATAAAGCGAAGCCTGAATATTAATGCAGTCAGGGAAAATTTCCCGGAAAATTTCGCGAGAGGGGACATTACGCGAGAGTTTTTGTACAGGGAAGTTTTGATTTTGGATGAAAGAGTGTGTGATTGATATTTATATATATGGGAGATTTATATTTTATATTTTATACTGCTTTCAAGCTATATTTTGATGAAACGATAAGAAGCCACCATTCAGAAGGATCGTGGGGAATATCAAACTCGTTCATAAGACCCTCAACATCGTGACATACACGTAAAGATCCTTCCATTTTAAAATATGCTTTAAAAGGCTCGGTACGCTTTGTAAATGAGGACACCGTCACACCTCGTGCGAAAAGATTCCATTCCTGTAGCCTACAACCCAATAACTCGCTTTTTCTGTTGATAAACCTAAGCCTTTAACTAAATCAATCAGTTTGCACTGGTATATAAGGTGTTCCTAAAACTTCAAATGGTGAATCTTCACGACTTACCTGATTTGACAGAGTGATTTCAGACACTCTGTCCAATCAGGCAAGTTTCTTCAAACAGGCGAAATTTCTTTTGTGACAAAAATCGAAGATGATGAAGTGGATATTTTATTTTATGTTTATCCTTCTTCGAATATCCGGAGATGCCTATCGTACAAAAATAGCAATCATCTACATGATTGGAAGGCTCTCGTCACAACATGGTAATTATCTTTTGATTCCCTTTCATCCACTTTAAAAGTCCGATCTAACAGGAAATGCAGCATATATTATGTGTACAAGGCTTTTCTCTAATCTCTAATTCTAAATCCAAAATAGCAGCAGTAAGCTGCTGTGGTTAGGTATTAATATTCAAGCAAATCAACGAATGGAACGCTGTAATAATTTAAAGTGGCACATTTAAATTTTACAGCTCTCACATCAAGCAAGATACGTCGATGATAATCGACCCAGTCATGGGCGCAGTAATGATAATTACCATTACTGGGACTCTGGTTGTGCTACGAGCGAAAAAAAAAACTGGAAATTACTTCGCAATTCTGGAAATTGTAATTTAGATCGAAGGGCGCAACGAGGTTGGATATAGGGTGGGGGGTCGTTGAGGTAATGAGTTATGCTGCTCACGTTATATACCGCCTATAAATGCGAAATGTTTTCGCTGTCATTACTGGCGCATTCATCATCGTACCCGCGAAAGCACACGGGCTTTACGACGCCCAGAGTACCGCGTAAAAGTTCCAAATTTATAAAATCACCGTTGGCCACTTAACGATAGCGTCAAACATCAATCGCCATGAGCACCCAAACATGTGTTTGTACACCATAAAGCATCCAGTATTTGTGTGTTCCAACAAGATATCTAATTTCACTTCAGTACAAGTTGTGGTAATTCTAAATGCTGATTTGTCAGGATAGCATTCTGATTCCTTGTTTTGTATCAAACTGTATCAAACTCATAGATTTTAGCTCGTATAATTATTTAGTAGTTAGTAGCTCGTATAATATTCTGCTCTCGTAAGGCTAGCTTCTCCAATTATCTCTTCAGAGGTACCAGTCATTTTTACAACATCTTTTCTAAAATACGAACTTTGACGCTCCCTGGAAATACATTGATCCCTTTCACTACATATTTACTACCACTCGAGGACGAGCTGTTGTTAGTTTGGTCAAAATCGGTTACGTTCAACATAATTAGGTACATTTATAACTGATTTTATTTATGTAACCAACATGATTTTATTAATTAGCTATGTATTGGAATTTGTTTCATTTCGATGCATTAATTTTCAAAACAAACACAACATGTTGGTTGCATGTTTGTGTTTATACGAAGTGCTATGGATTTGGGCACACATGCAATTATAACTGTTGTTGCATTTAGTCACATTTTGACAAACGTCAGTGCCACTGACAAATGTCATTATGTCATAAAAACTGACGTTAGGTAGGGTCCAGAGTGGCTCTGGTTTCACAAAATTGAATAATCGCAAAAGTCTTCATTTTACTATTTTGTAATTTGACTTACGACCAGCTAGATCGGCTAAAGGGATAAAATACTATTACACATATTATAATATATTTTGTGTCTTGGGGGGCGAGTGGCTCTAGCGGTAGAGGGCTGCTCTCCTGCTAGGAAGTCTTGGGTTCAAATCCAGGCATCAGCTGAAGATCCTCGTCCCACCGCCTTTCGCAAGAGGCGTAAAACCGTGGGTGCCGGCAACCAGTTGAACACCTCTGGTTGTCGTTATCAAACAGTATGTAAAAATGGATAAGCACAAAGGGCCAAGAATTGGCCTAGGTGCAGCGGAATAAACCGCACCCAAAAACAACTACAACAATATATTGTGTCTTGGTTAAATATGGTAAAATATGGAATAGATGAACAGTTCCTGTTCCTGAGCAGGTACATGAGATCTACAAGAATTAAGCCGTATTGTAATTGCATGAATTTGATACGTGTACGGAAACCCTTCCATTTACAGACAGGGCTTAACAATAAGTACGCATTGCAAATTAATTAGGAACATGAGACGAGAGCGTTTCCTTGGTGTTGCCAGCTATGTCGTTCTACGTGATCTAGAATCGAAAATGCTTCATTTTACTGAAACATTTATTCGATAGAACGCGAATATCTTGGAGTGAAGAATATCACTTGTTTCTATATCCGCAGAAAGATCATTTGGTTGGTTCAAGTAAAATACAAAAATCTCAGAGTAAGAATATGATTTTGTTGATGTTCCAAGTATTACGGTTTCTTGTTTTAAGTATGAAGGAACTGCTTGAAAGGAATTACGTCTGTTTTAAGCGCCCAACAAAATATCGTTGTTGTTGTAAAACAAACGTCTTACTCTTTTTATATGTAGAAGAATAACTTTTTCTTCATCAGCGAAAATATACTTAACATAATCATACTAAATTCTTAAATATAGAAAAAATTCCTCTTCATGCTAATATTTTTTCTTGATATCCAAGAATAGGGTGTGTACCTACTCTGATTTCTCTTCTCGTATTTTATAAATCCAAACCAAATAAATAATTTATGTGCGTCAACGAAAGCTTTGTCTGTCACTATTTAACATCGATTTTTCTCTTTCTGTGTTGGTTTCGTAAAATCTATATAAACATATCCGAACAAAAATATACTGGGACAACAAACACACACTGGTTATAGGGATAATGCATAAGCCCGTTTATTCCCTCCCAAAAAACATCGAATAAATCAGTGAGTATAATCCAGTTGTTATTGTGTTTTTATGGAATTGGGTACGTATAGATTTTTTTTTGGTGTAACCCTGAATTCTATAACTACTGATTTATTGGAATTGGATAAATATAGATTTATTTCAATGTAGATATTTTCAACTATAGGTAATCTTCCAATCATAACATGCAAAGTGAATGGGAATAATCCGTAATAATATATCTTAGAATTCGGATGATTAACTAACGAAAATAACCGATTTTTTTCAGCTTTCGTAGAAATATCCGTAATTTATAGAATATTCCCCCAGGAATATATTAAAAGAGATTTTCGCGATCGCTAGCAGACCAGTTAACTGGGCTGTGATCACCCCATTCCTCCGTTTCCAGCTCGCTCCGATAGAGGGCGTCCCTTCGTTTTCTTCCTAACTGGGCGACCGAGCGAGCGAGCGCGAGCGGTTGGGCGGTCGATGTTTTTACCGCGACTAGGACTTTTCAATATTCGGTAGCAGAATTGCCAACTCCCCACAGGGTTGTCCTTCCCCGCTAAACGATATTACCGCGCGGGAATTAGCATATATGATTTGATTTTTTGCGGACGGCAGCGCCGTTGCCGGCAAAATTAGCATTGGAAATTGATTGGCGAAAGTTTTTTTTTTCGCATTTCCTTTTCACTGTATTTTGCGGGAAACTGTGAAAGATTGTCTGATTTGTCTGAATTATACAGACAAATAATGTGTAGGTATTTGTGTCATAGGCAAATGGTTATTGTAGAACAAACTGTGTCCGAGCTTTGGTGAGAGAGAGCTTTGGTAGTAGCAAAGAGATTATTTCTTTGGTAAGGTTTCAAGAACTCGACGTTCTTTCAAAATAAAAAGCCTTCTTTTACTGTTTGACCTATTGTAGAACCTATTGACACACAAAAGCTTCAAAAAAACATAAAAATGGTACTGGGACACATCTTTCTCTTCCAAATAATTTCAAATAGACTATTTACTTACCTCTTGGCCGATCTTTATTTCAAACAAAACCAGATTCATTTCATTCAAACGTCTTTCTGTAATTAAACTCAAACAATTTCTATCTTACGGAAATCATGGAAAACCATTTGGTGTATAAAAGAATCGTTTTTTTCAGTGAAATTTTCAGGACAATTAGGACCAACATTTCCTAGAATCTCACAAATTTCCACTCCCCGGTTTGTTAACTCCATGCTTGCACTAGTGTGCGTATTTTATATGGGCTGGTTTGAATGTGTACGTGTGTGTGTGTGTGAGTGTGGTGTGTGTGGCGGGGTGGTGGAAGGGGTGTAAAGGGTAAGGGGGTGTGCAATGTACCGAGGGAAACTGATGACTGAATTTCAAGTTTCCTACGTCTTAATGCAACAATTCATCACTTCTGCTATGTCTGGCCATTATTACTACAGCGCCGACTCACCCCATTAAACCACCCCTTCGCCGCCCTTCCTACCCCCGTAGCTACACCGCCACCAACCCCTCCGTGGATGCTGCCGTTTCGCAATATCTAAAATTACAAAAATTACGTTCATAGTTCCTTTTTTTCTGCTATTTTGATGTGTTTTTACAAAAAAAACGGGTTGAAATGCAATCAGGACCTTTTATCCTACTATCGACAAGGTCTTGATCCGTTACACTTGGCAAAAAAGGGTCGGTTTTGTTACAGCTGATTGAATTCGGTTTGCGGAGACATTATTTACAGGAAAACTGGGGGTCTAGGCGGTTAGGGGTGTTTGCGAAATTCCTTTAAGGGAGCTGGTGACCCCTAAGGAACGAAACAACGGCGAAATGTAACTCTCAGTCCTCGAAATCCCGAAGGGTACGGATCACAACAGGTTCTTGGAATGCCCTGAGGTAGACCGAAAGGTGTTATCTCAATTAAATATTCAAGAGAACAAGGACATTCTCGAATCGGTGATGCGCTGACGGAATCGATCAGTCTATCTCTTTCTACCTGATGGTAATAGAAGAAGTAATTTTGTTGGGAGTGTATTGAAATATATCGTATATAGATAGAATGTGTCCAAAATTGTAAAACGTGGCTTTTAATTCTCTGCACACCTACCGCGTTTATGTATAATTTGTATGGAGCTCAGTGTGCGGAACGGTACGCGTACCGGCCGTAAAAAGTTAATGAAAACTGGCCCGAAATGCAACAAATTATAATGCCCCGCTCACTCGACAATAATTGGAAAGTCCGAATTTCAATAAAACGGACGTAGCACAGTCGCCACGTTTTGATAGCTTTGTCATAGGGTTGAATCCAATCTATTTGGGGTCGAATAATGTTTCATTATACACGACTAGATAGATAGAGTAATCAACTTTTATTTTCCGACTATAGGTCTCCTATAACGAAAGTATTAGCAAATTATTGACCAAATTAAATCGTACATTAATCATTTAATTTTTACTAATTACAAAAGTGTGCAGAACGCGGATTCAACATAAACGAATTAATGATAATTTCATGGCCAATTTGGCAACAAACTGCACGCGTTGGAATAAGCTCTCAATACAATCGAATAATACTTCCAATTTTAGTACCAATTTTAAAATTTAATTCAAAAATCAAACGGTAACAACTGTTAATATTTACTAGGGGTCCCTAACTAGGGGTGGCTAACGAGATTTTTTTAACTACAACCCCGGCGGCCAAATTAAAATCGACGAAACAACAACAGTATACGAAATGACAACCACAGGAACGAACCTGTTCAGACGAGGTTAGTTAGCCGCTAGTTACTGGTGCTGCTAGCAGCAACAGCAGGCAGCGGCTATTTTGTGGTCACATTAAGCTATTTACCAGCAAAAGTACTGCTGCCGCTGGTGGCTACTACCAGCAAGCCTCAGTTCAAACTACTAGGTCAACTATTTTACATTTTACAAAAGATATTAGTATATATGCATATCTACTTCAAATAAAGCTCAGCTATCTGTTGCTGTTAGCAGCAACAGCAGACAGCGGCTATTTTGTGGTCACATTAAGCTGTTTACCAGCAAAAGTACTGCTGCCGCTGGTGGCTACTACCAGCAAGCCTCAGTTCAAACTACAAGGTCAACTATTTTACATTTTACAAAAGATATTAGTATATATGCATATCTACTTCAAATAAAGCTCAGCTATCTGTTGCTGCTAGCAGCAACAGCAGACAGCGGCTATTTTGTGGTCACATTAAGCTGTTTACCAGCAAAAGTACTGCTGCCGCTGGTGGCTACTACCAGCAAGCCTCAGTTCAAACTACAAGGTCAACTATTTTACATTTTACAAAAGATATTAGTATATATGCATATCTACTTCAAATAAAGCTCAGCTAGCTGTTGCTGCTAGCAGTAACAGCAGACAGCTGCTATTTTGTGGTCACATTAAGCTGTTTACCAGCAAAAGTACTGCTGCCGCTTGTGGCTACTACCAGCAAGCCTCAGTTCAAACTACAAGGTCAACTATTTTACATTTTACAAAAGATATTAGTATATATGCATATCTACTTCAAATAAAGCTCAGCTATCTGTTGCTGCTAGCAGTAACAGCAGACAGCTGCTATTTTGTGGTCACATTAAGCTGTTTACCAGCAAAAGTACTGCTGCCGCTGGTGGCTACTACCAGCAAGCCTCAGTTCAAACTACAAGGTCAACTATTTTACATTTTACAAAAGATATTAGTATATATGCATATCTACTTCAAATAAAGCTCAGCTAGCTGTTGCTGCTAGCAGTAACAGCAGACAGCTGCTATTTTGTGGTCACATTAAGCTGTTTACCAGCAAAAGTACTGCTGCCGCTTGTGGCTACTACCAGCAAGCCTCAGTTCAAACTACAAGGTCAACTATTTTACATTTTACAAAAGATATTAGTATATATGCATATCTACTTCAAATAAAGCTCAGCTAGCTGTTGCTGCTAGCAGTAACAGCAGACAGCTGCTATTTTGTGGTCACATTAAGCTGTTTACCAGCAAAAGTACTGCTGCCGCTTGTGGCTACTACCAGCAAGCCTCAGTTCAAACTACAAGGTCAACTATTTTACATTTTACAAAAGATATTAGTATATATGCATATCTACTTCAAATAAAGCTCAGCTAGCTGTTGCTGCTAGCAGTAACAGCAGACAGCTGCTATTTTGTGGTCACATTAAGCTGTTTACCAGCAAAAGTACTGCTGCCGCTTGTGGCTACTACCAGCAAGCCTCAGTTCAAACTACAAGGTCAACTATTTTACATTTTACAAAAGATATTAGTATATATGCATATCTACTTCAAATAAAGCTCAGCTATCTGTTGCTGCTAGCAGTAACAGCAGACAGCTGCTATTTTGTGGTCACATTAAGCTGTTTACCAGCAAAAGTACTGCTGCCGCTGGTGGCTACTACCAGCAAGCCTCAGTTCAAACTACAAGGTCAACTATTTTACATTTTACAAAAGATATTAGTATATATGCATATCTACTTCAAATAAAGCTCAGCTAGCTGTTGCTGCTAGCAGTAACAGCAGACAGCTGCTATTTTGTGGTCACATTAAGCTGTTTACCAGCAAAAGTACTGCTGCCGCTTGTGGCTACTACCAGCAAGCCTCAGTTCAAACTACAAGGTCAACTATTTTACATTTTACAAAAGATATTAGTATATATGCATATCTACTTCAAATAAAGCTCAGCTATCTGTTGCTGCTAGCAGTAACAGCAGACAGCTGCTATTTTGTGGTCACATTAAGCTGTTTACCAGCAAAAGTACTGCTGCCGCTGGTGGCTACTACCAGCAAGCCTCAGTTCAAACTACAAGGTCAACTATTTTACATTTTACAAAAGATATTAGTATATATGCATATCTACTTCAAATAAAGCTCAGCTATCTGTTGCTGCTAGCAGTAACAGCAGACAGCTGCTATTTTGTGGTCACATTAAGCTGTTTACCAGCAAAAGTACTGCTGCCGCTTGTGGCTACTACCAGCAAGCCTCAGTTCAAACTACAAGGTCAACTATTTTACATTTTACAAAAGATATTAGTATATATGCATATCTACTTCAAATGAAGCTCAGCTAGCTGTTGCTGCTAGCAGCAACAGCAGACAGCGGCTATTTTGTGGTCACATTAAGCTGTTTACCAGCAAAAGTACTGCTGCCGCTGGTGGCTACTATCAGCAAGCCTCAGTTCAAACTACAAGGTCAACTATTTTACATTTTACAAAAGATATTAGTATATATGCATTTCTACTTCAAATAAAGCTCACCACGTCACAGCGACTTATAAATATTACATAATATTGACGCTTAAAGTCCTCGTTATATATTGGGAGAATATTACCTCGCATAGTATTTATAAAACACATTTCAAAAATACATAATTTCCTGAGTTAACATTCACACTGGTGTTTTTACGGTTACCGGACGGTAATCCGCACTGTCTGAAAGGGTCCGTACAGGGGCAAAGTGTATAGCAGCTAACCAGTTATTGATAAATAGTGGCGTCCGTGATTAAAGTCGTTCGTTACAGGGATATGGTTCAATTTTGACCTCGTCTAGTCTGGCGGCTGGACCATCCACGCCAATATTTGGCTTATTGGTGCGTAAAATTGTCGATCGGTTACATGCGGACAAAACCGACGTGACGCGACTCCTGGTTTATATTTCCGATTCGAGCATATTATGTCTCATAATTTGATTGTATTTTATTAATATTTTATTCTAAACTAAAAAAAAAAAAAAAAAAAAAATACATCACTTTATGTGTAAGCCATAACCTGATTTATTTTTAGTGTTCTTGTAATATTCGGGGGCATTATCGATCCGAATGGGGTCGACAGTTCGTTATGGATGTGTCGAATATTATTAACATCGCATTTAAAACGTAATAAATTACCCGTAAACTGCGAGATTAGATTTATTGATCGCGTGGTTCGCTCGAAACGTCGCGTGCCTTGCCTCCAAAGAAAAAAGAAACACCAACAGCGGGCACACGTGCAACGTGCACGCCCCAGCCACCTCGGCTATGGTTTCTTGAGCCGAATGTACACTCGACTCGAACTCGGGCAACACACAAATTTGAAAGATGAAGAAATATACAACGGGAGACCCTTCAGGAAAGACATCAACGTTGCCTGCTAACACGCGATCCGCAGATTTATCTAATATACAAGGGGAAAATCCGAAAAAGGAGATCGTATCTCGATTCGTGTTCTCGACGTTCCCTGTTTATTTAAAACTCTATCAATGTTGTTAATGGTGTACCGGGAAATCGAAAAAATTCCGAGGAAATCCCCGCGGTGCACTAATACGTTATTTGAAATGTAAAATTGGATTTGGTATTGACAAATAATTTCACTGGAAAGTAAATTTTATCATGAACGTGGTTACAGTTATTTTCTGTACACTCTGTAAAGGAAAAATTATTCTTGCTTATGTAGTGTAGCAAGAAGAGGATTTTTTTCTATACAAATAATATTTTATTCTGAGTCTGAGTGTGGCCTAGCGGTAAGACGTTGGCGTTGCACTCAGGGGGTCTCCGGTTCGAGCCCCGGGACCTGCTTCCAGGGTGAGGTTTTCTGTGGTTTTCCTCACTCCTTGGCGAATGCTGGGAGCCAAACATCTTAAGACGTTCCACAGGCGCGGGCGATAATAATAATACTCTGGCCTGCCGATGAAGAAACAGCTTTCGCCAATTACAGGGGGATTGGCGAAAGCTGTTTCTTTTTGTTTCAGGTGAGTTTCTTTTGTTCTTCTCTACGCTTGGTAAGTGAAAATAATCTCACGTACGTTCTATTTTTTTCGGGCGTTGAGTATATAGACTGAGAAACATCATAAAGCTGAAATTACAATCTTGACGAAAGTAAATAGCGAGGTTTAGGGTCTCCGTTTATTGTGGGAATTATTCTAATGGCCGATAGTCGTACGTTTATTGCCGGGGCCGGGAAACTTTTCCCTGGGCCCGTGGTAATATTTTCCTGCGGCACCGTGCTCCCATAAATCTACCGGAATAATTTTTATTCAGGTGGATTATCGCCCTTGCTCGCGATGTTTAATAGAACTTCTAACGCACTTTGTCCATAACTCAGAATAATGGCCAACCCAACTGTTCTACACACCTATATCCCATGTGTGTGAGTGTGTGAGTGAGACTCTAGACGCGAGAGGTTAGTGCTGGGACATACCAGTGGCGTACACTGGGGGTTTTCGCCGATCTAGCGAACCTAAAGTAAAAAGAAATATAAAAATAGTAATGGATTAACCCAAATAGTACATTTTTAATTTTTGATGTTACTCAGTTATACTAGTTATTTTTTTAGTTAGTTTATTACGTTTCCATGAAATATTGATATAGTGCTATCAATTTATATAAAAAAGTAAGCCGGCCTATCAAATGTACTTCATAATATCGATATCGGTAAGAATGCGGACGTTGCTGATTTTTCTGTACGCCACTGGTGGGGGGGGGGGGGCACCGCAAACTCTAAAATATTGCGGCCAACTTTGTTCTGTTCGTGTCGGCGTAGGAGGGAGGGTCGTTTGCGACCCCTATTTTATATTTCTGCTCTTGCTTGTGTGCGGCTGTGTGTGTGTAGCCTTAGAAAATAGTTACTACAACTAGCAGACGGGTCCGTGTGTTCTTATTCTTGTTCCTTCCGGTCTTGTCGGCATCTCCAGGCATGGCCGGGACTCCGGCAAGTGCCGTTGATTTACGACAGTGGCGTAACCCTTCATATTTCACCCCGAGTGGTAATCTGGTTTGAATTATACGAATTTTTAGATTCTGACGGCGCATTGCTTCCCCCAGCCCTAACCTCCGCCTAGCAAAGTAGGTATCGCCAGAAACTAGAAACTCGAATCGGACCCATCCAATCGCATAGTCTAGTAATTAGTATTTTTTATATAATTTAGTTACCCATAAATAATTGGATTTTCCAGCGTTGGTTGATCAGCATTTAGTTCATTTAACTCCATTCCAAGCTAATCAGTTTTAAATAAATTTTCGATTACCGGAACTATGTGTAGTCACCACCTACCGTCACCCTTAAACTAGGCTTTTTCCTCTAAACCCCGTACCCAATTTATATCCCCTAGGTTAATTAATTTTCTAACGAAAGGCAAAAACTATCGTGTCGGTTCGCTCCAGGACGTTTTTGTCACGAAAACGCGGGCAAATCCGCTTGAAATATAATTCGGAGGTAGATGGCGCTACTAGTGCGCGTGTGTGCAGATTAATTAGAAATCTAGTGAGGGTAGTAAAGCGTGACATGGGGCTTTAGGCAAGTTCGCCACGAAATTTGATAGATTGCACTGCAGAAGAAACGTTCTGCCGAGGAGCAGCCCACCAGTTCCGTTTAGGTCAGCTAGCTAACTGACAAGGCAATTAAGTCGACCGCGGGGGCATTGAATATCTGACTAATACACGTAATTTGACCCCAGAGGCGCCCTGTATACTCACATTCACAACCAAAGCTAAGAATAACTTGTTAAGAATCACCTAAAACGACTTTTTCGAACATTTTGCGCCATAAAGTTAGGCATACACGTACAGGAAATCCTCAAGGGTTGCCTTAAGGATTTCCTCTACCGAAATCCTGTGTTTCTCGTGGTAAAATAGAGCCTCAAGGCAAAAAAAATTAAGGCTTGGACTGTTCTGACCAAACCTTGAGGAAATTTCGCTCGTGTAACGGGAGCATTAAGTGGGACGGTTAATCCTCAAGGGTTGCCTTAAGGATTTCCTCTACCGAAATCCTGTGTTTCTAGTGGTAAAATAGAGCCTCAAGGCAAAAAAATATTAAGGCTTGGACTGTTCTGACCAAACTTTGAGGAAATTTCGCTCGTGTAACGGGAGCATTAAGTGGGACGGTTAATCCTCAAGGGTTGCCTTAAGGATTTCCTCTACCGAAATGCTGTGTTTCTCGTGGTAAAATAGAGCCTCAAGGCAAAAAAATTAAGGCTTGGACTGTTCTGACCAAACCTTGAGGAAATTTCGCTCGTGTAACGGGAGCATTAAGTGGGACGGTTAATCCTCAAGGGTTGCCTTAAGGATTTCCTCTACCGAAATCCTGTGTTTCTCGTGGTAAAATAGAGCCTCAAGGCAAAAAAAATTAAGGCTTGGACTGTTCTGACCAAACCTTGAGGAAATTTCGCTCGTGTAACGGGAGCATTAAGTGGGACGGTTAATCCTCAAGGGTTGCCTTAAGGATTTCCTCTACCGAAATGCTGTGTTTCTCGTGGTAAAATAGAGCCTCAAGGCAAAAAAATTAAGGCTTGGACTGTTCTGACTAAACCTTGAGGAAATTTCGCTCGTGTAACGGGAGCATTAAGTGGGACGGTTAATCCTCAAGGGTTGCCTTAAGGATTTCCTCTACCGAAATGCTGTGTTTCTCGTGGTAAAATAGAGCCTCAAGGCAAAAAAAAATTAAGGCTTGGACTGTTCTGACCAAACCTTGAGGAAATTTCGCTCGTGTACGGGAGCATTAAGTGGGACTGGTTAGCAATAGTGTGCAATATATTACTCGAGAGCGTAGTCGAAATCAATTGCTGCAGCTTTTGCCTAGAGCGGGAGCAGCAGTGGCGTCGATTTGGGGGTTGGGGTTAGCGGTAGTGGCATTGTCGCTTCGGGCCGCTCGACTTTGGGGGTTAGATTTATATCCTGGCCTCCTTTCTGGCGAAACCCTAACGTTGTCTTTGTGAGGAGTCGCGCAATTCGCACCTTAATAAAAGGGTAGAGAGTTAGTGGCGGCGCACGAACTTCCGTTTCCTTACGTTCTCCGTGTCTGCGAGCGAGCCGAACCGTTCGGATCCCGCTACGGAAGCAATTCGGACTTTATTGAAGGGTTTTTTGTTCGCAAAAACAACGTAAACGAGCCGAGTTCAAACGATAACTCAGACCTGATTTGGAAAATCGACGATCCTTTGGAACTACTAAGCCAAACGACGTATTGCGGTTGTACAAGAATAAAAATAAGGGGTGGCCCTCACCCAACTCTCTTACGACTTATTGAGAGGTCCGTAAGATAATAATCATAATCTCTACCTATACTAATTGCGAACTTTCAAGTGTAGGGCGCGTTCAGCGGAATCGCCCATTTTGGCCGACATTTGCGATCGAGTAGCTGCAAAATTGGGCTTTTCGATATTACTTTTGACGCTCGAATTGAAAAAAGGACACAATTCCGCGTGGACTGCGCGATATTTTGTAAATTAAATGCGTCAATTTTGAAAAAAAAATCACGTTTTTGCACCTCTTCGGGTGAAGGCGAACCTCGAGAAAATGTCACGTGACGTCTAGAAATTCCGACAAGCGGATAGATGAACGTCAAAAATTTACATTTTTTATCCGTTCCTGCCGACCTTATAAAAGCCGCTCGCTCTCATGTTTTACGATAAGGTCCCTCTAAATACCCTTCGCAAAGAGTTTTGAGCAAAAAAACGGCCTTAAAAACAATTTTCGATCCAAAAAATCGATTTTTGTCGACCCGTGTTTTGCTGCTATTACCACAGTAACGTCAAACCCGAAACGCCCCCTGCCGGACATTCGTAACAACAGTAACAGATAGCAGATAACCTAAAATGTATCCTAAAATGTCCATATTGCGAATGTGGACAGGTGGGAAGCCTTAACCACATATTTCTAGAATGCCCAATAACTAAAATCGAAAATTTTGACTTATACACAGAGCTAGTAATAATACTATATTGGGATTATAACAATACAAGGCACTTCTCGATACTAGGTGATAATGCAAACCGAACATGTTTAGCCTACAATGCGTTTTTTTTTTAGTTTTTTTTTATTATAGCTTCATATAAAACGCGAATCTATGGATCCTAGGTTATATAATCTAGAAATATCTGCAAAGTGGGGTCGGATCGTTACAGGGGAACACGGTTTATAGTACGACACTAGGTCGGTTATAGTGGAATCAATAGCTGATACATAAAACGATATCAAAAAAGTCGTGGCGAAGGTCCGGAGCGAAACTTTTACGTCACCGCGCTGTAGTTTATGGGGCCCATAACGGTCTCTGGAACGGCCTGGCCACTCGCCGCCCCCGAAATGGCTATAAAGGAGCGCGGATCGAATCAATCATGGACATGTGTTGCTTCTTTCGCGCGTTCATCTCGTTATAATGCTTCAAATTTCTCCTACTTTATACCAAAACTCCGGTCGGAATACGGAAGAATGGAGGGAAAGTTATATTGACGTTGTTCCTTAATGAAAAAGTGACAAAAGTAGGGGATTTCAACAATAATGGAAATAAAAGAACAGAATATCCATGGAAAGCTTAGTTAAAATAGCTAATCGGGCATACTGATGTGTCAGGATAGAATTCCGATTTCTTTTTTTGTATCAAACTGTAGCACGGATAGAATTTTTGTTAGTAGCTCGTATAATAGTGTATTGTGATGTCGTAAGGCCAGCTTCTCCAATCGAAGAGTTGTAAATCAATCAGTCATCAGTTTCCCTCGGTACATTGCACACCCCCTTACCCTTTACACCCCTTCCACCACCCCGCCACACACACCACACTCAGACACACACACGTACACATTCAAACCAGCCCCTATAAAATACGCACACTAGTGCAAGCATGGAGTTAACAAACCGGGGAGTGGATATTTGTGGGATTCTAGGAAATGTTGGTCCTAATTGTCCTGAAAATTTCACTGAAAAAAAACGATTCTTTTATACACCAAATGGTTTTCCATGATTTTCGTAAGATAGAAATTGTTTGAGTTTAATTACAGAAAGACGTTTGAATGAAATGAATCTGGTTTTGTTTGAAATAAAGATCGGTCAAGAGGTAAGTAAATATTTGAAATTATTTGGAAGAAAAAGATGATAGATTTGAGTGAAACGATTATGTGTTTGAATAAAAAATGAGTTGTAAATCAAAAGGGGCCAAGTACCATTTTTATGTTTTTTGAGGTTTTTGTGTCAATAGGTTCTACAATAGGTCAAACAGTAAAAGAAGGCTTTTTATTTTGAAAGAACGTAGAGTTCTTGAAACCTTACCAAAGAAATAATCTCTTTGCGACTACCAAAGCTCTCTCTCACTAAAGCTCGGACACAGTTTGTTCTACAATAACCATTTGCCTACCACATCATCGACGATAAAGTTGTCAACGTTTCGCACTGTGTTGCGAGAGGCGTCTTCAGGACGTAGCAATAAGAGAGCTACGACGAGAAGAGACGAGATTCTGCCTGTTGCAACATGTGTGCAAAACATTGACAACTTTATCGTCATTAACGCGGTTTCCTCCCGGAAATCTAGTATGCATCATCGATTGCATTAAATACCTATTTTAGTCCACTTACAGGAGGTTAGCTTATGCTAGATTTACCGTTCTCTCTCTCTCTCTTACTAGCTAAACAAGTCCATTTCGAAGTGAGATAATTAATTTACTGTTGAATTATTAACTATTAAGCCGTCTCTCAGTATAACAACAACGGGTGGAGGCTCTATGAGCGTGTTAACGGATTAATTATTGCAATTGTTGCACATCCCGTATGCTCGATATTATGATTGTTACAGAATACGCAGACAGTACGCCGCTGTTTACGCTTATTTGTACTCTGGAGCACTTATACAAACAATTATGCAACTTTTACCTAACTATGCTTACATAACTATGCTACTCAACACACAGATTTATCTTTGACTGATAAACCATTTTCAGGCGCTTCTATACAGAATAGTAAATGTCAAAAAGTGATTCTTTTCTGGCTAAATTTCGAAGATATATGTGTGTTACTTTATTTAGTAGCTGGTGAGCGAGAACAACATGAAGAGAGACGGCAAATCCGCATCAATTCCGGCTGTTCTGACGCAAGTAAATGATTCCGGCAAAATCTGAGACAGCTTTAAAAATTGGTCTCGGCTTCGCCCGACGCGCGGGCGAAATAAAATGGCGTCTGGTGCGTTACCGTTAAAACCAGGGTCCGAGATTGATGTCCCCTTTCTCGAAATTTGACAAATACAGCGTTCTTATTTCATTAGGGCGCCCCCTATATATATGTGTGTGCGGGAACGCGCGCTCCAGCCCGTCCCCGCAACCAGATGGGAAAATGCAATTTGTGTCAGACCGAAGCTCTCGGTCTTTCCGCAGTGGCACAGTGGCGTCCCGCCTTTTTTAATATTTAATTTGGTCGACGGACGCCACTGCGCTCTACTTTTTCGCAGATCTATTTATCTATCCCGGCGATGGACGGGATAGACGGGAGAGTGCCGTCTATCCCGTCTATCCTGCAGTATTAATGGCGGCGTGTACGCTCTGAAATAAACAAATGCCTCTTGTCACCTTAGTACCCTCGTATATACCCAGAGGCGTGCCGAACGCTCGGATTTACCCCACGATTTAGGGATGAAAAACGTTCAGGTTTTATTTACGGGGTGGAGACGGTTAATTAATCTAAAAGGTGTTCTTATCTGAACTAAAATTGTGCATTTCGAATAAGGTAAATAAAAACATTAATAGTTAACGATAATAAATCTTTATTTTATTCACAGTTTTTAAGGTATATTATTATATTTTTTTGTATAAAAAACAAATATCTGTTTTATCTAATTTTTTAATTTTTGACTAGTACCCTGGAAGGGCTGAAATTTGGTATAGATATTTAGAATTACCGGGGGACGAACTGGATTATTTTTGGTGACAATCTGACAACCGCAAGTGGCAAATGTTACAAGCGTCTTCTTAGGGATATATCCAATTTTGGTCAAACAGATATCAGCTCACCATTCAGTGACTTTAAATATATATACAAATTTGCAGATCAGTGGTATGAACGGTTTAGGCGCTATAAGGGTTTCTAGAAGTAGTTTGACAGAATCCACAACCTTCGTGGTTGTATTGCACATTGTCAGATTTTGAGAAACGTCAATGCCACTGACATGACATGACATTAAATGTAAATGTAATTCTGTCACGGAAACTGACGTTAGGTAGCGTCCAGAGATGGCTCTGGCTTTACTAAATTAAATAATTACAAAAGTGTTTAGGCACTTCATTGTGCCAACTATATTTAGTCGGAAAGTAGGGTGAGGGCCGCCCCAGATATTTTAGATTACAGATTTACACATTTTTAGATAAATTATCGTCTACAAAATGGGCAATTCATTTAAATGGTATATAATTAATTGGTAAATAATCCACATTTGTTTGAAAATAACATTTTATAGATTTATCGTTGTCGCAAATAAATTATTTGTTTGTTAAAATTTATTAAATTTAAAGCTAGCGTATTTATATAAACCGTTAATCAATTTAAATTTAATAACATAACATTTTCAAAAGCAACGAATATTTTGTTTTTGGGAACTCTACATTCTTTATAAATAAAAAAAAGTTTTTTGTTATTTGACAATTTAGTACTCGATTTAAATAATTTCAAATAGAATATTTATTTACCTCAAGGTTAATCTTTACTTCAAATAAAACCAAATTTATTTCATTCAAAAATCTTACTGCGATAAAAGCCAAACAATTTCAACTTTAGATAAATTATGGAATATATTTTATGTAAACGAATCGTCTTTATCTCCATGGGAAAAGTAAGAAAAGTGCATGTGCAACGTGCATGTATAACTACTGTAGAAAACCTAACAAGGTGTCTCAAAGAAATTACTCTGGTGATTATCAGGGGGTAGGAAAGCGTTGTGTCCGCAAACGACCCTGTTATTGTTACGTCGCTTTCCGGCCATTTCCGGTCTCGCTCAAGTCACACCGCTTTTAAAATTCAACCGCTCCCAGCGAGAACGCGAGCGGAGAGAAAAAAGAACCGACCGACAAGGAAAACATACGTTATTGTCACTTGTTATTAATTGAGCTTTCGTCGCCGCACTGGAAAATATATGTGTTTTCTTTGAATTAATCAACCAGACAGGGCTTAGTTTTTAATTAAAACGGTTATTATCTGCTCTCTTTCATTCAGAATTGCCAGAGGACGAATTTAGTTGTGTTTAGTTACAATCTGACAACTGGAAGTGACAAACATTACCAGTATTTTCTTAGGAATTCAACACTAAATTGAATGAATCGAATCCTCCAAGCTGTAGATAAAATAAGCCGTGAAACATAAATCTTCAAAGTTTTTGCGCCGCCGATAATATTTGTATTTAACTCGAAGAAAAGGCTCAAATTAATTTGGCTCGTCGTTTAGCGCCTTGGAGATTTGTATCGTCGTTGACGTCAATTCGCGATAAAGGGGTGGCTCGGGGTATGGGGGAAGGGTTCCGAAAGATTTAAAGGTTAAGGAAAATATAGTAGGAAGCGGCGCGTCGCGCGCGGTTCAGATTCAATTTGGTTCGATTAATTTGTACGGGGAGCAACATGGGCACTAAATCCCGCGCGCTTGCTCGAGCCCTGGCGCCCGAAATAAATTCTAAACTGGTGTCGAACGAAGAAAGGAGCGACAGCCTCAATCAATATTAAATTAGCCGTGTATAATGGTTTCATTTGGAACAGAACGTCTGCTATCTACGAGCTCAGCGATCTAATCTGCGGGATTTCGATCATTTGAATACAGGACGGTCAATATTACCCAAAAAATAATAGAAATGCGTTTACTACATTCATACCTAACGTGATATCGTACAAAAACCCGTTTACAGTTGGATTACAAGTCTCGTAAACGGTCTACAATAAACCGGCTTCGGAACGATGTGATAATTGCACCTTTGCCGGCAAAGTAGGAAACGTGTGCGAGTTCGTTCGGCGTGCTTATTCCGGCCAGTGCGAAGTATTAAATTGGAAAAAGGGGTGAATGGGGGGGTGATCGTGATATATTCAATACCGGCGGCGACTTGGTCCCGTTGGGCCTGCCGTACAACAATTGGTCACGAATCTCATTTTCGGATGACGCGCGCTGAATAAGAATGGCGGCCTTCATCTCGGAATCAATTAATACCCAAATTAGCTCTCGGAATGGCGGCGGGAAGGTGAAATTTCCCGAGGTGGAACGCGATTCTTTGAAGAAAATGGGGAAGTTTTAATAGTGAATAGGAAACAATGCAAGGTGGCTTGCATCATTGACGGTTCTATTAGCGACGCGGGATTTCGAAGAATTTGTCTCTAATTTGCTGAAAGAATCATCAAAACTAAGTATGTTTATTTGTTTTTATTTCAGGTGAGTGCGTTTTGTATTGTTCCTTGTTCTTCACGCTTCCTCACCGCTTGGTAAGTGAAAATAACTGTATAATGTGCGTATATTTACCTTTTTCACTTTTGGTGGAGTCGCCGGGAAAAGTCGTCTAAATTAATAAAGCACAGAATTACCATAAATTCCCCGTTCGTTTTAGCATTAATTATGTCGTACGCGTTACGTCTGGATCTCATAAATAAAATTTATCGTGTGACTTTCTTATGTTGTCGTTAATAACAGCGATTACGTGGCAGAACGTGTACTTACCGGCCCGATATCTTTTCACTAGTAAATTTCTGGGTCGCATAATATCCCCACCGGCAGCGCTACCAACTTAATTGCTAACAGCTGTACCGCACACACATGTAAGATACATTTCTCTAAGCGTTTATAATACACGTTAATTAGAGAAATGGTATTTAGCGTGTTACGTTTTTTTAAATATGGGTCGAAAACGTATGCATACCTTGTATAAAAACGAAATATGCCAGGTGGCATAATTAGTGCGGTAAAATGCGACGGAAAGGTCGAATATTTAACTTATGATGAAGTTCATACTAATTGATGTTTCCGCATTTCATATGCTGTCGCGTATTTAGTTGACCTCCAAGTATGCAAGGTTATTAAATGTGTAGCTGCTATACTTTGTTATCAAAAGGATATTTTATGGTTTAATATTTAAGTTAAATAAATACTGACTAATGGTCTCCAATATTTATTGATGCTTACCGTAAGTGCTTTACTCTTGGCGTCTATTATAGAGAACCTATAATGAAAACACCATTACGCAGAGCATAGTTACTGCTTAGTTCGTAACAGCTTTTGAACTTATTTATACAGTCGCTAATGGTTGTGATCTAATATATTAAAGGATATCCACTCCATCCAATTCTAAAACAAAGTGACAGCTTGAGATTACATTCTTCTCTCTAATTCTTCCCACAAATGTTCTATGAGTTGAGATCTGGTGATTGAGCAGGGTGTTGCTTAGGTCCTATATAGAAGCCACTCCTTCACTATTCGAGATGTGTGTTTGGGATCATTGTCGTGCATAAATATAAATTCATCTCGTAATTTTGCGCACTTTAAAATAAATTTTCTTGTAATATTTTGAGATAAGACTTAATATCCATTGTTTGTTCTATAAAACATAATTGACCAACTCCTGCTGCCGATAATACTGCCACACCTCCACCATTTAATTCAGTATTGGGTTTCCGCCACACTATTTGTTTGCCATCGATACGTGAATATTATATTTGCTTTCGCCACTGAAAATTACCTTGTTCCTGTACTCTAGATTTTTATTCAGTTGGCATACTGCAACCTTTTCACTTTGTTTACCGCCGAAATGAATGGCTCTTTCGACCGATTCTAACATCTAGTCGGAATTAACTCGCGATATGTCTGCGGGTCCGCTCTTGTGGCATCGTGCGTGTGTAAATTCAGAAACTCGGAACTGATAAGCGTGACACCGGTACTCTGGGGCTTGCGAGGGTGGTGGCAGGGCGCGCGGGGGTGGCAAAACTTCGCCCCGAGTGTTGCATTTACATATAGGGAACCGGGAACCAGACTGGTGCGGGAGCATAGGGCAGGACTTTCTGCCATTGCGATAAAATAACCGTCGTCTGTGACTGCTTGTCCTTCTAATATTAACAGGAATTAAAACAGGGAAACTTGAGCGGAAGTAGGATACGACAGCGCTATCTCCAAAACACCTTCCAAGGGAGGAAAGTTAAGAGCAACACACAGTGGTTGTTTCGTCAATTCTAGCGCGTAATATTTCTCAATATTTTAATCAGTTCGATTCAGCCACACAGAGAAAAGAATGCTCAGTTCAAGTCAAATAAAATCTCAGTAGAAGCAGGTTAAGTGCTTGATTTAAAATAAATTTAGTTGCAATGAGTAAATTAAGTCACACCAAACAGTCATCAACTACAAAAAATACGTAGTTTTGAATGAAACTTCGTGGTATTACTTCAAATATTTAAAAAACATTTCGACCAAATTAATATTGCTTTATTTTAACCATTGGATGGATTAATAAGAATAATAATTATCAGAATAAGTAATTGGTTGTTTTGCTTAGAAAACAAATGTTTCAGAAAAAGATTTTAGGTTTGGTTCAACACCTTCTGTGTTCTGAATGTTCTGAATAGAGTATTTTATTCTCACTGTAAGTAACTGTCATTTTAAATGAAATGCGATCAATTATTCAAAGTAAGCAATAGTAATTTACATTCAACATAATATATTGATTAGAAGTGAATAATTTTGTTGAAACCGCTGCTGCAAAGGGGTAAACAGATCTTGATTCAATGCAATGGTTCTTTTTATTAAAATATATAGAATTTTTCAAAGCAAAATACTATATTCTTAAAAGAACTCATAGGAATAAAGCTATCCTACATAGTTTTATTTGGAAACAAAATCTTGTTGCTTCAAAGGAGAAATTTGTGAGTTTTGACTCAGAGAGCTTTTTTATTTAATTGAAAACTTTATTGATTTGTTCGGTGTAAGTTTTCGCAAGATAACGGGTGTCTTAAACATTTCTCAGTGTGAACCGAGAAAGATAAATAAAATATTTTTTCGGACCGTTTGTATTTGACTGTACCACTGTGCGTTTCGTCGTCTCGTGCCTGTTGTTGCTTTATCTCGACGTGGTCTGGAGAGACCACATCAGAGTGGAAGGATACGTACTGTCGCCTACAAGGCGTGATGTTTAACTCTTTAACTAACTTAAAGTAAGCTTGTCTCTGGTAATTACACCAGAAATGTAAATCAGCTTAAAACGTGTCGAGGTGTTTACACTAATTCATTGCGATTGTCCCTACTCAAAATGAGATATAAACCCGCATTATATAACATTGTAATAATTAATTTTGACGACTTAAAAGATTTAGGATAAATTGTACAAATAAACTTAGTAATGCAAGTATTTTTTGCATTACTTAATATCAATCAAATCTTACAGAGCCTTGTTATAATTTCAAAAGCTCTTCACCCATTATAAAGACCGCAATCTTGGTACAAATTAACGGCTTAACTGGTTCGTACAGCCCCCTATTTCAACCCCTATCCAATTAATTACACGAATAATCGCGACAGTGTTAATAAACCTCCGAAAATTGGAATTTTATTCACTTTCTCTCGGCCTCCCATCCTTTAGAATCTAAAAGATGGATCCTTTAGAACCTAAAGGATGGGAATAAATAAATTGTGAATAAGGCAAACTGGATGTGATGGTTTGAAAATGAGTCTGGCATTGTCCTGATATAGACGTCTGGAGGGGTTGTATTGATTCCTTGCTGAGGTTGGTGCTCCTTCAGGTGTAATTAGGGATGTCTGGCCACACTCTTGCGGTCCTGAAGGACCTTCATAGACTACATTAGACCTGCGGCGGCCCCTGGAAATTCCAGGGCTGCAACCACGCACATTCCTGTTCGCGCCAGTTGACAACATGACGGACATTGCAGGGGATGACGGGGTGGTGGAGATGGGATGATGGAGACGGTTTAATCTCTGAGATAACATCCCTGGAATATTAATAGAATAGTTACGAAATTACGGAAACGCCTATGGTGGCGGTACGTATTGTATGCCACCCCTTGCCTTGCGGTCTGCATTAATTGTGGCTGAATTAGAATTCTGGGTTGGGCGAAATGTGTGAAATCGTAATGAATTAAATTGCTTGAATGCAGTTGTTGGGGAAATTCGCTTTAATGGAATGTTCGGTCGCGATTTTGATGGCTTGCCTAAGTGATTGCAAGCCGTACTAGTCGTTTTAGCTATTTTAAAAAGGTGATTTCATTCGTATAGGTCTTTTCATAGATTGAAATCGATATTTTCGTATCCAAAAAATGGAATAAAATATAGCAAGCTTCGATTAGGGGATTATCAGAGAACTTTTAGTAGTTCTGAAGTGGTAAGTCTTTTAAAATATCAAGGCGTTATGAAGTTGCGAGATGATCTCACGCCGAGCTGTGACACCCGCTTCTACAAAATCCCGATAACTTGTTGAAAGTTCATTATGTTAAGTTCCGCACGGATAGACGCGCCAAATTAGTTTTGGGAAGTAATTGAGCATTTATTTGGAATGGCACAGAAGTAACGGACGTCATTATACCATCAAAATTCTGTAGTTAAAGTTTCAATAGCGAACTCACGGAAAAAAACGCTTAAGTTTTATGTTTTGTTGTCACGTGTACAGGAAACTCAAATCGTTAAATAAATCTTTGTGATTTTTAATTAAATTATTTGTTATTCCGTGCGAGGAGGGTTGTAATACTTTCGAATAGCTGATAAATTAACTTTAACTGACCAAAAACACTCCCGAGATATAAGGATTTTAGTGACTAGCAGTAAACTTAGAGAAAGGGCGTTGTAACTTTTAATTTGCGAGCGGATTAACTGTTTTACACCCTTGAGGAAATGGGTCGATCCTCTTAGAGATTGTTACTTTTAAATGTGTAATTCTTTGTTAAACTAAAGAATTAAGTTCAAGTAACGAAATCTCCCAATATATAAAGAGGGCTTTAAGCGATACAGTTGTTGAAAAACTGATCACATAATGAATAGTCGCCGGCCGTCTTCTAGCAGCACCAGCAACTAGCGGCTAATATGTAATTTTCACTGTATAAACCTGGCTGATTACAAACGGTGGTAACGCGAAGGCGTAGGTCTTTGATAATAGCTCTCTGACAACACACTCGTTTCCTATTTACCCCTTCCGCCCTCCCTCTCTATTCATTCCGAACCACAGTGAGAATATAGAACAAAGCTTCATACCCCAATAATTGGGGGTTGGAAAATTTACATCAGAAACGTTTTAATGTGCCGAAATTATTTTCAGCACCCTTCTCAATCCGACGCCATTAATAATGAGAGAAAATTATTATTAGGATCAATTAGGTATTTGCGAAATCCATTAGGAGTTTTTAAAAGTCCGTTTAAAGGCGTTTTTAAGGGTACCGTAGTGAAGAAAAAACGCGGGAGGGTTGGGGGGTGGGTTACTAGATCTGGAAAATACTTTGCGAGCTTCGACTACGCCCCGACGCCGGCACGCCACTGAGAAGATGGGGAAACTTTCTTCCGAACTAATTTTGGGGAAAGGAAAATATAATTACCGGAATGTCAGATTGACAAGTGCCGCTTAAAACTTGAAAAGGTCTCGCCCCCCAAATGAGGAATTTCAGTTATTCGCGCATTTTTACGAGTAATTTTAATTCGTCGATAAATCAACGGACCAATAACAAACAATCAGCAAATTTAATTTAACCGAATGGGAATTATTATCGTTTTAGCGTTGGCAATCCACCTATACCAAGCAGGTCCTAACAAATAGATTTTCGGAATTCAATAATAAATAAGCTTATACAGCGGCATGTTATATTATTGAAAACGGTCGGATTTTATAAACAACTTTATTTATATTGTTTTCAATTATTATTTATTGAAATATTATGATACATCGCATAAAATATTATAGTAAACTGATAAATACTGAGAACAGAAATCCTAGAATTTCTGTATGTTTGGTTACAGAGTAGAGATGGGCTTATTAGTTCTTTTTAATGAACTAGTTCTTCCGAATTAGTTCACAAAAAGGATCTAGTTCAAAGAACTAGTTCTGAAGAACTACTTTGATCCTGAGACATACTACTTCGATAAACGTGTCTTTGTGTGCTCTAGCACGTTTATATCTCGTTTCAAACGAAACTAGGATCTAGTTTGGACAGAATCGATGTCTGCCTTCCCACTTTGTCTTTTTCTTGAAGAATCGTTATTTTGTTTTGAAAATAAATAATTATTTATGATTATATTGATCGAAGAATCGTTGTCTTATTTAGGTATATTTCTTAAATATTTATTTAATAAGGCATAAAAGACATATTGCTGCACGTATTTTAGCCTTATTCATACTGCAATTTTAGGTGGAATTTGGGTATTATTTATAAATTATAGTATAACATATACTGGCGAAACTACTATTAACAGTGTAATCCATTATCCAATAGGAAAAAATACTATACTCTAATTATATTTTTGACATCCGCAGTTAGGTAAAGAAACAACTGGCGGGCAGGGTGCTATGTCGCTCGTTTGATGTCGCCACAACTCGTTCACTGAATGGGATATGTTTCACCAAAGCAGGACTTTCGAACTAGATTTCATGTCCCTACAAGTCGTTCACTGAATGAGATATGCATAGAGATATGTTTTAGCAAAGCAGGTCTTTTGCGAACTAGTTCTTTTTATTTTAAAGAACTAGTTCTTTTGTTCTAAGCCGGGAGCCATTCTCTCGGACTAGTTCGTTCACGAACTACCCACCTCTATTACAGAGATTCCACGGATCGCGCCGATTGTGCATGATGGATAATAGCACCGGATTATGTAGTATAATATTTAATTTAGTTGGATTGAAACCTTATGTATTCACCTATATTCAGTTTGATTTATTTTTTTTTATAAAAGGGAAAAGGTTTTCAAAAAAAAAATGAAGTTGCGGTTACGTTATGGTTTTAGCCCGGCAGAGGGCCCTCTCGGATTAGAAAGAGAAACATTTTGTAACGTATGGGAGGCCGTCAGCTCAAGCCTTTGGGTCGTCGAGAAAGATATACCTTCTAAAGTTTGCACATCCAGTTTGCGAAGTTTAGTTATTTAGTTTAGAAGTACCATGTATTAAAGGGGATTACCCTTAACTGGGTCAATATTTTATAGATTTAGGACCGCACCTTACTATACAATCTTACAAGGCAACCTTCCACCAAATCTTACTTCTTCAGTGTTTTAGAATGGTAAATCCAGCTCTGCATGCTTGTCATCATGGAGACCATAGAACATAACAACACTACAGTAGCAAAGTGGCGTTAAACCTTTACCATCATTACTCGGTGCATAAGTTAAGCGATATAATCTGTGTTAATGTAAAATATTTAAGGCGAGGCCCTACCTCTCAGCTACGAGTTGGCAATTAGTTATTCATAGCTCGGGTTTTGGAGTTCGCGCGTAATGATTGATGATTTAAGTTGGGCAGTTTTCAGAGTAAGACCGTGGGGGTACGGGGTGCACCATTTTCCGCTCTCGTTGTACAGTAACGAGTTTTAAGGTTCGCTCGCTGCCAGCGGCACCGTCTGCTAGCCGTAGCCCGTCCGAGTTACATCAGTAAAATTGGATCGAAACGATCCTACTCCTTGCTCGCCTCACGCCGTTTGCTTCTTTTTGAACAAGTAACAATATAAACTGGAAATAAGTAACCTGGAAATGTACAATTTCTGATGTGACGCACAGAAACTTTGAAGTTGGAAATTGTATTTCATCCTTATTAGTCGACGAAGTGTTTTTAAGTGTGTAAGAGGCTATTTATACCAGTCATAACTAAATTAATATTGTTTTATTTCAACCATTGGGTGGATTAAGGAGAATAATAATTATCAGAATAAGTAATTGGTTGTTTTGCTTGAAAAAACAAATGTTTCAGAAAAAGATTTTAACACCTTCTCTGTTCTGAAAAGAATATTTCATTCTCGCTGTAAGTAACTGTCATTTTAAATGAAATGCGATCAATTATTCAAAGTAAGCAATAGTAATTTACATTCGACATAATATATTGATTTAGGGTGAATAATTTGGTTGTTTTGTTCAAACTATCTACTGTTGATACAAAGGGGTAAAAAAGTTTATTTCCTTGAAAATATAGAATGCACATTTTCTTAAAAAGTAGTCAACCAATCAATTTTAATTGTTTTGAAGCTCATATTTTACATATGTGATCTTGATTCAATGCAATGGGTCTCTTTATTAGAATATATAGAATTTTTGAATGCAAATCACTATATTCTTAATAGAACTCATAAGAACATTTAAACCTAACCAACATAGTTTTATTTGGAAACAAAATCTTGTCGCTTCAAAGGAGAAATTTGTGAGTTTTGAATCAAAAAGCTCTTCTTAATTGAAAACTTTATTGATTTGTTGGAGTAAATTTTCGCGAGACAACGAATATCTTAAACATTTCTCTATGTGTATGTACCCAATCAATTGATATTCTAAATAAATTACAGTCATTCGGAATGGTGCAACCCCAAGATAAATTAGAATGGGGCTGCGTCAACGGCGGCAGTACTTGAAACTTGGTCGGCCCCAGTTTTGCTCTACCCCCTGATGTATATATCTATATATATATAGCTATAGCTATATACATACAACGTTGCCTGTGAAATTGATTTCGCCGCTTACTACTTTCGCGAGTCAGTCGAAATGTGTGCAGAACCGATCATGGTGGCAAATATTCACGACTGGAATTGCAAATTCGGGCTTGGCTTCAAGAAGAGTGGGAGTGTCTGTTTGCTATGACCTCACCCCCTTCCCCTCGCCGGGCCATTGTTAAGCTTTAATAAATTGCTTAACGGATTGGAAGTACTGCACAAATAGTCATAATGGATGAGATGCTTTAGCGAGGGAAAATTCTCGATCGGATATATCCACGTTGCAGAAGCGTACAGAACGTTGTGGAAAATGTGTTTTTAGATAACTTACTAAACCCTGGTTAATTGTGTTATGTATAAATAAATAAAAAAATAAAACCCAAATTTAAATTAAGAAAACGTTTTGTGAGTGGTTTTCAATTGAATTTTTGTTGAGGATAGTCCCTCTCTAAGGTCCAGCAGTAGTCTACCATTATATACTATCTTCTTTACATCTATTCCACAGTGGCTATTTGGTCAAATCTAGAAGGTAATAATAATCACACTATCTTAATTTCACTATCAAAATTTCTACAACAACAAACATATTTCACATAAAAGTTATTTATTTTGTCATGGAGAATAGTATGCTTGTAAAAAGATGTATGCCTTTGAAAGACTTACTTAGCAATTGAAAGGCATTGAAGGTGCTTCTGAAATGTAATAAACACCATACAGAACACTTTTTCCTTTTATACGATAAAAGCATTAAAAACCCACAAATTTGGTGTGTGGTTTTCCATTGTATTGTTGTTCAGGATAGTCCCTCTCTAAGATCCAGCAGTAGTCTACCATTATATGGTAATACCATCGGCCTTCATATCTTTCCTCCGTTATCTTGATACACTGCTGAAATCGTTGTTGCTCTTGTTCTTCATTGTAATCACTCAGATTGTAAGGAAATTTATCTAAATAACTTGGTACTCATATTAGTTTTCAAAATGTTGAAGCATTTTGTCAACGGTTTGTATTGTTGGTGATTTCCCAAAAAAAATTCGATAACTGATACACAGCTTGTCCATGCTTCCAGTTCAACCTAAGTCAGTGGTGGAAGAATTATTTGTTCTCGACTTATGAATGGTTCATGAACGACGTTAGCTTTTCCTACGGTCATATTTATTCTCGACGGCCAGCTTTTCCTACCCCAATGTTTCCTGTTGTAGAGTAACATGGTATATTTCAAAAAGTTAGTTCAAAGATTGGTTTTGATAAATAAAGACTTACTACCTGCACGAAACGCTATTTTTTATTGCGATTTAAATTATAATAATTGGATTTTTTTTTCAAGAATCTACTTACGCTAGATGGCGCCACCAAAGATAGTACAATCCAGTTTTCAGATTGTACAAACTTTTATTGGTCTTAGTTTACTTATAACAAAATAATGATGAAAATAAAGATAAAAAGAAAGGAGAGACAGATGTTTGGTGGAAAGGGAAGCAAGTCGTAGACGTCAGTGAGACAGTATTGTTAAACATATCCTCTATTAACTCTTTGGGGGGGCGGTGGGGGGTGAAAAAGTTATTGATGATGTTCGGTATAGTCGGTTGAATGAATACAGGGCCGGCATTAATTTTGAAAACCATTAAGTAGAGTTGTCAAATGTATAGAAAAGGAGAACCCGGATCTGGGGAAGAGAATTGATTGAACGGTTTGCGATGGCGAAGAGGGGGCCGGTCAGGGGGTGTCTTTCGCGCTGGCGCCACCACCTTGTGATTTATACTCCGTTCCATATTCACGAGAGCCGGACTCTTTATGTTTGAGCTGCGACGCGGTTCCTTTTTAAAAGCGAATTTGCTTGTAGGTGATCTCTGGAAGTGATTTATTAACGGTTCCCGGGGTGCCTTCCCGCCTTAAGACTCCACCCCCGCCCCGACCCCCAAACCGCCCCTTCACGCCACCGCGCGAATTCTAAAAGTTATTTATTCGCATAGAAACCACCATCTTTACTTGGGAATTTATCTTCAGACCTGGATTTGGTTTACGACGCAGCCCTTCCCGCCTACTGCACATAACGCCATCTACGCGAAATTCGAAAGAAATTGCAACCGTGAAGTGCATATGTACCGCCCCCCGGTTCACCTTGCTAACTTGATTTTCATACATCACCTGCGCTGAAAGATTTATGGTTCCCGTCAAGTGTATATGTAAGCGGGATAAAACCGTGCTTGTTTCGGGATAAAATACTTTTCCTATACGATATTGCTTGTATTGTTCCAAGGTAAAGACCATAGCCAAGCATTCCTTTTCCGTTTCAGTTGTGTAATCTTTATTACTTCATGATGTTAATGACCTAATATTTGATGAATAAAATAACGTATATTGGTAACAAATGCCATATCTAATCAATAAAAGAACTAAAAGTTTGTTCATATTACACGTATTGTGCTAGTGATTCTGCGAAATGGTACAATGGTGTGACGTGTCTTTTCCACGGTGATGGTGGGAATCGATAGCTTTTGTCTTTTGCCGGATGCACCCTCCTCCTCGCCCCGAAAGTGGAAAACGCCCTGCTATATGTGCAAGATATATAGATATATGGGCGACGTCACAGTACGGAAAATGAAACTGTCTGCACGCGAGTGTTGTTTCCCTAAGAGAGTGGTTGCATTTGTCCTCGCCAGGAGCGCTGTCATATTGAATTTGTATCTGGATAACAACACCAACTAGTTTCCCGAAAGATTTATTATCGACTACGTATCGAAATACATATCGTATCATGATTTCCATTTATTTTCCATGTACGGTCGAACTTAAATACTGAAATTCTGAAATAAATTTTCAACATATCAAACGGGTGAAATTGACCGACTGTTTAATCTATAAATTACCATCATTAAATAGGTAAATGGTGATTACTTGACCTCAGACAATGACAGTTCTTGTAGCATTAATCATCCATAAATTCTCACTTTGCATGTTCTTTACCATTAGCGAGAACAATTTGTATTGACACTTCGTATGTACTCCCGCTGTCTCATTTTCTGGTGTACAACCCCTTATTTGTCAAATTTGTATCTCAATAGACACATACGTGGACATAAGCAATAATTTTTATGTTAGGGTTTTTGACACGAAGGTGAAAAGTGTGATGTTTCTTTGTGTAACTTTTCTAAAAGCACACAGAGAATTTCAATATAGTTGTTTCAACGGTTAGTTATTCTTACGATTTAAGAATTTAGTATATTTTTCTCTGACGAAGAAAAAGTTATTCTTCAATAAAAAAAGTATACGTTCGTCTTACAACAACAGAAATATTTCGTTGGACGAAAAATATATATGCTTCAACGAAAAAACGGTTTCTTGACCCAAGATTCTTACTCTGAGAGATACATAGAAAGTTGTGCAATTACTTTACAGATGGCGCTAACAATTTCTCGCGTCTTTTGCCACATAACACAGCTATATAAGTTCGACGACATCGAGTGTTCGTATATTGTTTGTTTACATCTATGCATAAGTATTTTATTTCATGGGTGACTTACAAGGATTATGAGGAAAACCAGGATTGTAGTGGAATAGCCTACACAGAAAGAACTCTATTCTTGAAAAAATGTTCTTGCTTATATAGTGTAAGATAAAGAGGATATTTTTGCTATCCAAATAATATTTTATTGTAATAAGAATTTCAATATAATGTAATTATTTCAACGGCTAGTTATTGTTCCGGTTTAAGAGTTTAGTATATTTATGTCGAGTATATTTTGCTCTGATGAAGAAAATGTTAATCTTTTACATATAAAAAGAGTAAGACGTTCGGTTTACATCAACAACAATATTTTGTTTGGTAAAAAATATACATGCTTCAACGAACGAACAGTTTCTTGACCCAAAAGTATACGTACGTATCGCTTAAAACAGACGTATTTCCTTTTAAGCAGTTCCTTCATACTTAAAACAAAAAAACGTTATGCTTGGAACATCAAGAACATCATATTCTTACTCTGAGAATTTTGTATTTTACTTGAACCAACCAAATGATCTTTCTGCTGATATAGAAACAAGTGATATTCTTCACTCAAAGATATTCGTGTTGTATCGAATAAATTTTTCCCTCTGTGCATGAAAACTGGTTATATTTTGCAATTTACCAATCTTTTGCTTTTGCTTCTTGAGATTCAATGTGTGTCTCTCGCGGTGAAAATCGGTCGAAAATGAAAGCGATTTTCTAACGAACTATTGAGGCGGACCGGAAAATCGCCTTAGTCCCGCCCGCCCGCAAGAAAATATATAGTATACGAAATAAGATCGCCGAATTCTGCCGAAATTGATATCAAATGACCCGTGAAATATATAATAAAAAGATGAAAAAGACAGTGCCGGTCGGGATTTATCGGAGCGACCGCTTTTGTCGATTTTTCTCGATCTTTCCGTGATTTAATTCGATATTGTTCGGTGACCAAACAGAAAGGGACTACCCTTTAATAAAAAAAGTGGCCAGATGTGTCTACGCGAGAATGCCAACTAAAGACTGCCAACCAGAGAGTGCCAACCAGAGAGTGCCAACCCGGATAATATCTACCCTAATCTGACAACCCCGGTAACGACAGCGGCGTGCAGATGCAAAAATCTCATTAAAATTTCTTTTTAGTCTTTTAAGTCGGCAAAGCAAAGAAAAAGATCAATAAGACCTCCGTCCACAGGCGAAGTTTTCCTAAGATTCAAAGCCGACTGCTCCTCGAGGGCACGTGAACCCCCTGTAGGGGTTAGGGACTTTCGTATTTGCTCAAAAGTGATTAAAGTGTACTCACGTGCTAGGTGTTTGTATGCTTACCCCTCTAACCGTTTTCCATTTACCATGAAATCCATTACATCTAAGGCAACTCCCTTCAGGGCGTGGGATTCTATAAAATTGGACCTTTTTATACAGTTTGCGGATCAGAACTAGATGATGGACAACTGGCCATTATTGATTTTGTTAAACCGGCCACACACATTTAGTTTCAATTGAACAATTCAAACTGTCAGTTGAAACTGAACGTGTGTGGTCGGCATAATACATAACCTTTGTAGCTTCGAATTCGTCAATAAATAAAATTTCTGCATCAGTAACCATTCTGTGGGAGTTCTCATTTGGGTTGTCTGCTGTCTGACAAGCAGAAAAAAATTAAAAATTAAGCCTCGCACATTTAATATTTAAGGAGAAGTTTTTATTGGAGTGGAAGGCGCGCCACCGAGATGACAAATTAGTCATTTGTCGTGGCTCGACCGGGCCATTCGGGCCTCCTTCGAGATAAAAGTGTCGCCCTGCGATGAAATGGATGCACAGGTACGTGCCTGGCCCGCGGGCTGATATTAAAACTTCCTTTCTTCCATTTTCCCGCCAGTTCCTACTGCAGTGACCAACTTTTGTAGCCCCAGAAATGTCTCTAAGCCAGAAAAAGATACCAATTTGATAATTTTCTCGATTGAAAATAGCGTTTATTGCGTTCAACGCTCTGAATATGCATTGCACTGAATACATACATAAATTCATAGGAATTCAATTAACATTAATTGACTCGTTAGCGTTATTTGTTGTGATTGAAAAGGAAGCGTTTTGGTGCATAAATTAAGGATGTTTGCGTATATATACGGCTATAAACCGATTTCGAATCTAAACCGTGCCTATCCATGCATGTTGCATTTGAATTTTGCCGAGCAAATATAATATTAGTGTAATATAGTTCTGCTCATACCATGAACTGTTTGCTTAACTGGCCGGTTTCACGCAAACTGGTCTATATATAAACACATCAGTCAATTCAGAATGTTCCAAATGAACTCGTTCATTAGATCTTTTAACTTTGCGACTAGTACCCTAGAAGAAAAGTATTGTAATCGACGGAGTTTTGAGGTCCCCTGAAACGATTGCGATGATGTACGTTTTTGAAATTTGGAATGATATATTCTAATTCTTCATAGAAAAATACGATCATTTTATCACAATGCATAGTTCGGTTAAATTTCGTGGTAGATTTACCACGAGATTACGGATTGTTTAATATACAAAGTCCTAGAATGCCACATAAATCTATCGGCGGGAAGGGTGATAGCGAAGACTCGGTAGAAATTTAAAATACTTGCGATGCTGCGGCTTGGCCCTTGTCGGCGGTACTAAACCGCTAGACCGTGGTCAGGATAGACCGAAGGCTTGGACACTGAGAGCCGAACAGTTTAGCTGTAAAATATCCAACCACAGTTTCCCACAGATCTGGGCTATAGTGCGCCGTTAGTACAGTATCTCTCGGTGATTTGTATATCTCGAAATATACAATATCTCAAATATCTCGAAAATACTCTAATACTGATCAATATTTCTTTGTTGCGATGTTGATAAAAACTGATGGCCATTCGATCATTTAATCTAGCCGGTGACATTTATAAAAGGGCCCACATTTAATGCAGAAAAAAGGTAAATAGAAAGCGGCACGCTTTGTCGCCGAAGTCCATGCGGGTAATCCATCTCTTTGTGTCGCATTTCTATTTGTGCTCGGGCCCGGAAATCGCCCAACGGGCTGCAAGATGACAGGGCTAAATTCGTGCCAGGAATAGACCTAACCCTGCTGCCGGGAAGGACCTTCAGGATTGAATGTGATGTATTAATAAAAACGCTGATGTATGGCCATCGGATCATCTCTCTCTCTAGATATATAATATGTGTTCTCTCTCTCTCTCTCTATATATATAGCTATACCTATCCCCGGGAGGTATTAGGATTTATCGGTGTACAAAATAAAAATAACCGTTTTCGTGGTGAATGAGATGGTTATTGATGGTGACCATCATAATGCCCCTGAACGCTTTCTCACTATATGTATGAACGTGGAGGTGTCACCGTAAAAAGAGATGGCGCCATCAGAACGATCTGAAACCTATTCCCAACTCGTTCAACCCCCGCCAGAAAACCCTCATAAATTACGAGGGGTTTTGCGCAGCCACTGGGTATAATTAGGGATGCTTTCTAACGTCTCTATCGGTCGGTTACCATTTTTGAAATCAGCGTAGTCCAATTTTGTATCAAACTGCATCAGAAGGGTCTAAGTACCAAATATTTAGTTCCGAGGAAATTGGCAAACTTTATATAAAATTCCAAAATGAGTATATACTTCTCTTAATTCTTTTTACGTCTAATTAATGTTTTTAAAATCTTTAATTTGTGATACAAACGTTGTTTGGTTAAAGTGCCTATTTAATTAATTGTGTCGTTATAAACATGGAGGCTTACAGAAGGGTCTAAGTACCATCAGTCGAGATAATAAAAACGGTCATCAGAACCTACCTACGGGCTATGTACCACATCGTATTATTTCAAACATGAATCAGGTATATTTAGATTGGAGACTTCCACGGTCCGAATCACTAAGTTCTAGATTTCCGGGAGGAAACCGCGTCAATGACGACAAAGTTGTTAAAATTTTGCACACATATTGCAACAGGCATCTTCAGGACGTAACAGTAAGAGAGCTACGAAGAGAATCTCTTCTCTCCTCATCGTAGCTCTTAAGAGTTAGACTCACATAACAAAATATTCATTTGAAAATAGTTTGTGTGAAAACTATTACCATTTTTCAAATCAGTGAACTAAAACATAACATCACAAATATAACAGATATTCTTTATGTTATTTTTTCTGCGACCTAGTTGAAAGAAATATCTTGTAGAACATCTGCAGTAAACCAGTTCGAGCTTCGTATCAGAAATTCAACCCTTATTTTGATGTATACTAGTCCATCTTTATACGAAGCGCGCGATACCGGGTCGATTTCAAACCTCCAGGAAATCCTTTATATCCCAGAAATCCCACTTATGCATATATGTATAACAAAACACACAGGGGACGAAGACATTCAATTTTAGTATTGTAATCTGGCCGGCTTACAAGTTCCAGCACGTTCGCCATACATTATTTTTTATTGTAATCGCTGGATATCCCATACATACTACGTTACATAAATACCGGCTTTACTTTAATTTCAAGTTTTGAGCTAGATAGAATTAATTTACTGCGTCATATAGTTCACCAAAGTTTGTTGAGAATGTATCAAAGTAAGTTTTGTAGTGTTAGCTGTAAGTGTTAGTTGGGAATTATTCTACGAAAAGTTGGTATATTCAATGACCATATAATACCAGAAGATCTGGCTCCACACAATGCAAATATTGAATCTTATCGATTACACTAATACACCATAATTCATACTATTACTACAAAATTATACCAATTATGTATGTCGCTATACGTATATTACTTGATACTTATCTATATTTGATCCATTATATTTGTCGTATATACCGAATACGTAATAGTTTTGTGTGGAAATCATGTAAACAATCTTTCGATTATTTATTTATTGTAGTATCACTACCAATTTAGTTCCTTTGTCCACATTTCATTCATTCTTTCGATAAAAATAACATACAATAAACCAGGACAATCCCATATTATGAGATTACGGGTAAAATATGTTTGCGCTCGATATAACCACCCCCTCTGTAGGGGGTGCAGAGTGCACGCACACAAGTTCACGCACCCTCTCCTGCGAAATTAAAACGATAAATTGTTATGTCTGAAAGAAAAGCTTCTTGTAATATAGTGCGCTACCTTAAGGACACCAGAAGGGGTAAATATTTCTTAATTTACTATACCTTATAATTACATACTTCGAGCTTGTTCGATGACGAATACCCGAAAATCGCCTAACCAATATCTCCAAATTGAAAGATATATTCTTAAAAAGTCTCTATCACATTTAATGAAGCTTGTAACGTTTTGGCGTATTAATTCTCTCGCCACCAGGTGTCGCTTTTAGTTTTTCATCAAAATCTGATAATTGAGACACGTTCGTTTTGAGGTCTAGCTACAGCCGGATGCCGCTATCGTAGTTAAAACTAGTTTTTAACTGTCAATACGTGTCGAGGAAGAAATTAATTGTCAATTTCGATTCAATTACACATCCGTTATGCCCAGGGGTTGACGGGCCGCGGCCGCAGTGCAGATAAAACATGTTATTGCCGCCGAGGGAAAATATTACCTACCCGGTGACCATTTTGCATGCGTGGCACGCTGCCTGCATTACCGACCGGGCCTGTTTTGACACCGATTTAATTACCTCGCAATTACAATTAAAATAATTAACATATCAGTCGGGGGGGCGCGTGGTTCAAATGATTTGACCGCTCGTTTGAGCGGCGAGAAGAGCAGCATTCGAAATCGCGGATGGAGCGTTTAAATTATCATCGTTACGACCAGGCGTTATTACATAACCTAAATTGTGGCAATGTGCCATACTAATGGAAAGGATTATCACGGTGTTGCGCTAAATACTGACGTAATCTATTCTATACGTAATAATCTGTTGTCTAAGTACTAATTGCTAAGTACTAAGAGTTGGTATATGTTAGTACGTGGTAGAAAGTACTAAAAGAAAACCTGATCTGACCAGTTACACGTTCCCAAGTTGCAGAAGTTTAATAGTAACTAGTAATGCAGCACACGAGATTCCGTGACTGTGGGCCGATGACGTGCCGATAAAACGGGCAACCCAACTTGCCGGCCGCAGTACATAACGCCGAAACAGGGCCGCGTGCGCCATATCTCGGCCCCATCGTCTCCCGTTATCGGGGGCGGCCGCTTTCGCGATTTTATTTTATTTGTATAATGTGGCAGCCAAAGACTGCGTTTCGCCGCTTTGCCCCTTGCCGGAGGAGAGAGGCATCGAATGCCAATCGATCGCCCGTTAGTAACCGTACGCCACTGACTACGAAACGACCCCGCAGTCGGTAATGAGGTGACCATTTCGCTCGATCGCTGATACTTTTTATTTTACGTACTTGGGGTTGGTATAGTGATCTGAAATTGATTTACCACGTGTATGTGTCAGCGAAGACAAAACTATGCCAATAGAAGCGGTCACACCAAACAGGCATCAACTATAAAGGACTATATGTAGTTTTGAATGAAACTATGTAGTACTACTTCAAATATTTAAACATTTCGACCAAATTAATATTGTTTTATTTCAACCAATGGATGGCAAAATCGAGCTTTTTGTAGTTCGACCAAATTACAAAATACTTTCCTTCTAAGGTACTAATCGGAAAGTAAAAAGGGTTTATAAAAGTCATACTTAAGCACACCCAATTAGGAAATAAATAAAATAAGTACATGTACCACCTATTCCGTTCAACTCGTTGCAGGCTGCAGGCTTACGTATGTCACACGGTAAAGCCAGTAGGGCTCTATCGGGTAAATCAAGTCGCAGAGCAGCGGCTGTTGGTGCAAAAAAATATCCGGGGGTAAAAAAAGGGGGGTCCAAACGGGGCAAAACTCGGGAAGCATTACAGCGTGAAATGGAACCGAGCTCAATGGTCGGATTGTTATACGAATGCGATACGCGACTAATCTTCCATTTCTTTCTTTAATTTTGCCCGGCTCACGGACCGAAGTCCCTTTAAAGTCGAGCTTTGCATATAAAGTATGGAGACCGGGCGGTAGACGGACTTTCTGCCGGCGCCTCCGCCAATAGTGGCGGGGCGGGCGCGCGCGGTGGTTTCAATTCCGACGCCGAAATTACCGTTTGTTGCAAATCATCGAAAAACCAATTACGGGCGAGATTTAGATATCGGAATGACAAAAATTGGAATGGCCCGGCACATCCACCTCTCCCCGTACCCGCTTTTCGCCAACTGATCGACCTTTACATGGAGCGAGGTGGGTTTTACCGAAGTCACACCGACGATCTGATTAGACAAAGTTATTCCCGAATCCCAATCCTATGATATTATGCACCAAATCGAAAGCGTTCAGTATTTTAGGCTTTAAAGAAATGATATTAAACCGGTGGTATTGCAAGGTAGTGTCTTCCTTATAAACCAGTGCGAACTGAATGATTTCGTTAAAGACTCAGATTTTTTTTTAGAATTTAACTGATTTTTTTGCAGTTTTCTCAGTTTTTTTTAAGTATTGCTGTATCTGTAAATTTAGACCTGTTACAATAAATCAGTTTCTAGTTATTTATAATTAGGGTATGTATGATTGTTTTATAACTAATAGCTTTTTCAACCTCACGCCAAATTAACGAAACATATAAATTATCGGGACTTGGACAAATTTATAACGCCTACTGTAAAGAAACTTCGGGAAATAACAAAACCGCGTCGCACTCCGCGGCAATAATAACTCGGATGTCACCCGGGGAAAATATATACCTTGATTTAATACGTAAAACTTGTGTACAGCGTCGATAAATCAGGAGCGGAAGCTTAGCGCAAGGCGGCAGAGTTTTTGCCTTATAGGCCGCGATAAATCAAAATTTGATACAACAAAAAGCAGCGAGGAATCGAGTGAAAGAAAGAGAGAGCTGGAGACACGTTCGGGGTTGTTTTCACCCTTAACGGTACGCGGGACAATCCGTGATTTCGACCTTCGCACGGAGACGGTATTTATTTTCACTAAACGTGTGATACTACAATTTGGGCGGAGGCGCCGGGTGCCGTAGAAATTGTGACAAATGGCGGGCTGTGCGCGGGGTGTTGGGGTGTCGGATGGAAGGAGACGTGTTCCCCCCTTCCCCCCGAGAACGCTAGGGGACAACTTTTCTCCGAGGCCGGACCGGCTGGCCTTTTAAAACCACACAAAGTTCGCCGCGGCGTGGAAACACACCGGGTCACATTGGCGGGCGCAAAGCGTCCTGCGGTCGGCTACTGTTGAGTGTGGCGAACCTGCGCTAAATCGCCTGGTACCTGCAGTCGCCCGCCGTAGAGGGCGGGAATCGCCAACTGCGACCTTAATTAAATTTCGGTTCGGTTATTCCACTCGGACTATTTTCGCAACCCGAACTTTCATCGGGCGACAATCCCAAAGCACTTGATAAAAATTGTAACGCTTAAAATTTCGCTTTAAGTAGCTTTTCGTGATATTGCGGTTTAATTTTATAGGAAAAAGACTTACGTAGAATTACGTTTTATGATTTTATGTATAATATTAATACAAAAACATAAACGTACTAGTAAAAAAGGTTGTATTTACTAATCTGAACAACGTAACTCGTAATTGGAAAACCAGTTATCGTCTTACGACTGGTAAAATATCCATTATACTGTGTTATACTGTGTTAAAAATTCATGAGGAATAAAATACCCTTGCAGCTCGATTCATTGGTTAATATTTCAGCCAAACTTGATCAATACATTAGGCACTTTGATGGATCTGTTTAATGGTCTTATAATACGTGTACAACGTATGGGTAGGATAATATTTGCTTAACGTGTGTCAAAAGCTTCAGTATACATGTAACTACTGTTTACCTGATGTGTTAAAAAAAAACTCTGAAGTGTTTAAACAAAAGGATAAAATAAAAATATTGTATCAGCTATTTAATGTAAACTCTATTGGCCGTATGTATATTGTTTTATTATTTGATGGAATTTGTATGCTGTCCTTTTATTGTTTTATTACTCCATCGAATTTTTATGGCCCTAATCCTTCGATTAAAAACTGCAGGTGTGAAAGAATGTTGTCCTTTTAATGTTTTATTACTCAATTACATTTTTATGACTCTAATTACCTATTCTATCAAAAACAGCTGTGGTTCAGGAATGTTTTGCTGTTTTATTATTTAGTCCAAAAACACCTTGACCTCTGATACTCATAAAAACGCCATGTTGTCATTCATAACTAATTTAAAAAAAGATCTTACATTCCACCACCTTTTTACATCTTTGAATTCATTTAGAATAAAATCTTTCAGCAATTGTTTTATTTGTTTTTATGTGTTATCTTTTGTATCCACACATAAACGAACCATTTGGTTGGTTCAAGTAAAATACAAAATTCTCGGAGTAAGAATATGATTTTCTTGATGTTCCCAGTAACACGTTTTCTTGTTTTAAGTATGAAGGAACTGCTTGAAAGGAATTACGTCTGTTTTAAGAGATACGTACGTATACTTTTGGGTCAAGAAACTGTTTGTTCGTTGAAGTATATTTTTCACTCAATAAAATATTGTTTGTTGTAAAACGAACGTCTTACTCTTTTTATATGTAGAAAATAACATTTTCTTTGTCAGAACAAAATATATTTGTCTGTCCAGAAGATTTGTATTTTTATGCAAGTAGTTTAGTAATTAAATTGATTTAATGCTTATGCTAAGTACGCCGGAAATTGCAATGTGTTCATTATTATGACTTTGTGTAAAATCGTGTTTATTGTTCGCAATTTATTGTTGTATTGATTATTTTACCCATTTTATGTCGTCGACTTTTTTTTTATTAGGTTTACAATGTTTTTAATTACGTTGTTTTTTTTTCTATTTCAGGTAATTACCAAGCATACATATGGAGTAATCGATAACATAAAGGTGATAACATAACATGTAGGTAGGTACATAATAATTACTATGATATGACGCGTAAATTGTTACATTACTACCAGAAAAACCGGGTTAAAAAAACTTCTAGTTTATATAATTTACGTATTTATTATTTCATGGTTATAGATTCATAACCGCATAACATAATAGAATAATTACACCTCCCCCCCCAAAAAAAAGAAACATACCTCAACCAAACTTTTTCCAGTACCTAAAGCATTTTTCTCTGTCGGGTCATTATCAGGTGGGGCACGTGTTGTTTCCCAGGGAGAATTAACAAGAAATGCGCCTGGGGTCGGGGCAACTTTGCCGTCCACGGCTATTAAAAACGAAACTTTCGGCTAGAATGCCAAGCGGAGTTGTGTTGCCGGCGCCTAGCATAAGTTAAAGTAAAATTTCTCTGTTATTATGTTATTCCGCGGACCCGAGCACCGTGTTCGCTGACTTGAAATATGGCCCGCAAACTTTCTAGGCACGAAACCGGCCTCCATAAGAATTGTTTCGTTCGTGGCACACGCAACTGTACTCCAGCTGGACCCCGTAGGGCCCTAGCTAGCTAGCTAAGTGCGCCAAAGTAGAAAGAAGCGAAAGTTATGTGCCGGTCTCGTGAAATTTCCCACTCTCGGGCACGAGATTAATGATTTCTGTCGACGTGGCTATTTTTTCTCTTAGGATAATCCTCTCACCGCCCTCTTTGTTTCCGTTAGGAGTAAAATAGAGAGATTGGGTGGCCTCTAACTACAGTAAGGCTGTAACTTAACGTGTTTTAGAACGTTTTAGTAGAAAACATACCAGAAATATTTCGAATTAAGCTTCATCAAATAATTTTGAATTGTTTGATGTTTGGCTGAGGGAGGGAAAGTTGAACATTTCGACGGAAAACGTGGTGGATGGGGGGAAGCAAGCGATTAATCATGTTTTTATAGGTACCACACTGCACAATGGCTCCCTTTATGTAAATTTTTCCCTTATCTCCGGCAATATAAATATACACGGCGGGTCTTCGTCTACAGTGCTGGGGCCTTGCGTTCGCGAGCGTGAAAAAACCTGACATTTTCCGGTTATGGGCGAGGAAAATTGCTCTGGCTGCCGCCGCCGTAATATCGGACCCAGACCGTCCCGACCGAGTGTCCTCTTTTTTCAAATTATACTTATCTCTGCTGTGTAGACAATTAGCCCAAGTCCTTAGTTAACAGTAAACGGTGTTCGCGTTTTAAAGTCCATGACCCCGTTTATTTAGGAAATGACTTACAGGCGTAACGAGCCTTTTAAAGCATATATTTTAAAATGGAAGGATCTTTACGTGTATGTCACAATGTTGGCTCTTTATTGATTCATCAAATCAATCGATTAGTTATTCTGAATTGCCACGTGTTCAAAACTGACCCTACATACACGAACAGGTAAATAATTTGGTATTTTTAAGTGAATATCATCGATCTCTCTAGAAAAAAAAATGTTCTACAGAGCGAAAAGGGTATATTAATATTAAAAAGTTTATTCGCCAGTAGATTTTTTTTTTGTTAACTTGTTTTTGTTAACTTCCTAAAGGTATTGTTGTATATTTTATCAATCGATTCTTTTCGTACCAGAACGCTGAAGGCTCTTAAAAGACCGATTTAATATTACATGCAAATGGAAACACGTAAATAATGCAGACGAAAAACCGATAAAGTTCAAGTCAGCGCTAAAATTTAAACTCGCCGTGGAAAATTTAGTGTTATTTTTACATAACATATTGATAATTTAATCATTCCAATATCCTGTTACATAATCCGCAATATTCAATTACATAAAGTAGACGGCCAACAAACGAAGGGTTGGGGGTTGGAATTTATTGTCATCGATGGGGTGGAAAACAGCGGAAAAACGACGCCTCACGCCCCATAAATAACACGGAATTATGTTCGGCTGTAATTTTTTTTCGAGGTTGCTCTGCGGGGGGGTTGAGGGTGTGTTATATATATCTCACTAGCTGATACTCGATGCATATATTTTCGGTTCTCGGCCATATTTTTCGGGCCGTAGCCGCGAGCGTTCGACCGCTTTAAACTTCCGAAATAAATCCGATCTTAGTTTGCGTTTTGTTTTATGGCACTCCTGGGATCGGGTTGATTAATCTTCCCGAATTTTACCTGACAAAGTTCACCCCATGAAGGTAGCTTCTCTTATTATTTTCTCTCCGAAGGGGCGTAGTTTTTTTTTACTTGACCAGGGAAAAGTTTTCCCAACTCCATTACAAGGCTAATAGTAGGTACCGAAGTATGATGTATTTTTTACGATAGATAATTCAATCCTTTTAATTTTAACACTAACGATTTTAAGTAAATAAACCTAAAATGTAAATAAAAATGTGTCTAAACTACCATTGCGCCTAAAAGAGTTCATTCACAAAGGAGGCAGACTGGAATTGTGCGTTAATTATCCATTTCAAATGGTAAATGATGTTGAACCTCTTCATTAATTTCGCGCATTGAATAGGGGGGGCACCCATTAGCCCCTCTCGGACCGTCACATTTATCACTGGCCCCCCTTTAACCGAACGGGTGTTATTTCTCATTTCCAGGGGCTGCTCTTTCCATTTCACCCCGTCTGGACTCCTATTCTGAGAGCATTCGCTTTGAGACCTATACGTTTCATCGCAATTGTTGTCCCTTTGCTATAGTTTTTTGCATTTAGAGATGGTTTATTAAGTAAAAAAATGCATAAATTAACAAGTCTTAGTAGTAAATATTACTAGTAAATCTAAATTGAATCAGCACTGTACGTCAGCACATCCGGTATCATTTTGTACGTTTTCTTTCGGTTCCCGGTAAAAAATCAATAGATCATTCATCTTTCACGTTACAAGACGGGAAGCCGAGCGTGTAAAATTGTAACACGGCTGGCTTCTTCGGGTACACCGAAAAACAGACCACTGCAACTATGAATACATATTAAGTGAACTTTGCTGATATATAATTCATAGCCGAGGGGGTAGCAAACGCGAGAAATCACCAACCCTTGAACGAAAAGGGATTTGTTTTTATCGAGGCAAAAGTAGGGTGGGTATAGACAGATTTACTATATGGAGCAAGCACGTGACTGGATGTTGTTAAAATTTCTTTTTGTCTTTCTAGTTTCTTGTTAAAACGTAACGTTTCTGTTACATGGTGTTCTTATATTCTTGTATTACATACAGGTTCTATTTGACCCCCTGTATGTTGTAATAATATGTAACTTACATAGAAAATAAAATAACGATAATAAAAAAAAAATGACAGCGTAATCTTTTCCACATTTCATTTCAAGCGTACGACAAATAAACACGTTGCCGTTGCCATTAATATTAATTTCGTACATTTCGGCGGTAATATTTACCAAGGATATTGCGTAAGCCGGTTACGTATAGAGCCTATAATGACGTTAGCAGTAGCTTGTTAAAAAAGGATTACGGAACGGCGAGAAGAATCGAAACCAGGCGCCTTTGTTTGACCAATTAAAGTCAATATTTAGTCGAGGCAAACATTTACCGATCCTCGGAACGCTGATATTAAAACACGAGCGTTTTAAGAAGACGCATCTGCGTCGTACATCATTAGCATAAACGAACCGAACCATTTATACGTGCCATTGAGCTTTTCATTCAATCTATCGGGTTATTCAACTTCGATAAGTCAACATGGGAATGAATATAGCATATTCAGCCAGATCAGGGATGTATTTACCCCGTTTACAGGTGAATACGTAAGTATTTATTCGCCATGATGTTTCAAACTATTCCCATTAATAACACAAAGGAACAAATTTCCAACTTTCTGATCTGAGCTTTCAAGCTGTAATTTGATGAATCGATAAAGAGCCACCACTCAGAAGGATCGTGGGGAATATCAAACTCGTTCATAAGACCCTCAACATCCTGACATACACGTAAAGATCCTCCCATTTTAAAATATGCTTTAAAAGACTTACGCTTTGTAAATGAGTACACTGTCACACCTCGTGCGAAAAGATTCCATTCCTTTAGCCTAGAACCCAATAACTCGGCTTTTTCTTTTGATAAACCTCTCTAAGTCTTTATCTATATTACTAAACCTAGTGGTTTAGTACTCCAACATTCAGTAATACCCTCCAAAACTTGCAAAACTTATGGCGGGGTAGACGGGAAAACGCCTTTTGCAATTTCGATTTCGTCTTTTGACATCGTTACAGAGTAACGTTCTGCAGTGCATAGGCTATAAATTTTCTTGTATGTAGTCGTGAATATTCGACTTTGAATCACACCTACCTGAAGGAACCTTTTAACTACAAAAAACAGCCGCAACTCCAGCAAACCAGTATATCGGCGCACTCGAAATCGAAAATGCATCACCAATGAATGTGTCGTTCGGGTCGGTGTGTGCACGGGAGTTATACGTTTGCTCGTATTTTTATCTAAAATTCGCTAACTAATCAACTGCTTAATTAAAACAAGTGATCAGTGACTATGCCAAGTGCTTCGGCGATGTTATTTCGCGATTTTCCCAGGTTTACGCGAGGATTTTCGCCGGGTTTCTTTGTACCGTAACCGTAGCCGGCCGTTAAGGTTTTTCGTGCATCGTGTTCGCGTCGGAAATAACATAAACGGTTCGGGAAACATCGGGAAAATGGATAATGGATCAATACTATTGATTATAAAGGTTCTTTTTCTAAATTATTCTGTTTATTTAAGACGAAATTTGGCAATTTTCCGTTGACTACGTAGTTGTATTGTCTGTTTTGTCTACGTATCGGTATCTATTTTATTTTATTCTACTTACCAACTTTTAACCAATAGTTATTGATTTTATTATCGTTTTCTAACAGCGCGATGTGAAATACGGACTACGCAGTTTAATTTTCTCGCACTTTATGCGCGAAAAACAAGACGGACTCGTGGTAAGTGTTTGATCACAATATTATTATCGTATTTTGACAAATTGGTTTTGTATTGTGGCTTAAATTGGATAATTTAGTTCGAAATTGTTTTGAATTTGATGTAATATTGGCTCCACTACATAAAATGCCCGAAGCAAGAATTGGTATAGCTGTAACATCACCCTAATATTTCTTTTAATATGCAATCTTACTACAGATTGATTTATTTGTTTTTCATATATAATCGTCCTTCGAGAATGGCTGGTTGGACTGTCTCGAGATTATGGTGTTGAGGGCATTCTTGTCTTTATTTAGTTTTGGCCATAGTTGTTAGATGTCTTTTGATCGAATGTCTCATATCCCATTCGTTTGCAACAATGCCGAAAAAGTATAGGTATGATAGAAATAACAATTTCAAAAAATAATTAGTACCTTCTAAAAATGACATAACAAACGAAATCTCTAAATCATAGCTTTCCAAAACATCACAGTTTGTCTTCTGTAAAACAAAAAAAGAAATTAATTGCTATTGTAAATAAGGTAGATTTGCCTATATGTATATCATAAAATTTGCAGTTCATATAGTATTTCATCATCAAATATGACACCTCGGCCGTATAATAATGTATTTTATGGTATGTTTATGTTATTAAGATTGTCGTAGTTGATGATGGTTTTCCAGATTATACAATTTGTCTTCTAAAAAAGAAAAACACAAGACAAATTGTTGCATTAGATTTATGCAGTTCATTTAGTATTTCATCATCAAATATGATACCTTGGCCGTATACTAATGTATTTTATGGTATGATTATGTTATTAAGATTGTCGTAGTTGATGATGGTTTTCCAGATTATACAATTTGTCTTCTAAAAAAGAAAAACACAAGACAAATTGTTGCATTAGATTTATGCAGTTCATTTAGTATTTCATCATCAAATATGATACCTTGGCCGTATACTAATGTATTTTATGGTATGATTATGTTATTAAGATTGTCGTAGTTGATGATGGTTTTCCAGATTCTACAATTTGTCTTCTAAAAAAGAAAAACACAAGACAAATTGTTGCATTAGATTTATGCAGTTCATTTAGTATTTCATCATCAAATATGATACCTTGGCCGTATACTAATGTATTTTATGGTATGATTATGTTATTAAGATTGTCGTAGTTGATGATGGTTTTCCAGATTCTACAATTTGTCTTCTAAAAAAGAAAAACACAAGACAAATTGTTGCATTAGATTTATGCAGTTCATTTAGTATTTCATCATCAAATATGACACCTTGGCCGTTTAATAATGTATTTTATGGTATGATTATGTTATTAAGATTGTCGTAGCTGATGATGGTTTTCCAGATTCTCCAATTTGTTTTCTAAAAAAAAAAACAAGACAAATTGTTGAACAGACAAAATGCTGAATTAGTTTCATGCAGTTCATATAGTAGTTCATCATCAAACATGACACGTTGACCGTTTAATAATATATTTTATGGTATGTTTATGTTATTAAGATTGCCGTAGTTGATGATGGTTTTCCAGATTCTACAATTTGTCTTCTAAAAAAAAAAAACAAGACAAATTGTTGAACAGACAAACTGCTGAATTAGTTTCATGCAGTTCATATAGTAGTTCATCATCAAACATGACACGTTGACCGTTTAATAATGTATTTTATGGTATGTTTATGTTATTAAGATTGTCGTAGTTGATGATGATTTTCCAGATTATACAATTTGTCTTCTAAAAAAAAAACCAAGACAAATTGTTGAACAGACAAAATGCTGAATCAGTTTCATGCAGTACATAGAGTATTTCATCATCAAATATGACACCTTGGCCGTATAATAATGTATTTTATGATATGATTATGTTATTAAGATTGTCGTAGTTGATGATGGTTTTCCAAATTCTACAATTTGTCTTCTAAAAAAAAAAAAAAACAAGACAAATTGTTGAACAGACAAAATGCTGAATTAGGTTCATGCAGTTCATATAGTAGTTCATCATCAAACATGACACGTTGACCGTTTAATAATGTATTTTATGGTATGTTTATGTTATTAAGATTGTCGTAGTTGATGATGGTTTTCCAGATTATACAATTTGTCTTCTAAAAAAGAAAAACACAAGACAAATTGTTGCATTAGATTTATGCAGTTCATTTAGTATTTCATCATCAAATATGACACCTTGGCCGTATAATAATGTATTTTATGGTGTGATTATGTTATTAAGATTGTCGTAGGTGATGATGGTTTTCCAGATTCTACAATTTGTCTTCTAAAAAAAAAAAAAAAAACAAGACAAATTGTTGAACAGACAAAATGCTGAATTAGGTTCATGCAGTTCATATAGTAGTTCATCATCAAACATGACACGTTGACCGTTTAATAATGTATTTTATGGTATGTTTATGTTATTAAGATTGTCGTAGTTGATGATGGTTTTCCAGATTATACAATTTGTCTTCTAAAAAAGAAAAACACAAGACAAATTGTTGCATTAGATTTATGCAGTTCATTTAGTATTTCATCATCAAATATGACACCTTGGCCGTATAATAATGTATTTTATGGTGTGATTATGTTATTAAGATTGTCGTAGGTGATGATGGTTTTCCAGATTCTACAATTTGTCTTCTAAAAAAAAAAAAAAAAACAAGACAAATTGTTGAACAGACAAAATGCTGAATTAGTTTCATGCAGTTCATATAGTAGTTCATCATCAAACATGACACGTTGACCGTTTAATAATGTATTTTATGGTATGTTTGTTATTAAGATTGTCGTAGTTGATGACGGTTTTCCAAATTCTACAATTTGTCTTCTAAAAAAAAAAAAAAAGACAAGACAAATTGTTGAACAGACAAAAGGCTGAATTAGTTTCATGCAGTTCATATAGTATTTCATCATCAAATATGACACCTTGGCCGTATAATAATATATTTTATGGTATGATTATGTTATTAAGATTGTCGTAGTTGATGATGGTTTTCCAGACTCTACAATTTGTCTTCTAAAAAAAAGCAAGACAAATTGTTGAACAGACAAAATGCTGAATTAGTTTCATGCAGTTCATATAGTATTTCATCATCAAATATGACACCTTGGCCGTATAATAATGTATTTTATGGTATGTTTATGTTATTAAGACTGTCGTAGTTGATGATGGCTTTGCAGATTCTACAATTTGTCTTCTAAAAAAAAAACAAGACAAATTGTTGAACAGACAAAATGCTGAATTAGTTTCATGCAGTTCATATAGTATTTCATCATCAAATATGACACCTTGGTCGTATAATAATGTATTTTATGGTATGATTATGTTATTAAGATTGTCGTAGTTGATGATGGTTTTCCAGATTATACAATTTGTCTTCTAAAAAAGAAAAACACAAGACAAATTGTTGCATCAGATTTATGCAGTTCATTTAGTATTTCATCATCAAATATGACACCTTGACCGTATAATAATGTATTTTATGGTGTGATTATGTTATTAAGATTGTCGTAGTTGATGATGGTTTTCCAGATTCTCCAATTTGTCTTCTAAAAAAAAAAGAAGACAAATTGTTGAACAGACAAGATGGTGAATTAGTTTCGTGCAGTTCATATAGTATTTCATCATCAAATATGACACCTTGGCCGTATAATGATGTATTTTATGGTATGATTATGTTATTAAGATTGTCGTAGTTGATGATGGTTTTCCAGATTCTACAATTTGTCTTCTAAAAAGGAGAAAAAACAAGACAAATTGTTGAATAGCCAAAATGCTGAATTAGTTTCATGCAGTTCATATAGTATTTCATCATCAAACATGACACGTTGACCGTTTAATAATGTATTTTATGGTGTGATTATGTTATTAAGATTGTCGTAGTTGATGATGGTTTTCCAGATTATACAATTTGTCTTCTAAAAAAGAAAAACACAAGACAAATTGTTGCATTAGATTTATGCAGTTCATTTAGTATTCCATCATCAAATATGACACCTTGACCGTATAATAATGTATTTTATGGTGTGATTATGTTATTAAGATTGTCGTAGTTGATGATGGTTTTCCAGATTTTACAATTTGTCTTCGAAAAAAAAAAAAAAAAAAAAAACGACAAATTGTTGAACAGACAAAATGCTGAATCAGTTCCATGCAGTACATAGAGTATTTCATCATCAAATATGACCCCTTGGCCGTATAATAATGTATTTTATGGTATGATTATGTGATTAAGATTGTCGTAGTTGACGATGGTTTTCCAAATTCTACAATTTGTCTTCTAAAAAAAAAAAAAAAACAAGACAAATTGTTGAACAGACAAAATGCTGAATTAGGTTTATGCAGTTCATATAGTAGTTCATCATCAAACATGACACGTTGACCGTTTAATAATGTATTTTATGGTATGTTTATGTTATTAGGATTGTCGTAGTTGATGATGGTTTTCCAGATTATACAATTTGTCTTCTAAAAAAGAAAAACACAAGACAAATTGTTGCATTAGATTTATGCAGTTCATTTAGTATTTCATCATCAAATACGACACCTTGGCCGTATAATAATGTATTTTATGGTGTGATTATGTTATTAAGATTGTCGTAGGTGATGATGGTTTTCCAGATTCTACAATTTGTCTTCTAAAAAAAAAAAAAAAAACAAGACAAATTGTTGAACAGACAAAATGCTGAATTAGTTTCATGCAGTTCATATAGTAGTTCATCATCAAACATGACACGTTGACCGTTTAATAATGTATTTTATGGCATGTTTGTTATTAAGATTGTCGTAGTTGATGATGGTTTTCCAGATTCTACAATTTGTCTTCTAAAAAAAAAAAAAAAACAAGACAAATTGTTGCATTAGATTTATGCAGTTCATTTAGTATTTCATCATCAAATATGACACCTTGGCCGTATAATAATGTATTTTATGGTATGTTTATGTTATTAAGATTGTCGTAGTTGATGATGGCTTTCCAGATTCTACAATTTGTCTTCTAAAAAAAAAACAAAAAAAAACAAGACAAATTGTTGAACAGCCAAAATGCTGAATTAGTTTCATGCAGTTCATATAGTATTTCATCATCAAATATGACACCTTGGCCGTATAATAATGTATTTTATGGTATGTTTATGTTATTAAGATTGTCGTAGTTGATGATGGCTTTGCAGATTCTACAATTTGTCTTCTAAAAAAAAAAAAACAAGACAAATTGTTGAACAGACAAAATGCTGAATTAGTTTCATGCAGTTCATATAGTATTTCATCATCAAATATGACACCTTGGCCGTATAATAATGTATTTTATGGTATGATTATGTTATTAAGATTGTCGTAGTTGATGATGGTTTTCCAGATTATACAATTTGTCTTCTAAAAAAGAAAAACACAAGACAAATTGTTGCATTAGATTTATGCAGTTCATTTAGTATTTCATCATCAAATATGACACCTTGACCGTATAATAATGTATTTTATGGTGTGATTATGTTATTAAGATTGTCGTAGTTGATGATGGTTTTCCAGATTCTCCAATTTGTCTTCTAAAAAAAAAGAAGACAAATTGTTGAACAGACAAGATGGTGAATTAGTTTCATGCAGTTCATATAGTAGTTCATCATCAAACATGACACGTTGACCGTTTAATAATGTATTTTATGGTATGTTTGTTATTAAGATTGTCGTAGTTGATGATGGCTTTCCAGATTCTACAATTTGTCTTCTAAAAAAAAAAAAAAAAAACAAGACAAATTGTTGAACAGACAAAATGCTGAATTAGTTTCATGCAGTTCATATAGTAGTTCATCATCAAACATGACACGTTGACCGTTTAATAATGTATTTTATGGTATGTTTGTTATTAAGATTGTCGTAGTTGATGATGGTTTTCCAGATTCTACAATTTGTCTTCTAAAAAAAAAAAAAAAAACAAGACAAATTGTTGAACAGACAAAATGCTGAATTAGTTTCATGCAGTTCATATAGTAGTTCATCATCAAACATGACACGTTGACCGTTTAATAATGTATTTTATGGTATGTTTGTTATTAAGATTGTCGTAGTTGATGATGGCTTTCCAGATTCTACAATTTGTCTTCTAAAAAAAAAAAGAAAAACAAGACAAATTGTTGAACAGACAAAATGCTGAATTAGTTTCATGCAGTTCATATAGTAGTTCATCATCAAACATGACACGTTGACCGTTTAATAATGTATTTTATGGTATGTTTGTTATTAAGATTGTCGTAATTGATGATGGTTTTCCAGATTCTACAATTTGTCTTCTAAAAAAGAAAAGCACAAGACAAATTGTTGCATTAGATTTATGCAGTTTATTTAGTATTTCATCATCAAATATGACACCTTGGCCGTATAATAATGTATTTTATGGTATGATTATGTTATTAAGATTGTCGTAGTTGATGATGGTTTTCCAGATTCTACAATTTGTCTTCTAAAAAAAAAAAAAAAAGACAAGACAAATTGTTGAACAGACAAAAGGCTGAATTAGTTTCATGCAGTTCATATAGTATTTCATCATCAAATATGACACCTTGGCCGTATAATAATATATTTTATGGTATGATTATGTTATTAAGATTGTCGTAGTTGATAATGGTTTTCCAGATTCTACAATTTGTCTTCTAAAAAAAAAAAAAAAGACAAGACAAATTGTTGAACAGACAAAAGGCTGAATTAGTTTCATGCAGTTCATATAGTATTTCATCATCAAATATGACACCTTGGCCGTATAATAATATATTTTATGGTATGATTATGTTATTAAGATTGTCGTAGTTGATGATGGTTTTCCAGACTCTACAATTTGTCTTCTAAAAAAAAACAAGACAAATTGTTGAACTGACAAAATGCTGAAATAGTTTCATGCAGTTCATATAGTATTTCATCATCAAATATGACACCTTGGCCGTATAATAATATATTTTATGGTATGATTATGTTATTAAGATTGTCGTAGTTGATAATGGTTTTCCAGATTCTACAATTTGTCTTCTAAAGAAAAAAAAAAGACAAGACAAATTGTTGAACAGACAAAAGGCTGAATTAGTTTCATGCAGTTCATATAGTATTTCATCATCAAATATGACACCTTGGCCGTATAATAATATATTTTATGGTATGATTATGTTATTAAGATTGTCGTAGTTGATGATGGTTTCCCAGATTCTACAATTTGTCTTCTAAAAAAAAACAAGACAAATTGTTGAACTGACAAAATGCTGAAATAGTTTCATGCAGTTCATATAGTATTTCATCATCAAATATGACACCTTAGTCGTATAATAATGTTTTTAATGGTATGTTTATATTGTTAAGATTGTCATAGTTGATGATGGTTTTCTAGATTCTACAATTTGTCTTCTAAAAAAAAAAAAAAAAAAAAAAACATAATAAATAAGATTATTATGTATATTAAAATTTTTGTAAGGGATGATGTTTTTGCAAACTATAAAATTTGTCTTCTAAAAAAAGGCAAGACAAATTGCCTAATAACTTCTACGTACATAGTTCGTCGTAAAGTGTCGTGGTTTTTTTTTTTTTCACGGTTTGCTGACAGGATGCCCTCAATACCGGACACGTTCGCCGGCGTTAAGCGGACACGTCTTGCTGTTTTGCCTGCACTGTACCCCTTATTTGTTATCTGGTTGTGTACCAATTTCTGTTTCTCATCAGTAATTTTAAATGTATTTGAGCCAAGTGATTTAACCTGTCAGTTTTCTTTTTGAAAATCTTTAGCTATAATATTCTACACACAAAGACAAAAGCCAAATTTGTGAAAATACCTTGATATTATTTGTGCACAAGCACTTCTTTCGCAATGGAACGGAACCTGAGGCCGGAGGCTACAAAGTCGGCCACCAATTCTGTGAGTAGTTTCTTTTATTAATTTATTATGTTCGTAATATTTTGCCGTATATAAACTGATTTTGTTAATTGCTAATTATGTCAAAGGGCGACCAGATTGAACGGGTCATTAACGTTAATATAATTATAACCCATTAATAATATAAAATGCATCTGGGACGAGACCCAAAATGTTTACGATAACCAAAGCTTTGTCTGTCAAACATCGGCCTTTCTTTGACTTGTATTTGATGTCAAATAACGCTCAAAACGACACTTAAGTTTCGAAAATTATAAAATTGTCAGTAATATAAGGGTAGTTGGCACAATAAACCCACACAGTATCTAATTTTCACGCATGCGAACGTCCCAAAGTCGACGATAATATCCAACGGGCCTAGAATGGCAACCCCAGAGGTCTTATCTCGCATCTAGTCCAAATCTAAGTCTTTAACCAAATCTGTCAGTCCGCACTGGTTTATAAGGTGAGGTATTCCTTCAAATGGTGAATCTTCACGACTTGCCTGATTGTGATTTCAAACACTCGTGTTAAAAATCGAAGATAATTAAGTGGATGGCGCACTTGGGAGAGAATGGTTCTCTCCATGGGGGATAAGTCGCGATGCTGATGGCAAATTTGTATATTTTATTTTATGTTTATCCTTCTTCGAATATCCGGAGACGCTTATCGTGCAAAAATTGCAATCATCTGCAGGATTGGAAGGCTCTCGCCGCAACATGGGAACTGTAAACGGCATTTTCTTTTGCTTGCCTTTCATCCACATTAAAAATCTGATCTAACTATATGAGGTGTCCATAGTTTCTCCAGATCTCCAGTTCTAAATCCAAAATAGCAGTAGTAAGCTGATTTTACCCCTGATTTTTTCACTTTCCATATTTTAATGTACAGAATGATTGTATAACTTAACTTGATCAAATAACACACACAAAAACTTATAATGTGTAATTACTGAGTCATTTATACAATTAACACTATAAAATGTATGATATATTCGCTCAAATATTCTCAAAATCGATGCAAACACCATCATAGCACATAAAATAGATGGAGTCCCAAGACAGCTTTCGTGTTAGGTCTCAGTATGCCGGCCCTTCGAGGTGGTAGAGCTCGATATGCCAGGAGGCGGCCAAATATTTGCTTTAACAAATGAACTACGATGCTCGTCACTGGTCCCATAAGAGATATGGCCATACGGCCTTAATTCAAACAGAACACGCAACCCGCGATGTCACTTGTTAATTTGAGCAGACACACTTGGATTTTCGAGGGTGAGACACGAACGCATCGATCATAGGGCAGATCTGTGACGTATCACCTTGCGTTCGGTATCCGCTTCCGGTTGAGAAACAGTCGACAATCGGATTTCGTGATGTAGAGACCTTGAATAGTTCTATGTAACTCGGTGCAACTTCACGGTATTCAAGTTAGATGCAATGTGTCCGTTATGTGACATTTAGTCCCAAAACTAACAAACAATTTATTTCGGTAATAAATATTCGGTTTATCTGCCATAGAAGTGAGTTAAAGATATATTTGGGAGGGAAATTGTTGACCGTATATTAAGATTTCGCGATACAGGGACCCTTGTAGGCGTATAGGAAGGGCGAAATAATAATGCAAATAAAGCAATTCGAAAAAATGGTCACGGTTCGAACCCACATTATCCCTTCTGTAGTCGTAAATCAGGTTTAAGCCCGATTTTCACCCCCGCCGCGTATATTTATGCGTTCGGCGACATGCAACTCATATTCGTCATCCCCTATGAATCATCCGTTGCCCACTTTCCTGTATCTATGCCTCGCCGCACTACGAATTCTCCTTTCGTTTCCATGACGCATTCGAATAGACACTGGGCAAAACATAATCCCGACAGCTGAATATTTCTCACGCCGGAATGAGCGTGAAAAATTAATTATTTTAACGGATTAAAACGACAGCGCGCAGTCACTGATGTAGAAATTATAAAATACACAGGGGTTGTGGTTGGGGTTAGGTGATTCTTAAACAACGATTTTTTTTATATTGTCGTGCCACAAAAAATGCTTATTTTAATGTTTATTTAAGGTGTTGCGTCTTAATTAAGGCTTATCAATCATTTCTTTCTAGATTCGCTCTAGATGCAACAATATTTATTTGGTGCGACATACCAAAAAGGTATATAAGCACTTGCTAATTAAGCAGTCAGTCAGTCTGACTAGAGCTAATCTAGAGTTTGACCTAATTTAGTTTAGAGATTTGGTTCTGTAAGTGAAAGTTTGGTGAATAAATTCATCAACTCCAGTCTTGTGTTTGAGTTACCGAACCTCAACGCCAAGATAGTTGATGCATTGAAAACCACCCAAATATTTAGGACCTACCAATTAGTTTGGGAAGACTTCAACTTGCAAGGGACAATTCAAAGGCAGTACTTCTAGAAGAACCATTGGGAAGAAGTCTGCGAGGTGAACTCAGAGGACAGTACCTTTGGAAAATCAAAAAGGAAGAAGCCATCAAGTTAATCTTGAAGGACAATTCAAGATAAGTTCCTTCCAAACAAGAACTAAATCCAGACTGAACTCCAACGAGACTTGGACCCATCTCCAATCGGGTATCCTGGTGGCAGCGCTTTGTCGGTTCACGACAATATAAAAGATAAAAGAAACTGTAGTTGTCACTGCAATTTGCTGTGTATTTCACTTTTTGAGATAAAGGACATTCAGATTTTAAATAACAACTAAAAGTGCCCGATATATATTTAAAAGCTTTTATTCAAAGATTTCAAATTAAAATAACGCTATAACTAATCGTTGGCATAAAGTGTTAACCTGCTAAGTCCATATTAAACGTAATTTGAAATTTTTTACTATTCGAGCGCATGAGGCGTATTACACAATTCTGGAATTAACAATAAAAGAATTAAAAAAACACAAATTTAAATTAAGAAAGCGTTTTGTGTGTCGTTTTCTACTGTATTTTTGTTTATGACAGTCTCTTTCTAAGGTCCAGTGGTAGTCTGCCATTATATGGCGATACCATCGGCCTTCATATCTCTCCTCCGTTATCTTGATACACTGCTGAAACCGTTGCTCTTGTTCTTTATTGTAATCACTCAGATTGTTAGGAAATTTATCTAAATCACTATGAAAATAATGTAACTTGGTACTCATATTAGTTTTTCAACATTTTGAAGTATTTTGTCAACGATATGCTTGTCCATGTTTCCAGTTCAACCTAAGTCATGTGATTTCTGTCCACCAAAGATACTGGCTTCTAATTTTCCTGTATTGAGGCCAGGAAATAATTAACAAATATATTTAGAACAAACGTCGTTCTCATATAAAGCTTTCACAAACTGTTTAATAAGCCCAAATTTAATATGTAGTGGTGGAAGAATTATTTGTTCTCGTCTTATCAATGGTTCATGAACGATGTTAGCTTTTCCTACGGTCATATTTGTTCTCGGCGGCCAGTTTGTTGTTAGCCTGTATAATATAAAGAAAAGCTATAAAAAAATCAAGGGGAAAATTTTCCTGGCCTGTCATAATAAGATACCTACATAAACGGAAAACGCCTAATAACTATCTAGATATATTCATACTCCTAATCAATTATTTCACATCAAAATAGGAACGAGCAAATTGTTATTTGGACGTGACATTGCCCGTCCAATAAATAACCCGCCACTTCTGCATCCGTAATTAGAATTGCAGTACAACGACGCTTAACAAATACACAAGTGTCATTACATACGTTTTGCGAAAACCATCCGCCGCACTGCACTGATGCCAACGCTTGTGACAGTCCAATAAAATTCGCACAGCAGTGGCGTCCGAAATCGGTATAAATAACGATTTCGAGGCGAACAGTAGCGCCGCCTCGCGTCACCATCGCGTCCTACATAGATCACCGCCGTATTTATTGAGTAACGAACACAACGACACGGTAATGCATACCCTGCCGACGCCACTGGATAAAAAAAGGATCCACCCTGTTTTGGTGTTTTTTTTTTCGACGATGTGTCGCATGTTTCTTCGATTCCTTCGTTTTTTACGCTTTACGAGTTTTTTTTTGCTATCGTATCGCAAATAACATGTCATTAGGGTGTTCTCGATGTATATATCGTTTACTGTTGTGTTGGTGTGTGTTTTTTTTTAGGGAATGTTTGTTTATTTAACAAGAAAATGTTATGGTAAGGTTGTTTAAATAATTTTTGGACCAGTATCGTGTTAAAAGCATGGAGGAATTTGTACCATCTAGTTGAACTAACTAAAAGCGCTTCTGTGGTTAAAATGCCACGTAATCTGTTCTGCTTTAGTCAAACTCTAGTTTGCAGGGTGCATACCTTTTGCCCTACCAAATTCTACAACTCCAACATCAGGAAATTTCGTTGGCTTGCTAGACACGTATTTATTCAGATATGTTCATGTGGTAAACTTGGCTAAAACTAATATATGTCCGTTGTGTTTAGTTTAATTTTAAAATTGTTACTTACGAAGGAAAATGAAAGATAAATTTAGTTGCTTTTTGAACCAAAAAACTCTTCTTAATTGGAAACTTTATTGGTCTGTTTTCCGTTTTTTTTTTTGGCCAAACATTTCTCTCTGTGTACAATACAGTTTTAATAATTTTTTTCCATAATACGTAGGTATTTTATTTAGTTTTTGATGTGTGCCGTGCTGCGGTGAGTTATATCCATAAAACAATGGAATATTATTATATGTGCGTAGTAAAATGTTTGCTTATAACTCATTAAAAAATACCGATTTGTCATTTCCCAAATAAAACCAGCCGTAACTTTTATGCGCCGTATAATTTAATACCGCATAAATAATACAGATATATTAAAAGGAAATTGTTGGACATTTATTTTCGCGAAATATGCTATTTCGAAAATAATTAATAGAACTCGATGCTGTGTCACTCGGCTTTTTTTCAATGAAATCGAAACAATGGTCGTAGGTATATAGTATTAGTCGAAAATTTTAATCCTCACATTCATTACAAGTACAATAGATTCATTGTTGCACCAAAAAAAATTGGTCAAAAAAATTGTCAATTATATATTAACAGAACTGAAATTTTTTTGTTGGTAATGAATCAGTTCGTGGAATAGCATGTATGATTGATTGCATTGCTTTGATTGCATGCAAAAGTTTTTGAGTTCTACGACCTGAATATTATAACCTGCTATAATTTAATGTGAAATAAACACTTGGGTCGATATGATAGAAATCTGTTCTAGCAGTAAACTTTAACGAACCAGATTATCACCGACCTGCAATGCATCAAAAAATCAATATAAATAACCCAAATTAAATCAGCCAACAAAGAGGGGATAGAAATTACAAAAGAAACTGATTAAAATGACTCATTATAGCCCAGTTTGGGTTTCAATTTTAATTAAACGACATGAATATGTATAAAACTCGTTAAAATATATGTTGTATAGCGTCAGCATATATATATACATAACCGACTACATTCGTTTATATTCGCCGAGGAGTTATTGTAGTATGATCCCGGCTCTTCAACGGGACGTCCATATAAAAGTGAGTACGGGTTTTAGGGTTTGTCGTCCTTCCTTTATTATTAAGGGCCGCAGTACCCCGCGTAAGGGCGGCATCATCAAAATTTTAAATGAATGAAATATCCCCTTAGGGATCTAAGGGCTCCAGCACCCCACCCTAAAGGGTTTCACCGAGACCGCAGGTCTCTGAAAACAATCGCCATAACCACTGTGGCTTCATTTACTAATTGATGTCTTGAAATTATTTCTAAGTTTGTGAGAATTCCATTTATTTATTTGTGTAATTAGCTTGTTTTGTCGCCATTTTTTTGTGATAAAATCTTCAGTGACTTCTGAAATATTCACTGACCTTTCTGATGTTGATGATCTTATGAACGAGTTTGATATTCCCCACGATCCTTCTAATCAAAATATAGTTTGAAAACAGTACTTTTGCATATTCTTTGAATTTATATAATTTGTCAACTGATTTTGTTGCAGTTTTCTCAGTTTTTTTCCATTGTGTTATTGGTTTTGTTACAGGAAAAGTACTGATGAAGTAATGAGTGTTCAAGGTTGAAAACAACTTGCTGTTTTTGTCTCGTATTTATAAATATTTTAGTTAAAATTTAAATTATATAGTACAATATCTTCCACGTACTCTACAAAGTTGTATCTTATAAAGTTGCCGGCACAATTTTTTTATGAGGTAATTTTAACTTGGGTTCTTGCATTTTAAAGTACAGCCCATAAATAAATCACTACCGAAATAATATATGCAAAGCTGACAAACTCTATTATAAAATGAATCTTTATTGATAATTTATTTATACATTTTGTAATTAGACCTATTATTTTATCCTAATAGTATTATTATTACTATTATTATTACTCCTGTTTATCTTTGCTTTTATTTATCTTTAAATTATACATGGCAATAACACCTACAGAGTACATTTTCAAGAAAAACAAGCATATATACTTAATCACCACATATAGTGTTAGAACAGCGATAGCAAACAAAACCATAACATCCACTAAAAAGTGCTGATAAAGTGGGATATCGATAGCAGGACTTCGTAAGTGTTTGGCTCCTTTATGCCTCAGTACATACTCTATCCACCAGATGGCCTTATCCACGGATTTCATCGGCTGGTCAACGGCTATATCGGCCAGCTCTTCAGCTCTCCTCCGGTATCTGCAGAATTTATGCAAAATCGACATTTTTCACAAAACGAAAACCTATATCTATCCATCCCTCTCTTTCGCAAGTAACGTTGCAACTCACCGTGGATTTTCGATCACTTCTAATATCGCCTTTCGGAGTACGACCTGGTCTAAATTTTCTCTATCTAGACTCTTGCCCACACCTAGAAGATCCAGTCTTTGTGCGTTCGCCAATTGGTCACCGAAGAACGGTATTCCTATCATTGGTACAGAGAATGTTAGAGCTTCGCTAATTGACTGCTGACCGCAGTGTGTTATAAATAGTTTCAAGTTTTTATGACCTAAAAGACAATACGTAAAAATGGTGTTAGCGACTAAGTAAAATTCGGGTTATATACGTAATAGATCCTGTTGTGGATACCATGATTGAATCCTGACGTTTCCCGGTAAATCATCTATCATTTCCCCATCATATTTCCATAAAATCGTGAACGGCAACCGTGCGAATGCTTCTAGAATTTCAAATTTTAAACCATTATGTAGCATAGAGCTGGAAACAATAGATCCAAAGCTGACGTAGACTAGTCCCTCTGTTGCCGCGTCCATGAAATCCTGTAGATCCTAAAAGGAAGCTTTAATTATTATTTGATGGAAAATCGGGCAGCTATATTAAATTCGCCGACGAAATGAAAAATACTAGAGAGATAGCAACGAGCGTAGGTATTAGGTCAGCAAGGATTTCACTGAGCGAGATGAAAGATATGTTATCTTGGTTCCTGCTGCATTTAATACATTACGGATCTCTAAAATCTGTGGCCCATGAACGGAATATCGACTTCTCAATACAGACTGAGCTCTCTCTAGGGCAGCATCGATAGAAAAGTTCTGACAACAAATGTATTTGTCCTTATTAGGGACTAAATGGATTGAGCTCTGATATCGAGTGCACTATATCCTAATAACTTATATTAGATTCCACAAGGAAAGTCATATATTTTGCTTGAATTAGCTTGATATTCCCCACGATCCTTCTTCTGAATGGTGGCTTATTATCCATTCATCAAAATACAGCTTGACAGCAGTACTTTTGCATATTCTTTGAATTTATATAATTTATTAACTGATTTTGTTGCATTTTCGGAACGACATACCTTCGACATAACCCGTTCCCGTTGTATATGAAGTCCATTTAATTCAATACAAGCTGGTACCAGCGGTCTGGCTGCGTGAAATCCAGGAATGGTTTGCACAAAGACTAGATCAGCGCTATTTTGTATGGTAACGCCATCTCTGGTGGCTCTGTTCAAATGCTTCCTTGCTATACGATCCTGCTGTTGAAAATGTTTGTTGTAAATGTATCTCGAATACACTGCATAAAGCACACTGACAACCCTCTCGTGGAACTGTTCCGCTCGCGCCATCGGTAAATTCAGATCTGGATACAGTATTGGATTACTTGGGTTTCCCAGGCTGTCGTGGCTGGCCAGAGCTAATGGTAGCGGTGAGATCAGTATAAACGGACATTTGAAAACATCTATTATGGCGTACCAGGTGGGGTATGTTGGTTCCCCTATTATCAAATCGAATTTTCTATTTTCTTTGGTGATGTATATCAACGTTCTCGAGTATAGGTCTTCCCCTACCTTATTCGCCGAGTTTAAAAACTCTTGGAAGATTTTTAAGAAGCTTTCCTTTTTGGAGATCAACTCCGACATACTTGATTTTTTGATTATGTCATTTATATAGCTAATATCTATTTCTTCTAAGTTGTCATGTCTTATGTTACTCACATGCGTCGTAATTACCGTTATTGTGTGATTTCTGTTGAGTAATTCTTTTATTATAGGCCTGTAGACCAGGTGATGACTCAACGCGGGAAACGGAAAAACGCACAGAATTTTCGCACTGTTCACGTGACTTATTGTTAATAATATTGAAATGACGTTAAAATACATGTTTGTAGAAGTAAAACTGAATCAAAATGACCGTGTACTCGTCCAGACGTACGCTTATCTTATCTATCTTTTATACACACATATGATTTTGTGTGTGTTTGTTTGTTGAAAAATTTATTCGATACAACAATACGTATATTTTGACAAAAACGTACTAGAAATAATTAATTTTCCAATAAGGGTCTATCCAAGGATGTTACAATATTTATGCGGCTTAAGGGATGGGGTGCGCAATCATAAATTGTTTTCCCGGTATAAGAAAGCTCGCAGAGGCGGGCTTCTGCGAACTTAAATCCTGCCATTAAACAGGTTGTAGCAAGTTGGGAAAGTGCGCGCTCGTTCCTTTTTTCTGCTACGTCTAAGCTACGGCTTCGGCTTTCCCGAAAACGGTTTTCCATATTTTGCAATTAAGTTCGCCGACGCCAAGAACGGTACACCTTTTCCTACCCGTCGCCGTTGCCTTGTGGCGAAAACACTTAGCATGCTAATAGCGTAATTGAAATTTAATTTTGCTTGCTAGCGACAAAATAAAACGCATCTTTTTTGCTTCTGTGACGCGACGTCTTAGAAAAATAAGAAATTTATGGGGGGACAACACTATAGTACGCCTTGCTATGTACAAATTGAAATGTAAAAGTTTGACAGCATCGTATATTCACTTTGGTCGGGCATTACTGCAAATCCTGCAGGATGGTCAAGTGATCTGGGTCCGTCATCGGGTCTGGCGGCACTTGGTCGACCATAAAATCAGAGTATACGGTCGACTAACCGGCAACTCACCCCCTCTCTCCAGTGGCGTCCGGTCACTAGCGTAAAGTGTCGCCGTCGCGAGCTAGCGAAAGAGAGGGAATCGTAACGGGCCGGTACCCCGAAATTAAATTCTAATAACCGGGCACAAGTCCCGAATTAGTCCCTGGGGCGATTATGTCCCGGAACGATTCCAGTCCACTAAATCGCGCACTCTCGCGGTGGCTGCTTGCCACCACCGTCGCCTAGGGGAGCTCAATTAATAAGTAAATAACCGTCGCCGTCGGCGTCGTTCTCTCTGCGGTCGTTCCCTTGTATCGAAGATGTCGTTTCTTTCTTGTTTCTGTCGCGATCGCTTGGCGGCGCTCTTGTCGCAGACGTGCCACGTCGACTGTTTTACACGAACTCTTGCATTATCGATATTCGGGACGTAATGTGAACTGCTAAAAGATATTTGGAATAACACCGATCAATATATAATCTTGAGAGTCAACCCAAATTATTTTCTTTTCAAATTATACCTCAGATCAGGTAGCGAGACCCAAAGCTAGATATATAGATACATACTCAAAATGGATACATACATAGCGATCTTAGTGTACGTATATACCTAAAGGAGGCTACACACGTAACTAGTCTGTACAGATTTATCGAAAAACACCCGAGCCGCCACACGGCACCGATATGTCTGCGTTTTAATTGAATCGTAGCTTTTAACAATATATTTTTAAAATACCATTTAGAAAATAGCTGTATTCCAACAGCTGTCAATAACTAGTATGCAACTAATTCTTTGGAGAACCCGAATAATGTATCTAGTTAAAGTCAACTACAATTGCTTCATAGTTTTGCTCTTTTTAAATTGCTTTACATTCAAATTTATTTTTTCCTCACGTCGGCACAGATAAATCGTTACGATTTGTAGTTACGTGTGGAGGCGGCTTAACACAGCTTGAGGATATTCAAAAAAGTATTCTTACGTATCGAAATAAGTTTTCCCTCGTGCCATTGTTGAAAATATCCTGAAAAGGTGCGATAATACGGCTCGCCACGGTGGGCAGTATCAATTTGACAATAAAGGGTGGATGGGCCTGAATCGTAGCTTTTAACGATATATTTTTAAAATACCATTTATAACATAGCTGTATTCCAACAGCTGTCAATAACTAGTATGCAATTAATTCTTTGGAGAACCCGAATAATGTATCTAGTTAAAGTCATCTACAATTGCTTCATAGTTTTGCTCTTTTTAAATTGCTTTACATTCAAATTTATTTTTTCCTCACATCGGCACAGATAAATCGTTACGATTTGTAGTTACGTGTGGAGGCGGCTTAACACAGCTTGAGGATATTCAAAAAAGTATTCTTACGTATCGAAATAAGTTTTCCCTCTTGCCATTGTTGAAAATATCCTGAAAAGGTGCGATAATACGGCTCGCCACGGTGGGCAGTATCAATTTGACAATAAAGGGTGAATGGGCCTGAATCGTAGCTTTTAACAATATATTTTTAAAATACCATTTATAAAATAGCTGTATTCCAACAGCTGTCAATAACTAGTATGCAATCAATTCTTTGGAGAACCCGAATAATGTATCTAGTTAAAGTCAACTACAATTGCTTCATAGTTTTGCTCTTTTTAAATTGCTTTACATTCAAATTTATTTTTTCCTCACGTCGGCACAGATAAATCGTTACGATTTGTAGTTACGTGTGTAGGCGGCTTAACACAGCTTGAGGATATTCAAAAAAGTATTCTTACGAATCGAAATAAGTTTTCCCTCGTGCCATTGTTGAAAATATCCTGAAAAGGTGCGATAATACGGCTCGCCACGGTGGGCAGTATCAATTTGACAATAAAGGGTGGATGGGCCTGAATCGTAGCTTTTAACAATATATTTTTAAAATACCATTCATAAAATAGCTGTATTCCAACAGCTGTCAATAACTAGTATGCAATTAATTCTTTGGAGAACCCGAATAATGTATCTAGTTAAAGTCAACTACAATTGCTTCATAGTTTTGCTCTTTTTAAATTGCTTTACATTCAAATTTATTTTTTCCTCACGTCGGCACAGATAAATCGTTACGATTTGTAGTTACGTGTGTAGGCAGCTTAACACAGCTTGAGGATATTCAAAAAAGTATTCTTACGTATCGAAATAAGTTTTCCCTCGTGTCATTGTTGAAAATATCCTGAAAAGGTGCGATAATACGGCTCGCCACGGTGGGCAGTATCAATTTGACAATAAAGGGTGGATGGGCCTGAATCGTAGCTTTTAACCATATATTTTTAAAATACCATTTATAAAATAGCTGTATTCCAACAGCTGTCAATAACTAGTATGCAATTAATTCTTTGGAGAACCCGAATAATGTATCTAGTTAAAGTCATCTACAATTGCTTCATAGTTTTGCTCTTTTTAAATTGCTTTACATTCAAATTTATTTTTTCCTCACGTCGGCACAGATAAATCGTTACGATTTGTAGTTACGTGTGTAGGCGGCTTAACACAGCTTGAGGATATTCAAAAAAGTATTCTTACGTATCGAAATAAGTTTTCCCTCGTGCCATTGTTGAAAATATCCTGAAAAGGTGCGATAATACGGCTCGCCACGGTGGGCAGTATCAATTTGACAATAAAGGGTGGATGGGCCTGAATCGTAGCTTTTAACCATATATTTTTAAAATACCATTTATAAAATAGCTGTATTCCAACAGCTGTCAATAACTAGTATGCAATTAATTCTTTGGAGAACCCGAATAATGTATCTAGTTAAAGTCATCTACAATTGCTTCATAGTTTTGCTCTTTTTAAATTGCTTTACATTCAAATTTATTTTTTCCTCACGTCGGCACAGATAAATCGTTACGATTTGTAGTTACGTGTGTAGGCGGCTTAACACAGCTTGAGGATATTCAAAAAAGTATTCTTACGTATCGAAATAAGTTTTCCCTCGTACCATTGTTGAAAATATCCTGAAAAGGTGCGATAATACGGCTCGCCACGGTGGGCAGTATCAATTTGACAATAAAGGGTGGATGGGCCTGAATCGTAGCTTTTAACAATATATTTTTAAAATACCATTCATAAAATAGCTGTATTCCAACAGCTGTCAATAACTAGTATGCAATTAATTCTTTGGAGAACCCGAATAATGTATCTAGTTAAAGTCAACTACAATTGCTTCATAGTTTTGCTCTTTTTAAATTGCTTTACATTCAAATTTATTTTTTCCTCACGTCGGCACAGATAAATCGTTACGATTTGTAGTTACGTGTGTAGGCGGCTTAACACAGCTTGAGGATATTCAAAAAAGTATTCTTACGTATCGAAATAAGTTTTCCCTCGTACCATTGTTGAAAATATCCTGAAAAGGTGCGATAATACGGCTCGCCACGGTGGGCAGTATCAATTTGACAATAAAGGGTGGATGGGCCTGAATCGTAGCTTTTAACAATATATTTTTAAAATACCATTCATAAAATAGCTGTATTCCAACAGCTGTCAATAACTAGTATGCAATTAATTCTTTGGAGAACCCGAATAATGTATCTAGTTAAAGTCAACTACAATTGCTTCATAGTTTTGCTCTTTTTAAATTGCTTTACATTCAAATTTATTTTTTCCTCACGTCGGCACAGATAAATCGTTACGATTTGTAGTTACGTGTGTAGGCGGCTTAACACAGCTTGAGGATATTCAAAAAAGTATTCTTACGTATCGAAATAAGTTTTCCCTCGTACCATTGTTGAAAATATCCTGAAAAGGTGCGATAATACGGCTCGCCACGGTGGGCAGTATCAATTTGACAATAAAGGGTGGATGGGCCTGAATCGTAGCTTTTAACAATATATTTTTAAAATACCATTCATAAAATAGCTGTATTCCAACAGCTGTCAATAACTAGTATGCAATTAATTCTTTGGAGAACCCGAATAATGTATCTAGTTAAAGTCAACTACAATTGCTTCATAGTTTTGCTCTTTTTAAATTGCTTTACATTCAAATTTATTTTTTCCTCACGTCGGCACAGATAAATCGTTACGATTTGTAGTTACGTGTGTAGGCGGCTTAACACAGCTTGAGGATATTCAAAAAAGTATTCTTACGTATCGAAATAAGTTTTCCGTCGTGCCATTGTTGAAAATATCCTGAAAAGGTGCGATAATACGGCTCGCCACGGTGGGCAGTATCAATTTGACAATAAAGGGTGGATGGGCCCTGAAGGCCGGACTAACCCTTCGGCTAACCCGACTATATATAATTCAGAAATATAACACATAAATATAATTTTGCGTTCGTGATTTCTATGCGAAACGAAAATTGGGTTCGAACGAAACGTGCGAGTGGAAACGAATCTTTTCTGCGAGGGGGTGTTTGGGACCCAAGGGGTGACGGTGGCGGTGGATTGGACCGTCTGCTGCAAAACCCATGTTACAAAGCCCGTGTTTGTTTTTCTTCGCAGGCAGTTTCGAATTTCCATGCCGAAATCCGGCATCAAGTTTCGGGAACATGCTCCGAACTTTGACCTGGTCCTGGCGAGAGCGGGACGCGCAGTTTTCCCCCACGGTTGGTCGCGTAGGGCTCATCCCCGTATAAATATTCCCGCCGCGCCATCCTATACACCAATGCAATATTGTTAACCACGTACGTTCAGCTTCAAATGTTGTACGTTCATTTTGTACGGGTATGCAAATCAGACAGGGCTATTGTATAGCCATTAGATCATGACGTGCGCGGTTGAACGCCACCCCCACAGCGGAAAGGGGTTAACATTCATTGTTGTAATTCGTATTCTATGTATGTAAGTATGAGCAACGTCAGTACAACCAGTTTCAGATGGCTTGCGATCAGAAATGTAAGCCGTATGCCGCTAACGGATCCTAATAGTGGGGAAGTGCAGTTTCACTGTAAAATCAATATAGACTTATCCGATCGTTCGGATCACAAACCACCATCTATATTGCTAGAAACAACCCACTAAAACCATTATAGTACAGAGGTAATACCATCTCACATACTAACTAGACGTGAGTATATTTTTGCACTGCATTTTATCCAGACGTACGACCCCCATTTCTGCCATCTGACTAGTCAAAAAGCATTACGAAGAAAAGTAATGATACAGTTTTGTTTTAAATTCATTTTTATTATTTTTAAGTACTAAGTTTCGTATATCACTTGAAATTTCTTTTCGAGGAGCCATTGTCACAGCTGTACACTTCTTGAAACTGCCTAGACTACAAAAAATACAATAAATGCGTAATACAAAGCCTGAACGGTGTTTTTATTACAAATAGACATTTATTGTCTACGTGCGTTGTTCGTTACGTCGCGCGTGGTCCATTGGGAATTTCTGTATTATGTCTGCCTCTAAACTACGCAGGAACAGGTAATACGTAATAACTACTGCAACAAAGGCACAGTGCAGTATGTAATTAAATTAACCTAAAGTTTAATTTAATGCTTTGATCTCATTTCCCATTTAGTATAAAGTACATATGTCTAATAAGGGTCTAATAAGTCTAAATGCACACACAGAGGGAAACATTTATTCGATACAACACCAATATCTTTGAGTGAAGAATATCACTTGTTTCTATATCCCCAGAAAGATCATTTGGTTGGTTCAAGTAAAATACAAAATTCTCAGAGTAAGAATATGATTTTCTGGATGTTGCAAGTATTACGTTTTCTTGCTTTAAGTGTGAAGGAACTGCTTGAAAGGAATTACGTCTGTTTTAAGCGATACGTACGAATGTAGGAGGTCAGAATGGCGGGAACCACCACGACTCCCTAACATGGTAGCATTTGGCCAAGCGCGGTTTAAGGGCTTTAATTACTGGTCAAAATTCTAATTCATCAAATCTCTTCCAATTTATTCGAAGGCAAAACTAACTGGGTTCTTTTTCTTGAACCTTGTGAACACATTTTCTGACTACTAACTGACGCGTTTAAGTATTTAACATTTAATAAGGGCTGATAAAGCAAGACTACTCAAATGAAACGAAACACTTATCAAAACAATAACATCTATTAACAATAATAATCAACAATCCTGTTTGATAGGTTACATAGAAAAATGAATGAAGCTTTGAACATATTGACGTTTAAATTAAACCTAGGAGTTGATTTAGACAGACACACTTTTAGCAGAAATATGAATAATTTAATTTACAATGAAATGCGAGACGAGTTGAAAAGGCTTACCAGGGATAAACTTAAGCGCCTAAGAACGCTCCACAAAAACGTGTACTTTACATGACGGTGGTTGAAATGAGAAGAGCCAAAGATCTGTTCGTTTGCATCCCTCGACCCCAAAGGAATCCGGAAGCATTTCTTCTTAGCCAATGACAACTCTTCAATTTTAAACTTATAACACGCGGTCAAATCCTAAACCAGATGTACAACCCTCGCAAAAACCTTTGACATTCCCGAATGTTCTTACAAATATCTCGCTTAATTTGATCATATCTTAATAAATAAATAATGGGTTTCCGACCCATTACACGAATACTTTTGGGTTAAGAAACTGTTTGTTTGTTGAAGCATGTATATTTTCACCCAACAAAATATTGTAGATGTAAAACGCACGTTTGACTCTTTTTATATATAGAAGAATAACATTTTTTTCGTCAGTGCAAAATATATTCAAAATAAACATACTAAACTTTTAAACCGAAAGAATAACTAGCCGTTGAAATAGCTATAACAATACTGAAATTCTTATTACAGTAAAATATTATTTGGATAGCAAAAATATCCTCTTCGTGCTACACTATATTCGCAAGAACAATTTTTCTTAATACCCAAGATAGAGTTGTCTGTGTGTAGGCTATTCCACTACAATTCTGGTTTTCCCTATAATCCTTGTAAGTAACCCATGAAATGAAACACTTTTTGATATCCAAGAATAGAGTTAAAACTGTGCAAAATGAGTCATATTTTGGGTTTGTATGTATGGAAAATCCCATAAAATAATCTCTCTTTGCGTAGAGAAACATAAAAACCACACAACCTGTGCTTTTTTTGCAATTTTTCAATTCGACGTTTTGTCAATCAAGCTCGTGCAGTAAAAAATCCGCTCCAAGCGAAAAATTAATTACTGTCCGTAATTTTGCATCGCTGCTTAATAACCGGCGCACCCACACGGCGAACAAATCACAATTAAAATGACTTTTGTACCGAACAAACTCGAACATCACTCAAAATAAATTGTCCTAATTGTTTCCAGTTGTAGAGTATGTTGAGTTGCGTTAAGTGGTCCATAAATTTGGCAGCAAACTTTTACCCCTCTTCCGTTCGCCGCGAGGAGTCCACCACGCTCATCTACAGGAAGGATTAAAGGACCTTATCCTCTGCGTGAGTCAAAATTGCTGCGGTTTCCTGGCACCGGCTTCTGTGGTACCGGGCTACCGTTGGAGTGGGGGCTTGACCTTTAAAATTTAGGATAACGAGAGGTTTTTCGTGCGAGGCGCTTCGACACGAGCCCCTCGCACGAAAAACCTCTTTTCATCTCGACAGCGACGTTTCCTGACGCGCTACGCTCGACGGGAAACTTTTAAAACAACGCAAATTAGCATAGGCACACTTTACTCACGAGTGGGGTCTCGAAAATATGACGAGTGCTTGCTAGAAGTACTACATGCTGTACTAGATGCATTTTCTCGGTTTTATTTTCAACAAGTCGAGTGTTCTTTGGTTATTTCCGTCGAGATTTATCATTATTTACGGTAGATGTTGCCCCTAAAGAAAAGGGACTTAAAATATGTTCTACGGTCCATGATTGGAAATTTACGGGCACTCTACAAGGCATTCAAATACGTGTAAATCCGCGCGTGCCGTGTTTCCCTCACGACCCCGACGCACATTTCACGTTACCCTTACACCAACTTATTCAATATTTTCAGCACCCTCCCCCTTTATGTAATGCGGATAGACCTGGCGCCTGAAAATGCTCGCCTTAGGGGGTTTCAACGGCAATCGGACACCTCGCACGTCCTCCGACCGTGAACATGCCCCAAGGTTCCGTATTGTGTCCCGTGTGCCCTTTTAAATATTTAATAAAGTCTCACAACAACATCAGGGTCTTTCACTTTCATAGATGTAATTGATGACACGCTGATGATGACACCTTATCCCTACGGTGTTATTATTACTCCTTATACTGAAAGAAAAGAAAAATTGCAACAAAATCAGTTAACAAATTAATAGTACTGCTTTCAAGCTGTGTATTTTGACGAATCGATAAAATGCTACCATTCAGAAGGAGCAAATTTGTTTCATTCAAATTTTTTCTCTCTGTGTACAAGAGATATTGTTAAACTACAAAAAAGAAAGTAATAAATGAGATATGAATAGAATAATTTGTCATAGTATGTTGTTAAAACTAAAGTGTAGTGTTAAAACTAAATTATAGAGTATTATTTATTATCGCCATGACCTAAATTAGGTTACTTATTCCAGTGGTTTCAGTGCGCCGCGATGTTTCACGTTGAGTCTCTCTCGAAATTACATGGTAAATTTGGTAACTGCGGTTCCCGATAAGAAAGTAATAAAGCCATTTCAATTGTAACAATGAGACATAATGGTCTACAGATAAGGGGAAACTACCGAGCACATTACGTCTTTCCATTCGCGTCGTGGCACAATACGAGTGGTCGCCATGATGACTGTCACTAGAGACAGTTTAGTTTGTGGGACCCCGAACTTATTATCAAGACCTAGCGCAGATTATGTCCGGGTACCCTTTATATTACGTGTGCCCCGGATAATATGTCCATATTTCCTGAATTTAAGTATATATCAAACTGTTTTATGAACTGTGTTAATACAAAAAAGTATGCAATGCAGTACAACCTTTAGTTGAAGTATTTTTGACTTAATACTTTTATTAGTATTTGTACGACTCCCGACCTCAATTCTGAACATTCGAAACTGTATGTGAAGTGCCTGGAAGAGGAAGGGAAGAGACTTTGTGGACGCATTCGAACTCGGAGTTCGGCAAACTCATTTATATCAGCGTGAGGGCTCATGTGCGCCCTCAAATTGCCCCAGTAAATTGCCTATAAGTCTACATCGCATCCTATCCGCTTAAATTCCATCATACTGCCTACCATTACGTCGTATTGTTGTACGATTGGACGTGTATTTCATTTTTTATGTACTGCCGAGTCGATTTATTCCACTCAATTCAATACACATCTCTAGCGTTCATACAAGATAAAAATATTCGAGTAATCTCTAGAAACAATGCAGTCTCTATTACAGCAAAAAAAAAGTGAGTGAACTGCTCCCGGTAGTCTAATAAAAGGATCAAATTTACTCGAGTAATGGCCGAATTATCTTTCACAATGTAACAATGGCCGAAAATAACGATCTAACGGCACTAAATTAGGCTTAAAAACGGAGACATATGCAAATTTTAATGGTATCTCCGGGATGCAGTGCGGGGGTGGGGACTGTAGGGTGGTAGTCCGCCGCCACCGCGTTCTCCTATCTACGGCCCCCATGTTATCCCTTTTATATTCATTAATCAAAGTGCACAATGAGCGCTATCCTGTCCGGTCTACCCGCAGATATTTCTCTAATAGGACAGAAGGGCGAAGACGGGTCCTGGGCGACCGGCTGTCACCAGGATTAAATGTGCATAACGTTAGACGGTATTTCAGGATACAAGGATATACGAGGAGAGACGATGTATTGTCGCAACCTCGACGGATTAAACCACCGAGATATATATTACCCAAAATACACAGATCCTTGCTGCTAGCAGCACCAGCAACTAGCGGCTAATAAAACAGCCTAGTGTGACCGTGGCATAAGAAAATGTTCCACATAAGAATTAAAATGTTAAAATATTACGTATTTGGGTCATCGCCGCCACTGACTAGATCGATTTTTGTTTAGTTTAGCCGTTTATACAGGCCGCCGGCCGTCGACTTTAATATCCAGATAGGGGCGCGTTATTTGTTAACGTTATACCTGGTCGGGGCGGTAAAGCTATATAGCGGCGTTTTGTCCGTCCTTACTTTGCCAAATTGGCAATACAATGGGTATTGTATTGTCCTGCGGCTTCGCTACGGAATTCACATGTTAGTTCCGCGGTCTACAGCACAGTTGGGCGCATTTATTATCACCTATATTTATAACACCTTTTAATGTTATTGAGTCACATGATCCACCCATGACCGTACTGCGCGCATATATATAAGGTTCTGCGACAATCATAACTCGTTATTATTAAACAGTTTCCACTATTTAAACATAGAGGGCGCTGTATTGACTCGGTGAGTGTTTAGGCGTAGGGAAACTTCGCAATTAGTACAACGGGGGACTGCGCCCCGTGTTTGTTCTTATTGTTCGTGGCCGCCTCTCGAACGAAACTTTCCACTTTATAATTTATTTATGGAAATACATTAAAATGTTGCAGTCGCGAAAATGCGCGAGCTCTGAGGCCCTTTGAAAGGAATTAATTGCATCGACTTAACTTTCCAAGCGTTGTTTGGTGAGCTCTCTAAAAAGACACCGCCGTTCGCCGTACCAGCACGATTCCTTGATTTTATATTCTTTGGCGACCATGGAGAGGAGAATATTTTAAATTTAACGTTAGAAAATAAGAAGAAGAAGTTGGTGGTTGTAGTAAAGTATAAGTTTTGAACGACAAAGGCGTTTTTTTTGTCAAAGAACGAAAGTTGAAACTGCAATTCGTGAAGCCACATCTACTGAGGATGTCGAACTTAATGAAATTGATTAGAAAATGAAACACTATTTTATCGCATTATTTTTCTCTGTGCTTTTCTTCTAGGTGCCCTAGAAAGTAAAAATGAGCGTTTCCTTCTCTTCATTTATGACAAAAATGATCAAAACCGATCAGAAAGCCAATTACATGGGAAAATAGCGTTTATGTTTTATGCGCAATAATATAAACATCAATTCGCGAAGTTAACGCGATAACAGAACGAATATCTCATCATATGTGCGCCACTAAAATAAAAAATAAAACAACCTGTTATGTGTTCTGTTTCGTTCATATTAAAACAAATGTAACCATCATAATAAATTGTTGGTATAAACTTCGATGTATAGCTCATATCTCTCTCTTTATTTATTACACATAACAACAAAAAAAAATTTCTGCGGCATCAGTTTGTGTAATCAATTTTGATAGACTATGATTATGAAGTACTCGTTGTATAATTAGTTTATTTGAATTTACTTCAGTGCTCGTGATAAATGATGCAATCAAAAGAATAGTATATGTGAAATTATTTTAATAACAAGTCTTTATTTATCAAAACCCAATCATTGACCTAACTTTTTGAAATATAACATGTTACTCTACAACTTGTTGCTGCTTTTTTATTGGGTCCGCAAAATGGATGCACTAAATATTCCTGTTTTCTTTGTCTGTGGGACAGTAGTGCAAAAAATAAACATTGAGATAGGAAAAAACTGGCCGTCGTGAATAATTATGACCGTAGGAAAAGCTAACATCGTTCATGAATCATTGATAAGTCAAGAACAAACAATTCTTCCACCACTACATATTAAATTTGGGCTTAAACAGTTTGTCAAAGCTTTATATAAGAATGATGTTTGTTCCAAATATATTTGTTAATCATATCCTGGCCTCAATACAGGAAGATTAGAAGCCGGTATATTTGATGGACCACAAATGACTTAGGTTGAAGCATGGACAAGCTTTGTATCAGTTATTGAAACATTTTTGGGAAATCACCAAGCTGAACAATATTAACAATATAAATCGTTAACCAAATGCTTCAAAATTTTTAGAAACTAATATGAGTACCAAGTTACATTATTTTCATAGTCATTTAGAGAAATTTCCTGATAATTTGAGTGATTACAATGAAGAACAAGATGGTATTGCCATATAATGGCAGACTACTGCTGGACCTTAGAAAAGCACTGTCCTGAACAAAAATACAATAGAAAACCACACACAAAACGTTTTCTTAATTTAAATTTGTGGTTTTTCAATTATTTTATTGTTAACTTTAGAATTGTGTAATACACCTCATGCTATCGAATGGTAAAAAAAATCAAGTTACGTTGATATGGACTTAGCAGGTTAACACTTTATGCCGACGATAATTTATAGCGTTATTTTAATTTGAAATCTTTGAATAAAAGCTTTTAAATATATTGGGCTCTTTTAGTTAATGTTAGTTAAAATATGTATGGATTGCCTTTATCTCAAAAAGTGGAGTCAATTTAACAAATATTTTATTATTTTCATATTTAGTAGACCAGAAATACTTAAAATTGACTAATAAATCTCATGCCGCAAAGTCAATGTTCCCCTGTGTTCTTATACATTCCAATATTCACGAAGTTGATATATTACAAACCTAAGGTCAGGCAATTTACGAGAATGCGTCACAAACGTGAAAAAAACATTGTTTATGGTAAAAAATTACAATTTTCCTCCAGTTTAGCAATCTGTGAACAGTTCCATTATCGAAACCAATCGCTTTGTCTATGCGTAACCGAAATTAACAACCCTATATAGAGAGATACAGTCGTATAGAGAGATACAGTCGTGCGGTTGACTGCAAATCCACAATCACACTAATGACCCACGGCCACGTGCAGCTTTGGATAACCTGGACATTTGTTCGAGTTATTGTCACCTAACCATGGCGTACGCACACGTATTTGCTACGAAAATTGTGACTTGTGATCTATAATGTGTAATTTACATGCTGAAGACCTGAAACCGAAATGGAAGTCTGAAATATTTGTGGAATGCGAAGAAATTCGTATTTTTAGCTTATATGACTTGATTGTTACTTTAGTACTTATTAAAATGAGTCAGAATCTCTCAACGAGGAGAAGAATAAGTGAGCAGATTACAAGTAAAGATGATAATCGGGTTAAATTCCGTAATTAAGCAAATAGTGAATGGCCTTCTTCTGAATTGCGAACACGTTTTCCATTTCTCTTTGCCGGCAGGGCGGACACAATTTAAAATTTTCTTCTCGAGAAGGGTGACAAGGCAAGTATCATAAGAAAAGGGCGTCCTCGTCTAGATTACACAAGCTGATGAAGGGAATAAATCTAAATTAATTCAGTGTTCTGCGTGTAGACTACGGGCAAATATTACCCCCAAGATGTCGGCCCTCGCTTTTGTACTAAACGACGACCATTTCTCTTTTGACTTGTATGCGGGACGAAATGTGTTTAACTTTCCTCTATGGAGGACCTAAATCCAACTAAATCCCGGGTGGCCCCAACCCAATTTTCCTACTACCTCGTTGAAACCTTCTAAAATATTTAAATAACGTCAAATTTGTGTGCAAAATTGTGTTCAAGTGTCAAGTACCCTGAAATTTTGGTAATTGGGATTACAAAAGTTTAATTTATGTATACAAAAACGTATTAGGATGCACACAAAGAATGAACAAAAGTGCTTAACATCGTCAAACGTATATAGCGGTGATATGTGGCAAAAGACGCGAGGAACTGTTAGCGCCATCTGTAAAGTAATTGCACAACTTTCTATGTATCTCTCAGAGTAAGAATCTTGGGTCAAGAAACTGTTTTTTCATTGAAGCATGTATATTTTTCGTCCAACGTAATATTTTTGTTGTTGTAAGACGAATGTCTACTTTTTTATTGAAGAATAACTTTTTCTTCGACAGAGAAAAGTATACTTAAACAACTACATGAAAGTCTTATTAGAATAAAATATTATATGGATAGAAAAAAATCCTTTTCATGCTACACTATATCCGCAAGGATAATTTTTCTTGATATCTATGAAAAGGGTTCTCTCTGTGTAAAGAGAATATGTACAGAATATACCATACAGTTGCCCAACCCTGTATATTCATAAACATGAATATATACATGTTTTGTTGCATTAATAAACGGACTATTGGCCTAAGTGATACAATAATATTAACTACAGCATTGCGTCTGTCATTTTGCAGGCCTAATTAGTCTGATTTTGATTCTATTACGAAAGCGGTATGTGCGTTTGAACGCACTCGGTTTATTCAATCGTGCTTTGATACTGTTAATAAATTAGCATTCCAAAATTTGATTACGAGGGTGTTATTACGAACTGACTGTACAAAGTTCGAATATGGCGGAAATTAGGATTCTATATTTGTAAGGCAACTAATTAACCTATCTTTTACAAATTACTATGAAATATTTTTTGATTTTATTGGTGAGTTTTACTTTCCGACTAGTACCCTAGAAGGAAAGTATAGTAATCAGTTTGACAGAATCCACAGCCTTCGTCACTGTGTTGCAAATTGTCAGATTTTGACAAACGTCAATGCCACTGACATTACATGACGTCAGTGATGACATTAGGTAGGGTTCAGAGTGACTCTGGCTTCACAAAATTGAATAATTACAAAGGTGTTCAGACACTTCATTGTTCCAACGAAGTATTCGGAAAGTTGGGTGAAGGCCACCCCACATATTTTCAATTATGTATTCAATTTTGTACAACCGGCTTTACCACGCGGAACTTTAAACAGAAACTGACGTTTTCTGTGACATAATGACATTTGTTTTACTAAAACTTTGATTCTGGTCGTTAGAATTCGTGAAAATTGTAATTACTCATGAAAATGTTAGTACCACGTTATAAAACCGTGTAATACTGCGGATTAAAACATAAAAACATTACCCAGGAGCTTTGAGCTTTGCCCTTTCGCATACGTATATAGCTATATATAAATATAGCGAGCTAGCGAGTGGCGAAACGGCAGAGAAAATGAAATTTGAACTTTATTGCAATGCTTATTACACCAGATGCCGGATTCAGGGACGTAAAATGCGAGATGTCTAAGTGATATACTCAGTACGTGATTTCAGCCATTCTGCTTATTAGTTTCCTTTATAGTTTCCATATTTCCACACTGTACTCTTATTGTTAATCCCACACAACGGATCTTACTTTTAATAAGAAACAATTTCTTCAGTCTAGGTGCGATTTTTTTTGCATAATAATACGATAGGCAATAAATATTAATACCTTACCTAATATAAATTGTGGTGTGTTGTATTGTATATAAATAACTATGTTTATTTCTCTTTGTTACAGGTGAGTGTATTTCCTGATTCTTTATGCTCGGTAAGTGACTAATAATTTTTGTTTTTCGGTTTATTTAAACACGAAATTTCCTTAAGTTATTCGTTAGTCTTAGCAATAATTAATGTGGTAAAGCAGCGGCCCGTTGTTATTTTATCGCTTAAAATAATTTAGATCGTGCCCTGGTATTTTTAAGTATGTATGAACAGTTTAGTTTGGGCAGTTTTATATGGACAGTTTGCACATTCGACAAACTTTTTCATATAAAAAATATAGAAATTGACAAACTGTATATAAAATTTCAAAATGAGTACTTTTGTTAATTGTTTTTACGCCTAATTAATGCTTTTAACCTGGCAAGTACTCCATCATGTTCTTTAGGTCTTCTAGCTTATCACTTTGCATATGCGGTGCTGTGAACTGGTGGGTGGGCGTGTTAAATACGACGCATGGCACTTTCTGCCATGCCATTCCATCTTTTGATTGTGGCCTGAGGGTGGCCTGTAGAACCTATTGACACAAAAACCTCAATAAACATAAAAATGGCACTTGGACCCTTTTGATTAAAACACTTTTGATATAATGTAATGGACTTCTAATATAATTGACAAACATTTTTTGTTTTTCCAGTGGAAAAATACAGTGATTCACATATTTGCAAATAATCAAGCAAATTACATAAAATATTGCAGTATAATATAACCTATATTAGAGGGAACAATATTTTACTACTACTGATTTTATTTAATCATTGGAGAACGTATCAATTTATTTATTTATTGGGAATTTATCTCACTGGAATATAGTATTACGGTTTCAAACATTGCCAACGTTTTGTTGTAATTTTTAACATTTCTAAATCAATTCCAGATTAAATATTTCTACGTACATTGCGGTGTAAATTTGTTAAAATTTGTGAAATTTTAAATTCCATATTATGTTCAGAAGGCACATCTCGTAACTTTTAATAAAATTAGACACACTTACAACGAAAGTTCTATACACAGTTGTGCCGCGAAAGTGTCCATCGTTATTAATTTTCTTAATTAAAAACAATATTTGCCTTAATTTGGTGAAGGGACGGAATAAAAAGTACAGCAAGGGTTGAGGGCGCATCCCGAAGAAGTTGCGAGTTAATTTAAATTATCTTGCCGGGACATAATTAAAACTTAAAAACTTTTTGCTAATTTAATTTATACAGCGACGGCGGCCAGCACACCCCCACACTCCGGGTGCGCTGCAACGCGGGGTGCAATATATATTCTCACGCCGACGCCTCTAAAAAGTATACGAACCCCTTTGTACCAGCTAATTAAAAGATTCAATTACACTACAAACTACTGCTAAGCAGAAACGAAGACATTTTCCCATTCTTGTTTAGAGTTTTAGAACACACAGAAAAAAAGAATGCTCAGTTCAAGTCAAATTACTTTGAATCAAGTCCTTCATTCAAGATAAATTTAGTTGCAATGAGTAAATTATTAAGTCACTAGTAGTTTTGAATAAAACTTTGTAGTATTACCTACTTCAAATATTATAATAATAACCATTGGATGGATTAAAGAGAATAATAGTTATTAGAATAAGTAATTGGTTGTTTTTCTTGGAAAAACAAATCTTTTAGAAAAAGATATTTAGGTTTGGTTCAACACCTTCTATGTTCTACAGTAATTTATTATAAAAATAAACATGTCTTAAAAATTTCTCTGTGTGTTCATGTAAAATAAAATTACTATAAACTGCAAGTTCGGCAACGTTTAGTCTAGAAAAAAAAAAAACAAATAAAGAAATCGATAACATAATTAACGACTACCTAGAAAAAAAAACGATGCATTAAATTTATCGATAAGGTATGTTGTGGAATTGAAAAAGGCACATAAAGAAACTCAAGTAAACGAGCATTGATTCTCTTTGTATTCAATAGGTCCATTACTAGGGGGTAGGCGAAGTAAAGTGGAAAAAAAGCATTCTTTTGCGGCTTCTGGGGCAGCCCAGAAAATGTTTCCACGATTACATCTTAGGTCGCTTTCTCCCCACAGAAGAACATTATCAAAGTTTGACTCTAGATAAGGCAAGAAACAATTACACCGCATCTAGATAAGGGAGGGAATAGAACTTTTAAGGCGTATACACCCCTATTGTTCGATAAAATTGATAACGTATTTTTTTAAAGGAAGTTAGAGCGGTAATATACATTTTTTTGAGTATTTTAGTATATATTTTGTATTAGGTTGCATATTTCATGTATTCTAGACTTTTTTTCTGCTCAATATAGCGTGCGGAAGTGTATAATTCCTATCTAGATACTGCTATGTATGTACATAAATCCGCAATCACGGTTTTTTTGCCGTGGAACCCGTATACGACCCGCGTATCGATCAATTTTGTTACGGGGTCATTCTGCCCCGTTTCTCACGTATACCGACTGACTATCGAACCGAATTACAACACGTTCCGGATTTGATGTGTACATTTGAACAGTTAGACAGCATAATAGGTGACAATTCCGATTAATCCTAATTATAGGGGACGTGGTAAGCTGATGTGCCTTTTAGTCGAGCATAATCCGAATCTGATCAAAATCAATTTGCATTATCAGGCTAAAATAGTAATCTGGAAATCTAGTTATATACCAGATTCTACTAAGAATTCTAGTAATGATTATTTAAAAGTGTTATTCGAAAAAAAAAAAAATCACACTAATTCGGGGTATGAATAAACATAGTTTCCCTCATATAACGTACAACCACTTCTACGTACACGTATTTTACATTTGCAGGACCATTGATTTCTTGTTAAAGCTCCCAATTCTGCGGTACTGCACACTGTAAATAGTGTTCAATCGTTGCATTCTGTATAATTTATGCTTTACTCACGGTCCTGTCTTTGAAATGGAATTAGTGGTAAATACTATATAATCCTTCTCGTTCAGGATAAAGCAGGACTGAATATATAATATATAGTATTCTATCTTCAGTATAGTATTTACATTGTAGGAGGTCAAAATGGGGGTAACAACCGCCACTCCCTAACATGATAGCATTTTGGCCAAGCGCGGTTTAAGGGCTTTAATTACTGGTCAAAATTCTAATTCATCAAATCTCTTCCAATTTATTCGAAGGCAAAACTAACTGGGTTCTTTTTCTTGAACCTTGTGAACACATTTTCTGACTACTAACTGACGCGTTTAAGTATTTAACATTTAATAAGGGCTGATAAAGCAAGACTACTCAAATGAAATGAAAAACTTATCAAAACAATAACATCTATTAACAATAATAATCAACAATCCCGTTTGATAGGTTACATAGAAAAATGAATGAAGCTTTGAACATATTGACGTTTAAATTAAACCTAGGAGTTGATTTAGACAGACACACGTTTAGCAGAAATATGAATAATTTAATTTACAATGAAATGTGAGACGAGTTGAAAAGACTTACCAAACTTAAGCGCCTAAGAACGCACTTTGCATGACGGTGGTTGAAATGAGAAGGAGCGAGATCTGTTCGTTTGCATCCCTCGACCCCAAAGGAAGCCGGAAGCATTTCTTCTTAACCAATGACAACTCTTCAATTTTAAACTTATAACATGCGGTCAAATCCTAAACTAGCAAAAACCTTTGACATTCCCGAATGTTCTTACAAATATCTCGCTTAATTTGATCATATTTTAATAAATAAATAATGGGTTTCCGATCCATTACAACATTACTAGTGTTTCCTTCATTTCAAAAGTCAAAGTCAACTAATAACCAAAAGAAAACCACCACAATAAACCTAATTGAAGCCTTAGAGCATCCTCAGGAGCTGAAGTATTGTCAACGCTGTATCTCCTCCGTTACGCTGCGATGGTTCTCCGTAGTTCTTTGTGTCTGCGGACGCGTATCGAACCTCGAAAGTCGCCAAGGAAATCACGGCCTCTCTCATACTTTTTAAACTGTATCATCATCCAGCAGATGCGTGTCTTCACGCTCAGAAGACCACGCGTTGAAAAAGCGGAACACGAAAACAATTTGTTAAGGGGCCGAGACCATCACTGCCGTTGCAGTTACGCGCCATTTCCCGTCCACAATGGACAAGAAACCAGAAAAGCTACGACGACAACCAACAGAAAAAAGTAGAGTACAAACTGTGACCAATTTCGTCAGAGAGAATGTTTAATTTCCAGGAGTATTCCTTGGTTTTATTGTGGCAATTATTTTTATTATGTGATGGGTGACAACTATGAAGAACGGATATCAATAATTAGATAATTAATCTTATTAGTAACGATAATAAACCCTTGTTCATAACGAGGTAAATTTAATTGTGCGAGTTCAATCAAATCGAACGAAATCCGTCGATATTCGTTTATAATATGCATTTAATGAGGTTGTTTGTCCCTATTACGTGGGTTTCGGTCAGAAGGATAATTGCCTCATGACGTAAATAGGAATTATATCATTTTAAGGTACACTCGTCCTGCACAAAGGTGGTTATAAATAGAAACTAATAATACCTACCCATTTAATAATTCAAAAACCTCCTCAATTCTTCTAGTATGATTGTAATCCGTGAATGATGTTTGTCGATAAAGAAAACAACAAAATGAGGACAACACCGTTTTTGCGGAGTGCCGGTACTCGGTAAATAAACCATTCATTTTTATTGATGTCCTCCCCTTGCGACTGAAGTGATTATCGGTGTTTGCCCGAAAAAGTGGCCAACGCGTTACCACAAAACGGAGAGCCATTAATTCGGTACACAAAGGCGACCCAAACATTAAAACTGAACTCATAAGTATGTGCTATTAACGGACTGTTTATCTTATAATACGTAACTCATTGAGTTTATCCATATTTTTACTTGTCATGCTTATGAATGATGTAAATCATCTTTAAAAATAGGGGTACTTTACTCTTTTGTAATTTTCTTAATTCTTAAACACCCGGCATACGCAAGCAGACACATAAAACTTTAATAGAATAATAATTCCGGAGATAAAAACTTGAAATTTCATCATCTAGCCAGATTTTTATCACAAATAAGCGAGACAACAGGTGTTGATTTTATTCTAGCTCGCACAATCTAATAAAGAGCGCTTGCAATAGTAAAAATCTCCCTCGGCACAGTCGACACTAAACACCATACAGCGTTACTCAAACGCTGCAAGCTTTTACGACTTGTAAACCCATAAGCGTTGGATGTTCCCTGAGTTGAAAGTAAACTTCTTTTATTTGCCGGCTTCACCTCGTACGTGTATTTAAGAATTTAATCTCTCGCTTCCCTTTGTACGGAAATCTATTAAAATGTTACCGTCTCCGGCCCGCCTTTACCTGGGAAATGAGACATCCTGTGCAGACATGTCTCTCCCAAAAATAAGAGACCTACCTGATCAGCGAACCGTTCTGTTACTTTAGGGCTTATTATTTTGTCGGATACGCGTACTTACTTTTATAATTGCTTTCCTTTACCGGCGAGGCATGGCTTGTAGGTCACCGGAAATTGGTGAGAGACCGGGTTTCCTTTGATACGTGTGGCCGAGGTAGTGCAGAGAGTCTTACCTTATCGTTAAATTTTAGTTAAATAGTTCTTCTTCTTAGTTGTAGCGGTCATGTCGGAATGACGACCGTCTAAAAGCTAATGGTATTGCATTTTCAGCAAAAGACCGAACCGCATTTTCCCGGAAAATTTAATGATCGTAAAAGTATCAAGTTTAATCAAGAAATGCTTAAAAGTGCAAACATAAAGGCCAATGGAATTGTAGCATTGAATTTTCTACTTTTTTTTCGTAGTTCAGACCCCAAGGGATGTTTTTTTGCTTTTACCACTAACTCTCCCTTGATAATCAATATGTAAATTATGATTTTCCCTTCGTGTAGCGCACCCTCTGACACGTCACTCCACTAGACACCCTCATATCAAACAAAGGGATGTGGTAATCCACATTACATCCGCTTCGATGTACTTCACCCCAAATGTACATCAGCACAAACATACAGGGTGTAACACAAAAAACACCCCAAGCTGTTTTATTTGATATTTACTGGGTGAAAAATCATAAGCGTACCAAGAAAACGGGTAATTTTTGCTATGATTTTAAAGAAATGCTATCAAGAAATTTAAACAAATATCTAAAAAAATCTTTAAGGAGAATCATTTCAAATCACTAGCCGCTACAGAAGTGTTCTCAAAATGTGAAAATTAAAAAAAAAGAAGCAAACAAATTCTAAGTAACATTCCCAAATAAAATATTTCGATATATTAATATTCCAGGTACTTTACTCTTATGAAATGTCTTTCATATTTTTTCAAACACCCGGTATATGGTACGATATTTTTATGATCTTATGATGGTATTCTTGATTTAAGACCTACCGCCAACTTAAGCATAACATAAAAACATAAAAAATAAAATTTTCTAAGAAATGGATAATAAAAGTTTTTCCCATATGGTGCGGACTTTCCTGGACACACTGTATATCTAGACGCTATATACACGCCATATCTATGTACCCAGCGATTTGAAAAACTAAAGTTAAAGACAATCGTTCGAAATTGAAAATGATTTTGCAAAAAATAAAAAATTTGGCTATATTGCTATAGATAGATTCAGCCATCCCTTTGATGGAAATTATCATATTTATGACAGAAATTAAGTAGCGGATAATATAGATTCACATAACACATACACACATGCAAAATGTTATCAAATAATTTTCGACAATCAACAGAATTTCTAATTTTTACTGGGAATACAAGTTACTTCGTTCAAGTTCGGAAAATAGAAATTTATTAACACTAAACATACGATTTGTCTGTACTGTCATTAATCCTAAAATAAACGCCCTATTGTCATGTGATTACTGTAATTTGTCACTCCATTTCCAGGAAATACCCTTTTGTAAATCTATTCCTTTTGTGCTTGATAATGGGTATACTTATATAAATATGCTTCAATATATATTTAACAGCATATATTTAAAGAATAATAATAGCTGATCTACATATATGTATTTAGGTACGTTGTTAAGTAATCTAAGTTATTATTGAGTGATAATTTTGTTATGTAATAAGGAATTATAAATGAAACACTTGTTTAGTTAATTAGGTTCACATATATCTTTTATTTTTAATGTAAAAGAAACGCTCGTCTCGTATATAATAAGTACAATAATAATAATAACATGTTTATCATCATTTTTTCCACATTTATTTACATATCAAACATTACTGGTAACATTACGAATACTGTGTTTATTATCAATTTTGCTTTCTGTCGTTAAAGTACATTGACAAGTCAGACAAATCAGACTAGCCAGACAAGTCAGATAAGTCAGACAAGTTAGTAATATAGTCATAGTCAGTAATCCCGTCAGAAAAGTTTTCTTTTACCACATTTAAAAAACATTAATGTACGTAGTTTTTTTTTTAATTCACGGGGACGTCAATAACATTATTAATTCTTAACTATAGCATTCGTTAAATATATTTACATGTATACAGACATTTAATTTAGTATTGTTATTATTACTTTCTTGGGGAATATGTCTCGCTAGTTAATACAAAAATAAGTTAAAGTATTCTTCGTCTTTTTGACCGCTACTCATATTTACAAGGGTCACAGATCAAGCTGGATATTTGTTTTTCCTTTTTTTTGTTTTGATTACGTCATATTTGAGTCAAATGTAACAATATCCAAGTTAATCCGTGAATTATGTACATACATACATACACACAAAAGAAAATGATGTTTTTCCTATGTATATTTTACCTATATTCTTCTTCAGTCTTTTGAGGAATTGCGAATACCATCTTTCACGTATCTATACAATTTATACAGCACATATACATCAATTCATAATTTACATCTCACTTTGTCGTATAAAAATTATTTAATTATATCACACACGGTTTTGCAAAAAAACACTCACAATTATATTTAGGTGTATTGTCCTCTTCCAGTCTGACTTATGTAGGAACTTAAAGTCTTTGGTTTTCAGCATTTTACGTTTAACAAGAGCTTTTTAAACGTCTGTACCACACCCTTCTTGGTAACCTTCATCGGGAGAGTTCCTATTTTGCGTAAACACTCGTTTTAACGCGGTTACGGGCGGTAGCACCGGAACACTACCTTTCTGCCAGACCCTTAACGTTTTAGTATTGACTGGAAGAGCACTGGACGTTGACACGAATGGATCTTGCTTTGCCTCCACTGGTAACCCATAATCCGAAGGGTAACCACCGATAACAGTCCTTGAATTGATGTCTTCCACCGAGTTAGTTTTTGAATTCCCCACGGCAATGATTGGGGTTTTATCATCATATTGGGTTTTATCATCATAATGGGTTTTATCATCATACTTGGTTTTATCGTCATATTGGAAAGTTGGGTTCGTAGCGCTGGTATGCCTAAAATGGTCAGAATCGTGTTCCCATAAACCAGATGGGTATAAAGAATCAGCGTTTCTACTGTAATCACCACTTCCTGGCCGGTCGATTGGTTCAATGGTGTATCCATCATCCTCGAAGGTTTTGGTGTCGTTGATCAAATCTGGATTGTTACCAGAGTTTGAAGATGGCGAGACAAAACAGGAGTTTGGGTTCATGATGCTTCCGTTTCCGTTGTAATGGCTGGTGGTGTATGTCATCTCGTTTGTCCTGGGTGGTTTTTGAACAGGGTTGCAAAAGTTGAGATCCGTTGGGATTTTCCTTTCGGAAAATGAAGACGTCTCAACATTTGGTGCAACCGGTGATATACTAGCTTTACCATTGGCTACTGCAGAGCCGTTGACGACAGTGACTACTTCAATTTGCCCAGGGGTTTTACTTTCTGAGAAGGGCATCCGCCTCAAGCGAACCAATAAGAACAATATCACCATCAATATAAACAAGATCAGCAAGACCAAGGCAGCACCTAATCCAGCGATTTGTCCATTCCCGAGCGTGATCATTCCAGCTGTTCGCATGGACACCCTCAATGTGAAATTAGCTTCTGCGTTTCCTGCTCTATTCTCGGCAACGCAGTAAAACTCGCTCGAATCCGTCTCTTGGGCATTAGTCAAGACGAGATTGCTCCGTTTCTCGAATCTGCCCTCCTCAAAAATGAATATCTTCTGATGAGAGCTGAACGCGGAATTATTCACCAGCAATCTCCCATTCCAGTACCAATTGATGTGCGCCGATGGTACTGCGCTTGCCCTGCATAAAATGGTTGCGTTGTCTCCAGCGGTGGTCTCGATGTATCTATTAACAGGTAGCATCTCCGGTTTGCAGGCGAAGTCGTCCACGTGAAGATCCTGGAAGGATTTGTGGATAACCCGTTCCGGGCCGCCGGAGCATACCGGGGAAATTGGTATTGGGATGTTGTAGCGTTGAAGCCATTCCTTGATCGGTCTTAAGCGGCAGTCGCAATGCCATGGGTTATCTTGAAGCTCGACCTCGTTGAGTTTATACAAGACTTCCACAGTTCTTGGGCGAAGCTCCGTCAAACGATTACCGTTTAATTTGAGGACTAGTAAAGATTCAACTCCTTCGAATGCTTTGGGTTGGATGGTTTGTAGTTCGCATTGGGAAACATCCAGCTTGATGAGAGCTGGAACGGCTTTGAACGCGTGGGAGTCGATTTTCTGAATTGGGTTATTCGAAAGGATGAGATCTCTTAAGAAGGGAACGTCCTGAAAGGTACCTGATGGAACATCAGTTAGGATATTATGGGATAAGTCTAATTCAATCAAATTAGTCAGGCCATTAAAAGCCTCGTCGTCGATTTGCCCGATTCGGCAGTTTTTCAAGTAGATCTTCTGGAGGTTCACCAATCCGGCTTTCACAAAGGCCTTCCTGGGAAGGATCTGGAGATTATTTCCAGATAAATCGAGCACTTGGGTAACAACGTCCAAACTTGTTGGTATCGCGATTAGTCCACGCTCTGTACACTCAACAGTTTCTTTACCATTCTTCCATTTGCACGTACACACTGACGGGCAATTTCCACCACTAATCCCACCGGAAACTTGAACTATCACAAGGGCTAGAGTCACGAAACACGCGGTCTGCACGAGCAACATTTTAACTTGTCTTCACTGACACTGGTGGTTGGTATATCCATGCGCGGTAACTCCTACCCGATCTGAAACGCGTCCGCATAGAGACTGTGGGCGCTATTCGCCACTCGCCGGTACCCCCGCTTGCTACCGTCACCCCCTCTAGCGGCCTTCTTGCGCACTGCTACCGAAGTAACCGGTAACCACTGCAACACTCGGCGTACTGATTTTTTATTTGCCGGTGCAACTTTGCTACTGATTTTTTTTTTTTTGAGTAAACGTCATATTATTTTAAAAATTGAATAATAAACCAGCAAACGGAAGGAGTTTTCTTTTTTTTTCTGGGTTAAAAAAAGGTCGGTCGGTCGAACTTGCTTAGGTTGAAACCTAAAATTCTGAATTGCAAATTTGCTGGCTACGCTACTCCGTTATTGAATACATATATGAATAATAATTTTGGACGACTGGTCCACTGACGTGTTTTTGATTTATGTATGTGTGAGCGAGTTGTCCCGGTACGTGCTACACTTTTTGATACGCCAATGAGTGACAGATGGACAAGATCGTTGCTGTACTACAGATTTTTACACTTTACTTTTTATATTTCTAAACACAATGCTTAGCTAGTTTAATATGCGAAGCTTTTCCCATATTAAATGCATATCCACGAAATAACTATCAACTTCAGTCAAGACAAAATTTTCTCAGAAGTATTTGTTTACTTGATTCACACAAAAGGTGTTTTACCTCAACCAACCAATTTTACTTTAATGGTTCTTAGAATATATAGAATTTTTCATGCAAAACACTATATTCTTAAAAGAATTCATAAGAACATTTAAAGCTATGCAACATAGTTTCATTTACAAACAAAATCATTTCGCTTCAAAGGAGAAATTTGTGAGTTTTGAATCAAAATATGGGTCCGTTCACCTTAGTAATCATTTATTTCAATGGCTGTTCTCTAAAATTTAAAGGGTTATTCGAAAAACGGGTCAAAGTCTAACAATTCACCTCAGAGCACAGCAAACGTTCACGGGACAACGAGAGCAAAGAAAATCCGAAGAAATATTATTAGTACAATGGCTGGCTTAAGCTGTTCTTGCCTGTCGAACGACACGTTTTGTACAATTCGTGCCGTTTTATTGGTTCGAGCTCCGAGCACGAGTGTACGTGTACTTTTCTATAAAGGATGGTTTTACACCCCCAGGAAATACCCACCAACCCCTTTACCCCTTGTTTTCACTGCACAATCCTGTTTTACTACGGATAATATTATATATAATATTGATCTGATCGAACGACGCTAGGATTAAAGGAGTAAAGTAGATTTTATTATCAACTCTGTGCCGCATGTCGTGCTATACGGTGTACTTAAGTTTCCCCCACTCCAGAATTGCATCTCTTCAACTGGAAAAGAAAATGACGTATGAAATATTGAACTAAAGTTGTGTTTTAATCATGATTACGTAGAAATTTCGTCGACGAACGTTGTTTTGAGATTTGGGGGGTTGTATGACACGTGATTGGGGTGCCGGGTGCGTGCCTGACGGCAGTTTTGCCAACATCTAGAACAATCCGGGTCTGTGGCGCGCTTGCCACCGAAATAGATGCCGTTTTGATTTGGCCGATTTCAGCGAAAAGTTCTTCTTGTTTATTCGTATGATTTGTGAGCGGGCCATCAAACTGAAAGTTTCGGTTTAGTTTAGTGATGTTGGGCAATATTGTTATTGCCGAGGCGTATAATTGATCCTATTTAGTTGTTTAGTTTGATATTAAATGGAGATTTAACGTCACGTCAGCGTAAAATGGAATATTTTGATTTTATATAATGTATTTCAGGAGAATTGACAGTTCGTTTCGTTAGAGATCGAATATGGTGAACGTCAGAAATAATTGACGTGAAAAATGAAATACCATCGGCCTTCAAATCCTTCCTCCGTTATCTTGATATACTGCTGAAACCGTTGCTCTTGTTCTTCATTGTAATCACTCAGATTGTCAGGAAATTTATCTAAATGACCATGAAAATAATGTAACTTGGTACTCATATTAGTTTTTCAAAATGTTGAAGCGTTTTGTCAACGATTTGTGTTGTTAATATTGTTCAGCTTGGTAATTTGTCAAAAATTTGTCGATAACTGATACTAAGCTTGTCCATGCTTCAACCCAAGTCATTTGTGGTCCATCAAAGATACCGGCTTCTAATTTTCCTGTATTGAGGCCAGGAAATGATCAACAAATTTATTTGGAACAAACACCATCCTTATATAAAGCTTTCACAAACTGTTTAATAAGCCCTAATTTAATATGTAGTGGTGGAAGAATTATTTGTTCTCAACTAATCAATGATTCATGATGTTAGCTTTTCCTACGGTCATATTTTTATTGTCGATGCGCATTTTTTTTTCTATCCCAATGTTCATTTTTTGCACGACTGTCCCACAGACAAAGATTATATATAAATATTTTTATAGAAACATTTTTTGTTGCCCTGTGTTATTATGAAGTTATTAAGTTATGAACCTCTGAAATTGTTTATCAATATATTTTTATATTTGATTTTTGGCACGTCTGTTATTATTTATTATAAAACAGAAGAAATCCTGCTCATGTCATGTCACCGGCTTTTTTGAAATTAGGACCAGTCAATTATTTTTAATTGGTGGAACAAACCTGTCAACATATTTATTTTTAGAAACAGGCCATCTAAGAAATATGTTTGAAAACGACTGCTCACCTTTTTTGACAAATAGAATTGTCATTGCATTAAAAAAAAAAACCCACAGTTAAACTGCCCAATAATCTATCTAATAACTCGATTCTCCGTATTGAAATTCCTTTGGCACCAACTCAACAGTCGACCCCGAGAACGTGTGAATACTCCATCCAAATAAAACGAGTATTTACGTTCCATTATGTCAAAGCTAGAGCCTCAGCTGAACGAAAAATACCCAATTATACGACCGGCCAACATCACCCGACACAAACACGGATTTGGATCTTGTAGAACGCGGTCTACGTCTGACAATTTATTTTTGAATGGTGTGGGTCCTACGCATTGTTAGCAATGGCTAGATGCAGGTAGGAACGTCTTTCTTTCACTGGGACGCCATTCAATGTTGGGAACTTTGTCACCTGACCATGTGTCGTCGCAAACGACCATCATTTGTCCTTAGGAGTCCTCAGTATGGACTAGGAAAACCAGAGTTATAGTCTAGACTCTAGGTGTTATTGAGTGGGTGTTCCGACCAACACAGCGGGTCTCCCACTGGAGAAACAGTCTCTGTTGGTTAATAGTTGATGGTTTGGGTTTACGAATTTTCGGTCTGGGTCACGTATTTAGGATTTTGTACCTTTTTGAGATTCAAAGTCGACGACTTTTCGTAAAGAATTTCGACACATAAGATCGAACGACAAAATAGAGAATATTGGCAAGCAACAGTCTTGCATCGTTGTCGTGGTAGTAGTTGAAGGATATTCGCTTGGATTGGCACTTAAAACTTTCGAATGGCAAAATATTGTGCAGTAACTCGGCACGCGCAGCTATTATATATGCCTTGCCAGGGGTAAATACGTCCATGTGAACACGGAAAATATTGTACATCTGCTGAATATTTGATAGTTCTGGATCGATGGGTAGCGAGCGCCGCCGCCGCCGCCTGGCGAGCAAACTTCTCAGGGGGCAGTTCATGTTTAGTTTAAGAACGGAGAAAACTTTTCGATATTTGTCCTAGACGGCGACGCGTTTTATTAATATTTCACATTTTTAAGCGCAGAGACGAAACAGATTGAATCTTTTTGCGCGTCGGGAGTTTCAAAACTGGTCAGAAAAGAGTTGAAAAGAGATTTTGTCATGGACCGACGGACCCGTCCGGTGTGTCCTCAGGCTTGCCGACCACATCCGGCGCGCTCGACATCACCAAAGCGGACGGCATAAATATTTATAAGGAGTCCCAGCCGCCTACGTGAAACGCCGGATTAAATAGAAGACGCAAGCAACGTGAGCGTCGTAGAAGACCGTTAAGGAAATAAGCGGTTCCACCCCCATTCCCCCCACCAACCCCCCTCCTAAGCACTTTTAAAATATTTAAAACCGATCGACTTGTGATTACTACCCATCGAACTTTTAACTTTCCACGTTATTCGTTGAATATCGACTAAAACAGTTTATTTTCTCATTAAAAAAAAATTGCTATTTTGACACTATATTTTCATTACCTACTTAACCTTTACGTTTTACTCGCAAATTGTGCATCTTAGAGCAACAAGATCTTCAAAAATGGATTTCTGGGACAATTTTACACCCGGTACTCTTGGAATCATCCATATCTTGCAATTAGTTCATTCACAGTTTCGTTTGAAAGTGAAAAATTGCTATTTTGACACTATATTTTCATTACCTACTTAACCTTTACGTTTTACTCGCAAATTGTGCATCTTAGAGCAACAAGATCTTCAAAAATGGATTTCTGGGACAATTTTACATCCGGTACTCTTGGAATCATCCATATCTTGCAATTAGATCATTCACAGTTTCGTTTGAAAGTGAAAAATTGCTATTTTGACAATACAGTTTCATTACCTACTTAACCTTTACGTTTTACTCGCAAATTGTGCATCTTAGAGCAACAAGATCTTCAAAAATGGATTTCTGGGACAATTTTACATCCGGTACTCTTGGAATCATCCATATCTTGCAATTACATCATTCACAGTTTCGTTTGAAAGTGAAAAATTGCTATTTTGACACTATATTTTCATTACCTACTTTACCTTTACGTTTTACTCGCAAATTGTGCATCTTAGAGCAACAAGATCTTCAAAAATGGATTTCTGGGACAATTTTACATCCGGTACTCTTGGAATCATCCATATCTTGCAATTAGATCATTCACAGTTTCGTTTGAAAGTGAAAAATTGCTATTTTGACAATATAGTTTCATTACCTACTTAACCTTTACGTTTTACTCGCAAATTGTGCATCTTAGAGCAACACGATCTTCAAAAATGGATTTCTGGGACAATTTTACATCCGGTACTCTTGGAATCATCCATATCTTGCAATTACATCATTCACAGTTTCGTTTGAAAGTGAAAAATTGCTATTTTGACACTATATTTTCATTACCTACTTTACCTTTACGTTTTACTCGCAAATTGTGCATCTTAGAGCAACAAGATCTTCAAAAATGGATTTCTGGGACAATTTTACATCCGGTACTCTTGGAATCATCCATATCTTGCAATTAGATCATTCACAGTTCCGTTTGAAAGTGAAAAATTGCTATTTTGACACTATATTTTCATTACCCACTTTACCTTTACATTTTACTCGCAAATTGTGCATCTTAGAGCAACAAGATCTTCAAAAATGGATTTCTGGGACAATTTTACATCCGGTACTCTTGGAATTATCCATACCTTGCAATTAGATCATTCACAGTTTCGTTTGAAAGTGAAAAATTGCTATTTTGACACTATAGTTTCATTACCTACTTAACCTTTACGTTTTACTCGCAAATTGTGCATCTTAGAGCAACAAGATCTTCAGAAATGGATTTTACAATCATTCCGATCTTAGACCAGGACTGTTCCAAATTTTTTTCCACTTTCAAATTCATTCCATTCCTGTAGCCTAGAACCCAATAACTCGGCTTTTTCTTTTGATAAACCTCTCTAGAGTCTTTATCCAAATCTAAGTCTTTAAGCAAATCTTAGCAACTTAACAACAATCAAAACTTAGCAAAACAAGCGACACAGGCAAACACAGGCAAAACTGCAAAAAATTCTATTCCATTTTTTGCAAAGTAAGAAATAAATTACTACCCCTGATAACATGACGTTTTGCAAATAGGTTTTTAATGACAGTCAACAACAGCCGGAAAACAAAATAGTTGCAATTTGTTTCATTACAAAACCCGAATTGGAGAGCGAATTCGAACAAAAACTAATCGTTTACAGGAACTGCAATAACAATAATTGTTTCGGGGGGTGTAAATATGTTTTTCGGTCCGATTGTTAAATCCGGTAAATATGTAGATTCACGGTCCAGTGGACGAGCGACGGCCAGGTCCGCGCGTTTGTAGGTGTGAGTAATGGGCCAGCACACTATTACCAGAAAATTATATTGAAACATAATGGTAATTAAGCTTGGGTGGAACTGGCGGGGGAGGTGGACATCGGCACAATTGCATCCCTCATTGGACAATCAACCCAACGTTATAATGCCATTGTTGCGCGATAACAATGACCATAAATCCATAAACCTAACGACCTGTTTCGGGACCAGCTACCACCACTAACACCAGCACAAACCCCCGCGACCCATCCCCCACTACGATCCAACACAGATTGCCTTTTTTATTTACCGTTTCCGCACGCCACTGTCTACCCCCGCCCGTGTCGCAGACAATCAAATTACAACCAATAATTGTAATACATTCGGACTGATAACAATTCAATCACCATAATGACGACAATTTTAGATAGATTATTTATAGATAACTTAAAAAATCGTCAACGACAAAATTGTTATCCTTTTTGTTCACTCTAGTATACATCCTGATTGGTCTAAACTTACAATTTAATTGTTTTGATTCGAAAGATTAGTTTCCCAATCAAACTTGCCTATCGTTGGAGATTCGAAGACGGCTTCTCTGAGTTTAAGGGCTATATCTGAGCAGGGGTAATTCGTTAAATAGTTTAAAGGTTCCCTATAGATTACCGAACTCCTCAAGGATGGGTATCCAGCAGCGCCCACCCCAAATTACGAAAGTAACGAGAACAATTAGTAAGTTTGCTCGTTTGGATCGTTTCCCTTCATTGCATCTCCTAATCGCATACACGCACCACTTGGTCTTATAGATCCGCAAGACTTACTTCAATTACGCCACGGTCACACTAGGCTGTTTTATTAGTCGCTAGTTGCTGGGTGCTGCTAGCAGAAACCCATTGTGTCCATTATGTGATCAGTATTTTAACTAGCTCTGTGTATATGTCAAAATTTTCGACTTTAGTTATTGGGCATTCTAGAAATATGTGGTTAAGGCTTCCCACCTGTCCACATTCGCAATATGGACATTTTAGGATACATTTTAGGTTATCTGCTATCTGTTACTGTTGTTACGAATGTCCGGCAGGGGGCGTTTCGGGTTTGACGTTACTGTGGTAATAGCAGCAAAACACGGGTCGACAAAAATCGATTTTTTGGATCTAAAATTGTTTTTAAGGCCGTTTTTTTTGCTCAAAATTCTTTGGGAAGGGTATTTAGAGGGATCTTATCGTAAGACATGAGAGCGAGCGGCTTTTATAAGGTCGGCAGGAACGGATAAAAAATGTAAATTTTTGACGTTCATCGATCCGCTTGTCGGAATTTCTAGACGTCACATGACATTTTCTCGAGGTTCGCCTTCACCCGAAGGGGTGCAAAAACGTGATTTTTTTTTCAAAATTGACGCATTTAATTTACAAAATATCGCGCAGTCCACGCGGAATTGTGTCCTTTTTTCAATTCGAGCGTCAAAAGTAATATCGAAAAGCCCAATTTTGCAGCTACTCGATCGCAAATGTCGGCGAAAATGGGCGATTCCGCTGAACGCGCCCTACACTTGAAAGTTCGTAATTAGTATAGGTAGATAGACAACTGTATCGTTTAAAGCCCTTTATATTATCTCGCATGATATTTATAAAAGACATTTCGAAAAATACATAATTTCCTGAGTTAATATTCATGCTGGTTGTAAAACAGTAATAGATTTCCACAAGTATGTCAAAATATTCTCAACTATGTCAAAATATTCCTGACTTAAAAAAATAAATTACAATATTCTCAATTACACCAAAAAGATTTCTCAAATGCAACATCGAAACAATCAATTCTTTTCTGCGTTAAATCAATTCGATTCTATTCTATGTCGAATATCAGAATGCAAAGCTCTGGAAGCTGGAATAAAATGTTCTGCAATTCAGTCGAGATATACGGAAGAACACTTCAAACAGTCTCGGTGTTTGTCGTGTACTAGACATAAATATGTTCGTTGTTATGCAGCACGTCGAGTTCTAGCTGGTCGCATCCTCAAACAATATTTTAATAAACTCGCGCCCTTTTGCGCTTCGTTCCACCATCAGACGTGAACTTTGTCTCCTAGTGTGACTTGTCACGTTACCCGTCTTTACCCCTCACTTTTATATTCACTGAAAATGATAATATAGCTATTCTTATTATTTCACAATAGAAATAAACGTTAATATTTAATATTATTTAGTTTTATTGATATTATCCATACATTTTTATAATTATTTAAGATTTATATTGGGATTATAACAACACTAGTAAAAATCACTGGTTAAAAATCGAGATAGATATTTAAACGTAAAATGATTAATGTCCAATGAAAAAGTGTGAAACTTTGTTGTAAAAGCTATTGGAAGACTAGTATAAGACCAGTATAATACCACTGGTTGTCAAGAATAGCCGGGGAGCAGTTCGGTTAAAACTTGAAATAAGATTTTATGGTGGAAAACTTCGTTGTTCAATGAAGTATATGATGTGATCGTGTTCGGGCGTCGGCCATACTTCTCGGTGGAGGCTGCTGTCCATTATCACACCGGAATCTAACTCTAGCGGAGCCCCGAAATCAATGAATCAATGCTCGGCGGCAAAGAACAGGACGTATTTAAGTGATTTCGGGTTTCTTTTGAAATTTATTGCCGTAGATTTACGTGAATATGAATCGAAAGGCTTCTCTAAGTTTAAGGATAAGAATTGGGCGATTCAGCGTTTCGGTCTTTAAAAAATTCGAAGGACCTTTGGGCTTGTGTGTGGTACTTAACCGGATAAGGAAACGTAATGGTCGCCTAGAAGTTTCAAGGAAAGGCAAATTTCTCGAGATATGTGTAAGACTCAAACAAAATGGAATAGGAGCATTTTTCCATTCCCCTGTTGACGTTTAGTTATGAGTACGGATGGAGGGTTTCTCTAGGGAGTGGGGTGGGGGGGCGGAAAGAAGGAAACAAGTGATATGATAAATGGTGGTGTCCCATGTCGACGCCCGCCGCCCTGAAATTTTCCAAAGGACAACTTTGGTTGTAGGACTCGTGGATGTTGGGACTTGTCAGAGTTTCTCTCTTAATTTCAACGGGAAGCGGTTTTAATATAATTACGGACGGACAATGCATAGCCGGGTTACGCGTAAACGGATTTTCTGACGTTATTTAATTAGCCAATTAAGCAATTAATCCCCTTTTTAACAATTTCGAATCGTACACGTCGCACTGACTAGCCTCTACTTTACCCCAGGCAAAGTAGAGCTAAAAATTTTATTTAATTCTCTCAATTCAGGATGGGTTCGCTACAGTTTTATCATTCTTGTTATTCAATTTGAATATTTTGCGTATGAACAAGATAACATTTATTCATGCTCCTGTAGCTGGCGCACAAATCTAGTTAATTTTTATTTTTTCATACATCGTTCAGTTCTCCAACACACAGAAAAAAATTTTTGTTTCATACACAAATTATTTGTATATTTGTCTTACATACCTAACGAGAAACTAAAAGTGGATTTATTGTAGGAGGTTTAGATTTACAGTTAACAAAATATATAAATTCAAAGAATATGCAAAAGTACTGCTTTCAAGCTGTATTTTGATGAATCGATAAAAAGCCACCATTCAGAAGGATCGTGGGGAACATCAAACTCGTTCATAAGACCCTCAACATCGTAACATACACGTAAAGATCCTTCCATTTTAAAATATGCTTTAAAAGGACGGATCATAGACCTGTAGGACTCTTGTTTCCTTGTGTTATCATTCAAGTGTAGAAAATGAAAAATTAAAATGAATGAATAAAGGTGGCTCCACACGCAACGGAAAACCCGAAGACATGCCTCGAGGCCCAAGATCTCAAGGACAACCTCTATGTGTGTATGGAGAATTTTGTAGAGGTATTCCTGCGGATCTGACACCTGGAGGCCGGAAATCTCAATACAAAATCTCATTCGGCTTGCCTCTGCTTATATGCGTCTCAAGGCCGACCGGACTGTGTGGAGGGATGTGAGGTAGGCCTCGAGGCCTTTTATTACTTTCTATAGCTAAAATAAATCAACAACAGCAAGAGCATCATTTGTTGACGCCATTGCGCGAGCACAAACTGGAATGTCTTCAGGCTGGTCTTCGTATATACCGTAGTGTGTCTCCCCTATTTTTAGGTTTTCCTCGAGGCCTAGCGCCTCAAGGCAGACTTTTGGATTTTCCGTAGCGTGTGGAGCCACCTTAAAACAACATTAAATCAACAAATAAAAAGGAACGATCACCCCTAGAAGTGAAAACCAAATCGACCGCCGAATCATTAATAAGTCAAATCGGACGCCTTACCCGAAAACAAATCGGAGTTTCTAGCGGAGAGGAGGCATTTAAAATACGAAAACGTTGCATAAAATCAGCATAAATCATCGAGAGAATCGATTAGACCGAAACCTGGATATACCGAGTTGAACTGATTAGTATTCAAAAGTCCGTCTGCTTTTCTGTTTCTTTTTCGGGCATTCATTAGCGGCCGCTATCGATCGAAAGAGAGCAACGGAAAAACAAGTGGATATTTAAAGTAGTAGCAACGAAAATGTATTCATTAGAATCTGTCTGGGAACACACCCACCAATTAACAAGAAACACCGAGACTAGCTACGGGAGAGAACCTGCTTTCAAAGCTTAACTTCGTTACCATGCTCCTGCCATCTCACGGCAACCTTTCATAATCGCTTTACTTATAAATTAAATACAAATTTTATTAGTAAATCGGAACGTTGAGAGGGTGAGAGACGTAAAAACTTTTGGCTAACTCAAAACAAATAATTAATTAATCAGAAACACCGATAACAGTACCAGATAAACTTTGGAATGGCGTTGTTTATTATTTGCGAAACATTATCGTCGCGGAACAAAAGACAAACGTAATAAAGGCTCACAAAACAACACGCAGAGCCGAGCGAGTCCTTTTATTTCGGCTCTATGCGCCGCAGCGCCCGCCCAAAAGATAAAATTAAATTAATTCCGGCGTTCGAAATTTATCTCTCAACTCTTCGCGCAATAAATATCCTTTTATCGAAATATAGCAAATAACGAATCAGGATGGGGGCGCCGACATCACAACATCGATTACGTTCATTTGGAGGCTCCTATTGCGAAGCAACAAAGCGAAACGATTGAGTAATGCCCTTACTGAAGATATTTGTTAAATCACGAGATTTACTTCATTATTTTCGGATTTCAATAACGTAATTTATAAAATAAAAAAGGATTTTTTATTTCACTACTAAATTGTGTTCTATTATTAGAATATAATCAACACAAACGTTCTCATAGGCTCGGAATAAATTTGTGTAATCTGAACCACTGTGCTTCGGCGCTAAATTGTTTGGATGCACTGATTCGTAAGTAGTTTGAATGAGATTATTATGAAGGTTTTGCCAAGCCAGTAAACACGCTATACAGGACTCGAGCGAGCGGGGGCTTGTCTTTCTGCAAGAGAGGAGATGATTTTGACACGCCTCGACAATTTTCATTAGCGAATGCTTGAACACAACACCGCAGGCAGATCACCAGTATTTACTTAATAAAGGTTACTAACCCAGCACAATAAAAAAACGATTTATATCCAAAATTCTTGAATATACATCAACAATCAATGTTTCTGATTTCAATGACAGTATAGCGCCACTGGTAATTATGTTATATGCGCCACCGCACATGTGGAGGAGTGATTAACTAATTTTGCTGCTTCCTACCGCCAGCTGTCAATAATAATATAAATTTTAATTCGGGAACAACATTACAAAATGACTACGAGCTTGAATTATGCGTCAAACATTAAAATATAATATACAATTATATAATTATACAATTTAATTATAAAAGACATTTCAAAAATACATAATTTCCTGAGTTAACATTCATGCTGGTTGTTGTAAAAGTTAAAGAAGCGCTGGTGGGCTGGCTGCTGCTAAACTCACTCGCCAACTGGTAAAACTGAGTGGTCACACTGTTAGCAGCCAGTAGCAAATAGCACGCTAGTAAAAAGGAAGTTATGACGTACTAAAAATTGAAAATAACTATTTTATTTCGCTTTTTACAACAAACACTCGATAAGTTTCGTGTCTGAACAGGCCCAAGTTTTCTGAGTCGTTTTTGTGCGACTGCACCCACAAAATAAACAAGGATTATACCCAATTTCAATTCGGTGAGCGGATGGAGGTTCAGAGATGAATGGAAAGAAGGCCGGGTCTTGGAATTGAACGACAAAGAATGCAGTTACGAGTCACCTTTACGTTTCTTGGCTGGCAGGTTCTCGTCCCGTATTCATAGTAGTTTTGTTGTGCCGGATGTGAGGCTCGGGCAGGTAGAAATACCTGTGCCACATACTACTTGCCCGCCGCATGGGTTCGCCTCCTTCAGCCGAACCAGTAAAATATTTAACACCAGATAAGAAAAGCGAACGTAACATTCTAACTCACTAAAGGCATTACCACACACCGGCAAACTTCCGTCCAAACTAAATAGTTTTAACACCTTTGGTACACATCTGTCATGGTGTGGGATCCTTTGATACTGTTTCCACGAACTATTGTTCATGAATCACCTATTGCATAGAATGAAAAACGTTTAGTGACTTTTAACTCTCACTATTTTACCTTCGGTATCATAACGAACGGGTATGGCAGCCCTGCGTGAGACTAGTACTTTTATTATCGTTTTATATTAATTTGTAGTAAAAGAGAATTCGTTTATCAAAATACCACTCCTGATCTAATGCAAAATGATCCTTTATGGACTGGTGCAAGTTTGAAATTATGCCACCGCTTGACGCTAATTATTGTTTTGATGAAACTCGAACTCTGCACAATGGCAGCCATCCACGATTGTAAATATCCGAATGGCAAACCGCAGTTTCCAATTTATAGAAGCCATCCATTAGCGGCGAGCGACTCCTTACTGTAACGAAAGCAAGGCTCCGATTATAGTTTGTGATTATACGAAGACCGGGGGTGGGAGGGGTAAGGCCCAAATTGGGTATAATTTAATTTGGGGTCGCCTAACTCCCCCCCACCCCTCTCTCTCTCGCTCACGTTGCCGAAATACGACCACCCGGCTAATACTGTAAAGTTTTCGCGAACAATTAAATGATCTTGTGCAGATATATACGATCCGTGGAAAACTTTAAATGTGAGCTAATTAATTTCGCTGGTGCGGGGGCGGCGGCGCCTGAACCGCCACCATCTCCTGTCAGCCGCGGCTGCCGCGACCGAAAACGAGCGCAAATTTGTAAAACATTAGCTACGCGGAAATACATTTATTAAGTTTGAGTGGAAAGCTATGCCATGGCGAAGCATAAAGTCATATTTTCTTATCCTGTTATACCACCCCCAACACCCAACCCTTACGACGAGGAGCCCTGAAAGGATGTTGGATGAAGGTAACGATACTCTCCACGGAACTCACAAGATGGATTGTTATGAGTTTAATATGTTACCAAAGTTAATGGAAGGGTTACTACATTATAACCACCTTAACGTATTATGCTTTAAATCCAATATACTTTGTACTACTTTCGTCTGTTTAAATGAAATACATTTTGACAGAATCTGTCTTAGAATCATCCATTTTACATCCGGTACGCTTGGAATTTTGTTTGAAAGTGAAAAATTGCTATTTTGACACTATATTTTCATTACCTACTTTACCTTTACGTTTTACTCGCGAATTGTGCATCTTAGAGCAACAAGATCTTCAAAAATGGATTTCTGGGACAATTTTACATCCGGTACTCTTGAAATCATCCATATCTTGCAATTAGATCATTCACAGTTTCGTTTGAAAGTGAAAAATTGCTATTTTGACACTATATTTTCATTGCCTACTTTACCTTTACGTTTTACTCGCAAATTGTGCATCTTAGAGCAACAAGATCTTCAAAAATGCATTTCTGGGACAATTTTACATCCGGTACTCTTGGAATCATCCATATATTGCAATTAGATCATTCACAGTTTCGTTTGAAAGTTAAAAATTGCTATTTTGACACTATATTTTCATTACCTACTTTACCTTTACGTTTTACTCGCAAATTGTGCATCTTAGAGCAACAAGATCTTCAAAAATGGATTTCTGGGACAATTTTACATCCGGTACTCTTGGAATCATCCATATCTTGCAATTAGATCATTCACAGTTTCGTTTGAAAGTGAAAAATAGCTATTTTGACACTATATTTTCATTACCTACTTTACCTTTACGTTTTACTCGCAAATTGTGCATCTTAGAGCAACAAGATCTTCGAAAATGGATTTCTGGGACAATTTGACATCCGGTACTCTTGGAATCATCCATATCTTGCAATTAGATCATTCACAGTTTCGTTTGAAAGTGAAAAATTGCTATTTTGACACTATATTTTCATTACCTACTTTACCTTTACGTTTTACTCGCAAATTGTGCATCTTAGAGCAACAAGATCTTCAAAAATGGATTTCTGGGACAATTTTACATCCGGTACTCTTGGAATCATCCATATCTTGCAATTAGATCATTCACAGTTTCGTTTGAAAGTGAAAAATAGCTATTTTGACACTATATTTTCATTACCTACTTTACCTTTACGTTTTACTCGCAAATTGTGCATCTTAGAGCAACAAGATCTTCGAAAATGGATTTCTGGGACAATTTGACATCCGGTACTCTTGGAATCATCCATATCTTGCAATTAGATCATTCACAGTTTCGTTTGAAAGTGAAAAATTGCTATTTTGACACTATATTTTCATTACCTACTTTACCTTTACGTTTTACTCGCAAATTGTGCATCTTAGAGCAACAAGATCTTCAAAAATGCATTTCTGGGACAATTTTACATCCGGTACTCTTGGAATCATCCATATCTTGCAATTAGATCATTCACAGTTTCGTTTGAAAGTGAAAAATTGCTATTTTGACACTATATTTTCATTACCTACTTTACCTTTACGTTTTACTCGCAAATTGTGCATCTTAGAGCAACAAGATCTTCAAAAATGGATTTCTGGGACAATTTTACATCCGGTACTCTTGGAATCATCCATATCTTGCAATTAGATCATTCACAGTTTCGTTTGAAAGTTAAAAATTGCTATTTTGACACTATATTTTCATTACCTACTTTACCTTTACGTTTTACTCGCGAATTGTGCATCTTAGAGCAACAAGATCTTCAAAAATGGATTTCTGGGACAATTTTACATCCGGTACTCTTGAAATCATCCATATCTTGCAATTAGATCATTCACAGTTTCGTTTGAAAGTGAAAAATTGCTATTTTGACACTATATTTTCATTGCCTACTTTACCTTTACGTTTTACTCGCAAATTGTGCATCTTAGAGCAACAAGATCTTCAAAAATGCATTTCTGGGACAATTTTACATCCGGTACTCTTGGAATCATCCATATATTGCAATTAGATCATTCACAGTTTCGTTTGAAAGTTAAAAATTGCTATTTTGACACTATATTTTCATTACCTACTTTACCTTTACGTTTTACTCGCAAATTGTGCATCTTAGAGCAACAAGATCTTCAAAAATGGATTTCTGGGACAATTTTACATCCGGTACTCTTGGAATCATCCATATCTTGCAATTAGATCATTCACAGTTTCGTTTGAAAGTGAAAAATAGCTATTTTGACACTATATTTTCATTACCTACTTTACCTTTACGTTTTACTCGCAAATTGTGCATCTTAGAGCAACAAGATCTTCGAAAATGGATTTCTGGGACAATTTGACATCCGGTACTCTTGGAATCATCCATATCTTGCAATTAGATCATTCACAGTTTCGTTTGAAAGTGAAAAATTGCTATTTTGACACTATATTTTCATTACCTACTTTACCTTTACGTTTTACTCGCAAATTGTGCATCTTAGAGCAACAAGATCTTCAAAAATGGATTTCTGGGACAATTTTACATCCGGTACTCTTGGAATCATCCATATCTTGCAATTAGATCATTCACAGTTTCGTTTGAAAGTGAAAAATAGCTATTTTGACACTATATTTTCATTACCTACTTTACCTTTACGTTTTACTCGCAAATTGTGCATCTTAGAGCAACAAGATCTTCGAAAATGGATTTCTGGGACAATTTGACATCCGGTACTCTTGGAATCATCCATATCTTGCAATTAGATCATTCACAGTTTCGTTTGAAAGTGAAAAATTGCTATTTTGACACTATATTTTCATTACCTACTTTACCTTTACGTTTTACTCGCAAATTGTGCATCTTAGAGCAACAAGATCTTCAAAAATGCATTTCTGGGACAATTTTACATCCGGTACTCTTGGAATCATCCATATCTTGCAATTAGATCATTCACAGTTTCGTTTGAAAGTGAAAAATTGCTATTTTGACACTATATTTTCATTACCTACTTTACCTTTACGTTTTACTCGCAAATTGTGCATCTTAGAGCAACAAGATCTTCAAAAATGGATTTCTGGGACAATTTTACATCCGGTACTCTTGGAATCATCCATATCTTGCAATTAGATCATTCACAGTTTCGTTTGAAAGTGAAAAATTGCTATTTTGACACTATTTTATCTTACCATAGAGACGTATGAATGTTTGCTGTAAAAATGTGTTAATCCAACTGCTTATTCATTAGATGTCCGATAATAAAATGCCATTTTAGCATCTTAAATACATTCTTTAGACAAATGTCAATAAACCTTGCTCAAATTACGGACCTTACTTCTTGCCATAAACATACATCTGCCATATATTATTAACCCAAACGTCTAAAATTACGTTTCTGTTAAGAAGCACGCCCCGTAAACGACATCGTGAAGTAAAACACGGTAAAATTACATACCGACAATATACATCAATTTATTGTTCACGCCCGTCCATGTCAAAGGCATCAGGACTATTCCCGACAATTCGTGATTACAAGGCGGCAAATCTTGTGTCCACAATAGAAAAGCGTACTCTACGACAACTCACGTTTCATTTATTCAGCCTTCCATTCACATTATTCTTCGCGCACCTTTCATTGTAAATATTTACTATGATAGACGAATAGCTGTGTAATTATCCAGGTCGTGTATTTCATCAAATAGTCGGCATTCCTTTGGGTTTAAGGGATGTACTACTCAACAAAAAATGCTTATAAATGAGTAAGTAGGGGTGATATCCAGGTGTAGAAAGTGATCAAAGAGGGTGGTGAGCATTCCTGAGGGTAAGTTGATATCGGGTAACAGCTGACGGCAGTTACCACAGCATCAGCGGTTTGTGCCTGTCCCGTTCTGCGCTCTGAATGACGTGGCATCGGTGTTTGCGTCTGTGTGAGTGCGTGCGTACCGAAATTACTGCTTGAAGATGGCGCAGATGCCAGGCCTGGCTTGCTCTAACAGACCGTACTTCCTTCGTGAACGCTATAAGCGATTTCTTTACGGACCACCTTTAGGTACTCTCTCTATCTCTACCTGTATTGTTGTTTTGTGACTGTCATCATGGCAGTTCGATTACGATCAGTTTCGGTACCATGTTTCCTGTTTAGTTTAGAGAAAGGAGATTTTGCAGAAGAGAGTAATTTTCCACGTGATCGTCTTTCTTTTAATTGATTGGATATTTAATTAACTGCACCATACACATAAAATTACATATAGATATGCTAATAATATAATAAAATCTTAAAACTCACATCCAGAGTTGTTTTGCTTGGAAACACAAATGTTTCAGAAAAAGATTTTTAGGTTTGGTTCAACACCTTCAACACATATTTTACAGATGTGATCTTGATTCAATGCAAAGCACTATATTCATAAAAGAACTCATAAGAACATTTAAAGCTATCCCATATAGTTTTTGACTCAAAAAAACTCTTCTTAATTGAAAACTTTATTGATTTGTCGGAGTAAATTTTTGCGAATGTCTTAAACATTTCTCTGTGTGCATATGGGAGGAAACTAATAGTTTTTATGGTTCAAGTAGCAGTTCTTTTTGGAAATAGCTCCCTCTGCATACAGATATTAGCGAAAACGCTGACGCCGCAGTACATACGAACAAATACCGCATTTCTATTCAGACTGTAGGGGTGTGGGGGGTTGGGGATGTCGGGGTGGTGAGTCATCGTTGGAACTGTTCAGAAGTTTGAGTACAATACCAACGCAAACAAAGGTTTAGCCAGGACTCGGTTTCTCAGTCTGCTCCCCCCCTCGTCGGTTCCTGAAAAATCAAACGCTTCACACTTCCCCCCAACGTGGGGGAAACGGATGAGGTGGCTGCCGCCCAGTAACGAATTTCGTGTGTACGCGTTGTATCAATATTTGACGGCATAACAAACAGCCAGAGATCTCTTAAGCGGCACGAACCGTCCGAAATTAATTGGTCCGTTAAATTGGAAATTTTCTACCGAATTGGGTGGATTGATGTTCAATTTTTGCCTTGATTTTACTCGCTGCAGGCTGTAATGGATTGTATACATAAAGTTCATTATGATTCTGGAAGATGAAAGTATCCCTTGCGGTTTCTATCTTTTTATTCTTCCATACTGTGCTATATAAATAGTTCTGGCTGAATATTAGGGTAGAATATCATGAAAAGGTACTCATAATGTTTACTCCTACGTGGTAGGAATATAAATTCATTATAATGTGAAAAGATTAAATTACGTTACGTTTATTTTCTTGGATTAGATATTTCCTGATTGCAATACGTCTTGCTTTCCTTCGTCTATAATTTTTACGGTCTCATTCCTCTTTAAAGTGTTGTGAAGCGGTTTCTCTTCCTTAACACCGCCAATTAGTTATGGAATAAGACATCGGCGGCCTCGGAGGAAGCCGCGATTTCACCGTCTCGTCTCCTACCTGACGGAATGCATCTCTCCCGTCCCAACTAATAATGATTGCGTTAAACGTCGACCACTTCCTTCGGCCGTTTCGAACCTAGACCGTCCGCGCACAAAGGCGAGCTCAAAATTCTTGACACCTCGCTTTAAGACGTATACGTATTTTATGTTGCTAACAAAGTGAAATTGTTAGATCTTAAGTTTTAATAACTTTGATAGTAACTAAACAAGACAAGTTATCAATTCTGTATTTAATAACCGTTTTGAAAAAATGCAAGTGATCGTCTGTTTAGCGAAGGGTCAAGAATAGGGCGCCAGATATGTTCGGTCTTACGTCCGTACACGCCCAGTCCTTTGTCTGGTCCCAAACAATGTAATCACCTCTGAGTTATTTCGATTTATAATAATGACTGAGCAGGCTGGTTGCGGTTCTTGAATCGTTGACACAATGCCGTCATTTCCTGTCTTTGACGATCTAACGATCAGCCTAAATCGCCTTCTTAGGGAGCGAGAGAGAAGAGGTGTTACGCTCAGAAGTTGTTAAGAACGTTTACGGTTGAATTGGTGCGCAAAACTGTGAGAAAATCCGATCGTTTGCTTTGCTTGTATTTGGGTTAAGTAGAATGAACGCGATAAATAAAAATATTCCTAGGTTTTCTGGCGATATTTTTTTATCGATATAAAAATTTGAGCTTATATCAGAGTAGGAAAAAACTTGATTGTTACAGAGAGGGTTTCTGCAATAAAATCGGTTAATAAATTATATAAATTTAAAGAATATGCAAAGGAATTCCTCTCAAGCTGTATTTTGATAAATCGATAAAAATCCACCATTCAGAAGGATCGTGGGGAATATCAAACTCGTTCATAAGACCCTAAACATCGTGACAAACACGTAAAGATCCTTCTATTTTAAAATATGCTTTAAAAGGCTCGTTGCGCTTTATAAATGAAGACACTGTCATACCTCGTGCGACAAGATTCAATTCCTGTAGCCTAGAACCCAATAACTCGGCTTTTTCTTTTGATAAACCTCTCAAAGTCTTTATCCAAATCGAAGTCTTTAACCAAATCGAAGTCTTTAACCAAATCGAAGTCTTTAACCAAATCGAAGTCTTTAACCAAATCGAAGTCTTTAACCAAATCTAAGTCTTTAACCAAATCATTCAGTTCGCTCTGGTTTAGAAGGTGAGGTGTGCCTAAAACTTCAAATGGTGAATCTTGACGACTTGCCTGATTTGACAGAGAGACTTCAAACACTCTGTCCAATCAGGCAAGTTTCTTTAAAAAGGCGAAATTTCTTCTACGTCAAAAATCGAAGATGATGAAGTTGATGGCGCACTTGGGAGAGGATGGTTCCCTACATGGGGATATGTCGCGATGCTGATGGCAAATTTGGATGTTTTATTTTATGCTTATCTTTCTTCGAATATCCGGAGACGCTTATCGTGCAAAAAATAGCAATCATCTATATGATTGGAAGGCTCTCGCCACAACATGGGAACTGCAAACGGCATTTTCTTGTGCTTCCCTTTCATCCACTTTAAAAGTCCGATCTAACAGGAAATACAGCATATATTAGGTGTCCATGGCTTTTCCAGATCTTCAAGTCTAAAGCCAAAATAGCAGCAGTAAGTTGCTTTTAACTAAAAATGTTTAAAACACACTAGACTAGAGTAGTTACATTTCCTACGGACTTGCATAATCTCCAAAGGAAGTTTAATTTCCTCTCCGCCGATACACCAACCTATCGCATAATTACAAGCTCCGCAATTTATGGCACGCATTTGCATATTTCTTATAACATATAACTGACATTTTCTGTTGCATTGCCGATGGTCGCATATCTATTATTTAATTTGTTGTCTTAAACCGGATAAAAACCCATTCAGGTAATCGAATTTATTACATTGTGGTGTACGTCTTTTGTATATAAACCACGTATAGAAAATTGAAAATTCCCTAATTTTACGCGTGAGCGCTAATGTCCATTGATCAGTCAACAAACGATTAGCCACGGTCTGGTTTCGGCCGCACCATGTGTGTTGAAAACTTACCTGGGGTCTTAATATATTATACGACATAAAATCCAACTGTACGGTACAGTTCGACCACAGAAAGATATTCCAAATCTCTATACACAGAGAGAATTCTTACAAAAATATTTTATTTTAATTAAAATTTCAATATAGTTGTTTCAACGGTTAGTTATTCTTACGATTTAAGAGTTTAGTATGTTTATATTGAGTATATTTTGCTCTGACGAAGAAAATGTTATTCTTCTACATATAAGAAGGTAAGACGTTCGTTTTACAACAACAATAATATTTTGTTGGGTGAAAAATATACATTCTTTAACGAACAATCAGTTTCTTGACCCAAAAGTATACGTACCTATCGCTTAAAGCAGACGTAATTCCTTTCAAGCAGTTCCTTAATACTCAAAACAAGAGAACATCAAGAAAATCATAATCTTACTCTGAGACGTTTGTATTTTACTTGAACCAACCAAATGATCTTTCTGCGGATATAGAAACAAGTGATATTCTTCACTTAAAGAGATAACATTTTTTTGACATATTTGGTTAAATTTTTAGTGATTGTAATAGGGTTGAATGGACATAATTTTTTCGGAGAGTGGATTTCATTTAGCCGAGTAAATTTTATCCGATGAGTCGAGTTAGGAAAGGGGAAAAAGAGAACACCCGTCGTCGGCGGGTGCAGGGTTTCAAGAGTGTTTGCAATTGGGAATGCCCTTTAATTCGCTTAGGGGTTCGATTCAGCATCGCAACCACTTAACCTGGCCATCGAGAGTTCCCAACGTACCTCTGGGAAAACATTGAATCAACATTGTTTGTCTCGTACTTCAGTGAGATCGCCTAGATGGAATTACTAGCAAACATCTAGCTAACAAATCGATACTTTTTATGAAGACGGCTACAATTGATATTATTCTTTCTTGTATTGCACCCTTTCCAGACAATTTACACGGCGCTTACAGGATAAAATTCGCCTTCCCCAAGACGAGCAATAAATATTCCATCCACTTATTAACTAGTGATTAATCTTGTAGTACTTAAGTCTTGCAGGATGTATTCATCCGCCTTGAATACGCTGGTTGTATGCAGCAAAACCCGTTTTGTAATGGCGACTGTGAGGTGATGTGTTTCGTTCATTACCGAGAGGAAGTGGTCATCCTTATGCCAGACAGCACAGGCGGTCGCACGCTCTTTCATCCGGTAAATTGATGCTTTAAGATGGGTATATAGAAGCCGCATCCTGTGCGTCCGACCGCTCGTACTGGTCGTCCTTTTTTGCACCTGTACACCACCACTGCTTGTTTCTTTTTTGTCTTGTTGTTGTGGTCTGGTTAGTATGCGATCCACGGTCTCCGGATGTGAGGATGTGGCAAGACATTACACACAGTCATGAATTAATTAATGGATATAATATAGATAGTGATTTTAGATTTTTCTCATTTGTTGAATCCACGAAATACCTACTGGAGTGATGCTTAAACATAATAGAGATTTTCTAGTATACTGGTAATTTCCAAAATCAGTTGCTATATTAAATTTAACGGACTGTAGTTCAGTTCGTCGGTTGTTATTAGTTTTCCACATTTGGAACGAATATATAGAACAATATTCGCTCGTGGCTTAATTAACTATTATAATCAGCGTAATTGTTTATATGGCTGCCTGCAAAGCCAACGGCGCCATAGCCGCATAGATTGTTTCGAATTGTTTATTTAATCTAACAATTATATTTTATTGGTAATTTCATGTTGTGCACAAATGTGAACGGGGGTTCATTGATTTGGTCGCCATGGCACAATGTGCATTTATTTCAACGATGTCTATTTCTTGAGATTTGTTTGTTGACTTTTTTCTGTACAATATGCTTAGAGTAAGTAACAGCAGCCAGCGGCTATTTTGTGATCACATTACGCTGTTTACCAGCAAAAGTGCTGTCGCTGGTGGCTACTACCAGCAAGCCTCAGATCAAACTACAAGGTCAACTATTTCTGGCGCGTTTTATATGTCATGAGGTAAGTAAATACAACAGTGAGACAACGTATTGTCTTTTGTCAGGTGAAGGCGTCGCAACCATAAAATATTTCATATTTGATACCAATTTGTGGGGCTTTATTGACTACCTGCCTTGAACCTGACTACATAAATTTTGGAAGCACTGTACACGAGTCTAATTTCAATTTGTTATTTATAAAATTATTTTAAATTAAATGCTGGTTAACAGCGGCTAATAATCTACAGCAAGCAGCAAATACTAAAACAACATAGTGCGACCACTCCACATTTTGCGTTCCAATCAACGCTGCAGCTTTTCGGCTGCTAAACTCACTCGCCAACTGGTAAAACAGCGATGCTGAGTGGTCACATTATGCTGTTAGCAGCCAGTAGCAAAAAGCATGCTAGTAAAACACCCTAGTGTATATATTATAACAGTTACCACTAGCCAACATACTACGAGAGAGAAAGTATACCAAATTTCTGTGGGTTATATGCTGATATAACGGTAGGGGTAAAATGTCTATGTGAATTTTCCGACATACTGTGGTGTCTGACCCTTTTGGGGTAATGGTCCCTAATATCATCACAAGTACTTAATAACGTGTTTAACGCACTAAAATAATTATCTACTGCTGCTATCGTCGTGCGTTAATGACGGACCTAACCGATAATTATAATCTCGATTATTAGTCATTTATAAAACGTTATTGGTAACATTCAATTATGTTAACTTTGTTCCTTTGGGATATAAATTTCTAATTATTTTCATTTTACTTACAGGTAAGGACTTTTGATATCAAATCTAACCTCAGAAATGGAGACATGAGGGACTGCTGAAGACATAAGGTAATAACATCCATATTTTGTACAATGAGCTGTCTTATTTGACAAAATTTTGTATTAGATAATTATTTCACAATACTTCTATAGAAATTAATTCAAAACATTAACCATCTTCTAGTAAAAATCTCGAGTTTCCCATTCTTATTGTTCTAGATAACTTCTAAATTAAGAAAATATTAACTGACGATGTATACGGTGAGCTATAGCGGGCCACAGAGCTAAAATATGCATTATCTACTGTAATTCTGATCGCTCATAACATTTAAAAGCCAGATTAGGCTAATAACCGGTTAAAAATTTAGGTAACATCGAAAATTAGACATCCAACGCAACCGGGAGGTATGCTTCAATAATGTACCGCTCCGCTCGGTACCAATAAATATTTGAATAGAAAACAAGCACCATCTGACGTGGGTATGCGTATTCTGCCAACCTGAATTATTCAGGCAACGGCTCGGCCACTGAAAATAAATGACCCTCGGTTCAGTGCAATAAAAGTACTACTCAGACAAACTTTTCTGGATATTATTTATTATTATTATTTTATTATTATTATTTTATTATTATTATTTTATTATTATTATTTTATTATTATTATTTCGATTATTTGTACTCCAAAAATGAATGCTTCATATCATAACATTTAGTGAATCGGTCCTCTAAAGCTAGAGGGATGTTATTTAATATTACAACCCCCCGGATGTATGCCTAAGCGGAGATATTTAAACGGTGTGTATATATACATAAGCGGGAAATATTTTGAATGTGAACGCCCCGACGTTGTTGCCGCGTCGGTTGGTACGAATTTCGAGCGGTATGTCTGATGAAAATCTGCTCACGAATGAGGTTAGAATGGCGGTTCAAAGGAATTCGCGAGCTAGAGCGTTCAGCCACTCCACCCCGCGAAGCAAACAAGGAAGTTGTTGCTAAAATGAGGCCCACAAAGTTTGTTTATCACGGAAAAGTTGTATGGGCGAAAAAATCCACTAGTGAAGAAGAGTTTCTGGCAATTGTTTGGGGTTTAGATCATTTTCGTTCGAAATTGAAATAGACTGCTGACCAATATAACCTTAGATTAAGCGTTATCAAATAGTTTACCCAATTAGTGGTTAATTGGCGAGAGCTTGTATTACCATAATAATTGTTCGAGCGTGGGGCGGCCATAAATCAAATATTATCATTAGTTTGTAACCGGTCATTATTTCGTGCCGGCGTGGACCGTAGGGATGGTGGATTGGGTAGGGGTAAGGGGTAGCTTAATTCTCCAAATCAGATAGCAAACCCATACACTAATAATCTACTATGGGGCACAGTTATCAGAGATGACGGTTAGGCTTAGTTCATACATCTCTTCGATTTTATATTTCTTTTGTCTGTGTGTGATGTAGAAATTAAGTAATGTATAAATTAAGTAATTCCCATCCTATGTTTATAAAGTTATTGAATCACGTCTCTAAATACTATATATAGACCGGAAATGGCGGCGTAATGTGCGAGAGAGATGGCCTAGCTGACCGGGACGAGGGAAAGATAAATGGATAAATTTTGACCCTTGTCTTCCTGCGAAATATAAACGATTCCTGACAAATTAGGAAATGGAGGAAGTAATTACCAACGTCGAAATTGTCCACGGACATAATCCAAGCGATTCTGAAAGTTCCCTCTGTCGCCAGATGGGCTTCGTATTTTTTTTTTGTGACCCACGAATTTCGTGATCGTGATGTATGATTATCAAATCAAACTAGTACCCTTTTTTTATACTTATTGTAATGTCGAAAAAAAAAATCGGGATTTTAGTGTGTGTGTGTGTGTGTGTGTAATTGTGTGGATATGTGTGTATGTGTGAACACGATAGCGTCCAAACAGAACAACTGATCGGGCTGAAATTTGGTATACATCTTTAGAATTACCGGAGGACGAACTGGATTGTTTTTGTGACAGTTTTTGGCCAAACTGGTGGTTGTATTGCAAATTGTCAGATTTTGACAAACGTCAGTGTTACTGAAACTGACGTTAGGTAACGTCCAGAGATAGCTCTGGCTTTACTAAATTAAATAATTGCAAAAGTGTCTAGGCACTTCATTGCGCCAACGATTTAGTCCGAAAGTAGGGTGAGGGCCACCACATATATTTTTTCTGTTTGTAACACAATCACACTGCTAAAATACAAACTGGGCGTGTTGTATGTTTATTGGCAACATTGTTTCGAACGAATTTTGGTCTATTTTAAGTTCAGTTTAATACAGTTTGGATAAATGATGTATTGCATAGCTGGCACACATCGACTCATTTGTCACACCGAAAAAATGTATGGACTGAAATATTCGAACTATACGTATTGTGTTTGTACAATATTTTCATTAAAAGCTTACACCTTTTCTATGCTCATCAATACAGATTTGTTTGTTGCTATAATTGTAAGGGCTGGTTTGTTCACCTACAAGACTTCTATAGCTGTGTGTCAGTTAGGTTGATATTTTGTTCCCCCATTTTTTGCTATTAACACAGAAATATGTTAGTAATGTATTACTTGAATGAGTTGTAACAGAGCAACAAAATTTGACCTATTTGACACATTGCTATACAGAACTTACTAACGAAACTACCCAGAACATGTCAGTATACACTCAGATTGTTATTTTTTTTTCCTCGTTACAACATATACATAAATGCAAATGTCGTAATGTGTACCGCAACCAGTTTTATCATTTGAATGTATAACGAGAGTCCCAATCTCAGATATGTAGGTACGAATATTCAGGTTTAAGAATATACAAACCCTTTTAAACATAAAATTCCCAACCCCGAGTTTATTTTATATTTATTACGAATACATTAAAAAGAAGTCAAAATAAAAATTAAAAAGAAAATAAAAATAAAAACCCTGTGTTATTTTAAATTCTTTTTTAAATCATTCAGCACGAATCCACGATATTAATACAAATTCTCCGCCTGAAATGTGAAAGAATGTGTATAGCCATTAAAAAAAATCTCCCCTCTTTCAAATCGCGTAACCGTTCCAATTCATTTCGTTTCTACGTGTTCTAATTTAAAATTCAAATTATTAATTGTGCCTGACTCCGAGCCTGGCTCCCGAGTCAAAAAAATCAAGAGCCGGCAGTCGCTGAGGCACAAAAGATTTCGGTGTGCTTAGAGCGGGCCGCTCGCCCATCTATTTACATCTTTGATTGCCATAATGGAACAAAATTACCATACTTTTGATTAAAGCGAAGGCGGGCAGAAGGGAGAATAGGGCGCAACGTATTAGAAATTAATAACAATATCCGGTAGCTGTAAATAATCGTAAAATGTGGAAGGAATAACGTTGAGAGCGAAGGGGTTACTTTGCGAGGGGGTGAGTAGTACTTGCTTCTTTGTTTCAGACCGTCCCGTCATCCTTCGGTTTAATTACAGGGTGTTAATAATTCAGCGTTATCCACGGTCGAGGTTGTTGCTGTTATAATTATTATTTTAAAAAGGATTTCGGAAAGGTCATTTGTATTATGTAGGTGCCTTTTTTCGCTTTGTTTTTATGAGCGCTTTTATGCTTGACCAAGTTTCTTAATTGCTATTTTGATAAGGTTAAATATAATTTGGTTTCTTGAATACTGTATGAAAGTTACTATTCAGCAAAGTAAAAGTTGTTAAAGGTTAAGTTCTAGTGCTTGATTCAAGATAAATTTAGTTGCAATGTGAAATTTATTAAGTCACAACAAATAGTCGTCAACTACCTTCTTTGTTCTGAATAGAGTATTTCATTCTCACTGCAAGTAACTGTCATTGTAAATGAAATGGGATTTCATACAGTTTCATAAAATTGAAGTCTATAACACATAATGTCTCTTCACCTACCAGTTAAAGAAAGAGATGTATGTTGAAAATCAAAACAAGGCATAAGACACCATTGAAAAAGCAACTTATTTCGGTCCTCAATATCTCCTGATATGTCACCGATCACACCCTTACTCGAGATAAAAAACCAACAGCTAAAAAAAGAGATTAAATTGGTCCTGTCTGTCATTTTTAAGGACAACGACGGTCGAAACTGTGTGACGCGAGACCTCCTATGGCGTGTTTTATAAACTCGGCGGTCTTCTTTAAAGTTAATTCGTTAAAGTTTGTTGCTTGTTTGCCCTGGCGCGCGGGTCGACGGTTTTGCTCCCGTTCGCTACTTTCCCGAATAAGGATATCAGGATAGAAAGTGGCGAAGGATGTACGATAAGCCTGGTAAGAGGCTCGTTTCGGGCACTTTTCATTCAGATTCCGACGCTCTAACGGCATCCCGGTTGCCTGTTACAAGCAGCCTCTACGTGCTGCGAATCCCAATCAACGGATACGCGAATCCTTCCCACGAAGGACCTCGAGGATGTTACGGCCGCTCGCCACCCCGTTACGGCTAATATTGTATCGACAACGGCTTTTGGACGCAACATTATCTTTATTTTTTATACATAGATGACGTTTCTTAAGATAGCGTATCATAGTAAACATTCGTAGCAATACCTATGTAATGGATGATGATTATGCGGCATAAGATTTGTAAAGCCAATCCATTCATATTTTAAATAATATTCGGTATAAAGTGTTAACCTGCTAAGTCCATATTCAACGCAATTTGAAATTTTTTACCATTTGAAACCATGAGGCGTATTACGCAATTCTGAAATTAAAAATAAAAGAATTAAAAAACCGTATATTTAAATTAAGACAACGTTTTGTATGTAGTTTTCTATTGTATTTTTGTTGAGGACAGTCCTTTTTCAAGGTCCAGCAGTAGTTTGCCATTATATGGCAATACCATCGGCCTTCATATCTTTTCTCCGTTATCTTGATATACTGCTGAAACCGTTGCTCTTGTTCTTCATTGTAATCACTCAGATTGTCACGAAATTTATCTAAATGACTGAAAATAATGTAACTTGGGATTCATATTAGTTTTTCAAAATTTTGAAGCATTTTGTCAACGATTTGTATTGTTAATATTGTTTAGGTTGGTGAATTCCCCAAAAAAATTCGATAACTGATACAAAGCTTGTCCATGCTTCAACCTAAGTCATTTGTGGTCCATCAAAGATACCGGCTTCTAATTTTCCTGTATTGAGGCCAAGAAATGATTGATGACAAATATATTTGGAACAAACATCATTCTCATATAAAGCTTTCACAAACTGCATAATAAGCCCAAATTTAATATGCAGTGGTGGAAGAATTATTTGTTCTCGACTTATCAATGGTTCATCAACGATATTAGTTTTTCCTACGGTCATATTTATTCCCGACGGCCAGTTTATCCTATCCCATTCTTCATTTTTTGCACGACTGTCCCACAGACAAAGAAAACAGGGATATTTAGTGTATTCATTTTGCTGACCCAATAAAACAGCAGCAGTAAGTTGTAGAGTAACATGTTATATTTCAAAAAGTTAGTTCAAAGATTGGTTTTGATTGAGGTTAAATTAAAATAATTAAACTTCAATAGTTAATTCAAACAAACTAATTATACAACGAGTACATTCTTCATAATCAAAATAACTTTATAATTTGTTGAAATAGTGCTAAAGTAGCCATTTTAATAAATTTGATAAAATTGGATTGTACTATGGTGCAGTCTGTAGGATTCTTCCAAATCTCATTACATGTAATTGACACAGTGGCCTGGGTGTAAGCCGGAAGTAAAAGTAGGTTAAGTGGATATATAGGCGACAGTGGACATAAGTCAGACCACCATAAAGAACTCGTACAATAGAGTTTTTCCCGGTGGCATCAAGATCCGTCACAAATGGTGCCCGGTTTCGAGTAATAATCCCCGAAAGTGTCGTAAAGCGCGGCCCACATAAAACTATAAGGGTAGATCCGGTATCACAGTTTGACCCGAGACTCGACTCACCAACGATAATACCATAATCCAGCTTATATGGGTATAAATGGCCCCTGTATTTCATACACGCGAAACGAAACAAAGACCAGAGAAGAGCCGGCATAATAATAATAATAATAAAACAATATCGTCTTGGCGTAGCAGCCAGCGCTAGATACTTCCGAAATTTTACCAAGCGACAATCGCACACGTAATGGTTTTTCCTACACCCGATAAAGACTCATAAATATCGCATTAGCGGTCTCACAGGTTCTCGCCAGCTAGCATTACTTCCTCGTTTGGAACAGCGAGCGTCTCTCACTGCAAAAACTCCCAGTTTCTATTCCTCACGTTGAGAATTTACTCGCGTTTTATTCGTTTATTCACAGTCCTTAATATACCTGATTTTCTCTGATTCTAGCGGTCACAATCTCAACTATCACGCCGCTTCATGCCTTAGGATGCGTAAAATAGTAAAACAGTTTGAAATATATTGAAATGTAACCTAATTCTATTTTACAAAGCTCGTTAATTGGGTGCTTTTGCTTAGACCCTCAAGGGGCTCTTAGGACTGTTGATTAACCAAGCCAGCAATCGTCCAGAAATCCAACAAAGAATAGACGAGTTAATGAAAACATTGAAGCGGTTTATTCTCGAAAAGCGTGGGATGATTAAAACAGAATAGCCTCTTTAATATCGCGTCCGATTATCCTTCACAAAAATTTAATTTACCTCCAGCGCGAAAAAAATTAAAAGCTAAACGGCGGCGACCCGAGGAAAATGAAGCTCATTTTTACGTCGGCACTGCGCGGCAAAACAATACATAAAATAATTCTTACAGGGGCACAAATCATCGCATTAAGCGGTCGGGAGAAAAGTACTACAGTCCGGGGGGCGTACCAATTGATTATTCTTGAAGGGCAATTGTAAAAGGGGGGAAATATATGGGGGCGTTTGCCAGAGCAGTCGTGATAAATCAGGCAGCCGCCCCCGGATAAAAATGATCGCAGCAACGGTCGCAGATCGCGCCGAGCGGCGACCAGCGGCAGCGGGGGGGACAAAATCGGGGGATATAAATCGCTATCGATGGTTCGGCGGGGGGCCTCAACGACGTCCATTGATTGCTCACTCGACTCAGTTCAATGGGCAGACCGTCACCCACCCTCATGCTAATAGGGGATGATTTTTAAGAGTGACCTCCCTGTCCCTATTATCGTTTATCACTTCATCTGCAATGGTTTCCAACAGAACCTATAAATCTTCTATTTGGCACTCCAGAGTACCTACAACTGTTTTCAAGGATTACTTCTTTGGGACATTAAATATTTTCTAAATCAAATTTATTAAGTCAGAGATTGAATATCTCTTTATTCATTAAAAACCTTGTACACAGAGATGCGTATATAGTGTAGCACGAAGAGGATTTTTTTCTATACAAATAATGTTTTATTCTAATAAGAATTTCAATATAGTTGTTTCGACGGTTAGTTATTCTTACGATTTAAGAATTTGCTATGTTTATATCAAGTATATTTTTCTCTGACAAAGAAAATTTATTCTTCTACATATAAAAAGAGTAATATGGCCTCTTGCACACTGGCAAATGGTGAGCGGTGCACAATATCTTTACGATATCTTTTCAGAAAAAGATTGTTTAGCAACTTTTTATTACTTGGAAATAGAGCTTTTAAACCAACTAAAATTCTAGTTTTAGTTAGCGGGTAAAATAGCATATTTGGCTGGTAAATGCGGTAATGTTACGTGTCTTGGTCTAGTTAGAAGTTAATTTTGAAGCAGTAAATACGGCGAACCCATAGCAGCAGGAATTCTTTGGTAGTACCTTGAAGCTATGTGCAAACTTTGGGACCATTACGTCGAAAAATTCGTCGATTAATGGCTGGTCGGTCGGTTTTTCTTAAGCACCGGGTCATAAATTATATTGTAAGTGTAGTAGTTAGGTTAATTTTATTACCTTCCGTGGGGCGTTTGTCTCAAAAATTAAGTTTATAAATTATGTAGATAACGTTGAAAAGACACTTCGCATACTGCGCTTAGCCCGACCAACCTCGGCCTTGGATGTTGTGTTCTTTTTTGTTTTACGCTTGAATTATTTACTTCCGCTGAGATAAGTACTGCTCCTACTAAATGACTCACTTTTATCATACATAAACAATACGTATTTCCTTCTAAATAGTTAATGGCAAAAAGATATAAACCCCAAACAACTACAAAAAATTCTTCTTCGGATGTCTTGGAAACTTTGGAATTAGTAAAGATAATTCTAAAATGATTGGATAACATATTAAGCCGTCGACTTTTTTTGTTTAATTAAGGGTGAGAGGGTCCAGAATTATCAATAAATACATATTTGCCAAACTTTTTCCTGTTAAAAAAATAGCATTGACGGGAAAAGAGTTTAGGCACAACTGAAACTGGGATGTTGTTAAGCTAGCCGCAGTTCTCGCTTAGAACGAGCCAGAAGTGAGAAAGCGTACAGCTTATTACGCAAAATTTACGTTTTAATCATTTGAGAGCGGTAGCTCGCGGGGGGTGGGCAAATAAAACATCCCTTGTAGAACGTTGTAGAACGGTAATTACAGGTTGTACGTTGCGCCTACGGAAAGATAATGTCGGTAGACGGCCCTAACCGCGGCCTACTCCTCCACGAGCTCTCAGTGAGAGTGTAGAAGGAGCAAAATTATGAGATAATAGGTACTTAGGCAGTAGACCGCCACCAGCACCTCGCCTCACTCGCGGACGCCAGGCTTTTAACATTTAATCTTCCAGTTATTGCACGGTAATTTGAATTGCACGCACACAGCGCTCAAGCCACACCACACTTCTAATTACTATCCCCGCGGTTCCTATTTCCCCCCCTCCCTTCAACGACCCACATACACCACGCCACTGGCACAGTGGTACAAACCATGAAACAACCAAAGATTTTTTTTTCATTTCGCCGATTTTAAGCAGTTATAATCACAAATTAGAAGTTAGAAGTTCAATTTATTCGCGGGGTGGTCAAAAGTTTGAAAGAATGTTTCAAGGAATGCGAAATTTAGCGTTTTTTGTGTGTGAAAAACTTGTTTGGTGCGACTGTGTGGTGTCACACAGGTGCCCCTAAGCTCCTAGCACACCCTAAACCCCCCAATACAACCCTCTGGTAGTGTGCGCGACCTCACACACTGCCGTTTGACTGTCAGAAATCAATTTACTTGCCCTCTGCAGCGAAATCAATTGGGCCGTAATCAAGTCGGCTGTTACCTACGTGACTAGATCGCTTGTCATGTGTTATGCTGGAGTGGTTAACAACCCGCTAGATGTCATACCAAGGCTTGATGTCGGTCAGAATTATTAGCCGGTATGAATACCTATCCTGAGCTGACACGAAAAGTTTGCAACGAGTTTCTACATCCCCGAATTAATGGGAGTTAAGTAGTTACCACATTTATGTTAGGTCGACGTTGATGTTACATTAAATTGTACACGGTTTTCGTAATGTGTTTCTCAAAATAATATATTCAGAAGATTCCCTCAATGCATCACAAAAACCGCGACATGTCACCACAAATTAATATTCATTAGTGTTTGGGAAAACATAACGTGGACGTTGTTCGTTCGCTGCACGCCCTAATTGAGAAATTTTGAAATTCAAAATACCACCGTAGCGGGGGAGGAGGGTTGGCGGCGGGAGAGACAAAGGTCAATATCGACAGATGTAGTATTCAACGCACATATGGCGCGTTCGAAATCTGGCTTTTATTGGCAAAAAAGCCGCTCGCCCGCAACTGTGGCGCCCTCTGCACAGTTCGTTGCCGTTAATTACACTGGGAAGAACACACTTTACAATGTCGACGCGCAATTCGAACGGATCTAGTGGCGTTTTATTACATTGGCGTGTTGGCCCGGCGACTCCACCAAAAATGCATTCGAGCTTTAATTTGTATTTGGTCTATAGAAGGTATTTCGTGCAACCGAAACCCTACTCTGCGTTATTGCGATAATTCTGAAGTAGTAGTAACATCTGTGGTAGTATTCGTCCTTTCCACTTAGCCTAGTAATCAACCACCATCGGAGAATGAGACCATATTGCCATCAGGATTAGATCGATCTAGTAATGTATAAATTTGCAACTCATGAATTCCTGCACGCATCTTATCTCATTTACTATACTAATTCAGGCAGGAGCTGTTACGTTGAACGTCGAAAGGGCTCCAGCGCATATTTAGACTTCCTCTCGCTCCCGCACCCTTGTTCAACAAGGGCCGTTCTCGCCCCCGCAGGTCCACGGTCTCCCATCTAGTTAATAACGGAGTTATCATTGTGTCGCGATAGCGCACGGTACGCGCCGTATAATGAAACTGTCCCATTTCTGTAGCGGGGGGTGTGCCTGCGTAATATTAAGCGCGACATTATGTACCTGCCGCTTCTCCCTTTACAGTCACTCCCGCGACACCACTTTATACACGGCGGCTAAGTTTTATAACACCGACCTCTTTCTGATATACGGTTCAATTATGGGTTTTAATAGGTCATAAACTAATTATTAGGTCGGTTTTATTAATATTCTACAGCTCTGCCGGGCGAAATTACGGGATACTCAGTGAAAAAGGTCGTATTTTTCGACGAACCCACCTCCGCTGGAATGATAATTGACCTTCTACGGTTATTACAGTGATACCGCGTTTATGTATAAGCATATTATCGTAACGTTCGGGGATGTTCTTTACGGTATAATTAACGTAACCGTTTTTTGGCGGAGGAGCCGGATGATTTGTATTTTAGTACAGTCTAACTTATAATCTGCCTTTTGACGAATTCTGGTTTTGATGTTTGTTTTTTTTTTTTGGTCAAATATGTATTTGGCATAAACCTTAATAAGATTTTCGTTTCTCGATATGAGAAAAACTCGCAGATATACAAGAAAGGGCAAGGAGCAATATATATTATAGGAAGGGCGGCCCACCCCTCAGTTTGGTAGTTTATTTAATAAAATGTAAGTCAAACCGTAGAAGCCGGAGAGTCGAATACATACACCCGGCAGGGTATGCTATGTGTGATATATATCGTACCGTTTCAATTTCGCATATAATCTCGAAACCGTATCCCTGATCTCTTCTGCCCGTCTGAAACAAATATCTCCGCAGACGAACGAACATACATATATCTATACGGCGCTCTGTATATCTATACATATATCTATACACTGTGGAAGAAAGTCCGGTACACCTAGAAAATCTTTAAAAGGAATGCTTTCTGAAGAATCTTTTGAAGACGGGATGAATTGGTTCAATGGGATGAACGGTTTAGGCGCTATAAGCTTTTACTTCGTGGTTGTATTGCAAATTGTCAGATTTTGATAAACGTCAATGTCACTGACATGATATTAAATGTCAGTATGACAAATGTAATTACCTAACGTCTCTGGTAGCGTCCATGGCTCTGTCTTTACTAAATTAAATAATTGCAAAAGTGTTCAGGCACTTCATTGTGCCAACGATGTAGTCGGCAAGTTGGGTGAGGGTCACCCCAGATATTTATATAAAAATCCCTATTTTTTATTCGATTCGAACCAGTTCTTTTCTTCAGTTTTTAACTGCTTCAAAAGTCTTTGCCAGAAATAACCCTTCTTGAGGATATTTTGGCTGTTGTAGACTTTTTTTCGATCCTGTATATATAGATTCGTACATTACTGGGTTTCCCTTTTGAGTCTGGAGACGCGCGAGTAGGTATATATATTATGTTCATACGGAAGGGTATAACAAAAGTCTGCACGTCGGTCGTCTACGGAAAATTTAAAAGTCAAACGGTATATCTATGACTATTGAAAAATTCCTCGTTGCTATACTTGACAGTTTTACGGCTGGACGGATTTTTAAGGGGCACACGTTGTGCTGAAACGATACCAGAAAATAGCGACGGCTACTTTCGGCAGCAGATACAGAAAAGAACAAATTATTACCTTTTATAAGGTGGGGTTTTCCTAAAACTTCAAATGGTGAATATTTACAACTTGCCTGATTCGACAGAGTGATTTCAGACATTCTGTCAAATCAGGCAAGTTTCTTCAAACAGGCGAAATTTCGTCTATGTCAAAAATCGGAGATGATGAAGTGGATGGCACACTTGGGAGAGGATGGTTCTCTCCATGGGGATAGGTCACGATGCTGATGGCAAATTTGAATATTTTATTTTATGCTTATCATTTTTCGAATAGACTTATCGTGCAAAAATAGCAATCATCTGCATGATTGGAAGGCTCTCGCCACAACACGAGAGAGACGTTTTTTAGACCTGCTACACCACTACTACAACATTATTAATATTCCATGACTAGTTTGGTTGGTAGAAACATGGGCAAAGAATACTAGGGTCCAAAAACAAGTAGTTTTTTTTGCTTACCTAACCTTTTGTTATATGAATCGACCAAAAGTAACTGAGTAAATTATTTTAATACCTATTATCCTTTATATTCTTTATAAGGATCCTTTATAATATCTGGGGTAAGAACATTTCAGGATAAGCATCATTAAGTAAACAACATCAGACCGACATACCTTCAGGTAAGCTTACTACAACGGAGAACGTTGTATCCTGTGAATCCTGGGAAGAAAATAGGATTTTAATATAGCTCGTGGATGCCATTATAAGAGCCATCATTATCGTAGCGTGCGTCGAGCACGTGAAGACCTCTCGCTGTACATTTCAATTTCCCCCGTCTTGTACACGTAACTAAGACGACAGGCCTGGCAAAATAAATTACAAAAATCCTCTGGTAATCCTAGTGATAATGTAATCTGACATGAGCCAGCGAGAGACGCGCAGAATAAGTTCTGAGAGGGCAAAGTCTGAACGCCGCGGGGCGAGGTGGCCGAAACTGGGGGGGAATAGCGTCAGTGGCGTTTCAGTTAAACACTGAGACCCTGATGAATGGCACCCAGGGACCCCGTTCACCCTTAAGCCAGGACCGTCTTACACACTTTGTCACCTCGTGCTTTATACCTTTGATGGATGGAAGTTGGAACAGTCGAACGCAGATGTTCCCCAAGGCCGGCTCTATTAATGCCACTTTTTAAGGGCGGCTTTTGTGGGGATTCGCATGCTGGTGGCATTTTTTTCACCCCCGACCAACAACGGGTGACACCTCAATTTAGAAATCCCATTTAAGTGGTAACTCCTTAAGAATGTGCAGGTTATTTTTTTGCGCGGAATCAAATATTTGACGAAATACTGTATGAATCAGAATTAGAATCGGTATTCATCGTACGGCTTCGAAATATTCACGAATAAAAAGAAAACCGGGGAAAAAATGTTTAAATGACGTACCCTCTCGTATAATAGTGGTGGTAGACTGCCTACCGCCTTCACCGTAGCGGCAACGAGAGCAGGAATGGCGGCAATTTGCATAGTTTATACGGTAGGGTGCTCTGCTGTACACACTTCGGTTACAGTTCGTGGAACATAAAGGCGAAGATAATTCCGACCAGCGAACGCACCCGAAAAAAATCTTTTGTGTTCTCGCAACGACAGGACATGCTCGTTCTCCTACCATCATCCTCATTAAGGACCCTTTTCGCGCCGGATGTTAACGCTTTTTTGAACACATAAAAGCGCGAATAAAATATGTATCCACGCACGATTTTTTTATGTATAAGGTATCTAGAACAATAAAGAACACCCACCTAACAGTTTTATTAATTTTGATACCGTCTTTTTTTGAATAGCTCGTATCTTCTAGGAAACAACGTCCTCTGCGTATTATATAATCAAGCATTTTATTACAATTCCGCTCGTGGATATGATAACGTGGTCGGTAAATTTACCCAACTGATTGTTATGCATGACGAACGCGAGTGCATGCAAAAATATGGACATATTTCGAGGTACGGGCCGGCCCGACCCGGCCTCATTTACAAGTTTTTCGCGGTCTGCGGACCACTCTCTTGATAAAAACGCGCGCGTGCATAAAATTCGTAAAACGGAACAACGTGCAGTGACGTTCTCGTACAACCGGGTCACATATATAAAAAGAATGCTTAGCTATCGTTTTTCGTTGTCAAAATTCTACTCCATATTGTATGGTATTCCAAGTAGGGTTTTTTTTTTGTTACATTTGGGAGAATTTGGAAACGAACCGCATCAATGTTAGTTAAATTGAATTGTCTGGATATAGTGCCCATCTCGGTTAGGCAGATAAATTACCGCCAAAATACGAAAACAGCCCGCGGGCTAGTGGCGGCGATTAACAGTAAAACTCGTTCCTGAACGGACCCAATTCAACCTCTGTCAGTTGGGTATTCGTGAACGATGTCAATTACTGGCCAAATGCATGCCGGGCTGGTTTCAGTTCGCGAACAGCGCCCTCTACCCGGGGCAACATCAACTACAACTATGGAAGGTTGCGGGCGGGCGGTAAAATTGATATTCTATTATGTCTAATTGGCCGCGGGCGGCTCGATACACAAACTTGGAGCGGCCGTACTGGAAATGATTCCGTTTGATTTATCCGATGCCATTAATAAGGAGTGACCGCGCTACTTCAATTTGTCCGTGGAAAGTTTATACCGACCCGGACCTTCCAGGCACCCGCTTACATTGTTACAATTGGATTAATGGTACGCGACCGGGCAACCCCAATTTACCAAATAAATGACCCGTCCGTCCGTACAACCCCCCGGACCTACCCTTATGCCATTGTTTTGCAACACCTACCACCTATCGCTTACTTACACGAAACGTTAGGGGCAAGACATCATCTGCGCAATGTTTCTTCATCCCATCATCGACACGGCGAATGTTTTTATGTCCTTCGCTTTTTAATAAGTCTAGAACATCATCAACAATGTCCGGCAAACAAAATAAAACTCTCGTCCTCGCCATGTTACAGTTTTTGCGGACTTGCGAACGTAGCATCCTTAATTAAATACGCGGTCGCGGAAAAAAGGTTCACCTCACCCCCTGTGGCGAGCGATTTTTAGCTTGGAGCTCGTGTAATACACGATGTACCCAAGTATACGTTAACCTCGTCTGACGCCTGCATCAAAAAGTACAAAACGACGGTACGCCGAGCTGCGCGCTTTAATCAAATTAATAAATTACTATCGGGGGCAAAACTTTAAATGAAATTAGGGGTGCCGGGAACAAGTAATATCCATTAATATACACAGGCGGATCGTGCATGCGCGCCGCGCTCGCCTAGCGAACCTGTCGAGACCCATAATTATCATCAATCCTAATAAGCCGACATCAAAAAGTGACTTTGACGAGCTATGAACAAGATCTGATTAGTCGATAAATGGTGACGTCATCAAACCACCCACGTATATCGAAGGGTGCACCTTATAAAGGAAACTCAGAGACGGATTCAACACAAAATGCTGATATGCACAAAAATGACTTTTGAAAATGACTTTTTGAGATTTTTGCGGAAATACGTGTTTTGAGGTCCTCTGAATCGATTGGAATGATTTCTGGAAAATGTATGTATCAGTGAGTGTATATATGTATGTGGGTATGTATGTCTGTGCACACGATTGCGCCCAAACGGAACAACGGATCGGGCTGAAATTTCGTATATTTAGAATTACCGGAGGACGAACTGGATTGTTTTTGGTCACAATCTTACAACCGGAAGTGGCAAATGTTTCATGGGTCTTCTGAGGAATTTATCCGATTGAGTCCAAATCCATACCAACTCATCCTCCAGTGACGTTAAACATTTATACAAACTTGCAGATCTGTAGCATGAACGGTTTAGGAGCTATTAGCTTTTATAGAAGCAGTTTGACAGAATCCATAGCCTTCGTCACCGTGTTGCAAATTGTCAGTGCCACTGACATGTCATAATGTTAAATGTCAGTATGAAAAATATCATAGAAACTGACGTTAGGTATTGTACAGAGTGGTTCTGGCTTCACAAAACTTACTAAGTACAAACGTATTTAGACAATTCATTGTGTCAATCATATAGTCGGAATGTTGGGTGAGGCCCACCCCAGATATTTATTATATGAGTAACTGTGAACCTAACTTAATCAAAGTCAAGTTTTTACATTTCTGTATCCATTGCCACAATTTTTTTAACATAAATTTATGAAAAACTGTTATTTTTTACAGTATTTCTTACTTAATCGCAAATTTTGGTTAAGATACGTGAAATTTTGACTCGTAAAATATTTTTAATACAGTACTGGATGCCTTACTCGAACGTTATGCAATTGCAAGCGCCAAACGATAAGCGACGTAAGCGGGAAACTGATACAATTAGCGAGTGTCAGCGTTTCGTTACAAATGAGTAAAGTTGCCCCTGGTGACTGCTTGACATGAAATATTCGCGCGGCTCGCGCCGTTTCGTCTAGTAGGGGCGTATTTGCATAAAATTGTGTCCAGTTGAGAAATTGTACTAATGCAAATTTGACAGGAGATGCGTCCAAACCTGTTTAGATATATGTTCATGAATAATCATGTATTGTAATGACACTAATGAGTGATGACTGATCATACATGATCATGCACGATTACAGTAATTGATAGTAAGCGAAGGGCGATTTTGTATGTGAATAGCGAGAAGAATTTTCACGTGGAAGTGGCTAATTCTCTCTTAGTCCTTACTAATGGGTTAATAGACTATACTGAGAAGATAGCAACCCCTCTATCTCGATATCCCTTGACCCTAATTTTCCACGTCATTGTCCACTTAAGTGATGGCTACTTACAACTTAGAAGGGATTTGCCTTACTCAAAAAACAAATCTATGTTACCAGACAGAGCATAAATTTATAATAATCTTGATAGAATTGTAAAATAAAGCCATGAAAACCGAGTGATTGTTAGGAATTTCCCTGGAACTTGTCTGTCATCGTTTCTCCCAGAATGTATTACTCTAATTACGCCGGTAATTGCAGCAATCAGCGGCTGGATCCTTAGAGGAGATTGCGGGGGTCTCAGGACCTAAAAGGGGGGGGTCTTGTGCACCCGCTGAGTCTCACTCTCGGTCAAACCGCATCCGACACCCCTCATTTTGTAACAGTAGGTAGTAAGACGTTCTCTGTTATTAAAGTGACGGACTCAACCGACTTCCAAGGGAGATCATTGCCAACCACCGGTGTACGTATGACCGTATAAATAAGGATTCAATGTTAAATAAGGATTCGCATTCTAATTATTTGCTCCAGGAACGTCAGAAGTGGGATCGTCGGTCTAAAATTTAATTTAGGACCCGGATTTTCTGATATTCGACCTCATTCACCTCGCTCTTTCGCTCCCGCTGGTTCTGGTATTCTCCTAGGGTCAGAATTACATTATTAAGTACGGAAATACGGCCGCTGCCTGAGCTTTATGCTTTCAAATTAACGTTATTATGCTGAATACGCCGCGACTTTAGTCAAATTTTACAGATTGACGTCTGTGTTTCCAAGAATAAAAATTGAGAAAGTAGAAACTATTATGTGAGAATAAAATTTGTCACTTTTCGTTGGCGTTTCTTGTGCTGGATGGTCACACTATATCTTGAGCAGTTTACATACTGCGTGTATATGGTAGAAGGGATTACAACATCTGACCCAATTAACATAATTATCCTTCTTGCCTAGCCAAAGGACGACATAAAATAACTCAACGGCAATTACCGCGCGACATATTAATAAGCGAAGCAAGACTTCCACTCGAGTATTAATGCCTTTTTAACAGTGTGATAATTAAGTTTTGAAGATGTATAGTGGGAGATGTGTCCGAGTCGAGTAGATTGATTGTGCGTTGTCGTGCGGAGTTGCGGGTCGGTAGGGTGTGGGGATGAACCGTGGGGTTGGTTCGCGTTCCGCACGCCAACAACCGACGACCACCTGAATTATACACGAAAATGTTATTTTCTCCTTGGAAAAATTTCAGGCAACCCGTTGGACGTCGCCCAGAGCTAAAAATAAACTTTAATAAGTGGCAGCTTTGTGCCACCGCCGCCTGCTACTCTAAGCAGACCGGGGGTTGAATTCCACCGCCTTGAAACCCTCAAACTTCCACTTCGGTTAGGGTGCAATTTTCTGTAATGGAGTATGTCAAACGAGATTTGCGATTCTAGAAAATAATTCTTCCATTTACCACTAATTCTTCCACTATTTACGTCATCCTAAGTCAAATTTCATGTAATCTTTTTTAAAATATTTCCTCCCAAAAAGACGTAGAGGTAGCTTTGTCGGTTGTGGAATCTTTCCTGCACCACCCTAACTATGAGTAAGTGTTCACGGTTGGTCTGCAATGAATAAAGCAACGGCGGGAACAAGAGGAGTCAAAGAAAAGCTACGTCCGCTTTTCCCGCACATATAGAATTACGGCAAGTGCCTCGGCTTTCTTCTCCGAGTTTTTGATGTCTTTTTCGGACTGTAAACAACGCAGGAGTATGAGGCTAACGTCTACGGGAATTACGCCATAGCAAATTAGAATTTGCTCTGCCTCCGAGCGCACCATCTACCGGGATGAAAGAGCGATGCTGGTATAAAAACTCTTCGTTAGAAATGGTGCAAACTTAGATCCCATGTTGTGGCGAATCATATAGATCATATTAATCATAATAATATTCTTTGAATGTATATAATTTGTTAACTTTTTGGTTGTATCAGAAAGTTGGAAATTATATAATAATTTATACTAAAAAAATAACTTTTTTGTTGTTTTCATGGGTATACCAGTTAATATTACATCAAAGGGTATATTTGTTTGTCTTGTGGAGTAGCTTGTGACAATTGGGCGACCCTGACGGACCCTTAACAACAACAAAAACAAAACAAAACTGTTTATCTCCAAGGGGAGATGTACAAGAAACGGTATACCGTACCGGCGAGTGTAATAACGAGAATTTCATAATGCGCTCCGGGGAGAAGCGAGCAAGAATAAGTTTCCCATCTCTGGAGGCGAATTATTGAATTACGCTGAATCGTAATGCGGTGCTAGGTGGCGTCTCTGACGTGCAGACGACGACGTCGACGCCGATATTTCTCTCTAACGCGGTGCGGGACGAAACACAATTACGTTTTTAATACCGAGCCACACTTTTCGACACTGCGTCTCCCCCTTTCCGCGGCCCTGAGGTACTTTTCTCGCACAATCTTTTCGGCGAAACTTAAGAATTATTCCTTCGAAGCACTGCTGACTGCGCCTCGCAAAATTGAGCGATATTAAATTGTGAGCAGTGAATAAGAAACATTCGCTTTTTACGACCCGATTCTGCCAAAAGGGCAGACAGAATCTGGATATTGTCGAGCTTTTACTGTATGCTAGGTTTCGATTTAGCTTAGGTGGGCTTTATTTCAATCTGAAATGATATCTTTTACTGTATATTCCTTAATATTTCCTTAGAATTGTATTATGATGATTGATATTACCACTATCGTTAATAACACAAGGAAAAAAAAATTCCAACTTTCTGAAAAAGAACTGAGAAAATTGCAACAAAATACAGCATGTATTGGGTGTCCATAGCCTTTCCAGATTTCCAAAATAGCAGCAGTAAGTCTGCATAACTTGACTTGATAAAATAACACAAAAAGCTTGTTAATTCGTAATATTTTGAACAATCTGTTAAGAGAACTTATGAGAGGGGTTAATTCAAGCGAAATATATGACTTGAAATAAAATGGATCTTAGACCTGTCACAATTCACAACACTTTGATGACTTGAGTTATGAAAAGTGATGTTAGGTCAACAAAAATGTGTGATAATTCTACTGGATATATTAGCATTCATATTAGCGTGCTATTTTAACTATAACTGTAACAAAATGGATACACTAAGCAAGAAATATGCATAGGAAATGCTGAAATACATTATCCTAACGAGAATGGATTATGTTTAAGTAGAAATTTCTCATTAGCAATTTATCGTCGCTATGGAGCAGCGTTTGAGTAATAATTGTATGGATGATTGTACTGGAATGAGTCGTGAATTTAAATGGTGCTTCTGGTTCATGCATACACCTCACGCCATCTGTATCGTTTGTTTGTACTAGCAATTAGAATGAATAAAGCCCTGTGGAACCACTTAACCTCGTGTGTATTCGTGCAGTGTAACAAAAGTGGCACTATTTACATATCAAAGCTCTCTTTGGAGGCGTATGCAACTGCGTACTGCGAGACTTTGAAGTTCTTTCCTTACGTAAGTTTTGTAATTGCTTCACTTGAATTGCATGACAATCAGCAAGTTTACAAGCATTTCATGTTATTGGTATAAGAAGTGAGTAGGTGTAAGTTTAGCTGAATCTAATTTACCCACTGAAATTCTTGAAAAAAAGATAAAACCCGCTGAAATTCTTGAAAAAAGACCAAATATAAAAGTTTGCTTTAATCAAAACAGTATGAAAAATTAAATAAGGTTCAGTCTGCCGTGTATTCTAGCTAGGAACTAGGGTACAATTTGCAAAATAAACTTCTATTCTCTGCGTAGTTGGGCGGCGTAAAATAAGATTCACAAACTCCTCCCCACTTCCTCCACTATCCCCAAGGTGCGGTTTCAAACTTTCAGATCTCCGGCCTCTCCCTTGAAGTTTACTCAAAGTTGAGCCCTTGTCGTTAGTTAGCCTAGCTTTCCACCTTCTAATAATAAGCTTATATTTACTAAGAGCTAAGAAATATCTAGCCCGCAATGCTCTCTCTCTGGTTTTATCGTTATTATCTTATAATTTAAGCTTTCTATCAACTATTAAGGTAATATCTTCTTATAATTTGTTGTCAAAAAACGAGACTTCTTACGCAAGAATATTGTTTTTTTTTCTGGTCACTCGAGACCTCTATCATCCCTTAACGGGGTGATGTTCCAAATCCTTATCATGAATGCTGTATCATGAGTAATTATTGAGTCAATTGGCGTAAACAGAGATATGTCAAAGGCAGCCCACTTGGCCGTCAAAGCGTCGCGACGCGCTTGGAGTACTGGTGCGACCGTGAAGTGGACGCCGCCACCAGCGTTGCCGCGACCGCCACCAGAGGCATCAATCATCCGGGCCAGTGGCGGAACGAGTTCTCCTCGTAGGTGGGCACTGGCCAATAATTAATCAATCAATTACGCGAGCCTTTGTTTTCGTGAAACCCGTTTATCATTCGTAGACATACATTTATCTTCAGTTAGACCGCCTCCCGCACCTACCCCCGCACTACCCCTACCGATCCGTGCCGTGTTGTGGAACGCAACCGCTCCCTAAATGCCAGAGACTTGGTTCATTTTGCTTATCATACATTCGATCAATTAAGTACACCAATTTCAAAAATAAAATAACATTCTGCTTGCAGGACCCTATAGAGGAATTTAGTCATTTTCGAATTAATTTCCAAGCATCCCTCACCGAAAGAAAAAAAACATTCTTCAAAGCGTGTTCCCTTCAAAAGCCATTAACTAGCGGTATCGCTATTTTTATCTTAGATTACGCGTCGCGTCTTTGAAATGGAAAGCTGGGCGCAAAGCTGGGTCCGAGTTTGACGCACACAGACGCCCCTGTAGTTTGTATACGTTGTAAACAGAGATTGTATCATGGGCGGAGATTACAGATATGAATAATTTCTTGGCAATTAATGAAGTGCGTCCGCTGTTGGTAAAAGCTCTTCAAAGCTCCCACTGAGGCCTCGTCCGCGGCCGTTATTGTCTCACCGGGTCCACGGCTATTCATCACGTTGTTTTGATATGCATACGACATACGGACATCCTTTTGTCATGCAGATTTACACCAGAGATTGCAATCTCGCCATTCTTGCGCCTCGGAACTCTCCATGCCACTTCACCATTCCAAAGGACTTATCTTTAGAGTCAGGAGTGTAGCCCCTCTCTCTCCCTCCTTCTCTCGCTATCTCCCCTTTGTCCGTGCTTTAGTTGGGTTTTACTACCTAGAATTACGACGGCACCGCCGCCAATTTTATACAGGACGCTATTATGTTGTAGATGTGATAATTGTTATATTGTGCTTGGTTTCAAGCAAGCTACCTCTGAGTTTGAGGGTTCAAATCATATATAGATAGATGTTTATTCACTGATATCATTTTTGATCTAAACGAATTATTTAAATTTGGGAAGCCTCGGATTTTTCCTAATCTCTCTCGTCTCGTTGCAAGAATAAATTAGGTTAAATATTCTTCAAAACTATATTGCTACAGAACTAGGGGGGCATTACAGTACACAAATTATTGAACAGTAGTGTAGGTTTTCTCATATTAAACAGAGAAAATAAAAATTTGTATGCAAGAAAGAAGAACGGTCTATAAAATTGTGTTTTATTCAAGAGTTTAGGTAATAAGTAAAGGCTACATAACGGTATAGCATCCATTCGTACTAAAGAACGTAGGTATTAGGGAAAATTCTCGTATACTGCGCGATGTCGGCGGTTATGTGTAGCTGTAGGGTACAGAGTAGAGTTTCGCGGAATAAAAACGAATTAGATTATAAAACTTTAATGCTTACTAGAGGGCGTTACTTGTTGATTGGAGCGCTCGGGCTCATTTGCGGGCGCGAAATAAAGTGAGAAGCACATCGCTCACTTCCGTCAAAGTTCGCAGCCGCTTGATGGAATAAAAGTTTCAAACGATCGCCCCTTTCTCTGCAGTAAGTTTTTTGCGGTTTAATTTCTTTTGTTTTATTAATTGCGCGGCTGCTTTTACACCCGCTAGAGTTTTACGTTTTAAGTATACCGCCGCATTGTATTTTATTTTATCACCCGTAACAAAATAATTTTTCTGTATATATTTCTCTATATATTTTTTTGATGGTGGGGAGGGTGGTGGGGTGACAGGGGTGGAGACTGATGGGTGGCATGTAAACGTTAACCGCTATAATTCACGACGTTGCATTCGCTCGTCAGGGGCGGCATTGGGGCCGAAATATACCCAGTGATAAATAAAATTACTTCCGGATGGCGGGGTCCGGCATTCACTGACTGACATTTCATTTATAACGGACTGATTTCCCGTCAAAATTTTAACACAAACTGTCGTCCCGGCTGAATCTCTACCCTTATCCTTTCTGACAACCGAATCCAACTACACCGGCTCCTCCTTCAGATTCATATTGGTTTACAACGACAATCTTTATTCAGCCTTTCTCCATCTTCATACATACGAATGTGTTTTAAATTCACTCATGAATCAATCACAGTTACATATGTCCGTAGATGTACGTACGACTTTAATAATTACTTACTCTGTTCCCCCCAAAGCTCGCTTTGTAAACTTCATTTCAAACACTATAGAGTAGAGCCAGTTTGCAGGGAAACAAATACTCAACGGAAGTGAGTATCGTGTTCTGATACGGTGAATAATAAATGAAGGAATTTGTAGTGGCTGACGTTATATCTGACACCTTCATCTATGGGGAACATTACCGCGCGACAGTTGACATTAATTTTTACTGCACAACATTAAAATCAATGTGAGCCTGTCCTTGCGCCCCTGCCGCGTTCCACAGCACTGCCAACTGTCGGCGAATGTATGCTACTAGCATCCCATTCGCATAAATGTACATACATTATAGCGGATATACGTTATTATTAAGGACTAGCTAGTATTAACAGCCAGTTTTCCAGGTTTACCGTACAAGGGATTATATGCTTGTCATTTGGCGGCAATTTTAGTTATTTATGAACGCTGGAACTTCATATATATGAATAGAATATCGTCTAAGTACACAATTTACTTGAATAATGTGTCACGTAACGTAACTTGAATGGATTAGATTGATCGTGTCATTATTTTAGCTTGAATCCTACTAACAGAAATAAACGTTAATGTTATATAATTTATTATTATTATTTAAAATATGAACCCAATAACTCGGCTTTTTCTTTTGATAAACCTCTCTAAGTCTTTATCCAAATCTAAGTCCTTAACCAAATCATTCAGTTCGCACTGGTTTATAAAGTGAGGTGTTCCTAAAACTTCAAATGGTGCCTGATTTGACAGAGTGATGTCAGACGCTCCGCCAAATCAAGCAAGTTTCTTCAAACAGGCGAAATTTCTTCTGTGTCAAAAATCGAAGATGATGAAGTGGATGGCGCACTTGGGAGAGGATGGTTCTCTCCATGGGGGATAGGTCGCGATGCTGATTGCAAATTTGGATATTTTATTTTATGTTTATCCTTCTTCGAATATCCGGAGACGCTTATCGTGCAAAAGTAGCAATCATCTACATGATTGGTAGGCTTTCCCAACAACATGGGAACTGCAAACGGCATTTTCTTTTGCTTCCCTTTCATCCACCTTAAAAGTCCGATCTAACAGGAAATTTGATATAGATCAAGGATAGATATCTCTTGTTTAATTCAAATTGAAACATGGCAATTCATTTTCTTCTGCAGAGTTCATAGTGTAGAACTTCTAGACCATTTCTCACTAAACGCAGTCGCCATCATTCTCGAATAAAGTAAGTTTGAACCTTCCTATCCAATTTCTAATTTTCCCTCTACCGCCACTTGTTTGAACTCATTCAATACGATTTAGTGGGGCGGGAAAGGGCGGCGAGAAAAACGAGTGCATTTTTCAAACAACCTCGGCGGCCAGAAAGGCACAAGCGAACCCATTTCGGCGGAGGGGGGCGCGCGCGCTACCCCCCAAGGAAATACATTACACCGGAATGCGGGGTGCGAGTTTTCCGGGACTTTTTCGGGCCGCCGTTTTTCAACCCTCCGATATTTATGTACCGTTCGAGTTCGGTTTACATTTAGAACATACCAACGGACCATAAATTTACAATTTCTACCGATGTTTATTACCCGATGGGATCAGTTTATTTGATTTTGATCCGCAAGGCCCCGCGCGCAACGTTTAACGCAAATAAAAGCCTCGAAATAATAATATGTTACGCGCGATTTGTATTGATGTGAAACATTTGAACCCGTGTGGCCGTATATTTTCATTTTTACACCGATTTTGACTCGTCTACCTTTAGCCAGCGGCTATTTTGTGGTCACAATACGCTGTTTACCAGCAAAAATGCTGCTACCGCTGGTGGCTACTACCAGCAAGCCTCAGTTCAAAATACAAGGTCAGCTATTTCTGGTGCATTTTATATGTCACCAGGTAGGTACATACAACAGTGAGTTAATGTATTGTCTTTTGTCAGGTGAATTCGTCGCAACCATAAAATATTTCATATTTGATACCAATTTGTGGGGTTTTATTGACTACCTGCCTTGAACCTGACTACGTAAATTTTGAAAGCACTGTATACGAGTGTAAATAACATAAGTCCTAAAATTATTATGATTAGAACTAATAATTTTCTGTCCTGAAATAACATTGCATCATCATTTTATTGTTGATGTTCCGTTTGGATTTTTGTTATTGTTGGTCGATCAAATGAGGAAACATTAAATAAATAATAGTTTTTTCTTCGGCAGTGAAAACTGATATAGATTTATTGAGTTTCAAACCGCCTTTTACGTTATCTCTTGAAGATCCAATGGGGGTAAGGCGTTAGAATGAGATCTGTTACGTTTGCGAACATAATCCAGCAATTTAGTTACGACAGGCGCTACTGGGGGGCGCACGTATGCTAAATCCCGATGTAATTGCACCTTCAAACTACTCTGGAAAGTGCTATTACGGGCCCAACCGAACTTTGGTGCACACATCGACCATACTTGGGGTTAATACTTGGGTTTGAGTTCTCATTAGGACCTTAACCTCTTGGGGAAGAGGTCTATGCATCCCCAGGAGACGATTGCCGAAGCCTGACAGAAACAAGGGAATTCCTAGATATACCGATCTTCGATATTAACGGAGAAAAGACAATGAAAAATGATTTTGGTTCGATGGGGTAATTTATTTCATTCTAGATAAGGCTTTCCCCTATGGAATTTGTTATTTTTTTATGGATGAGCGTATAAAAAATACTAACGTGACGTAATATTCAGTATATTCGTATTTAAAACTACCTTTGTCTTCTGCAATTTAAATTTTCCAACTCCAGATCTGCTTTTGTTTATCTCCCGGCAGCCAGACGTTCAAGTGGGGGAAGGGGGTGCCGTTGGCGTGGGTGGCTGATGGAAATTTAATTTATTGTTTGTTATTTTGCCGGAGCGAAACGAGATGCAGGACAAAAGCACTCGGGGCTTTTAATAAACGCCGCGAAATTTCCTGTTGTACCCCTAGTGGACGGAGCCCCTTTCTTCCCCTATACCGAAGTAATACGCGTTCGCCGTCTCGCGATAGAAAATAAAGTCCGAGTGGCGCTGGAGCAGCGGACGGAACAGGAACTAATAATCTACGATCTGCTATCTGATTGGTTTGCCGACCGAAATTACACCAGCTTTCAGGTGTATCTAGAGTATTTATAGATTGTTTTGTACTGCAGAAAAAAAGTATACTGTAGATAAAAGTATAACTTTGCAATTTTCAGGATTAATTACCCAATCAATCTGTGAACTAGAACTATAAAGAAATAATTTTTATTCCGGTAAGTTTGCTCGCGGTGACACATGAAGTAAAACAGTGATTTTGATCAACTCTTCTCAATTGGCATAAATCCGAAGTTTGAAAAATTCTCCTGACTAAACCACAATAGATAGAACTCTGCAATTATCAGGATTAATTACCGAATCAATCTGTGAATTATGACTGTAAAGAAATAATTTTTATTCCGGTAAGTTTGCTCGCGGTGACACATGAAGTAAAACAGTGATTTTAATCAACTCTTCTCAATTCGCTTAAATCTGAAATTTGAAAAATTCTCCTGACTCAACCACAATAGATAGAACTCTGCAATTTTCAGGATTAATTACCGAATCAATCTGTGAATTATGACTGTAAAGAAATAATTTTTATTCCGGTAAGTTTGCTCGCGGTGACACATGAAGTAAAACAGTGATTTTGATCAACTCTTCTCAATTGGCATAAATCCGAAGTTTGAAAAATTCTCCTGACTAAACCACAATAGATAGAACTCTGCAATTTTCAGGATTAATTACCGAATCAATCTGTGAATTATGACTGTAAAGAAATAAGTTTTATTCCGGTAAGTTTGCTCGCGGTGACACATGAAGTAAAACAGTGATTTTAATCAACTCTTCTCAATTCGCTTAAACCTGAAATTTGAAAAATTCTCCTGACTAAACCACAATAGATAGAACTCTGCAATTATCAGGATTAATTACCGAATCAATCTGTGAATTATGACTGTAAAGAAATAATTTTTATTCCGGTAAGTTTGCTCGCGGTGACACATGAAGTAAAACAGTGATTTTAATCAACTCTTCTCAATTCGCTTAAATCTGAAATTTGAAAAATTCTCCTGACTCAACCACAATAGATAGAACTCTGCAATTTTCAGGATTAATTACCGAATCAATCTGTGAATTATGACTGTAAAGAAATAATTTTTATTCCGGTAAGTTTGCTCGCGGTGACACATGAAGTAAAACAGTGATTTTGATCAACTCTTCTCAATTGGCATAAATCCGAAGTTTGAAAAATTCTCCTGACTAAACCACAATAGATAGAACTCTGCAATTTTCAGGATTAATTACCGAATCAATCTGTGAATTATGACTGTAAAGAAATAAGTTTTATTCCGGTAAGTTTGCTCGCGGTGACACATGAAGTAAAACAGTGATTTTAATCAACTCTTCTCAATTCGCTTAAATCTGAAATTTGAAAAATTTTCCTGACTAAACCACAATAGATAGAACTCTGTAATTTTCAGGCTTAATTACCGAATCAATCTGTGAATTATGACTGTAAAGAAATAATTTTTATTCCGGTAAGTTTGCTCGCGGTGACACATGAATTAAAACAGTGATTTGAATCAACTCTTCTCAATTCGCTTAAATCTGAAATTTGAAAAATTCTCCTGACTCAACCACAATAGATAGAACTCTGCAATTTTCAGGATTAATTACCGAATCAATCTGTGAATTATGACTGTAAAGAAATAATTTTTATTCCGGTAAGTTTGCTCGCGGTGACACATGAAGTAAAACAGTGATTTTGATCAACTCTTCTCAATTGGCATAAATCCGAAGTTTGAAAAATTCTCCTGACTAAACCACAATAGATAGAACTCTGCAATTTTCAGGATTAATTACCGAATCAATCTGTGAATTATGACTGTAAAGAAATAATTTTTATTCCGGTAAGTTTGCTCGCGGTGACACATGAAGTAAAACAGTGATTTTAATCAACTCTTCTCAATTCGCTTAAATCTGAAATTTGAAAAATTTTCCTGACTAAACCACAATAGATAGAACTCTGTAATTTTCAGGCTTAATTACCGAATCAATCTGTGAATTATGACTGTAAAGAAATAATTTTTATTCCGGTAAGTTTGCTCGCGGTGACACATGAAGTAAAACAGTGATTTTAATCAGCTCTTCTCAATTCGCTTAAATCTGAAATTTGAAAAATTCTCCTGACTAAACCACAATAGATAGAACTCTGCAATTTTCAGGATTAATTACCGAATCAATCTGTGAATTATGACTGTAAAGAAATAATTTTTATTCCGGTAAGTTTGCTCGCGGTGGCACATGAAGTAAAACAGTGATTTTAATCAACTCTTCTCAATTCGCTTAAATCTGAAATTTGAAAAATTCTCCTGACTAAACCACAATAGATAGAACTCTAAAATTTTCAGGATTAATTACCGAATCAATCTGTGAATTATGACTGTAAAGAAATAATTTTTATTCCGGTAAGTTTGCTCGCGGTGGCACATGAAGTAAAACAGTGATTTTAATCAACTCTTCTCAATTCGCTTAAATCTGAAATTTGAAAAATTCTCCTGACTAAACCACAATAGATAGAACTCTAAAATTTTCAGGATTAATTACCGAATCAATCTGTGAATTATGACTGTAAAGAAATAATTTTTATTCCGGTAAGTTTGCTCGCGGTGGCACATGAAGTAAAACAGTGATTTTAATCAACTCTTCTCAAGTCGCTTAAATCTGAAATTTGAAAAATTCTCCTGACTAAACCACAATAGATAGAACTCTGCAATTTTCAGGATTAATTACCGAATCAATCTGTGAATTATGACTGTAAAGAAATAATGTTTATTCCGGTAAGTTTGCTCGCGGTGACACATGAAGTAAAACAGTGATTTTAATCAACTCTTCTCAATTCGCTTAAATCTGAAATTTGAAAAATTCTCCTGACTAAACCACAATAGATAGAACTCTGCAATTTTCAGGATTAATTACCGAATCAATCTGTGAATTATGACTGTAAAGAAATAATGTTTATTCCGGTAAGTTTGCTCGCGGTGACACATGAAGTAAAACAGTGATTTTAATCAACTCTTCTCAATTCGCTTAAATCTGAAATTTGAAAAATTCTCCTGACTAAACCACAATAGATAGAACTCTGCAATTTTCAGGATTAATTACCGAATCAATCTGTGAATTATGACTGTAAAGAAATAATGTTTATTCCGGTAAGTTTGCTCGCGGTGACACATGAAGTAAAACAGTGATTTTAATCAACTCTTCTCAATTCGCTTAAATCTGAAATTTGAAAAATTCTCCTGACTAAACCACAATAGATAGAACTCTGCAATTTTCAGGATTAATTACCGAATCAATCTGTGAATTATGACTGTAAAGAAATAATGTTTATTCCGGTAAGTTTGCTCGCGGTGACACATGAAGTAAAACAGTGATTTTAATCAACTCTTCTCAATTCGCTTAAATCTGAAATTTGAAAAATTCTCCTGACTAAACCACAATAGATAGAACTCTGCAATTTTCAGGATTAATTACCGAATCAATCTGTGAATTATGACTGTAAAGAAATAATGTTTATTCCGGTAAGTTTGCTCGCGGTGACACATGAAGTAAAACAGTGATTTTAATCAACTCTTCTCAATTCGCTTAAATCTGAAATTTGAAAAATTCTCCTGACTAAACCACAATAGATAGAACTCTGCAATTTTCAGGATTAATTACCGAATCAATCTGTGAATTATGACTGTAAGGAAATAATTTTTATTCCGGTAAGTTTGCTCGCGGTGACACATGAAGTAAAACAGTGATTTTAATCAACTCCTCTCAATTCGCTTAAATGTGAAATTTGAAAAATTCTCCTGACTAAACCACAATAGATAGAACTCTGCAATTTTCAGGATTAATTACCGAATCAATCTGTGAATTATGACTGTAAAGAAATAATTTTTATTCCGGTAAGTTTGCTCGCGGTGACACATGAAGTAAAACAGTGATTTTAATCAACTCCTCTCAATTCGCTTAAATGTGAAATTTGAAAAATTCTCCTGACTAAACCACAATAGATAGAACTCTGCAATTTTCAGGATTAATTACCGAATCAATCTGTGAATTATGACTGTAAAGAAATAATTTTTATTCCGGTAAGTTTGCTCGCGGTGACACATGAAGTAAAACAGTGATTTTGATCAACTCTTCTCAATTGGCATAAATCCGAAGTTTGAAAAATTCTCCTGACTAAACCACAATAGATAGAACTCTGCAATTTTCAGGATTAATTACCGAATCAATCTGTGAATTATGACTGTAAAGAAATAATTTTTATTCCGGTAAGTTTGCTCGCGGTGACACATGAAGTAAAACAGTGATTTTAATCAACTCTTCTCAATTCGCTTAAATCTGAAATTTGAAAAATTCTCCTGACTCAACCACAATAGATAGAACTCTGCAATTTTCAGAATTAATTACCAAATCAATCTGTGAATTATGACTGTAAAGAAATAATTTTTATTCCGGTAAGTTTGCTCGCGGTGACACATGAATTAAAACAGTGATTTGAATCAACTCTTCTCAATTCGCTTAAATCTGAAATTTGAAAAATTCTCCTGACTCAACCACAATAGATAGAACTCTGCAATTTTCAGGATTAATTACCGAATCAATCTGTGAATTATGACTGTAAAGAAATAATTTTTATTCCGGTAAGTTTGCTCGCGGTGACACATGAAGTAAAACAGTGATTTTGATCAACTCTTCTCAATTGGCATAAATCCGAAGTTTGAAAAATTCTCCTGACTAAACCACAATAGATAGAACTCTGCAATTTTCAGGATTAATTACCGAATCAATCTGTGAATTATGACTGTAAAGAAATAATTTTTATTCCGGTAAGTTTGCTCGCGGTGACACATGAAGTAAAACAGTGATTTTAATCAACTCTTCTCAATTCGCTTAAATCTGAAATTTGAAAAATTCTCCTGACTCAACCACAATAGATAGAACTCTGCAATTTTCAGAATTAATTACCAAATCAATCTGTGAATTATGACTGTAAAGAAATAATTTTTATTCCGGTAAGTTTGCTCGCGGTGACACATGAAGTAAAACAGTGATTTTAATCAACTCTTCTCAATTCGCTTAAATCTGAAATTTGAAAAATTCTCCTGACTCAACCACAATAGATAGAACTCTGCAATTTTCAGGATTAATTACCGAATCAATCTGTGAATTATGACTGTAAAGAAATAATTTTTATTCCGGTAAGTTTGCTCGCGGTGACACATGAAGTAAAACAGTGATTTTGATCAACTCTTCTCAATTGGCATAAATCCGAAGTTTGAAAAATTCTCCTGACTAAACCACAATAGATAGAACTCTGCAATTTTCAGGATTAATTACCGAATCAATCTGTGAATTATGACTGTAAAGAAATAATTTTTATTCCGGTAAGTTTGCTCGCGGTGACACATGAAGTAAAACAGTGATTTTAATCAACTCTTCTCAATTCGCTTAAATCTGAAATTTGAAAAATTCTCCTGACTCAACCACAATAGATAGAACTCTGCAATTTTCAGGATTAATTACCGAATCAATCTGTGAATTATGACTGTAAAGAAATAATTTTTATTCCGGTAAGTTTGCTCGCGGTGACACATGAAGTAAAACAGTGATTTTAATCAACTCTTCTCAATTCGCTTAAATCTGAAATTTGAAAAATTCTCCTGACTAAATCACAATAGATAGAACTCTGCAATTTTCAGGATTAATTACCGAATCAATCTGTGAATTATGACTGTAAAGAAATAATTTTTATTCCGGTAAGTTTGCTCGCGGTGACACATGAAGTAAAACGGTGATTTTTATCAATTTTTCTCAATTCGTATAAATCAGAAGTTTGAAAAATCCTGACTAAACCACAAAAGGTAGACTTCTGCAATTCTCAGGATTAATTACCCAATCATCAATCTGTGAACTAGAACTGGGGTGATGTTTAATAAAATATGCGATTTTGCCACAGCAGAATGCCGACTGGAATCCGGCACTTTATCGGTCTGTAAAACATTTATCGACGCGACGAGTACTGGATCGGAACCATCCTGGTTCTGCGCCGAACGTTCCATTGTGCAAAGTTCGAAAAACCATAAGCTGCCAGCTCACGGCCCGGATTATGTGTGAAATAATCGCGCAATTTGGCCATAATGCCGGAACGCTAGAGGGGTCAGCATTCTACTAACTGGATTTGTCTCGAAAACGTTTGCGAGCTTTTTACAGTGTTTGAAAATTTGCCAACACCACTCTACTAACTATTTACGTTATTGGGTAATTCACGAAATGTAACGTGCAGTGTCACGTGCAGGCTATAAAAAAGGTTTTAAGTTAAAATTTTGTGGCTGGAAATGTCGGATATTTTATTTACATAATACGAGAAGAAGACGGGAGAGATTGATACGGATATTATTCGGGATGAATATAGAATTTGGCGCGGCAAATCGCGATATAAAAAGCAAAGCTATAATCTCCGTAAAAATTCGAATCGATTCCGAGCGTTAGCTGCCAAAATCTCCGCAAAATTTCGTTGAGTTATTGCTAGAAGGAAGGATTTGCCGGCGAATTTATATACGGTAAATCACTTTTAGGCCCACTGAAATCAATTCTGGCTTAAGCCACAAATATTAACTTTATCCATACAGAGAAAAAAAACTGAATATATTTTATTACCGGCCATATATATTATTCTCAATCTAACTTTAAGTTTCCCCAAGTATACGTACATATTCGAGACATACTCGTACATACTTGGGAAAATCTGGCGCAATGCTGTGATTCGAAGTCTATAAATCGAAAATAAGGGTGAGGGCTATAAAATACCCTTCGTTCAGCCGCACGCAGAAATGCCAAGGGGCTTTATTTTTAGCACACTCGGTTCCTTTCCCTTCTTCTGTTTAGTATCAATGCTACATAATAAAGACAAACAACTCATCTGTTTTGTGTATGTGTTCCACCTCACTTTTTATACCTTTTTATTGCAAAAATAACCTTTTCGTGGGCCGAACATGGGAAATATAACAACTTCCAGGAAATAAATCTCAAATATTATTTGTTAAAAGAGAGTTTTTACTTACATATATAATATACAGGGTCTCGAGCTAGATAAAAATCAACTCTCTGACCTTAGTTGTTAATTCAAACACAAAGTTTACATTAAACAGGGAATAAAAAAGGATAAAAGCGTTTTCTGTGTCTCCATAAAGAGTAAGGCTTTATGCAACAGCGAGAACAGCGCTAATGTAACAGCCATAGCTCACCATTAAAAATGTTTTTCGCTTATTAAAAGTTACTCTAGTTGAAATTTACAAACCTCTCTATGTTAATTTGTTTGCCACGTTGTTTCTACCTCGGATTCTTTCCTTGTTGCATTTTTCATTACGTACACACACAATACACATACATATACACAGTTACATACAAAATTACTTAAACCAACTAATATCCTTCACTCTTTTGCTAATCGAGTAACAATGTATAAGCAAGTATATCGGGGGCTATAATCAATCCAGTTATGAGTTTAATTCTGTTGTTCTTAGTAGCCGAAATCGACCACTCAAGCACTGGTAACTTAGTTTGTTGCCTCCATTAGTTCGATTATTTGTAACAGTGTTAACTTTACCCGATTTCTACTACCAAGGAGCGTTTGACACGCTATCTTAACAAAAAATTTAGTGACATTTAAATTAAAATATTTTAACTTTTTCTTTCGGGCATGCGTCACAAAAATCGTACTGTAAAAAGTGTAGTAATGCCACATTGGTTTTAGAAGATAAATATATAAATATCGTTGTACTATTCAATAGAATTTTTTACTGGGTATTTACTCGGTAAGTTCGGATATATTGCGACCACCGTAAGAGTTGTATGTATTTCCTTGGCTTTTCTAAGAAATCCATTGAGCGCCTAATTCGCGTCGTCTTTGAGAGATGTTGGCAGTGAAAAGGGAAGGACGCAGAGTGCTCGACGAGCCTTCCCGACAAAGCTTTAGAAAGTGGAGTGAAGCGCTGCTCGGTCAAATGCACATCAAGTGATGCGCTCCATCGTTCACTCACGGACAAACTGGACTCTCGCCGGAGCGTACGGCAGTCCTTGGATTCCTGCTCTCTTCCCGCTTCGAAGGACCAAAGTCTATCAGCCCAATTAACCGTCCGTAATTGCTAACTCGATTTAGAAGTTGGGAGAAACGGTTTCTTATCAATTTATTGTATTCGCCTAGTTTACCGCATTACCTCGATTTGATTTATTTGTTCGGATTTTCGAGCAGGAAAATCGTGATATATTTGTCCTTCTAGAGATATTAGAAAAATAGTTCTTAACTTGATGAATATCTCTAATAACACAAGGGAACAAATTACCTGTGTTTTGATGAATCCATAAAAAGCCATCATTCAAAAGGATCGTGGGGAATATCAAACTCGTTCATAAGACCATCAACATCGTGACATACCCGTAAAGATCCTTCCATTTTAAAATATGCTTTAAAAGGCTCGTTACGCTTTGTAAATGAAGACACTGTTACACCTCGTGCGAAAAGATCCCATTCCTGGAGCTTAGAACCCAATAACTCAGCTTTTTCTTTCGATAAACCTCTCTAAGTCTTTATCCAAATCTAAGTCTTTAACCAAATCTAAGTCTTTAACCAAATCTAAGTCTTTAACCAAATCTAAGTCTTTAATTAAAGCATTCAGTTCGCACTGGTTTATAAGGTGAGGTGTTTCTAAGCCTTCAAATGGTGAATCTTTAAGACTTGCCTGATTTGAGAGAGTGATTACAGACACTCTGTCAAAACAGGCAAGTTTTTTCAAACAGGCAAAATTTCTTTTGTGTCAAAAATCGAAGATGGTGAAGTGGATGGCGCATTTGGGAGAGGATGGTTCCCTCCATGGGGGTAGGTCGCGATATTTTATTTTATGCTTATCGGACGCTTATCGTGCAAAAATCATCTGCATGGTTGGAAAGGTCTCGCCACAACATGGGAGCTGTAAACGGCATTTTCTTTTGCTTCCCTTTCATCCACTTTAAAAGTTCGATCTAACAGGAAATACAGTATATATTACGTGTCCATGGCTTTTCCAGATCTCCAATTCTAAATCCAAAATAGTTGTAGGACTTTTGTTCCCTGCGTAATGGTCTCCTCTAACCTTATTAATAATATCCACCTCCAACATTCCAAATAAAACAAAATATAAATAGCAACGCTTGGTTTCCCAGCTATCCCAATATTTGTCGGGTATGTGCGGACTAGTGGCGCCGTCGTCGAGCTTGTGGTGGTGGCAATATTATGAACAATGTGTCCAGTGACAGCGTAAGGACATCAGGAAACATGTGTTGCTTGGGATCTACGCCGGCTCGCTGTTATTACGAACCATTAATTATAAACCCTTGTCTCGTAGACTCCAGGTGATAATCTGAGCGTCATTCCAGAGAAACCACTATTGCCTACCTACCCCCACAACCCAGCCCCTCACCCGCCGGGGGAAGCATACCCCAAACCGCCTACACTGAGCATCCTACGACATAATCTGATGTTTGAGAAAGGTTGGGCAAATAGTATGATAATGTTATTTCGGTACACTGGCGCAAACATCTCACGTATGGCAAACGATTTACAATATTAATGGTAGCTATTAATGGGAGCTAGTCCTACTATTTTAGTTTAAGTCGAGATGGATATTAATGATGTTTAGTGTCGTGTAATTGGTCTAACGACGTTGTCTTGAATGCACAATCCCCTGTTTTGAATTAAATTAATTGATAACTTATGATAACTTATCAACTGTATATAATACTGATCAGACTATTTTAGAGACAATTATGTAGAAAGCATGGTAATATTCAGCTAAATGTACCTACCATGTAGGAAATAGTTCTGTCACGTAACAAGTACAGTCGCGTACGGTAAATACCACAGCAAAAACTGAGCTCGGTATCCGTAGTCCGGAGCCACCGCAGATATAATATGCTCGGTGTTGAATCTGTGGCCACTTTGGGCAAAAACTAGGTCGGACAATGTCCCTTTGTATGAAAGTCCAACGTCGGATTACAATCCCAAGAGATAAAGCAGGTCGCGCGGTTCTGCTCTTCCTGTTAAATAGCGGTCAAGAGTAAAAACTAACAGTACAAAAGAAGTTGTACATACATAAGTACAGAAGAATATGTAACAGAAGACTATACCTAATACATCCTAATCGAAATGTGTTTCTATTACGATATATAATTAAGAATTTGGTATTTTACTGCCCCCCTTCTTTTAAGGGGTGAATGTGTAGGTTGGGAAGAAATCAAGAGAGAAGCCATAACAGGAGTAAAACGTAGGCGTGCTTCGAGTTGCCGCCTTTTCCGCTCCATAAATTTGAAGCATCGATGTACCGGGAAATAAAACGCTTATTAAATTGCATAATCTGAAAGTTAAATTAAAAGTTGAACGTTGGAGTGGAGCGGCCTGTAGCCAGGCTGGCTGTATCCGAGCCGGGAACGAAGAAATAAAGTGAAATCCAAGCTTGCTGGTCCCTGGGGACGATAAAATTTCTAAATTATTTCGACGCCCTAGTCGGGCGTTTATATAGCGTTGACAGGCACTTACTATACATCGTAAGACGATGTTTTATTAGGGCTATGAATTATGTCCAATTTACGCGAGTCGCTGTTCAAAGAATTAGGGTATAATAAGAAATAATTACCGACCCGTTTCGTCTTGGTGCTTGTTAACGTTCCACAATAAAATTTCTAGCACCAGACCTTACTTTTTTTTTCATATTTTTCATAATCTTAGTTTTAAGTTTCAAAATAATGTTAATTGCATTACCATAGACAGAGTTATTGACCAATTCGTGTACTTTTCTGTACGTTAAAAGACAATCTGATAAATAAAGAAAACGAGCTGATAGCGTTCAAAGTAACAAACGCGATTATTCATATTAAAACCGTGGACGAATAAATAGCAAAAGCGATAAAATTCCCGCCAGCGGCGTTCGTCGAAAAGGGACTCCCAAGCCACGAGCTTGAAAAACTATCGCCCTTTCATAACTGTTTCCTGTACAAGTCCACCTAGACAGACAATATCATTTATAACAAAGAATAGTTTATCTCAGAAGCGGGTTGTATTATCTAGTATGTATGGAGTAATTTATCATTTTAACGTTGATGGGTTGGTACCCCTACAATTTTCTCTTTTGTACTCTTTGGTACATTTCTATAATTCTTTCGGGAATTGATGATACAACTTTTTTAATTATTATTTTTATAACTCATTTGATCTCTTTTAGTCTTGGTCTATGTTTGGAACAGTTAAGGACCTTTGTTTGTTTACAACAGCTGACCAAAGAACTGAAAAAAACGAAACCATTACACCTGTTAGAAGTAACAAACAACTTAACACCGTTCCGCAATCTCGAAACGCTATGATAAATAAGGTTATCCGTCACCCAGTAGCAATCTGCATAATTTCTTAGCGTTGCACATTGTGGTACGAGTCCTAGTTGTGCGCAGGTAAAGTGCAGTGTCATTTTTCACAACTGTCCGTTTAATTATTAGCACCAGAGTGCGATAAATAACCATTTCTGCATTTCTTATCTTGCCCTAATAAATTCCCACTCTAGTTTTTGCAACTGTATGGTAATAAGTAGACCTTGTCGAGCCGGCATGGTCCCGGGCGGGACTATACTTTATATCAACCCTTCCCCCCTTCCCCCCCAAGGATGGAAAGTCTCTTCTTCTACCATAACGAGGCCATGTTAATTACCTGCCTATGCAAATGCGATCCGGGTGCACACCAGGGCAATTCGTCTGGTCGCGCATACAAATGATATTGTCTGCCCGGTCGGACTCGTACCGGATACGGTTATGACGTTGATAGTTTTTCACAACCGCCCGGTCGCGTGTGACCCCCTTTTCCACCGACGCCACTGGCGGGAATTTTATCGCTTCAGGTATTTATCACCGACCATGGTTTTAATATAAAGGAATAATCCTGTCTACTTTTCATTGGTGTGAGTATATATTATATCGTAGTAAATACCGTTAATATTAATAGTTTAGCAACTCCCCACCCGTTTGCATCAATGTATACGTTCTGCGCTTTGGGGTAATGAAATTGTACGGAACTGCAATCTGGCGCACATAAATAAAGTTCAAAATGGCGGCACACGGTACCGCAAATATTATGATATCTGCGGACGGCCGCGTATGACACCCCGTCATGATTTACAAGTCGAGATAATGCAATCCGAAACCGGTACGCCGTTTTATGTCCGGCTGTATGACACACATCGATTCAGATGGACACATATGCCCTATTTTGGGCGCCAGACACAACAGCTGCGGCCCAAATTCATCAGAGTGCTTCAATTAGACCGAGCTAGATCAGGCCACGAGGATCATGCTCCCACTCGTCAATTAGCTTTGTCTAAAGTCCACATAGGACAACATAAACGCCGGCGTCATGGTGGAAAATACGTGAAAACATGGAAAACCTCTCCTGTTTACTTGCACTGGTCGGTGAGTGCGCGGCCATATTGGAGCTTCGCTCCTAGTAGAGAGCCTAGCTGCGCTCCTCGCGCCGTTACATAGATACTTGGCGCTAGGCGACTCATTGCGGCCATCCTCATAAGGATAAGTTAATCTTTTCTGTTGCGAGGAGCGCAGCTAGGCTCTCTACTAGGAGCGGAGCTCCAATATGGCCGCGGACTTAGTGCTCGGCCATATTGGAGCTTCGCTCCTAGTAGAGAGCCTAGCTGCGCTCCTCGCGCCGTTGCATACATACTTGGCGCTAGGCGACTCATTACGGCCATCCTCATAAGGATAAGTTAATCTTTTCTGTTGCGAGGAGTGCAGCTAGGCTCTCTACTAGGAGCGAAGCTCCAATATGGCCACGCACTGATAGAGGCGAGTAGAGTGCCGAAAATAGTGGAAGCATTGCCTGATAGGAAAACTTCATCCTAATTATAGAGTTTTTATTACATTTTTTGTCTCTGTGTACGAGTGTGGAGGTCAGTTAAGGATAACGGTTTTGAAATCAAAGACTTTTAAAGGTTTTAGTGGCGATAGAAATGAAATGTCGTTTCGCCGTTTGGATTCAAGCAATGGTCGATAAAAATTCAGGTCTCGCATTGAGTTCGGAGATATCATAGGGCCATATAGTGGGGGGATAAATAGATCAGCAATCTACTGGAGCTAATAAGATCAGCGATCCCGACGAAACTCCAATAAAGATAATTCAGTTTGGCTTGCGAATGCCCAAGAGCTAGCTAGAGCCAGCCCGGCCAGACCAAGGGCCAATCATTCCGTCAGCGCATCTCTGCCACCCAACCCTGTATTTCTAAGAGGAAACGTCTATAAGGGACTGTGTTTTTCCCGAGTGTATAGAAAAATGCCGATCGTTCGCATTAGTTTTCCCGTCCTGAATGATTGATTGAACTTTTTTTAGCGTGTATTTCAAAGCCCCGAGCAAATGAACGCTGATTGTTGACGATGATGATTTTTTCCATAGAATCAAAACGAATCTGATATGTAATAAGAACTTGTTCCTCAATCTTGGTGATTCTCTAACTCTAAATAAACTAAAGAATTATTCATTACATGAAGTATTGTTCAGTTTGAGTGCACAATTTTCAAAACCAAACATAGAGAGTACGTTTTGTAACTTTTATACTAAAATGAAAAGTTCATAACCAATCGAACGAATCAAAACGTTGGCTATTTCAATCCCTCGCATGGTAAAGAGTTTACTCGCTTGTGAACGACCGTGGACGGCTTCGACTATGCCAAATGCGGCCGCATCACCGATTATAACGCTCCCATGCCAGTGGCGTACATCACAGACTGCGCCATAGCATCGTACAGGACAGACTTAGAGCTCAGCTCCGTCAAACAATATCTACTGTTTATTTACGCAAGAGCTGCACTGATTAGTTCTCAGTTAGCAAACAAAGGGACCCGGACGGGAAAACCGCAACGCCTGCTGCTTTCTGGTCCTGTCTCTATCTCCCTCGGTCTATCTGCACCCTAAAATGCGCTTTGGAGGCTTGGGTTCCAACGGTTCAGACAGGATTGACGCCGTGCCGTGCATCTGTCCATCGAAAATGTAATCGACCGAGTTTCGGATGCATCGCCTAGCAGAATATCTGTAATTTCTAGATGAATGTGTTGCACGAGTGAAAGAGTAGATAGAGATGGATGGTTCATGCTTTCAAGAAAAGAATTAAACTCAGAAACCGAATATTAATATTTGGTAGGATTTTCCTTTGATGTAATTACTGCTCGCGATCTTCGTTCCACTTACTAATAAATTCCAGTCCGGTGGCATTCCAAATTAATAATTTAATGGGTGACAGGTAAGCAAAAAGACCTCGCGAAATCAATTTCGTCGCTTCTCGAGATACGGGAATATTTCCATAACTTTAGCTTAAAACTTGAATGAGGGGTGGACCGTCAATGAATTGTTGGAAAGGGTGCGGCATGGGAGGGACGGGGGACCATTATCGTGCCATGATAATGGGATTCCTTGTCTGGCCATGTTCAATTAAAACTCGAATGCTGGATTTTATTACCCGATGCACATCGGCGACTGCACGAGCCAGTTTGAGACGGAAGCGACCCCAACTCGGTATGTCTCTTTGTACTTGACAAATCCGCGAAAAGAATTTAATTAAAAACTTTACGTAACGCGATGGACGCAGAGGTACGCCAAGAAATCTTCGAAAGCTGCATTTTCTTTGGAGAAAACGCTATTTCTCGCATTGTTTAGTGGTATTCACACACTTAATATGTCTCTTTCAAGGAAATAATGCAACCAAAACCAAGTACATAAACGACTCATCCTCAAATCTTCCCTAGGTCTGTATGAATCACTTCTATAATGTGTCTTTGTCATCTTCGATAACGTACTGCAGCACCAGTAACACTCCAATAAGTGCGGTTAGAAAGAAATCCATTAGATTCCCTCCCAGCAAGTGAATTACAACGGCGGGGTGAAATTGAAAACGCGGAGGGGTGGCTGCATCTAGCCTAGCTCTTGGACCGTGTCACCCTCTTTCAAGAGTGAGATTAAGGGATTTCAGATAGCGGGGTAGGAGACCGTATCTCGATGTGGGGACTATAATTGTTTAATGTTTGCGTCTAAGTCTCGCAGAATCCCTGTTTCTCATCGACCTGAGGGTAGAGACGGAAAATTCGATGGCTTGCATCGGATGTTATTGCCTTAAAATCCCCAGAGTAATGTAACAGTTGCGGTAATCCAACCCCTAGGGCTGGTTGCACTGGGGGTTGGGGTGAATCGAAGTGGTCCACTTAAACTGAATGGTCACGGTGATGTCACGGTCATATTTTACCACGGAAATGGTCCAACCACTGTTATTGTACACATAGAGAAATGTTTAAGGCATTCGTTGCCTTGCGGAAAATTTTGTCTTGGCTGAAGTGGATAGTTATTTCGTGGTTATGGAAATCAACCGTTGTTTTGATTCAAAGTAATTTGACATGAACTGAGCATTCTTTTCTCTGTGTGTACAAGGAAGAGGTCGTTGAATCCCTATTTGGCAAAATTTTACAATTTTGATCTATATATTTTTTTGTTGTTGAGTATATTTCACTAAACAAAACCCCCGCATTATTCACTTTCGTTTGCGAACGTATTTATTTCGACAAATGACGGATTTCCGCCCTTTTCGAGCGTCCCCTAGACGTGTGTTTATGACGCGTTAATATTCGGCTGACGGCGCGTCCTTTTGTCGCGACAAATTGAATTAAAATACCGCATTGTTGCCGCTTTTATGCAAGGGTTTACACTTCCGCTGACGCGCGTTGACGTTGACGAATTCCATCTGCATTTGTGTGTGTGTGTGTGTGTGTGTGTGTGCGGATCACTTATGTCAACATTTCACAGCCCTTTGGTACCACGGTTTTTGTTTTAATAATATTTTGTCTTTCCTTGCATCCGAACATTTTGTAGTCACATTTTGTAGTCACATTTTGAGCCTGAGTGTGGCCTAGCGGTAAGACGTTGGCGTTGCACTCAGGAGGTCTCCGGTTCGAGCCCGGGGACCTGCTTCCAGGGTGAGGTTTTCTGTGGTTTTCCTCACTCCTTGGCGAATGCTGGGAGCCAAACATCTTAAGACGTTCCACAGGCGCGGGCGATAATAATAATACTCTGGCCTGCCGATGCCCCCTGTAATTGGCGAAAGCTGTTGGGGGATGTTAAGGCTTGGATTATTATTATTATTATTATTATTATTATTATTATTATTATTAAAACTGTTGCGTTGTTGCGTTGTCCAAGAACGCCGACAGTTGTCCTTTTGTAGTGCAGGTTTTGACCGCTAGGGCTCTAGTGGCGCTGGGAAGCGATGCTTTGATGTTCGGCTATAGATTTTTCCCAGATGGCATTAATTAAAATCGGGGATACGAATTAACGGGAGCTTAGCTTGCTTTGACGGACTAGTTTTGTCGCTAATGAACCTATTTTAGAGTTACACAAAGCCAAAGGATATACTAAATTACAATTTTCCATAAGGAGATTTGTTAAAGCTGGTTAAAACTCCACAAACATTGCTGATAGTTTTTTTTTTTGCGACAGGCGTCTAAAATTCTACTAATTCAAAATCTACCCCGTCTATTTTTCTCGTAAAACCGCACGTATCCCATAAAAAATGGACCTCTTTAATCCGATGTTTTCGAAACTCCGAACAAAGGGTCCTTTTAATTCAATTTGTCGGTACAAAAGGACACATCAACGCGATATTAACGCGTCATAAACATGCGGTAGGGTTTTGAGAACAAACGTGTGGGGGGCGGGGGCGAGTAGGAACACCCGGGCCCCCGTCATTCGGCACTCGCCGAAACAAATCGCGTGTCACCATAAGTGGTTCCCCTGTCGGCGCCGCCTAGCGGGAGCGAAATGAAACACCATTTGTTCCCTCCATGATGTACTCTGCGCGCAGCGCAGCCTAGCACTTGTTTTCTATTTAATTAACTGTTTTGTCTCCGCTGTCGATCAGTGCGACGAACCGATCGACATGTCGATAACACAGCTCATTGTGTCTAGAGAATACATATTTCGAAATGAGCTTTTATTTATCAGCGGAGATTAAAAAAGTTTGGGTTTTAGCTAATTTCGATGTCATCAATAATCAACTCTTGTGGCTTACGCATTACAAGTTATCTACGATATTTTATCAACTTTGTTTGATAGCCTGAGTGTGGCCTAGCGGTAAGACGTTGGCGTTGCACTCAGGGGGTCTCCGGTTCGAGCCCGGGGATCTGCTTCCAGGGTGAGGTTTTCTGTGGTTTTCCTCACTCCTTGGCGAATGCTGGGAGCCAAACATCTTAAGACGTTCCACAGGCGCGGGCGATAATAATAATACTCTGGCCTGCCGATGCCCCCTGTAATTGGCGAAAGCTGTTGGGGGATGTTAAGGTTTGGATTATTATTATTATTATTATATTTAGGGTGCCATCTGTTGGTAGATTTGGATACCGTTCGGAAGCTATTTATAACATCCGGGAAATTAGCATAATAAAATCGTTGATCCGTGCAGTGGGCATTACAATAACGAGCGATTCTCTGGTGGTATTGGGGCAGGTCGTGATCCACTCCCCCCTGGTTTGGGTACAACTGGGGGTGGATGGATAGATTTTGTAATTCCAGACGTGCTCCCGGTACTACCCTGGTTATTACACTTAACAGGGAACTTCAATTACATTACCGGTAACGAGTTATCAGTTTCGAGTCAAACCTGAATAGCGGAGTAAGCATCCGATCTCGTGTTCGGCCGCCGCCGACGCCCCCGTTTCACGTCGGGGGGCGGCGGCACACCAGTTCGACAGTTTACACGTGCCTCGCATATCGGCGGTCTGCTGCCCCCTCACATCCTCACCCACTTATCCGCGAACGAATATGTGGCCTCCAAACTGCCAACTTGCCCAAAGATTATTATCAAAATTGCCTGTACCGCATATAAAGTATGCACCAACCCACCGCAAAGATGAATAATTTTACGATTTTACGACATAACCCTAGTACAATAGATAAATCCCAACATTATGCTCTAGTGGATGTTCTAACTTCTTCAAAATCGCTCATACTTCTTAAAAGTGAACGAAATTATACAGAGATATCACCGAATAATAGTTTAATTAAAGCAATTTCTGGTTGATATACAGTTTCCGTTACAACTCGCCAGGGGGCTACTAACCCTATTTCAGGCCGAAAAGGCCCTCGCATAATATCACGCAGGTAGTGTACGATCGAATGGGGGATGGTCATTCAGGAGGGCATTAGTATTCTGCTCGCGGCGGATATTTTATATCTTTTGCGGGCATTCTGCCGCTCCCCGACATTATTCGTTCCGAATGATTTCGGACAGTAGCCGTACGAGTGCGCCAACCGCACGCGCCATCTACACAAAGGCTCCTCGGCGAGAACTAACTCATTTCGGACCCTTTCTCCGACGGACGAACCATGCGAAGACGTTATTACGGATGAGAATCAGTGGCGTACCCAAAGTTTATCTACTGAACTTGTTGGGACTCTTGCCTTAAAACTTTTGCACATGTTTCAATAAATTGATGTATAACTCTATGTGGGATAAAAGCATACCCTCAGCTGTATACCGTCATAGCTGGAAAGCACTTTTACGACCACCACAGCCAATCACAGCCCCCAATCGCCCTCCCAACCAATTTGTCTACAGGGTTTAAAAATAGACAGAATTATATTCCATTTCTGGCGACTATTAACCCTATTAAAGATGCGGTGGTATATAAACTGTAGTACACCATTGGCTTTAAGTAGCTATGTTCCTGCTCCCTCTGGTCGCTCAGCTGGGACTGGTGGTAGCCAAAGGTGGTTGAAAGCAGAGGAAGAAAGGTATATGAGACTGAATCTCTCCTATTTTGGCGATGGTAGTTCTGGTCACGAAACGTGAGGACCGACACGACACATACTTAAAAGTTTTGCACATGTTTCAATAAATTGATGTATAACTCTATGTGGGATAAAAGCATAGCCTCAGCTGTATACCGTCATAGCTGGAAAGCACTTTTACAACCACCACAGCCAATCACAGCCCCCAATCGCCCTCCCAACCAATTTGTCTACAGGATTTAAAAATAGACAGAATTATATTCCATTTTTGGCGACTATTAACACTATTAAAAGATGCGGTGGTATATAAACTGTAGTACACCACTGGCTTTAAGTAGCTATGTTCCTGCTCCCTCTGGTCGCTCAGCTGGGACTGGTGGTAGCCAAAGGTGGTTGAAAGCAGAGGAAGAAAGGTATATGAGACTGAATCTCTCCTATTTTGGCGATGGTAATTCTGGTCACGAAACGTGAGAACCGACACGACACATACTTAAAAGTTTTGCACATGTTTCAATAAATTGATGTATAACTCTATGTGGGATAAAAGCATAGCCTCAGCTGTATACCGTCATAGCTGGAAAGCACTTTTACGACCACCACAGCCAATCACAGCCCCCAATCGCCTTCCCAACCAATTTGTCTACAGGGTTTAAAAATAGACAGAATTATATTCCATTTTTGGCGACTATTAACACTATTAAAGATTCGGTGGTATATAAACTGTAGTACACCACTGGCTTTAAGTAGCTATGTTCCTGCTCCCTCTGGTCGCTCAGCTGGGACTGGTGGTAGCCAAAGGTGGTTGAAAGCAGAGGAAGAAAGGTATATGTGACTGAATCTCTCCTATTTTGGCGATGGTAATTCTGGTCACGAAACGTGAGGACCGACACATGCACGTACCGCACTCACATCTCGGACTGTACCCGCCCAACGAACTACCCTGCTATAGCAGGGAGCCGCCTAGCAATAGGAACAGATTTGCGATGAATTGAACTGACCGCTTGCAGGGCCGTATTCAGGCGTTACGTTGCGGGTTCAACATCCGAGCACTGTATACGAAGTTTATTATTGCCGCAATATAATTAATATGCGGTCATAGCTATACGATCGATAACTCTGCTGTATAGCAATTTAGAAGAAAATTGGTTTGGTCTAAATAGCTTCCTTTGTATAAAAATACTATGAGAACTACTGGAATCTTATCCACAAACACCGGAAAAGGCATGCACTAGCTTCTGATAAATGTTTAAAAAAGTTATCACAATTGCTTGTAGTACGGCGCTGGCTTCAGTGTAGTAAGTGCCTAGAAGCGGTGTCGTCCATATGAGACAGGACCAATTGTCCTGTGTGTTTACGCTGTAAAACTTTTTAAAGCGTTGCGATGTGGGGTACGGTTTTGGTCGGGTCCTAAAAGTAGAAAACCTCGCCCGTACGTGATTTGGAAATGAATCAGCACTTGTCGATGCAAAAGAAGTCTCATTTCGCCGCTCGCCCCGCCAACTTTTCCCGCCCTCGTATTTTTTCTACCCATCTTCGTCTGCAAAACCCCACAAACCTTTTTTTTTTGCGTTACCGAGGGAAGAAACTTTCCCAAAGTTTATCCGACATTAGCGGAGTTCGGCTAAACGAATGTGATACAATGGCAGCTTTATTTCTTTTAGACTTATACACGTCCTTATTAAAATTTCAAGATAAAAGGGTGGTTTGGAAAATATTACGGGAGAAACATGTCAATCGTGATCGTTTAGAACGGCCCCTAGAAAACTCTTATCCAGTTTTATAATTATAATCCATATTGAATAGTTCCACATTAGAGTTTCTATAATCAACCTAAATGATCACATCATAAACTTTTAATATTTAATTAATTTAAAATTTAATATTTAATTCATGGGGGAGTTTGGATTACTAGACATTAAGATAGAGAAGAACATGAACTTGTAATGCCCTCTGTTGGCGAAGTCCTCAAAAAAGGGCATATTGGATCAATAAAATAGCAGGGGTTTATTTTTTGTTCTCAAATCTGAAACGATAGCACCCCATCTATAGACCTGTTGGGTTAATACAATTGAAGAGTTGTAAATCAAAAGAGTCTAAGTGCCATTTTTATGTTTTTTGAGATTTTTGTGTCAATATGTTCTATAGGCCAATGAAGATCTATGTACGGGATCTAATGTCAATAAGTTTATAACGATACAATTAATTAAATAGGCACTTTAACCAAATAACGTTTCTATCACAAATCAAATTAGTGTCCTGATTAGCAACGTGTCGGATAAGTTCCTTTTGCTGCCTCATTTTTGCCATTAACACAGAGATATGTTAGTATCAGTGTGTAGACCATAAAAGACAGAATCAACTGAAGAGTTCTGTACACCATGATTAGGAATCTCTTTAAATCGTAGGGTTTATTAGAAACCCTACGATCGGAAACTTCGGAAAACTGTCCTCTTTTCATTATGTAAAAGATAGGTCTCTGTAACGAGTTGCCATCTCCTAGTTTTTAATACAACCACGGTTTTGGATCAATAAAATTTGGGAGGATTGTATTGCGCGCGGTGGAGAACCGTGAAATACTGAACTAATGATTCCTACTAAGAAAAATCAATATTGTTGCAGACGCTGACTGTGTTGAACCCCTTCCGTACACCAGAGGCCGCTGCTGTCCAAGATACTGACTACGCAGGACCACTAGTATTCTGTTTGGTATTCGGAACCTTTCTACTGTTGGTAAGTTAGATTCCATTACAAATTAACTCCTCTAGATAAAACAACTACAGCTTATAACTCATAACATCCCTCGAAAGATGTCTCATACTACCCCTTGTACTGAAGTAATGAAGGAAATAAAATATTTGTTAAATAAAGAGATATATTGATGTCTTGTGCAAAGTTTTTAATTAACCAATGTAAGAAAGGTTGAGTTTTGACCTAGACGTACGAAGTTGAGCCACTTAAAGTTTCTTCAAGTCAACAGGCCCTTTGAACCACTCAAGGAACTTAAAGGACCATCTCGAATTTTCTAACGTTGTTAATTGGTTTCCTTCGAACGTCTGTTCCACTTCCTTGTTAAATCTCGATAAATTACCTGTTTGAAGGGGCGTTGCTCTCTTTTTTGTATCTTTTATGCCATTGAATTTTTCGATAGATCTTACAAGATGTATTGAATCCATCAACCACACTTTATTCCATGATTTACCTCATGCGGCAGCAATATTCGTATGAATTCTTCATGTGACTGCATAAGTAAACGTTCCCAGAGGGTTCTGTCTACAAAATGAGAATCAGAGACATCTATTAAAGATTACGGAGTCGAAAATGTGGAAGGTAAATTCAGTTCGCGTCGCGTAGACCGATATTTACCTACCTAGTACGCGGGGACTCGCTCTATTCCCGTTATCTGTCAAATAAAGAAGCAGATTTTCATTTTATACCCTTATGCAACCGACCGCCGTATTCGGGCGACGTCTACCAACGCTACATGCAGTATACTTTATGCTCCACTAACTAAATGGATGCATACGAGTTATATACATATGACAGATATTCAAAGATCGAAAATTAACACAAAGTAACGAAATTCCGTACAACTCACCTCAACTCCAGAATTTAATTAAATTGCAGTCTGTATTCTTTCCTTGTACCTCGAGGGGGGGTATGATGCATCCACATTTAGCGACTTGGGGGTAAACAGAACGTCAAATAAGCAGTTCTAGTCCGTCAACAGACGCCCGTTCGCGTTTGCTAGCCCCAAGTCGTGACACTCGAGTAAATTCTAACTCACCCTCCCCACTTTGGGGGGTTCTGATTGCAGTCAGGCAAGGTGCACTTCAGCTACATCTATGGCTTCGGCGTCCTGGGCTGTCTGGCGGTCTGGGCCCTGCTCAGTTTGATGTCAAGTACAGGAGTCGCCCTCGGTACAGTCGTGACCGTTTTAGGCTATTGCATTCTACCCATGGTAGCACTTTCCGGCGTCAATGTTATACTCAGTCTGCAGTAAGTATAAAGCTTTGTGTGTGTTGTAGGGCTTGTGTAATAGAGATTATGTTCTTAGTCAAATTACTATTGCATTGTACTTTGTGGTATGCCACGGTCACACACGGTATAAAAAACTGCATAATCGAACATATTTTGACATGGATCGAACATTTGAAATAGTAATGTCAAAATTTACAATTTTCTTTGTAATAATATATGTTTCTTTCTTTTTTTCAGAGGATATATTGGAACCGTCCTGGCATCAGTGGCAATATTCTGGTGTAGTTTGTCTGCATCGAAGCTTTTCGTTACGGCCCTGTCCATGGATCATCAACAACCCCTTGTTATGTACCCTTGTGCTTTAGTTTACGGTGTATTCGCCCTAATAACAGTGTTCTAAATGCCCCTGCGACCGCTAGTAAAAGATTAGATTATTATTATTATATACAGGGATGTTATTCTGTTGTTATGTGTGTTTTTTTGGTGTAAAATAACGGTGTGGTATATTTCTGGATGTTCTGTTGTTTTATTTAGACCCAAGGAAGTTTATGAGTTTTAACCCTTATCTCTTTTTGCTAAGCCGAGCGGTGCGCATATAATTTTTATAGCTGGTTCAGTTGATAACCAGCACGCGGACTTTCATTTGGTCGGGTCGTAGTCCAGTTGTAGCGTATACAAGGTCCGTAATGTTAGTTTCAATGATTAACTGTCTAACATTTTTCGAAGATAAATTCGAAATAATTTGTTTTGTTAAAAAATTTTCAGTGGCGAGAAGTTAGGACGCGTAACACGTTGTGCCTTCGTCTAACATCGCGATCGAAAGTCACTCTATACCTTTTCGTGTCACTCGACCCATCTTCTTGTCACGCGTCTCTCTAAGAAAATTTTTCAATGGCAAGAAGTTAACACAAGTGGTAAGAAGTTGGGACGCGTAATACGTTGTGCCACTTCACACCTCTTCTTGTCACACGTCTCTCTAACAAAGTTTTCAAAGTTAAGAAAATGTTCAAATGCCATGTTATGCAGCAAATATTCGTGTCAGATAGCAACAACTGTTATTAGTATCGTTTTATTTAGAAATTATCTAAGTGACTACTCAGCGAAATAAGGTAGTAATTCAATGAAATGAACCATCTCTTGTTCTGTTCTTTGCCAGATCGATGGATACAGATTTCCGAGTTGTACTCAGAGAGAAAGATAGACATAATAAGGAAAGGAGAAGTCGTGGAGAAGTCAATTTAGCTGGGATACTTTGACACTAATCAAACCGACTGCCGCTTAATATCTGGAAAATGGCGGGGGTGAGATTGACTCTCCAGACGTAAGGGCAAGGGGTGAGAAATTTTAATTGAAAATCGTTCAGTTGCTCGCGAGGAAAAAACTCCGAACGTAAGATAAGAATCGAAAAGTAATTACACGAACTTCAGCCGGAACTTTGTCGACGGGTCATCTCTTTCTCTCCCGATCTCCTCTGATATTCGGGCAAAACAAATTTTGATCAATTTCGATACCCCAGCATCAAAGATCTGACATAAAATCCACGTGCTGTCCAAATCTTAAGAGGCACGTTCGGTTTTTATTCGATCTTTCCAATTCCTTTATTTTTTTCCTCGGTGCAAATGAAGTCTTGGACTGTACGATTCCAACGGCGCTGGAGGGTGCATGGAGATTGCTTCACGAGCTGCGTTGTTTGTCGTCTCACCGTGCAGAACGCCGAGACTCGGGTAATAAGGAAAGTCTGCCCCCCTCCCTCTGGCGAAATTTTGCAATATAAACAGCAATAAGGATGCAGCGCTATTTGGGAAAACAAAATTTCCCGGTAACGCTCGTGACGGAGACACGAGGTTCCGTTTGCGATGTAAATAGAAGCCGGCAGGCGGCGACGAAACGTTCCAGGATGTAGCCTATGGATAGGAAACGGGTCGCGATGATAAAGGGTTAAATCGTGGAAAAGAAAATTGTTTGAAGGAAGCGTAACAACTTTATTACAATAAATTTCAATGCTTAGCCTAAAACGTCATTTACAGTAAACAGCCCGGTATTTATAAGTATATTTCATTTAGAGCCGAGAAAACCTGCCATCACTTAAGAGTCAGAAGTGGGATGGAAATAAAAAATGCGGTCGTAAGCAAGGCCTGGCTGGAGTGTCCGTCGGGAATACTTAATGACAACTAATAAAAGGCAGCGCCGAGTGTTTTTAGTGGTTCTAATTCTGTGTATTGCGGATTTCGTCGTGGCAGCTTAGGCACTTTTTTCTGTGTGCCGCCCGCCCCCGCGCGCCGACTGCCCGCCACCGTACTCCGTTTTACGATCGCCTCCAGGCAGCGGCAAGCTCGAGATTTCACAATTTCATTTGCCGCTGTGGGGGTGGATCGCCCCCACACCCCCGGGACGGGTGTGGGGGCGGTGTTGGCTTTCCGCAGCCGTCATTAGCGGGCCAAAGATTAAGTCGCCAATATTAACAGTGTACAACGCCCACCACCAAACCACCAAATTTCACGATAACGCCACTCCGAGACCTTTCAGAAGCAAAATTTGACGAGATAAGGCTTTTTGTGTGAAGATTGGGAGGAAAGAGACAACAGAAGAGGTACGGAATATTGTATTTTTTTTTTAATATAAAATTTACTGCTGCTATTTTGAACCTAATATCGCTGTATCTGTAAACTTAGACAAGTTACAATAAATACACTTTTAGTTTCTAGTTATGTAATTACTGACTGAACAAAATCGAAATAAATGGCGTCACGTCGTTCCGTGAAAAAGAGCAAAATGGGTTCTTGGCGCTTGCTGGCGTCCTTTCCTTTCCTCTCTAGATAATTAAGTAGTATTAAAGAGATGCCAGAGAATTTATTAGCAGGTGTATAAAAACCAATTTAGTGGCGGTGTTAGTCCCGGGGTGCGCGCTGAAAACAATAAACGGACCCGAGTACTTTTCCAATTATTTTGAAGAGGTGGGGCTTACATCGTACCCGACACCAGAGCCTTTCAGTCGCTGCGAAATACACTGAATCAATATTAATTTACCGTAGAGTAGAGTGGAATTTAAATAATCTAAAACTACGTATGAATATTCAATGGACAGAATTTCTACTACCAGCGGAAATTCGTGGGTAAAGTGAAAATGGAAGAGGAGGGAAATCGACAAGGAATGTTTCCTCGTATAAAGCAGCTTATGTACCACTACGGAAGTACTTCTTGGAATTACGTTACGCTCCGTGAAAAACAAATAGCAAATATAGGCATAAATAGTGAGGGGCATTCCGCTTGAATGAAATTTTGAAGGCAAACATGTTTTGCGTGAGTAAATTTCAGTGCTCTGATGAAATACATCGACAACTGTTGCTTGTTTACTGTTTTTTGGGGAATTTGATCAAAGAAGATGTTATAAAAATTCACCAAATAAGTTTTGTTACATGTGCGGTCGTCATGTAGTGATACATCTGAAAAAATCACCTAATATATGCTCTAATTCCTGTTAGATCGGATTTTTAAAGTGGATGAAAGGGAAGCAAAAGAAACTGCCGTTGCAGTTCCCATGATGTGACGAGAACCTTCCAGTCATGTAGATGATTGCTATTTTTGCACAATGGATATTCGAAGAAGGATAAGCATAAAATAAAATATCCAAATTTGCCATCAGCATCGTTACCTATCCCCCATTGAGAGAACCATCCTCTCCCAAGTGCGCCATCCACTTCATCATTTTCGATTTTTGACACAGAAGAAATTTCTCCTGTTTGAAGAAAATTGCCTGATTGAGTGTCTGAAATCACCATCAGGCAAGTCGTGAAGATTCACCATTTGAAGGAACACCTCACCTTATAAACCAGTGCGAACTGAATGATTTGGTTGAAAACTTAGATGTGAATAAAGACTTAGAGAGGTTTATCAAAAGAAAAAGCCGAGTTATTAGGTTCTAGGGTACAGAAATGAAATCTTTTCGCACGAGGTGTGGCAGTGTCTTCATTTACAAAGCGTAACGAGTCTTTTGATGCATATTTTAAAGGATCTATCTTGAAGGATCTTTACGGGTATGTCACGATGTTGAGGGTCCTACGAACGAGTTTGATATTCCCCACGATCCTTCTGAATGGTGGCTTTTTATTGATTCATCAAAATACAGCTTGAAATCTGTACTTTTGCACATTCTTTGAATTTATATAAATTGTTAACTGATTTTGTTGCAGTTTTTTTTTTGTTGCAAGTGTATCAGAAAGTTGAAAATCTGTTCCATTGTGTAAATGTGTAATTAATAATTCTTATCATACTAAGGGCAGATTATTGTACTAAAATTTGAACAAGTGGCTTTTAGGTTGGACTATACAGTACCTAATAATTCAGATAACTCTTCAACTAACACAATTCCATCTACCAAAAGCAAACTAAACATTGTAGCATAATAGCAATCCCCACGCATTGTATTTGATGGAATCTTTGGTAGGGTTATCGGGATCGCTACATCCCTTGTCCCAGTTATTCCTGCATGACCGCGATGTGGAACCCCTCCGACATTTCAACCCTCGATCTTTACTCCCCAATATATTCCCTGACAAACAAACCGAATTTCTTGTTGTAGTTTCGCGAATTAGACTACCAAATTATTATTGGACGACGTTTTAGAGATAAATGTAGGTTGCGGTGGTATGAGTAAATGTTAGGCAAGGGTAGAAAAGGTGGGTAAGGGTAGAAAAGACACCGCTAAAAAAGGGAGAGAAAAAACGCACAAAGCAACGGAATTCCGGTTTGTTTTCCACTTGGTCTGCTCGAGGAAAACTAGGCCCGGACGATACGACTCGCTTTCCATCGAAAGGTTTTGTTTTTATCTTGGTCGGTCTCTCTTTCTATGCTACGTAAGGGTTGGGAAATAGTTTTGCGCGCTCTGTACGTACAGACAAAGGGCCCTGGTACAATAATGTTTGTCTCCCATATCCACGATTCGAAAATAGTTTCGCTTAGTGTTTCCAGTTCACTTGCACCTTGCATTACATCCTGAATTTGCATTCTCGATCTTTGATAGCATAAATACGAAATCGCTTTACGTATTCCCCACAAAGCTTTGTGGTTTTATGAGTTGACAATAATAAGTTTTATTACCAATACTGTTGCCGTTGGTGGCTACTATCAGCAAGCCTCAGTTCAAACTAGAGATGGGCTTATTAGTTCTTTTTAATGAACTAGTTCTTCCGGATTAGTTCACAAAAAGGAACTAGTTCAAAGAACTAGTTCTGAAGAACTACTTTGATCCTGAGACATACTACTTCGATAAACGTGTCTTTGTGTGTTCTAGCACGTTTATATCTCGTTCCAAACGAAACTAGGATCTAGTTTGGACAGAATCGATGTCTGCCTTCCCACTTTGTCTTTTTCTTGAAGAATCGTTATTTTGTTTTGAAAATAAATAATTATTTATAATTATATTGATCGAAGAATCGTTGTCTTATTTTATTTAGGTATATTTCTTAAATATTTATTTAATAAGGCATAAGAGACATATTGCTGCACGTATTTTAGCCTTATTCGTACTGCAATTTTAGGTGAAATTGGGGTATTATTTATAAATTATAGTATAACATATAATGGCGAAACTACTATTAACAGTGTAATCCATTATCCAGTAGGAAAAAAACTATACTCTAATTATATTTTTGACATCCGCAGTTAGGTAAAGAAACAACTGGCGGGCAGGGTGCGATGTCGCTCGTTTGATGTCGCCACAACTCGTTCACTGAATGGGATATGTTTCACCAAAGCAGGACTTTCGAACTAGATTTCATGTCCCTACAAGTCGTTCACTGAATGAGATATGCATAGAGATATGTTTTAGCAAAGCAGGTCTTTTGCGAACTAGTTCTTTTTATTTTAAAGAACTAGTTCTTTTGTTCTAAGCCGGGAGCCATTCTCTCGGACTAGTTCGTTCACGAACTACCCACCTCTAGTTCAAACTACAAGGTCGACTATTTCTGGTGCATTTTATATGTCACCAGGTAGGTGCATACAACAGTGAGCGAGGTATTGTTTTTTAATAAAATATTTCATATTTGATACCAATTTTTGGGGTTTCATTGACTAACCTGCCTTGAACCTGACTATATAAATTTTGAAAGCACTATACACGAGTGTAAATAACATAAGCAAGGCCACGATGACAATAAAATTAGAAATTCTATATTTTAGAAGTATTTATTTGAAAAGTTAATGGCTCTACTACAATTAGTTATTCACAAAATTATTTTAATTATTGATTAAATCATTACTTCAATTATTATAAATTAAATTATGTATTTTCATAAAAAAAAATCTCTTTCAGGTCTTCAGTTGTTTCCCAGTATATTCTTCTACATTGTTCAAAAGTTACTGCTTTTATCCGTAATTTAGTTACTACGTTATATTTAACGTTTCCCTTGAAACATCTCCTGAAGTAATTGAAAATTAGAATTTCCGCCACGTTTGCTACAAATATACTGGTTATGACAGCAGCTGACCGCTAAAACTCTCGCTAAATAAACTACTCTATGACCCAAAGCGTAGGAAATGAAGCCGTGATATCTTAAAAACATTGCATCGAATCCCCAATAAATTCCGCTGTATATTATTATTTACACCGCGGGCGCGATTCTAAGAGACTGCGCGGGAAATTGAAAACGTGAAATATACTTCGTATACGGAATACGTATTTCCAGTGGAAACAGAGATTCTATTTCGGCACAATGCCAGAGCGAATTGGACGAAGGAAAGTGTCATAGTGGGTCGTGGGCTGCAATATAGGGACTCGAGGTCTAATGGCCCTCTGGTTAGCAGTACCAGAGGCAGCCGGAGCTGCCTTTTGCCACGTCAGCATCGAGCGCACATATGTGCACGTTTCCGAACTCTCTGCCCGGCCCAGGCTCAAATATGTAAATAGTACCCTCGAGGTAAGAGCCTTGCTTGCACGCCCTTTACTAAATCCCAGACCATATCTGTAATCCAGTGGCGACCGGGCAAGTGATTGCGTGAATGAAATCCAAACTCAATCATAATATTTAACTGGAATTAGTCGATTTCAGATTTAAACCAATCTATTCAATATTTGTTTATGATCAAACGATAATTTTAGATGTATGTCTGTCTGCTCAAAGTAGCTTCTCTGAGTGGCAGACCTAATGATTTTAATAAAAGACTCCAACACAATAAACTCGTACAGTCGTATGGTACTCAGTATATGTTTAATAATTGGATTTTGATGATCAAATGTCAACTACTGTGCTGCGCACAAATGCAATAACCGTTGGGATATTTTGTAATATTTTTAAAAAGTAGGGTAAAGTTTGAAATTTCAGCACGGCCGAGAATGCCAATGTATGCAAATGGCTAGTTTTAATTACATTTCAGATTCACCTGTTCGCGTTCACACGAACATACGAACTCTCGAGAGAACCGTTGACGGTCGCGCTTGTAAAATTTTAATTGCTTTATGGCAGACTCGATAAGCTGTACTCCACTAGCAAACAATGTTTTATTTTAAATAAAAATTCATAAGTTACTGTACACAAGCTTTAACAAGAACTAAACTGGATACATGATATACATGATCCAATTTGCCGGTGGATATTTATCTTAAACGTAACCATTTCGAATCCGCAAAAGCGTCGTTTTGTTAAATAAATCTACAAAACAAGGTAGTCAGAGCCAGGACAAAAAATTCGCTCGCTTCTAACAAATAAAAATAGCACGACATCCGACAGGAGGATGGAGCGAATGCCACTAGGGAAAACGCTACCAGCAGCATAGTTAGCAATCTGCAGCCAGAGTCGGGTATAGTTTGAGGGCCGCGGGCAGCGCGCAGTGGCAATGAAAGAACACCGGATTTATCTTCATTTTTATTGTCGGGGTTTATCGCGCGCAGCCCGCCCCAGGGTGCCTTCACATTTGCGACCGCAAAACTTGACCCGGCGCCTGTCAAAAATTCCCCGAAACGACATTCGGTCGATCGTATATATACATGTATGTATAGCGTCTGGGGAGCGAGCTGGAAACGTCAATCCAACCCTATTGACCATTGCTGGCTGGGGGCGAACACAACTGATCTGTCAAACTTTTATATCGGGTGGTGTCTGCGTGTTCTGGGCTCTGTATCGGTATTAGGGTGAATTTCGGTGCTCTTCGGGGATCGACGGGAATGTCTGGAATTTGTAACTTAATGCCGTGAGGGGGTTCTTTGGTATTTGCTAGTAATATAGAACAATGCTTAGAGAGTAATGTGGAATTGATAATGTTGTGCTGCTACGAGGAAACTTACCGGAATAAAAATTATTTCTTTACAGTTTAGTTCCCAGATTGATTGGGTAACTAATCCTGAAAATTCCAGGCTTCTACCTATTGTGGTTTAGTCAGGAGAATTTTACGGATTTATGCGAACTGAGAAGAGTTGATCAAAATCACCGTTTTACTTCATGTGTCACTGTAAGCAAACTTGCAGGAATAAAAATTATTTCTTTATAGGTCTAGTTCATAGATTGATTGGGTAATTAATCCTAAAAATTGCAGACTTCTACCTGTTGTAGTTTAGTCACGAGAATTTTTCAAACTTTTGATTTATGCGAATTGAGAAGAGTTGATCAAAATCACTATTTTATTTCATGTGTCACTGCGAGCAAACTTGCAGGAATAAAAATTATTTCTTTATAGGTCTAGTTCATAGATTGATTGGGTAATTAATCCTGAAAATTGCAGAGTTCTACCTGTTGTAGTTTAGTCACGAGAATTTTTCAAACTTCGGATTTATGCAAATTGAGAAGAGTTGATCAAAATCAGTATTTTACTTCATGTGTCACTGCGAGCAAACTTGCATGAATAAAATTATTTCTTTATAGTTCTAGTGAACAGATTGATTGGGTAATTAATCCTGAAAATTGCAGAGTTCTACCTATTGTGGTCAGGAGAATTTTTCAAACTTTTGATTTATGCGAATTGAGAAGAGTTGATCAAAATCACTATTTTACTTCATGTGTCACTGCGAGCAAACTTGCATGAATAAAAATTATTTCTTTACAGTTCTAGTTCGCAGATTGATTGGGTAATTAATCCTAAAAATTCCAGGCTTCTATCTGATGTGGTTTAGTCAGGAGAATTTTTCAAACTTCGGATTTAAGCGAATTGAGAAGAGTTGATCAAAATCGCTGTTTTACTTCATGTGTCACTGCGAGCAAACTTACCGGAATAAAAATTATTTCTTTACAGTTCTAGTTCACATATTGATTGGGTAATTAATCCTAAAAATTCCAGGCTTCTATCTATTGTGGTTTAGTCAGGAGAATTTTTCAAACTTCGGATTTAAGCGAATTGAGAAGTGTTGATCAAAATCGCTGTTTTACTTCATGTGTCACTGCGAGCAAACTTACCGGAATAAAAATTATTTCTTTACAGTTCTAGTTCACAGATTGATTGGGTAATTAATCCTGAAAATTTGCAGAGTTCTACCCGTTGTAGTTTAGTCACGAGAATTTTTCAAACTTCGGATTTATGCGAATTGAGAAGAGTTGATCAAAATCAGTATTTTACTTCATGTGTCACTGCAAGCAAACTTGCAGGAATAAAAATCATTTCTTTATAGGTCTAGTACACAAATTGATTGGGTAATTAATCCTGAAAATTGCAGAGTTCTACCTGTTGTAGTTTAGTAACGGGAATTTTTCAAACTTCGGATTTATGCGAATTGAGAAGAGTTGATCAAAATCACTATTTTACTTCATGTGTCACTGCGAGCAAACTTACCGGAATAAAAATTATTTCTTTATAGTTCTAGTGCACAGATTGATTGGGTAATTAATCCTGAAAATTGCAGAGTTCTACCTATTGTGGTTTAGTCAGGAGAATTTTTTAAACTTTTGATTTATGCGAATTGAGAAGAGTTGATCAAAATCACTATTTTACTTCATGTGTCACTGCAAGCAAACTTGCTGGAATAAAAATTATTTCTTTATAGGTCTAATTTATAGATTGATTGGGTAATTAATCCTAAAAATTGCAGACTTCTACCTGTTGTAGTTTAGTCACGAGAATTTTTCAAACTTCGAATTTATGCGAATTGAGAAGAGTTGATCAAAATCGCTGTTTTACTTCATGTGTCGCTGCGAGCAAACTTACCGGAATAAAAATTATTTATTTATAGGTCTAGTTCATAGATTGATTGGGTAATTAATCCTAAAAATTGCAGACTTCTACCTGTTGTAGTTTAGTCACGAGAATTTTTCAAACTTCGGATTTATGCGAATTGAGAAGAGTTGATCAAAATCACTATTTTACTTCATGTGTCACTGTAAGCAAACTTGCAGGAATAAAAATTATTTCTTTACAGTTCTAGTTCGCAGATTGATTGGGTAATTAATCCTAAAAATTCCAGGCTTCTATCTGATGTGGTTTAGTCAGGAGAATTTTTCAAACTTCGGATTTAAGCGAATTGAGAAGAGTTGATCAAAATCGCTGTTTTACTTCATGTGTCACTGCGAGCAAACTTACCGGAATAAAAATTATTTCTTTACAGTTCTAGTTCACATATTGATTGGGTAATTAATCCTAAAAATTCCAGGCTTCTATCTATTGTGGTTTAGTCAGGAGAATTTTTCAAACTTCGGATTTAAGCGAATTGAGAAGTGTTGATCAAAATCGCTGTTTTACTTCATGTGTCACTGCGAGCAAACTTACCGGAATAAAAATTATTTCTTTACAGTTCTAGTTCACAGATTGATTGGGTAATTAATCCTGAAAATTTGCAGAGTTCTACCCGTTGTAGTTTAGTCACGAGAATTTTTCAAACTTCGGATTTATGCGAATTGAGAAGAGTTGATCAAAATCAGTATTTTACTTCATGTGTCACTGCAAGCAAACTTGCAGGAATAAAAATCATTTCTTTATAGGTCTAGTACACAAATTGATTGGGTAATTAATCCTGAAAATTGCAGAGTTCTACCTGTTGTAGTTTAGTAACGGGAATTTTTCAAACTTCGGATTTATGCGAATTGAGAAGAGTTGATCAAAATCACTATTTTACTTCATGTGTCACTGCGAGCAAACTTACCGGAATAAAAATTATTTCTTTATAGTTCTAGTGCACAGATTGATTGGGTAATTAATCCTGAAAATTGCAGAGTTCTACCTATTGTGGTTTAGTCAGGAGAATTTTTTAAACTTTTGATTTATGCGAATTGAGAAGAGTTGATCAAAATCACTATTTTACTTCATGTGTCACTGCAAGCAAACTTGCTGGAATAAAAATTATTTCTTTATAGGTCTAATTTATAGATTGATTGGGTAATTAATCCTAAAAATTGCAGACTTCTACCTGTTGTAGTTTAGTCACGAGAATTTTTCAAACTTCGAATTTATGCGAATTGAGAAGAGTTGATCAAAATCGCTGTTTTACTTCATGTGTCGCTGCGAGCAAACTTACCGGAATAAAAATTATTTATTTATAGGTCTAGTTCATAGATTGATTGGGTAATTAATCCTAAAAATTGCAGACTTCTACCTGTTGTAGTTTAGTCACGAGAATTTTTCAAACTTCGGATTTATGCGAATTGAGAAGAGTTGATCAAAATCACTATTTTACTTCATGTGTCACTGTAAGCAAACTTGCAGGAATAAAAATTATTTCTTTATAGGTCTAGTTCATAGATTGATTGGGTAATTAATCCTAAAAATTCCAGGCTTCTATCTGTTGTGGTTTAGTCAGGAGAATTTTTCAAACTTCGGATTTATGCGAATTGAGAAGAGTTGATCAAAATCACTATTTTACTTCATGTGTCACTGCGAGCAAACTTGCATGAATAAAAATTATTTCTTTATAGGTCTAGTACACAGATTGATTGGGTAATTAATCCTGAAAATTGCAGAGTTCTACCTGTTGTAGTTTAGTCACGAGAATTTTTCAAACTTCGGATTTATGCGAATTGAGAAGAGTTGATCAAAATCACTATTTTACTTCATGTGTCACTGCGAGCAAACTTGCAGGAATAAAAATTATTTCTTTATAGGTCTAGTTCATAGATTGATTGGGTAATTAATGCTAAAAATTGCAGACTTCTACCTGTTGTAGTTTAGTCACGAGAATTTTTCAAACTTCGGATTTATGCGAATTGAGAAGAGTTGATAAAAATCGCTATTTTACTTCATGTGTCACTGCGAGCAAACTTGCAGGAATAAAAATTATTTCTTTATAGGTCTAGTTCATAGATTGACTGGGTAATTAATCCTGAAAATTGTAGAGTTTTATCTGGTGTGGTTTATAACCACTACGAACACTATATGTTCCAATATAGTATATAAAGATGCAGACTAAGTATCTAAATCCCATATAGTGTAACTAATCGCCTAACATTACACTACCCCATAGTAACACCCTAGAACTTCCACTATTTCTATCCGAAACGAAATTAGATTCACGGAACCGGACATGGATTTATTATCGTAAGTAATTTAAACATTTTCCGGGAGGATCTGAAGCTGTCCTTTAGCGGGGATTGAAATACAGCGGTCAAGTGGTGGGTGGCCGGTATTGGATACGGTTTAGACTTTAGGGTGGCAAGAGGATGCTTTGGTGCGATGGTGAGTGCCTACACAACTTGAAAGCGCACATCCAGACGACAGACTAGTTTGAATATTTTAAAATGGACGTGACCGAAACGTCGCAAATTTCGTGACCCTCGGAATTCAATATTTAGGCAGAAGTCTGGCCACATGTCGAGTGCAAGAGTTGAATTGAAATTATGTGGGTAAAATATAAAAAAAAATGGTTTCAAACGTGGACGACAAAATTTTGTTACGCCATCCACATTCACATCAAAGTCTAAACTAAATAAACTTCTTGGTTAGTCCAACGAATTGAGTGGTTTGCATGTTCAATACGTATAGAATACACAAACCGACCAGAATTTCAATTCGGGGACAGTGAGTGAGCTTCGAACTAACCATTATATGTCAACTATCCGGCGAAACCTGCACACAATTTTGAGCAGAAATTAATATCTTCGAGTCTGTGGTGTTTCATCATAGCATTGTGCGGTCTCTCGTCGATATACGTGCTACTAGATGACAGGCTTATACAAGCACAGCGTTATGCGTTTCTATGTATGTGTATGTACACGGGTAATCAATACACGTCGCCCTGTATAGAATTGTACGGCAGACAGGCAAAGATTTGTTTTAGATACCACAGAGTTAAGTGAAATGTGAATTCTATTGTCTACGATTATGTTCACGAACAGTGCATTCTAGGTACTGTACGAGGGCAGCTATAATTTCATTAGTTATTCACAAAAACCTTTTCAGAATATATAACTCATTATATACGATGGTATAGCTCGAGAAATGGTGTACCATCCCCAGAAAGTGCAACGGCTGCACAACTAGGTGAGCAAATCGTTCAAAAACTTACTTAATTAACAACTTAGGCGAACCTGCTGGTCGCAGGCGCTGTGTGTAGGAGCATCCTGCAGCAGGAGGCATGTGTTATACCTGTTATAGCGGATGAACAGTGCCGGTAACGTAACTCAATAATAACAACGATAAACTCGGTTAAATTTTGTGGCGATGTCACAGTAAAGTTGGACGATCGCGAGGAGGCGTAATGTTTGCTTTTTTGGCGAGCGAAACGCCATCGGGCGGAATTTATTTGTCTGAGCTTTTTATTTTGGTTTTGCGGTGTTATCGGATTGTGCTTTTTGACTGTATGAACTTTGGTTTTGTTCCGTATTGTATGTGGGGTAAATATGGTCAACCAAACCGTCGCACCCAGTACAAATGTTGGACAAAAAATAGAAAGGGTTGGTGGAATTTGATGAAATTTATTTCTACGAGTGTAATTAGAACGTAATAATCCAACAATTGAGATGTTTGGTTAGTTATTTAGTTGTTTTTTAAGAATCGAAGCTAATAAGAAGCAGATCATATAGATCATAAATATCACAGCACAGATTTCCTAATTACATAAACCACCCCCTCTCAAGGGCTTGGAGTACCTCCTAACAATCCTTAGACCCGAACAGGCCATACATTTTTTCCGGTCATCTAATTCAAAGCCTCAGCTTCACCCCGTAAGATTTATAACACAACCTACCCTCCCCAAATCACCCCCGACAAACTTTTTTTTGTTTTTCCTTTGGTGGTTCGCGTTCGCCTTTTGTTCTCAAAAAATGGGCCTCTTTTGATCGTCCGGAGGATCGTTATCGCCACCCCAATCTCCACTTTCCACCCCCGAACTCTCCACTCCAGCGGAGGCCACAGCGCCCTCTAATGTGTCTTATTGTTAGTTTTCTTTCCGGTAAAGTCGTTGTGTAACGCGAACCTACCTCATTATGGAACAACCAGAGCCGCGGGCAGGCGCCACTGGTCTTCGCAGGGAGGGTGGTCAGAGTGGGGGTGCGTCGGCGGCAACCCCCAAACACCGACTATTTCAGTCCTCCATAGGCTTTCCGCTGTACACGGTCTATGTCGGTCGATTTTCAACAAACAAAACAACCAAAAGTTGTGACGCTTGCCACGCATTTTTCTTTCAGACATTTCGAGAGCGCAGTGTGATCTTTTTTTCTGGACTAGTTAATAAACTTTAGTTTAAAGTGGGTGAATTTTGGATTGGGAACGTTTTTTGTAAGTAATTATTCAATTTTTTTGAATTATTCATTTTTTAACGTATTTCTTCGTTCGTCTGTACATGGTTGTGTGTTACATACTGTATAAGCTAGATAGTAACTTTGTATTAGTTTTCGTACAGATAGAATCAATAATGTCATTGTAACATCACATCAATTAGTAGTATACCCCACTAGATTAAGAACCAATCGTAAACCATCCTGTTAGCGATTAACTCTCGAATCTAATGCAAGTTGTCGTCCTGGATTTGCGTAATACATCTTCTCTCAGTGATGCCAATTAAATGAACATTAACTATACATCCTAGTAAGCGTGTGTTGATTAAATTAGCATCGCCTAATTAATACTTAGCTGGTAGTGAGCCCATAAACTAGGTCTCAGTAGTGCCACGGTCGCACTAGGTTGTTTTATTAGCTGCTAGTTGCTGGTGCAGCAACAGCAGCCAGCGGCTATTTTGTGGTCACATTACGCTGTTTACCACCGCTGGTGGCTACTACCAGCAAGCCTCAGTTCAAACCACAAGGTCAATTATTTCTGGTGCATTTTATATGTCACCAGGCATAACTTTTCGTCCGGCGACTATTTATTATGTTATCAGTACTCTTTATATATTGGGGGGAATATTACCTCACACAATATTTATAAAAGACATTTCAAAAATACATAATTTCCTCAGTCAACAGCTAGTAGCAGCCAGCAGCAAACAGCTGGTAGCATACTGTAGCTGATAGCAGCAGCATACTCTGGTGCAGAATATTTTGAGTGTCACATTATAGGACGATGGAAGCGCCAGCTACCGTACAAAACTAGAAGCCATTGAAAATTCCCTGGGCGCCTATAACCGGCGATAACATTTCAAATTCAATTGAAATCCGAAACTTTTCTACGGATAAAAGTTTTATCCCGCTTTGGGAGGGGAGAGGGCAACTATTACTCCCAACAGATTGTTTACGCTTTCATCGATTCATCATCGTTTATATGGTGATACATAGCTATTGATTTAATACTATGGGAGAGGGTTTCATGTGTTTCAGCTATCTATTATTTATTGACACAATTAAAACTACATAATCTACATACTTAAACAAAATAAAGCTCAGTTTGCTGAAATTAAATTTACATTATTAACGAATTATATTTATAAAATATAATCAAAGCTTTATAAATCACATTATCCGTCACCTATAAGGGATGAAACCCCAACAAATAGGTTCACCAACGTGACATAATAGATCTTTAACATATTAGTAGGATTACCGTTCGGCTTATAGTTGTGACTGGCAAGGTGTTTAGACATATAGAACCGTTGGATGTTGTACACAGGGCAAGGGCCTTACGGCTTATGCAGGATTAAGCTTGTTTCTGGGCTGGTGGCCTGCGCAAACTTGCCCCGGAATGAAATTCACTTAGAGTTAGTAACAAAATATTCCAGACTGGGGAGATATGAATAACGATTAAGTGAGACGGGGTGGGTATTACCGGGGGTGGTTCGGCCACTTCCGGCATGTTTCACATTTCGTTATTAGCTTACGACACCCTGGAGGTATGACATGACCCGCATAATAATGTCAGACACTACCGAAAAGGTTTGAAGATATGTTTTTTTGCAGAATAAATAGATACAATTTTTATGGGACGTAAATCTTGCTTTTCGCTTTCTCCTCCATCCTTAATTCTAAAATTTATTTTGAAACATTAACGTGTTTACGCTCAGGCCGCAGTGTGTTTACGCTCGCCCTACCTGGGTAAAATCCAAGTCCTAAGCGCATACAGATTTATACCAGCGGTATAAATCTTGCCCTTACGTGTAGCCCTATCGTAGAATAGCTGCTTAATGGCCCTAACCTTGTACACAAACCACTATCTCGCGCGCTTTGAGCATAGCACGTAAATTTCCCCGACAATTACGTCGTAATTTCAGAAATACAAATCCCGAATTCACCCTCATTATTGGTCCGATCCGGAACATCGTTAATATCACCAAATTTTATCTTAAATAAAAGAATCCATTATTAGAACTTCTATGACTATTTCCCATGGTCGATCCTTATGGCCTACAAAATGTCAGACAGACCAATTAGCATTTTTGCGAACTATATCTTCCGTAACCAGGGAATATTAATCCCATAATAATTTAACCGCACCCCATCCTGTTCGCAGGTAAATAATGTCCAGGGCTACCCCGTCCCAACATTTCACCCCCTACCCCAGTTTCGGTGGTCGGTGTTTTCGGTTAAATAGCGTAATATATAGATGGCGTAATGGTTATAGTCGCCAGCAGCAGCCAGCGCGGTCGTTAAAATATCTGGCATCGGTTTCGCCTGGAGCGGATAGAACGCAGACCACCATCCACCAGGTGGCGCTCTATAACATCCGGCCAACCAGGACACAGAGAACTACCAATAGAAGATTCCATAAAAGTCGTCTTAAATAAAAATCGTATTCAAAAATGCAATGGTGCGTTCATAACCAACTCCACTCTAGGTTGTGTTACTTTGGCCATCCCCACTCCATTTCCTGTGTGTCTTAACTCATTTTTAAGTTGCTGAATTCAAAAATAAGATAGTGTTTTTCTTAAATTGTTCGATTTTGATATTAAACATACCGATAAGTGAGTGATGAATGTGTCGAATATATTTTGGAGATGGGTTGGTAAAAATGTGTGGGCGGACACGCATACATATATCTATTAGGGGTTGCCATAAGGCCCTCAATCAAAGCAAGCCGTTTTTCAAATCGGGAAGCTGCGGAATCCGCCTGAAAAATACATTTGCATGAAAATCTAATAAATTCCGGGGACGGGCATGTCCGTACCACACACACACATACACACACAACTGACACAAACCCAACCTCCCACATACGCATCTCAACACGTAGACATTTTGTCAATTTACACAACTTCGTTCTGCGATGTTCTTTTTGAGCTTAAAAACTCATCGTACAAAAAAAAAACAAGAATGTCTGGAGTTCAAACCATTCGAAAGTAGGAAAATGATCCAGAACTAAGTCAAGGTGTTATAAATCACACCTGTAGGGGGTCACAGGGAACGGGAACAACCGCGACTCCCTAACATGGTAGCATTTTGGCCAAGGGCGGTTTAAGGGCTTTAATTACTGGTCAAAATTCTAATTCATCAAATCTCTTCCAATTTATTCGAAGGCAAAACTAACTGGGTTCTTTTTCTTGAACCTTGTGAACACATTTTCTGACTACTAACTGACGCGTTTAAGTATTTAACATTTAATAAGGGCTGATAAAGCAAGACTACTCAAATGAAACGAAACACTTATCAAAACAATAACATCTATTAACAATAATAATCAACAATCCCGTTTGATAGGTTACATAGAAAAATGAATGAAGCTTTGAACATATTGACGTTTAAATTAAACCTAGGAGTTGATTTAGACAGACACACTTTTAGCAGAAATATGAATAATTTAATTTACAATGAAATGCGAGACGAGTTGAAAAGACTTACCAGGGATAAACTTAAGCGCCTAAGAACGCTCCACAAAAACGTGTACTTTACATGACGGTGGTTGAAATGAGAAGAGCCAGATCTGTTCGTTTGCATCCCTCGACCCCAAAGGAAGCCGGAAGCATTTCTTCTTAGCCAATGACAACTCTTCAATTTTAAACTTATAACACGCGGTCAAATCCTAAACCAGATGTTCAACTCTAGCAAAAACCTGTGACATTCCCGAATGTTCTTACAAATATCTCGCTTAATTTGATCATATCTTAATAAATAAATAATGGGTTTCCGACCCATTACACACCAAGGACAGTAAAAAAAAATCATAACTTGCAAACGAATGGAGGAATCGCAAGGAACTTGTCCATAATTATTCGCGAGGCATCAATGAACAATATAAACGCCATTGGAGTTTAAAAGAACCACTCACAAAGCAGGAAAGTGATCTAGAAGTAAGTCAATGTGTTACAAATGACACTAAGGACAGTTAGAAATAATCATAACTTGGAAACTAGGGGAGGAATCTTATTGATCATGTTTATTGATCAATAAGATCAATAAACAAATAAAGGGCACTGGGGCTTATAGAAACCTCACAGGGCAGGTAGAAACGCTGGAAGTAAGCCAAAGTGACACCCATGGACATTAATCCACGGGTGATATTAAGTACGAAGAATATTTTCCACTTTGCGATACAAAATAGACTTTCACTCGTTGGCTTGTATATCAAAATTTGCTTTCATCAAAGCTGTGCGCGAATATATTGTTAAAGTTGCCACTTCAGTGGTCCTGTGAGAAATCAGTCTCGCTGTATTTCGTTGTCCATTGAGGATTATCGATCGTCATATGTTCCATCCATGTTCCTATTTGCTTATCGGCACGGAGCCAACTCGATTTCAGGCCAAGATCCACCCAGAAATTCAAAAGAAACACCCTCTCTCAGTCGACGCACAAAAAAGGGATTTGTCTGTATGAGTATAGATATATGAGAAATATCAATATTTATGGTGTCAGTGGAGATATCTGGATACAATAAATTAAGGAAGCATCTATTATACAGGGTATTGCAAAAGTTGTATTCATTTCGACTGCGCTGAACTTTAGCTTGGATCCTTTCGAACAGGATAACCTCCTTCATCCACATCTACAATAATTAGAAAACCGAGCCTCTCAAACACGGCCTAACGAGGTAATTCGGTACTAAACACGGGAAACACCCGAACGCCATGTAACCCTTATTTACATTCCATCCCCGCAGTCCTCCACCACCCCCCCCCAAGACTTTCCCGGTATATCTTCCTTAGTTAAGCCTAAGTGGGGAGGCCGTACTCCAGAGGACGCCACCGTCGACGCACGACTTAAAATTTACGACTCGCTAAAGTTATTATCAAGATAACCATGTTAGTCCACTCGAAGGAAAGGGGCACCCTGTGTAATGGCTCCTGGAGGGGGGTCAGAATCCCCACAGACCAAGCACTCCATTGGTACTTCATTAAACTTGGGTTATGAACTTCGATATGCAACCACATGTGCCCTCTGTCCTAATATTCCCGCGCGGTTATTACGATTTAATGCAAATTGTCACCAGATCGATAATGGGTGGCATGAAATGCTGAATTTCACGATTAATTTTGATATCATTATGACCCATGTTATATGAAACAGTGTAGAGATGATTCAAACTTGGTTGAGTACACTTGTACCACTACATTGCTCGCGGAGAAAACAAAATATGACCTTGGATAGTTCCATATAAGACTTTTTTATACACAATATAAAACACAATATAATGGGATAGGTATGGAGCAAAGCCCAGAATATTATCAATAATTATTTATTTAACAAAATTTAATAGCTTTTGTGTAATTATTATCTACAACAAGTATCAATAGCATGCACAATATTAAATGTAAATTTTTTGCATTTGCGTTCACGGTGGATGCGGAAAATCAATAAATTTAATAATAATTTAACCAGTTGGGGTGGGCTTATAGTACTATTTCTGTAAACCATAAATAATTATTAACGTTATGTGTTTGTTATAATTCCGATCGACGGCCATGCTTTTGTTCGTAGCGACTATTCAATAGAGCACAAAGCCGTTGTATACACTGGGCTGCAATTAGCGAGTTGGCCAACCATCAATTTAAACAACATAATCTCTAATCGATTTAAGTATTAGTTTTTAACACCTGCTCATGCATAAATTTGATACAGAGAGCGAATTATTTACTCACTCCCTGGATAAATGCTATGGTATTTAATGTAAATATTGCCAAACACGTTTACTCTTCTGCATGAATGTAGTGTTACATGTTGTTCACATAAATATTAGAGTTTCTGTACAAATATCTCAAGATTAAATGACCATTATACAGTATCGGCTAGTTCCAGCCGCCGCATCAGTTTTGTGCGGGTGCGAGAGAGAACGTTTGAAACACATCCCCACCAATTCAGGCACCGCGCTAGCACGGCCTCGTGGTTGGTTCATGTCGCTTGGTGGGGGCATGCCAGTGACCGCGTATATGACGTCTTATGCAAATTTGCGTGTAGTTTTGCACGCTGATTCGAATGGTGTAATTGGATTTTCTGTATCTTAAACGGTTCGAAAGTTATGACGTTTTATAAACAAGATAGATATTTTAACATAACTCGGAAGCAATTAAAGATAGAGCCTGGTCTTATGCAAATTTGCGTGTAGTTTTGCACGCTGATTCGAATGGTGTAATTGGATTTTCTGTATCTTAAACGGTTCGAAAGTTATGACGTTTTATAAACAAGATAGATATTTTAACATAACTCGGAAGCAATTAAAGATAGAGCCTGGTCTTATGCAAATTTGCGTGTAGTTTTGCACGCTGATTCGAATGGTGTAATTGGATTTTCTGTATCTTAAACGGTTCGAATGTTATGACGTTTTATATATAAGATAGATATTTTATCATAACTCGGAAGCAGTTAAAGATAGAGCCTGGTCTTATGCAAATTTGCGTGTAGTTTTGCACGCTGATTCGAATGGTGTAGTTGGAATTTCTGTATCTTAAACGGTTCGAAAGTTATGACGTTTTAAATACAAGACAGATATTTTAACATAACTCGGAAGCTATTAAAGATAGAGCCTGGTTCTATGCAGATTTGCGTGTAGTTTTTCACGCTGATTCGAATGGTGTAGTTGGATTTTCTGTACCTTAAACGGTTCGAAAGTTAAGACGTTTGAAGAAGTTAGGGCGTCTGGAACTGGCCGACACTGTATATACAGTGTCGGCCAGTTCCAGCCGCCGCATCAGTTTTGTGCGAGTGCGAGAGAGAACGTTTGAAACACATCCCCACCAATTCAGGCACCGCGCTAACACGGCCTCGTGGTTGGTTCATGTCGCTTGGTGGGGGCATGCAGTGACCGCCATTATATTGGTTTCTTACTCTCTCTTATGGGCTATACGGCGTCTGAAACTGGCCGACACTGTATATGAAGAAGTGGAGAGTCGTTTCATTGCCGTTTTGTTTATTTCATTGTTGGTATAGGCTATCAAAAAGGTTTTACGTTATCTGATAGAATAACCATATCAATGTGTCAAGCCCTTAAATGAGTAATGGCTTTATTAGCGAGAAATTATCACGCATATAATTAATTGTTATGCGGCAATGGATTCAATTAAAATTTGATAACGATCGATGGCCTGGTTAATAATATCTCCGACTATAATGACTATAATTACTGCTTATGTAATTGGTGTTACTCATATACCGTGTATGCGCCTCGCAAGTAGACATACCTAATTTGCAAATAAGGAAACTTCAGGAATATAAATCCCGATAGCGACTGAAAAATATGTTGTAATATACATATAGGGAGCAGAAATTCCATGCTTTATAACACGTTGAAATATCAAAGTTGTCGAAACGGGTTATGTCCGACACAGTGGATAGGTAATTTAAATTTTAAATATAAGTACCAAGGACCTGCCGGCCATGACGGCAAAGGCACCAAACATCGGTCTCGGCTGTGAATTTTCAAGCACACCTGTGTTTATAATACATTTCCCAGCCCACTCCACCCTCAGATTTTACACCCTCTGTGGTGTATATTTTACTACGAAAACTTGAGAAGACCACATACACACACAGAGAGAGACATTGACACACACACACAGACAGACAAGCACTATAGCACAATAATGGCGTTCAGTAAAAATGTGCGAGTTTTTCGTTAAGTTTCGTACGTCCACTCATAGAAGTTACTTTAGAAACCCTTTAATCTACAAACCCTAGATCCCAACTGCCTCTTTAGGTTATTAAATCCGGTTGTAAAAGCAAGCACTCGGCGAGCATCTTAACAATTCCGGAGGAAAAGTTTGGTAGAGGAAACTATAAGGGCGACAAAGTTTTATTATGGTCGAGAACTGGTAGTTTGACTAGATCGCTCCGCATTTATTTTTGTATTCCCCTTTTTTACTCGTCTCTAGCTGGTTTCCCGGTTTCCCATCTATTCTCACGACTGCGCCAAGAGGATTATTAAACTTTTCTCGGCGTCGGTCGCTCAGGCATTTTCCATCGCCATGCAAAAATTAAGGGCCTTACCAGGCCTTCATATTAAAATGTACGATGTTATGAACGTACCTACTCCTTACTACCCTCGATATTTGTGATACTGGCATTAGTTTTGTAGATCCCTGTATATTATATGTTGTGAGTAATTTATTGTATATGTCTTACTGACGTGTGATTTTTTAGGAATGAAAACGTGGGTAAGGTATACAATTTTAGCTAAAACCGTCTTTGTCTGATAGATGAGTAAAAAAACCTGTGCGGTAAAACAGTAGTAAGCGGATAAAAAACGGAAAAAAGGAACTTGAAACAACGCCGTTGGAAACCTTTTAGACCCTGTCGAGTTAAGATAAAAAGGCTCAAGAAGTATTTTGGTCAAGACTCCCTTTTCACTTTACTGCAGCCACCATTTGACTTTTCGAGTCTCTATATGATTTCGGTAATGTCCCAAACCTCATTGATTATGTAATATTATTTATTTTCTTCTACATACAAATGTGGAACAATTAACAGGTATTTCTATAGGAATTCGTGGTAGAAATAAAGTGATCGAGCACGAGCATTCAGACTCTTCATCCGCTAAGAACGAAAGAAATGAGATGTAGGATTCTCAATATTCCAGATAATTTCCACAGTAGGATTTCAATCGTCGTTGACAGACGTCAAAGTGGTCGTATTTCCCAATATATAATATACAGATAATCGATTACCGTTCAGGCGCTGCTGCAGTCAGCAAACGTGCGACTCTCGTCGCCTCTTAAGTTGACACATGACGTGAATACCGATAGAATGCATTGGACCAGTTTCTATCTCTATCCATACCACCGACGCGCTTCGGCGTTTGATAATTGGAAAAGTACGGAGCGTTGCCTATTATCTAGGCGTCGCCGGCGTCACCCCAACCCCCATAATGAACAGATATCGAATACGCCATCATTGACATCTGGACGGCGTTAACACGATACGCGATGACGCAATAATCTACACGATTATCCAAATTATTAAAGTTATTCGTAGAAAAAAATAATTTGTTGACGCATGCCCGAAAATCGCCTGACTTTTATGATTTACGAATATATTTTATTGATGCAATCTACACGAAATTTGAATCCAAATTATCCAAATTATTCAAGTTATTCGTAGAAAAAAAATAATTTGTTGACGCATGCCCGAAAATCGCCTGACCTTTATGATTTACAAATATATTTTCTTGATGCAATTATCAAAATTGATTTCACGCCGTGTCGCGTGCAATAAAATCAGTTCGTGTCTACATCTGATACTAAAATGAAGGGGGTCCCGAATTGCCTAAATAACAATCAATAGCCCGAGTCGGCGTTTGTTTTGTTTACGACCTTGTTCGATCGTCTTCCGTTTCGTTTTTCAGTTTAGTACACCGTTCTTTAGCTTAATAGAATGGGTCGTCCCCGCCCGTAAGCAGGAAGTCGTAATTTCGTTACAGCAATAAAATCAGAATCGCCCCAATAAGAAAAAGCACCGACAGACACATTTTTACGCTTAACATCTCGCGGACCGTTCGTTCTATACGTCAATTTTACGCCGTAGTTCCGAATTCGATTTTTTACGACAAAATTTAATTTGGTTTTGTAAAGCATTCTGGACTGCTATTTCGCGACCGTTCGCTTTGATACGTATACGTTTTTTATTACGAATACCAACCAGGCGAGTGGTTTCATTTAAACATTGATGGAACGGTTGCCTACCTGGTGACATATAAAATTCACCAGAAATAGTTGACCTTGTAGTTTGAACTGAGGCTTGCTGGTAGTAGCCACCAGCGGCAGCAAAATAGCGGCTGTTGTTGCTGCACCAGCAACTAGCGGCAAATAAAACAGCCTAGTGTGACCTTGGCTGAGTACATATACGTAGAATTGCAGAAGGTTTTGACAGCAGATGTTGTTTTACATGAACTGGGAGGGGATTATTTAATTCTCTGTTATTTTACCTGTGCAGTGTAGTCGAGAGCTGACCCGAAATAACAAAAGCCGAAAGTGAAAACAATGAAAATAAATATACAAAATACACCGCGAATACTGAAATTGTTATTTTCGTTATTCGGCTCTGTAAACATAATTCGAATATTTCACGAAATACACAAAGTAGGTTTTTATTTTTTTTGGAGTTGTTGTTTGAATTTTAGTAATACATTGGTTTAATATTCGTTAGTGGTTCGCTAATCTAAATTGAAACATAAAACTCTTATTTTATAGATTCAATTTTAATTAAAGTTTGGAGCGTTCTACCAAACGCCACCGCGCCGTCGAGGTTATAACGAGGTCCCGAAATCGCTATTCAATTGTTAATCCTATTATCTGTTCTTACAATAGAATTTCAGTGTCCTTAATTCCTTGTCCTTACCAGCCACCTACTACCGGTAATTGCTTTTCGAAACGAGGCCATAAAATAAATCAACCCCCCTGCAACCACCCACTTTACATCTCGTCTCGAATTATCCGAACTTGTACAGGTTTCCCGAAGTTTTCCACCAAGTTTTGCCCCGAGCAAAACTATCTCCGTATTTTCTTATACCTCCACGAAATGTATCTCTCCAATCGAGTTATCGATTTAGCATAATTCGCTTTGTTTGCTCGTCTCCTTCTATTCTATTTTCTAAAGAAAATAATGATACAAGACGTGATTACTTTACTTATTTACCAGTGTAAGGTTTCCCGCGCGGTGAATTCTTGAGTAATCGAGTTCGGTTAATCGATATTATTAGGCATGCTGATAACGTACCCGCTAAGAAGGCGGGTAGCCTTGAAAGGACGAATTTGTAATTTAGATTAAGCAATTTTATGAAGGCGCTTGCGGTAGACCGAAGAAAGCCGATCGATACTTCTTTGAGGGCTGTTCTGTGTCGCGAGAGCTCGTTAGCTTTTCTTAAACAATGTCAATTTGCTACGTGACGAGTTTGCTGATTAAGTTTTTTTAAACACCCCCCTCAATGTTTTTTTTTATGTTCAGGATTAACTTTCTCGTATTTATCTGAAGGATTATCGATGATATTTTACATTATAATACCTCCAAGGTACCCTATTATTTTCCCATCATATCCCACCCACCTCCGCGAAGGACGAGAAACTTATTTTTCCGAAGTTTCCCATATGTAAGCAGGCTATTTTCGTCCAATAGCACACGTACGTAGCATAACTTGCAAGTGCAACTTACATTCTTATCCTCGGGCTTTCAACATTCTAGAGATACGTTATATATACATATCATATACATATATAGAGATACGGAACGTGTATGGTGAGTTTAAACGGGCAATCTTGTTTCAGTTTCCGGTTTGAGCGATAACATGGGCCCTGGTCACAGTTTGCAATATTTGCATGTGTTTGTAGAGTGGAATACTGGCTGTAGACAACCCGGTTTTGTCGCAACATGTGACAGGCTATGGTCATTTCCTGGCGATCGCTAAAAACTTTGATTGTTGGAGAATTGAATATTGTTGAGAATTGAATATAGTTGGTGAATTTTATTTCTAAGGGTATAATGACAAGCTGACAAATATTTTTAATCCTCATCATCGGATGATAAGGTAAAAGGAATATTGCTTGCCGAAATATCTGGTTTTCCACATACCACAGTATGTGGAACAATTCTCTATACTTTTTACATAAAAAGTAGTTGTTGAGAATTGAATATAGTTGGTGAATTTTATTTCTAAGGGTATAATGACAAGCTGACAAATATTTTTAATCCTCATCATCGGATGATAAAGTAAAAGGAATATCGCTTGCTGAAATATCTGGTTTTTCACATACCACAGTATGTGGAACAATTCTCTATACTTTTTACATAAAAAGTAGTTGTTGAGAATTGAATATAGTTGGTGAATTTTATTTCTAAGGGTATAATGAGAAGCTGACAAATATTTTTAATCCTCATCATCGGATGATAAGGTAAAAGGAATATTGCTTGCCGAAATATCTGGTTTTCCACATACCACAGTATGTGGCACAATTCTCTATACTTTTTACATAAAAAGTAGTTGTTGAGAATTGAATATAGTTGGTGAATTTTATTTCTAAGGGTATAATGAGAAGCTGACAAATATTTTTAATCCTCATCATCGGATGATAAGGTAAAAGGAATATTGCTTGCCGAAATATCTGGTTTTCCACATACCACAGTATGTGGAACAATTCTCTATACTTTTTACATAAAAAGTAGTTGTTGAGAATTGAATATAGTTGGTGAATTTTATTTCTAAGGGTATAATGAGAAGCTGACAAATATTTTTAATCCTCATCATCGGATGATAAGGTAAAAGGAATATTGCTTGCCGAAATATCTGGTTTTCCACATACCACAGTATGTGGAACAATTCTCTATACTTTTTACATAAAAAGTAGTTGTTGAGAATTGAATATAGTTGGTGAATTTTATTTCTAAGGGTATAATGAGAAGCTGACAAATATTTTTAATCCTCATCATCGGATGATAAGGTAAAAGGAATATTGCTTGCCGAAATATCTGGTTTTCCAATTCTCTATACTTTTTACATAAAAAGTAGTTGTTGAGAATTGAATATAGTTGGTGAATTTTATTTCTAAGGGTATAATGAGAAGCTGACAAATATTTTTAATCCTCATCATCGGATGATAAGGTAAAAGGAATATTGCTTGCCGAAATATCTGGTTTTCCACATACCACAGTATGTGGAACAATTCTCTATACTTTTTACATAAAAAGTAGTTGTTGAGAATTGAATATAGTTGGTGAATTTTATTTCTAAGGGTATAATGACAAGCTGACAAATATTTTTAATCCTCATCATCGGATGATAAAGTAAAAGGAATATCGCTTGCTGAAATATCTGGTTTTTCACATACCACAGTATGTGGAACAATTCTCTATACTTTTTACATAAAAAGTAGTTGTTGAGAATTGAATATAGTTGGTGAATTTTATTTCTAAGGGTATAATGAGAAGCTGACAAATATTTTTAATCCTCATCATCGGATGATAAGGTAAAAGGAATATTGCTTGCCGAAATATCTGGTTTTCCACATACCACAGTATGTGGCACAATTCTCTATACTTTTTACATAAAAAGTAGTTGTTGAGAATTGAATATAGTTGGTGAATTTTATTTCTAAGGGTATAATGAGAAGCTGACAAATATTTTTAATCCTCATCATCGGATGATAAGGTAAAAGGAATATTGCTTGCCGAAATATCTGGTTTTCCACATACCACAGTATGTGGAACAATTCTCTATACTTTTTACATAAAAAGTAGTTGTTGAGAATTGAATATAGTTGGTGAATTTTATTTCTAAGGGTATAATGAGAAGCTGACAAATATTTTTAATCCTCATCATCGGATGATAAGGTAAAAGGAATATTGCTTGCCGAAATATCTGGTTTTCCACATACCACAGTATGTGGAACAATTCTCTATACTTTTTACATAAAAAGTAGTTGTTGAGAATTGAATATAGTTGGTGAATTTTATTTCTAAGGGTATAATGAGAAGCTGACAAATATTTTTAATCCTCATCATCGGATGATAAGGTAAAAGGAATATTGCTTGCCGAAATATCTGGTTTTCCAATTCTCTATACTTTTTACATAAAAAGTAGTTGTTGAGAATTGAATATAGTTGGTGAATTTTATTTCTAAGGGTATAATGAGAAGCTGACAAATATTTTTAATCCTCATCATCGGATGATAAGGTAAAAGGAATATTGCTTGCCGAAATATCTGGTTTTCCAATTCTCTATACTTTTTACATAAAAAGTAGTTGTTGAGAATTGAATATAGTTGGTGAATTTTATTTCTAAGGGTATAATGAGAAGCTGACAAATATTTTTAATCCTCATCATCGGATGATAAGGTAACAGGAATATTGCTTGCCGAAATATCTGGTTTTCCACATACCACAGTATGTGGAACAATTCTCTATACTTTTTACATAAAAAGTAGTTGTTGAGAATTGAATATAGTTGGTGAATTTTATTTCTAAGGGTATAATGAGAAGCTGACAAATATTTTTAATCCTCATCATCGGATGATAAGGTAAAAGGAATATTCCTTGCCGAAATATCTGGTTTTCCACATACCACAGTATGTGGAACAATTCTCTATACTTTTTACATAAAAAGTAGTTGTTGAGAATTGAATATAGTTGGTGAATTTTATTTCTAAGGGTATAATGCGAAGCTGACAAATATTTTGAATCCTCATCATCGGATGATAAGGTAAAAGGAATATTGCTTGCCGAAATATCTGGTTTTCCACATACCACAGTATGTGGAACAATTCTCTATACTTTTTACATAAAAAGTAGTTGTTGAGAATTGAATATAGTTGGTGAATTTTATTTCTAAGGGTATAATGAGAAGCTGACAAATATTTTTAATCCTCATCATCGGATGATAAGGTAACAGGAATATTGCTTGCCGAAATATCTGGTTTTCCACATACCACAGTATGTGGAACAATTCTCTATACTTTTTACATAAAAAGTAGTTGTTGAGAATTGAATATAGTTGGTGAATTTTATTTCTAAGGGTATAATGAGAAGCTGACAAATATTTTTAATCCTCATGATCGGATGATAAGGTAAAAGGAATATTGCTTGCCGAAATATCTGGTTTTCCACATACCACAGTATGTGGAACAATTCTCTATACTTTTTACATAAAAAGTAGTTGTTGAGAATTGAATATAGTTGGTGAATTTCATTTCTAAGGGTATAATGACAAGCTGACAAATATTTTTAATCCTCATCATCGGATGATAAAGTAAAAGGAATATCGCTTGCCGAAATATCTGGTTTTCCACATACCACAGTATGTGGAACAATTCTCTATACTTTTTACATAAAAAGTAGTTGTTGAGAATTGAATATAGTTGGTGAATTTTATTTCTAAGGGTATAATGAGAAGCTGACAAATATTTTTAATCCTCATCATCGGATGATAAGGTAAAAGGAATATTCCTTGCCGAAATATCTGGTTTTCCACATACCACAGTATGTGGAACAATTCTCTATACTTTTTACATAAAAAGTAGTTGTTGAGAATTGAATATAGTTGGTGAATTTTATTTCTAAGGGTATAATGCGAAGCTGACAAATATTTTGAATCCTCATCATCGGATGATAAGGTAAAAGGAATATTGCTTGCCGAAATATCTGGTTTTCCACATACCACAGTATGTGGAACAATTCTCTATACTTTTTACATAAAAAGTAGTTGTTGAGAATTGAATATAGTTGGTGAATTTTATTTCTAAGGGTATAATGAGAAGCTGACAAATATTTTTAATCCTCATCATCGGATGATAAGGTAAAAGGAATATTCCTTGCCGAAATATCTGGTTTTCCACATACCACAGTATGTGGAACAATTCTCTATACTTTTTACATAAAAAGTAGTTGTTGAGAATTGAATATAGTTGGTGAATTTTATTTCTAAGGGTATAATGAGAAGCTGACAAATATTTTTAATCCTCATCATCGGATGATAAGGTAAAAGGAATATTGCTTGCCGAAATATCTGGTTTTCCACATACCACAGTATGTGGCACAATTCTCTATACTTTTTACATAAAAAGTAGTTGTTGAGAATTGAATATAGTTGGTGAATTTTATTTCTAAGGGTATAATGAGGAGCTGACAAATATTTTTAATCCTCATCATCGGATGATAAGGTAAAAGGAATATTGCTTGCCGAAATATCTGGTTTTCCACATACCACAGTATGTGGAACAATTCTCTATACTTTTTACATAAAAAGTAGTTGTTGAGAATTGAATATAGTTGGTGAATTTTATTTCTAAGGGTATAATGAGAAGCTGACAAATATTTTTAATCCTCATCATCGGATGATAAAGTAAAAGGAATATTGCTTGCCGAAATATCTGGTTTTCCACATACCACAGTATGTGGAACAATTCTCTATACTTTTTACATAAAAAGTAGTTGTTGAGAATTGAATATAGTTGGTGAATTTTATTTCTAAGGGTATAATGAGAAGCTGACAAATATTTTTAATCCTCATCATCGGATGATAAGGTAAAAGGAATATTGCTTGCCGAAATATCTGGTTTTCCACATACCACAGTATGTGGAACAATTCTCTATACTTTTTACATAAAAAGTAGTTGTTGAGAATTGAATATAGTTGGTGAATTTTATTTCTAAGGGTATAATGAGAAGCTGACAAATATTTTTAATCCTCATCATCGGATGATAAGGTAAAAGGAATATTGCTTGCCGAAATATCTGGTTTTCCAATTCTCTATACTTTTTACATAAAAAGTAGTTGTTGAGAATTGAATATAGTTGGTGAATTTTATTTCTAAGGGTATAATGAGAAGCTGACAAATATTTTTAATCCTCATCATCGGATGATAAGGTAACAGGAATATTGCTTGCCGAAATATCTGGTTTTCCACATACCACAGTATGTGGAACAATTCTCTATACTTTTTACATAAAAAGTAGTTGTTGAGAATTGAATATAGTTGGTGAATTTTATTTCTAAGGGTATAATGAGAAGCTGACAAATATTTTTAATCCTCATGATCGGATGATAAGGTAAAAGGAATATTGCTTGCCGAAATATCTGGTTTTCCACATACCACAGTATGTGGAACAATTCTCTATACTTTTTACATAAAAAGTAGTTGTTGAGAATTGAATATAGTTGGTGAATTTCATTTCTAAGGGTATAATGACAAGCTGACAAATATTTTTAATCCTCATCATCGGATGATAAAGTAAAAGGAATATCGCTTGCCGAAATATCTGGTTTTCCACATACCACAGTATATGGAACAATTCTCTATACTTTTTACATAAAAAGTAGTTGTTGAGAATTGAATATAGTTGGTGAATTTTATTTCTAAGGGTATAATGAGAAGCTGACAAATATTTTTAATCCTCATCATCGGATGATAAGGTAAAAGGAATATTCCTTGCCGAAATATCTGGTTTTCCACATACCACAGTATGTGGAACAATTCTCTATACTTTTTACATAAAAAGTAGTTGTTGAGAATTGAATATAGTTGGTGAATTTTATTTCTAAGGGTATAATGCGAAGCTGACAAATATTTTGAATCCTCATCATCGGATGATAAGGTAAAAGGAATATTGCTTGCCGAAATATCTGGTTTTCCACATACCACAGTATGTGGAACAATTCTCTATACTTTTTACATAAAAAGTAGTTGTTGAGAATTGAATATAGTTGGTGAATTTTATTTCTAAGGGTATAATGAGAAGCTGACAAATATTTTTAATCCTCATCATCGGATGATAAGGTAAAAGGAATATTCCTTGCCGAAATATCTGGTTTTCCACATACCACAGTATGTGGAACAATTCTCTATACTTTTTACATAAAAAGTAGTTGTTGAGAATTGAATATAGTTGGTGAATTTTATTTCTAAGGGTATAATGAGAAGCTGACAAATATTTTTAATCCTCATCATCGGATGATAAGGTAAAAGGAATATTGCTTGCCGAAATATCTGGTTTTCCACATACCACAGTATGTGGCACAATTCTCTATACTTTTTACATAAAAAGTAGTTGTTGAGAATTGAATATAGTTGGTGAATTTTATTTCTAAGGGTATAATGAGGAGCTGACAAATATTTTTAATCCTCATCATCGGATGATAAGGTAAAAGGAATATTGCTTGCCGAAATATCTGGTTTTCCACATACCACAGTATGTGGAACAATTCTCTATACTTTTTACATAAAAAGTAGTTGTTGAGAATTGAATATAGTTGGTGAATTTTATTTCTAAGGGTATAATGAGAAGCTGACAAATATTTTTAATCCTCATCATCGGATGATAAGGTAAAAGGAATATTGCTTGCCGAAATATCTGGTTTTCCACATACCACAGTATGTGGCACAATTCTCTATACTTTTTACATAAAAAGTAGTTGTTGAGAATTGAATATAGTTGGTGAATTTTATTTCTAAGGGTATAATGAGGAGCTGACAAATATTTTTAATCCTCATCATCGGATGATAAGGTAAAAGGAATATTGCTTGCCGAAATATCTGGTTTTCCACATACCACAGTATGTGGAACAATTCTCTATACTTTTTACATAAAAAGTAGTTGTTGAGAATTGAATATAGTTGGTGAATTTCATTTCTAAGGGTATAATGACAAGCTGACAAATATTTTTAATCCTCATCATCGGATGATAAAGTAAATGGAATATCGCTTGCCGAAATATCTGGTTTTCCACATACCCACAGTATGTGGAACAATTCTCTATACCTTTTACATAAAAAGTAGTTTTCCTAAGACTATATAAGATTGGATCTGACCGTAACAATAATATTTGAATTAGATCCCTATTACAATGTATTCTTGATGTCTTTCTTGTACGACTTAAACGATGCGTTCGAATTTCTTTGTGGGCAGCTTCTAAAGCCTCTGCAGATAAAATTCTTATAGGTAACTCAAAAGAAGAAAGCCCAAGTATCGAAAACGTCATTTCCTTTTGCTTTCCTTTCATCCACTTTCAATGTCCGATCTAACAGGAAATACAGCATATATTAGGTGTCCATGGCTTTTCCAGATCTCCAATTTTAAATCCAAAATGCTCGAACTATGAGTTGAAAAATAAAATGGGTATTATGCGTTGTCGGCACGGGAGAAAAACCGTTCGGATTTATTTTTTGCTACACACTAATCCGAATTGTATGAAAACACACAGAGAATTTAACCTCTAATCAACAACGTAAATATTTCAAGCTCGAACCTTTCACATCAAAGAAACTCCGGTTAATTTTTAATTTGGACATCCCCTTAAGCATTTTTCACCCTTAGCCCTTCGCTTCAGCAATAATATATTTTGATTTTCATGCGATTTGGTGCGCATTCCCTCAGCCATCTTGGCGGTATCTCGGACATCTCGGTAATCTTGGCAAGCATTCCCCTTTTTTTTCAAGTCCCCGGGGTCTCCATAAAATACGACGGTGGTGCGAAATAAACGTCGTTCAGTTGTTTTATCAACTGTCTGTTACGTTTGTCTCCTTCACGCACACTTTTTATAGCGCGCGAGTTCTTTTTTTACTTCTTTTGCTCGCATCTTGATTAAACCCGGTGTGGAGAGGGTAGAAAAAAAGTATTATCCACGTTCTTTTTTTTACGTTCGAGGAACGACGTAATTAAATTATTCATCTTCGTTTCGTATTTGTTCCGTTCACTTTTTGTACGATTCCTTCGCGAAGTAAGGGGGTTGGGAACGCTTTCTTTCCTTCATTAGAATATTATTATTATCCCTTAGATCCGAAAGGTTATTTTCCCTAGAGCCGATTTTAACATATATGAATTTATTCCGTTCTAAGGGAAAAAGCAGGAAAATATTCTGAATTGAATTTAAGGGGACATCGGTACGAAATGTAGACACAGATGGCGGTAACAGCAGTCACGCCAACCGCTGCGTTGACCGCAACGACGAACAAAAAAAAAAACCGGTGAACTTCTGCGCTCGGCGCTTGAAATTCAACATTTCGCTCGACTTCCCCTGGAATATATTCAGATGTTTGTTGTTACAGCTTTGTCCGTAAAACGACATTTGTAAAATATCTGTTTTCCTACGAAAGAAACCGATTTACATCACACACACAGTAGCACAACCCGTACATTCTAAAATATCCTATTCTATACAATTTTCAATAATTACACAACTAAACAAGGCTCCTACAACCAGAATAGTTGTAATAATTGGGAATTTCGGGTGCATACATATTTTGTTCATTGTAATTTGAGATAAATTGTCTGTGAGCCCGGATATAACTCGTAAATCTACTTTTAATGGCCCAAAAAATGTCAGATAAGCAGAGCTATCGAAAGTTGTCGAAATATAGTTTTTAATATGTGCTGTATTACTTCTTAGATCGGACTTTTAAAGTGGATGAAAGGAATACAAAAGAAATGCCGTTTGCAGTTCCCATGTAATGGCGAGAGCCTTCCAGTCATGTAGATGATTGCTATTTTTGCACGATAAGCGTCTCCAGATATTCGAAGAAGGATAAGCATAAGATAAAATATCCAAATTTGCCATCAGTATCGCGACCTATCCCCCATGGAGAGAACCATCCTCTACCAAGTGCGCCATCCACTTCATCATCTTCGATTTTTGACACAGAAGAAATTTCGCCTGTTTGAAGAAACTTTCCTGATTGAACAGAGTCTCTGAAATCACTCTATCAAATCAGGTAAGTCGTCAAGATTCACCATTTGAAGTTTTAGGAACACCTCACCTTATAAACCAGTGCGAACTGAATGATTTGGTTAAAGACTTAGATTTGGATAAAGATTTAGATTTGGATAAAGATTTAGATTTGGATAAAGATTTAGATTTGGATAAAGACTTAGAGAGGTTTATCAAAAGAAAAGGCTGAGTTATTGGGTTCTAGGCTACAGGAATGGAATCTTTTCGCAAGAGGTGTGACATTGTCTTCATTTAGCCTAACAAGTAACTTCATTAAGCGTAACAAGCCTATACGTCACAAGCATATTTTAAAATGGAAGGATCTTCACGATGTTGAGGGTCTTATGAACGAGTTTGATATTCCCCACGGTCCTTCTGAATGGTGGCTTTTTATCGATTCGTCAAAATACAGCTTGAAACAGTACTTTTGCATATTCTTTGAATTTATATAATTTGTAATCTTGATGTAAGGGTAATTAATAAGAAACTTCAGTCAGCGTGCCCTTGCATATTTTCCCCCAAGTTGCAGCCTAATTTTTCCAAGGCACGCGTTCCTTTTAAGACAGCATTAAATTTTCTCTTTCACTTCTCTTAACGACCCTAAGAGCAGCATACTTAAGTTCGCATGAATATTTAGCTCAAAGTTGGAATAAAAAAGGTTCCTTGAATCCATTGCAATGATTGTTGAACAAAAAAAAACTCATACGTTTTAATCTGTACGAACTGGCGTCCAATATGAGGGTGAACGGGATACATAAAAGGTAAAACACCCCTACGCAATTTGGGATATTATTTATTTTATCATTTATATTTATTCCGATTAAAATGGCATGCCTGGCGAAAACCGACAAAAATACCAACACTCGGTCGAATCGAGTGTTGAATTCTCTAAACCGAAATGATTTATGGAGTACCCCCACCCCTAAAACCACACTCGGTCGTTTTAACCCCGATAAAAAGTCGATGGGAAAATGATCCGACGATTCGCGCTAATCTCGAAATGCACTTTTTCTTTTGTAGATTTTTTTGTTTGGCGCGCACAATTACTCGATTAGTTTCAGTTTGGAGGGTTGATAAGGGTGTGAGGGGCGAGGATTTTGAGTTACGGGGGTTGAGCGAGCGGTAGGGGTTGTTTATATCGGTTTTCCGATCTGACAGCAATCGATTTTAATTTTTTAGCGCCGGGACTGCCAGCGGTCTTTGAGCCGATTTATATTTTGGATTAGTGGCCGCCGCAGCGCGTTGCGACGTCCTGTAAGCGGAGTGACAGTAATTGATAGGTGGACGGAAGTAATTGACGACCGGATAGCTTGACAAGTTAGCGCACGTCCGTTGGTACACGCATAATTTCCTCTATACACGACTTTGCTGAATGAAGCTCAGCAAATTTTTAATATAGTACAAACCAGGAGAGCTGCAAATGACTCATCGCTTACAAGGTTACGAAAAAGATATACGAAAAGAAGGCTGTTTCATTCTAACACCCGTGATCGGTCAGACAAGTTCTGTCGCGTATGTCGAAAACAACAGCAGAAATCGCAGCTCATTGGAGAGCTGCAATCATTTGCAGCTCTCCTGGTTTTTACTATATTAACTTTTTAATTTATTATTAGTTATAAATAACACACAAATAGCGTAAGTTTGATTATGGTTCGAAAGTTAAAAAAAACAACATTTTTAAATAATAATGTCCGCAGCAGCGCGCGGACGTTTTACATTTAACATGACACTCGTTGCCATCAGTCATTCGCAAACATGACGGCTTTTTTAATTGCGGCCGCGGCGCTTCATTCGACCCCGACAACGGATTCACTTGTTTCCCCGTACGCGTTTTACGTTTATTTTTCTGTTTTTTCGTTCAGCAACAACAGTTCTGTTCTGAACTTTTCACCGAATCGATGTGCGTACAGTTTTCCCAGGTCGAGTATTCATATCACTCATACGCGCGGGACATACACATAAATAACGCTAGAGAGCGCTCGTATGAATGTCAAAAAGTGTTTCGCATATAGACTGATATCAACGCGAATTAATGCCGGTAACGGTCGCACGCAAATCGCAAACAAAAAAGTCAAACACATCATAATGAATGTCTGAGTCTATCCGAAAAATCTGTTAATGGTATCGGTGTTTTTTTTTTGTTGGCAATTCGTGTAATCTTTCCGGTTGTCAGATTGTCACCAAAAACAATACAATTCATCCCCTGGCAATTCTAAAAACCAGATTTATTTCATTCAAACGTCTTTCTGCAATTAAATCCAAACAATTGACAGACTAGGGTACTAGTCGAAAAGTAAAAACAAAAAATATTATGGAAATATCATGTCCCATGTTTGTTTGACCGTCCAGGGCGTATGGTGTCTAGTTCCAGTTGATAATTCTCCCTTGACTTGTCAAATAAAATGCAGAGTTGAATTTACGAGCAGGCCGTATGCTGCAAAGGACATCACAGTTTCAAGCTCAGCAGAAAAACAGCATAAAAACTGCGCTCCCAGGCCTCAGTTCCCGTATTCTCGAAACCGTGTTGAGTAATCCGCATACGGAACCATCCATCTCTCTTCTTCTATTCGCCTAAGACGGAAAGAGATAGATTTCGTAAACGGACCTCTAGTCCTCTAGCGATTTGAGAATTTCATCCCAGGTCAACCATGCGCCCCAACGGACATTTTAATATGTGGAACAAGGGAACGTGTTAGAAAATAATGATATATGGCCCATCCTAGCCTTCTGTGTCCGTGAACAAGTAACTGAATAGAGATGTACAATTTAAGTTTCAGACAACCAACGTAACGCGAAGGGTACGACTAATTTATGAATTTTAACGACGGTAGACAATGGGCTTTGTTTCGACACCCCCTCTTGAAACCTTGTTTTTTACCCCAGGGCTAAATTTTGTTTACGATCCCAGTTTTTATTGGATGGGTCCGAAAGGACGCAATATACGAATTATTTCACTCTTCAACGTTTCACCATATTTCATTAAAACACACCCAAAACGATAAGGGCGCTTACATCTGAAATTTGCTTGTGTTTTTGTGATATAGCTTCTGTTTTTTTGGTATTTTTTTTGTGATCAACAGCTCAATAAAACTCTCATAAAATAAAGTTGTGCCTACAATTTTGGCACGATAATCAACTAAATGTTAGATTCAACAGTATGACGGGAAATCGTTATTTGAAGCATTCCGAATGTCGATGTCCGAAATTTATTAAATTATAAATTAGCGTAAATGAGCGGTTCCAGGAGAGAATTTGTCGTACCCGAGCCAACGAGATTTATAAATGATAAATTCCATGGTACGCTCATTACCACACAATTTATATGTATGGTAAATTTACCGTGCCTCCATGTCGCTCGCATAATGGACTCCGTTGATGAATTACTCTGTAGTATTTTTTCATGTTGATGTCGCATGCCCTAACATCGCCTAACACCACCCAACTTTCCGACACAACTTTCGGATACAACCACTGAAAGTGGATTTATTGTAACAGGTCTAGATTTACAGATACAGCGATACTAAAACTGAGGAAACTGCAACAGAATCAGTTAATAAATTAAGTCTTTATCCAAACCTAAGTCTTTAACCAAATCATTCAGTTCGCTAAAACTTCAAAAGATTTGTCTGATTTGACAGAGTGATTTGTCCATTCAGTCAATCAGTCAATCTGTCCAATCAGGCAAGTTTCTTCAAACAGGCGAAATTTCTTCTGTGTCAAGAATCGAAGATGATGAAGTGGATGACGCACTTGGTAGAGGATGGTTCTCTCCATGGGGGATAGGTCGCGATGCTGATGGCAAATTTGGATATTTTATTTTATGCTTATCCTTCTTCGAATATCAGGAGATGCTTATCGTGCCAAAATAGCAACAATCTACAATGTAGATGCTATTTTTTCATTTAAGGACAGATTCCACGATTTCGAATGGTTAATAAAAGTAGATGGCTTTCAAAAGGAAATTTTAAATCTTTTGACACATCACATAAATTTATTGAAACCAACGCAAACTATGATGAAGGACATTTACATCTAGAAACACTATCAGTTTCAATTCAAGAACATCTTTCGGAGCTAATAAATAGTTTTAAAGACTACTTTCCGGATATTCCTTCAAATAATAAGTGGATTAAAGATCCTTTTTCTGTCGAAATTGAAAAGGAAGAAATGTTTAATCTTTGTGCACAAGAAGTTGATAATTTAATTGAAATTTGATGCGACACCGATCTGAAAAAAGTGTTTAAAACTGTACCACTAATTAATTTTTGGTTACGCTGTCAGAAGGAGTATCCAATTGTAAGCGAAAAAGCGACAAATTTTTAATACCTTTTGTCACCACTTATACGTGTGAAACTGCGTTCTCCGCCTTTGTGTACTTAAAAAATAAATATCGAAACAGATTGGATGTGGAAGCTAATTTGAGAATAAAATTATCATCATTACCTCCTAATATGAAATTATTATGTGATGACAAACATGCACTAAGGACAAAATATAAAACAAAGTTTCCTTAATTTACTAAGGTTTTAAATGGATATACGTAATTGTTAATTTTTTTAATTACTTATATTTTATTATAATTATTTTGCAATTTTTGTGTACGAAAAATTTGATTTTTATTAAAAAAATAAAATTTATTTTGTAAATAAATGTTTTTTTTATAAGGTGGGTCGCGAAAAAATTTAAAACCTCGTACCGGGTCGTGGTAAAAAAAGTTTGGGAAACGCTGATCTACATGATTGGAAGGCTCTCGCCACAACATGGAAACTGCAAACGGCATTTTCTTTTGCTTTCCTTTCATCCACTTTAAAGTCCGATCTAACAAGAAATACAGCACATATTAAAAACTACATTTCGACAACTTTTGATAGCTCTGCTTATCTGACATATTGCCGTTACCGGACGTGCAACCGGTCAGTGTGAAAGGGTCCTCTCTATTCTCTTGCGAGATTTTGTAATATTCGAATGGGAAATAACAACCCCATGAAGTAATTTCTAAATCGAGAAAACGGTTGACAATTACCTCTAGAAAGCTAAGGGAAGAGCCGAGAAAATAACAAACAGGCATTGTCGATGAGAAAGAACTGGCTTTCGACATTTCACACGATTCTTCCGTTTCGGTAAACAACAATATTCCGAGTTGCCGTCGCCGCAAAGGCATAAAAAATAAATAAAACGGAATTGGCGGATAGCGGACGGGCGCATTAGCATGAAAAACACTTACGTCCTTGCGAACATAAAGTTGGTCGTCTCCTAACCCACCCCACTCACCGCCCCTCGATATTTTTCCGCTATATCATTTTCTTTATGTTGGCAAGCTTTTGAATATTCAATTCGCAGCAGACTTGTGTATGCGAGCTTGTCGCCAGCTTCGGTACTACCCAGACGGAAAACCTCTTTGGTCGACCAAAGAGAACAGTTTATTGATTTTTCCAGAACTTTACGGATATATCGAAACCACGCACAGTGGCCCACACACAAAAATCTACGAAAACACCAATTTAACATACCGAATACGTGTCACGGTGATGGGAATTTGCTCCGGTAAATTGAACAAACACAAAAACCGTTCTCGCCAAATTTCTGTACACATCAGTATCTGGCCGGGTGATACCGAGTGGTGCTCAAGTAAATACGTTTAAATTATTGGCAGAGCCAGCGCGACGCTACGGCCAACATCGGAAGTACGATCCGTTCTCTCATGTTGTCAGCCGCAACCCATCCATCAATCAGCAATCGGAACATTCCGTTCCGATCGCAAACTGCCCGAGTGTCAATCATTCTGAGGGTAGCCCCATTGGCAACCCTGTTTCTGATACAGACCACCAGACATCGCCCGGAAACTAAATAAATGCGTTTTTCTTATTAGTAGTGAGAACCAAGTATGTGGGAGTCGGGAAAAAAACTAATGACATTCTTCTGAACACAATGAGTTTTCCGGAATGTTAGAGATGCTTTCGTTAATTTTTTTTTTTTTTTTCGGTAGGAGTTAGTGATTTTGTTTCGTTTTTGTAGAGGAGTGCTTCTGACGCTAATGACCTTTCTCTCTTCTAGTTAAGGATGTATAGTTTTGTGTGTTTTTTTTTTATAGCGAATTGATGTATAACTAAATAAGTGATTAAATACATAATCGAAATCGATATGGATGTTGAATGTAACACATTTATTTTACATTCTAGATTTAGATATAATTTTAACCAACAAATCGCCGATTATTTGATTTTATGTCAGTTTTCCACAGTGCTATAATTATTTAGAGCTTCAATCCCGAATATTTTATCACAACTGTTCGGGTCAATGAACAATATTTGGTTATTCATACAATTTTGTCAATTCTAGCGCGTTATAATTCACACTATTTAATGTCACTGATTAAGTTAACAAATTATATAAATTGAAAGAATATGCAAAAGTACTGCTTTAAAACTGTATTTTGATGAATCGATAAAAAGCCACCATTCAGAAGGATCGTGGGGAATATCAAACTCGTTCATAAGATCCTCAACATCGTGACAAAGATCCTTTCATTTTAAAATATGCTTTAAAAGGCTCACTTCACATATTTTAATGCACTAGAAGTGGTCCACTAGTTTGTCCGGAAATATCCAGTGTTTTCCATCACATCAATTAATCATTCTAATTACGTTTCCAATTTTTCGACGGTTGTGAGCGGGTATTTAAAAGCCCAGTCGCGTCAAAACGAAAAAAAAAAACGGCGATATAAATTATGACTCGTATAGGCTTTTCCATCGGGTTGATATTGTTACCGGGCTGTAACACCAAAACACAATATCTATGACAACAGTTATGGTCGGCGGCCATTCCGGCGCAAACGCTCCTCTGTTTAAGCGGCGCTTTTTATCTTTCGCGGCGATTTATGTCGATCAGATAAAAGTTTTGCTGCGGCGCCGTAATCCGAAAATGTACACGCTCGCCGACCGACACTAAATAACAATGGACAAAAAGCCAGAACACCAATAACCCATACACCGCGACATCAACACTTTAAAAGCTGGGAGGAGCGATTTTTGTTCAATATTATGAGAAACAACACGATATAACGATCACGAAGTTAGGGTTAAATGTAGCGAACAGCTCAGGAAAAGTTCTGCTTGGCATTGGGAGCTCATACGCACAAAGTTGGCAGGACTGAGTGCGGCTGTTTTCGTCGAACTTTCGAAAAAAAGCCCTGACGCAGATAAATTCAATTTATCTCGGGAATAAAGCCAATTAAGAAAGATTGCGAGCGGAATCCGATAATTCGGTTACCGGGTTACGGCAATATTACCTAGAACGGTAGCTAGAATTGGTTATTGGTCCTTTGCTAAGCTTTATTGGAGATTTGTTGCGATCAATTGTGAAGAAGGACGTCTTCTATAATGTATATTGCAATAATTCGGAATTTTATAAGGGGTACAATCAAGTAATTGGGTTCCTTTCGGCTTCCGAAGGATTATCCTATGTGATCTTCCGTTTAATACACCCTTTCATACTGTGCGGATTGGTGTGGTAGATCTTATTACATATAAGAACATCTTTAGGTCCAAGCAGAGTTTACAATCGAATTGTTTTGGATTTAGCATTGGAGATTTGAAAAGGCCATGGACACCTAATATATGCTGTATATGCTGTATTTCCTGTTACATCGGACTTTTAAAGTGGGTGAAAGGAAAGCAAAATAAAGTCATGTAGATGATTGCTATTTTTGCACGATAAGCGTCTCCGGATATCCGAAGAAGGATAAGCATAAAATAAAATATCCAAATTTGCCATCAGCATCGCGACCTGTCCTCCATGGAGAGAACCATCCTCTCCCAAGTGCGCCATCCACTTCATCATCTTCGATTTTTGACACTGAAGAAATTTCGCGTGTTTGAAGAAACTTGCCAGATTTGATTTGAAAAATGATTTGACAGTGTCTGAAATCACTCTGTCAAATCAGGTGAATCTCCACCATTTGAAGTTTTAGGAACACCTCACCTTATAAACCAGTGCGATCTGAATGATTTGATTAAAGACTTAGATTTGGTTAAAGACTTAGATTTGGTTAAAGACTTAGATTTGGTTAAAGACTTAGATTTGGATAAAGACTTAGAGAAGTTTATCAAAAGAAAAAACCGAGTTATTGGGTTCTAGCCTACAGAAATGGAATCTTTTCGCACGAGGTGTGACAGTATCTACATTTACAAAGCGCAACGAGCCTTTTAAAGCATATTTTAAAATGGAAGGATCTTTACGTGTATGTCACGATGTTGAGGGTTTGATATTCTCCACAATCCTTCTGAATGGTGGCTTTCCATAAAAAAAACATAGTTTCATCGGTAGCTTACCAGTTTTTAATTTTACTCCATGGAACCTTATCACCACATCGAACTAAGACCAGAAATAAAGTCTTAAAGCCCGGCTCGGTTAATTGCTTGAGTAAAAAGTATCCAACCCGGTCTGTTGGGTAAATTCTGAACCGACCACCTTTGAAGGGCGCCGTAATCAATCAATATCGGTGGCTGGAGACCGAACTCGTTTACTGCCGTCGATCTTACGCGGAGAAAATTCGATTTTTCTTCCGCCTTTAGGTTCATTAATAGGGGGAGAGACGTTAACGTTAGACGGGAAAGACACTGGCATGTCATTTATTTCAGGAAGTGACGTTTTATCTGTATTAATTATCTGCGCTGCCAAATGAACCCCAGCCTGTCAGCGGACCCAAGCGGACCGCGCAAAAAAGTTGTCTAGTTTTTAAGATACCACAGCTAAACCAAACGGATTAGTTAAAAAGAAAGTTGATATCATTTGTCTTTCTGTGTTTCAGATGTGGAGAATAACACAAAAGGTAAGCATACAAGAACAGTTTTATTAGGGTTAGATTCATACATAACTACCTAACTCGTCTGCATCACTACCTAACTCGCCTACATCACTACCTAACTCGCCTACATCACTACCTAACTCGCCCACTACCTCTTCCGAGGTATAAGAACAATTTAAAGGAAATACCTGGAACGCAAAGTTGTCGAAGCGTTCAAGCCATGTCATCGCAAGGCACACTCATTAAGAAGTTTTAATTACTAGTTTCTTCGGTAAAACGAACAGGGGAAAAGACCCCCATGGTTCTGTAATTAGTTTTGCTGATTAACCTTTTCGCTAGGTACACTTTTACGTTTAGGGACTGTAGTAAGTAGGTAGTCGAAATTTGTCGAGAAAGTTCTTACATAAATAAATTAGATGCTCATTTCTTATTAATTATTGATATAAACCATTGGTTTCGCGCTGCTTTACCAGTTGGCGAGTGAGTTTAGCAGCAGCCAATGTTAACTAAGGAAATTATGTATTTTTGAGACGTCTTTTATAAATATTATGCGAGGTAATATTCTCCCAATATATAAAGAGTAGAGATGGGCTTATTAGTTCTTTTTAATGAACTAGTTCTTCCGGATTAGTTCACAAAAAGGAACTAGTTCAGAGAACTAGTTCTGAAGAACTACTTTGATCCTGAGACATGCTACTTCGACAAACGTGTCTTCGTGTGTTCTAGCACGTGTATATCTCGTTCCAAACGAAACTAGGATCTAGTTTGGACAGAATCGATGTCTGCCTTCCCACTTTGTCTTTTTCTTGAAGAATCGATATCTTGTTTTGAAAATAAATAATTATTTATAACTATATTGATCGAAGAATCGTTGTCTTATTTTATTTAGGTATATTTTTTAAATATTTATTTAATAAGGCATAAGAGACATATTGCTGCACGTATTTTAGCCTTATTTATACTGCAATCTTAGGTGGAATTGGGGTATTATTTATAAATTATAGTATAACATATACTGGCGAAACTACTATTAATAGTGTAATCCATTATCCAATAGGAAAAAAACTATACTCTAATTATATTTTTGACATCCGCCGTTAGGTAAAGAAACAACTGGCGGGCGGGGTGCTTTGTCGCTCGTTTGATGTCGCCACAACTCGTTCACTGAATGGGATATGTTTCACCAAAGCAGGACTTTCGAACTAGATTTCATGTCCCTACAAGTCGTTCACTGAATGAGATATGCATAGAGATATGTTTTGGCAAAGCAGGTCTTTTGCGAACTAGTTCTTTTGATTTTAAAGAACTAGTTCTTTTGTTCTAAGCCGGGAGCCATTCTCTCGGACTAGTTCGTTCACGAACTACCCACCTCTAATAAAGAGGGCTTTAAGCGATACAGTTGTTAAAATACTGATCACATAATGAATAGTCGTCGGCCGAAAAGTTATGCTGCAACGTCGATTGGAATGCAAAATGTGGAGTGGTTTTTAGTATTTACTGCTTGCTGTAGATTATTAGTTAACCAGCATGGTGTGACCACTCAACAGCCGCTATTTTTGCATGCCGGCGAATGGTTTTGGCTGTTGCTTGTTGTAAAGTTGAACATGTTGAACTTTCATTAAGCCGTGTTTTCCTAGGAGCAGGTTAGGTTAGCGCCTAGCGCAACACGCCGACCGTATTGGCGATATGACGGCGTGTTGAGCTCAGCGCTAACCTACTCCTAGGAAAACACTGCTTTAGCCGCCATTTAGAGCTTGCGCTGCTGGCTCAGGACATATTAATGTTATTTCAGAACATACAATTATTAGTTTGAACCATAATAATTGCAATAAATATATCGCACTATTTGAAATGTGTACACAACAAAAATATGCATCACGTGCAAACCATATGTGCCTTGCTTGAGTTCAAAACAGGTAACAAAAAATTGTTTTCGTAGAGCTAGTTTGTAAAGTTGAACACTCTCGCACCACATGTGCGCATTCCACAGAGGTTTTAAAACGAAAAAGCAACAAAAATCGGGTTTTCTTATATTCTGGGAATTTTTACCTATTAAAACCGCGAAATATAATCTCCAAACAAAAAATTGTTTTCGTACATCGGCGAAAATAAAATCACCGATTCTAACAAAATGTTAACACAGAGAGTTAAGTTGAAATTTCAAACATTACTTTGAATAGGTCCATATGACGCGATCCATAGTTTGAATTTGTAGTATTTACCTAACTAAACAATACGAAAATTTGGCGTTGGCAATTAATTGATTTATTAATTTCTGTCAGAGACAAACAGCCTCGAAATTAACGATAATCTTATAAAGGGGTCGGGCCAGCAGCAGCGACCGGTTAAATTTTGATGTAATTAACGTATAGCGATTAAAATTATAGGGCCGTTTTGGCCACGGCTGATTCCCCGGGTGCGATTTGTATTGGCCCATATCGACCCAGGAAGCGACTAAATAACGATCGAAATTATCGCACGGCTGAATATGAGTATACCGAATAGCGTAGAGCGAACCAACCGACCAAAATAACATTTAATGCAAACATCAATAGCAGGTAGGTGAACTAATAAAATTTGCATCATGGGCGCCCAAATTGCCACCACTCTGTTTAAACAGTACACACGAAAAAAGTTATTTGCTAGGAAATAAATTAAGTTCATTAATCGTCGATCTTTCTCCTCTGATCCTACTCCGATACTACGATCCAGTGAAATATCGAACTAAATAACAGTAAAATCATCTAGTTTGGTCTGAAAAAATCACATTTCATGAAAAGTCTGTCGTGTGCCGAATGATCTTTTGTTCGAATAGGAACCGGATAGGGGAGCGCTTCAGCAGTAATGGCGCGCTCATATTGGAACTTTTCAATTTTCCCTTACGGTCAAAGTAAAAGCTTTTCAATGTAAGAGACTCCCGACGAGTGTATAATGCTCGCAGAGCTCCGAAATCATTAAATTTTTATCTCATCGAGAAAGTTTTCCACTTTTTAAATTCGGCCATCATCTGATCTACGGAGATCTGCTATTTCCGGTGTCTGTGTTTTGTTTTTCGCTTCCGTCCCAACCCCATACAACAAAGATTTCATTACTATATTGGGGGTCCTTTGTTTCGCGAAGCTTTTGTTTCCAGTGTGAGGGAGACACAGAGAGAGAAATGTTTTGTTTGGTGTTCGACGTGTGTCTAGCTCCAGCTAGGTAAATATAAGAGAAACTTCGTAGATATGGAGGGAGGGACGTTTTTGACAGGCGTATAAAATACGTGCCGTGAGAGGGTTGAAAAATCGCCCGCCAGGCCGGGTTCCTTTCCTTCCCGGAGTCCAAACTTTCCATAGTTTTTCCGTCGGCATACGCGAAAAGTACGAATGTAAATCATCCACGCAAATTTAAGTTGACGTTCTTCTATCTGCTGATATATTGCTAGAATACGTGAGCTATATCCCAACCAAACACTTTCTTAGGTAAAAATCTAACAGACAAATACTTCAGAACTAAATTTTGGTTGTAATAACAAAGATGTCTTGAAAGAAAAGCTCTAAGAACGAAGATTGCGAGCAATAATTACATCAAAGGGAAACCCTACCAAATATTAATATTGTTTCTGAGTTTAATTTTTTATTGAATCAATAAACTATATATATAAATTGTAAAGAAGTCTATAAATATTTATTCACAAGAACATGAAAATATGAACGGTTGTGAAGCTTTTTAACCACGTTGGACCACCGTTTGCAGTTGCCATACTAAAACATGCGTACCTCATCCAGAAAATCAAAAATGCAAATTCACCCGACTCCCTCGAGTGTCCTACATCGCTGCTCGCCTGTTTTCCCTCATTTTTCCGCCCGTTGCCTCACAACCCTGCTACACACTAGAATAAAACCCCAGCATTTTCGCATTTGCATCTTTCCTTCGCCCCAATTAGCACCTTTGTATACCGACAAACGATAATCATAACATAGTTATCGCCGCGCTGGCAATACATCGCTAACTATTATCGCTTGTCTTCAGTAATTTGCGCTATTGTGTTATGATTACGGGGGCGGTCGTGAGTGATGGTGCAGAATTCTCACGGGGTCAATGTTTGGGGATGCGTAATGTTCGCCAATTAATTGAACCCTGCCATGTTTAACCTATCGACTGATGCGGCCGGATGTGAATGTATGCGGAGATAGGCGTCGGTCGGCCCTGTGGTAGCGGGTGAACGCCGACGCCGACGGTGGTCCACGCTGTCCTCTGCCCAATTGACCGATAGACGAGTTCGGACACGGTCAGTTTAACTGACATCAGAAGTCACCTTTGATAGTACTGAACACCAATTAGGGAGACCTTGTGCACACTTCACGACACATATTTTAAGAATGGAGTGTTTAATTTGGTCGTACTGTTTAAATATTTGAAGTAATACTACTAAGTTTTATTCAAAACTACAAACAGTCCTTTGTAATTGATGACATTGATGAAAATCAAAAATTGTTTTGATACAAAGTAATTTGACTTGAACTAAGCATTCTTGTCTCTGTGTATAGTCTTCCTGTGTCAAAGTGAATGCTCTTTTTAAATCGAAAATGGGCACTCTAGCTGCACCGTATTGCGTTGAACAAAGAGACCTAGACGTCGGACACCAATTAGGGAGACCTTGTGCACACTTCACGACACATATTTTAAGAATGAAGTGTTTAATTTGGTCGAACTGTTTAAATATTTGAAGTAATACTACAAAGTTTTATTCAAAACTACAAACAGTCCTTTGTAATTGATGACATTGATGAAAATCAAAAATTGTTTTGATACAAAGTAATTTGACTTGAACTAAGCATTCTTGTCTCTATGTGTAGTCTTCCTGTATCAAAGTGAATGCTCTTTTTAAATCGAAAATGGGCACTCTAGCTGCACCGTATTGCGTTGAACAAAGAGACCTAGACGTCGGACACCAATTAGGGAGACCTTGTGCACACTTCACGACACATATTTTAAGAATGAAGTGTTTAATTTGGTCGTACTGTTTAAATATTTGAAGTAATACTACAAAGTTTTATTCAAAACTACAAACAGTCCTTTGTAATTGATGACATTGATGAAAATCAAAAATTGTTTTGATACAAAGCAATTTGACTTGAACTAAGCATTCTTTTCTCTGTGTGTAGTCTTCCTGTGTCAAAGTGTATGCTCTTTTTAAATCGAAAATGGGCACTCTAGCTGCACCGTATTGCGTTGAACAAAGAGACCTAGACGTCGGACACCAATTAGGGAGACCTTGTGCACACTTCACGACACATATTTTAAGAATGAAGTGTTTAATTTGGTCGCACTGTTTAAATATTTGAAGTAATACTACTAAGTTTTATTCAAAACTACAAACAGTCCTTTGTAATTGATGACATTGATGAAAATCAAAAATTGTTTTGATACAAAGTAATTTGACTTGAACTAAGCATTCTTGTCTCTGTGTGTAGTCTTCCTGTGTCAAAGTGAATGCCCTTTTTAAATCGAAAATGGGCACTCTAGCTGCACCGTATTGCGTTGAACAAAGAGACCTAGACGTCGGTCACCAATTAGGGAGACCTTGTGCACACTTCACGACACATATTTTAAGAATGAAGTGTTTAATTTGGTCGTACTGTTTAAATATTTGAAGTAATACTACAAAGTTTTATTCAAAACTACAAACAGTCCTTTGTAATCGATGACATTGATGAAAATCAAAAATTGTTTTGATACAAAGCAATTTGACTTGAACTAAGCATTCTTTTCTCTGTGTGTAGTCTTCCTGTGTCAAAGTGAATGCTCTTTTTAAATCGAAAATGGGCACTCTAGCTGCACCGTATTGCGTTGAACAAAGAGACCTAGACGTCGGTCACCAATTAGGGAGACCTTGTGCACACTTCACGACACATATTTTAAGAATGAAGTGTTTAATTTGGTCGTACTGTTTAAATATTTGAAGTAATACTACAAAGTTTTATTCAAAACTACAAACAGTCCTTTGTAATTGATGGCATTGATGAAAATCAAAAATTGTTTTGATACAAAGTAATTTGACTTGAACTAAGCATTCTTTTCTCTGTGTGTAGTCTTCCTGTGTCAAAGTGAATGCTTTTTTTAAATCGAAAATGGGCACTCTAGCTGCACCGTATTGCGTTGAACAAAGAGACCTAGACGTCGGTCACCAATTAGGGAGACCTTGTGCACACTTCACGACACATATTTTAAGAATGAAGTGTTTAATTTGGTCGTACTGTTTAAATATTTGAAGTAATACTACAAAGTTTTATTCAAAACTACAAACAGTCCTTTGTAATTGATGACATTGATGAAAATCAAAAATTGTTTTGATACAAAGTAATTTGACTTGAACTAAGCATTCTTGTCTCTGTGTGTAGTCTTCCTGTGTCAAAGTGAATGCTCTTTTTAAATCGAAAATGGGCACTCTAGCTGCACCGTATTGCGTTGAACAAAGAGACCTAGACGTCAGTCACCAATTAGGGAGACCTTGTGCACACTTCACGACACATATTTTAAGAATGAAGTGTTTAATTTGGTCGAACTGTTTAAATATTTGAAGTAATACTACAAAGTTTTATTCAAAACTACAAACAGTCCTTTGTAATTGATGACATTGATGAAAATCAAAAATTGTTTTGATACAAAGCAATTTGACTTGAACTAAGCATTCCTTTCGCTGTGTGTAGTCTTCCTGTGTCAAAGTGAATGCTCTTTTTAAATCGAAAATGGGCACTCTAGCTGCACCGTATTGCGTTGAACAAAGAGACCTAGACGTCGTTGTCGGGTGAAAAAGATGAAGCGATGTTGGGTCAGTTATTTGTTATCTCTCGTACAAATATTGGCTGACCTGAATTACGGTGCTTCTGCTTGCTACATCCGAGGATTATTTGGAAACGGGAGTGACGGTAAAACCTACAAAAAAGTTTAAGGAGTTTACCAAGCCTGCATTCAGGCTGATTTAAATCATTTTGTTTGGAGAATTAAGTGCGATTTAGAGTACAGTTGAAGACGAATCGCGAAGTGTAAGAAAATCATCAAATAAGTCTTTTAAACGATGCAATAAAGGTTTAGTATAGAATAAATGCCCTGTAAAATCGTTGCTTATACGGGAGAACGACGTGCCTCGTCGGATTTTCGATTTAGTTGGGAAACATGCACCTATATAGGGCGACTACCCGTTATGAATACCGGATTGGCCATTATCGTGAGCATTACGAAAATTCTACCGAGCGCACCAAGGCAAATAGGCGAGAATATATCGTCCTGAAAGGGATGAAGATAGAGACCTCCCAACGGAAGCCCTAATGGTTAAATAATACGTTTTTTCCTTTATCAACTACGCCAATTTTGAGTACCTGGGATGGCCCCTACCCAACTTAAAAGTATAAAATCCAAAGATTTTAGCGCGTGTTCTAACAGGTTGAGTTCCGGAGTTCGTGCTGCCCTCTGGAGATTGTGTTTAAACTAAAATAATTACCGAGCTGAGCAACAGCTGTGGAAAAGGTGCTGTCCGTCGCAAAATACAAATAGGGCCACTCGGGCATTGTGGATTGTTCTCCCGGTTGTCCGTGGGAGGTCACTCCCAAAAATTTTGCTTTGTTGCATGTTTTGTTTAATCCCAAAGTACACACTCCCTTAACAACCAGGTCCATGGGCCATCTAGTTTCTCTTGTTTGAACGTGTGCCTTTCTAATTACATAATATTCTCTTCATTTTGGTCTTTACGCGTTTTAAGGGCTCCTGAAACTATTGCAACGATTATTGAACCCATTGTAACATTATGACAAATGTTAGTATGACAAATGTCTTACGCTTAACATTCTGTGCTTTTTGAGCGACCCCTGTGTTGATTTTTTTTTTTTTTCGTTTTTTGCGAATGTCAGAAAGTTATTATGCTGTATTATATAAAGAGCGGTATCGATATTCCGCGTTGAGTGGCATAGAAAATTCGTTTGCGAACGGTCCTGAAAATTGCCGAGCCATATCGGACGTCAGCAGAATTTATAGACGTAGGTATCGAGTTTTTGCGCTGTCCACGGGCGTAGGCGATCTATACGGGCGTTTTAAATCAACTTTGTTATAACTAAGTTGTCATTCGCATGTGATAAAACGGAATCGATTGGCTCGGTCGGCCAACGTGGTCGATCCTGCGGCAGCACCGTCGACTTTAATTGCATTTCCCACGGAATTGCTTCGACATATCTACCAGATTTTTCGGGCACCGGGTTTTATGTGATTTTAAGTCTGGTCGATAACGCGAAACGTACGGCTTACACATTTAGGTCGACCGACGGACGTTGACATTTGAGTGTTTTATGATTGTGGGTTTCAATATTTTTAGTTTTTAAAAAAGATGCGTTCTTTCAAACCGTTTTGGGAAGATATGCTACATATCATTAGCTATCGAAAAATTCAACAACAAAAAACTTCAAAAGCTGGTGCTGCTAGCAGCAAAAGTACCGCTGCCGCTGGTGGCTACTACCAGCAAGCCTCAGTTCAAACTACAATATCAACTATGTATTTCTGGTGCATTTTATATATCACCAGGTAGGTACATACAACAGTGAGACAATGTATTGTCTTTTGACAGGTTGTAGGAGGTCAAAATGGCGGGAACAACCGCGACTCCCTAACATGGTAGCATTTGGCCAAGCGCAGTTTAAGGGCTTTAATTACTAGTCAAAATTCTAATTCATCAAATCTCTTCCAATTTATTCGAAGGCAAAACTAACTGGGTTCTTTTTCTTGAACCTTGTGAACACATTTTCTGACTACTAACTGACGCGTTTAAGTATTTAACATTTAATAAGGGCTGATAAAGCAAGACTACTCAAATGAATCGAAACACTTATCAAAACAATAACATCTATTAACAATAATAATCAACAATCCCGTTTGATAGGTTACATAGAAAAATGAATGAAGCTTTGAACATATTGACGTTTAAATTAAACCTAGGAGTTGATTTAGACAGACACACTTTTAACAGAAATATGAATAATTTAATTTACAATGAAATGCGAGACGAGTTGAAAAGACTTACCAGGGATAAACTTAAGCGCCTAAGAACGCTCCACAAAAACGTGTACTTTACATGACGGTGGTTGAAATGAGAAGAGCGAGATCTGTTCGCTTGCATCACTCGACCCCAAAGGAAGCCGGAAGCATTTCTTCTTAGCCAATGACAACTCTTCAATTTTAAACTTATAACACGCGGTCAAATCCTAAACCAGATGTTCAAGCTTAGCAAAAACCTTTGACATTCCCAAATGTTCTTACAAATATCTCGCTTAATTTGATCATATCTTAATAAATAAATAATGGGTTTCCGACCCATTACAAGGTGAAGGCGTCGCAACCATAAAATATTTCATATTTGATACCAATTTGTGGGGTTTTATTGACTACCTGCCTTGAACCTGACTACGTAAACTTTGAAAGTGCTGTACACGAGTGTAAATAACATAAGAAAGGCCACGATGACATAAAATTAGAAATTCTATATTTTACTTGAAGTATGTAGTTGAAAAGTCAATGTTTCTACAACACTTACATACTTATTTACAAAATTATTTTAATTCTTAATTAAATAATTATTTCAATTATTATTACATATTTAAATTATATATTTTTATAAAAAAATCACTTTCAGATCTTCAATTGTTTCCCAGTATATTTGTAAATAACAAATTGTTCAAAAGTTACTGGCTCTGGTTTGATGTCATAAGTTAACTGTTCATTTTCGTGGCACTTGACAGAAGTACCTAGAGCACATGAATTAAGTAGCATATTTACGAGAGCCGAAAGAATATAAATGCGGCTCTGTAGAATTTAGTGGGGGCATCTTAAGTAGGGTTCCGCAAACCCTAAAACTTTAGTGTGAACATCGTCGAGTCGGTTTCAGTGTAAGTGTTATTTAGTACTAATAGCGTTTCCCACTTGAGGCGAGCTCTAGGTGTCGGGAAACCGCACAGATCGCACCGCAGCGCCCCCTAGGACTCGTACTCGGGTACCGCGACCAACCCACCACCGCTGGGGGATTTTATGAATAAAAGATAAGACCATAATTTTGGACGCAAGACGTTTTAACGTCTTTAATTTTGTAGTCGTTATTACTAGGACCAAAGCGGTCCGTCACTTCATCTCTCAAACCATGCAACCACCCTTCCAGGAGAGGGTGGGGGTGAACCTCCCTCCTCCAGCCCTTCATTAAAATTTAGACAGTTTATTAGCGTTGGTGTCATAACTCAACGTGCCTCTCGGAAAACTATTTAAAAACTTTGTCGAAGACCTACTTTTGGGGGATGTCTGAAGGGGATTGGATTTTATTGGATACGGGTGTACCTCGCGGGATTTATGACGGTGGAGAGTGGAATTAAAAATTTACTATCATCTATTCTCTGATGCCATCTTGTCTGAACGAAGTTGTTTGTCATCGGCTTGTACAGGAGAAAACTTTGCAAAGTAATTATTGTTTTCATGCATAATTTACGCGGGAGATTATATACCCGTCAGCGATGGGGGTGTCATGTGTCGCCTCTCACGGTAAAATTACGAAGGAAGTTACTCTATTTACTCTATATAAACTCTTTTAACTTACAAAGTAATTACACTATTTTACACTTCGTTCTCAATCGTTTTCACATAACCTGCATTACTCATCAATTTATATACGGTATCTAAAAGCAGCTTAACAAATTTGTTACCCGAGAAGTTACAGGAGGGGGTTAAACTTATTACATACCTCTACTATTTACGGTTTGAAAACCCGACGAGAATCTGCGTTATTCATGTGGCTTTGAAACAATTTCGGATAATAATAAACACGTTACTTGTTCTTTACTTTAGGGATCAAAATGTTTTGACAATACCTGCTTCCCCTCGCGACTCGTGCATGAACTACAAGCGATACATAGACAACCACGCAGTTGAGATTTTAACAAGATTCTTGTAATTTTGAGCTTGAAGCATGTTAGGCAAATTACACAAAGGAACAAGGGTCCTACAACCAGAACACGTATCACATATTTTGTTGACCTAACATCACTTTTCACAGATCAAGTCATCAAAGTGTTATCACAGGTCTAAGATCGATTTTAATAATTCAACCAAATCTGACAGTTTTATGAGGCGATCATTTACCCCAAATTCATTTTCCTCAAATATTATTACCGAAACGCCGCCTATACATAAAAAATGGCCTTAACCCTTTGAAGGAACGAAATCGTTTTCGCCCTTTCAAAGGGTTAATTGAACGTACGCTAAGAAAACACGAAAATATTTGCACACAGGAGGAATATATTAATGCTCACGTGACGGCGAATTCATTAATTTAGCCGCGAGGGGGCGGGGGTTGGGCGGTTGAAATCGCTGCGTAAAGACGAATATCCGCGCGATCGATGTTTGAAAGGCGCGCGCTACGCTTATAGAGGGCGCTCACGTCACTCTTCTCCAAGAGAGGTAATTTGAACCGTAATTTATGATCCTCGAGTTTAACGACTATAACATCACTCGCGCGATGGAGGTGTTTGTAATTTATCGATAAAGTATTTCGAAATTAGATTATTTATTACCTTATAAAAATCTCTAATGGTTTAGAAAAGGTTCAGTACCCATTATTATATCAACTTCAAATGTCAACTGTCAACCAAAAGCCAATCCTTCAGTTAAGACCTTCGTTGTCTTGCGATTTAGAAGATTTATCGCTACGTGTAGCTTTTCCGCCAATTTCTGAACACCCTATATATTATCCCCTTAAGAAATTAATTTAAACTTTACCTAACACTATAATTATGTTGTCGTAAGCTCCAGTTTAATTTTCTAAGCTCTCGATACACTCGCTTGAAACATATTTGAGACACAACATGATCAGTAACGTCGCTATGCTATTATGTAACATCAAAAGCGACATTTGCATAATTGAAATAGTTTCGTTACAACAATAAGTTGATTTCAAACGTCTTTCCATCAAGAGTATTACTTACAACTTTACAGAAATTAACTGAAGACTCAATTACTATAAAAATTCCACAAAACTACAGGGTAAACAATTATATGAAGATGCAAAAGAATAAGAAGCGACAACAGAGAATAGCTCGTTTGCTGACGGAAATATCACCATAAACACGATCGTCGACAAAAACAGCCATTTAAGACTCGAGAACGAATTCGATGAAAAATATAATAACATCAGCATGATAATTTCGTGTCGTCTGACTCGTCTGAGTCAAGTCGACCTCCTGGTTATTATGATTCTGATATAAGTCGCTGATGTGGATTGATGGCAGAGGAAATTGAGCCGATATCTCCTCCTAACTTCTTTGCGTCTTCCCCCGTTCTTTTTACGCCCCTACCGAGACCATCTCAGGTTGCCTATCATCCCCACATAGCGTTCAAGATTAAAGACGCCATTTGCGTCAGTCACAACGAACATAACACAATTGGCGTGTTGATGAGCCAATGGTAAAATTCTAATCTAGTTTTTCAACGCTAAATCAACTTATTATCCTGTCCACTTAATCGGTAAATCCCACCCCTAAGGGAATCGATATCTACTCCACCGACTAAAAGTTAAGTTCGCTAAGTTCGCTCTCGCAAACTTTGACAAATGATTGTTCGAACAATAAATCACGCCTCATTAATTATCTTATTTTTTGCCCCGTACCCCTGCTACCAAAGAACGGAGGGGTAGAAGCTACCGGGGCCGACGCCAAGGGGCATCAAGGGGCGCAGCTAGCGAGATGCAATTACAGTACCCAATTCCTCCCTTATCAGCTGCCTCCGGCCGCTCCCCACAAGCTGTATAGGCCGCAGAGCTTAATTATCATAGCGTACGCAACCAGGTATCCTGCCTAAACAAAAGATATCGCCGACTACACCGCCGGTACACCGGAAGCGGTGATTTTTTATGAGAGTCAAAATTAATTCTGAAATTAGTAGATACTCGAGGGTTACCTTCTACTGAAACGTATATGTAGCCTGATTTGATACTCGTCGGCGTTTTTTTTTTATGACATTTCCATTTTCACCCCGAATAACCACAATAAAAGATATATGGTCGCCTCCGTTGGTCGGGGTGGTCGCATTTACTGCCGCCCCACGTACACCATTTGATTATCATTAATGGCGGTAAATAAATGGAAAATGTTCACTTAATTTTATATCTGCGCTCGTAAAGATTTAGTGCCAATTAGTTGCGTTTATTGTCCACAGCGGGATTCGAAATTTCCACTCAAACGTTTACGTTCGACTTTTAAACTCAATTTTGCTTCTTTTTTTGTCGTTATAGGTTACGAAATATACAAATTAGATCAGATAAAGCTTCGTTAATTTGTAAAACTTTACTTTTCAAGAATTCTCAATAAGAAACATTCGGATATTACAGGACTAGTGATTTATAGCTATTCTTATGTCCTAACGAGCCTCTAGTCACAGTTTGGTTTAGTTTGTGCTTATATTAGTTGAGTGCAAACGCAAACATGGAAAGATTTCTATGGGGCAGGAAATATTTTCAAAAAAACAAAAAATACTTGTGTTATCGTTCATAAGCAATTTGTCGGAATTGCTTGAATAGTATAAACGAAAAATCACCCGGTATACGGTCTAGTGATATCACCAGATTTTCCCCTAAACAGGCCACGCCCATTTTATCGAGGCAAAACACACCTTGACAAATTGCAAGATTGCCGGCCGAAAATGCGTTTTCGACGCGATTTTTTGCTCAATACTCGGTCCGAAGGGTATTTGGAGGGATTTTGTCGTAAGACATGAAGGGAAACGTCGATTATAAGGTCAGCAGGAAGCGACGAAAAATGTACTTTTTTGACGTTTATCAATCGGCTTGAACGGAACCGCTAGACGTCACGTGACATTTTCTCGAGGTTCACCTTCACTCGACAATGTGAAAAAACGTGATTTTTTTCAAAATTGACGCATTTAATTTACAAAATATCGCGCAGTCCACGCGGAATCGTGTCCTTTTTTCAATTCGAGCGTCAAAAGTAATATCGAAAAGCCCAATTTTGCAGCTACTCGATCGCAAATTTCGGCAAAAATGGGCGATTCCGCTGAACGCGCCCTACACTTGAAAGTTCGCAATTAGTATAGGTAGATTAAGCATGAAGAAAGAAGGGGTAAGATTCAGAACTACATGCACCCTCAGAACGTTTAAAGAAGCCATTAAGACGCAGTTACAAAGGGTTGAGTTTCGTTAATTGAAACCCGCGTTCCTAGCTGTTCTGAGTGCGGATTTGCAGTACTCCAAAATAAGGACAAAGCACTAGTCTAAGTGCGCCTTTATTCTTTTTAACACGAGGCATGCCGGTTGACGAAATCCTTTAAATTTTATCGACCGTCTCTTTGCCTTGAAATGGACCGTATATACAACATACATACACTGGTTTTTAATCATAAAATATGATGTTATGTTTGCCTTAAACTCAAAATCTTTAATTAACGCTGCAATTTAGTAACAACACTGTCAGAACAAGGATGGTATTGTTAAACCCAAGTTGTTCTCATTTCAAATGGATGAATCAACGGTGAGAGGCAACAACTTGGATTTTAAATACCATTTCTCATTTCAACCATTCTTTTTCTGGCACCGTAGCTCGTAAAGGAAAGTTCTTGCGCTCAAACCCGATTAAGCGAATAAAGTTATAAATTGAAGGCGCAATTTAATATACGCCGAACAATTTCGTGTTTGATTGGGCGTGAAGTTTTTTGGGGTGTAGTATCGAACGAGACGACGATAAATAATAGCTAAGTGACACGGGAAAATGGCAATTTGTTATACGCGCTCGCACATGAGGCGAGAACAGAGTACCAAACGGAAACACAGGCATCAATTTCAATTTGAGGGTCTACATTGAAACACGCTTGTAATTTGATCGTTTCGTTTCGACCGTACCACATCCTGCCACGCGATAGTTTTCAAAGGAGACAGTGAATCGAGCAAAAGACGCTCAATTCTTGGAGTTCCTACTAAAACATAACCTAAAAACTTACCTTGTGATTCTCGAACAGGCGGTTGCGGTGGAATTAACACTTACACAGTCACAATGTTCTGATAGTAACGAAAACACTACGTACAATTATTTTATGACAATGTCTAGTTGTAATTATGCAACAAACACGCGTCCGGAACACGATAACAACAATCAAACCTACAACTAAAACCAGCTGTCAAAATATTGCAAATGGCCGCTTCAAATTCCTTTGGATACGAGTCGAAGAGCACCGAAGCGAGTCGATGACAGCCGACGTTCAACCGAACTAATTTTACGCTGTAATTAATTAAAGTTTAACGTAATATAATCTCAAACTATCCTAAACTGAATGCAATAACTCCAATAAGAGATAAATATCTCGATTGGTAGACGATGGGGTTGATTTGGAAAATGGGAAAACCACTCGGGATAAGCAGTTTTATTGTCGCTCCCTTCCCGGTATAGGAACCTCGGTAGGGTCCTACTGGAATCGTATTTCCCTTTTAGCGGGTCGCGAATCGCGCGGCTCGGGGGTTTTGCGATTCACGGAAAATCGACGAAAAAGCGACAGGGAAACGACTTGGGAAACATCATCCCACCATTACGGCGACTAGGGAAATCGAAAGACTGCCAACAGATGCATCTAATTTCTTTTTTCTACGCTCGTTTAAAATTTCCCATTTCGACGTTCATTCATATATATACTTATTCGATTTCCTCGTCGCGGTTTCTGATTTTAAATCATTTTAGTTTTTTTGTGTAACGCGAAGAAGGAGGGCTTTTTCCTTCCTATATATATATATATGGAAAAGTAATAACACGGCGAAACAAATGTGCCGTGTCGGCGGCGGCCGGCGGTATCAGTCTTTTTTGATGTATCGAGGTTTCCGTTGAGATGCCATGGCGTGCGCGTTTTGAGAAAGACAGATGCCACCGTGTCAATCGGTGATAAATGAGCGATTGATGCGGCCGTGAGTGTTCCGACGGGCCAAACAAGAAATAAAAGAACGCCCCGAACCTTTGCTCGCGTCCAAATCCATCTTTAGTTTCAGTTTAGCCGACCTAATCTACTTTTGATCGAAAATCTTTATCACGAATGATTATTTATTTGTTACCGATCATCCTGGATGTAAATACAAAGTGTTTCTTGTATAGAAAACACATAAAACATATGTTTTATTCAGTGTTAACATTTTATTCAGTGTTAACATGTTAAAATACGTTTTGTAGCGTACCAGATATTGCACATAGGAAGGGCTGTAAAGCACAGCTTTGATATTCTCTTCACTACCTACAAATTATTTATTCATTTCATGTCGCGAATGTAACTTAACGAACATGAGAAGTAAACATACACTTTATTACTACATATTGTTGCAGTAATATACTGTGTGGAAAGAAAGTCTAGAACATTCGAAATATACCATTCAGAAGGATCGTGGGGAATATCAAACTCGTTCACAAGATCCTCAACATCGTGACGTACACGTAAAGATCCTTCCATTTTAAAATATGCTTTAGAAGGCTCGTTACGCTTAATGAAGATACTTGCTACGCTAAATGAAGACACTGTCACACCTCGTGCGAAAAGACTCCATTCCTGTAGCCTAGAACCCAATAATTCGGCTTTTTCTTTTGATAAACCTCTCTAAGTCTTTATCCAAATCTAAATCTTTATCCAAATCTAAGTCTTTAACCAATCATTCAGTCCGTACTGGTTTATAAGGTGAGGTGTTCCTAAAACTTGAAATGGTCAATCTTCAAGACTTACATACAACATATATGAATACAGCATATATTAGCTGTCCAGTGCAACATCTTCTTTGATCACTTCCCATATTTTAATGCACAGAATGTCTGTATAACTTAACTTGATAAAATAACACAAAAAACTTGTTGATTCGTAATATTTTGAACAATCTGTTAACTTGTCTATAAAACGTCATAACTTTCGAACCGTTTAAGATAGAGAAAATCCAACTACACCATTCGAATCGCCGTGAAAAACTACACGCAAATTTGCATAAGACCAGGCTCTATCTTTAATTGCTTCCGAGTTATGTTAAAATATCTATCTTGTCTATAAAACGTCATAACTTTCGAACCGTTTAAGATACAGAAAATCCAACTACCCCATTCGAATCAGCGTGAAAAACTACACGCAAATCTGCATAGAACCAAGCTCTATCTTTAATAGCTTATATTAGCTGTCCAGTGCAACATCTTCTTTGATCACTTCCCATATTTTAATGCACAGAATGTCTGTATAACTTAACTTGATAAAATAACACAAAAAAACTTATTGATTCGTAATATTTTGAACAATCTGTTATCTTGTCTATAAAACGTCATAACTTTCGAACCGATTAAGATACAGATATTCCAACTACACCATTCAAATCAGCGTAAAAAACTACACCCAAATTTGCATAGAAGCAGGCTCTATCTTTAATAGATTCCGAGTTATGTTAAAATATCTATCTGGTATATAAAACGTCATAACTTTCGAACCGTTTAAGATAGAGAAAATCCAACTACACCATTCGAATCACCGTGAAAAACTACACGCAAATTTGCATAAGACCAGGCTCTACCTTTAATTGCTTCCGAGTTATGTTAAAATATCTATCTTGTCTATAAAACGTCATAACTTTCGAACCGTTTAAGATACAGAAAATCCAACTACCCCATTCGAATCAGCGTGAAAAACTACACGCAAATCTGCGTAGAACCAAGCTCTATCTTTAATAGCTTATATTAGCTGTCCAGTGCAACATCTTCTTTGATCACTTCCCATATTTTAATGCACAGAATGTCTGTATAAATTAACTTGATAAAATAACACAAAAAAACTTGTTGATTCGTAATATTTTGAACAATCTGTTATGAGAACGTATACACAGAAAGCTAATTCAAGCTAATTCCTGATTTGACGGAATGATTTCAGACACTGTGAAATCAGGCAACATGCGAAATTTCTTTTGTGTCAAAAATCGAAGATGATGAAGTGGATGGTGCGCTTGGCAGAGGATGGTTCTTTCCATGGAGGATAGGTCGCGATGCTGATGGCAAATTTGGATATTTTATTATCCTTCTTCGCGCAAAAATAGCAATCACCTGCAAACGGAGTTTACTTTTGCTTCCCTTTCATCCACTTTAAAAATCCGATCTAACAGGAAATACTGCATAAATTAGCTGTCTATGGCTTTTCCAGATCTCCAGCAGCAGTAAGCTGCTTTACAACATCAAAAAGCTTCTCCAGCATGATTTCTTTTAATAAAATTGAAAATCTTGAGCAACTCATTAAGCTTTTTCTCCACTTTTATTTTTATACCCTTCCCGTAAGAAAAGTTACGAAAAAAAGTGCAAAAAAGTTTTGATATAAACTTTATTAGAAGTCGTTTCATGGGAATAATCTCCGGTAATTGTTCGAAAGTCGAAAACATCCCCCATTAATTTAATCGCCCCCGCTCACCCCCAACCACTAAATTCTGAGCACAACGTTTCCCGACAGCACCCGTAGCAGAAGTCCAAACTTTCCCTGATATTTAATTTAATTTCTATTGTTTATTATGCCTTCCGCCTCTATAGGCTCTCTCCTTTTGTATTTTCGTTATTTTGCTCAAAGTCAAAGAGGGTATACAGCCTAAAAAATAATTACATGAACATGCCTACCCACTATTTCTTGATACAAGCATTCCTGTCTACCATATATTTCTCTATGTACTTTTCTTATAGTTGTTTTAACGCCTTTTACGATCAACATTAACTTCCGCGCTCGCCCTTCGGGGGGCAGAAAGACATAAAAGGGGGTTTCCGCCACACATCCCCGCCATCTAAGATATAGAAATTATACGCGGACACGCGAAATCGATAAGAAAGCTCGCAGCTAACCTACAAAATTCGCCCCTTACCAAACCAGGGCACGTCGCTTCTAACTGCAAAGTTGTATATTATCGCCAACATCACCGGAGTTGTTTTTATGAAGGACTCCCCAGTAGATGCCCCCACACGCATAAAGCCGTAAAAAATTGCTGGGCGTCGTTTATAATCTTTATGAGCAGTGGGGGTAAAGGGGGGCTGATTTGGAGTAACTTCGGGTCACTTTATGTCTTACTTTATATACGCAGAACTCGTTGGGTCGTTAATTCAGGGGGTAATAACCAAAATTGAGAAAATCGCGTAGGGTTGCAGGGTGAAAAAAAGCGTCGCGACGACCACGTGGGGTGTGTTCACGGCCGGTATAATTGAGGGTGAAATTTAATTTTAGAGAAATTAATTCTTTTACAGACAGGGAGGATGATTTTTCAGTAGAGACGATATCAGTTTAGTTTTGGTTTAATATTTTTCGAGATTGTGTTGGGGTTGAAGTTTTCTATCTCTATAAGGGTGCCGGTCACCCTTAGAAACACTCAGGGTCGAGCCATTAAGTCGTAACACTCAACTTGATGTGACACTCTTAAAAATTCATCATTTTGAAAGCCCTGAAATGATGGGTTGAAGTCCGAACGGCTGAAAAATTTAACCCTTCTTAATTTTTAAATGGACGTCTGATCCCTTTACGCTACTACCCTCGTATATTTTGATGGCACGTACGTAACGTTTCGAGATTTCATTTTTTTTATTGCCCACAATCTCATTTTTAAAACCTTGCTCAATTGATACGTTAAAGTTAAATGTCGAAGATCATTATAGTAGATTGATGCTGGATTAAAACCGCTTTTTGAACAATATTTAGTGGATATGTCAGTTGAAGGCACAATTTTTCATAACTAATAACACAAGGAAACAAGGGTCCTTCAACCAGAACAGGGATGACATATTTTTGTTGAAGGTGATGTTAACCTTTCATAGATCAGTCATCAAAGTGTTGTGACAGGTCTAAGATCTATTTTGTTTGAAGTCATGTATTTTGCTTGAATTAGCTTTCTGTGTATACGTTCTCATAACAGATTGTTCAAAATATTACGAATCAACAAGTTTGTTTGTGTTATTTTATCAAGTAAAGTTATACAGACATTCTGTGCATTAAAATATGGGAAGTGATCAAAGAAGATGTTGCACTGGACAGCTAATATATGCTGTATTTGTATATGTTGTATGTAAGTCGTGAAGATTGACCATTTCAAGTTTTAGGAACACCTCACCTTATAAACCAGTGCGAACTCAATGATTGGTTAAAGACTTAGATTTGGATAAAGATTTAGATTTGAATAAAGACTTAGGGAGGTTCATCAAAAGAAAAAGCCGAATTATTGAGTTCTAGGGTACAGGAGTTTGAATCTTTTCGCACGAGGTGTGACAGTGTCGTCATTTACAAAGCGTAACGAGCATCTTAAAGCATATTTTAAAATGAAAGGATCTTTACGTGTATGTCACGATGTTGAGGGTCTTATGAACGAGTTTGATATTCCCCACGATCCTTCTGAATGGTGGCCTTTTATTGATTCGTCAAAATACAGCGTGAAAGCAGTACTTTTCGAATGTACTAATAACATTCGAAAAGTACTTTCTCATTTGATATCCCACTTATTGGAAATGGAATAAAATTTAAAAGGGGTTAAAATGTTCTAGAAAACCATAGTTCATTTCTTTTAGCATCGTAATTTCTACTAAAGAACTCGTACATCTCTTATCTCTTCATTTTGCCAATAAAGAAACCTTTTATATTACTATTCAGGAGACCATGCCTGAGTAAATCGTGTCACTCGTTCCTGGTTTACTAGATTTCGCCCACAAAATGCCTTGACTCGTAAATATTTAAAAGAAGGAATCGTACTTCTTCCTTCCCTCTTCTGTTTATATTCTGATTCGTACGTTCCCCAGGGTTCTATTTTATGCTTTTGTCCATCCCCTCCACCCCCACGGGGTAGTAATTATTTCGACGTCTGGGTACGCTAAAGGCGTTAATGTTATGTAACGGCCTGCAAAAGTAAACTTTCCTCTTTTAATTCGTAGTGGGGTCCCTAAGGAGAAAATACTGCACCTATTAAGAGGGCGAACTGTTGGGATTAAGTCGTTTCTCTTTTTTGTGGGGGGCATTTAACCCCTTAAATGCGACAGTTTTTCAGGCCGCTCCTTTTTCTGGACCCTCCCAGCATGCACTAGATTTACTAAGGGCAGTTTAACTTTACCCTCTGAGTGCTGCTTTTATTCGCTATCTTTTAAATAAAAGATTAACATGTTTTATCTATCCTCGATCGCGATAAATCCCGAAAGTTTTTCACGTTCCTGGTGAAGGGGTGCGGAAAATAATTTGGGACGTAGTGAGCGGAACGTAAAATGCCAATTTAAAATCGCTCCGAAGATAGACTGTCAGCAATTCGCTGACATATGTTCAATCGAACGAAACGTTCAATTTAAAAGCATTCGTTGCAGTCTCTGCACACATTTTGCGAATAAAATTCATACGAACAGGTGATCTATCGTCACCTTTTCCCACACGATTTTCTAGCAATAAAAAGGAAACCACTCGGTATACAATCACAATCATATAGCGAAACAAAGACATTAGGTTGTCTGTAGCCATAAATAAGTTGTTACAAACTTTAGAGGAGAACTTATACATATTAAATTTAAAAGAACTTAATCTACAGTCAGTCAATACTTCACACTAATGCCACGGTCATACTAGGCTGTTTTATTAGCCGCTAGTTGCTGGTGCTGCTAGCAGCAAAAAGTACCGCTGCCGCTGGTGGCTACTACCAGCAAGCCTCAGTTCAAACTACAAAGTCAAGTAGCCAGTAGCAAATAGTATCTATACTAGAAACTGAAAGTAGATTTATTGTAACAGGTCTAGATGACCCATCCAATCTGGTCGCTCTTTGACATAATTAGCAATTAACATAATCAGCTTATACACGGCAAAATATTACGAATAATAAATTAATAAAAGAAACTACTCACAGAATTGGTGGCCGACTTTGTAGTCTCCGGCCTCAGGTTCCGTTCCAGTCCGAAAGAAGTGCTTGTGCACAAATAATATCAAGGTATTTTCACAAATTTGGCTTTTGTCTTTAGTGTGTGGAATATTATATCTAAAAATTTTCGAAAGGAAAACCGACAGGTTAAATCACTTGGCTCAAATGCATTTAAAGTTACTGATGAGAAACAGAAATTGGTACACAACCAGATAACAAGAAAGGGGCACAGTGCAGGGAAAACAGTCACGATTTGCTGACACGAGGGCATCGTGTCAGCAAATCGTGAACAAAAAAAAACTACGACACTTTACGATGAACTATGTACGTAGAAGTAATTTCGCAATTTATCTTGCCTTTTTTTAGAAGACGAATTTTATAGTTTGCAAAAACATCATCCCTTACGAAAATTTTAATACACATAATAAACTTATTTATTATGTTTTTTTTTTTTTTTTTAGAAGGCAAATTGTAGAATCTGGAAAACCATCCTCAACTACGACAATCTCAGTAACATAAACATACCAATGAACACATTATTATACTGCCAATGTGTCATATTTGATGATGAACTACTAACTGAATTGCATAAAACTAACGCAGCAATTTGTCTCGTTTTTTTTTTTTTTTTAGAAGACAAATTGTAGAATCTGAAAAATCATCATCAACTACGACAATCTTAATAACATAAACATACCATAAAATACCTACATTATTAAACGGTCAACGTGTCATGTTTGATGATGAACTACTACATGAACTGCATGAAACTAATTCAGCATTTTTTCTGTTCAACAATTTGTATTGTTTTTCTTTTTCTTTTAGAAGACAAATTGTAGAATCTGGAAAATCATCATCAACTACGACGATCTTAATAACATAAATATACCATAAAATACATTATTAAATGGTCAACGTGTCATGTTTGATGATGAACTACTATATGAACTGCATGAACCTAATTCAGCATTTTGTCTGTTCAACAATATGTCTTGCTTTTTTTTTAGAAGACAAATTGTAGAATCTGGAAAACCATCATCAACTACGACAATCTCAATAACATAAACATACCATAAAATACATTACTGTACGTCCAACGTGTCATGTTTGATGATGAAATACTATATGAATTGCATGAAACTAATTCAGCATTTTGTCTGTTCAACAATTTGTCTTGCTTTTTTTTTAGAAGACAAATTGTAGAATGTGGAAAACCATCATCAACTACGACAATCTTAATAATATGGACATACCATAAAATACATTATTAAACGGCCAAGGTGTCATATTTGATGATGAAATACTACATGAACTGCATGAAACTAATTCAGCATTTTGTCTGTTCAACAATTTGTCTTGTTTTTTTTTTCTTAGAAGACAAATAATTGTATAACCTGGAAAACCATCATCAACTACGACAATCTTAGTAACATAAACATAACATAAAATACATTACTGTACGTCCAACGTGTCATGTTTGATGATGAAATACTATATGAACTGCATGAAACTAATTCAGCATTTTGTCTGTTCAACAATTTGTCTTGCTTTTTTTTTTAGACGACAAATTGTAGAATCTGGAAAACCATCATCAACTACGACAATCTTATTAATATGAACATACCATAAAATACATTATTAAACGGCCAAGGTGTCATATTTGATGATGAAATACTACATGAACTGCATGAAACTAATTCAGCATTTTGTCTGTTCAACAATTTGTCTTGTTTTTTTTTTCTTAGAAGACAAATAATTGTATAACCTGGAAAACCATCATCAACTACGACAATCTTAGTAACATAAACATAACATAAAATACATTACTGTACGTCCAACGTGTCATGTTTGATGATGAAATACTATATGAACTGCATGAAACTAATTCAGCATTTTGTCTGTTCAACAATTTGTCTTGCTTTCTTTTTAGACGACAAATTGTAGAATCTGGAAAACCATCATCAACTACGACAATCTTATTAATATGAACATACCATAAAATACATTATTAAACGGCCAAGGTGTCATATTTGATGATGAAATACTACATGAACTGCATGAAACTAATTCAGCATTTTGTCTGTTCAACAATTTGTCTTGTTTTTTTAGAAGACAAACTGTATAATCTAGAAAACCATCATCAACAACGACAATCTTAATAATATGAACATACCATAAAATACATTATTAAACGGCCAAGGTGTCATATTTGATGATGAAATACTACATGAACTGCATGAAACTAATTCAGCATTTTGTCTGTTCAAAAATTTGTCTTGACTTTTTTTTTTTTTTTTAGAAGACAAATAATTGTATAATCTGGAAAATCATCATCAACTACGACAATCTTAATAATATGAACATACCATAAAATACATTAGTATACGGCCAAGGTGTCATATTTGATGATAAAATACTATATGAACCGCATGAAACTAATTCAGCATTTTGTCTGTTCAACAATTTGTCTTGTTTTTTTTTTTTTTTTAGAAGACAAATTGTAGAATATGTAAAACCATCATCAACTACGACAATCTTAATAACATAAACATACCATAAAATACATTATTAAACGGCCAATGTGTCATATTTGATGATGAAATACTAAATGAACTGCATGAAACTAATTCAGCATTTTGTGTGTTCAACAATTTGTCTTGTTTTTTTTTTTTTTTTTAGAAGACAAATTGTAGAATATGTAAAACCATCATCAACTACGACAATCTTAATAACATAAACATACCATAAAATACATTATTATACGGCCAAGGTGTCATATTTGATGATGAAATACTAAATGAACTGCATGAAACTAATTCAGCATTTTGTCTGTTCAACAATTTGTCTTGTTTTTCTTTTTTTTAGAAGACAAATTGTAGAATATGTAAAACCATCATCAACTACGACAATCTTAATAACATAAACATACCATAAAATACATTATTATACGACCAAGGTGTCATATTTGATGATGAAATACTAAATGAACTGCATGAAACTAATTCAGCATTTTGTCTGTTCAACAATTTGTCTTGTTTTTCTTTTTTTTTTTTTTTAGAAGACAAACTGTATAATCTAGAAAACCATCATCAACAACGACAATCTTAATAATATGAACATACCAGAAAATACATTATTAAACGGCCAAGGTGTCATATTTGATGATGAAATACTACATGAACTGCATGAAACTAATTCAGCATTTTGTCTGTTCAATTTTTTTTTTTTAGAAGACAAATAATTGTATAATCTGGAAAATCATCATCAACTACGACAATCTTAATAATATGAACATACCATAAAATACATTAGTATACGGCCAAGGTGTCATATTTGATGATAAAATACTATATGAACCGCATAAAACTAATTCAGCATTTTGTCAGTTCAACAATTTGTCTTGTTTTGTTTTTTTTTTTTAGAAGACAAATTGTAGAATATGTAAAACCATCATCAACTACGACAATCTTAATAACATAAACATACCATAAAATACATTATTAAACGGCCAATGTGTCATATTTGATGATGAAATACTAAATGAACTGCATGAAACTAATTCAGCATTTTGTCTGTTCAACAATTTGTCTTGTTTTTTTTTTTAGAAGACAAATTGTAGAATATGTAAAACCATCATCAACTACGACAATCTTAGTAACATAAACATAACATAAAATACATTACTGTACGTCCAACGTGTCATGTTTGATGATGAAATACTATATGAACTGCATGAAACTAATTCAGCATTTTGTCTGTTCAACAATTTGTCTTGTTTTTTTTTAGAAGACAAATTGTAGAATATGTAAAACCATCATCAACTACGACAATCTTAATAATATGAACATACCATAAAATACATTATTAAACGGCCAATGTGTCATATTTGATGATGAAATACTAAATGAACTGCATGAAACTAATTCAGCATTTTGTCTGTTCAACAATTTGTCTTGTTTTTCTTTTTTTTTTTTAGAAGACAAACTGTATAATCTAGAAAACCATCATCAACAACGACAATCTTAATAATATGAACATACCATAAAATACATTATTAAACGGCCAAGGTGTCATATTTGATGATGAAATACTACATGAACTGCATGAAACTAATTCAGCATTTTGTCTGTTCAACAATTTGTCTTGTTTTTTTTTTTAGAAGACAAATTGTAGAATATGTAAAACCATCATCAACTACGACAATCTTAGTAACATAAACATAACATAAAATACATTACTGTACGTCCAACGTGTCATGTTTGATGATGAAATACTATATGAACTGCATGAAACTAATTCAGCATTTTGTCTGTTCAACAATTTGTCTTGTTTTTTTTTAGAAGACAAATTGTAGAATATGTAAAACCATCATCAACTACGACAATCTTAATAATATGAACATACCATAAAATACATTATTAAACGGCCAAGGTGTCATATTTGATGATGAAATACTAAATGAACTGCATGAAACTAATTCAGCATTTTGTCTGTTCAACAATTTGTCTTGTTTTTTTTTTTAGAAGACAAATTGTAGAATATGTAAAACCATCATCAACTACGACAATCTTAGTAACATAAACATAACATAAAATACATTACTGTACGTCCAACGTGTCATGTTTGATGATGAAATACTATATGAACTGCATGAAACTAATTCAGCATTTTGTCTGTTCAACAATTTGTCTTGTTTTTTTTTAGAAGACAAATTGTAGAATATGTAAAACCATCATCAACTACGACAATCTTAATAATATGAACATACCATAAAATACATTATTAAACGGCCAATGTGTCATATTTGATGATGAAATACTAAATGAACTGCATGAAACTAATTCAGCATTTTGTCTGTTCAACAATTTGTCTTGTTTTTCTTTTTTTTTTTTAGAAGACAAACTGTATAATCTAGAAAACCATCATCAACAACGACAATCTTAATAATATGAACATACCATAAAATACATTATTAAACGGCCAAGGTGTCATATTTGATGATGAAATACTACATGAACTGCATGAAACTAATTCAGCATTTTGTCTGTTCAACAATTTGTCTTGTTTTTTTTTTAGAAGACAAATTGTAGAATATGTAAAACCATCATCAACTACGACAATCTTAATAACATAAACATACCATAAAATACATTATTATACGGCCAAGGTGTCATATTTGATGATGAAATACTAAATGAACTGCATGAAACTAATTCAGCATTTTGTCTGTTCAACAATTTGTCTTGTTTTTTTTTAGAAGACAAATTGTAGAATATGTAAAACCATCATCAACTACGACAATCTTAATAACATAAACATACCATAAAATACATTATTATACGGCCAAGGTGTCATATTTGATGATGAAATACTAAATGAACAGCATGAAACTAATTCAGCATTTTGTCTGTTCAACAATTTGTCTTGTTTTTTTTTTAGAAGACAAATTGTAGAATATGTAAAACCATCATCAACTACGACAATCCTAATAACATAAACATACCATAAAATACATTATTATACGGCCAAGGTGTCATATTTGATGATGAAATACTAAATGAACTGCATGAAACTAATTCAGCATTTTGTCTGTTCAACAATTTGTCTTGTTTTTTTTTTTTAGAAGACAAATTGTAGAATATGTAAAACCATCATCAACTACGACAATCTTAATAACATAAACATACCATAAAATACATTATTATACGGCCAAGGTGTCATATTTGATGATGAAATACTAAATGAACTGCATGAAAGTAATTCAGCATTTTGTCTGTTCAACAATTTGTCTTGTTTTTTTTTTTTTTAGAAGACAAATTGTAGAATACGTAAAACCATCATCAACTACGACAATCTTAATAACATAAACATACCATAAAATACATTATTATACGGCCAAGGTGTCATATTTGATGATGAAGTACTAAATGAACTGCATGAAACTAATTCAGCATTTTGTCTGTTCAACAATTTGTCTTGTTTTTTTTTTTAGAAGACAAATTGTAGAATATGTAAAACCATCATCAACTACGACAATCTTAATAACATAAACATACCATAAAATACATTATTATACGGCCAAGGTGTCATATTTGATGATGAAATACTAAATGAACTGCATGAAAGTAATTCAGCATTTTGTCTGTTCAACAATTTGTCTTGTTTTTTTTTTTTTTAGAAGACAAATTGTAGAATACGTAAAACCATCATCAACTACGACAATCTTAATAACATAAACATACCATAAAATACATTATTATACGGCCAAGGTGTCATATTTGATGATGAAGTACTAAATGAACTGCATGAAACTAATTCAGCATTTTGTCTGTTCAACAATTTGTCTTGTTTTTTTTTTTAGAAGACAAATTGTAGAATATGTAAAACCATCATCAACTACGACAATCTTAATAACATAAACATACCATAAAATACATTATTATACGGCCAAGGTGTCATATTTGATGATGAAATACTATATGAACTGCATGAAACTAATTCAGCATTTTGTCTGTTCAACAATTTGTCTTGTTTTTTTTTTAGAAGACAAATTGTAGAATATGTAAAACCATCATCAACTACGACAATCTTAATAACATAAACATACCATAAAATACATTATTATACGGCCAAGGTGTCATATTTGATGATGAAGTACTAAATGAACTGCATGAAACTAATTCAGCATTTTGTCTGTTCAACAATTTGTCTTGTTTTTTTTTTTAGAAGACAAATTGTAGAATATGTAAAACCATCATCAACTACGACAATCTTAATAACATAAACATACCATAAAATACATTATTATACGGCCAAGGTGTCATATTTGATGATGAAATACTAAATGAACTGCATGAAAGTAATTCAGCATTTTGTCTGTTCAACAATTTGTCTTGTTTTTTTTTTTTTTAGAAGACAAATTGTAGAATACGTAAAACCATCATCAACTACGACAATCTTAATAACATAAACATACCATAAAATACATTATTATACGGCCAAGGTGTCATATTTGATGATGAAATACTATATGAACTGCATGAAACTAATTCAGCATTTTGTCTGTTCAACAATTTGTCTTGTTTTTTTTTTTTAGAAGACAAATTGTAGAATATGTAAAACCATCATCAACTACGACAATCTTAATAACATAAACATACCATAAAATACATTATTATACGGCCAAGGTGTCATATTTGATGATGAAATACTATATGAACTGCATGAAACTAATTCAGCATTTTGTCTGTTCAACAATTTGTCTTGTTTTTTTTTTTTTTAGAAGACAAATTGTAGAATATGTAAAACCATCATCAACTACGACAATCTTAATAACATAAACATACCATAAAATACATTATTATACGGCCAAGCTGTCATATTTGATGATGAAATACTATATGAACTGCATGAAACTAATTCAGCATTTTGTCTGTTCAACAATTTGTCTTGTTTTTTTTTTTTTAGAAGACAAATTGTAGAATATGTAAAACCATCATCAACTACGACAATCTTAATAACATAAACATACCATAAAATACATTATTATACGGCCAAGGTGTCATATTTGATGATGAAATACTATATGAACTGCATGAAACTAATTCAGCATTTTGTCTGTTCAACAATTTGTCTTGTTTTTTTTTTTAGAAGACAAATTGTAGAATATGTAAAACCATCATCAACTACGACAATCTTAATAACATAAACATACCATAAAATACATTATTAAACGGCCAATGTGTCATATTTGATGATGAAATACTAAATGAACTGCATGAAACTAATTCAGCATTTTGTCTGTTCAACAATTTGTCTTGTTTTTTTTTAGAAGACAAATTGTAGAATATGTAAAACCATCATCAACTACGACAATCTTAATAACATAAACATACCATAAAATACATTATTATACGGCCAAGCTGTCATATTTGATGATGAAATACTATATGAACTGCATGAAACTAATTCAGCATTTTGTCTGTTCAACAATTTGTCTTGTTTTTTTTTTTTTAGAAGACAAATTGTAGAATATGTAAAACCATCATCAACTACGACAATCTTAATAACATAAACATACCATAAAATACATTATTATACGGCCAAGGTGTCATATTTGATGATGAAATACTATATGAACTGCATGAAACTAATTCAGCATTTTGTCTGTTCAACAATTTGTCTTGTTTTTTTTTTTAGAAGACAAATTGTAGAATATGTAAAACCATCATCAACTACGACAATCTTAATAACATAAACATACCATAAAATACATTATTAAACGGCCAATGTGTCATATTTGATGATGAAATACTAAATGAACTGCATGAAACTAATTCAGCATTTTGTCTGTTCAACAATTTGTCTTGTTTTTTTTTAGAAGACAAATTGTAGAATATGTAAAACCATCATCAACTACGACAATCTTAATAACATAAACATACCATAAAATACATTATTATACGGCCAAGGTGTCATATTTGATGATGAAATACTAAATGAACTGCATGAAACTAATTCAGCATTTTGTCTGTTCAACAATTTGTCTTGTTTTTTTTTTAGAAGACAAATTGTAGAATATGTAAAACCATCATCAACTACGACAATCTTAATAACATAAACATACCATAAAATACATTATTATACGGCCAAGGTGTCATATTTGATGATGAAATACTAAATGAACTGCATGAAACTAATTCAGCATTTTGTCTGTTCAACAATTTGTCTTGTTTTTTTTTTAGAAGACAAATTGTAGAATATGTAAAACCATCATCAACTACGACAATCTTAATAACATAAACATACCATAAAATACATTATTATACGGCCAAGGTGTCATATTTGATGATGAAATACTAAATGAACTGCATGAAACTAATTCAGCATTTTGTCTGTTCAACAATTTGTCTTGTTTTTTTTTAGAAGACAAATTGTAGAATATGTAAAACCATCATCAACTACGACAATCTTAATAATATGAACATACCATAAAATACATTATTAAACGGCCAATGTGTCATATTTGATGATGAAATACTAAATGAACTGCATGAAACTAATTCAGCATTTTGTCTGTTCAACAATTTGTCTTGTTTTTCTTTTTTTTTTTTAGAAGACAAAACTGTATAATCTAGAAAACCATCATCAACAACGACAATCTTAATAATATGAACATACCATAAAATACATTATTAAACGTCCAAGGTGTCATATTTGATGATGAAATACTACATGAACTGCATGAAACTAATTCAGCATTTTGTCTGTTCAACAATTTGTCTTGTTTTTTTTTTTTTGTTTTTAGAAGACAAATAATTGTATAATCTGGAAAACCATCATCAACTACGACAATCTTAGTAACATAACATATCATAAAACACATTATTATACGGCCAATGTGTCATATTTGATGATGAAATTTGATGATAAACATATAGGCATTTCCACCTTACTTACAATAGCAATTAATTTTTTTTTTCAGAAGACAAACTGTGAAATTTTGGAAAACTATGATTTAGAGATTTAGTTCGTTATGTCATTTTTAGAAGGTACCAATTATTTTCTGAAATTGTTATTTCTATCATATACTTTATCGGCATTGTTGCAAACGAATGGGATATGAGACATCCGATCAAAAGACATCTAACAACTATGGCCAAAACTAAATAAATACAAGAATGCCCTCAACACCCACCATAATCTCGAGACAGTCCAACCAGCCATTCTCGAAGGACGATTATATATGAAAAAAACAAATAAATCAATCTGTGGTAAGATTGCATATTAAAAGAAATATTAGGGTGATGTTACAGCTATACCAATTCTTGCTTCAGGCATTTTATGCAGTTGAGCCAATATAATATCAAATTCAAAACATTTTCGAACTACATAATCCAATTTAAGGCACAATACAAAGCCAAATTGTTAAAATACGATAATAATATTGTGATCAAACACTTACCACGAGTCCGTCTTGTTTTTCGCGAGTAAAGTCCGAGAAAATTAAACTGCGTAGTCCGTATTTCACATCGCGGTGTTAGAAAACGATAATAAAATAAATAACTATTGGTTAAAAGTTGGTAAGTAGAATAAAATAAAATAGATACCGAAACGTAGACAAAACAGACAATACAACTACGTAGTAAACGGCCAAATTTCGTCTTAAATAAACAGAATAATTTAGAAAAAAACCTTTATAATCAATAGTATTGATTCATTATCCATTTTCCCGATGTTTTCCAAACCGTTTATGTTGTTTCCGACGCGAACACGATGCGCGAGAAAACCCGGCAGTTAATACAAAGAAACCCGGCGAAAATCCTCGCGAAAACTTGGGAAAATCGCGAAATCACATCGCCGAGGCACTTGGCATAGTCACTGATCACTTGTTTTAATTAAGCCGTTGATTAGTTAGCGAATTTTAGATAAAAATACGAGCAAAATTATAACTACGTGCGTACACAGCGACCTGAACGACACATTGGTCATGCATTTTCGATATCGAGCGCACCGATATACTGGTTTGCTGGACTGGGGGCTGTTTTTTGTAGGTGTGATTCAATATATTCAAGTCGAATATTCACGACTACATACAGCGATAACAGCATTTTCGTACCTAAATATGTCAAAATTTTCCTTAGTAATTATAACTTTATTTTTCTATATGGCTTCTCTCAACCTTAGATATGTAGTAATTCGGAAAATCATACTATAATCTACGCGTTAGCGATATCTAACCATTTGTTGACAAGAAATAGCTCATAAATGGCTTTCAATACAAGTGCTGTGGGCCGTTTAGAGTAAACAGACCTAGATTGCTGGTTAAATTAGAGTTTGGGCGATTATTAACAGCTTGCGCCGTAATTTTCGTGACTAATTAATTAAGTAATCTATCTGCAAAGCAGATCAACGAAGAAACAGCTATTATTTTGCCAACAAAATTTCCCTAAAACAACTTAAAACCGCTTAATTGGATTTAGTACAACCGCATGTATCTACAATCATATTAGGCAGTTCTTGTTATTGAAATAATACCGTTGATGAAATTAGTACTGGCAATAGTTATGGGCAGCAACCTTTACTTAACATTTCATTTAACAATGCTAAATTATTGAGCGCCCCCAGGTCATATCAAAAATTTATCCTTCTCGGTTCATTTGCATTTCTAACCCGTTTTTTTCCGACGTAATGACTGGACTACCAGCCCAAATTTCGAATTAGTCCTTAGTTGCGCGAAAATGGGCGATTCCGCTGAACGGGCCCCACACTTGAAAGTTCGTAATTAGTATAGGTAGATAGACATCTATTCTTTTTCAGACCGCCAAAGAATGACATGTGAATCCACCCTGACAAATCCTTAGGGGTTTCTCTTGATCTATATAGCAGATACATATATATATATTTAGGTGAAGGGTGGAGACTTTGGTAACTACCTGATCCCTGTCCACTCCAACAAAGGGCTGCAAGTCCATGGGGAGCTCAGTTGTCATCCGGGTCCGGCTAAAGGCAATGGGGGAAGCTCAATACATGTCCCCCCAACTAAATTACATCGGACGTTATCCCCCCCTCTTCGACCATCTTCCCCCTATACCCGAATAAATTGAAACCGTGCAGGATTTCGGTTCATCTCCTCAGTAGCCAGGACCTGTGATTGAAGTTTCCAATTAACCAGAGAACTAGACAGATATTGAGATGATTGGGGACATTTCGCTGCCAGTTAGGTGGCACACGTTCCGGATTTTGATATGTGAATAGGACTTTATAGGCCTGTCACGAACAATAAAGCGTTTTGTTGGTTTGAAGGACTGAAATATACAAAATACAATTCGTGGTTTAGTTACAAAAAAGTTTTGCCCTTGGAAACAATTAATACGAACCAACGGAGAGTTAAATTCCGCCCTGAAACCTGAAATTCCCGTAAAACTGAAGACATAGTATGCACCGAAGTGTAGCTGCCTGCCTGGACTGTCTGGGTACCTATTTTACAACCAGTTGTAAACTGTAAACCGTTGGAAATTTACGACGGATAATTGTATGCAGAAATGAGCCGGAAATGCACAAATTACGATCAAAATACTACAGTGTTGTGTTACAAAGTGCCAATGAAAAGTTGTATAATCTGAAAGAGAATTCTGGTTCTATGAGAATTTGTTGTATAGTTTTTCATGCTGATTCGATTGGTGCTATTGGATTTTCTTTATCTTAAACGGTTCGAAAGTTATGACGTTCTAAAATTTGAAAATTGCGTCAAAATTGCTACTTTACGACATCGAATTTGTTTGAAGTATTAAACAATCATTACGATACAGAAATATAATTCTCGAGAACGCTGTGGAGTTGCTTATTAACAACTTTGCTTCTCGTGTTCTCCTTCTAATAATAAACACGCACAAATCTGTCTTGAATTGCGCCACGTGCCCTATCGACCCTCCCCAAGCGTTGGAAAAAGTTTCACAAGGGGAAGTTATAATTACCGACATTTTATTCGGTAAATCTGGCGCCATCCATAATGAGAAATTGATTCGAGCTCAGTTAAAATTTCTAAATTGTTAATTCAAGCAGAAATCGAGAAATAAACTTCCACTTTATTACTGCGAAAATTCAATACTCATTCATTATGAGAATTAATACAGCAATTTTTCAATATCCTATTTTCTAACTTGTTTCTTTGTTATAATATGTTATTGTAATGTGCAGTAAGTAGTAATATACATATAGTTCTAAATCTATGTCCTGTACGTTGGTTACTAGGCAGTAACTAGTGAATGAAATAAGCGCCGAAAAAATCAATACAAACCAATTCCAACAAAAAGTAGAACAGTTTGAACAATAAAAAAAAATTGTAATTTTTACCGAAGGCTAACCGTTACATTTTTCGCATTTTGCGGCGTAAATCCTATCCATACATCAAATACATCATGGACAAACGTTCGCACATTAAACACGCACTGCAAACTCTACTCTTCAATGTTATTTTTAAACTGCAACACGCGCTTGCAGTAAAAACAGTTTAGTTCGACAAAATTTACCTTCCAATAGACGGAAACGAACATCGAAGGATCGTTCACAATCGAGATTCGTTTACGTAGACTTGACGCAACGTAACATCGACTTGATGAACGATACGTTACATTACCGAATTTCATGCATCTTTTTATTCATTTTAACCGTTTTTGTTATAAATCCACGAAAGTCCGGATAGAGGACATTTTGTCTTCCTCCTTGTGGAATATTTCTTCGGAATCTATTACGGAAATCCTTCTTTCCTAATCTACTATCCAGCGGGCACAATTTTAATCCTTGGTAACTAACGACGTAGTTCCTGTGGACTAATCCTGTGATCTATACATCAGTCGATAGGACTCGGACAATGCTTGGATAGCACATCATTTAGTCTCGTCCATGTTCGCGTTTCTGGAACAGAATGAGTTGTAAAAATATTCATTTTAACAATTCTATTAGCCAGGAAGAATTAAACGCAACAAAAATATGTAAATTAGGAGACAAATTGGTGGTATTCATTTCACAAAATCCTTTTGTAAGCAATGACAAGTGCCGGGGAACGACACCAAGTAAAGAAGTGTCGAATTCGCGTGAACTTTGTCGTCCGAAAGTATAGCTCGGAATTTATTAACAAAGTTCGTATAATAAAGAAACAAGTGGGTAGGAGAAGTGGGGCCGAAAGGTCTCGTTTAAAATTCTCGGTGACACCGAGTGTTCAGTGTAAGTCAGCCGCGAAGGAGCCGCGTTTTAAAAGTTTCGCCCGGAGGCCAGGCTCGTCCTCAGGGTGGGTCTCAGCGCGTCAGACGTGGTCTGGGAACGCCCCGTAATCCTTTTGCATTATTAGCAGGACAAAGGTGAAAATTAATTCCCGACTCACAGACTAAAACTTTCCAGAAGTTGCAATCAAACTCTCTCTTGGAAATATAAAATGCCTTTCAGGGCGAATCTACATAACTTCCTTTCGGGTACAATTAAGGAATTCTAAATATTACCATTAATTTAAATTATTATTTAGCTGGTGTAATTTGGTGTAATTTCACAATAAAAATAATTTTTACTGTTGGTTATGCAACCGAACCACCTTGCATATTCGGTTGCATATCTCATCGATTCCGTAAAACTTAAGACATTAAAGTTTAGCATGTTCCATATATCATTCCTCAAGGTCTCAGCGGCAGTAAATAGGTGGAAAACTTGACAATAAAGCATAGCGAAGCAAGGCGGTCTAGCGGGGGTTATACGGTGGTGCCTGGGGTAGCAATATATCTCTAAAATATGTTTACGTACATCGTGTGGGTTTTATTTTGGCCCGTCTTATCGGAAAACGTACCCCAGGAAGAGAACATCCTTTTCTACTTTAAACAATGTACCCTTCAGAGCGGTTCAAGATTTATAGGCTCTTGCTCTCGAAATAGACCGCTAGATTTTATGGTAAGCGCAAAACTGCAACCACCAACTGTACCACAGTGCAATATAACAACTCTTTCACTCACGCTTGAGTGCTATTTTCCACTAAAAGTACTAGAAATAAAATAATAAAACGACTGGTAATATTTCTGCATTAATTTGCAGGTTTAATTTACAGGTTTCTTAGAATTTATCAAACATCTGACCAAGCTTGTGGTCCTTAATAAACCCATCCACTCGAACACGAGCCTGATACTCGGAGATACTTAACATTCCAAGCAGAGAAAATCGATAAAACCACCCCTATTGCAAGCTCTAGGCGTCTTACCGTTTCCAATTCCGTATATAGAAGCCTGTCAGCTTCAATGAATGACCACAGGACATACAAGGATTACCTAAATAGTTTCTATACATCATGAAATACCCAATTTAATATAGAGTAGTTTTGAAATAAGAAGACCACCGTCACATATGCAACCAATTATACCCAGTGTGTGTTTACAAATTGACCCGTGTATATTTGGTTGCATATGCAACTGTACTCTTCTTGCATTATTTTGGAGTTATAAACATACTAATGCAGGTTCTTTTGTTTCAGGGAGAGGGAGATAATGCGGAAATAAAACGAAATTAAAAGGAGGTCACGTACGGAATGGCCACTTGCGTCGAAAGGATCTACGTGTTCCTGTTGGCCATAACAGTCGGTATGGTCGAGGCCTGCCCCACAATGTGCGTTTGCCGATGGAAAAACGGGAAACAAACCGTAGAATGCGGCGAAAGAAACTTGCTCGAGATCCCAGAAGGTATAGATCCGACGACCCAAGTTTTAGAATTCAGCAACAATCGCTTAAAATCTCTAGAAAAAGATTTATTCCTGAAATTAAACCTAATCAACATACAGAAATTGCATTTATCACACAATCACATCTCGAAGTTGGAAGAACAGACTTTTAAAGGTCTCACCAATCTTATAGAACTGGATCTTTCTGGTAATCTTTTAGATGTGATCCCAACATCTAGTTTTGTGGATTGCCCGTCGCTAATGCGACTAATATTGAGCTACAATCCCATATTCAACATCAAAAGATACGCGTTTAATCATCTGACGTCTTTGAACGCTGTTGAGTTGAGTAGTTGCCAAATTGAGGATGTTGAGGAGCATGCGTTTGAAGGATTACCTAAGCTGGAATGGCTTAAGCTTGATCACAACAAAATTAAGACTATATCTACCGGGAGGATCCTTCCTAAGACCCTTAGAGGTGCTGAACTGCAAGGAAACCCTTGGGTTTGTGATTGCAACCTCTTGGAGTTCCATTCTTGGATTTTGGAGTTCAATATTCCTCGAACGGTCGAACCCACCTGTCAAAAACCTGTTGGGTTGGCAGGTAGACCTGTAAGAGCAATACCCAAGGAAGAACTAGCTTGTCCACCTGAGGTTTCACCTACGAGTTTCTATTTGGAAATAGAGGAAGGTAAAAATGTCTCATTGCTTTGCCAGATCAAGGCTATACCGGAAGCGCAGGTGTCCTGGTGGTTTCAAGGACAATTGCTACAGAATGATTCCTTGGTAACACCAACTACACGCCTGATTTATTTCTTGGAGGAAGGTTCTGAACTAAAAAGGAGCGAGTTGTTCATTTTTAACACAGATTCTTCAGATAATGGTACATATATATGCAACGCTGAGAACCCTGGTGGTCGAAGCCATGCCAATTTCACAGTTCGAATAATTTTAAAAGAAGAACCCGTAGTGGAGGTCATAGGACTATGTTTTGAGTACCTCGTCATCGGTGCAGTAGCTTCAGGTGTCGTCCTTCTTTCAATCGTAATTTCAATCACAGTCTGCATAGTTAAATGCAAGCGGAGAAAGGCAAAACAAGAGAAAACCAAAGAGGAGAACAACGCAAAATCCCAAAATAACATAAAATCAATCCTTTCCGAGACTAAAGAGGAAACCAAAGAACAGAACAGTACGCAAGAAGTGTTATTTTACGCCGCTCATTCCTCGGACGACCTATTACTGAACATGTCGCCAATTTCCATAAATCAAGCTCATTTAGAGCAAAATCCTGACTTGATTAACGACGCGGAGCGTCGTCAAGGTGACGGGGAGGACCCTCAGGTACCACAGGAGCAAGAAGTAATCCATCAAGCAATATTTCCAGTCACCTGTGTCCGTAGGAAATTACATAACCTCCACAGCTGGGATCCGGGGTGTTCCCTTATCGACATGGAGGGTTACCCGGTCGACTACGGCCTTCCAAAACCAGCCCAAAACAACTGCTATCGAACTCTTCCTTACAATAGGGTTAAACGACAATCTGCAGCAAATCCTGTGACGCGTTTCTCGCGAGAAGCTGAATTTTTGTGTCGAAATATTCAGCCTTCCTACGAACATTACTGTCCTGATGTGAGGTATACTGCTGATGGGTATCCTGTAAGGACCATGGAGGTCCTGGCGTCACCTCCTGAGGAATATAAGGGTCAGGATGCGCCTAGTTCGTTGCCGTGCTGTGCGGGTGGTGTACAATGGCCGAAATATTTGCCAGCGAACGTGCATACAATAGAGACCGAAGTTAGTTTGGCGGGAAAGCGGTGTGTCGGCGCTCAGACTGACTCCGACTCGGCCACTTCCTCGGCAAGTGTGCGGAACGAAGCGAATAATGTTGGGATTGTGACCGAAAGTCCTGACGAAGGATACGGAGACGAACCTTCCGTTGTTGTGTAATAAAATAATGAGAGAATTCGCGTTCTCGTAAAGTAAACAGGGTATTTGTATTATTATTATTATTATTATTACTACTAAGTTGTTGAGTATATTTTTGAGGTTAGGAATTTGTAAATAGTGTACTATACTGATATGTAAAGATTTAGTTTTAGTTTATAGTACAATTGCCAAATTTTACTAGATTATAGATGTTTCAAATTAAGTAGAGCACAGTTGTATACGCAACCAAATATACGCGAGTCAATTTATAAACTATAAACTGGGTATAATAGGTTGCATATGTCACGGTGATCTTCTTAGTTCAAAGCTACTCTACCAATCTCTTGAAGCCGAAATAATTTGAAAAACAAACAGTTCCAAATTCTTTAAATAAACTGCCCAATCCATATACCTTTCTGTATATATACGATAAAGTATAAAATTTACAAGCTCAATGTATGACTTAACTTTCGTAGGATTTTTTACACACTTTAAAAAAACTGTAGCAAAATATGTATGGGTTTAGGATAGCGATAGTATATGTATACATATTAAGTATTAGTGATTTGTGAAAGGGTTTAGATCATTTATAGTTTATCATCGTTGTAAAGCACTGAAAAAATTAAGTATAATCGTAACTGCTCAGAAAAAAAAAACATTTACTTCCTATTAATCTGCTAAATTTTCATGTGAAAAATTCAGCAAATTAACGAGTAACTATTCTATGAACAGTGTATTAAAGTAAGTAGAGAAATGTTCAAGCCCGTAATAAATAGTGAATGATAGATTTAGAAAATATATAAAGAAAACGGCGTATGGTGCATATTTTATAGAAAAAACAACCCCAAAACATACATGGGTTATACAATGTGGAAAAAAAGCCTGAAAAACTTAAAATATCATCAGCTTTTTATGGTAATCCCTATTTTTTATTCCATAATAAGGAGTATTTTCTGAGTATTAGGTATTGTTTCCATAACAAAAATTTTGTGAAACTGCAACAAAATCTGTTAACAAATTATATAAATTCAAAGAATATGCAAAAGTACTGCTTTCAAGCTGTATTTTGATGAATCTATAAAAAGCCACCATTCAGAAGGATTGTGGGATACATCAAACTTGTTCATACGACCCTCAGTATCGTGACATACACGTAAAGATCCTTCCATTTTAAAATATGCTTTAAGACGGTAAATTTGGATATTTTATTTTATGTTTATCCTTTTTCGAATACCCGGAGACGCTTATCGTGCAAAAATAACAATCATTGATATATTGGAAGGCTCTCACCACATCATGGGAACTGCAAACGGCATTTTCTTTTGGTTCCCTTTCATCCACTTTAAAAATCTGATCTAACAGGAAATACAGCATATATTAACTGTCCAATGCTTTTCCAGATCTCCAATTTTAAATTCAAAATAGCAGCAGTAAGCTACTTTTACCTCTTTTTGATTTTATTTCATTGTGCTATTTAACTTAAAAAATCTCAAAATGTTTCTTTCTGATTTAAATCCGTATGATGGACATATATGAAAAGAAATGTGTCCTATATATATTTTAGGTATTCCAGATTTTCCACACTGTATGTCCGAACAGATCTTTTGTATAAAATAACAATAAACAAGTTATTAAACATAAAACTACGTTTGTTTCATTTCAACACCTGATTCACGAGCATAGCGAGTGGCGCCACCTTCCGAACAAATTAAAACACTTTATTACTTCAATTTGTGAGTATAGTTATGAAATTATTTTGTCGTTGAATGTGTTAAATACATTATTTTGTTCTAAGTAAACTAAAAGCAATAAAATCTGGAAATTGGACTGTTCTGTCTTTGGTGGCGCCATCTAGGGTAAGTGGAAGCTATTAATGGATGGTAGACGACAACATTAATACACGTTTGTAGCAAAATTGACATAAATAAGATATGCATACGTGTTTTCAAGGAATCGCATAATGCAAAATGCTGCAACGTGTGGCGGCGTACTTCGGCTGCAAATTTAGAATTCTGCAGCAGGATACAAGCTTAGTCTCGTCGCTGGAACATTCTAAAGATAATGGTAATGTAATCCTCGGAGACAAATGTAATTCAAGACATAAATTTCGCCGGTAATACGAACAAACGTACACTACAGTTTACTTTGTTGTTTTGATGTTATTTTGCCATAAATTCATAATGCGATTTAGCTTGATAGTTATTATGACAAACTGGAGAGATTGTTACGAGAATTGTCCAAGAATTTGCTTAAAATTCTTACTCGTTTAACTTCGATAAACAAGCAACCCTAAGAAAGCAAAACCAGCCTAAGACAAGACCTTACCTGATCTCGAAATTAATATATAAAGACGGACTGAATAGGCTAAACCTGTGAGGCTAGGATCCAGTATTATAACTAGGGGTGCGAGGGCGGAAATTTGGGTAATCGGCTTTGCATATCTTGAGTTTGCTGGTAGCTTCAAACCGGAACGGTTTCTCTACGGCTAAAGTCGTTCATCACCATCTTATCTCCGAGCAGTTCGGTCGCTCCTACCGTCTTTCTAATCTAACCAATCGTTCATCGTTTGTACGGGTCGTTGAGCGATCGGCTTTTCCAGTCGCGAACCTCGACGATGTCTAATTTGCTAACCGCAAGGACATACCTTTGGACAGCTACTATAGATCAAAGGAGTAGGTAGTCAATTGATTAAAACATTATAGAAATGCATTTTTCGGACTTTATAATATCCATGGCGTTCTATTGGTTGGGTTACCCCAACGTGGGGGGATGATTTGGGGGTTGCAATTGAGATTCTGCCCCACACTCGCCATCTCGGGGGTAGGTATCGATCACTGCCTGCAGATATATAAAAAGTGGGGGGTATCAGAGATGGCAACACGAAATCCCGCTACAAAAGAAATAAATGATTCCTTCAACTCGGTTAATTTCTTAGATTAAAGATTCTTTGGCGCGCCCGCGCTCGTCGAAGAAGAAACTCCCAACCGAAAGGGTAAACACCCCCCGCCACCCTTCCGATTGGGGATGAGATCGGCCTATCTGGAAAAACAATACGACCAGCAGGATTGGTATTTTTGATACAATCGCTTTGGAAGCTATACGTTTCATTGTAAACACCAACACAACTTTGTACCTAAGAAATTAAACTAATGATAATTTCTTAAGCTAGCAAGAAAGACAGCGAAAAAATTGTTTACATATGCTTCAACAAAAAAAAAAAACAGTTTCTTGACTCAAATGTATACGTACGTATCGCTTAAAACAGACGTAATTCCTTTCAAGCAGTTCCTTCATATTTAAAACAAGAACGTAATAGTTGTACATATGGAGAGGTGATAAACTAAGCTTCATTGACGTGAGCTTGCTTTAGCGATGGTTCATGAATAGCAACCCAAGCAGAGGGTGGAAAATCCAGCTATAGGAGGAATCTGCACGTCCACAGGGCCGAAGCCGTACACTCGTGCTGACGTGACTGACAGGATAAAATAGTTTCGTTGGAGTTTTTTTTTTGTGGTGTAGCTTCTATTTTGCTGGTTGGTAGAAACTTTGGATTTATATGAGGGGTTATAGAAAGTGGCATAAATTCATAATTTTATAATTCTAACCTACGAAAATATAGGATTTTAGAAGAATTTGAAACACCAACTTGCAGTTTTAATAATACTTAGAAGACGAAGCTTTGTTAAGCCATTTATACTCACTAATCTCAATCTAACTTAAAGCATCCGTGAGTTTTTTTTCGGCATCCAATTTGCCGTTATAATCTGACGCTGTTCACGGCCTGGCCGAATAAAATTCGAATTTGATGCCTAGAAAAATGCCGTCTAGCGCACCAAACGACCCTATAAATTACTTTTGAACGTCCTACGGCCGAAGGCTTAATACAAAAATGACTCTTAGCTCGAGGCTGGCTGCGAAGAAATGGCCCAGAGGTTTATGACGTCATTTCGCCAGTGCCGTTGCGAATGTCGCAAACATTAGACACTTCATCAGCTACATCAAAGTGGTAAGTATATTGCATTTGCCCTCTTTCAGAGCTAGGGGCGTGCGGAAGAGCTATAAAATCATTTTTAGTGAGATGAATGTGGATTCTAAGCAATGATTTTTATGAAGATAACGTCCAAACGGTGCAACGGATCGGGCTGAAATTTGGTGGAAATATTTAGAATTACCGGGGGACGAACTGTATTGCTTTTGGTGACAATCTGACAATCGAAAGTGGTAAATGTTACACTGTGGAAAACATAAGAAAACTTACAGAGGAAGAAGTAAAAGAACTTATTCCGGCTATTGGAGATCGAATTGCTTTACGGGCTTTACGGGCCTACAGTACTGCATACAATGGACCAATGTGTTTTTATAGCATGGTCCAAAGTAAGAGATGCAAATCAATGACAACAAATTTCCCAGAAGTATTATTTATTTATTATATGTATTTAATACTTTGAAATGTATCAGATAACATTTAATTCTTTTGTATTTTTGATGTATTTTGTACTTATTTAGAACGTATTTTTTTATTTTTATAATAAATTACTGTATTGGTATATAACTGAACTTTTTTTACCCCTCTGAAATACTCTATTCAGAACACAGAAGGTGTTGAATCAAATCTAGAAATCTTTTTCTGAAATATTTGTTTTTCCAAGCAAAATAACCAATTACTTATTCTGATAATCATAATTCTCGTTAATCCATCCAATGGTTGAAATAAAACAATATTAATTTGGTCGAAATGTTTAAATATTTGATGTAATACTACAAAGTTTCATTCAAAACTATGATGATTGAAAACTATGATGGTGTGACTTAATTAATTTACTCATTGCAACTAAATTTATCTTGAATCAAGCACTTAACTCGCTTCTACTGATAAAATTTTGTCTTGGCTGAAGTGGATAGTTATTTCGTGGATGTTGTGATGTGTGGCGGCGCATCAATTTCTTTCTAGTAAATTTGGTCCTTCGTTCAGCACAAACCGATCCATATCCCGTATATATCCTTCGAATTCGACACGAGACAAAATTCTGCAAGGAGAAAAGGCCTTGTTTACATGTGAGGCACACATAGGGCATCGGTTATTCGCTGGAGACATTTGCTATACGACACGTACAGTACTTTTTCCAATAGGTAGATGGGACGGAGGTGTTCCAAGGTTCGGATCGGTCTGCCCGTTCACTCCTGGGGACAATGTTAAATAATGGAGTCCATTTTACTTCCGGACGTACGAAATTCCCGGCATCCGTCTTCTTATTATCAAAACGTTCGGGAGAGAAACTTTTATCCTGGGGAAAACTCGGCGATGCCATGTCCTCCTGCGGTAGCGATGGATACCTTATAGGTCGGGGCGCATTCCGAGCGGAAAACTCAAAGGAAAACGTCGCAAATATCTCTTAGGCAGATCTAGGGGGTTTCAGATCGAAATTTATGATCATTCCGAACGGAAATTGCTCCTATTTGCTTAGATTGTTAGATATGTTTATTGGCGTGGTTCGGTAATGCAATTTTCAAAGGTAATTGCACACGGGTACTGGTAGTGAATCTTCATGATTCGTTCAGGAAATCATAACAAAATTCTTGCATAAAGGAACATTATTCTTGCGTATATAGTGTAGCATGAAGTTATTCTTACGATTACAACAACAAAAATATTTCCTTGGACGAAAAATATATTTGCTTCAACGAAAAAACAGTTTCTTGACCCAAGATTCTTACTCTGAGAGATACATAGAAAGTTTTGCAATTACTTCACAGATGGCGCTAACAGTTTCTCGCGTCTTTTGCAACATATCACCTCTATATAAGTTCGACGATATTGAGTGTTCGTATATTACTTGTTTACATCTATGCATAAGTATTTTATTTCATGGGTGACTTACAAGGATTATGAGGAAAGCCAGGATTGTAGTGGAATAGCCTACACAGAGAGAACTCTATTCTTGGATGTCAAGAAAAATTATTCTTGAATGAAGTGGGGACATTTTTGCTATCCAAATAATTTTATTGTAATAAGAATTTCAGTATATATCTAGTTATTCTTCCGGTTTAAGTGTTTAGTATGTTTATGTTGAGTATATATTGCTCTGACGAAGAAAATGTTATTCTTCTACATATAAAAAGAGTAAGACGTTCGTTTTACAACAACAAACAGTTTCTTGACCCAAAAATATACGTACGTATCGCTTAAAACAGACGTAATTCCTTTCAAACAGTTCCTTCATACTTAAAACAAGAAAACGTGATACTTGGAACATCAAGAAAATCGTCATCTTACTCTGAGAATTTTGTATTTTACTTGACCCAACCAAATGATCTTTCTGGGGATATAGAAACAAGTGATATTGTTCACTCAAAGATATTCGTGTTGTATCGAATAATTTTGCCCCTCTGTATACCAAGAGAATTTGTGGATGACAATTTTGGTTGTTGGATATACGGTTTGCGAAAACGCTATATTATTCAAACGGCGTATGATGCCCACTTCCATATATTATTCAGAAAATCTCTTACCTACCGTTTTCGGTGCCGGCAAACGCTCTCGAATAACACCTGAAAACCGCGCGAAATTGCATCGTTACCACATTGCGCAGGTTGGCGGCATTTGAGTACTGCTACGCGAACATGAGGCAGCAGCAGCAGCAGCGATAGAACGCGTTGCATCTCAGCTTCGCAGCGAGAAAATGTCCGTTCCACGCCACGGTGAAATTTCATTCTCTGCAGAGGACTTTATAACAATTTACAACATTATTAAAATTCCGTTACTGCCCCGTTTTCTCTCGCAAGTTCGCGAATGGGGAAACTCGACCTTTTTAAATTCGTTCCTGAGATATGCCGCCGGTATTCTCTTTTTACGTTTTTCCTTTTTTTTTTTTTGATCATCAGTTAAAAAGGGAATGGCAAAGTGGGCTTTAAATTAGTATTTTTTAAAGAGGATATCACCCGGGGGCATATTTAAATAAACGAAATAGCTTTAAAATGTTCTACTATCCAAATCTAAATCTTAAGGTGAGGTGTCCTTCTTAGAATATCCGGAGACGCTTATCGTGTAAAAATAGCAAGCATCTGCATGACTGGAAGGTCTAAAGACCTATTTTAGTTAACAGGCATTTTCCTGAAATCAGTGCAATGCATTCAGGATGCCTCAAAACGCTGAAATCCGGATTTTTGCGGAACAAAGACGAAATGTAAAAATCCTCGAACATCACCAAAAGAAGAAGTGCTCTTCTATCACCTGAGAATCCGGAAGATTTGTAGCACTAAGGGATTTTATCCCTTCGGAAAAAAGTAAGGCTTGCCCCATCTTGGCCTAGGATGACCCTTGTTATCTATTTACCAAGGAGGGCTTTATTGGAAGACATACGTTTGGCCCTTCGGACCTAAGTAAATGGATAGGTACTCCATCCAAGCAATTTAATTTCCTTAGCCCACGAAATAAAATCATCTCCTCTTGAAAAACGTGAAGGTGCGTGTAGCGCCATCTATACGAATCGATCGTCGATATCCAGGTGGTATGAATATCTTGTGGGAGACGCGGTCAAATTGGGTAAAAAGCATGTATAAATCACCTGTAATGGGGTGCGGGGGTGTGAAAATAAACGCGATTTATCATCGAGGGGCGCTGCTTTTCGTATCAAAACAATGTCACTGTCTCTTATCTCCACGAATGGGCTTTCCTTCGCTCCTGTGCCACTGACACGTGGCTTTAAACAAAAGTTTTTTTGAGACGTCTCATTCATCTTGAGGCCAAACTTTTTATACGACCGCTCTGGGGGAGACTTAGCTGCCAAAGTTTTGAAATAATAACTTTAACCTTTACCTGAATGTGCCCCTGCACCCTTAGCAACTGGATTTTGCAAAAAAAAATCTTCAATTTTACAAACAGAACAATGTTGCTGTGTATGCAATATATGCACAGACGAAATGTGTGTAAATAGTTTAGCAAGTTTGTACGTGACCAGGTTACATTAAAAAGTAATTTAGCTTTAACGAGATAATCAAAATTTTAGTTCCGATTTCACAAAGTGGGAGCCCGCTTTATTAAATTCAAACAGACTCGGTCGCGCGCCCCCCGAAATGAATCCGCCAACGTACCAACACGTAGAAAATTAAAAATTTATGCTCTGCAATTGCTGAAATTCGACCGAGCAGGTAACCTGGATAATTTCAAAGCAATCCGCGTAGAGGTCGTTATCAGCGTACAGCAGAATATACTAACAAATACTAGGGTGAACCATAGAGTTATTGGTACTAGTAGAGGGTTATTGTTACTACCACAGTTATAACAAGAAAACGTATTCAATCTTAAACTAATATATACATAAATCATATGTAAAATGTTAATACAAATTCTGTTATCTGTTTTATTATTATTGCACAGCAACAATTCAAATTCAAAATGGAAAACTGAACGTACCCTAACCTCCCCCCACCTCCCACCAGAACACACGCACACTGATATAGTTAAGACTTCAGTACGCGCGTCGGTGTCAAACAGGTGATTTCTTGTGACTATTTTCTTCGCTTTCCTCGCTAATTATCGCGTGATTTTTCGCACAATGCGCGTTGTGGGTGTTACTAGTGTGTTCCTTAGTGTGTGCCGATCATTTCTGTATAATTTCCAAGACAGAGCAGCTTGAAAAGTCAAAAATTTGATGAGAAGAGTCATAACTGATACCGGCCGGGCAGCTAGCCGCCATGTTTGGATTTGCGTGCCATGGCAACCAGCTGCGTTGGTTACAAAACATAACCTGAACCACTATAACTGGGTACAATATGTTTTCAATATTGGAAGTAGTGGAACTTGACGTAAAAATATGTAGCGCACAATTTTAAGGTTAGGAAATATGTCAAAAAGTCGCGGCGGCCCATTTTTACGTATTTTTTCTTTAAAATAACAAAAAGAAAGTGAACCTTTCAACAAAATGTCTTTAATTTCGGATAAAAATCCTCATTGCACTGGAACAATCCAATTATTCCCGTAGCAATTCTGAATTCTAGAGCAGAGGTAAGGAGACACATTAGAAAGAATTTTCATTACCGGGAAAAAATTGGATTTTACAGATGTCTGCTCGCTTCATACTGTGGGGCCTTGGTCTAGCGAACAATGAGACCTTCCTTAACAAACACAATTATGTAAGTTTTCGTATGGATTAAATGAAGAGACGGTCCTCGGTAGCGAGAAAGCTGCGGGAAAAGTTTTATACTGCGGAAACGTCAAGGTGTTTTAAAACTTACATCCCCTGCAGTTCCAATATTGTTTTGCTCGCAGTTAAATTCACAAACCGGAGCTTAAAAACGATGTAAAAGTAATCAATAACATTATTATTGAAACATTGAAACATCTAAACCAGTGGTTCCCAAACTGATTTGGTCCACCGACACTTTTTGAAAAATTTAGGGGGTGACTCGTTCCAACTTTCTGTTCTCGTCTGGTGGCGATACAGCTTTGTATATGTATAGTCCCTTGTATAAATTTGCGAGCCAGTAGGGCTAGACGTGTAATAATGGCTTAAATTAGTTTACACAAGGGTGTGCTATGTTAAAATATGCTGCTTACAATATACGTTTTCAGGTCGAACAAAACCCCGCGGGATATACCCTCCACACTAATTTAATATCACATTTACGTATTGTGTACAATCACGTTTTAATATGCACCTTATCGATATCCAAAGGGTTTCAAACGTTCCGAGCATTCTAGTAATTATATTGAACGGTCCAAATTTAACGTTATTAGATAATAGCGATGTTATGAAGAGATTAGTGACTTATCTGTGTTTTCACAAAAACTGCGTTTTCGGTTTCGATTGATAATTGTAGATAGCGTATAGAAATGCTTTAACAAAGTGTTAAATCAGTCAGAATGCGATCGGGTAGTGACAAATCAAAGTTAGTTTGCTGCATTGGGTCGTGTGTGCTCGCGTATGCGTCAGCAGTTTTGCGATCGAAACTACCATCGACGTTTAACGGGGTACACATGTGGCTTTAGTTAGCCGGGGTGATGAATGGAGATCTGTCAGGGTTGCCTCGATGTTCTACCCTTGCTTCAAGCTGAAGTTAGCTAGCCTCCGTCTCTTCTATCTTCTTATAAACATGAGAACACTCATGAATATCAAATGGACCACTTTGGATTCAACCGAATCGCTTCTGTTTACCGTAGACAAGATACGAAAAACAATTCCTAACGGTTTCGAGGGTGCAGGAAGTTGAAAAAAAAACGACTAAGGATTTAAATTAAATAAAAAATCGATTGTGGATGGATGTCCATACGTTAAATAAGGGTTCTATAAGCTAGAGAGAGCGTAACTAAAAAACAACACAAAATTATGGAACATCAATATCATCCCCTGAAAAAGTTCGTCTTCTTCCTGGTTGTTGAGGAAGTGGAAAGTTTTTACAACGCAGTCATTATTGTCGACAGGAACATTTCTATCCAGACAAATATCGGGGGCAAATTGCTTTAATCTTTTCGTATAACACCTGCGACCTTTCCGCCCTCGCGCCTTACACCCCATCGCCACACTTTCTATTGCCCATTACTGTTGTTTTCTTGCTTTTTTTTCTTGGTCGTTCGGAGCTTCAAGATCCAACGACTTCGATAATGTCCAATTTAGGTTTTATCTCTTGTTGAAAATGTTTAAAGTGAGACAGCGATGGATAAATTTTACAAAAAAAATTTACACGACCAAAATATACACGTGGCAGTTTTTACTTTGCGCTGGATCAAGTTGAAATTTGGTATATGTGATAAGAACTGCCATGGGACGAACAACATCACATTCGAGGAACCTAAAGTAAAACGAAATATAAAAATAGCAATGAATTAAATCAAATAGTACATTTTTACAAGTCGGACAACGTCTGAAAAGTTTGTTACGTTTCCAGGAAATGTTGATATAGTGCTATCAATTTATTTAAAGAAATAAGAAAAAATCCACACAGCAATCATGATATACTCACATAAATATAAGACTGAATTCTTACATACTTGCATCAACCATTTTGATCACGAAAACTGTTAAGAGTTAGACGCAAATAACAAAATATTAATTTGAAAATAGTTTGACAAGCCTGTTATGTGAGCATAGGCGCTCACATAGACGATCGAAAGTATAGCAAACGACAGGCTGACCGTTCCGCATTCTCTTTCTTTTGGTAGTCCTATAACTATGAGATTATATAATAAGTCTATCTAATCTAGTGTTTGAATTTTTAAGTAGGCACTTTCGATCTCTGAGCTAATGAGTTGTGAATATTCAGAGTCTCAGACCTTCCATGGCTCGTAAACAACAACGACCCACCCTTGAGGTCGGTCTGCTCTTACGATAGTGGCGTACACATCTTTATGTAAATTGGGTCTAGGGGAGTTATGGCGGTAGTAGTAAGAAGACAAGTCGTCTTCCTCAGACCATATTTCCCATATAATCATAAATTTCCAGGACATTGTCATCAGCGCCCTTCGGCATAGCGTCTACAAACTCCTAGGCCTCAATTTTGCATCAAGGTGCTTAATTTATGAACTTTGATTTGCATGCTTAATGGAGTTTGTTGTTTATCAGACATTTTCAATTCCCCTTTTGAATATTAATACGTACCTTGACGCACACTGATCTATTTTATACCCCTTTATAACTTCCAAAGGGTAATGAATGGAATAACATGCACCTCTAGAAGGAACACTTGATCCAGATGAGAGTTTATCTATGGTGTTCGCTGATGTGCACTGCTGTAGTAATCAAGTAATTGCTTTCACCGGATGTTCATTAAAAATAAATTCTTGTATTTGTTCCGGCGGTAGCAGCGGCAACGGCGGCGGGTTTCTATTGTCCCATATTGGGGTGGCAGGGGTGCAGTTGCAAGCGGAACCGTAATTACTGCATCACTAATTATCCACACTGGCTTCCCTAGCTCGGTTTTGAGTGTACAAGGCATACATCGGCATTATCAGTAAACAATTTGCAACCCTTTATCAGTGGATGGCTACACGCTTGCCCTCTATCAAGACAATCTTGTAATTAGTGACGATTTGCCCGATATCGTCTGAGTTTACTAATCAGTGGTCGATATTGCTGTTATCGGTAGAAAAAGAATTTTGGTGCTTCGACCAGAAGCTATGACATTATATCGCTCTATCCGCTCGCTTTATAATCAATTTGATGGTCTTTCTTATAGCCCTGCTTGAGGTTTCTTTGACGACAGACTTGTCTTTACGTCCGCTAGGCTGGGCCCTTGCATCGCCCGATTAGATTATGGTCTTCGGGTACAAAAAACGACCGGGAAAGAACTCGATGTAAATTCGATTTAGAGTGCAGCGGTTCGTATAGCTTCGTCCGCGCAGTCTAGCCGAATCCGATGGCGGTTAGTTCCTGAAAGAGATCCGGTTTAAAGACTCTGAGGGCACAAGAAATTCCCTGGAAGTAGGGTCTGTACTTTCAACAGCATCCGTAATTACATTATACATGATTTTCATGAGCTGAAAGTTTTCGAGAATTTCCTTATTTCGATGGATTCTAAGAGATTAACCATAATTTTTGCCTTTTTCTGTTCTTTAACTGTTAGTAACAAAGAGTTCTCTCTGTGTATAATTGCGTCTAAAATAATTTAGACATTGGGATAAGTGGGTGTGAAATAGAGTGGCCCTGTCAGCGAGATATAGTTAAAATATCATCATTCGCATTGTCTCGCCTCGTCGAGTAGCTCTCGCGAGTTAAGTTTTTTAATTAACACATGAGTTGTTAATTAATCCATTGTCTGGAGAGTGTCAGTGACAGATACCGGATGGGATGGGGGTGCTCTTCTTCGGTATGAAGTGCGCCCTTTGGGGGTGGTTGGAAGGCGGAGTTTGCAGGGGTAGAGACACAGCAGGGTAAGAGATGGGACATTAGCTACTCGCCTTCAGATTCGTAATCAATCTCTGTTCTCTAGTGGAGATTCGCCACGTGACCCCTTTCGACCCCTAACTCATTTCTCTCTACCTATCCAATTTCCACCACCCCTCGCCAAAAGTATCCACAGATAATCCACAGATAAAACATTCTCCAGATGTTATATTGCGAACAATTCATTCCGTTTCATCTGAAAGTTAACACCAGGAAAGCCAACCAACTTAGGAACAAATGGTTTTCGTTTATCTAAAATTGAAATACAGCTCATTTTCGCTGGTATACCTATGAAAAGAACTGTAGAGAATACGTAAAATATAATTTTAAGATGCGCACTCAAGTGTCGTACTTATATAGAAAGAAACTGTACTGCAGTTGTAATATCAGTTCAGGGAATAAATAACTATACTTTGAAATGTTGTGGCGACGAAAGTTTAGCAGTAAATCCCAATAAAAAACTTTCTGGGGGAAGTCACGTTTCGGTGCTGGTGGTACGCCTGTCCAACTTCGTTCTTCGGACTATCTGAAGTTCTAAACAATGCTTATAAAGTATCGCAAATAAATAGATTATTCCTGAGCGTACATAACTCCTGTTTGTTATGTCCAACTGGCTATCCAGTGATAAAGGAAATATTATTAATATTATGCAATATTACCAGAGGCTTTGTAGAGCATTATTGTCAATGCTTGATACCCTTCAAGGCAGAAAATTTTCCTGTATCTAGAGTTATACACATTTTCCCATCCACTCGAATATACGAACAAAGGAGCCTTTCAACTAAATGAAAACATAGTTTAAAGCAGCGTGGTGAGCGTCAGTGATATACAACAACCGAGTAGCAATGAAACAACAGCATCTCGTGCAATTTTAAAATTATCATTGAGGGAGATAGATATACGAGAGCTAGGTGGTAGAGTTACCATGGCTACAGACAAGAAAAAACATGCAGAAATGCACCAGGATTCCGTGTAGAGGGTGACATTTTTTAGTGACATTTCTCTCGGTATTTTACGTTCGTTATCGTCCTGCGTCCCATAACGGAACTTTATTTTTAACCCATAACATAACTTTATTCTAACCGACACAGATTTTAGGAGAACTTGAAACACCAACTTGCAGTTTTAATAATAGTAAGAAGATGAAGCTGTCATGTTCATGTAGAACGCTTCTACCACGGCAAATTCTTGTATGTTCATCTATCATACTCGACATTACTTATTAAAGCAAAGCTTGCACGAGATATCATTCGGTAACTCTATTTTCAAACTTATGGGTATTTAGAAAGGCGTGGAAATGTGTCGTTCCAGAATCCTTCATGGTATATCGTTGTTACATTTTTCGTTAGCAATCTCTGTTGATTCCAGAATTCAAAGTAATTTGCTTTGCCAACCACTCGACAGGGTTAAATACATCAATATGAAAGAGAGTAGCGTGATTTGCTTCAGTTTCTATCGCTATATACGATGGTTTTTATTGCAAATTAATACAAAACGATAATATAGTACAACATATTGGTAACCTATTCCTCAAATACCTTCTGCCATTCCACACAAGTTCCAGATGCCGAAATTTGCAAGCAATATCAATAATATCATCACTAAATATAGACAAATTATAGATTATTACAAACACTTCCTTATCTGCTTGGTCTGGCCGATTGTATTCAGTCGAATAGGCTTGTAATTCTAATTTTAGTATACACTGAATGAAGAACTGTCACAACAAACATCATAAGTTGCCGGGGAAAAGAGATGGTTTAGATTATATCATTCCCCCTTTTGTGTTTACTTATACCACCTTTGGTACTGATCGTTCTCTCCCAGGCGGCAAACAGCGACACGCGTGTGGGAAAAATAAAACCATAAAAGTAAATAAAATAAACCCACCCCACTTTTCTGAATTCACGCCTTCGATCGTTGGTTCCCTTCTAGACCTTTTTACTTATTGTTATGGCAGAAGAACCTATTGGATACCTATCGTTTTTTATGAGACGATCAGGCCAGAATGTCTCTATCAAGTATGAAGCCCTCTCGGTGGCAAAGGTAACCTGTATATATAACCATAACGTTAATTGTTATAGGAAATCAATGTGTACGGTTAGCCGTAAAAGTTCTACGCATATAAATGATTTGAGGGAAGCTGTTTGCTCAAGACTTTAGCACATACTTCGCGACGGTGCTTTATTTTACGATATTACGTAATCGAAGCCGGAATGTTAATAAAACAGCTCACTACGACTTTGGAAAGAACATAAAGACATCTCTTTATTAGCTATACGTGAAGTGTGCATGTTTTTGATTACTTTACAGTCTGTTAAAGTATATATTTACAGAATAAATTTTTAACATCTTCTGTCACATGGAATAAAGCTTACGCATGGTTGAGGGAATCAAATCATCCATCCCTTCTATAAATCAACCGCATTGCGGGGGTGTGCGATGAAGGGGGGTGGTGGTGGGATAGTCAGTCATCCCCTTAACGTCGAGTATTAGTGAGGCGGATGTCCCAAGCCGCGTCCTAATTCCGTCCTTTTTGATGAGCTTCCGATATGCTCTGAATCTTCTATAAATTACCAGACGCTTAGTGGCTACAGAGAGGTACCGACCGCTCGGTAATTATTTTTACCGTCTGACTGAGGCACTGTCGTCGATGGAGCGTCGCCAGGCTGAACTTAGTCCCCCTGATGGAATTTTAAACACACAAATTGCCAATTTATTACTTTACCGGCCCTCCAGGGCCCATAACCGAATGGATTTCAGGATTTCAGCGTGCACTTTTCAGTTTTTGGATTTTAATTTGTGACTTCTTTCAGCGTCCAAAGGACATACAGCAAATTTGAACGAGTTTTCGAGATTTTCCTTTTTGTATATGTGCCTGTTAGATCAAAGTGTCAAATCGATCAAAACAATAAAACTAAATATCTTGACTAAAAAAAATAATTATTGCTTTCGCCCTGCGTAGGTCCACTGTAGCAGTTTCGTCCTTTTTCATTCCCACTGCCGACCCTTTGTTGTACTTTTTGAAATTACTAGTCGTCGAGTTTGACCCGGCCGAACGTGGGGGGGTGGGCGGTCGATCTGCCTCCCTCACACCCCCGTTCGAAATAGAAAACGAGGCCACAATTCACGTAACGACGGCGCTTCGGACCGTCCCGAGGCAGAACTTTTGACCGCCGCGCGCATATTTTACATTTTACCCGTCCCGTATGCTTCCAAAGTACGCTCAAATTTATCCAGGATCCACCAATTTGCGGCCTCGCCAGGGACGATGTTAACAATTTAGCGAAAATTAAAGCGAAGAATAATCCCATGCTCCCATGCATGAAGCGTATAAACCTCTAATGAAATTTCTTTTGAAAGCTTATCAAGAATTTCGTTATAGTAGAATTATTACATTGGTTTTCGGATTAGATAAAATTTTCTGTATTTTCAGCTATAAATAATGTTGAAGTGTATATACCTAACTACCCTATTCACCAGTCCACAAAAGGTCACAATGGAGTCAGTAATGAGACACTAAATTTATCTATGATATATTTATTAATTAATTTCTGGCCGCTCTCCTTGTACGGAAGCCTGGATGACCTGGATCGAAGATTGTGGACGTTAATAAATCAGTCGAAACTGAATTGAAGTCAGATTTACTCCTCCCCGCCTGATGGTGTTCTAATATGCCTGAAGATTTTCTCAAAGTTCGAACAGTGCTGGCCAACTCTCGACTACCCTAAAGAAAACTTTACTCAATTGTTCCACAGGCAGTTGTTTCTCTCGCGAAATATCTCTTCAGTAATTGATAAAAGTCACAACGACAACTGTCGCTCTGTCCCTCTGCAACTGTTCGAATTATAAACCCTACAGTGAAGCTGAACTAAGAATGTGCAACTCGCAATTTTATTCGCTTCAGTGAATTCTAAAACTGGTAGAAAATTATAAGCAAGATGTTCGCTAATTAAAAGCAACTATTTCTTGCAGGAGAATCTTTGTTTTTTGCCAGGGTTTAGAAATATTTAAGTCTTTAACATACCTTTGTTCTGTAACACTCGCAGAAGGTAGGAATAACCATACTCGGGAGGTCTATAGAGGTTCGTCAGCATAACGAGATGTTTGCCGGAATATTTTGTAATGAGGGGGTAAGTTAACAATCCAAATGAGATTAGGGAAGGTTGGTTGCCGCCAGGAACCGACGGCTAAGCCCGTACGGCCGCGGTAGAATGTTCCGTTCTCTCTCATTCCTCGCGGATATGTCTCAACAAATTTAGCCAATCAAGAGTAATGATTATACTGGGGAATCTGTAATGAACCAGCGCAAACATCCCTTAGAGACCGACCACAAACACGTGCTCGTTGTTCAGGGTAACTCCTAGCGGCAACTTTGATCATACAGTCAAGCATAGCAACTTTAATTCTTAAAAAAAAAAACAGCTAAATAATTAACCAAACATTGTTGCATGTCAATATGAATTGTTAGTTCTAGTTAGGTATAGATGTTTCAAACTAAGAAGAGCACAGTTGTGTATGCAACCAAATATACACAGGCAGTTTATAAACCATACACTGGGTATGATTGGTTGCATATACAACTGTGCTCTTCTTAGTTTGAAACTACTCTAAAACAGACATGATATCTTCATGTATTTCCCTACAACCGTACAGATGTGCCTAAAACTAGAAGGGTCTAAATTATAAATCACTTATTTAATCTTGTTATAGTAGACTTTAAGCCGTATATTGTGGGGGAAACTGTTGTATAAGCGTACGCTAAATCTAGTATCACATTTTAGCTAAGCGCCCACGTATCTCGTTTCCAGGTGTTATCTTAAACTTTTGGCTACGTTCTGTAGTCTCTATAATGATTTATCACATAAAATTATCCCTGTAGCATTTTGAGATGCATTTCTATTGTTTCTAATAGATTTTTTTTTAATTATCTTAGAATATGGGTCAAGCAGCAGATTTTTATCAACAGTAATTAATTCTGTAATATAGGAATACCATAATTCAAGTTTCGTTATCGATCTGAGTTATTATCGAATTTGTGGTATAATTTTGACTTCCGGTGGCTATCGAATCGGTTTCGGGGTCATTACGGTCGTTTTACGTGTTCCAATTAGTAAATATAGCTCATCCGCGTCCGGGTGGGGATTAGATTTAATTGAAGTTTCACCCCTGCCCGCTAGAGATTGATTGTTTTCATTAAAGTTATTGAAATTGAACTGTGGGGGGGGGTTGAACCCCAGAATCTGCAGGTCTCAAAAGGTGCTTTAAACAAAGTTCGTTAGTCCAGATTTTGTGAGAAATCGACTGCAGCGCCACCACCGTCCTAACCAGTAATTAAAATAGTTCTTCGTCGCCTTTGTTGAGTGCGTAAATTAAAAAGTTTGATTCGGTCGGATTTTGCGGAGTGCAGTTTCAGATTATCTGCAATCTGAGGGATTTTTTTTAAGGGTTGATGGGTATTATACTAAATTAAATGACTGTAGTTTGATATTTATTTGATTCGTTATCATATAATTCCTAATTTTGTTGCAGATGACCTGATTTGTAGCTAGGAAACTCCATTCTAGGTAAGTTTTTGACACATCTTCTGTGATAGTTGTATATCTAGCTTATTCTTCGGTAAATCAAAGAAGTTTCTTTATTTTATTACTTTATTACTGTCGTCAAAACGCCCCAACAATTATATATTATCCCTACGTAAGGGAAACTCACAGCATACATAATGTTAAACACAATGGAGCGTCCCATACGGACGAGTATTTGCATAGTTGTTGAAATGTTCGTCTCCTAGAAGCCTAAACTACGACAAAAGCGACACTATGCGGCGGTTGTTGTTAATAAATTTGTCTGACGTCTCGTCGCGTCCTCCACCGCTGCTGTAGTACATCTCATAAGTAATTAGTTTAATTCAACCCATGGCATTATGATGACAATAACGTTGGGAATAGTAGCGGAAATTACTGCCCGTTTATGATTCCGTTTATAATTATAAAACCGCACATAGCTTTAGGGGAATTTGGTTTACGTAGAGGCGTTACAAAAACAAGAGATTTCCGTTTATCGATCCGTTTCAATAATTCAAACAGTAATTTACTTGGTGCCTTAATAAACCCAACACAGTGAAGAAATTGCGATGCATAATTTATTCCAGTCATTAGAGGATCGATCATCTGGCGACCGAAGCGCCACGGCGTGCATTTACGGCAGCTTTCGGTACTATCTACGCTCTTAAAGCATCGCTGGCAGAGCCTCAAGTAATCAAATCTGGAGATATGATGTCCCATCATAATTTTTCGTATTGCTTTTATAGATTTAGTGCCACTGTGCAGTACTTCTGATTTATATTCAACCACTTTTCTACAGCGTTGTGTCGTTAGTGTACATATATTTTGAAATTCTACTCTTTGAAATGTTACTTGAAGGAGGTGTTTAGTGTTTACAGTCTAATGTCTAATAAACTCAGTATGTATGCAAAACTTTGACCATTACCTCCAAAATTCTTGCCAATACAACCCTGTCTTTCGGCGTACTTGAAGAATAAAAAAAAGACAAGCAAAAAGCTCAGTTGGTAGAGCACCTGCCCGGCAAGCAGAAGGTCGTGGGTTCGGATCCTACATAACGACATCTCTTTATTAGTTATACGTGAACTGCGCATGTTTTTGGTTACTATACAGTCTGTTAAAGTATATATTTACAGAATAAATTTTTAACATCTTCTGTCACATGGAATAAAGCTTACGCATGGTTGAGGGAATCAAATCATCCATCCCTTCTATAAATCAACCGCATTGCGGGGGTGTGCGATGAAGGGGGTGGTGGTGGGATAGTCAGTCATCCCCTTAACGTCGAGTATTAGTGAGGCGGATGTCCCAAGCCGCGTCCTAATTCCGTCCTTTTTGATGAGCTTCCGATATGCTCTGAATCTTCTATAAATTACCAGACGCTTAGTGGCTACAGAGAGGTACCGACCGCTCGGTAATCATTTTTACCGTCTGACTGAGGCAGTGTCGTCGATGGAGCGTCGCCGAGCTGAACTTAGTCCCCCTGATGGAATTTTAAACACACAAATTGCCAATTTATTACTTTACCGGCCCTCCAGGGCCCATAACCGAATGGATTTCGCGTGCACTTTTCAGTTTTTGGATTTTAATTTGTGACTTCTTTGAGCGTCCAAAGGACATACAGCAAATTTGAGCGAGTTTTCGAGATTTTCCTTTTCGTATATGTGCCTGTTAGATCAAAGTGTCAGTAACGTTACAACTCCAGTCTATAGTACCTACTTCTGATTTATATTCAACCACTTTTCTACAGCGTTGTGTCGTTAGTGTACATATATTTTGAAATTCTACTGTTTGAAATGTTACTTGAAGGAGGTGTTTAGTGTTTACAGTCTAATGTCTAATAAACTCAGTATGTATGCAAAACTTTGACCATTACCTCCAAAATTCTTGCCAATACAACCCTGTCTTTCGGCGTACTTGAAAAATAAAAAAAAACAAGCAAAAAGCTCAGTTGGTAGAGCACCTGCCCGGCAAGCAGAAGGTCGTGGGTTCGGATCCTACCATAACAGGTCATTTTTTCCGTTGGTTTACGTAGTTTGAGAATTATCCTCTTTATCATCATTAAGAAACAGTGCTACGAACAGACAATCGCGACATTTTACTTTAAACTGACAAATACGTAATTGTTATTATTTTATTATAGTAAGAGAAATCTCAAGCATGGAATGTTTCTAATTTTTCATTATTCATTATTCATTATACATATTGCCATAACAATTTTCTGCGCGGTAACTAACAACAGTAACTGGAAAGAATGGGTGAGCATGTAGACACTAAACATTAACGACCTAAGAAGGCGAGCATAGTCTTCGTCCTACAATGTTTATAGCTCGTAAAACGGCGGACCGTAAAATCTATAATCCTACCAGTCCCAGAGAAACTCATAATAAAATATTCCACACACACACATACGTGAAACACTGTAGTAAAATAAATGTGTAAGACTATTTCACGTTGTATCAAAAACTGTCTGGAAAAATCAAACTTTTCGAGGGGTTTTCCCGATTCAGTATTTCCCGATTTAGTATTTCCCGATTCAGTAAGTCTGAAATACAACACTGTGTGGGTATTGGAAGTGGTCGACCGAAGAAAATACATATCACTGTATCGGATAAGGCACCTCCATCGGGCCATTGCAGATTTTGCCGGACAAAAAGAAAATAGAGGAAAGAGGACGGTGTCCATTTCATCCCGTGTCCCAAGAAGCTTTATCGCTTCCCAGTGGCGGAAACGTCTCCCACGGGAGTTCTAAACTTCCGAACCCTGTCACTCCAGAAACAGGGACTCACGTACTCATAATAACATTTTTATTAGTTCGCCACCATGTGGACAGCCACGATATCTAACCAGACAAAGTTTTAAGTAAAAAATAGATATCTCCAATAGAGTTTGCGCCACTACTAAAACTAGGTACAATATCAATACACCCGTTAGATTTATATAATAGTTTATGAAGTCACGTACACTTTTCCTATCGGGTGCATATTTCACTCGGGATTGGGGCCCTTTTTCCTTCAGAACTGAAAGCCGTGATGGTTTTTACCGTGTAGTGTTACACCACCATATATCTAGATGGAATATCTCAAGTCTGGCGCGGTGCTGGCATGCCATGCTCTATTTAGGTTATGTACAGCGAAAGAAAATGTGGCAGACGTGAAATAGCGCTATACACACGTCCTGGGTTTGAAATGAGCTCGTGAACAGTCCTTTGACCCTTGACGTTTTTGTTCTAGACGCGTTGTGAGTAGAAAAAGGTAAATAGACCACACGCAGGAAGTTTAAATTGCATATCACGTTTATTGTTTATGCTACGGTCACATTGGGCTGTTTTATTAGGCGCTAGTTGCTGGTGCTGCCAGCTGGTAGTAACCACGGCTGCTGCTGGTAGCTACTACCAGCAAGCCTCAGTTCAAACTACAAGGTCAATTATTTCTGGTGCATTTTATTGAAATGGGTCGGAAACCCATTATTTATTTATTAAGATATGATCAAATTAAGCGCGATGTACACAGGGTAGAATGTTCGGGAATATCGAAGTTTTGGTGTTCAGTTGAACATCTGGTTTAGGATTTGACCGCGTGTTTATAAGTTTAAATTTGAAGTGTTGCCATTGGCTAAGAAGAAATGCTTCCGGCTTCCTTTGGGGTCAAGGGATGCAAACGAACAGATCTTTGTCTCTTCTTATTTCAACCACCGTCATGTAAAGTACACGTTTTTGTGGAGCGTTCTTAGGCGCTTAAGTTTATCCCTGGTAAGTCTTTTCAACTCGTCTCGCATTTCATTGTAAATTAAATTATTCATATTTCTGCTAAAAGTGTGTCTGTCTAAATCAACTCCTAGGTTTAATTTAAACGTCAATATGTTCAAAGCTTCATTCATTTTTCTATGTAACCTATCAAACGGGATTGTTGATTATTATTGTTAATAGATGTTATTGTTTTGATAAGTGTTTCGTTTCATTTGAGTAGTCTTGCTTTATCAGCCCTTATTAAATGTTAAATACTTAAACGCGTCAGTTAGTAGTCAGAAAATGTGTTCACAAGGTTCAAGAAAAAGAACCCAGTTAGTTTTGCCTTCGAATAAATTGGAAGAGATTTGATGAATTAGAATTTTGACCAGTAATTAAAGCCCTTAAACAACGCTTGGCCAAATGTTACCATGTTAGGGAGTCGCGGTTGTTCCCGCCATTTTGACCTCCTACATTATCACCAGGGAGATACATACAACAGTGAAGACGTCGCAACCATAAAATATTCCATATTTGATAATTTGTGGGGTTTTATTGACTACCTCTGTTGAACCTACATAAATTTTGAAAGCATTGTACACGATTGTACAATGACAATAAAATTAGAAATTTTATATTTTAGAAGTATATATTTTCGTAAAAAAAATCTCTTTCAGGTCTTCGTTTGTTTGCTAGTATATTTCTAAATAACAAATTGTTCAAAAGTTACTGCTTTTATCCGTAATATAGTTTCTACTTTATATTTAATGTTTTATTTATATCAACTTCAAACATAAAAGTAATTCAATCAGTTTTCCGTCCAATTTATTAATTAAAGTATAATATACAATTGATATCATGAAAATCTGATATATTTTACAAAATATATTAAGTATATGTATATGCATTTTTACTTCAAATAAAGCTCAATTCCAATCAACGTTGCAGCAGCTGTCACACCCTGTATATCGTCGTATATTCAGAGTTCCTGTTGACAGTTTTCAAATAAATTCGTCCAAAACAAAAGAAAAAGAACCTTGGGAACTTTTTTCTTCGCCCCATCGATTATTATTAAAACTCCTCGAGGCGGAGTCCACCCACCGGTAAAAATCCAATATACCCTGCCTTCCAGTAAAATAATTTCCGAATATTTCATCAATAAGAAATTTTAGAAACACACTTTGCACGTTATTCAAAAGCACCTGTGCGCTCCAGGAGCGCTCCAGGACACCAAAGAAAAGGGAAATACGTATACACACACCCACACACACACCTATACAATATATATTCCCATATCGAAAGCAAATTGAACCAATTTCAAGTCGGTCCCGTCAACCAACCCCCTCCCCATCCACGTCCCCATTTCTAAAGCCTAATCTCCCCGTATGCTTTGGTGGAAATAAGTAGATTCCTTTGCGTTCTTCGATTTTCCTCCTCCTGTTTTGTAAAAGCGCCAGGCATCTGTCTCATTCGGGGAAAAATTGAACTACGTAAGTATATGCGAATGGTTGCTCTGGTGGGTGAAGGAGGGATTGAAATCACATAAAGAGATTGATATTTTCCACCGCAAAACGCTACAGTTCGATCTGGTATATTATTATTTATGGTAGGTCGTTTAAATGGTTATATATTTGATATAGTACCGGTATTGTGAGTTATTGTCTGTTATTATATTGACACAACAATAAATCCTTTCCGATATTTGCTACAAAACTTATTAATGATGTGATTGTCTATCGCTATTTTACGTTCGTCGTAATGTCATTATTTTTTTTTAATCATAGTTGGTAGTAACATAATCAGGAATAAATTAGAGCTATGCGATAATCGTTTCGTTCCACCCAGTAAAGTTAGCCAGAACTTGTCTAAAACCGATAAAGGCATTCATTTGGGGAAGTCTTACACTAAGGGTGGGGACGTGGCTAGGAGTTGGTAGTAGAAGATTTCATTCAGAATCGTCCCGACCAATTATACCAATAACATTAACCCCGTGGAAAACTTAAAGATTAATCGTTTTAGAACCGTCAAGTTGCGGGTTGGAAAACTTTTAGTGTCGTGTGGTTCGGGCTAGAGCTAAGCTCCCCAAGGAGGAGAAACTGCGGTTTCTCGGTCTCCGCCCATCCCCATGTCTGGGGGGCGAGATGGGAAAACATTTCTACAAACCGCTCCGACCAACACTAAGTAACAATAACAACCGCCTTTGAATATAAATGAACTTTTCTTCCGTTTAAGTGGTGGCGGTACGTGATAACCATTTTCGACACGTCTCACTGCCAGTTCTCGTATGTGCTAACACCCTCCCTTTCACGGTGAACATACAAAATAATTTCGGGTATAAAAGGAATTGGCGAGGCACATTTTAAAACTGAAAATATTCATGGTCAGGAATACTATACCTACTCAAGAAATTGGATTTATTATAACAGGTCTAAGTCTTTAACCAAATCATTCAGTTCGCACTGGTTTGTAAGGTGAGGTGTTCCTAAAACTTCAAATGGTCAATCTTCACGACTTGCCTGATATGACAGAGTGATTTCAGACACTCTATCAAATCAGACAAGGCGAAATTTCTTCTGTGTCAAAATCGAAGATGATGAAGTGGATGGCGCACCTGGGAGAGGATGGTTCTCACCATGGGTGATAGGTCGCGATGCTGATGGGAAATTTGGATACTTTATTTTAAGCTTATCCTTCTTCGAATATCATCTACATAATTGGAAGGCTCTCGCCACAACATGGGAACTGCAAACGGCATTTTCTTTTGCTTCCCTTTCATCCACTTTAAAAGTTCGATCTAACAGGAAATACAGCGTATACATGGCTTTTTTTTGGTAAATTTTTACAACATCTTCTTTGATCAGTTCCCATATTTTAATGCACAAAATGTCTGTTTAACTTAACTTGATAAAATAACAACACAACTTGTTGATTCGTAATATTTTTAACAATCTGTTATGAGAACGTATGTACAGAAGGCTAATTCAAGCGAAATATATGACTATAAAATGGATCTTAGACCTGCCACAACACTTTGATGACTTGATCTATGAAAAGTGATGTTAGGTCAACAAAGTTGAGAGTGGTGCTTGAAACCACTAAAATTATCAAATAAAATGTATAAAAAATGATTTAAAATGGTTGCACTTACCTGAAAAGATTCTTGCTTCAACATAAAAACAACTGATAAAAGCATCCAATAAAACTACGTTTTTTAATACCACATAAACTTTAATATCCAATTTAATTTATCTCGTCATCTTTTTACAAAAATCTGTACATCAAAACTTGTAATAACTCAACAACATAAACATACAAACATTACTATTTTCTAATGATTCATATTCCTTTGTTTATTTCTTACTTGCGTTAACGTCTAGATACCAGTGTGTCATCACTACATAATTGGTACATAAATAGTCATCAATCAGTCAATCAATCAATCAATCAATCAACTGTACAGAAGAAAAAATACACCATAGTCGAAAAGATTCACCACCCAAAAACGCATCACAGGTCAAACAAAATACACCACAGTCCCAAAAAATGAGTCTCTTTGGAGATTAAACCTATAATCGATTATCACATTTCATACAAAGATAGTCTTCACATGAAGTCATAACAATAACAACATATTCTGCGATTATCCCCTTTAACAAGGGTCGGAGGGTTTCACCCTGAGGGTTTCACCCTCTGGGTCCTTCTTACCATCCGCCATTTCGAATAACGAAGCCACTTTTTGCTCGATGCTAACATCCTCGACATTGTCGGTTTGAGTTTGGGCGCCAACGCAGCGTTTGCTGGGTTCGGGAGTCGAATTCATTCGTACCAAAGTTGCTGGGACACAAGATGGCCACTGTACAGGAGGCATCGAACAACAGGAATGCACAGAACCTTCGCTAAAAGTCGTCTCCTGTTCTATCGTCCTCACAGGATACCCATCAGCTGTATACCGAACATCAGTGTAATCATAAACCACCTCAGCCTCTCGTAAATATGGGTTAATCAACGGGGCTGATTGTCGTTTAATCCCTCGTTTATAAGGTAGGGTTTTGTAGTAATTTCTTGGGTCACCGCTTGTTAGTAGACCGACTGGTGTTAAATGGACATCAGCTGAGAGTCTGTATAAATCTCGCACGCTGCCACGAAAACTCCTGTTTGTACTTGTTGTGGGGTGCCCGAAACTATCTACAACTTCAGCGAAACTTACTACATGTGCTTGTCCTTCGCCTTCCTTTCGCCTTTCTGTGGATTCTGTGTCGTTGATTAAATCAGGGTTTTGCTCCAACTGCAGCCTTCTCAAAGAATTAGGGGTTCTCACTTGATTAGGGAGTATTTGTATAGGAACCACGTCTTCGTTAGCACCATAGAATGGTCGTTCTACCAGAATTACATTAGAAGACTCTTTAGATTGTTCAGAGAAGTCTTCAGTGCTCTCCTGAAGCAAACTATCTTTAGCGTTATGCTTGCTCTCCCGTTTCTTATTGATTTTCTTTGATTTATGGTACCTCACAATACTCAAAATCATTATGAATACGATAATAACCAAGGATACACCAACCGCAGTCGCTGTGATCAGTAGAAATTCGAAATGCAAGGCTACGCTTTCGAGTTTTGGCTCTTCTCTCAAAACAACTCTTATGGTGAAGTTACTAGTCACCATACCAGCTGGGTTCTCAGCTGTGCAAACGAAGGTACCGTTGTCTTCAGCGTTAGAGTTGTAGATAAACAACTCACTGCGTTTATCGATCGCACCATCTTCTATGAAATAGATCAGCCTCATTCCAGGAGCTACTATGCTATCATTTTGAAGCAATTGCCCCTGAAACCACCATTGGACCTGTGCTTCCGGTACTGCTTTGACTTGACATAACAACGATACATTCTTGCCTTCGCCGATCTCCAGATAGAATGTAGTTGGGGACACATCTGGAAGACAGGCTAGTTCATCACGTGGTATACTCTTGATTGGTTTATTCGTGAATTTGCTGGGTGTCTTGCATTTTGGCTCCATGAGAGGCGTCATGGGGAAGGTTTGTAGCCACGTGTGCATGTCCAACATATGACAGTCGCAATCCCACGGATTTCCAAGCATTTCGATACCTTTTAGCGAAGTTGGGAATGTATTTGTCCCGTTGATCACTGTTAATTTGTTGTTTCGCATGTATAACCAACCTATGGAGTGCAGACCTATGAAGGCACCTTCTTCGATGTGTGATAACTCGCAGTTATTGATTTCCAAGGTGCTTAGGAACGTCAGATGGTTAAAAGAAGCCTTCCTTAACGTTCTGATCGGGTTATTGTTCAAATATAACTTCATGAGGGAGTGGGCATCCAAAAAGGTACCGGTTGGAACAGCATCCAAAAAATTCCCAGACAAATCCAGTTCTACCAAATTGGTCAATCCCTTGAAGGCTCTATCATCAATTGAAATAAGCTTACACCTCGACAAATACAATTTTTGGATGTTAACCAATCCCATACGTAGGAATTTTTCTTTATGCAGCACTTTGAGGTTATTTCCGGAAAATTCTAAAACTTGTGTTCCGGGGTCAATTCCTTCTGGTATTATCAGCAGATTCTTGTTTAGGCATTCGACTGTTTCTTTTCCGTCTTTCCACATGCACGTGCAGGACGTTGGACACTGATAACTTAAATTTAAACAACACAGGCTGGTGACTAGTAACAGAAGCGATTGGTGCTTCTGGAACATGCTGCTGACTGCAGATCACATCTCTACTGGTTGACTTGACCCTCCCACGATGCTGATTGTGATGCGTAGAGTTGCCTGAATGTTGATGTTGGCATTTTAGAAGTTCACCACTTGAGGAGGTGAGTCTTTCTGAAACAAAAAGAAACGAGATGTTAGGTTAAGTTGATAAAATTAAAACACATTCAAAAACTAATATTTTTAATCCTCATCATCGGACGATAAATCTTTGTCACTAAGACTATATCTTTTAAATGAGAAGTAGTTTTTTTAAGTTCTTAAACTTAAACAATTCGTTCGAATTTTATTATGGGCAGCTTCTAAAGCCTCTGCAGCTAAAATTCCTACAGGTAACTCAAAAGAAGAATTGAAGTTAAGTAATTTTGTGATTTATTGCTATGGGGCGCAGCTCTGTGCGTAATAAAATACAAAAGTTTAAAAAAAAATACACTTGTAAGTTAACAACTAATTGAAGTTCACTCAGGACGTTAATATAAACATTTTATATGCAAAGCTAATAAATTAGCATCTAAAAGGGGAACCCGTCGTCCCTCTTTCGAATTAAAAGCGTAAACATACGTGAAAGGACGTTCGTCCTGTGGCCGAGCAGAACCAGGACGAATAAAACGTCAACGCCGCTATATTTTTACATTTCGCGTAAGGACAATTTAATTTAATGAACGGGTCCACGAGTCGCACAACCCACTTTCATAAAACGGCGCTTAATTTCAAAACAGCACGAGAGGCTTTAGTAGCCTACAAGCGGAGGCAAAAAGGAGAGAAAGAGAGTAAAATGCAGACAGGCGCTTTTAATTTTATAAAAATTGCGAGAGCTTGCCGAGTCGACCGACCGAGCTTACGGTTGACAAAGCCCGTCGCTATCAAAACGCTAGCTTATCAGCGCACCAAAGGTTGGCAGGACCTCGCAAACTATATTAAAATGTCTACGGCGTACGTTAAACGAATGATACTGATTAAACGTTAGTTAAAAATGGGATTATATATATTTAAATTTCCTCTTATAGCACTAGTTTCACCATTTTACATTGCAACAGTGACCTAACTTGTCACAACTGTAGCATCTGTTGCGAACTTAGATCAAATATATCAGTTCACTTATGTTTAAGCTAGTAATTCAAAGTAGCTACTTTGTAGTCGGCTGATCCAATAAATCTCGCACATCCCATTTACTACCTCGGCGTTCGTTTAATAATGTAACCACATCGAGTTAAAGTAATAACTGTCACCTACTATTGTAGCATTAATTTTACTTCCCCGGCATCTGCGTGCCCGTGTACGTACATACGTACGTGTGAGACGCAAAGTAGGTGGAAACATAAACAGTGGCGTCGGTGGGCGTCGGGAGCACAGATTCAATTTGTATCGCTCGCGTGGCGTCGCGTATATATGCAGTGGCGTAACATTTGCTCGAGTATTAATCACCACCGTCACGGCGCGTCAACCATGGAAAGAGAAAAAAGATAACAATTAATGGTAATGATTAATGGCACTTTTGTCAAACGGCGGAATCGTTCGTTAGGAACAAGGCGCTGAACAAAGTGGCGCGCAAATTTGTCAAGCGCCCTCTGTACGAGGAAAAAGCATTTGATTAATATCCCTAGCAATTCATAATTACCGGGGGGCGAGGGGCTGCGAACGCGGGCGGTCGGAATCACGACGAATCGTACGATTTCACGGCCCTACGTTGGTTCTGCCGTTTTGTTCCCGTTTTGGTAACATGTGTATAGCGGTGTGACTCAAATACTGTACCGTGTATGAATTGCACGCTGTACTGTAGAGAGGAAACACGGACTTTAGTATATGTTGAAAATTATAACTTACGACTCGACTAGAGATATTACACAGCCACTACTAGTGATTAATGTTCTTTGTTACGAATGATACACTGCTCTATAATTAGTGTGGAGCCCCATGCAAGGAATAATTTTTGACATAATTAGATCCACAGGCTTCACTATAAATGGTAGAGAGGTTCAATTTACGCGATTAAGTACTGTCCCAAGCTGTATTTTGATTAATCCATAAAAAGCCACCATTCAGAAGGATCGTGGGGAATATCAAACTCGTTCATAAGACCCTGGGGCGAGTGGCTCTAGAGGTAGAGTGATGCTCTCCTGCTAGAAAGTCTTGGGTTCAAATCCAGGCATCAGCTGAAGATCCTCGTCCCACCGCCTTTCGCAAGAGGCGTAAAACCGTGGGTGCCGGCAACCAGTTGAACACCTCTGGTTGTCGTTATCAAACAGTATGTAAAAATGGGTAAGCACAAAGGGCCAAGAATTGGCCTAGGTGCAGCGGAATAAACCGCACCCAAAACAACTACAACAAGACCCTCAACATCGTGACACACACGTAACGATGCTTCCATTTTAAACTATACTTTAAAAGGCTCGAACACAATAACTCGGCTTTTTCTTTTGATAAACCTCTCTAAGTCTTTATCCAAACCTAAGTCTTTATCCAAATCTAAGTCTTTAACCAGATCATTCAGTTCGAACTGGTTTATAAGGTGAGTTGTTCCTAAAACTTCAAATGGTGGACCTTCACGACTTGCCTGGTTTGGCAGAGTGATTTTAGACACTCCGTTTCTTCAAACGGGCAAAATTTCTTCAGTGTCAAAAATCGAAGATGATGAAGTGGATGGCGCACTTGGGAGAGGATGGTTCTCTCCATTGGGGATAGGTCGCGATGCTGATGGCAAATATCTATATTTTATTTTATGATTATCCTTCTTCGAATATCCGGAGATGCTTATAGCCCAAAAATAGTACCTAATCATCTATATGACTGGAAGGCTCTCGCCACAACATGGGAACTGCAAACAGCATTTTCTTTTGCCTCCCTTTCATCCACTTTAAAAGTCCAATCTAACAGGAAATACGACATATATTAGTTCCAGATCTCCAATTCTAGATCCAAAATAGTCACACTTTGAAACACTTTGATGACTTGATCTATCAAAAGTGATATTAGATCAGCAAAAATATGTGATCACTGTTCTGGTTGTAGGACCCTTGTTTCCTTATGTATTTAGTGCTATAGAATTATATATTTCTTGTTTGCAATTTCCTCAAAGAAATCATCCATAAATAAAAACTAAGATAGAAGAAAAAACATTGAGTTGTGTCAACGATTGTTTGAGATTGTATTGCGTAACATAAAGATGTAATTAGCGAGAAGGTAGAAACGTTATAAAATAACCTTAATGCGCCGGCATCTGTACAAAACAGCGAAGTTAAAACTTTAGCAGGAAGCGTTGTAGTACGCGCGTGCATTACTCAGGTAATTCGAGACACTAAAATTTCGTTAATAACGTTCTTATTACGTAAACGCGGCGCCATGCATTCAATCTAATACGCCTTATATTACGCGACCTCAGAAACCTCCGTTCCAAGTAACGACGTTACCACTTGTTCTGTAAATTTCAGGTTGGAAACTTTGTGCATAAAGTTTGATTGAAGTGTTGAGTGAACGCTCTTCCTAATAACGTACGGTTCGTATTAAATTTCGTGTGCAGACTTCAAATTATAACCAAAGCTTTGAATTTCAGAGGAAACAACACCGCACTTGCCGATCTACACAGGTCACAAAAAGGTCTTATACCAGCGAAACGTGATTTTAACAAATGTTAATTGTATCCGTTTGGAATTTACAAGAATTAACATCTTGTATCAGCGTGACAAAATAAAATACTTATCCAAATTTACCATCGGTATCGCGACCTATCCCCCATGGAGAGAACCATCCTCTCCCAAGTGTGCCATCCACTTCATCATCTTCGATTTTTGACACAGAAGAAATTTCGCCTGTCTAAAAACTTAGATTTGGATAAAGGTGACTCCACACGCAACGGAAAATCCGAAGATCTGCCTTGAGGCGCTAGGCCTCGAGGCAAACCTAAAAATAGGGGGTCTCCACACAGTACGGTATATACAAAGGCCAGCCTTAAGGCATTCCAGTTTGTGCTTGCGCACTGCCTTCAACAAATGATGCTCTTGCTGTTTGTTGGTTTATTTTAGCTATAGAAAGTAATTAAAGGCCTCGAGGCCTACCTCACATCCCTCCACACAGTCCGGTCGGCCTTAGAGAAACGCATATAACCAGAGGCAAGCCGAATGAGATTTTGTATTGAGATTTCCGGCCTCCAGGCGTGAGATCCGCAGGAATGCCTCTACAAAATTCTCCATACACACATAGAGGTTGTCCTTGAGGTCTTGCGCCTCGAGGCATGCCTTCGGATTTTCCGTTGCGTGTGGAGCCGCCTTTAGATTTGGATAATGAAGCGCGAAAACAATTTTTTGTTAGCCGTTCGAGTTTGCCAGATGGTCAGAGTTTTGAATAGTTCGCCTCTAAAATTAAACTCGTTTCGTGAAATGTTGCTACGTTATATCTTTATGTTCTTATTACAATTTCGACACCACAACACGTCCAAAACAATTTTTTGTTAACCGTGTTGGCCTTCGAGCGAGCCAGATGCTGATACGCATTTTGTTATTGATACACATTTCACTTAAAAATATTTCCTAAAATCATATTTCGTATTAATAATAATTGATATGTTCTGTGATAACGAAATTGTTATAGAAGATCTTGTGAGTCAGTTATTTCAAGTTTGATGATAGTTTTAGAGGTTTAATGAACATATGAACATAGTATTATACTAGCTCTGTGTATATGTCAAAATTTTCGATTTTAGTTATTGGGCATTCTAGAAATATGTGGTTAAAGCTTCCCACCTGTCCACATTCGTAATATGGACATTTTAGGATACATTTTAGGTTATCTGCTATCTGTTACTGTTGTTACGAATGTCCGGCAGGGGGCGTTTCGGGTTTGACGTTACTGTGGTAATAGCAGCAAAACACGGGTCGACAAAAATCGATTTTTTAGATCGAAAATTGTTTTTAAGGCCGTTTTTTTGCTCAAAACTCTTTGCGAAGGGTATTTAGAGGGATCTTATCGTAAGACATGAGAGCGAGCGGCTTTTATAAGGTCGGCAGGAACGGATAAAAATGTAAATTTTTGACGTTCATCGATCCGCTTGTCGGAATTTCTAGACGTCACGTGTCATTTTCTCGAGGTTCGCCTTCACCCGAAGAGGTGCAAAAACGTGATTTTTGTTCAAAATTGACGCATTTAATTTACAAAATATCGCGCAGTCCACGCGGAATTGTGTCCTTTTTTCAATTCGAGCGTCAAAAGTAATATCGAAAAGCCCAATTTTGCAGCTACTCGATCGCAAATGTCGGCGAAAATGGGCGATTCCGCTGAACGCGCCCTACACTTGAAAGTTCGTAATTAGTATAGGTAGATAAATGCAGGCAATGTTAGATACATCTAAGTTATGTGTATTGTCAATAACATACATTTTCCTGGGAGGAAGTACAAATACATCGAGAATAAAACTTGCATGATAAATGTAAACGAGCGTTCTATCAGTGGTCATAAATAGACCAGTAATGGTCATGTTCATAGTGCCACCCCATTACTTCGAGTGTAAACACGTACTCGAAAACGTGAGCGAACCATTTATTCCCTGAAAATTCTTTGCATGAAAATGTAATTGCCCTCCTATGCTCAGCAATTTAGCTCTTGTATAAAACTTTTATATACTTACTTATACATTTACAACCAATAAATATTATTATTATATTATATAGACAATAGACACATTTAAAAATATGAGAACATTGATAGAGAAATTTAAGGAGAGACACAAAACTGAAATAGATTGTCTCTTTTTCTTTCGTCCTGGGAACGCATCCAGGATGCAGGCGGCCGGGCAAAGGATTACCGTGCCGAATTTATGTGCCAGGATCTACTGCAATTAATCTATAACAAACTAATTTACAATTTGCTGCTAGGCATGGTATAGTGGGCCCACCGCCGCCGCCTCCAGCGGGGTAACACAGCCACGGTCGGCTGCAATATCTTCGAAATAAAACAACGGACAATCAATTGCCCTCCCCCGGCGTCACCCCGTCCCTCGCCGCAATCGCTGTTAGACGTTTTAAACATGGTTCGTTTAATCCAAACAGTATTTATTGCCGCCCCAATGTAACAGCCTCCACACCGCTCCCGGCATCGCTTTATCACGTGACGGAGAAACGGTGTTTACGGTGTTTACTTGGCGCTAGATAGGTACCGCGTTTGGAGTCATTTTTAATCACACCTAGGATAAAATGTGTGCAATTGATAAGACAAGCCACAATTTACGTGTCAAATATGACAATTACTCGACTATCCTTGAAGATATCGAAATGAAACAAACACCGCTGTAACCAGCAATCCTCGGTCAATCTAAAACTTGATGGGTCCAATTCGAAACATGATAATTAGTATGAGTAACTAGCTCTGTGTATATATCAAAATTTTTGATTTTAGTTATTGGGCATTCTAGAAATATGTGGTTAAGGCTTCCCACCTGTCCACATTCGCAATATGGACATTTTAGGATACATTTTAGGTTATCTGCTATCTGTTACTGTTGTTACGAATGTCCGGCAGGGGGCGTTTCGAGTTTGACGTTACTGTGGTAATAGCAGCAAAACACGGGTCGACAAAAATCGATTTTTTGGATCGAAAATTGTTTTTAAGGCCGTTTTTTTGCTCAAAACTCTTTGCGAAGGGTATTTAGAGGGATCTTATCGTATGACATGAGAGCGAGCGGCTTTTATAAAGTCGGCAGGAACGGATAAAAAATGTAAATTTTTGACGTTCATCGATCCGCTTGTCGGAATTTCTAGACGTCACGTGACATTTTCTCGAGGTTCGCCTTCACCCGAAGAGGTGCAAAAACGTGATTTTTTTTTTAAATTGACGCATTTAATTTACAAAATATCGCGCAGTCCACGCGGAATTGTGCCCTTTTTTCAATTCGAGCGTCAAAAGTAATATCGAAAAACCCAATTTTGCAGCTACTCGATCGCAAATGTCGGCGAAAATGGGCGATTCCGCTGAACGCGCCCTACACTTGAAAGTTCGTAATTAGTATAGGTAGATTTATCAATAACTGACTCGACAACACCAAAAATTCGCTGAAATTTCTAGTTTAATTCGCCACATTTCTTTATGATCAAATATGACATCTAATTTATCTACATTACACATGACATATTCCAAATAATTCAACATTCATAACGTCATTATCGATATAAATCCTATTTAACTTTATGTTATGTAAAATTTGTCCTGTCGAAAATGTCGTCGAAACATACATACATCGACATATTGACCGTTCTTACACAGTAAATATAAGCTTTTAATCAACCAATATTTGCAACTAGTTTACGCGTTTACGGTTCCAGTCGGTAGGGGGCGTGCGAAGCCGTTTTGGCTCGCGGTCGCAATTGTTGCGCTAACTGCATTACGTGGTGGTTTGGTGAACTAGCGTCCGATATATCGTTCTATGCTCGTTGTATAGGCATTTCGATTGCTTGTATTTAATTAGATCGCATTGGGCGCGTGCGGCGCCACGCAATGCATGTCGGTCGCACGGAACGCACACAGATATGTACGGTTGAAGGATTATAAATGCGAATTTATGACTCGCACTGTACTGATTAATCTATAGATAGTTTCGCGTTTGATACCCTATTGTTGAGAGTGCTTGTTGCTGGAGATAGGCTACGGTGTTTCTAATGCCACGGTCACACTAGGCTGTTTTATTAGCTGCTAGTTGATGGTGCTGCTAGCAGTCACTGGCACAATATGCCGTAACTAAAAAAATGTATCCCCACCTGTCCACATTCGCAATATGGATATTTTAGGATACATTTTAGGTTATCTGCTATCTGTTACTGTTGTTACGAATGTCCGGCAGGGGGCGTTTCGGGTTTGACGTTACTGTGGTAATAGCAGCAAAACACGGGTCGACAAAAATCGATTTTTTTGGATCGAAAATTGTTTTTAAGGCCGTTTTTTTGCTCAAAACTCTTTGCGAAGGGTATTTAGAGGGATCTTATCGTAAGACATGAGAGCGAGCGGCTTTTATAAGGTCGGCAGGAACGGATAAAAAATGTAAATTTTTGACGTTCATCGATCCGTTTGTCGGAATTTCTAGACGTCACGTGACATTTTCTCGAGGTTCGCCTTCACCCGAAGAGGTGCAAAAACGTGATTTTTTTTCAAAATTGACGCATTTAATTTACAAAATATCGCACAGTCCACGCGGAATTGTGTCCTTTTTTCAACTCGAGCGCCAAAAGTAATATCGAAAAGCCCAATTTTGCAGCAACTCGATCGCAAATGTCGGCGAAAATGGGCGATTCCGCTGAACACGCCCTACACTTGAACGTTCGTAATTAGTATAGGTAGATAGATAATTCCTGCACTTATTTCATAAACTTCAAAACTCCATAAACAATTACAATAGCTTAGATCCCGATTTTCCCAAGATGCAAATGTACCAGCGTTATAATGCAAATGTTTCACAAGACAGATTACTAGGAGACACCGCGGCCGCCGTCTGGCAGTCCCGGTGTAACAACGGAATTAATTCTAAGACACGGAATTCCGCAGGGTCATATCCAGTACCGGTAGATGGCGTGCTTTGCAATCCCCTCCGCAACCCCCTTTCTTGCTTTACACCAGAACCCATACACCCTAAGAAGCTTAACAATGGTACGCGTATGTGCAATATCTGCGGCTTAACCGTCGAGGGTTGGAAGCCAACTCTGCCAGCGACATCTCCCGACGGCGGTGGAAACCAATTTACGCGCGTTTACACGTACAGCGGTAATTTCCATACAGAATTTCATGTACAGGGTAGTATTATGTTGAATGTAAATTACTATTGCCTACTTTGAATAATCTTTTTCTGAAACATTTGTTTTTCCATGCAAAACAACCAATTACTTATTCTGATTATTATTTTATGTTAAAAGCTTTAATAAAATCAGTAGGTATGCTCAAAAAATCAATTTCAATAGTGTAAGAATCCAAAAAAACTTAGACCTTGACTAATAGAATAGGTATATAGAACGGAGGTCGTAGATCTCTAAATTGACTGTGGACATACCATTTGCTAAGTACCTCGAGTCCAGGCATCCATCAAGGAGGTATTTATGACCTCCAGAGCGCATCCGTGTAATGAATAATGCATTTATGGGTCTAGATCGCATAGATCACCGCCTATATAGGGATAAAGGACCTGACTCATTCCATATTCACACCTTTCTAATTCCACATACATTACCAGCAGCGGGACCCGGTCGCATAGCACAGCCCAACATTTATCACTTGATATATCGTCATACCCTAGCCCGAAAACCGATGTAAATACCGCAAAGCTATGGAAGAACGCCTACCGTAGTCAGTCGCTGTAATTGTTCCACAAATTGTCGCATTTCGAACACTTCAGCGACATCTATACTGGTTACGAGTTATTGGTAGTCCTAATTCTTTCACCAAGATATTTTAACACACAGGGGGGAAACCCACAAAATTCTAGTGTGTTTAATAACACTAGTCAACAGTCAAAATGTACATTGGATGCGACTATTTTTTTTATATATACTAAGGCCCTCTAAACTCAAAAATCGCATTAAAAAAATTTTTAATGGATACGTTTTCGAGTTACAATTTTTTTTCTTTTTTTTGCTTTTTTGCGGAGGTAGTTCGACTATTTGGAGCATATCTCGAGTTAGGAACGTCCAATCTGGTCGCCCGGTACATAAAATTGAAGCTAATTGTATCACCAACAATTGTCGCTCATATAGTTTTTCAATCGCTTCTGTAGTTTTAGCGCAATAGGCCACGATATTATAAAAATTTGGCCAAAATGAAAATGGAACATTTACTCTATCACCTGTGAAAAGTAGAAATCGTGGAAATATAGTTAGTTTAATATTTTTTGCGTAGAGTTTGAACTTTTACGAAGAGAACAAGGTATTTACGATTAAAATCTATGCAAAAATAGCGAAGTTATGGTCATTTAAGATTGATAGGTACCAAACTACCAAAATTCTACTTTTTCTCTGTTTACAAGTTTAATTCATTGTGCTTAGTTTTAATGTGATGTTTTCCATATAAAGGAGATTAGAAGTGAGCTTGATTGCTGCTTCGCCTTATATTCTTGTCGAAATCTGTTTTTCTTATGAGGAACCAGATATAGTTGCCCATCATTTTTTCAATCCAAAATCCCTGGTAGCGCCGCTCAATAGTCTTCATTTCCTAGTGAAACCTCTCACCATGCTCGTCACTGACGTCACCAAGATTCTCAGGATGAAATCTTCTCAACTGCTAGCTCCAGGTGTATACCGTATCCCATGTGCTTGTGGCAGTGTCTACATTGATGAGATAAAGCGCTCAGTCAGCGTTGGGGTTTCAGAACATGAACGTTGTACATGGCTGCGCCAGATCACCAGTTCAGCGCTTGCTGAGCACAGACACAACAATTCTTCTCGACCAAACAAAAATCATCTCCCGGGAATCACGTTATTATCCTCGTAGAATCCGTGAAGCGATCGAAATCTTTAAAGATCCCTCCAATCTCAATAGAGATGACGGTTGGCATTTGCATCATAGCTGGAAACCACTTTTACGACCACCACAGCCAATCACAGCTACCCCAAACCGGCCTCCCAACCAATAGTTGTTTGACTACCTGCGCAGGCACCTGCGCCAGGTACATATAACGTCGCTCGAAACACGTACTGACATATCTGAATACGATTTTTTGGTGAGATATGCCACTACGTGTTTTGAGCGACGATAAATACCCTCACCCTTCCACACACGTTCATTCTCTCCGTCCTGAAGATGCCTCTTGCAACAGAGTGCGAAACGTTGACTAAAAGATGCGCATCTTGGTGCGAATCACGTGACGTACTCGTCTTCCGAATGGATCCGACCTCTACCATGCATTTAAACTGCTATAAATGACGAAAAATACAAAATAGAGAAAAGGCCGAATTTTGGTAGTTTCGTACCCATTCGTCATAATTGATCATAACTTCGGTATTTTTTCATAGATTTTCATCGTAAATACCTTGTTCTCTTCGTAAAAGGGCAAACTCTACGTAAAAAATAAGAAACTGAACATATTTTTACTATTTCTACTTTCCCTGGCGGTTAAATGAATGTTCGATTTTCATTTATACTAAAAAAATTTCAAATTATGGTCAATTGCGCTGAAACCACTGAAGCGATTGTAAAACAATATTAATAACATTTATTGGTGATTCAATTGGCTTTAATTTGATGTACCGAACGACAAGATTTGATGTTCCGAACTCGAGATATGCTCCAAATAGTCGAACTACCTCCAAAAAAATTAACAAAAAAAAGAAAAATTCATAACTCGAAAACGTATCCATTCAAAAAAATTTTAATGCGATTTTTGAGTTTAGCGGGCCATGGTATCTAAGAAAAAAATAGTGGCATCTAATGTACATTTTTTTTTTATTATTTTGTTGACTAGTGTAATCAGTCGTTCCTCTGTTGCCGAATCGAAAACTTTCTTTCTGTTGTTTTGTTACTCAACCCTCGCACTAAGGCTGTTGTACGAAAGTTTTAGCGGATTCTTAACCACTTCGCAAGGGTTGAGAAGAATGCTCAATGGAGCCCGGCAAAGTCCTTAAACCCTCAGCTATTTACATTGGCGAAAAGTGTACTATATTGAAACCTCCTATGTTTGTGTTCTTGTCTCTAGTTTATTGGAAAACATTACACGAAAAGGAATGAATATATGTGTCTACTTTTGAAACAAATAAGTATTTTTAAATTAAAAAAAAAATGAGATGAGATTGTGTTTGAATAAAAAAAAACGCTTTTTTGTTTCCTGTTTTAAACTCGAGCAAGCCATATTGGCCACATTGAAAAGCGTACGAATAATGTGTTTAAAACGCATGTTTTTAAAACAATTATTTTGCACCAGCGACATAATAGCCTAAGCTACTTTTCTCATGTGTTACGAAGCCAGTCATTTGTGATATTGCGCCCGACAGCGAACTATTCCCGAACTTTTCTCTGCCGTCAGTTTCACAATGCAAAAGTTTCCGCTCTGAATTTATAACTTATGCACAGCATAGGTTAAATATGTGGACAAATAAAGTCGCCCCCTGTATAGATACTGTATATCTATCTATATGTTCATAAAACTTCGCGAAGGAAACTTTGCATTCTAGAACCGTCTCCGACATTGTTGGAACAAGATCTGCACGAGATGTTACATCGTCTTTAGGTACATTAAAAGTCAACTACAAGTTGTATGACAGTGTTATAGTCAATCTAATAATGCAAGTTTTAATCTTTAAGAGTTAAGTTCGTATTTTGTTGTGGAATGTTTTTCAAAAAGTATGTGTGCCGGTGTAGAACACTACCTGCATCTCATTACTGCTTTATGAAGCTTTTCCTTCGTCTGGTTTCCAGCATCGGCTTATGATATTCAAGGGTCGTGTTGTGGGCTTTTTACTCCTTTAATTACGGCATATTGTGCCAGTGACGCCGGGTTGAAGGACACCTCGAGTGGTCCACACTAAAGTCTGGGGAATAAATTGCTACGATATTACCTGTCTTTGGTTTGCGCACGTTGTCCTCAATACGGCCGCATGTTATGATTTTCGAGTATAAAGCGAGAATGTAACCCTCGATTTTCAATTCCCCATATTGTGTGCGAAGCTATTCACGGCAGCGCACGCCATCTACCGTCAACGAATATCCTCGAATCCCTCCCTCAATACCGGTAAGCCCAATTCCCCAACACATGTGACCCTTGGGAGGAGGGAATACCCCGCGTGTAAGAGAGAAAGGATCAAATGTATATCTATATATACTGCTTGGGTGCAAACCAAACACATGATACTATCTGGGGGGCTCAACGGGAAAATTTGTTTATGTGACACGTTTTCGCGGTGGCCATTTGTTGGCCATCCGAATGACCGGCCGACTTTTTGGGGTCGTTGTTCGTTTTTTTTTTTTTTTTGTTGGGGCGGACAGTTCGAATTTATTCGAACGATGGGGGGATGTGCCGGACTGTGGGGTGGATTTGTGGGGGCTTAACAGTTTCGGGTAACCTTGTTTAGTTTAAACTTTAACCGGAACTGCCTACTGTGCACCCTTGACATAAGGAATGATCGATTTTTCTTATTTGAAATGAATTATTCCACTACACTATGCTGGTTAACAGCGGCTAATAATGTACAGCAAGCAGTAAATATTAAAAACCATCCCACATTTTGCATTCCGATATTCCAAAAATATATAATTTCCTGGTATAATGTGTGTTACATTCAAAATTAAGTGATGGTTCGGCGATGGGATCACCTAAAGTGGATCAAACTGTGTGAGATGTTAGAGCAGCGCCCCGCGTGCACGTTGAATATTAAATTATTCTCCATGTGCCCCCGAATATATACGTGTTTCCAACAGAGAATCTTCGGCCCTACAGTCCTGGCCCACCGTGAACGCGCACTAATTCGATTTTCTCGCTTCCTTACTCCCAAAAGTGTACAGTTGCCCGGCCAACCACCCACCTTTTCTTTAACTTTCCTAATTAGGTCCCAGTCACGCTGCATTTCCCAATTACCTTTTAGACTTAACGTATTTAACGTATCCCCGGCACATACATATACATTTATTATGACCTACACACCCTAATTGTATCTTATTTATCTGTTAGACGATCTTAATAAATAAATTAAGTTTTTCTACTTTGCATTCACAATGCACACATTGTAACACTGTTTTCGGTGTTACAATTAGCAAATTGTAACACCGTTTTTAGTAACTTTTTTCTAAGATTGGTGACATTGATATCAACTGCATGTCAAACGAAAATACACATAACCACAAAAGTAAGCACAAACTGATTTTTTAGAATCGCACAAACTGCGAAGTATGTATATTTTTATACATATTTAAACATGCGTGTTGCATCCTTGGTTTCGTACTACTAGTATATGATGGTATATAATAATTATCAATAATTACTTTTTCACAGATATTTGAATTTAAGTGACAGATGACAGTGTTACCAACGGTTGCACCCATAAATACTCTAGATTGGAATTTTACCTAATATACTTCTAAATTTTTATAAAATTAATGACGCAAAGTAGAAAAAATAGTATAGCCACTCTGTACCCTACCTAACGTCAGTCTCTGTGACATAATAACATTTTTCTACTTTGCATTCACAATGCACACATTGTAACACTGTTTTCGGTATTACAATTAGCAAATTGTAACACCGTTTTTAGTAACTTTTTTCTAAGATTGGTGACATTGATATCAACTGCATGTCAAACGAAAATACACATAACCACAAAAGTAAGCACAAACTGATTTTTTAGAATCGCACAAACTGCGAAGTATGTATATTTTTATACATATTTAAACATGCGTGTTGCATCCTAGGTTTCGTACTACTAGTATATGATGGTATATAATAATTATCAATAATTACTTTTTCACAGATATTTGAATTTAAGTGACAGATGACAGTGTTACCAACGGTTGCACCCATATATATACTCTAGATTGGAATTTTACCTAATATACTTCTAAATTTTTATAAAATTAATGACGCAAAGTAGAAAAAATAGTATATTACACTCGTTTTATACGACATATTGGCGCATTCGTTCATTTCAACAACTCATGCGCCAATTTGACGTCTTATAAAACTTGTATAATAATATACTATTTCATCTCCTATATTTTTTATCCCCCAAAAATTTCATCCCTTACAATTTTCATCCCCTAAATTTTTGATCCCTTAAAATTTTCATTCCCTAAGTTTTCATCCCCCAGATTTATCACCCCCTAAATTTTCACCCCCTAAATTTTCTTCCCCTAAATTTTTTACCTCCTAAATTTTCACCCCCTAAATTTTTTCCCCTAAATTTTTTACCTCCTAAATTTTCACCCCCTAAATTTTCTTCCCCTAAATTTTTTACCTCCTAGATTTTCACCCCTTAAATTTTCTTCCCCTAAATTTTTTACCTCCTTAATTTTCACCCCCTAAATTTTCTTCCCCTAAATTTTTTACCTCCTAAATTTTCACCCCCTAAATTTTCATTCCCCAGATTTTTCATCCCCTAAATTTTTCATCCCCTAAAATTTTCATCCCCTAAAATTTTCATCCCCTAAAATTTTCATCCCCTAAAATTTTCATCCCTTAAAATTTTTATTCCTAAAAATTTCATCCCCTAAAAATTTCACCCCCTACAATTTTCATCCCCTTAATTTTTCATCCCTTTGATATTTTATCCCTTAAAATTTTTAACCCTTAAAAATTTTAACCCCTAAAAATGTCATCCCCTAAATTTTTTATCCCCTAATTTATCAATCCAGCAATTTCATCCACACATCTTAATTCTTCATCTTCTCAGTTTCTCGTTTCCGCTAATCCGCTTGTTATCAGGTATTATCACCCGGTATGATGTACACCCAAGGGTTGTAGGGTTCAGGGGGTGATAGGCGTCTGCCGCAAACGCGCGTTATCAATCTTAATATACGTCATAGTTGCGGCCGCTCTCCCTGACCTCTGAGCACGAGTGCGACAAGGATGGGGTCGTTTGGCGCCATTGCGAAAATTGCAGACTGTTGTTGTTGCGGTTCGTATAGCTGCCCCTATAGGGGGATGCGTGCTGCTGTAATAACGGGTCAGGATAACAAGTGGACTTTTAATTATCGAGTTAAAGAGGCCACTTAACTCTCGACCCTTACGATCACCGATTTTAGGCTACTTCACTTCTTAATCTAATTTGAAAATACACGTTACTGAAATAACTAATGTCGTGAATAATGTAGCTGTAGCTGAGCAGAAACACTTTGCATGGTTAAAACTAATTTTATAAACTAATCTCTACCCCATTAAAAACATGAAACATGCGCAGTTTTATCTGTGGGGTAACAACCATCCGTTGTAGAGAAAATCCTGCCTCTCTCTGTATGCAAATAAATGAGAGGAGTAGTGATAAAGTACAGGCGCATTAAAATAATTAGCAAAATACGAACACCGCTAATACCCTCTCGGGGGTTTGCGGAGTGCATTACAGTCCCCGTACGACCACCTACTCGACTTAACCACCCCCTCGTTTTAATGCTTGCCACCACCAGTTATTAGTGACGGTAGTTAGTGCTGGCCTAGCTGGATCGAGACCATGCGAAGTTCCACGGCCGCTTGGAGTTAGTTTCAAGAGGCAACTTAACTCGATGAATCAAGCAGACAAAAGTTATCTAACGATTTATACCCTCTTGCTGTTCCTCCAAGTCCCACATCCCCGGTACCATCCATTAGAAGGTTATTATTCATCTTGGAGATGGTAGAGATAAATTATAATAACCCACTGTCGTTTTATTGTTCAGCAAACATGATTTTTATCACAAACTTTACTAGTTTTAAGGCGCTAATAACAAACAAAAATTACGGACGAGGTAAAAGCAGCTTACTGCTGTTATTCAGGATTAAAGACTTAGGTTTATCAAAAGAAAAAGCCGAGTTATTGGGTTCTCTCTTTTAAAGCATATTTTAAACCTGAAGGACCTTTACGATGTTGAGGGTCTTACGAATCATCAAAATACCGGACGGGCATCCGTACCGTGTGAAAGCGTCCTTTGGCGTAATTCATTGTATAAATAGAAATCCGAATTCGTATTAATTCAATCTAAGTTGCTCTGTACTTCGATTGGTAGCAATAGCAACTGGTCTGTTTCTGACAACTGTATTATTAAATCCAATGATTTAGGGTGGAGGGTTAAACGGGTAGCTGTAAACGATAAATTTACGATTCGAAGCGAGCAGAAGAGGTACCGAGGTAGGACGAGGTAACTCCCCCTGGCGGAATATCGCCGAAACCACTGTCATAAATCCGAAATGGGACCGTGTTTATTTTTAATATTAACACCACACATCCAGGGTATTAACGCCATCATCGCTCAGAGAAATATACGACAGCTTTTTTTTGGTTTGTTTGCGTTTTTTTGGCTAAAAAAGGTAAACGAGGAGTTGACATATGGAATAAACAATACGACCACTTTGTTGTATTGATTTATTGTATATAGAATATACGATAGATTGAGAGAAGGAAGGCATTGATGCCATTATTATTCCATGCCGAATTCGCGAGTCCATTACAAATATTCCGAATACTCCCTGGGTGAAGCGTGCACCCCAATCATTATTAATATTATATCGGATATTATTGAAATATCTCCGGGATCGTATATTATAGGAAATGTCACGAACAGAAGACGCCAGTTCTCGACTTCAGGAAACACAACGTAATGTAGTATATCGACTGGATGTTGATGCGGATTATGATTGTTTAGATTAGATATGTTGGCTTTATTGTGCAGACAAACCGAAGATGGAAAACAACATAACTCGGGGCGGTCGTTAAATAAACTTTCAGAAACTGAATACTGATTTCAGAGATGTTAATAAAGGTGAGGCAATAAACAAAATAATATCTTCCAGTTTGCAATACTTAATAAAGCTAAAACCGTAAAGAGAGAGCTATATTTATAGTTGTTTCCATAAATTTATGTCTTAATTACGGATGAACTTATACTCAAATGAGCACAATTTGACAGAGTGATTTCAGACACTCTGTCAAATCAGGCAAGGCGAAATTTCTTCTGTATCAAAAATCGAAGATGTTGAAGTGGATGGCGCACTTGGGAGAGGATGGTTCTCTCCATGGGGGATAGGTCGCGATGCTGATTACAAATTTCGATATTTTATTTTATGCTGATCCTTCTTCGAAGACGCTTATCGCCCAAAAATAGTAATCATCTATATGATTGGAAGGCTCTCGCCACAACATGGGAACTGTAAACGGCCTTTTCTTTTGCTTCCCTTTCATCCACTTTAAAAGTGGTGACAAAATGCTCTTCAGTTCTCCTTGGATTGTAATATTATGTTAGAGGTTACACACAAATTATCTACATATATTTAATGCAAACCAGTTCCGGCTTTATTGTCATGAATATTGTATTTGAGGGCTCATGTAAATTTCTGGATGGTAGTCCGAAATTTATGTTATGAAGATGGATGGGGGCTAGTAGGGGTATAGACAACATAATGGTGTATAGACAATGCTTAAATATCCAAGAAATAACAAAAAATTATGTTAACTAACTAATCGTAAGTATATTTGTTTGCAGGTTTGCAGGAGTGACATTTACCATGGCATATTCATCAAACCTACGAATTACTGGTAAGTGCGAATGTTTTTTATAAACTAGAATTCTACAAAAAGTATCAATTGATTAGGTACTTTAGTAATCGTTATTGTTCAATATTTGAACTACCTGATAGGTACTTATTGCAAAAAGTATTTGCTAAATTTTATCAAATATAATAATTAATCTACCTATACTAATTACGAACTTTCAAGTGTAGGGCGCGTTCAGCGGAATCGCCCATTTTCGTCGACATTTGCGATCGAGTAGCTGCAAAATTGGGCTTTTCGATATTACTTTTGACGATCGAATTGAAAAAAGGACACAATTCCGCGTGGACTGCGCGATATTTTGTAAATTAAATGCGTCAATTTTGAAAAAAAATCACGTTTTTGCACCTCTTCGGGTGAAGGCGAACCTCGAGAAAATGTCACGTGACGTATAGAAATTCCGACAAGCGGATCGATGAACGTCAAAAATTTACATTTTTTATCCGTTCCTGCCGACCTTATAAAAGCCGCTCGCTCTCATGTCTTACGATAAGATCCCTCTAAATACCCTTCGCAAAGAGTTTTGAGCAAAAAAAACGGCCTTAAAAACAATTTTCGATCCAAAAAATCGATTTTTGTCGACCCGTGTTTTGCTGCTATTACCACAGTAACGTCAAACCCGAAACGCCCCCTGCCGGACATTCGTAACAACAGTAACAGATAGCAGATAACCTAAAATGTATCCTAAAATGTCCATATTGCGAATGTGGACAGGTGGGAAGCCTTAACCACATATTTCTAGAATGCCCAATAACTAAAGTCGAAAATTTTGACATATACACAGAGCTAGTCTACCTATACTAATTACGAACTTTCAAATGTAGGGCGCGTTCAGCGGAATCGCCCATTTTCGCCGACATTTGCGATCGAGTAGCTGCAAAATTGGGCTTTTCGATATTACTTTTGACGCTCGAATTGAAAAAAGGATACAATTCCGCGTGGACTGCGCGATATTTTGTAAATTAAATGCGTCAATTTTGAAAAAAAATCACGTTTTTGCACCTCTTCGGGTGAAGGCGAACCTCGAGAAACTGTCACGTGACGTCTAGAAATTCCAACAAGCGGATCGATGAACGTCAAAAATTTACATTTTTTATCCGTTCCTGCCGACCTTATAAAAGCCGCTCGCTCTCATGTCTTACGATAAGATCCCTCTAAATACCCTTCGCAAAGAGTTTTGAGCAAAAAAACGGCCTTAAAAACAATTTTCGATCCAAAAAATCGATTTTTGTCGACCCGTGTTTTGCTGCTATTACCACAGTTAACGTCAAACCCGAAACGCCCCTGCCGGACATTCGTAACAACAGTAACAGATAGCAGATAACCTAAAATGTATCCTAAAATGTCCATATTGCGAATGTGGACAGGTGGGAAGCCTTAACCACATATTTCTAGAATGCCCAATAACTAAAATCGAAAATTTTGACTTATACACAGAGCTAGTAATGAGTACTAACTTTAGATCATTGGGAGCATCAGTATCAATTCCGATACACAAAAATATCGATTTTGCCCGTCCTAGTTACAAACACAATGCATAAATTCTGCATAAGGCTGGTATTAAGTTAACGTCGACCATGTTATGTGGATCAATGTTGAGGTCCAATGTTTACACTTCAGATTTCAGATCTCATGTTTGTAAACATACTAGTGCGGTTATACAACATGTAACATACCTGCACTAATTAAAATACGAAATATGTAAGTCTTGTTAACGTAACTTACATGTCCGGACCTTTTCACATACGAAATATGGATATTGCGACTGCAATTAGTGTGTTAGATGCATTTACATGAAAGCTAATATCGTCCGGGCTGTGCAGTCATGTGCAATACCTACGTACTACGTACCAGCAACAGCATAGTACCCACCTATGCCCTGATAGCTTGCTCCATATGATCTTAATCCTGTAGTGTTTGCATGTGTAAATCAAATTCACTGATCCACAAATAGGACGCGCAAACTAATTATACAGGAAGTCCCAATTTCAGGCCACCATATCGCCCACCTAACACCAAACACCCCATGTTCTGCACCCCTGATACTTCAACAAATTAACATGTACACCTATCACCCCAACAAACGACGATAATAACTTCAATTCTTAAAAAAACTAGTCGGAAAGTAAAAAACAACTAAATAAGTAACCAAACATCTCAATTTTTGGATTATTTCGTTTGTCAAGCTGAACAGTTGGTGTCATCTAGATTTATGTTTATATTCCCAAAAGAACTTTATTTACCTACCGAATTATTGTCATTGACACCGTGCCAGATTATTAGATTTTCTTGTAGGGTGAAATGTTGTTCCAGCACTTCGAAAATCACGCGGGGTCGCAGGTCCTCTGAGAAATCAAGTGTTTGTTTTCTGGGGGAATGGTATGAGGTTGTGTACCTTATAGACAGAAGGGGTTGGTGCTCTTGCATTGATCCAGTGTAATAACAGCTTTCGAGGATTTGGTTGTCCTGACAACCTATGCAATATGTAATTTCAATTCACAGATTGCCAGCGAACCTCGCGATACATTTTCAATAAAATTTTGCGACCCTTGTATTGGTACCGAAATTCGCGTCTAATAATTCATATGTTAGTACGATAAAACATGAGTTTTAATACCAATTTGTCCAGTTCAAGCGCGAGTAACAATAAAAAGTAGTCGAGTTTTTACTGACTTAATTGTTTTGACTTGATAAGTTTTGCCGAACAGGTGGTTGGGCAAAACTCAATGTATGAATAGATGAAGAGCTCAGCGAAGTGAAAAACTTTTCGTTGCGAGAGGTGTGTCTCTTTCTTAACGAGCAAACAACAAGCTCAAACAAGTTCCTTTATACGAATAGTTTCTCTAATTTCCACACCAACTCCTTCGAGAGACTCCCTTGTAATTTCTTACGTCATTCAAACTTCCCGCCAAAAGAAACTTGGCACACGACTCCCTCACAAACTTTTACAAAGTAAGTTGCTTGCAGATTTTCACTGGGAAACTCAATCTTGGTTCCTCTATATTAGTTAGTGCATTTTATGCAAAAATTGTACAAAATCCTGTACATAATAAAAAACTGTAAAGCATATATTTATATTTGTATATTTTCCCCTTAGACTAACAGAACTTGGTTAAAATATCGATTTTGGTTTTCCCGCTGTGCAAAATTAAGTGTGTTTTGCTAATTTCACCGTGTGGGTTCTCGCTCACCATAGCTACAGGACGTCTTATTGTGTGCTCAGACCGGCAGCGCAGTAATCCCGAACTTGTGTTTAATCAAATGACCTTAATGGAAACCAGATTGGCATGCATAATCCATTAAGATCAATTTGCTGTATAAAGCCTAGAAACTCAATGTGGATTTGTTGTTCATATGACCCTCAACATACACGTAAACATCCTTCCATTTTAAAATATGCTTTAAAAGTAAAAATAGAATCCAATAACTCAGCATTTTCTTTTGCTTCTCTTTCATCCACTTTAAAAGTTCGATCTAACAGGAAATAGAGCATATATTAGGAGAATTTTTACAACATCTTTGATTACATCCCTTCTGTAACAGTTAATCCACCATTTCTAAAGTCTGCTTGGTATGCGTGTGAGTTGATCACTAAAGGCGCAACAAAATGAAATTAAACGCGCCCGAAGTTTTACTATGTAGGACGCTATACGCTCGACTTTGCCCGGGACCAGAAATTAAACGAATTAAAGTGTTCGCGACGCTCCGGAGACAATGTGAAATTTGCGCCACTGGTTTAATGTCCCAATATAAATGCAGGCCTTGAAACTGTTCAGTCATCAAACTTTTAAGTTTTACTGCGTCGCAAGCTCGAGCTTTACATCGATCCCAATAAAAATCTTTTAGTTTGTAAGTTTTAAAGTCTCCCTACCCTACCTTGCCTTCAAAAATATATGTGTGTCAATTTTAACACACTTGAATAATAAAAAAATTGAAAAAAATACTCCTGAATATTTAAACGTACCTTGTCCTCTGTCATCTTTCTTAAGAGGTTTTTAAGGAAATCTGCCAACCTGAAACAAACAGAAAATGCATATTTAATAACACCCCATTCCTCTCCTGTAAAAAATCGACCAGTAACATTAAAAAATCTACCTTTGGGGATGAAAAAACTTCGTAAACATATGAGAAAAAGTGAACAAATATGAACGTATTCAATATCTTTCAATTCGCTCCTACGTAGGGGTAAAGGGATGCGAGTGAATATGGTGGGGCTCGTTCTAACACAAAATAGGGGTTGGGTTGCTAGAAAACGTCCCGAATATGTACAGGGAGTGTTAAACTTGGTGTAAAAAAGGCAGTCATGTTTGATACCCGTCTTCCATATTTGATGAGCACGTAGGGTACAAATACACCCCTAAATATGGAAAAAGCGTGCGAGAAAGAACAGGGTGGTGGGCTAGGTGGTAGAATCGCATTAATATTTACTGATGTTTTTCAACCTGGCTGAATCATGTCGTGTCAAAATGAACGTAAACGTAGACGACGAGAATATAAAATTTTTCGACAGTGTTAAACGGTAAAGTTTTTATTTATTCTATTGTAATCCTGCTTTTTTACATCTTTTGTTTTATTTGGGAGTAGTGTGTGTGTGTGTGTGTGTGTGTGATCATTAGTTGTTAGAAATTGTGTAATCTCTTAATGATGGACAACTAGACACAACTCTGTAGCGTTGAAGTAGTTATAATGGCCTATCCCAACAAAACCGCAGGAGTCACACCAATCAAGTCGAAGGACTATACCCTTAGGTCATTGGGGTCCCGACCTAAAGGTTAATGCTGACCTTGGTTACAAAGTTTTGTTCAAATACTGAAATTTGATTAATGATTGAAGGCAACTAATTACCGTATACTCAATGTCACGCAAGAGCTATCTTGACAAAAGCTATTGTGCTGGAGTTATCAATGCATTATCGATGTTACAGTTAAGTTTACTAATTATAATTCTATAACATAAGGGAACAACGGTCTTCTTCAAAAAGGGAGCAAAAAATGCCGTTTGCAGTTCCTATGTTATGGCGAGAGCCTTGCAATTATGTAAATGCTTGCTATTTTTGCATGATAAGCGTCTCCGGATATTCGAAGAAGAATAAACATAAAATAAAATATCCAAATTTGCCATCAGCATCGCGACCTATCCCCCATGAAGAGAACCATCCTCTCCCAAGTGCGCCATCCACTTCATCATCTCCGATTTTTGACACAGAAGAAATTTCGCCTGTTTGAAGAACCTTGCCTGATTTGATCAGGCAAGTCGTGAAGATTCACCATTTGTTGTTTTAGGAACACCTCACCTTATAAACCATTACGAACTGAACGATTTTTTTAAAGACTTAGATCTGGATAAAGACTTAGATCTGGATAAAGACTTAGAAAGGTTTATCAAAAGAAAAAGCCAAGTTATTGGGTTCTAAGCTACAGGAATAGAATCTTTTCGCACGGGGTGTGAGACAGTGTCTTCATTTACAAAGCGCAACGAGCCTTTTAAAGCATATTTTAAAATGGAAGGATCTTTACGTGTATGTCACGATGTTGAGGGTCTTATGAACGAGTTTGATACTCCCCACGATCCTTCTGAATGGTGGCTTTTTATCGATTCATCAAAATACGCAGCTTGAATTCATATTCTTTGAATTTATAAAATTTGTTAACAGATCACTGTATCTGTAACTCATATTCCTTATTAGTAACTTTCTAGGACCAATAGTTACTCAACATAAAACTTCTGAAAAGTTTCGATTTACTAGCAAGTTAAAACTAATTAACAAACGAATTGAAAAGGAAATTTAACTTGGTCCGAATAGCGGAGGCTGTTCTTTATGGGGTTGAGAATTCGCGGAGACCATCAAGAAGTGAACTGCTGAGGCTTTTCCGGGTTGAAGTAGGGGTGCAAGACTCTTGCGCGAGAAAAGAAACTTTCGGAACTATCTTTAATTACGGTTCTTTCCAGCTGTTCCGAAATTTCGCAAAGCACCAGCCGGTGGTGGTACGTTTACTGTAAATAATGGTGTAAAATTTTACGAGAGTCAGGGAGGCAACTTTGAAATTTGTTAGATTTTATTATTTCTCGCTTCTTGAGAGAAGATTTATTTCCGAAAATACATACAACCGACAAAATATGTAATAATATACAACGATTTGCAATTTCAGAGCGATTGTCTTGATGGAAATATGTCCACGCGTCATTTGTTTTGTTGTGATAAGGGTGCGGAAGGGGGTTAAGAGCTAAAATCACCTCCTCATGCCCGAGCAATATCCAGAAAAGCCATTAACATAAATTTGAAAATGGGGGAGAAAACTGGAGACCCAGAAAGTTTTTATGGTTTCGCCTTATATCGCTGTAAGACTTGCTATGGTCGAGAACTGTGGAAGGGATTTTTATTTTATGCATGCCCGGCTTTCCACTCTGAGCCCCATCTTGAATTATTACCCTTAACGAAATGTACACAGAGAACTAAAGAAGACGAAAAAACTAAAGAAATATAGCCGCAAAATATCAAACACCAATCTTTTATTTCGGATTTATTCGCCATTAAAATTTACGCTGGTGTGAAACAATACAGAAGGTCATCAAAGTTCAACTATAAGACCAGGATAAAAGCTTTCACAAAGCTTTAATGCATTCATATGCTATCTAACGTGTTTTTGAGCAATCATGTTATTTGATTGCTAGCTTAATATATTGTCAGAAATATTTAACTCAATCTGTTGATTTTTCGTTTAAAATTGTTAAATCTTCATTTGTCGGTGAAAATTTTTCAGACTCAACTACATTTTCGAGTCTAGAGAGAATTATTCCACGTTCTCTGCAGCTCGTATAAATCAAACGATGATTTTATTTAGAAAGGAAATGGAGACATATAACAATAAGGGGTAAACTGTGACGTTTATATTACACTACATCAAAAAAGTGCTTCGCCCTACCCGAAAAGCTTAGACAGCGAGGCAGCCAGCGCCGGTAAAATGTAAAGTAATAATGCCGGGGCCCAAGATTGTCGTTAGCCGACGTCGCGGCTTCCCCAGGGGAGGCGCCTCGGCCCGTTTCCTTTCCTACTAAATCCGATGACGATAAGGGAAGATTTTCGTTTCGTGGGACACGTTTACCTACCCCCTCGCCCCCTTACGTATTCCGTCCGCCCGTGGGGCTGGTTTTGCATCCAGTTTTTCCGAAAATATTACTATGCAAATTGTCGCCGCGTCCCGTGCGTTTGCGGCCGATTTATTTGCGGGTCAAAGGTAGAGTGGCGATGTTGTTGGCAGTGTTGTAAAGTTTTGTGGTTGAAATTCTCTCGATACAAATAACTATAATATACTGTCACGTATCCATGTGTTTTCCTACGAGATTTATGTCTCTACTGCTTGTTTATTTATTCTTCAATCGCGGGCGTGGCGATAATATTCAAACAATGACGTGTGGCGCAACGTGGTATGATGCCGTCAGTTCTCCATTACGTCACAAACCAATAGAGAAAAACCTTTATAGAACCCAAACCGCTCATCCCATTGATCTGTAAATCTGTATACTTATTTAAAGTCACAGCAGGATGAGATGATGTCAGTTTGGTTAAAATCGGATGAATCTCTACTGGGAAACGTAGGGAAAAGGTTTGAAGAATGGGAAGACGTTTTTTATTTCTTCCAACCTAATAAAAATTAAGCCCAATAATCCTTGTTTATATTTAACTTCTCCGAATTCGTCGCGCACATGCAGTTTTACAGTTTCCAAATGAACGAAGTTTCGTGAAAATTCTCGTTTAGTATCTCAAAAAATTCTAAACGCCATTTTAGTTACCACCATTTGCTTGTGACTGCCTATCGTAAAATATTGTGTAGCACCTATTGAACTTTGATTTGTAACTGGTTTGTTATCTTGAGAATATTAATATAGGTATATAACGTTTTCGTGGGTATAAAATTGGAGGCACGTAGCCAAACAAATTTGTTCTAATTCTACAGCTCAATAGTTTACTCAACAATGTACAAGTATAGTGCTTCGACTGGTATGTATCCGTTCCTCATATTTAGTGTTGTAGCCTAGAACCCAATAACTCGGATTTTTCTTTTGATAAATGTAAATCATTCAGTTCGCACTGGATTATAAGGTGGGGTGCGCCTAAAACTTCATATGGTGAATCTTCACGACTTGCCTGATTTGACAGAGTGATTTCAGACACTCTGTCAAATCAAGTTTCTTCAAACAGGCGAAAGTTCTTTTGTGTCAAAAATCGAAGATGATGAAGTGGATGGCGCACTTGGGAGAGGATGGTTCTCTCCATGGGGGATAGGTCGCGATGACAAATTTGGATATTTTATTTTATGCTTATCCTTCTTCGAATATCCGCTCATCGTGCAAAAATAGCAATCATGTACAATAATTTACGTAGCCAATATCAGAGATGACTGATGTATATTTTTGAACAACTCATACCGATAGATAACAGTTTAAATTTTTATTATAGGCGCTCTTATGATTATGGTGGGGATATTTACTATTCTGTTAGAAGTTTATAAATTACATCCATCGTTTTCACCGAAACTCAACGATGATTTGGAAGAAGGTAAACTAACAAACACATAATTTTCGATTTTAACCACTTGATGTTTTAATTTTTGTTTCGTGTTCCTATTTTTTCAGCCGCCAGACATATTGACGAATATTTTGCCGAGCTTCGTCATTTTTTCACCAATCTGGTAAGTAATTTAACACATGCAACTTTAATGCATACATTTCACATAGAGAGGCAAAGGAATAATTTTTTTTTCGATTTTCAGGCGTTTTATCAGGCTCTGTCCGGTATCGCATTATTCTTCACTGGATTTGTAGTAAAAGAAAAATGTTTAACAACTCTGCACTCCATCTTTGCAATGGCGACCGTCGTCTGTATGTATCAAAGTACTATACAAAATTCAGAGTTCTTAATTTTGTCGTTTATTTCAGTTGTTTATGCAGCCCATTTCACAAAACTTACTTCAAATCCGACACTGTTCGATGACTCCTACACCAGTATACGAGAATTCAACACAATCGTCAGAAATGCTGATCAACTACGGACAAATATCTATTTATGCTTGACTGCTGCCACCGTTCCTGCAATTGTTGCCGCTGTGTTAGTGATTTCCAACTTATGCACAAAGTCCGACAAACCCGACTATGAAGAACTAACACCTAAAGAGACAACACCGGTGTAATCGAATAGGTCTTGCTTCTATAGCCTTGAAAAAGATAAATCCAAAGATGCACGTCTGAAACACGTGCTATTTCTTAAAAAGCTCGGCCGCTGGTTTGTTAAGACCCAAGTGGAGGGGATTGGGGCATCTAAGAACACCACATTGCTGCTATAAACCGATTATGCAGCAAAAACTAGGTAATTGCCTCAAAAAAATTTGAGGCATCGTGTTGACATCCAGTGGAAAAATAAACCCATCCATAAGTAGCTACAACAACATCGTAGTCCGAGCGCATGAAATGCCATGAACCATTGAGCTAGTGAACTTGAACCCATGGGCGTATCAAGGGGTCCACCCTTCTGGACTTTGTTTTGTTTGATTGAACTATCTAATTTTTTAACCAATTTTAGAGAACTGCCCCTGTTGTGTTCCCTCTTGATACGCCCATGCTTGAACCAATAAAAAAAAAATAAAAAAAACAACACAAACACGCCTTTTATTTCTTACCTTTCTATATTTGTCGCAGTGTTCGAAAAAAAATTTTTTATTCTGTTTGATATGGCTGCTTATCTGACTATACCTAGACTTAAGTTTTTAATAAAATTGTGCTATTAAGTGACTCTGACTCAAATGTGCTTGTAAAATTACGAAATAAACCAAAGTGCGACGTGATGTGGCGATTTTACTGATTATAAATCTTTATTAAACGTTAATTAAAAAAGTTTGTCAAATGCAACAACTTACATGAACAGGATGATTAGATAAAGGATATTATCTCATTTGACAAACACCTTCTCTTAGACGATTTAATAAATATTTCCAGAACACTAAACGACCTGATTTGGCGATTTTATGTTGGATTTTTTTATTCATTAACATAGATCAAAATCAAAATGACGACCAAATTTATCCATTTGCAATTTTTACTTTTTGACTAGTACTCTTGAAGGAAAGTATATTTCGAGATTTCCACGTAAGTACGCGTTTTGAGGTCCCCTGAATCGATTGCGATGATTTCTCTAAAATCTATATATCTATATATGTATGTATGTGTGTATGTCTGATTTTTGGTAACAATCTGACAACCGAAAGTGGCAAATGTTACGTGCGTTTTCTTAGGGATTCATCCGATTGAGATCAAACCCATAACAGTGCAGTGCCACGTATACAAATTTGCAGATCAGTGCACAGAGGGAAAAATGTATTCGATACAACACGAATATCTTTGAGTGAAGAATATCACTTGTTTCTATATCCGCAGAAAGACCATTTAGGTTCAGGTACGCATCAAGTAACATTTGCATTTTCAATTTGTTTATAGGAGGAAAACGAGTCGTGTATTTTCGACTTTTCGGCATTTGACACCCAGCGTAAATCGTTCCGCGACCGCATGAATTTTTTATGACTTTCCGAGCTCTTTCAGGTGTCAGAATCAACAACAGGGGGCGCTTAACCCCTCTACCCCAATCGTTCGATGGGGTGCGATTCAATTTTCAGTGTTTTCCTCAACGATATACCTACCTATCTTCAGTTTGTTGTGAAATATTCATCATCAGACTTATAATAATAGCAATAAGTCAATTTATATTAATATTATTTATCGATACTTATTCGAGAGTGTTCTACAGATTTGCTTATCTTTTTGTTATACTGTTCTAAACACAAAATCTGATTTTTTGTCGTATGTATAGAACTTCTAGAACTAACGGAGTACAGTGTGCGCAGGTGTAAGAAAATGTATATAAGCTAAAACGTAGGAAGTTTCCAGCATTCAGTGTTCAATTATTCGAATACAATGACTACTTCATCAACATTAGCTGTCATAAACGGTACGTTTATTTTTTATTTTTTTATCTTCTATTATATACATATTTATATTTCAATCATGTGATAATTAATCTTATTGTTGTTTCGTGGAAATGTAATTACTTATCGCGTTTCATGTCTGTGCTTGTCAGAGGTGGAATAGATAGTATCTGGAATAGATAGTATCTTTTTTAGGTGCTCTACTTTTCCTACAAATGTTATTCATATGGAAAATGGAAGTGCACCAATTTCAACCCGAATTATCAACGAAATGGGCAAAAAACAAATCTATTATAGGTACGAATAATTTAAAAAAAAAAATAGAAAATACCACGACACTTACAATCAATACATTTCAGCACCAGCGATCTGCAACTTCAACGAATATTTTGAGGAATTTAATCAGTTAATTACGTGCTTGGTAAGATCAGTTGAGAACCCAGTAGATACGTTGTTAATTTTTCATTATTTACAGATTTATTTTCTGGGTATTTCTGGCATTGTACTAATCTTTACCGGCTCCTTTGTAAAAAGAAACTGGTACGGAGTATTACATTCCTTCTTTTGCCTGGTGATACCAATGGGTAAGATATGAGGAGACAAATTAAAGAAACAAATTTTATGGTATCGTATCTTTTGCAGTTGTTATAGCAGCCCATTTTTACCATCTCACACCAAACTTTACGTTGATTTACGATACTTGGCCCGATGAACAAAAGCATGTTACCAATGCGGACAAGTTGAGGTTATCAATCTATTCTTGTTTTGCAATTGGGATTCTTATATCTGCCATTGCATGTTTTTCGCTGGTGTATAATGTAAGGAGGGATGAAAATAGTAATGATGAAAAGAGTAATGATGAAGATAATGCATCATTGAAAGGTTTGATACCTCATGTCTTCGAGTAAGGACAATGGAAGAGGTGTAGGTAATAGTAATAAAAACGAAGTGGTTCACTTCTGTTCAGGATTTATTCTGGACGACTTTTAATACCAGAATTTAGTTTGAACAGAGATGAATTACTTGTTATTATTACTATTACTGGAAGAGTAATAGTTGTGTGTACTGGAATATTAATCAAAAGTCCAGAGTATAGAAATTTGGTAGATTTTGATTTTGAAGCTTGCTGAACCTGCAGTACAACTCTAGAGATACAAGAACGCCTGCAACCTTACTTGGAGCAATGATACATCGTTATTGACAGCTAAACTTGTATTTGTGTAATTGAACACTGAATCGCCAACGAACCAATAAAAGCAAATACAGAAAAAGTCTTTTATTTCTATAGTAGTAGTATGAACCATTACAATCTAAGGAAGATCTTTCCAAAGCCCAACGGAATATAAAGTAACGAACGTTAGTTATACTTTTGTTTCTTCGAATCCCAGTAAAAATTAAATAGGGAAATCTTTGTTTATATTTGACTTTTGTTCACGTCTCGGCCTTCGAAGCCGTTCCTCTCCCCTATTTCAAAGTTCGAAAAAATTCGAGCTTCACCCCCCTGGTGTAACGAACTGTACGATTCAGCGTGGGGCTAAGGTAAACATTTAAAAAACGACGGCGACCTCTTGACTGGCGAAACTCTCCCGGTTATGTAAATGCCCACTTATTTTACATATTCCTTCCTCATTAGCCTGAACTCCCTTCCACTGTTTATTCAACAAAACTTCTTCCATTGTACCAGAGAGATTTTACGCTTCGCATTTTCTCATTTCGACCAAACCTTTTAGCATTCTACCTCCTCCACTACACCACAAAACTTCACGGAATGCATAATAAATATACACCCAATCATCCGAACATAATACACTAAGTTTTTGGGGCTCTATTCTTGACCATTCGCTCTCAAATATAGAAGGTTATAGTAGATCCTAAGTTGGGGAAGGGGCAAATTCGAGAGGCTTACGTCAATTTCTGGAAATCATGTGATCCGAGGCGTTATTACGAACGAACGAATCATTCGACGTGTTTCGCTTGTTTCGTGAAGTATGTTCGTGACAGCCAGCCTTCTCGAAACGAACCCAGACCCATGAAGTAATATCTCGTATTGTTGGACGTCGAGTGTCGATGTCGTGGAATATTGAATGAAGCCAGAAATAGAATTATAAGGATCCCGAGATTGCCGGGTCTTATGTGGGAATCATCGATCGTTGCGCCATCTCGTGGTGACTTTTTAACCCAAATAATTGCGCTCTGTGTACCTTATGTGATATGTTTTAGTTTCTTGCTAGTGTAGGGGTAAAAAACGTCTGACAAAATCTTAGATTTTACGGTAGTCGAGTATTTGGTGGACCCGTGTCATTGTGGAGGGTTGGCCACAAGGTCCGATGCTATGGGGGAGGCAAATTACTGGAAATGGTTGGCGGCATTGGGCGGTGGTTTTTTGTGTGTCCACGGCAAGATGAATAGCCGTAAATCTTACAGGGTTGGACATGAGGGATGATGGTGGCCGGCTAAGGGAGTCGCGGAGCCCAGAAAACACAAGTATCAGCTTGATTATATCTTTTATGCTAGCCGTCCCTAGGCCATTTCATTTATCAAACTTCGATCATTAGGTCCGATCCAGGGAAATAATTCTGATTTGTGTTGAAAGTTTGCCAAGTCGGAATGTTAAAAAAAAAGTGGAAGTGATTACCATATAATATATATAGTTTCTTTTGGAAAGGGGTTATGTATTTTATTGATATGTTTACTTCTTACTAACATAAAATATTATTGAAATATGTAAGTTTTACTTGTTCTTTTTGGCATGAAACTGCTAGATGTATCATAATATACCTACTTCAAACTTATGTAAATATTATGTGTTGTGTTCTGCTGGTGAAAGAACTTAAATAGCATCGAAACTATGAGGTAAGGTCTTCTGTTCATAGACACTCGTACAGTGGATCGTCTCTCCTTAGATTTTTCTGTATCGTAAAGTTCCGATATTTGATGAAAATCCGTTTGATACCGAAATGGAGTCGTCCACAAAGCGATACCATAATTTCTTTTTATACACATCAACAGTTCTTCCACATGTTAGGGCACACTCTAAGGCCCTAGTAGATCCTATCAAGCGACCTGTAAAACTTGCATTTCAGCGGCGGATTGCATCAACAATGTTCCCTCGGTATCTCCTTTTCCGAAAAATCCAAGGATCCGGAAGGGCTCAGAGCCCCGTCTATAGCGGCGTGAAATCAAGCAGAAAAAATTGATTCCATCCGACGTCAGCGTTTTGACCTACCATTACTGTCGGTTTAGAAATTTACAAATATGCGGCAGACATATCTTACTTACTATCTTTAATTTACTCTATTTCGTCAGGGTATTACCAAAAATCGATTTCTGATAAGGGTAGATTACCTCACCCCCCAAACTTTGATTATACATGCAATATAATACGAAAATCCTATCACCAACTGATAATATTATCACACGTTGCTCTGTATAGGCTTTACCTCTAACCTTATTACCGCTAACAATGTTTACTACTAAATCTATGATAATAGGGGTTGGAAACCACCCCTATTCTATCTACCTAGGCGTGCGTCTAGCGTATCGCTCGTGCTTAAATTGAAAGAAGACAACTAGCAATGGTTGAAGCTGCCCTATTTAACGTGAGATGTTTAGGGGGTGTGTGGGGGTGTTATCCACCTTAGAACCCCACTACAACCCCTCTCCAGCCAAGTTACAATGTAAATTCAATTAATTTCGCATATTAATAGATCGTAACGGCATTACCTAGTGAATAAATTACGTATTGCGCTCCGTCGTAACAAGATTTGAGTCTCACAGTCTAGTCACTAATTCATCGCACCAAGCAGGCTACACTGTGCTCCCTAAACCTCCCTCTTGGGTCTGGTCTAGTGTACTGCGTAATGTAATAGCGGTCAGGTTAAGGTGATAGTGGTGCAGTTCCTCGTATACACACTGACCACCGTTTGTAATCAAACCTGCAACAGATACCACCCAAAATAGTGAAGTGAAAATCTTGTCGATTCAAAATAGAAAAGTTCTTCGAAAAAGAACACCTACATATAATATAGATGTATCCATTTCTAGTTCAATATAAGGGAATGATATCTCCCACTATTAACAGCTATTATAGCAAGGTGCAGGGTTGGTTTCGGCCATCAGCTGGCGCTATTAAAACTAAGCGCTATCATAGTGGAGATAGCGGTGAGCAATAACAGTTGAGACCCCATACCAAACCCCCGTGTTTCTAAATCTACAACCGTGGATTCGCGCCATCCAGCCGGTCAGTGCAATTTCAGTTCGCCATCTGCACTGGATAATGTCATCAAACTAACGTTCTCAAACGTCGGGACAATTCACGCCATATCGATATTATTATCATTCGCACCTATCTATCGGATCCTTTATTATACTGAGAACTGGAAACTTCCGGTAGAATGTGAATTTTTACCACCCCAAATAAAAGTTTATATTACCACCCCAAATAATTATTTTCATCAAATCATAATTTAGGTATAAGCTTAATAAAATACAGGACAATTGTCCTAAATGAAATGTACCCTACTAAATTCACTGCACGACACTGCACACCGTTTTTTGGACATAATTCTTTCGGTGTAGCATAGACAGGGTGAATCGATTTTTTGTTTGGCCTGACCGGTGTGTCCGACGGGACAGTTTGGTCAATTACTCCGCCGAAATTAGCTAGCCGGTGGCCGGATTGAAATACGAGTTTGAAGCTGTTTATTTATTTTATGGCTTTTATTTTTAAACAGCTTGTTCTGCCGGATAGCGAAATTGAGATGTATTACACACCGGCGCTGAAGTCAACAAAATCAATTAAGTAAATTGAACTTAAAAAAAAAGAAACTGAAGTAAGCAATTCTTGATTTCCGGAAGGACAATGCGTTTTTTTTGATGTTACATTCCATCGTCTGAAGGCATCGCGATGGCAAGTTTTGAGATTTTTTCCTGGACAAAGTAAACCGTGTAGGGAGCTGCAATTTTTAGAATTAGTTACCCAAAGTATCTACTATCTAGCCATATATAATAATCGTCTCCACCACAATTAGTTTGCCCGTAATTGTCCATGAATCAAAATCATGACATTCCACAGTCTAAAAGCATTGCGATGGCAAGTTTTGACAATTTCTTCTGGACAAAGTAACTTTATAGGAAGTTGCAATATTCAGGATTAGTTACTCAATGTATCTGCTATCCAGGCATGTATAATAGTCATTTCCACCACAATTAGTTTGCCCGTAATTTTCTGTCGTCGCCTTACACTCTGTTGTGGCAAGAGACATCTTCCGGATTTCTTCACACTACGAGAGTTACTTGTAGGAAGATGTAATTTTCAGGAATTGTTACTCAAGGTATCTGCTATCTAGGCATGTATAATAGTCATTTCCACCACAATTAGTTTGCCCGTAATTGTCCATGAAACAAAATCATGACATTTCGCAGTCTAATGGCATCGCGATGGCAAGTTTTGACAATTTCTCCTAGACAAAGTAAATCCTATAGGAAGTTACAATCTTCAGGATTAGTTACCCAATGTATCTGCTATCCAGGCATGTATAATAATCATTTCTATCACAATTAGTTTGCCCGTAATTGTTCATGAAACAAAATCATGACATTCCACAGTCTAAAAGCATTGCGATGGCAAGTTTTGACAATTTCTTCTGGACAAAGTAACTTTATAGGAAGTTGCAATATTCAGGATTAGTTACTCAATGTATCTGCTATCCAGGCATGTATAATAGTCATTTCCACCACAATTAGTTTGCCCGTAATTGTCTGTCGTCGCCTTACACTCTGTTGTGGCAAGAGACATCTTCCGGATTTCTTCACACTACGAGAGTTACTTGTAGGAAGTTGCAATTTTCAGGAATTGTTACTCAAGGTATCTGCTATCTAGGCATGTATAATAGTCATTTCCACCACAATTAGTTTGTCCGTAATTGTCCATGAAACAAAATCATGACAATTCGCAGTCTAATGGCATCGCGATGGCAAGTTTTGACAATTTCTCCTAGACAAAGTAAATCCTATAGGAAGTTACAATCTTCAGGATTAGTTACCCAATGTATCTGCTATCCAGGCATGTATAATAATTATTTGTATCACAATTAGTTTGGTCGTAATTTATCATGAAACAAAACCATGACATTCCATCGTCTGAAGGCATCGCGATGGCAAGTTTTGAGATTTTTTCCTGGACAAAGTAAACCGTGTAGGGAGCTGCAATTTTTAGAATTAGTTACCCAAAGTATCTACTATCTAGCCATATATAATAATCGTCTCCACCACAATTAGTTTGCCCGTAATTGTCCATGAATCAAAATCATGACATTCCACAGTCTAAAGGGATCGCGATGGCAAGTTTTGACAATTTCTCCTGAACAAAGTAAATCCTATAGGAAGTTGCAATATTGAGGATTAGTTAGCAATTTTCGGGATTAGTTACCCAAAGTATTTGCTAACTAGCCATGTATAATAATCATTTCTATCACGATTATTTTACTCGCAATTGGTCATTAAACAAAACCATGACATTCCACCGTCTAAAGGTATCACAAAGTGAAGGTTTGACATTTTCTCCGGGTCAAAGTAAACCTTATAGGAAGTTACAATTTTCAGGATTAGTTACCCAAAGTATCTGCTATCCAGACATGTATAATGATCATTTCTATGACAATTACTTTTCTTGCAATTTTCCATGAAATAAAATCATGCCTTAGATATTAGACTTAGAGATTCTAAAGTCTAAAGGCATTGCAAAGTCAAGTTTTGAAAATTTCTCCTGGGCAAAGTAAACCTTATAGGAAGGTACAATTCTCAGGATTAGTTACCCAACGTATCTGGTATCTAACCATGTATAGTAATCATTTCTATCGTAATTCGTTTGCTCGCAATTGGTCAAGTCATGTTTTGAAAATTTCTCCTAGACAAAGTGGAGCGTATAGGGAGCTGCAATTTTCAGGTTTAGTTACCTAAAGTCTCTGCTATCTAGGCATGTATAATAATCATTTCTATCACAATTACTTTTCTCGTAATTATTTATGAAATAAAACCATGACACTCCACCATGACTCCACCGTCTGAACGCATCGCAAAGTCATGTTTTGAAAATTTCTCTCCTGAACAAAGTAAATCCTATAGGAAGTTGCAATATTGAGGATTAGTTACTCAATGTATCTGCTATCCAGGCATGTATAATAATCATTTCCACCATAATTAGTTTGCCCGTAATTGTCCATGAAACAAAATCATGACATTTCGCAGTCTAAAGACATAGCGATGGCAAGTTTTGACAATTTTTCCTGGACAAAGTAAATCATACAGGAAGTTACAATCATCAGGATTAATTACCCAATGCATTTGCTATCCAGGCATGTATGATAATCATTTCTATCACAATTAGTTTGCCCGTAATTGTCCATGAAACAAAATCATGACATTCCACAGTCTAAAGGGATCGCGATGGCAAGTTTTGACAATTTCTCCTATTAACTGACTAAGTAAATCCTGTAGGAAGTTACAATCTTCAGTATTTGTTACTCAAAACATCTGCTATCTAGTCATGTATAATAGTCACTTCTATCACAATTAGTTTCCCCGTTATTGTCAATGAAACAAAATCATGACATTCCACAGTCTAAAGGCATCGCGATGGCAAATTTTGACAATTTCTGCTGGACAAAGTAAAGCTTATAGGAAGCTACAATTGTCAGGATTTGTTACTCAAAGTATCTGCTATCTAGTCATGTATAATAGTCATTTCTATAACGATAAGTTTGCGCGTAATTGTACAAGAAAAAAATGTGACTAGTGAATCAAGAATGAAGTGTCAATTAAAAATTGAACAGACGACTACACGTATCCGAGATTTTCGCAGAATTTAAAGCTAAATTCCATTCTTGAAGTATCGCAGGTCGTTCTGAGGTTCTTTCGTTTTTTTTTTTTTTTTGGTCGGAAATTAATTAAAGCGAAATTTAATTCTCGGTATGCGATTTCGCGAAAATTAAAAATATAATTCGCGAGCGTCCGCGAACACGTACAATCTAGTTTAATTCAAATTTTAATCCATTAAGGGCGGTACGTCGTTTCTTTGTTTGAGGTTTTTTTTTTCAGATTGTTTTGTGTCGTCTCGCTTGAAGTTAGCGGACGAACCACGGAACTGTGGAAGCGAAAATTAAAACGCCCCCTCGGGTCCAAACAAGAAATCAACAAAACTAAACGATAAAGAAAATCAGAGAAAGAGAGAGAGAAAAACCCGATGTGTACGCTCTGTTTAAAAAGAGGTGTTTCAATGAGAACTGTCTTGTTGTTATTTGTCCTTATTTCTAGTACAATTAGTTTGCAAAGTCCAGCTTT